>CM077183.1:35196969-37596969 GCA_039654105.1 Coreius guichenoti
GGCTTTCCCGGGAGGAGAGAGAACATCGGAGAGCGAGAGGACTTTGCCTATACTGCGGTAAGGCTGGACATTTTCTGATCAATTGTCCCGTAAAAGATCAAGCCCGACAGTAGGTAGGGGGTTACTGTCGGGTGGGTTATCTATGGAGAAATCCTTGTCTGCCACTCTCCTCCCGGTAAGACTGCAATGGGCAACAGGGTCTCACAGCTGCTGGATTCGGGAGCGGAGGGTAACCTTTTGGACTATTCTTTGGCGATTCGTCTTCAGATCCCCATGGTTCCATTCCGTCACACCATCTCCGTTCACGCTCTTAATGGACAGAAGCTCTCTGCCATAACGCACTCCACCGGTTCATTCACACTCATCACGTCTGGTAATCACACTTTTTTTCCTTTCCAGATCTCCACTCGTTCCCATCGTACTGGGTCATCCGTGGCTGGTGAAGCACAGACTCAGGATCAATTGGGGCCAGAGTTCCGTTTCCGAATGGAGTAACCAGTGTCATGCCTCTTGTTTAGTGTCTGCTTGTCCATCTGTGTCTTGTTCTGTGTTGCAGGAGGAGCCGGTGAACCTGTCAAACGTGCCGGAGGACTACCTCGACCTGAAGGAAGTGTTCAGTAAGTCCCGGGCTGCTTCTCTTCCTCCGCATCGTCCCTATGACTGTGCGATAGAGTTATTGCCAGGTACTTCTCCGCCTAAAGGCAAGTTATATTCATTTTCTAACCCAGAAAGGGAGGTCATGGAGAAATATATTTCTGATTCTTTGGCAGCTGGACTCATTCGTTCTTCCTCGTCTCCCGCCGGCGCAGGATTTTTTTTCGTGGGTAAGAAGGATGGTTCTCTGTTAATCCGCCTGATTCGGTTCCCCCTCTGCCGCGTCTCATAGATCGGGAACCAGCCTATTCGGTCCGACGCATTTTGGACGCGAGACGGAGGGGACACGGATTCCAGTACTTGGTGGGCTGGGAAGGTTACGGTCCGGAGTAGAGAAGTTGGGTTCCTGCTAGGGACATCCTGGATCACTCCCTGATTGATGATTACAATCAACGGGTAAGTTCTCCTGGGAACGCCAGGAGGCGTTCTTAGGAGAGGGGGGACTGTCACGGTTCATGGGTTCACTGACTCTCCCTTGCGCTGTGTGTACGAGCGTGTGTGTGTGTGTGTGGGCGTTACCCATGATTGCGGCTGATTTGCTGATCAGCGCCAGCTGTGCCTCATGTAGCGCTCTATTTAATGTCTGTGCAAACCTGTCCTGTTTGTCAGATCGTTTCAGGCAGGGTGCGAACTACGGGGGAGCTAGGGGGAGCTTGGCTCCCCTTAATAAGACATGGGCTCCCCTAAAAACGTGATTTGTGAAATTTTGGGGGGTCTGAAAAAATATTGACAATGTGTTACTTTAACGTGCAATTTCAGTTTAGTGTAATGTGATCATTGTGGATTATTATGTGTAAAATTGCAAAAAAATCATTCATTCATGCATGACGGCGATTTAAACCTAATTTACTTCAATAAAGATAACTATACATGCTATTCTTGTCATGAGCATCAAGGTGTGGTTGCGCTGCGGTGCAAATTCCACTCATGTTTAGTACATGTTAACTCAAAGATTCGAAGAAAAAATATAAACGAATATCCACTTGGATTTCTGGACGAACAGCAAAGGAAGGTAAGGCATGTTATTCCCAATTATGTGTTGTGGCTGGGTTGTTATAGGTCTGTGTGACTCTCGATGTCTTAGGCCTAATTGAACGGAGGAATTATGGCATTCTTCCTCACAAATAACTTTAACCGTTGTTCATGTGAACTCAAAGACAGCTGGATGCTTTGTTTATAGACTATTTGTGGGTGGCTGTTTGCTGTTTGACCTATCAATTCGTGTCGATAAAGTATAATAGGGTAAATCCTGTATAGTGATTTATCCTATATAGTGCTTGCATAAAGCAAGTAGTGCATACACTTGTAGCTGTTATGCATCTTTATAAGTCCTCCTTTTAGGCACGCGTAGGCGCACGAACCCCATCTGACCTCGATGAACTAAACAGAAGTAATGAACCGGAGAAGATTTTCAGGTCAAAGAAGCTGGAGCCTCAGTGGATACCTACCTAAAAATGAAAATTCTGTCATCATTTACTCACCCTCATGTCGTTCCAAACCCGTAAGTCTTTTGTTCATTTTCAGAACACAAATTAAGATATTTTTGATTAAATCTGAGTGATTTCTGTCCCTCTGTTGATAGCTACGCAACTACCACTTTGAGGCTTCAAAAAGTTCATAAAGAGATCATGAAACTAATCCATATGAATTTGGAGGTTTAGTCCAAATTTTCTGAAGAGACTCGATCACTTTATATGATGAACAGATTTAATTTAGGCTTTTATTCACATATAAACAGTGATCAGTGAACATAGAAACTCAACCGAACCTGCTTGATGCGAGAGAGCAAAACTCAACCGGAAGCTCAAACGTGCTGCGTAACACGAGAATGAACCTCATTGGTTCTTGCCGAAAGCTCAAATGTGCTGCTTAACATGAGAATGAACCTCTTTGGTTCATGCAGAAGCTCAAACGTGCTGCGTAACACGAGAATGAACCTCATTGGTTCTTGCAGAAGCTCAAACGTGCTGCGTAATAGAGAATGAACCTCATTGGTTATTGCGGAACCTCAAACATGCTGTGTAACACGAGAATGAACCTCATTGGTTATTGCGGAAGCTCAAACGTGCTGTGTAACACGAGAATGAACCTCAAACGTGCTGCGTAACACACGAGAATGAACCTCATTGGTTTTTCCTGAAGCTCAAACATGCTGTGTAACATGAGAATGAACCTCATTGGTTCTTGTGGAAGCTTAAACGTGCTGCGTAACACGAGAATGAACCTCATTGGTTCTTGCTGAAGCTCAAACGTGCTGTGTAACATGAGAATGAACCTCATTGGTTCTTGCTGAAGCTCAAACATGCTGTGTAACATGAGAATGAACCTCACTGGTTCTTGCTGAAGCTCAAACGTGCTGCGTAACACAAGAATGAATCTCATTGGTTCTTGCTGAAGCTCAAACGTGCTGCGTAACACACAAGAATGAATCTCATTGGTTCTTGCTGAAGCTCAAACGTGCTGTGTAACACGAGAATAAACCTCATTGGTTCATGCAGAAGCTCAAACGTGCTGTGTAACACGAGAATGAACCTCACTGGTTCTTGCAGAAGCTCAAACGTACTGCGTAACACGAGAATGAACCTCATTGGTTCTTGCTGAAGCTCAAACGTGCTGCGTAACAGAGAATGAACCTCTTTGGTTCATGCAGAAGCTCAAACGTGCTGCGTAACACGAGAATGAACCTCATTGGTTCTTGCTGAAGCTCAAACGTGCTGTGTAACACGAGAATGAACCTCACTGGTTCTTGCAGAAGCTCAAACGTACTGCGTAACACGAGAATGAACCTCATTGGTTCTTGCTGAAGCTCAAACGTGCTGCGTAACAGAGAATGAACCTCTTTGGTTCATGCAGAAGCTCAAACGTGCTGCGTAACACGAGAATGAACCTCATTGGTTCTTGCAGAAGCTCAAACGTGCTGCGTAATAGAGAATGAACCTCATTGGTTATTGCGGAACCTCAAACATGCTGTGTAACACGAGAATGAACCTCATTGGTTATTGCGGAAGCTCAAACGTGCTGTGTAACACGAGAATGAACCTCAAACGTGCTGCGTAACACACGAGAATGAACCTCATTGGTTTTTCCTGAAGCTCAAACATGCTGTGTAACATGAGAATGAACCTCATTGGTTCTTGTGGAAGCTTAAACGTGCTGCGTAACATGAGAATGAACCTCACTGGTTCTTGCTGAAGCTCAAACGTGCTGTGTAACATGAGAATGAACCTCATTGGTTCTTGCTGAAGCTCAAACATGCTGTGTAACATGAGAATGAACCTCATTGGTTCTTGCTGAAGCTCAAACATGCTGTGTAACATGAGAATGAACCTCATTGGTTCTTGCTGAAGCTCAAACATGCTGTGTAACAGAATAAACCTCATTGGTTCTTCCTCATTGGAAGCTCAAACGTGCTGCGTAACACACAAGAATGAATCTCACTGGTTCATGCAGAAGCTCAAACGTGCTGCGTAACACGAGAATGAACCTCACTGGTTCTTGCTGAAGCTCAAACGTGCTGCGTAACACAAGAATGAATCTCATTGGTTCTTGCTGAAGCTCAAACGTGCTGCGTAACACACAAGAATGAATCTCATTGGTTCTTGCTGAAGCTCAAACGTGCTGCGTAACATGAGAATGAATCTCATTGGTTCTTGCAGAAACTCAAAAGTGGTGCGTAACATGAGAATGAACCTCATTGGTTCTTGCTGAAGCTCAAACGTGCTGTGTAACACGAGAATGAACCTCACTGGTTCTTGCAGAAGCTCAAACGTGCTGCGTAAAACGAGAATGAACCTCATTGGTTCTTGCTGAAGCTCAAACGTGCTGCGTAACACACGAGAATGAACCTCATTGGTTCTTGCGGAAGCTCAAACGTGCTGCTTAACACGAGAATGAATCTCATCGGTTCTCTCACGTCAAACGAACATGCTTGAGCTTCCGTTTACCAGAACTGATGTGTGGGTTGATGAATGTTTATGTGAATAAAATCAATTCAATCTGTTGATCATATAAAGTGATCGAGTCTCTTCAGAAATTTGGACTAAACGCTCAATTCATATGGATTAGTTTTACGATCTCTTTATGAACTTTTTGAAGCTTCAAAGTGTCAGTTGTGTAGCTGTCAATGGAGGGACAGAAATTGCTCAGATTTCATCAAAAATATCTTAATTTGTCTTTCGAAGATGAACGAAAGACTTGCGGGTTTGGAACAACATGAGGGTGAGTAATTAATGACAGAATTTTCATTTTTGGGTGAACTATCCCTTTTATTGCCACAGGCCAATGGTAGTTCGAAGGTGTTTGCCAGCCAGCGGGCAAACTTTTCCAGAAAACGAACTTTGATTTGTTCGAAATTGTCACACCAGTTTGTTTTTTGATTTAGTTTGAAGTATATCAGGACATGAAGCGAAGAATGAAAAGAACTTCAGCATGATTATATCAGGGCCAGATTTGAGGCACTGTTCATGCTTGAAAATCTCTAATAAGCAACAGCACTCTTTGAATTTCTATGCAGTTCTGACTTGGCTGAATTGAAAAAGTCTTGACTCCAACCCTTCTGTTATTCATTTTCATTTTTCATTTTTTTCATGTTATTCATTTTTTTTTGGGGATCGATTGCTCCTGTCTGCCTCCTGTTTGTCCTTCTGACTGCTGTGCTCGCGTGTGCTCTGCTTGCTTTTGAATCTTTATTTGATATAATTCTCTGTTCTTTAAACTGCTAAATATAATTTACCCATCACCATATATTGTCTAATATTGCCTACCACATTAAATCTGACACCGCTAGCTTTTAATCTAAATCACTATCACGCGTTAGCATTTTGCTAGCCTGTTAGCTTGCCATCTCTGCACTCGGGTCTCTTGTTTTCTGAGTTCATTAAACAACTGTGGTAAGTTGGATTAATCAACAAATACGGTAAACCATGTCTTCTCCTGTCATTGTCACTTGCACTGCATGTTTCATGTTTAGTATATTTCTCCGTTGGCAAACAGGGCTTCACATGTGATAAATGTAAGGAGATAGTCAGGCTGACGAAGAAGATTTCAGAATTAGAGACACGCATCCAGACTTTATTTGAGAGTAGTGAGAATGTAACAGCTTTAGACATTGCTCTGGATGCGAATAGCTTAGTGAACTCTGTACATTGTTCGGTTCCGGCTGTAGAGCCCGTGCAGCAGGGCAACTGGGTGATGGTGAGACGGCATAGTCGCGGATCAAAAAAACACTCTTCCGTTCCGATTAGAACATCAAACAGGTTCTCCCCACTCAGTGATGCACCCACTGAGAATCCTGTTGAAAGTGCCCTAGTTATTGGCGATTCTATTACACGGAACGTGAAAATAGAGACACCAGCCACCATAGTCACATGTTTACCGGGAGCCAAAGCGCCTGACATCAAAGCAAATTTAAAAGTGCTGGCTAATGCTAATCGTAAATTCTCTAGGATTATTATTCACGTCGGCACAAATGATGTTCGACTTCGCCAGTCGGAGATCACCAAAATTAACATTAAAGAGGTGTGTAAACTCGCAAGTACGATGGCAGATGACGTTTTTTGCTCTGGTCCCCTCCCCGTTAAAAGGAGTGATGAGATACTTAGCAGACTATCATCACTCAATGGCTGGTTGTCTAAGTGGTGTCCGCAAAATAACATAGGGTTCATAGACAATTGGAAAAGCTTTTGGGGCAGACCTGACCTATTGAAAAAAAGATGGTATTCATCCTTCCTGGGAGGGTGCTGCTCTTCTCTCTAGTAATTTGGCACATAGTCTTAGAGCTAAACATTGACTAACTGGGGCCCAGGTCAGGAAGCAGACGGACTGGCTTACCCGACCGCCTGCTAGCTGTCTCACGTCACAGAAGTCAGAAAAATCCCAGCACATAGAGACTCTTTCACCTAGATATTATCACATAGAGACTGTGCTTGTTCCACGAATTAGTAAATACAAAAAACCATCAAAACCATTCAACGGTAAAAATTTTATTGATGTCCAACAAATAAACAACAGATATAATACAGATGATCAAATGATAAAGCTCGGGCTGTTGAATATTCGATCCCTTTCCTCAAAAGCGCTTATTGTTAATGATATGATTACAGATCATAATCTAGATGTGCTGTGTTTGACAGAAACCTGGCTAAAACCTGACGATTACATTACTTTAAATGAGTCCACCCCCCAAGATTATTGTTATAAACACGAGCCGTGTCTGAAAGGTAAAGGGGGAGGTGTTGCTGTAATTTATAATAATATCTTCGGTATTACTCACAAGTCTAGTTTCAAATATAATTCCTTTGAAGTTTTGGTGCTTTATGTAACGTTATGTAGTGAAATTGATAAATCCCGTTTGACATTTGTGCTGGCTACTGTATATAGGCCACCAGGGCACCATACAGACTTTACCAGAGAATTTGCTGATTTTCTATCAGAGTTAGTACTGGCTGCAGATAGAGTCCTAATTGTTGGTGATTTTAATATCCATGTAGACAATGAAAAAGACGCATTGGGATTGGCATTTAGAGACATTCTAAACTCTATTGTAGTAAGGCAACATGTGTCAGGACCCACTCATCGCCGTAATCATAATTTAGACCTAATACTGTCACATGGAATAAATGTTGATACCATTGAAATTCTGCAGCAGAGCGATGACATCTCGGATCATTACCTAGTATCATGTACACTTAATTTAGCAAAGGCTGCAAAGCCGTCCCCTCTCTTCAAATATGGCAGGACTATCACTGCTGCGACTAAAGATTTCTTTGTAAATAATCTTCCTCATCAGTTTCATCTCCTCAGCATCCCAGATAGCCTAGAGGAACTCGATGTTGCATCAGAAACTAATGACTCTCTCTTTTCCAGCACTTTAGACACAGTTGCTCCCCGGCGCTTAAAGAAGATTAAAGAAAATGGTCCAACACCGTGGTACAACGAGCACACCCGGGCCCTTAAGGCAGCAGCCAGAAAAATGGAGCGCAGCTGGAAGAAAACAAAACTAGAAGTTTTTCGCATTTCGTGGAAAGAGAGCATGATTGCATACAGAAAGGCCCTAAAAACTGCTAGATCTGCTTATTTCTCAACTCTCTTAGAAGAAAACAAACACAACCCTAGGTATTTATTCGATACAGTGTCTAAATTAACCAAAGATAAAGCTTCACCTTCTGATGTTTGTAAACAGCACAGCAGTAATGACTTTATGAACTTCTTTACTTGCAAGATTGATAATATTAGGAAAAAAATTATAACCATGCAGCCGTCTACTACAGTATCACATCAGACAGTGCATTGTAGTGTCACTGAGGAAAAATTACATTCATTCACTGCTATAGGAGAAGAAGAATTGGCTAAACTCGTTAAATCATCAAAATCAACAACATGTATGCTCGACCCCATACCGACTAAACTACTAAAAGAGATGCTTCCAGAGGTCATAGATCCTCTCCTTAATATCATTAATTCATCCTTGACATTAGGATATGTACCGAAAACTTTTAAGTTGGCTATTATTAAACCACTTATTAAAAAAACGCTACTTGATCCTACAAAATTAGTCAATTACAGGCCAATCTCAAATATACCCTTTCTGTCAAAAATACTAGAAAGCCACGTTTCTAGCATCTGTAAAACTGCATTCTACCATCTTAAAAATATATCTAAATTACGGCACATGCTTTCAATGCAAAATGCTGAACAGTTAGTTCATGCGTTCATGACCTCAAGGCTGGATTATTGTAATGCTCTACTGGGTGGTTGCCCTGCTCGCTTAATAAATAAACTGCAGCTGGTCCAAAACGCAGCAGCTAGAGTTCTTACTAGAACCAGGAAGTATGACCATATTAGCCCGGTTCTGGCAACACTGCATTGCTCCCTATTAAACATCGTATACATTTTAAAATCTTGCTAATTACTTACAAAGCACTAAATGGTTTAGCGCCCCAGTACTTGAGCGAGCTCTTAACGCATTATACTCCATCACGTCTATTGCGGTCTCAAAATTCTGGCCAGTTGATAATACCTAGAATATCAAAATCAACTGCAGGCGGTCGATCCTTTTCCTATTTAGCACCTAAACTCTGGAACAGTCTTCCTAGCATTGTTCAGGAAGCAGACACACTCTGTTAGTTTAAATCTAGACTAAAAACACATCTCTTTACTATGGCATACACATAAAACATTTTTAATTTCTATTATTCAAATCAGTTAAATGATTGTTTTAGGCTGCATTAACTAGGTCAGCCAGAACCGGGAACACTTCCCATAACACCTGATGTACTCGTTACATCATAAGAAGAATGGCATCTACGCTAATGGCACCTAAATTTCAACTATATTACTGATCTGCCCGCATTGACACTATATGATAATTGAAATGAGCTGGATGACATCACCGTTTTCACCAGAGCGGCTGTACAGCCGAATCAAATTCCGTTGCATTATTTTCCTGTTACCACTGTGAAGCTGCTTTGAAACAATTGCCATTGTAAAAAGCGCTATATAAATAAAGGTGATTCATTTAGGCTCTGTTACGCCAATCAACGTCATTCTTCTTTATAGCACCTTACCCAGCATGCTCCTCTTGTACCTTGTTTGCGCTTACTGGGGAACAGCACTTAAAACGCACAAGCTAAGAATAAAGCACTGCTGATGTGCTCTCCCAGACTCACTCCTGCAGCGTTTAAATGGGTGTAGAGAGTCCATTGGGAGATTCTTCCACTGGCTTCTTAATTCATCTCATGCACTTCTATCCTGTCCTGAGCACCCAGGGAAAACAAACTAGCAACCCAACCCCCCTACCCCGAAAGAGCCTGAAATACTCTGTTGACTTGTCAAGGAATGAAATCTGCTTCAAACATGCATTAGTCACTTTAAAGGAGCGCATAAACAGTGTTGCACATGTGGAAACCCAATGACATTCGGAGGACAGCTGTGTGACACTTCTAATGTCGATCTAAAAGGAACATTTCTTTAAGTATAAACAATGTCATTTTTCCTCTTTCTGCTTGTCATTCTGGGACTTTAAAAGATGTTCCTGTAGAATATTGCATCCTTGACAGGGATGAATGGATATCGCTGTCCTCTTATGAATATTAATGAGATTAACTTGATGAGACACCCTGTCTGCAGTACGCTGTGCTGCGCAGGCAGTGCTGATCATAACAGACCAATGAATGACACGCTCACAGCTGTACACTATTGTGCCTGTGAGAACGTCAGACATAGCTGACACAAGATCACAGATGGCTGGGTCAAGATGTTACCCAGTGCCACGTGCTTTAGAGATGAAAAATGATAACTCATAATAACCAGCCTGCTTGGAAATGAGATTATTTTTTTTTTCTTACTTTTTAGATACAGTTTAATTCAAAAGGAACAAGGACAAAATTAAATAACAAAACCACCAGAATTCTCAGATATTTGCAACAAGTTACATATAAACTATACCGGTCAAAATTTTGGATTTTTAAAATGTTTTTGAAAGAAGTCTCTTATACTTACCAAAGCTGCATTTAATTGACCCAAAATACAGTAAAATGAGTAATATTATGAAATATTATTACAATTGAAATTCGATTCAGTCTTCAATGTCACACGAACCTTCAGAAATCATGCTAATGAACACAAAATATTAAACAGCAAAAACTGTTTTATATAATAATTTGATAACAATATAATATTAATGCAGCAAATCGGCATATTAGATTGATTTCTGAAGGATCCTGTGACTGAAAATTCAGCTTTGATCACAGGAATAAATTACATTTTAAATTGTAATAATATTTCACATTATTGCTATTTTACAGTATTTTGATCACCTTGGTGAGCATACGATACTTCTTTGAAAAACAGTTAAAAATGTAATTATTCCAAACTTTCGACAAGTGTCAAGATGAGTGTGTGTGTGTGTGTGTTTGTATACAATACAGTTACACAAAACATGAAACACACTCTTAACCCTTGTGCATCAATTTAAAAAAGTTACACATAGGTCCATAGAGGACAAAAATGTCCATGTCAAAAAACTGTCATAAAAAATGTAATATTGGGAGCACAAACTTAAGTTTGGTCTCATTTTAAAGAAGACCCTTGGCAGACCAAAAAAAAGTTATAGAGGTTTAAGTTTATGAAAATTATTTATGAATAATATTTTATATAAAATATATTTTTTATGAAACATGTTGAACTCTAAAACTGCTAGAAAATCAAAGCCATAAATCTAAAAAAGTTGTGTTCCAAATTTGAGGTTGATATCTCAAAAAATGCTAAGCATTACCAAAGTTTCCCCATTAGATGCCAGCAAAACTCCACTGATACACACAGTGTTTGAATTTGTGATTTGCAGTACAGTTGAGTTTTTCTCTCTCAAATATCAAGCACACGCACGCACACCCACACACATTTTTTTTATTACACACATACAAACCACTCTCTGACATCCATACCAACACACCCACACAATTATAGCTGCATAATTTAACCAATTGTCTTTATAATATGCAGAAGCAGAAAACAGGAATAAAGTGAGTATTTGCTTTATAGGCCAAACCTGAAAATGGCACCAACTGGTAAAAAATAGTAAAAATTTAAATTTTGAAGCCTTGCCAACAGAATAAAAGCCTATTAACAAAGATTGCATAATTTTATAGTTAAATGGCAATGGGATTAAAAATTGCAGTTTTAATGGGTTCCAATGGGGACATTTTTGTCCAAAAGGCACTGAGAGGAAGTATTTTGTGTACCTAGTGCAAAATAGATTTTTTAAAGGAAATGGGGGTGAAATATTAAGATTCCAATAAAAATACACACCTGTGGCAGATTTTATGCAGTTAGCATTAACACAGACAAAGTTATCAAAAAAAAAAAAAACTAAACTGAAAAAGCCAAAAATGTCCATAAGGATGCACAAGGGTTAATGAAATACATCATTAATATAATGTATACCATACATCAAAAGTTTATGTTAGAAAAAAAGTATTGCTATTGTTTTGTTACCTGTTAAACTATTTAGAAATGCATAAAACATTCAATTATACGATACACATGACTTATAATGACTGAAAATAATGAATATAATGAATTACATAAAGTCAAGAATGTCAGACTGATACAACTATCCTGTTATCATAATGAAAAATTCCCATTAAAGAAATTATGTTTGTTAAAAATTATGTTTTAATGTAATCATTTATCATTATTTCTTTAAAAAAATACTTATTGATATGTATTATATATATTTATTTTTTTGACAAGGCAGGATAAGCTCAAATTGTAACATTGTATATGGTGCATCTTCCCAAAATATAATAATTCATGATATTTGTAAAAAAAAAAAAAAAAAAAACCTTTCACCTTGAAAAATATAATTGATTAAGTTGTGTTCTTCTACATGTATTCAAGCAGTAAGGAAAAATTTTGAATTACCTTTTAACATCATGATGATCATACCACATTTTTAGTCAGTATTTAAACTTTTTTTGAAAATGACACAAAAGTGTTTAAAAAAGCTTTCACAAAAATGTTCCTTTTTTTAAATTATAGAACCTCTTATTTCCTGTCCCATTTAAAGAAGAGGTAAGTACAGTTTGGGAATTTAAAGGCATGTACATTCACAATGTGGGCAACAAAGTTAATATGTATTGTAGCATATTCTCATCTACTGACTATCTTCGAATGCTCCCACAATATCAGAATGAACAGCAAATCATAAAATACATAAGATGAATTAATGCAAGCTAGCTGTAGCAGAGAGACGCTAATCTGAACAAGGAATGAGCTGCAAAATCAGCGTGAATCATCAGCCTGCAGGTGATCATACATATTCTCACTCACAAATTTAATAAGCTTCACAATTACCATTCAACACCATAGCAGCAAGGGAGACAAATGATGATGCACTGTGAAGTAGATATACATGGTTTGTGGTCACTGTGAATCCTTGTATTCAATGTAATGAATAAACTTTCATAAACGAGTGTGAGTAAATGAGTGAATTCAGACAAAGCTGTAGGCACTGCTGCACTTTTTTTTCTTTGAATATTGCAGTATTTGTTATAAATTATTTATCCATGCACACAGGGGAGTCAAACTTATGGGGATGCTAGGGACATGTCCCTACTGTACCAATACCTGAATCGTCACTAGCAATAATTTTGATCAATTAAAAGTGAAATGTGAAAATTAATGAACAGTGTCACAGCATTACATTTAGATGTGCGTAGGTAGCATCAAAGATTTCCTTTTATGTTTTTTTTTTGTTAGCAAATCACAGACGTATCTGTTGAGCACATGAATGCAATGTCCAATCAAAGGCGTTTAAATTAGTCACCTGTGCAGAAGAAATCCTCTGAAAACGCTAGAGTTCAGCGCACGCTCACTGCACTCTGAAAAATCTTGGGCTAGTTTTTGTGTTACCCAGATCCTGGGTCAGACGTAACAACCCAGTGTTTGGGTAGTTTTTATGTTACCCAGATCCTGGGTCAGACGTATCAACCCAGTGTTTGGGTAGTTTTTGTGTTACACAGATCCTGGGTCAGACGTAACAACCCAGTGTTTGGGTAGTTTTTGTGTTACCCAGATCCTGAGTCAGATGTAACAACCCAGTGTTTGGGTAGTTTTTGTGTTACCCAGATCCTGGGTCAGACGTAACAAGCCAGTGTTTGGGTAGTTTTTGTGTTACCCAGATCCTGAGTCAGACGTAACAAGCCAGTGTTTGGGTAGTTTTTGTGTTACCCAGATCCTGGGTCAGACGTATCAACCCAGTGTTTGGGTAGTTTTTGTGTTACCCAGCTCCTGGGTCAGACGTACCAACCCAGTGTTTGGGTAGTTTTTGTGTTACCCAGCTCCTGGGTCAGACGTAACAACCCAGTGTTTGGGTAGTTTTTGTGTTACCCAGATCCTTGGTCAGACGTAACAACCCAGTGTTTGGGTAGTTTTTGTGTTACCCAGCTCCTGGGTCAGACGTAACAACCCAGTGTTTGGGTAGTTTTTGTGTTACCCAGATCCTTGGTCAGACGTAACAACCCAGTGTTTGGGTAGTTTTTGTGTTACCCAGCTCCTGGGTCAGACGTAACAAGCCAGTGTTTGGGTAGTTTTTGTGTTACCCAGATCCTGGGTCAGACGTAACAAGCCAGTGTTTGGGTAGTTTTTGTGTTACCCAGATCCTGGGTCAGACGTATCAACCCAGTGTTTGGGTAGTTTTTGTGTTACCCAGCTCCTGGGTCAGACGTAACAACCCAGTGTTTGGGTAGTTTTTGTGTTACCCAGATCCTGGGTCAGACGTAACAACCCAGTGTTTGGGTAGTTTTTGTGTTACCCAGATCCTGGGTCAGACGTAACAACCCAGTGTTTGGGTAGTTTTTGTGTTACCCAGATCCTTGGTCAGACGTAACAACCCAGTGTTTGGGTAGTTTTTGTGTTACCCAGCTCCTGGGTCAGACGTAACAAGCCAGTGTTTGGGTAGTTTTTGTGTTACCCAGATCCTGGGTCAGACGTAACAAGCCAGTGTTTGGGTAGTTTTTGTGTTACCCAGATCCTGGGTCAGACGTATCAACCCAGTGTTTGGGTAGTTTTTGTGTTACCCAGCTCCTGGGTCAGACGTAACAACCCAGTGTTTGGGTAGTTTTTGTGTTACCCAGATCCTGGGTCAGACGTAACAACCCAGTGTTTGGGTAGTTTTTGTGTTACCCAGATCCTGGGTCAGACGTAACAACCCAGTGTTTGGGTAGTTTTTGTGTTACCCAGATCCTTGGTCAGACGTAACAACCCAGTGTTTGGGTAGTTTTTGTGTTACCCAGCTCCTGGGTCAGACGTAACAAGCCAGTGTTTGGGTAGTTTTTGTGTTACCCAGATCCTGGGTCAGACGTAACAAGCCAGTGTTTGGGTAGTTTTTGTGTTACCCAGATCCTGGGTCAGACGTATCAACCCAGTGTTTGGGTAGTTTTTGTGTTACCCAGCTCCTGGGTCAGACGTAACAACCCAGTGTTTGGGTAGTTTTTGTGTTACCCAGATCCTGGGTCAGACGTAACAACCCAGTGTTTGGGTAGTTTTTGTGTTACCCAGATCCTGAGTCAGACGTAACAACCCAGTGTTTGGGTAGTTTTTGTGTTACCCAGATCCAGGGTCAGACGTAACAACCCAGTGTTTGGGTAGTTTTTGTGTTATTCAAATCCTGAGTCAGATGTAACAAGCCAGTGTTTGGGTAGTTTTTGTGTTACCCAGATCCTGGTCAGACGGAACAACCCAGGGGTTGAGTTATTTATCGCAGGCTTTTTGCAGCTTCTTCAGGAGAGAGCAGTGCCGCTCCTTCAAATTGGTGCATGTCTTCGGTAAAATACAGGTTTGTGTACATTTTATTTTATCTATAAATTCGTTATTGTGCTGTATATCGTTTCATTTTATGCAAAGCAACATACAGGGGCGCAATGAGTCACCTAAACGAGTGTCGTGTCGGCTTTTTTCGCGTGATGGAAACGCCTGATGCCTTGCATAAAATGTGATGATGTTATTCAAAAAGATACAGAATATAAATACTTATGATGTTAAAATATGTTCTCAGAACTGTACACTGATTGTTTATGGGCAGGTTATGGAGGCAGTCACCGCATATTTCTGCTTTGAGAGAAACGCAGGGCGGCGGTCTGAAGTTAGAAGTTGACTGAAGGTCTTGCAGGTTTGAAATGATATGAGGGTGAGTAATTAATGACAGAATTTAAATTTTTGAGTGAACTAACCCTAAGTCCATCTTAAGTTACAATGTCATATAAACAAGAAACGATGCTTCTAACCACAGGTCGAGAGCTGTCGTTCCAACCACACAACTTTGTGATGCTGTTTGTGAATGTTTGTTGGAACTATGGTTTCGGGAAACACCGACTCGTTAAACTATGCTGATAACGCCAGAACTTGCGACCATATTTGGCTAACGATGCTTTTGGGAAACGCACCCCAGATCTGCATGTTCACGACTGCTCTCACCATAAACAGTGCAGATACGATGCACTGTAAGTAAGAGATTCATTGTGCAGTGTAGTCAGCTTCATTGATCAAATGGAGTTTTCACGAGACTGACTTTGACCGCTTCAGTGATGGAGGATGTTCTTTGCTCGCTTTCTGTACATAATTTATTCCCAGTTTGAATAACCGTTTTGTTTTTCATGCTACTAAGTGAACCAATGTGAAGTCTTGATTTATAATGTGTAAAACAGCAATAAACTAATTCATGAATGGTCCTCAGCTTGTTTTGTCTGTGTATGGTGTGCTGTTTCCCCACACACAAAAACAATTTTAATGAATTAATCCACATTAATAAGTACAACATCAAGAGCAATAATCAACAGCAATGATTTTTGTCATAATCTTGTGGCCCTGGGGTTGCTCTTCAGACTACTTTTATATCCCCACCAATGTCAAAATGAAACCTACGCCCTTGCATGCACATCATTTTTTTTTTTCAAATGTGTATGCCCTTGTAATCTTTAATCAATATAACTTCCCCTCCCTCTTACATACACAACCACCCAATCAATTCCCCACGGAAAAAATCAAGTCCCGCCCCCCTTTTTTTGTTTGTTTGTTCAAGAAGCTGTTTCACTTCAATATATGTCACAATAGGGAAGAAAAGACTATTGCAATGTCCATTTCATGCGATTTTATGTCACTTCATCCCCCTAATTATGAGAAAACCAAGGGCTCATTCTGAAGAGTATTTTTGCCCCAGCTTTAAAATTCATGTGACTGTGCAGCAATTTTATTGCAAATAAAATATATTTCTATTTGAATATATTTTAAGCTTTTGATCACAGGAATAAATTACATTTTTAAATTTCTTAAAATAGTAAACAAATAAATTAAAATTGTAATATTATTTCATAATATTACTGTATTTTTGATTAAATAAATGCTGCCTTGGTGAGCATAAGAGACTTCTTTCAAGAACATTAAAAAATTGTAATTGTAAAACACGGAATAGAACAACCACTTCAAAGTAGACGTTAAACAATACAGGACAAGGAACAGACTGAAACTGAGGGCTTAAGTACAGAGGGCAAACAAAGGAGCTAATTAAGTCGTCACCTTTATTTATATAACGATTTTTACAATACAGATTGTTTCAAAGCAGCTTTACAGTGATAACAGGAAAATAAAGTTTGTTTCGGCTGTACAGCCGCTCTGGAGAAAACAGTGATGTCATCATCCAGCTCAGTTCAATTCTCATGTGGTGTCAATGCAGGCAGATCAGTAATATAGTTGAATATTTAGTGTTTTTTAACTAAGCAAGCCAAAAGCCAAAGGCAAACTGTGGCAAGGAACCAAAACTCCATCAGGTGACAGAATGGAGAAAGAAACCTTGGGAAAAACCCGGCTCAGTTGGGGCGCCAGTTCTCCTCTGGCCAACGAACAAACTGTGTATTGTGATTCAGGCAACATTACAGGTCAGAAGTCAGATTGGATCGGAACATTCAGAATAGTTGTCCAGTTCCATATGGTTGAAGATCGGAGTCATCACGCCGGAGATGGGTTTGTTGAGGATCAGTGCCACTGGCTGTCATGTTGAGTAGGCCTTCACAGGGGAGAGTCTAGTTGACACGTTCTCTGCAGACACTTCAGGGCTGCGCTGTGGTCGTGTCTAGGTGCAGGTCCTAAATCTGATTTGGATACGGCCCGGATCCGGGTGACTACATCATGCGTTGTGGTCGTGTCTAGACGCAGGTCCATCATCTGATCTGGATACCTCCCGGATCCGGCTGACTACATCATGTGTTGTGGTTGTGTCTAGGCGCAGGTCCACCATCTGATCTGGATACGGCCCGGATCCGGCTGACTACATCATGCGTTGTGGGCGTGTCTAGGCACAGGTCCACCATCTGATCTGGATACCTCCCGGATCCGGCTGAGTACATCATGCGTTGTGGTCGTGTCTAGGCGCAGGTCCACCATCTGATCTGGATACGGCCTGGATCCGGCTGACTACATCATGCGTTGTGGTCGTGTCTAGACGCAGGTCCATCATCTGATCTGGATACGGCCCGGATCTGGCTGACTACATCATGTGTTGTGGTCGTGTCTAGGCGCAGGTCCATCATCTGATCTGGACATAGCCCGGATCCGGCTGACTACATCATGCGTTGTGGTCGTGTCTAGACGCAGGTCCATCATCTGATCTGGACATGGCCCGGATCCGGCTGACTACATCATGTGTTGTGGTTGTGTCTAGACGCAGGTCCATCATCTGATCTGGACATGGCCCGGATCCGGCTGACTACATCATGTGTTGTGGTCATGTCTAGACGCAGGTCCATCATCTGATCTGGACATGGCCCGGATCTGGCTGACTACATCATGTGTTGTGGTCGTGTCTAGGCGCAGGTCCATCATCTGATCTGGACATGGCCCGGATCCGGCTGACTACATCATGTGCTGTGGTCGTGTCTAGGCGCAGGTCCACCATCTGATCTGGACATGGCCCGGATCCGGCTGACTACATCATGTGTTGTGGTCGTGTCTAGACGCAGGTCCACCATCTGATCTGGATACCTCCCGGATCCGGCTGACTACATCATGCGTTGTGGTCGTGTCTAGGCGCAGGTCCACCATCTGATCTGGATACGGCCCGGATTCGGCTGACTACATCATGCGTTGTGGGCGTGTCTAGACGCAGGTCCATCATCTGATCTGGATACGGCCCGGATCCGGCTGACTACATCATGCGTTGTGGTCGTGTCTAGACGCAGGTCCACCATCTGATCTGGATACGGCCCGGATTCGGCTGACTACATCATGCATTGTGGGCGTGTCTAGACGCAGGTCCATCATCTGATCTGGATACGGCCCGGATCTGGCTGACTACATCATGCGTTGTGGGCGTGTCTAGACGCAGGTCCATCATCTGATCTGGATACGGCCCGGATCCGGCTGACTACATCATGCGTTGTGGGCGTGTCTAGACGCAGGTCCACCATCTGATCTGGATACAGCCCGGATCCGGCTGACTACATCATGCGTTGTGGTCGTGTCTAGACGCAGGTCCATCATCTGATCTGGATACGGCCCGGATCCGGCTGACTACATCATGCGTTGTGGTCGTGTCTAGACGCAGGTCCATCATCTGATCTGGACATGGCCCGGATCCGGCTGACTACATCATGTGTTGTGGTCGTGTCTAGGCGCAGGTCCACCATCTGATCTGGATACGGCCCGGATCCGGCTGACTACAACATGCGTTGTGGTCGTGCCTAGACGCAGGTCCATCATCTGATCTGGACATGGCCCGGATCCGGCTGACTACATCATGTGTTGTGGTTGTGTCTAGACGCAGGTCCATCATCTGATCTGGATACGGCCCGGATCCGGCTGACTACATCATGCGTTGTGGGCGTGTCTAGATGCAGGTCCACCATCTGAACAAACAAATTACCTTAGTTAAACTTTCATTAATATGGACATAGAAGGAAAAAATATACTAATTTTAATAACGTTTAATAATGTTGTATAGATAAAAAGCGTTAGGAATCATATTTGTTTCAAATGCTTTTTATTAGCAGGGGTGTGGTGCGGGGGGCCTCTAACATAAATTTTGCCTAGGGCCTCTAAACGTCTAGAACCGGCCCTGATGCCATAGTAAAGAGATGTGTTTTTAGTCTAGATTTAAACTGACAGAGTGTGTCTGCTTCTTGAACAATGCTAGGAAGACTGTTCCAGAGTTTAGGTGCTAAATAGGAAAAGGATCGACCGGCAACAGTTGATTTTGATATGCTAGGTATTATCAACTGGCAGAGTCTCTTTTTCAAAATCTCATTAGCTTTTTTCAATAGCTAATGAGTTAATTAATAAGGCACAGGTGAATGGGATGAATCAATGAGACAAACGGGAAAACTGAGTCAAAGGAAAATCGCAACTATAGCTGGGCTCAGACTAAAAGAGTTTTTGGTAACACTTTATAATAACTGCACGCTATGAAGCATTAGTTAAGCATTAGTAAATAGTTAATTCATCATTTATAAAGCATTAATAGACATTAGTAAGCTGTTTATAAATACAGCTATAAATGCTTTATTCTTGCTTTATAAGCATATCTATAATGTGTTTAATTATTTTATTTTCATACTTTATTAATGATAAATTTATCATTTCTAATTTATGTATTACAATATTTACAAACCAGTTAATTAGAAGTTGTCAGTGGTTCATAAGATCATTTAGAAAGTGTAAGTAAAGGATTATTAAACTGTTTAAATTTATACATCTTATTACTTTGTATTTAGACATAATAATAGTTACTCAGTGTGTTAATAAATGCTTTATTAACATGTATTACTGTAATTCATGGTTAATTCAGGTAGTTATAAAACATTTAGTAGATGTCAGTTAACTATTTTTGTGAGCTCATCTAAAGTGAGGGCTATTTATGCCTCGTAAAGGAGATTTAAAGGCTCAGTTTTCTTCTGCACTGCTGTTCTCTAATGTTTTAAAGTTAGTACTGAGGTAGTTTTGACACTGTGAAATATTTTATTATATTATTATTGTTTTATAAAAAATTTATTTGTTGTATTTTGGCACTCCTGTAATCCAGTGTTGCCACTTCAGCAATGTTCACACTTTACAGAAATGTATTTTTATATCAGATTGCAGAGGCTCATTTTACTGCAGTTATGTTTTCTGGAGGTGTACAGGAATTTTCATTTTCTATGACATTGAAGAGGTTTATTTTTAATTTTATATCAAGTGTACAATTGTACAGTTTCATTTTTTGCATCTTGAAATAAATATTTATACAGTATGTTCTGTATCACTCTGTTATGTTTGTTTCCTTTTTCTGTTTAGAAAAAAACTGAGCCTTTAAATCTCCTTTACGAGGCATAAATAGCCCTCACTTTAGATGAGCTCACAAAAATAGTTAACTACTAAATGTTTTATAACTACCTGAATTAATCATGAATTACAGTAGGAATACATGTTAATAAAGCATTTATTAACACACTCAGTAACTATTTCTATATATCTAAATAATATGTATAAATGTAAATTTAGATAGTTTATTAATCATTTACTTACACTTTCTAAATGATCTTATGAACGAATGACAACTTCTAAATAACTGATTTGTAAATAATGTAATACTTAATTTAGAAATGATAAATTGATCGTTAATAAAGAATGAAAATACAATTATTAAACACGTTATAGATATGCTTATAAATCAAGAAAAAAACATTTTGCTTATTTATGTCTATTAATGCTTTATGAATGATGAATTAACTATTTACTAATGCTTCATAGCGTGCAGTTATTATTAAGTGTTACCAAGTTGGGTAATCCTAACCGATTATGAAATCTGGTGGCATCACTCACATAAGGAGAATCTTCACAGATTTTTTTCTCTGATTTTTGGGAGGGGAAAATCTGGGATAAATTGGCTTAAACTCCTGTAGTGTGAGCCCGGTTTAGGACAAAACAAAACATAACCCTGACAGTTTGTTTATACCCAAATATATTAGAAGTGTTTCTTCATTTTCCATGTTTCTTTCAGTACAGTGTTGTGAAGGTGTCAGCAGGGGTGGTATAATTAGAGCACAAAATACAGTTTTAAAATGCAGAATGTATAAACAAACTTGGTGAGTCATCAGCATTGTAATGTGCTTGTACTGTAAGCATAGCGTCAGTGTCGGAGCTCTGCGACTTCGGCCTTTCTAATTGCAAGTGTTACAGCAGGTGCAAGCATGGCTGAATGATAATGAGATGAAACTTAACTGCAGCACTTTTGACCCAGAGGGGAAGTCCTGGAGAGAGACCTCACTGTGGTGTGATACACGAGTCTTGCCTTGACACAACACATAGTCAAGAACACTCATGCTCACACACACACACACACACACTCACAAACTTAAAGGGAATCCATTCATTATGTAGCAGTGTGGTGTAGAAGCCGACTGCTGAAAAGTCAAGCTGGATTTCCACTCTAAAAAACCTTTCGACCAGCAATGGTCATTCTAATGCCTGCTGTGCGATTTCAGCAGTCCTAAATGATCATTACAAATCACACTGTACGACATGGATCTAATAATCTTTGGTACGACATGTATGTAGACAGTAGACACCTATTGAATCATAGGCTATGACGCAAGTTAGTATAGAAGAATAAAACGTCATCAGCATGCGCTAGTGGTAAACAAACAGAACAAGATCAATCGCACTTTGGCACTTTTTTGCGCTGAAAAAAAGAGACGTAAACGAAAGAGGAGAATATGGATGCGGTCATGGCTAAGGAAAAGAGGCCAATTTGGCCAATGTATCAGGAGTTGTTTGTGTATAAACTAGGGATGTCACCATTAACGCGTTAACGCATGCGATTAATTTAAATTCCTTAACGCGTTAAAATAATTTAACGCAATTAACGCAAATAAATTACAGAAGTACGTGAAGCTGCGTCATTAACGTGATTTTCGTCACACAGTTAGATGATCTTAGAAGTCAGGAGTTTATCACAATCACACTGAGCATCTACAAGCACCTGTAACCCTGGTAGGAGGAAATTTCCACTCTAACTCTTTAACCCGATTCTGCTTCTCTGTTTATGATCAGGCCATTTTAAGCCATTAAACTCTGGGAAAGTTTTCAGTGATCCAGTCCAAACAGTCCAAAACAGCGCTAATGTAAAGAAGGCCAGGCTGATTACATCAGACATCAGAGAGAATAGAGACTCACATTGCGTTTTTAGTGAAGTATTCATTCCAGTGTGTGCTTTGCTTTAAAACACGAGCTCTGTCGTATTCTGCGATTGTTTCTGAAGAGCGCCATTTTGGTGTCGTACAGTAAGCACGTGAGAGTCTGTAATATTGATGCACAAAGAACAAACCATGTATGTGTGCGCTCTCGATCGCTGAACGCACGCTGCATTCATGTACAGACACACAGTACATTCGCGTTGTTTCCACACACACTCGGGAAGGATAATGTTTGATTTGTCATGTGTACGTTGTTGTGCTTAGTAATCGTAGGTTTATGCAGTCAAAGCGGTTGATTTAGGAGTTTTTTTGGCGTCTCCGTGTGGTCCTGTTCGGTATCGCAGCTTGACTCGTCTAAAATGAAAACAAGCTCGTTGTTGTTGCTCTGTACACATACTATATACTGTGAAGTCTGTAAAGTTTTTTTCTGTAATGTTTTTTTCATGGGTGCTTAGGTGTGTATAAATTTATTATATAATAGAAGTATATGGACTCCTTATATTTGGTTATTTGGTGTCCTTTTGGAGTCTCCAATGATCCTTGAAGCTTGCAGAAAATACAGTTTTTTGATTGTTTACTTTGCTGGATATAGCAAATGATGACAAAATGAATGTGTTTAATGAGATAAATGGCACATGCTTAATTTTACGATAAGTGTGCGATTAAATGCGATTAATCACACAACGAGTGCGATTATTTGCGATTGAAAATTTTAATCGATTGACAGCCCTAGTATAGACGCACAAAGACGAAGGAGAATCAATATAATTGTCTTTAATGACAAAACTCAGGAGAACAGACAGAGTAGCTAGACAAACACAATTTAACATCAACGAGAACGGACCCAGAATGAAGGAGAACACACGGTATATATACATGGAGCAAACAAAGAGAACTAAACAGCTAATTAATGAGACGACAGGTGACCTAAATGACTAATCAAACGAACTGAGAAACTGGGTCAAACTAGCAGACAACGAAGGCAGAATCAAAATACAAAGAAAAATGACCAAAACAGAACATAACTCTGACAAAATGGAGCTTGAGGTAAGAAGTTTTAAGTTTTAGCATTTTTGTCGGTGTTTGTTTCATGTTGCGTTTTTATTGGCTAGTCAGTAGACATCGTAGCAGCAAACACTGTGAGATGATGTGGCTGGGTTAAAAACGACCCATTTGGCAACCCAGCGCTGGGTAAATATTGGACAGAACACATGCTGGGTTAAAGTAACCCAGCAAGTTGGGTTACACATTTTAACCAGCAGGTTGGGTTGCATAATTTAATCCAAATTCTGCTCATATAGAGGGTATATTGACGTCAGATTTTCCCACCGGAACACTCCCCCTCAGCCGAACTGAGTGGCAAAAGAGCTGCTGCATGACTGGATTTAATACGGGAAACTGCGAAAACGCGAGTAAAACAAATGATTATCAGTTTAAACTAAAGGTTGGACTCGATATAGTGTAACTTACAACTTACCAAAGATCCAGTGATCCATGGATATTGACCAAGTGTGCCACACACGTCCTGGGCTCTGTTTCCCAAAAGCATCGTAAGCCTAAGTAGAACGTAAAAACGATCGCACGAATCATCTTAGACTTATGGGCCGTATCCCAAAACCATTGTAACTTAAGTAGTACTTGAAAATCTTCGTAGAACTACGAGTGCTCTGGAGTAATCGTAAATCCCTAAGTGCATTGTAAGGAGACAGAGCTATGAGGTCACCTGCAGGACAACCGGCAAATTGCACCTAAACTTTGCTCCTGTCCAATGTGACTTTAATATTATTTTTATGTATATTTCTATATACAAACCCGATTCCAAAAAAGTTGGGACACTGTACGAATTGTGAATAAAAACAGAATGCAATGATGTGGAAGTTTCAAATTTCAATATTTTATTCAGAATACAACATAGATGACATATCAAATGTTTAAACTGAGAAAATGTATCATTTTAAGGGAAAAATAAGTTGATTTTAAATTTCATGGCATCAACACATCTCAAAAAAGTTGGCACAAGGCCATGTTTACCACTGTGTGGCATCCCCTCTTCTTTTTATAACAGTCTGCAAACGTCTGGGGACTGAGGAGACAAGTTGCTCAAGTTTAGGAATAGGAATGTTGTCTCATTCTTGTCTAATACAGGCTTCTAGTTGCTCAACTGTCTTAGGTCTTCTTTGTCGCATCTTCCTCTTTATGATGCGCCAAATGTTTTCTATGGGTGAAAGATCTGGACTGCAGGCTGGTCATTTCAGTACCCGGATCCTTCTTCTACACAGCCATGATGTTGTAATTGATGCAGTATGTGGTCTGGCATTGTCATGTTGGAAAATGCAAGGTCTTCCCTGAAAGAGACGACGTCTGGATGGGAGCATATGTTGTTCTAGAACTTGAATATACCTTTCAGCATTGATAGTGCCTTTCCAGATGTGTAAGCTGCCCATGCCACACGCACTCATGCAACCCCATACCATCAGAGATGCAGGCTTCTGAACTGAGCGCTGATAACAACTTGGGTTGTCCTTGTCCTCTTTAGTCCGGATGACATTGCGTCCCAGTTTTCCAAAAAGAACTGCAAATTTTGATTCGTCTGACCACAGAACAGTTTTCCACTTTGCCACAGTCCATTTTAAATGAGCCTTGGCCCAGAGAAAACGCCTGCTCTTCTGGATCATGTTTAGATATGGCTTCTTTTTTGACCTATAGAGTTTTAGCCGGCAACGGTGAATGGCACGGTGGATTGTGTTCACCGACAATGTTTTCTGGAAGTATTCCTGAGCCCATGTTGTGATTTCCATTACAGTAGCATTCCTGCATGTGATGCAGTGCCGTCTAAGGGCCCGAAGATCACGGGCATCCAGTATGGTTTTCCGGTCTTGACCCTTACGCACAGAGATTGTTCCAGATTCTCTGAATCTTTGGATGATATTATGCACTGTAGATGATGATAACTTCAAACTCTTTGCAATTTTCTCTGAGAAAGTCCTTTCTGATATTGCTCCACTATTTTTCGCCGCAGCATTGGGGGAATTGGTGATCCTCTGCCCATCTTGACTTCTGAGAGACACTGCCACTCTGAGAGGCTCTTTTTATACCCAATCATGTTGCCAATTGACCTAATAAGTTGCAAATTGGTCCTCCAGCTGTTCCTTATATGTACATTTAACTTTTCCGGCCTCTTATTGCTACCTGTCCCAACTTTTTTGGAATGTGTAGCTCTCATGAAATCCAAAATGAGTCAATATTTGGCATGACATTTCAAAATGTCTCACTTTCAACATTTGATATGTTATCTATATTCTATTGTGAATAAAATACAAGTTTATGAGATTTGTAAATTATTGCATTCCTTTTTTATTCACAATTTGTACAATGTCCCAACTTTTTTGGAATCGGGTTTGTACAATTTTTACTTGTTTTTTGTTTGATTGCATTCATTTTGAATAATTCAATAAATAAATAATAATGAATAAATAAATAAAATAAAAACTACATGAACAATGAATAAATTAAGGAATGAAAAAGTGCACTGCTGTATATGGACATTCATAGGGCTTGTATGCTTATTTTCAGTGCTACAAGTAGCCATTTAAATTTGAAACACTTAAGAATACTTCTAGTATTTCGTAGAGCCTTAGTCTTTGAGTGGTTCAACAAACACTCCCAACTCGTCACATATTGACGCTTGATCAGGACCCCTCAGCGTCACTTTTTAATGCACAGGGTATCCCTTTAGCGTTATTTTTCGACGCGCAGGGTACTCCATTGATTTCAGTTGTTTGCCCAATACGTCAGATCAAGATGCATTTAATTCTTTGCATTTGTAAAAGTAGACATGACTTTATGAATATTTATAGGCTACTTTTACATTTTGGAGCAACTAACCCCACTCCTACCCTAAACCTACCCACTTCTCAACAATATAAAACACGTAACGTTAACAGGTAAAGAAAAGTACAGTCACAGGTATTTATTGCAAAAACTGAACAAAAACAGTATAAAAGTATTAACTCATGTTGCATTCCACGTCTTCTGAAGTCATACGATATCTTCATGTAAAGAACAGAGTTAATCTTATTGTTTTAATCGCTGAAATGATGATCCCGCCGCTCCGTGAACACACGCACGCACGCACACAGTCATATCTCATTCAAATGATACACACAACTCTTGAGCATGACACAATCGGTCACGAGACACACAAGAGCCAATGACATTTTACAATCAAAGCTGACGTAATGACGCGAGACATGCGAGAGCCAATGCAATTTCACTATGAAATCTGACGTAACGTTTCTTCGGGCAGCAATTTTTGAACGTGTTCATGATCTTCGGCGGAGGCGGACGGAGACGCTGATCGCATTTGGGGATTTTCTTCACACAAATCAATCGTTTGGCCTCGGAACACTTGGAATATTTGTACTTTTTGAATGAACTGTGCATGCAGTCGTATCTGCCGGTTATATCCTGTGTTTTATGTCATATAATACACATATGGGTAGGTTTAGGGATAGGATGGGGTTGGGTTACATGTTCAAACGTGTCTAACTAGCGTAAATAAAAAATAAATAAAAATGTAAATAAAAGTATGCTGGCAGATTAAATTGAGGATCACACTCCAACATGTCATAATGGCAAAATCATAACCCAATATATAATTTCATCATGACAATATGCCCAACGCGTCTGTGTATGACGCCAAAAGTTTCTAATTGAAATCAATAAAGCACCCTGTGCGTCGAAAAATGACGCTAAAGGGGTCCTGACCAAGCGTCAATATGTGACGAGTTGGGAGTGAGAATGTGTTGAACAAACACTAGGACATCAAACCATTGAATCTAAATTTATTTGAGTTTGTTTGTCAGGATTTGCATTGACATTGCACAATGGGATGAGTCCTAACTACATATGGAAAAGAATATTTCATGTTGCACAAGAGATTATTAAAACATATAATTAGTCATGATTAACCAACATTAAACAATATTACCTGAATCATCTGGCAAGATAATTGGCACCAAAATGGAGGGCCTTGCAAACCTCATCTCCTCTCTTCTAAAGCCAGCTTGGCCTTCTTGAGGTCTGTGAGCTGCTGCTGGAAGTTGATGTCCCTCTCATTGGCATCTTTAAGACATTTTCTGATGTCTTTTGAGATAGTTTCTCCCTCTTCAGCTGCACTAAGTACTGACTACAACCACAGACATTCTCAAAGCGCTGAGGTGTTGTGGTCTGACAATTGAAGATGGAGGCTCGAGCATGGGTGGGCTGTTGGGACGGAGATGGGTAGGTGTCTTACAATGGGAGGTGAACCTGATTGCTTCTGTGAGCATGATGGACCTGGTTCAGGTTCAGGCATCCCTACTCCTCTATGGAGGTCAATACCCCCACAAATCCCATCTGAGGCCAAGTATTGACAGTGCCTTTTCTTCTTCCGGTGTAAGAAGGGGGGAGTCATTTGTCCCACCACCTGTTTTATTAATTGTTGATCTCTGTGGTACCCTTGAGGCTTGCAAAGTCCTGCCACTTCTTCCTGACCTCCTTCCCTGGTCTTTTAATGCCCCTGCTTGCAGTTAGTTTTATAGCAATATCCTCCCAGATTTTTTGTTTTTGTTTATTTGTATGACTGCCATTAAACCTGCTGAAAATTATGTTTGTTTAGCTCCACCTCCTCTAAAATAACATTAGTTTCCTCTTTTTGAAAAATTTATTTTCTTTGTTTTTTGCATTGATTTAACCATTTTTTTTGTCTCCACCTAGCCTATGTGCTATATAGATTTTTAACCTCATAGCAAATGGTAATTAGGCTAAACATTTTGAAATACAAGCGTGTGCTACAACTGCGAGCCATTCTATAAGGTGACTTTTTTCAGCACTTGACAAACGGACAGCGACTCTTAAGTAGCACTTAAAGCACAGCTGCGTGCGATCGTGTTAAGTGCATGTTTGTGAAATGCACGTGAAAACAACACGAACGTTCGTAATATCGCTAGTAGAAAATTAAGTGCGAAGATCCATCGTTATATGGAAACGCAGCCCTGAAAAGTGAAGCCAAAGCGTCTCGATCGCCCCCCAGGTGGCTGGTCCCAGTATAGGTCATAAACCCAGCCCCCTCTATGTATTCTAATGGGACACGAGACAAACTAAACAATCAAATTACACTTCAAATACATTTTTTCCAAAGATGGTTTCTGTCATTTTAGGTAGTTTTTATCATGCTGACGTAAGTTCAAGTGTTCATTTTTTTTAAAAAATAAGTTTGGTTTTAGTTAGTTATGTAGTTAGACGTCATGATTGACAGCTGTGATTGACAGCTTCTCTGAGTGAAGTTGTCACTAAGGCACCAACTGACTTTTTTCGGGATTTTCGGGGGGAGATAGGAGATAGGAGCTTTAGCTTTAATTTCTACATTTCCATAACTGTTTATTTCACACTGACATAATGAGTTGTTCTATTGTTGTGGAAATACATAAAGCAAATTTGCCTGTGAACGCTTTATATAAATATAATATAGGTAGGTCTAAATCCAGGTGATCACTTATATCAATGTTATATATATTGTCATATCGTCCAGCCCTAAAACTTGTATAGTTTTTGTCAGTGCTTATTTAAAAAACATCCAGTTTTGCAGAATATAAGATGCTAAATATTTAATTCATGAGTTGTCAATACAATATATAGGGTGTGATTTTACCCCAAAATTCAAAATATTGACACAAAATGATAACGGCAAATCCACGTTTCGCTGCCTGGAGTCCTGTTGTTTCTATGAATTGCAGCGATCCATTTGCTTCTCTTTTCTGTAGCTTTTGGCAGTCTAAAAATATAACTCAGATTTCTTGTCAAATCTATTTTCACAGTCAATCTCAAAGCTCTTTCCTGTTTTATATGTGTTTTGAGTGTTTTTTGCAACATTCACGTTGAACATTAATGCTGACGCTCAGTCTTTTTGCCACTCAGTGTGCGTAACCGCAGTCACTCTGGCCAACGGTGACGCCACGCGTGTACCCTCTGTTGATTAAATGGCGGGCTAATTTTACCTCATTAATGGTTATTTCCATTTCCTTGCAGCAACTGCAATTTATATATTTTATTTAGACTATATACATTATTTAATGACAGCCCTGACCCGTCGAGGCATGGACTCCACTAGACCCCTGAAGGTGTGCTGTGGTATCTGGCGCCAAGATGTTAGCAGCCGGTTTGCCTTTTTCCCATAGTGCATCCTGGTGCCATGTGTTCCCAGGTAAGCAACACACATGCACCCGACCACCCACGTGATGTAAAAGAAAACGTGATTCATCAGACCAGGCCACCTTCTTCCATTACTCCGTGGTCCAGTTCTGATGCTCACATGCCCACTGTTGCCGCTTTCGGCGGTGGACAGGGGTCAGCATGGGCACCCTGACTGGTCTGCGGCTATGCAGCCCCATACGCAACAAACTGCGATGCACTGTGTATTCTGACACCTTTCTATCAGAACCAGCATTAACTTCTTGAGCAATTTGAGCTACAGTAGCTCGTCTGTTTGATCGGCCCATGACCCTGTCGCCGGTTCACCACTGTTCCTTCCTTGGACCACTTTTGATAGATACTGACCACCGCAGACCGGGAACACCCCACAAGAGCTGCAGTTTTGGAAATGCTCTAACCCAGTCGTCTAGCCATCACAATTTGGCCCTTGTCAAACTCGCTCAAATCCTTACGCTTGCCCATTGTTCCTGCTTCTAACACATCTACTTTGAGGACAAAATGTTCACTTGCTGCCTAATATATCCCACCCACTAACAGGTGCCATGATGAAGAGATAATCAGTGTTATTCAGGGGTCATAATGTTATGCCTGATCGGACTGCGCTGCACTGCGTGCAGAACTCTTGAAGGACCAGCACCACATCCTCCTGTACCACTGTTTGAAGAATTCATCTTCCAGAATCTGGCAGTAAGTTTTGGGAGTTCATTTTTAATCCATCTCCTATCCTGAAGTCCGTTTTGCAGAGATGGACTAAAAATGAACTCCCAAAACTTACTGCCAGATTCTGGAAGATGAATTCTTCAAACAGAGGTACAAGAGGATGTGGTGCTGGTCCTTCAAGAGTCACTCTCAACCTATCTGTCTATAAAACCTATAAAAAAACAGTCTTCATGTATTGTACAACACTTCAGCTTGTGATTCTTATTAAGTGGGGGTCATTGTTTTGGATTCTTTACCTAAATTAAGTCTCTGAGATCCTGACACCTTGCACTTCTGGAGGTAGGTTGCAGTTCTGGAAAATGGTGGCGCTGGAGACTAAAGGGTTCCTGATGGTTTCACACTTAATGGTTCTTGATGGTTCAGCGCGTGGCACAAGCGTCGCTCCCATAATAACAAATGGAGATGTTCACACTAAGTACGGCAGTGGTAGCTGATTTTAAACCTGGTTGTGTCGAAACGTGTTGTAGCTGTTGTCATGACACTCGTTTAACGAGGGAGATGATACTTCAATATGGCCGCGTCGCGTCTCTCAATCGGTCTGCAACGCAAGCGAACCTAGCAGACGTGAAATCACAACAGTACATGTAATTGTAAAAAAAGTCAAAACTACAAATGTTTTTCGTCTGTACTGTAATTATTTTATACACAAACCTTAAAGTTATTAAAATCACCTCAGAAAGTTTTCTCTCAGGACAGAAGACAAAATGACCGTTACCAATCCAGATTATTCCAGTTTGGCAAACCAGCAGTTGGTTACTATAGCCCAGCAGGCTGGGTAGTTTATGAGGGGGTGCATCATTTTTACTGTCAGTGAAATTTAACCCAGCAGCACAAAACTACCCAACACTTTGAAAATAACCCAACTAAATGACCCGAAACAAATTATCGTATGATGTGGGGCCACTGTTTAGGAGCCACGGCCACAATGTGTACCGGGCATAACAGAAGAGTATACACACGCACACACACACATACTTAGGAGGTGCTATAATTGGACTACGTGAAGCTATGGGGTCTCAAACGTAGCAGGGCGACCCTGAAGGTTCAGCCATAATTGCTTTTGGGACACTTTTTGCACGTCTCTTTATTGCCTTTGGCCAATCAGCCTAATGAGATTGATAAAGTCGCTGTGATGTTAACAAATTAGCTTTTTTTTGTTCCAGCCCTCTAGAGGCTCTGGCAGTTAGATAAATAAACATGAAATGGGTAAATGTGCAATAAACAGATCCTCTTTGTGGTTCAATTTGACGAGGAAGCAGAAAATCTTTCTGAGCGGACTGAGGCTCTCAGTTGCAGTTCAAAATCCTCAATATAAAAAAGCAATTCCATTTGATCCAGCATATGGGGTTTTTTGAGTCACAAACACTCAGACCAGCAATTTTCCCTGAAATGTTGTCTCAACAAAGTCGTCTGGAGAAACATTTTCATTGAACAAAGTTGCTGATTGTTAAGGAATTTCCAGCTCCCAACGTGCATTGCAGCATGCATAAATTATACGGTTACTGATTTAGGATAATTAGTTTGAAATAGTTTGCTGACTTTATGCTGTTTTTTCTGTCATTATTTATGCGTTATTTTTTTTTTTATTTAAAAACTGTTTGTTAGGCCCTATTTACACTTGGCCACAAAAATGTGTCCGCAAAATGAATGTAAAAATCTGCTGCATTTTATTTATCATCAACCAATTTGTCACACTTTATAGGTGTCTAACTACTATGTACTTAAAAAATATATTATTTGGTACAATGTAGCCTATAAATTGTGTTCATATTGTATTGCGAAACACTTGATGCTACTGAGGTAGGATACGGGTAAGTTTAGGGTCAGGTTTGGTGGTATGGGTTATTGATGTAACTACAGAAGTTAATTACAGCTGTAATTACATGCAGGTATTTTTTTGATATACACTATATTGACAAAAGTATTGGGACACCCCTCCAAATCATTGAATTCAGGTGTTCCAATCACTTCCATGGCCACAGGTGTATAAAATCAAGCACCTAGGCATGCAGACGCTTCTACAAACATTTGTGAAAGAATGGGTCGCTCTCAGGAGCTCAGTGAATTCAAGCGTGGTACTGTGATAGGTTGCCACCTGTGCAATAAGTCCATTCGTGAAATTTCCTCACTACTAAATATTCTACGGTCAATTGTTAGTGGTATTATAACAAAGTGGAAGCAATTGGGAACAACAGCAACTCAGCCACGAAGTGGTAGGCCACGTAAAATCACAGAGCGGGGTCAGCGCATGCTGAGGTGCACAGTGCGCAGAAGTCGCCAACTTTCTTTTGAGTCAATAGCTACAGACCTCCAAACTTAGTGTGGCCTTCAGATTAGAAGTGTAAAGCTTGGTGGAGGGGGGATTATGGTGTGGGTTTTTTTTCAGGGGTTGGGCTTGGCCCCTTAGTTCCAGTGAAAGGAACTCTTAATGCTTCAGCATACCAAGACATTTTGGACAATTTCATGCTCCTAACTTTGTGGGAACAGTTTGGGGATGGCCCCTTCCTGTTCCAACATGACTGCGCACCAGTGCACAAAGCAAGGTCCATAAAGACGAGTAAGTTTGGTGTGGAGGAACTTGACTGGCCTGCACAGAGTCCTGACCTCAACCCGATAGAACACCTTTGGGATGAATTAGAGCGGAGACTGCCAGCCAGGCCTTCTTGTCCAACATCAGTGCCTGACCTCACAAATGTGCTTCTAGAAGAATGGTCAAAAATTCCCATAAACACACTCCTAAACCTTGTGGAAAGCCTTCCCAGAAGAGTTTAAGCTGTTATAGCTGCAAAGGGTGGGCCAACTCCATATTAAACCCTACAGATTAAGAATGGGATGTCATTAAAGTTCATGTGCATGTAAAGACAGGCGTCCCAAAACTTTTGGCAATTTAGTGTAAGTACAATGTGAAAACATTGAGGTAAAATTGGCCACTTTTTGTTAATTTAGATACCCAGAGTTTTTTTTATATTTCTTTTTGGTAACACTTTTTTAGGGTGATGTAGTTACACGTTACTATGGAAGCTTGTTTCCGCCACAGAATAAAACATAAAAAAGGTAATTGCAAATTTTTATCTCACAATTCTGACTTTATATCTCGCAATTCTGACTTTATATCTCGCAATTCTGAGGAAAAAAAGTCAGAATTGCGAGATGTAAACACAATTGTGAGATAAAAAGTCGCAATTATCTTTTAAAATGTTTTATTCAGTGGCAGATACAAGCTCCCATTGACCAACAAAAACCAAGTCAATAACGCAGTATTTTTTGTGTTATTTACAGTTTTTTACAATCGCTATGACTTTTTTTTCAATACTTTTAACAATTTTCCTAAACTCTTAACACACCAACACACCTACAACACACAATTGCCAAAACGGTTAATTTCATGCTCAAAATCACACATTGTAAACTAAACTCCAACACTAATTTTCAAAATACAACAATACACTAACACAATACACTATGTCTACCAAAACCCTGACACATGTTCTCTTCCAACAGAAACATTTAGTCAATCATAGCACAATGTCATAAAAACACTAACACTAGATGGAATTACAGAAACTGCATTATTTTATGTGTCAGGTCTGCCCTTATACAGTAGACAGTATATTTTATTGACCATAGATTGTGTCTTTTGAAGCCTCTTCACATTTTTGTTTTGTTGGGTTTAGTAAATGCATGCATTTTGTTTCTTTTGCTGCAGAAATTCAATACAAAAAACAAATGACCCATCTCAGAGTAGCTTTATAGAATGCCCTTCAATTTTATTTCATTATCAGCAATCACAATGTTGACAACAGCAAGTTCCTGTTCTTCATTTAGGAGTTTTCCTCTGCCCCCTGAGGGAGGTAAACATTGAATCCTTAGATAGACAAAATACAGTTACATATCAGAGACCAGAGGCATACACTCACTGTAATACATGGTAAAAGTATTTACACTTTGCAGTAGGAGAAGCCCTTATACAATATCCTACCTGTTGGTTTCTAAAAAAATCTGGATAATGGATGCCACTGTGTCCCGCTGAGATTTGGCTGTACTCGTTCACCAGCCTCTCTGTATGATAGCCTGTGGTTTATGACATGGTCTATGATAGTAGCTCTTATTTCATCAGTTCCGGCCCTTCTTTGAGGACCACCATGCATTCTAACTCCTCAATCTCTCCCTTGTCCTTGTCCCACTCCTCTCCCTTGTCCTGGTACTCATCTTCCTCTCTCTCATGCAGGCATTTTTCTTACTTTATTTGTGTTGCTCTATATTGTTCCTTTTTCACAGAAGATCAGCCCAAAGAGGCTCTTTTACTGTATACCATATGGCCATTTGATTGAAAGAAATACTGCATAACTTCAATCAGCTGTTTCTCAGTAACAATGGAATAAAATACAGGGGATATATTTGTGTTTCAATTCACAATATAAACAGCTGTTTACCTTGACTTTAGCCTATAAGGTTAGGTTTAGAACATGGTGTTATCTGTTCTGACATACAGTGTTAAAGCATTGGTAAATTTGGCAGTAAAAATCCATTGTTTTGGCCTTGGTTGAGTTTGTGTGTAAAAGAAGTTCAAGCATTTTAAATTTGTGTTAACTATATGCATTTTGTGTCAAAGCAACAATAAATGTGTTAATTGTATAGCCTACACAGACAGATGTTGTGCTAACTGTGTTAAGAGTTTAGAAAATTTGTTAAAAGTATTGAAAAAATTGTCATAGCGATTGTAAAAAAAACTGTAAAGGGTGTGTTAGTAATATGCGCCTATTGGCTGGTGCACAACGCACGTACACTCTGCTTATTACACACACAGGGACACGCAGCAGCACACAAACATTTTTAAAAATTAAAAATTAAAGGATTCCTTTCTGGAGAAACGTTCAGTCTTTCCGTTCGCATATTCCGCCGTGTAAATATCGAATCCGTCATGGTGCTCAACTGGCTTTTAAAGGGAATGGGAGATGAGACTCTGATTTATTGCACGTTACGCCCAAAACACATCCATGACTCATTAAGAGACTAGGAACAACCCTTTTGGACGATGCGCCTGGCAGGCCGACCATTTTTAGTGTATTTAACAAACCCAAAAAACGCACATCTTAGGCTAGGAGTAAAATTCATAGGTTCACTCAATTCATGTGTAAAATTCAAAACAACTGAATACAACATGTGTTGACATTAAATTGATAGAAATCTGAATATCAGAATCAAATCAAAAAGTCAAGTTGAGTCAAATTTATTTGTATCAAGCTTTATACAATACAGATTTTATCAAAACAGCTACACAGAAATAAATAGGAAAATAATAATACTACAAAATTCAGCAATTATGAAATGACTTCTTTTTACAGAAGACAACTGTAATTTTTCAGCTCAATTTAGGCCCTGTCCACATGAACACAGGTATTTTCAAAACTGCAGCTTTTTTCTATGTGGTTTGGCCGTTCGTCCACATGCAAACGCAGTATCCGGTCGCTGAAACCGAACTTTTTTTGAAAACTCCTGCCAGGGTGAAGATTTGCAGAAACTCCGGTTGCAGTGTTGTCGTGTAGACGGTGAAACCTGAGATTTTGGCTTGTGACGTCAGAGTACGCGCTGTTATCTCCTTTGTTTGACGTCAGCTTGTGCGCCGCTATCTCCTTTGTTTACATGAGGCGAGTCTGTGCAATGGCGAACGTAGCCAAAATATTGCTGCTAATAACTGTGCAAACAGGGCTTATCACATGTATACAGATGTATGCACAGTTCTCCCATTATATTGCGGACCAGAGGCGTCAGAATGCAATACTACGCAGGTCACTGCTTAATAATAACCTTTTTATCAGGCTTCTGATTGGCTAACATGGCTTTACGGTTAGGGTTATATCGCCACCTGTTGGTTTGGCATGCTCTTGACAGCGCTTCATAGCATGTTCATGTGGACAAGATTTTTTATTTAAACGAAGAAGGAAAAACTCAGTTTAGAAAAATACCTGTGTACGTGTGGACTAGGCCTAAGTTCAGTGTTGGTTCAGGTTAGTTCAATAACAGTCAGTGTGTCACATTTTGAGTTTATTTGTGATCTGTTTTTCTGTTCTAGCCTGAGTTTCATTGTTATTCCTTTTTGCATGTTAATTAGTTCAGTTCATCTTCTGTTCCCTACCTGTTTGTCTCCTGTTTGTCTAATTGATAGGTTCCTCAGTTCAGGTGTGTTGTTAATTATCTACAAACCCGATTCCAAAAAAGTTGGGACACTGTACAAATTGTGAATAAATAAGGAATGCAATAATTTACAAATCTCATAAACTTATATTTTATTCACAATAGAATATAGATAACATATCAAATGTTGAAAGTGAGACATTTTGAAATGTCATGCCAAATATTGGCTTATTTTGGATTTCATGAGAGCTACACATTCCAAAAAAGTTGGGACAGGTAGCAATAAGAGGCCGGAAAAGTTAAATGTACATATAAGGAACAGCTGGAGGACCAATTTGCAACTTATTAGGTCAATTGGCAACATGATTGGGTATAAAAAGAGCCTCTCAAAGTGGCAGTGTCTCTCAGAACTCAAGATGGGCAGAGGATCACCAATTCCCCCAATGCTGTGGCGAAAAATAGTTGAGCAATATCAGAAAGGAGTTTCTCAGAGAAAAATTGCAAAGAGTTTGAAGTTATCATCATCTACAGTGCATAATATCATCCAAAGATTCAGAGAATCTGGAACAATCTCTGTGTGTAAGGGTCAAGGCCGGAAAACCATACTGGATGCCCGTGATCTTCGGGCCCTTAGACGGCACTGCATCACATACAGGAATGCTACTGTAATGGAAATCACAACATGGGCTCAGGAATACTTCCAGAAAACATTGTCGGTGAACACAATCCACCGTGCCATTTGCTGTTGGCAGCTAAAACTCTATAGGTCAAAAAAGAAGCCATATCTAAACATGATCCAGAAGCGCAGGTGTTTTCTCTGGGCCAAGGCTCATTTAAAATGGACTGTGGCAAAGTGGAAAACTGTTCTGTGGTCAGACGAATCAAAATTTGAAGTTCTTTTTGGAAAACTGGGATGCCATGTCATCCGGACTTAAGAGGACAAGGACAACCCAAGTTGTTATCAGCGCTCAGTTCAGAAGCCTGCATCTCTGATGGTATGGGGTTGCATGAGTGCGTGTGGCATGGGCAGCTTACACATCTGGAAAGGCACCATCAATGCTGAAAGGTATATCCAAGTTCTAGAACAACATATGCTCCCATCCAGACGTCGTCTCTTTCAGGGAAGACCTTGCATTTTCCAACATGACAATGCCAGACCACATACTGCATCAATTACAACATCATGGCTGCGTAGAAGGATCCGGGTACTGAAATGGCCAGCCTGCAGTCCAGATCTTTCACCCATAGAAAACATTTGGCGCATCATAAAGAGGAAGATGCGACAAAGAAGACCTAAGACAGTTGAGCAACTAGAAGGCTGTATTAGACAAGAATGGGACAACATTCCTATTCCTAAACTTGAGCAACTTGTCTCCTCAGTCCCCAGACGTTTGCAGACTGTTATAAAAAGAAGAGGGGACGCCACACAGTCGTAAACATGGCCTTGTGCCAACTTTTTTGAGATGTGTTGATGCCATGAAATTTAAAATCAACTTATTTTTCCCTTAAAATGATACATTTTCTCAGTTTAAACATTTGATATGTCATCTATGTTGTATTCTGAATAAAATATTGAAATTTGAAACTTCCACATCATTGCATTCTGTTTTTATTCACAATTTGTACAGTGTCCCAACTTTTTTGGAATCGGATTTGTAGTTAGTTTCTCCCTCTGTTTGCTCTTGTCATGATCCAGCCTGTGTTCCCCTGTCTTGTCATGTTTTGTAGTTCTTTGTAGTCTTTATGGATGATTAGTTTTCCCCAGGTGTTGCCTATCAGCCACTCCCCCTTGTTAACCTTGTTTCCCTTTGTGTATATATTCCCCAGTGCTTTAGTTGTTGTTTGTCGGTCGTTGTTTTTGCATGTGTGTTCCCTGTAAACCGATGTTGGTGAGTTCTTTGGTCAAGTCTTTGTTTATTTTGCATCTGTTCATGTTCTGTTTTGGAATAAACTGCACTTGGGTTCACCTTCAAACTTGCCATCAGTGGAATTCGTTACAGCTCTATTTACGCCCTCTGTTTCATTTAGTCCCTTGTCTTGCTTTGTAAATGTTTAAGTGTTATGTGGTTGTTTCTCCTGGGTATTCTCCTGCTTATTACTCTATTAAATTACTATTTTGTTTATCTTCGTACGTTACTCTACAGCCAAAACCATGACAATGTTGCAAAGTTCATCAGCAATTCAATTCAGCTACAAAGCAGCTCTACAGAAGATAATAGAATTATTATCCTGTTCAAGTCAGTTCAATGTTGATTCAGTTCAATGATGTTGCAAAGTCCATCAATTACAAAATTAATTTGAGCAGGGGACAATAGTGTCATTATTGAGTCAATTCAGCTCAGTAAATGTCTGTGTTCCAAAGGTCATCAATTATGAAACAAAGAAGTCAATGAATTAATTAATTTCAAAACTAAGATAGCGGATTCTGACAGTCAGTTATGACAGTTGCTGCATACCAAGTTGTGATATGAGAAACCGCTCCACCCGTGCTCTGCAATGATCTTTCATGTACAAACTGTGTGAGTTTAGTCATGTATCATACCATATATTTGTTGTTTTGTATGCCAGATACTTTAGAGCAGTGGTTCTCAACCCTGCCCTGGGGACCCCCCACCACTGCACATTTTGAATGTTTCCCTCATCAGACACACCTGATCCAACTCATCAGTTCGTTAGTAGAGACTGCAAGACCTGAAGTGGGTGTGTTTGATGAGGGAGACATACAAAATGTGCAGTGGTGGGGGGTCAGGGTTGAGAACCACTGCTTTAGAGGATGTCTGAGCTATGCAAATTGCATGCAGTTAGTGGACATACACAGAGTCACGTTGTACACTTAAGTGCATATTATCATATAATGTTCATTTAGAGTGTGTCTGTCTAGCAGTCAAGTGTATTTGAAATGTGTTTCAATCCCAGTTACTGATAATGTGTGAGGTAATGTTCAGTGAATATGTACAAATGCATTGAAATCATATTATATTCATTTATTTGTTCTAAAGACCACAACTATACAAATTTCCATAACAATCACATGCAACCGTGCATCTGTGTGAGCACTAATGAAGCGATGTTCACAGAGAAACAGTGTTAATGGATGTCACATACTGAAAATAAATAGAAATTCAACGAAGATAAACTTACTCCGGTGCCTGATTCTTTAACTGAAATCATAGTTAATTTTTGTCCGCTTTGAATCTGTGAACTTCAGTAAATGTAGGAAGGAGCTTCCCCACTTGTAGTGTACTTCAAATCTTAAAAGTGTACATTTTCAAAAAACTGTACTTACACATAACATTAATGAAATAAAAGGCCACTTAATTGTACTTTAACCCCCGGTTTCACAGACAAGGCTTAGGATAGTCCCAGACTAAAATGTATGTTTGAGCTGTTTTAACTCTTTTAACTTGCACTGACAGATCTTAAAATATGCCAGTGCCATTGTTTTGTCTCAAGATGCACGCCAGTAATGTTTTTTTTCTAAGGCACGTTTATAAAAGCTACTTAAATGTCCTAATTTAACTAAGGCCCAATACTGACTTAATCTAAGCCCTGTCTGTGAAACCAGGCCTATGTTTCTTAAGACATTTATTTACACTTTAAAAAGGGCACTTTGTAATAATGTTAGATTAAATGTTGAACTTGATGATAATTTTAACTGTATTGTGTTATGTTTGAATATTTAAAGTTCATATATTTTATATGTACTAAATTGCAACTTCATCATAACAAATGTGTAATTACAAATGTATTTGAATACATGACTTGCTAAATATATTTTAGTTTATCATAAATGCTTGGCAGTACATTCAGTATACTTTAACCATATGTCAAAGAAAATAGAAGTAATTATACACTCACCTAAAGGATTATTAGGAACACCTGTTCAATTTCTCATTAATGCAATTATCTAATCAACCAATCACATGGCAGTTGCTTCAATGCATTTAGGGGTGTGGTCCTGGTCAAGACAATCTCCTGAACTCCAAACTGAATGTCAGAATGGGAAAGAAAGGTGATTTAAGCAATTTTGAGCGTGGCATGGTTGTTGGTGCCAGACGGGCTGGTCTGAGTATTTCACAATCTGCTCAGTTACTGGGATTTTCACGCACAACCATTTCTAGAGTTTACAAAGAATGGTGTGAAAAGGGATAAACATCCAGTATGCGGCAGTCCTGTGGGTGAAAATGCCTTGTTGATGCTAGAGGTCAGAGGAGAATGGGCCGACTGATTCAAGCTGATAGAAGAGCAACTTTGACTGAAATAACCACTCGTTACAACCGAGGTATGCAGCAAAGCATTTGTGAAGCCACAACACGCACAACCTTGAGGCGGATGGGCTACAACAGCAGAAGACCCCACCGGGTACCACTCATCTCCACTACAAATAGGAAAAAGAGGCTACAATTTGCACGAGCTCACCAAAATTGGACAGTTGAAGACTGGAAAAATGTTGCCTGGTCTGATGAGTCTCGATTTCTGTTGAGACATTCAGATGGTAGAGTCAGAATTTGGCGTAAACAGAATGAGAACATGGATCCATCATGCCTTGTTACCACTGTGCAGGCTGGTGGTGGTGGTGTAATGGTGTGGGGGATGTTTTCTTGGCACACTTTAGGCCCCTTAGTGCCAATTGGGCATCGTTTAAATGCCACGGCCTACCTGAGCATTGTTTCTGACCACGTCCATCCCTTTATGACCACCATGTACCCATCCTCTGATGGCTACTTCCAGCAGGATAATGCACCATGTCACAAAGCTCGAATCATTTCAAATTGGTTTCTTGAACATGACAATGAGTTCACTGTACTAAAATGGCCCCCACAGTCACCAGATCTCAACCCAATAGAGCATCTTTGGGATGTGGTGGAACGGGAGCTTCGTGCCCTGGATGTGCATCCCACAAATCTCCATCAACTGCAAGATGCTATCCTATCAATATGGGCCAACATTTCTAAAGAATGCTTTCAGCACCTTGTTGAATCAATGCCACGTAGAATTAAGGCAGTTCTGAAGGCGAAAGGGGGTCAAACACAGTATTAGTATGGTGTTCCTAATAATCCTTTAGGTGAGTGTATATAAAGATGTACTTAACAGAATAGCACTCTTAAAGGGAGTATCCCCCCCCCCCCCAAAAAAAAAAAAAAAAAAAACACACTATTAAAGGGATATTTCACCCCCACCCCCATAAAAAAACATTCTTAAAGGGATATTTCACCTTCATCATTCTGTCATCATTTACTCATCTTTATGTTGTTCCAAACCGGTATGAATTTCTTTCTTCTGCTGAACACAAAAGATGATATTTTGAAGAATGTGGGTAACCAAACAGTTGAAGGACCCCATTGACTTCCATAGTATTTTCCCCCTATACTATGGAAGTCAGTGGGGACCAACTGTTTGGTTACCATAATCTTCAAAATATATTATTTTGTGTTCAACAGAAGAAAGAAACTCATACAGGTTTGGAACAACTTGAGTGTGAGTAAATTATGACAGAATTTTTTTGGGTGAACTATCCCTTTAAGTTCAACTAATTGCATTCAGTGTAAATGTAATCTATTAATTTAATTGTAAATAACATCCAAATTAAGTGCTCAAAAACATTACATTCAGTTCACACTTAAGTGTATTCCTTTGAAGTATATTATTTCCACAATAAGTACATTTTTTATGCTAAAGTGTGCTGCTCTTTCATTCCAAATTATTGCCATATGGACATTACTTTGACAGCCACTTCTAACTGTAACATTGAAACATGCATTTTCTATGTATCGTAAAAGACAATTTAGAATTAAACGTGAATCAAATTGAACTGAATATTAAGTCCAAGTAGCATATATTACTTAGTTCTTTCTTGTGTACGTGTAAGTGCAACCGAAAAAAGCTTACAGCTCTTTTAACTAATTATCTCATTCTAATACATTTCTAAGCACCAAAGCTGAAATTATTTATAATATGGTCATAAATTTATTATGATAAAAATGTTCTTAAATTATATAATTTTAGTATTCAGTCCCTGTATTGCAAGGGCTGTATACAGAGATGAAAAATTACTCCCCACACGTGAATAATTAAAATGATTATGTTTTCCAGAATAAAAAATGTGCAACAGTTAAAGGATCATTGTTATTCAGACTGAAAAATCTGAAAAAAATGGTAAAAAAGGATATCTGTGAAAATTAAGACTAAAAGAATAGTGTACAGTACATCCCACCCAAACACCTAGAAACCGTCCCTGTAAGAGAATCACATATTCTACAAAATGACTTTAAACAAGCGGCAAATAGAGTTCAGTAGATGGGATAAAGTTAGGTAAAGATGTACCAGACTTCAACAGTTCTATGTTATAATGATGTATAGGAGTGTGGCACAATGTATGGTATTACACAATAGAGGACTGTGTAGGTAGGCATGCCTGGTCTTTGTCAATGACCAGTAACCCAGCAACAGTCACCCAGTTGCTTTTTAGCCAAAATTTAAAGCCATGGTGCAACAATTCTCACAAACCTTAAAACAGCATATCTACAGTGACGTTTGTTGGAGGAAGCATCATGTTGTGGGACAGCTTTTCATCAGCAGGGCAGGGACTCAACATTGGTGCTGGTGCGTAAACTAATAGTTCACCCAAAATGAAAATTATTTCATCATTTACTCATTCCAAACCTAAAAAAAAGAATTTCATTCATTTTCAAATGAAGATGTTTTTAATATTCTCTCATCATTTTTGGCCATCCATTGAAGCTTCAAAAAGTCATTGTAAAAGTACAGTATTTCCTGGAGAATAAGTCACACCAGGGTCAAAATTGCATTTTGAGAGAAACCCCCCCCACAGATAAGTCAGTTTACATTGACAATATGTTTACATGGACAACAATACTCCGATATTAACCTGATTAATACTATACTCTGATTAAGAAACTACCATGTAAACAGCTATTTCTAATTACCTTAATTCGGCTAAAGTCATGCTCGAAGTAAACACAAATCGAATTAAGACGTGGAGTATTCCTATTTTAATCGTATTATCAAAGTGCATTATAGACATGAACACATCTTAAATCACACTATTAATGCCGTGTAGGAGTTTTCGCTGCAGGACACATACGCATGCGGCAGTGGTCAACCATTTGACGGCAAACAAGAGAGCATGGCTTGGCTTCAAGCAACTCTCTCCCACCAGTCCTTACCTTGTACTGTCATCCAGTACCGCCGAGTTTGTCGCGGTGGCAGAGGAGGCCCGTTGCTGGAGAATTTGTATCCGCCGTCGTCTATTTGCACGTATAGCATGACAAATAATTAACTGCACTTGAAGTTTTCGTAAAATTTAAAAATGAAACACCCAAAACTGTATATGGTACCATAACGAAGGCAAACTGTATGTTGATACGTGAAATTCTGGAGGGAACGTCGGACTGCATGGCATGGGGACGTAATGACGTGTGCCATTAATCGATCTATGTTCTATAACATGTAAAACGGGAACATGAAACGGAATATTCTAAAAGCAACTCATGTAAACACCTTAATCAGAATATTGTCTTATTCAGATTAAGATCAATAATTAGATTACTGCTGTCCATGTAAACGTAGTCAGTGTCATGAATATGCTGGTGTTATGAATGATGCAGATAATCAATCGAGATACTTTTAATCAACACAGAGTATACAAGGGAAATAACACACTAACACCACTTAACTCAAAGACGAGAACTAACAAAGAAACAGGGAGTGTATATACACAGAGATAACAAGGGAACTAAATGAACAACAGGTAAACGTAATCAGTAACTAAGGAAACTAACTAGGGCACAATGAAGACTAAGGGTGTGTCTCAATGCGCTCCCTAGCTCCCGAGCTCGTGAATCAGTATATCGTGTTCATGAATTCGGGCACTGGTAAGGACAGTAAAGGACACTGGCTCACTACACATTGGGACACTGATGACTCTATTTCCGCCGATGTGACAACGTCCTCATTAGAACATCATTACTGGTGTTTATGAACAAAAGCAGAGCTGATATCTTTCTGACATAATTTTTAATGTTATTTAAAGAACATTATGATAAATACTTTGCTTGTTACATTTACGTGCAACATTTCAGCCGTAAATAAATTATAAATGTTTGCTAGATTGTGTTTACGATGTGTGTTTATGCTGAAATATAATAAAATAAAGGTTTCTATTTTTAAAACACATATCACGTGTCGTTATCGGTCATTATGTGTAGTGAGTTGGCTCACGTGATTTAAGTTTCACGCTTCAGAGCTTCCATTAAGGGAACATAGTGAGCATCGATGCACCCTGGGTTTTGCGGTGCATTGTGGGACTTTTAAGGGAGCGAACGTTTCAGTGCACTGGAAGGATTCTGTGATTGAGACAGCCTTTAAAATGGCCGACTCCCTGATCAGTGCCCTGACTACTGAACTAGGGAGCTGATTGAGACTATGGTTGCGTCCGAAATCGCATACTCTCTTGAGTAGGTAATTATTTTGAATAAGTGCTTGTAATTACTTCACAATCTCTAAAAAGCTACGTTCAGACTGTCAGTCCAAATCCGATTTTTGTGAATATCCGATTGAAATCAGATTTAGCAAGTGTGAACAACAAAAAAATCACATGAAATGCGATTTACAAATCCGTTTCGAGCTACATTCATATGTTGTTTGAAATCCGGTACTTTGCAACAACAGCGACTTTCAGCATGTTTCCTATTACAACGTCTGACGTTTACGTTTTACGTGCCATGACCCTTTTTTGCTGTTCACACTGCTAAATCTGATCGGATATGCCCAAAAATCTGATTTGGACTGACAGTGTGAAAGCAGCCTAAACTGAAAGGTAAACGAAACCAAGTCTATGTTCAGACTGCAGGCAAATACGATTTTTTCCCAAATCAGATCTCTTCAGAAACACTGTCCGCACTACTAACTGCAAGTGATTAAATAATATCGGTGTGTTCAGACATAACCAACCTATCTTCGTGGGTTGCTTTGGTAACGACATAAGCATATGCAGGAAAAATGGAGGTGCATCATCTCGCTCTCCTAATAAACGCCTGTCGAGTCGTGGTGTTGCACAGGAAAAACTCAGTGACAGAGGAGACTTGTATATATTGTGATGTTCTGTGCTGTATTCAAGGCCAAAATCTTTGGACATACATTACTGCCAAAAGTTTTATGACGCCTGCCTTTACATGCACATGAACTTTAATGACATCCCATTCTTAATCCGTAGGGTTTAATATGAAGTTGGCCCTCCCTTTGCAGCTATAACAGCTTCAACTCTTCTGGGAAGGCTTTCCACGAGTTTTAGGAGTGTGTTTATGGGAATTTTTGACCATTCTTCTAGAAGCGCATTTGTGAGGTCAGGGACTGATGTTGGACAAGAAGGCCTGGCTCGCAGTCTCCGCTCTAATTCATCCCAAAGGTGTTCTATCGGGTTGAGGTCAGGACTTGTGTTGTGCAGGCCAGTCAAGTTCCTCCACACCAAACTCGCTCATCCATGTCTTTATGGACCTTGCTTTGTGCATTGGTGCACTGTCATGTTGGAACAGGAAGGGGCCATCCCCAAACTGTTCCCACAAAGTTGGGAGCATGAAATTGTCCAAAATGTCTTGGTATACTGAAGCATTAAGAGTTCATTTCACTGGAAGTAAGGGGCCAAGCCCAACCCCTGCAAACAACCCCACACCATAATCCCCCCTCCACCAAACTTTACACTTGGCACAATGCAGTCAGGCAAGTACCGTTCTCCTGGTAACCGCCAAACCCAGACTCATCCATCGGATTGCCAGACAGAGAAGCGTGATTGGTCACTCCAGAGAACACGTCTCCACTGCTCTAGAGTCCAGTGGCGGCGTGCTTTACACCACTGCATCCAACACTTTGCATTGCACTTGGTGATATAAGGCTTGGATGCAGCTGCTTGGCCATGGAAACCCATTCCATGAAGCTCTCTACACACTGTTCTTGAGCTAATCTGAAGGCCACACGAAGTTTGGAGGTCTGTAGCAGAAAGTTGCCGACTTCTGCGCACTGTGCGCCTCAGCATGCGTTGATCCCGCTCTGTGATTTTCGGTTTTCTGTGAACCACTTCGTGGCTGAGTTGTTGTTGTTCCCAATTCCTTCCACTTTGTTATAATACCACTAACAGTTGATCGTGGAATATTTAGTAGTGAGGAAATTTCATGAATGGACTAATTGCACAGGTGGCAACCTATCACGGTACCACGCTTGAATTCACTGAGCTCCTGAGAGCGACCCATTCTTTCATAAATGTTTGTAGAAGCATCTGCATGCCTAGGTGCTTGATTTTATACACCTGTGGTCATGGAAGTGATTGGAACACCTGAATTCAATGATTTGAAGGAGTGTCCCAATACTTTTGCCAATATAGTGTATATCGTATGACCCTATGAATACTTCTGGCATTTCCTTCACCGGTTTTGACGGTTATCGTTGTGTTGTGAAAAACATTTTGAAATCCGAGCAGCTAGACTGAGACGCATCTGTAAAAATCTGATTGGAATCGCATTTTAAACCACCTCCATATGAGTTTTGAATCTGATTTTTTTCTTCTTTTTTTTTTGCTCTCCAAACTTTCAAAAACCCATATGGATCAAATTTGGATATGCAAAAAAATCTGAGTTTTGCTTGCAGTCTGAACATAGCCCAAGACACATGAACAAAAACACACTGAAACAAGGCAGAACCCTGACACGCACCGGTGTATAAATTATTATGTTAAAAAATAATGTAATATACTGGTAAATAAAACTTTTACAAACACTTTAAACATGTATTTTAGTTCCCATCACTCCACAACAAGCTCTTTAAATTTAATGGTATTCAGAACAGGAATGTACAATATAAATATAAAACAAACATTAATTATAGTGGCATATGGCATTCATACAAACAACATTTATTATAAACCCAAGCCTTAACAAATTCATTTAAAGTACTGAAACTACCGGCATGTGGGAAATGCGCTGTACAAATAAACTTGGACTCACGTACCTCTCTCATTGCATTATATAAGTCGCTTTGAAATATGGAATATTGGAATAAGTTGCAGTATGTTTCAATGTAACAAAGTATGATAATCCATATGAATCAAGCAGTTTAATTCCAATCTTCTGAAGAGATGCGGCCACTTGTTACTGTATATGATGATCAGATTCAATTCAGGCATCGTTTACATATAGGTAACAAACCTCATTGGTTCTTGCGCATCAAGCGAAGCACAGTTGAGCTGCCGTTTACCATATTTTTGTATGAACATGTATCCTCAATAGCATGGGAAAGATTTCTGTGATTTGATTACATATACATTGAGCCAATACCACATGCTGGGACTGTACAAGGTCCTATATTAAGAGACAAACCAAAACCATGACATGAAGCAGACTAGATGTTAAATGCTCCCAAGTGGTGCTTTTGCTTTAAGACTGATTGCCAAAGCAAAGATTAATGGTATACACACCGGATCCTAGTGGACATTTCCCATAAACAATGTTCTCATATTCCTGTCAGGGCAGTTCTTAAACATTAGGATATACTGCTTCAATCATACAGTAGTGCTTGTTCTGTTCTCAGACTTTAAAGTAGAAGATATCCATCGATTTAGATAAGCTTTCCTCTGAGTTACAAAGGAAAGCTCAAACCTCCTGGTGTGCAACTGACAGCTTATGAGGCCTCATTTCAAATGATGGGATATTAGAATTGCTGTGTTGTTATCTTCACTCAGTATCAGTCTATTCAAATAAAACATGATAAATGCAACAGTGTAATTACAGTCTGCTAAAATATGCATCAACCTGAATGTTCCCTTTACTAAAGCATATATTTGCTAAGAATAAGTCAAAAGAAACCGAACTTGAGTAAAAAAATGAATTAAATGAATTCAATTATAACTAAAAGTTTCTTAAAGATAATCCTGTAAACTATATAGGGAGCCCTTACTTGCACATTACTATAATATTAAAGGTTAACAACAGAGCCCAAACTATTAGCCTAAATTCAGTTGCTATTTATTTTTAGATATAATAATCAACACTCAAATAACATATTGTATGCAAACATGTAAACTTCACATAAGGCAGTTTTTGCATTAACTTCTACAAACCCGATTCCAAAAAAGTTGGGACACTGTACAAATTGTGAATAAAAAAGGAATGCAATAATTTACAAATCTCATAAACTTATATTTTATTCACAATAGAATATGGATAACATATCAAATGTTGAAAGTGAGACATTTTGAAATGTCATGCCAAATATTGGCTCATTTTGGATTTCATGAGAGCTACACATTCCAAAAAAGTTGGGACAGGTAGCAATAAGAGGCCGGAAAAGTTAAATGTACATATAAGGAACAGCTGGAGGACCAATTTGCAACTTATTAGGTCAATTGGCAACATGATTGGGTATAAAAAGAGCCTCTCAAAGTGGCAGTGTCTCTCAGAACTCAAGATGGGCAGAGGATCACCAATTCCCCCAATGCTATGGCGAAAACTAGTGGAGCAATATCAGAAAGGAGTTTCTCAGAGAAAAATTGCAAAGAGTTTGAAGTTATCATCATCTACAGTGCATAATATCATCCAAAGATTCAGAGAATCTGGAACAATCTCTGTGCGTAAGGGTCAAGGCTGGAAAACCATACTGGATGCCCGTGATCTTCAGGCCCTTAGACGGCACTGCATCACATACAGGAATGCTACTGTAATGGAAATCACAACATGGGCTCAGGAATACTTCCAGAAAACATTGTCGGTGAACACAATCCACCGTGCCATTTGCTGTTGGCAGCTAAAACTCTATAGGTCAAAAAAGAAGCCATATCTAAACATGATCCAGAAGCGCAGGTGTTTTCTCTGGGCCAAGGCTCATTTAAAATGAACTGTGGCAAAGTGGAAAACTGTTCTGTGGTCAGACGAATCAAAATTTGAAGTTCTTTTTGGAAAACTGGGACGCCATGTCATCCGGACTAAAGAGGACAAGGACAACCCAAGTTGTTATCAGCGCTCAGTTCAGAAGCCTGCATCTCTGATGGTATGGGGTTGCATGAGTGCGTGTGGCATGGGCAGCTTACACATCTGGAAAGGCACCATCAATGCTGAAAGGTATATCCAAGTTCTAGAACAACATATGCTCCCATCCAGACGTCGTCTCTTTCAGGGAAGACCTTGCATTTTCCAACATGACAATGCCAGACCACATACTGCATCAATTACAACATCATGGCTGCGTAGAAGAAGGATCCGGGTACTGAAATGGCCAGCCTGCAGTCCAGATCTTTCACCCATAGAAAACAACATAAAGAGGAAGATGCGACAAAGAAGACCTAAGACAGTTGAGCAACTAGAAGGCTGTATTAGACAAGAATGGGACAACATTCCTATTCCTAAACTTGAGCAACTTGTCTCCTCAGTCCCCAGACGTTTGCAGACTGTTATAAAAAGAAGAGGGGATGCCACACAGTGGTAAACATGGCCTTGTCCCAACTTTTTTGAGATGTGTTGATGCCATGAAATTTAAAATCAACTTATTTTTCCCTTAAAATGATACATTTTCTCAGTTTAAACATTTGATATGTCATCTATGTTGTATTCTGAATAAAATGTTGAAATTTGAAACTTCCACATCATTGCATTCTGTTTTTATTCACAATTTGTACAGTGTCCCAACTTTTTTGGAATCGGGTTTGTAAATCTAATTATAAAATTATGTTTTTTCTTCATTTCGTTGTTGAAGTATAATTATTTATACACAGTGGCTGTCATTTTCATGACAGATTTATTTAAACATACATTAAATAATCAAGACATCACTAACAGGTTAAGTAGAATATAATTAATATATATACAGTGGGGAGAACAAGTATTTGATACACTGCCGATTTTGCAGGTTTACAAAGCACTTACAAAGCATGTAGAAGTCTGTAATTTTTATCATAGGTACTCTTCAACTGTGAGTGACGGAATCTAAAACAAAAATCCAGAAAATCACATTGTATGATTTTTAAGTAATTAATTTGCATTTTATTGCATGACATAAGTATTTGATACATCAGAAAAGCAGAACTTAATATTTGGTACAGAAACCTTTGTTTGCAATTACAGAGATCATACGTTTCCTGTAGTTCTTGACCAGGTTTGCACACACTGCAGCAGGGATTTTTGCCCACTCCTCCATACAGACCTTCTCCAGATCCTTCAGGTTTCGGGGCTGTCGCTGGGCAATACGGACTTTCAGCTCCCTCCAAAGATTTTCTATTGGATTCAGGTCTGGAGACTGGCTAGGCCACTCCAGGACCTTGAGATGCTTCTTACGGAGCCACTCCTTAGTTGCCCTGGCTGTGTGTTCCGGGTCGTTGTCATGCTGGAAGACCCAGCAACGACCCATCTTCAATGCTCTTACTGAGGGAAGGAGGTTGTTGGCCAAGATCTCACGATACATGGCCCCATCCATCCTCCCCTCAATACGGTGCAGTCGTCCTGTCCCCTTTGCAGAAAAGCATCCCCAAAGAATGATGTTTCCACCTCCATGCTTCACGGTTGGGATGGTGTTCTTGGGGTTGTACTCATCCTTCTTCTTCCTCCAAACACGGCGAGTGGAGTTTAGACCAAAAAGCTCTATTTTTGTCTCATCAGACCACATGACCTTCTCCCATTCCTCCTCTGGATCATCCAGATGGTCATTGGCAAACTTCAGACGGGCCTGGACATGCGCTGGCTTGAGCAGGGGGACCTTGCGTGTGCTGCAGGATTTTAATCCATGACGGCGTAGTGTGTTACTAATGGTTTTCTTTGAGACTGTGGTCCCAGCTCTCTTCAGGTCATTGAGCAGGTCCTGCCGTGTAGTTCTGGGCTGATCCCTCACCTTCCTCATGATCATTGATGCCCCATGAGGTGAGATCTTGCATGGTGCCCCAGACCGAGGGAGATTGACCGTCATCTTGAACTTCTTCCATTTTCTAATAATTGTGCCAACAGTTGTTGCCTTCTCACCAAGCTGCTTGCCTATTGTCCTGTAGCCCATCCCAGCCTTGTGCAGGTCTACAATTTTATCCCTGATGTCCTTACGCAGCTCTCTGGTCTTGGCCATTGTGGAGAGGTTGGAGTCTGTTTGATTGAGTGTGTGGACAGGTGTCTTTTATACAGGTAACGAGTTCAAACAGGTGCAGTTAATACAGGTAATGAGTGGAGAACATGAGGGCTTCTTAAAGAAAAACTAACAGGTCTGTGGAATTCTTACTGGTTGGTAGGTGATCAAATACTTATGTCATGCAATAAAATGCAAATTAATTATTTAAAAATCATACAATGTGATTTTCTGGATTTTCCATCTCTCACAGTTGAAGTGTACCTATGATAAAAATTACAGACCTCTACATGCTTTGTAAGTAGGAAAACCTGCAAAATCGGCAGTGTATCAAATACTTGTTCTCCCCACTGTAGGCTAATATAGTGCATATATTTAGCGAATGAGTTCATTTCTCTAGTGAACTAACCAGCTGTGGACACTGAATGACTGCCTTACAAGCTGTTTTATTGACGTCTTTCCGCGGTTGAAACACTGATTGAGCGCTTACACGACATATGATACGTTTCAATAAGTTGTAATGTAACCTCAACATACCTTAAGATATTAATTCATGTTTATTCTTTAGGAAGCGATGATCGCGTTCACTCGCGCGCTGCGCCGCCGCTTGAACTGACGGGCCTATACAGTGATCAGTCACGTCACATTAAAGAGCGTCAAAATGGCATTTATCGTTTGAATTTCGTGATAAAATGGACTGAATACTTAATATGTTCGTGTGGGAACTCGGATTGAAGTGTGTTCCACGCTTAAAACAAGCCTACTGTTAACTGTTAAAGATTGCATTCAGAACCGTTTGGTACACACATACCGGAAGCCCTGTACCAAAACGGTTCGGTATGAATACGTGTACCGTTACACCGCTAACACACACACATTTACATTTATGCATTTAGCAGATGCTTTCATCCAAAGTGACTTACAAAAGTAAGAAGAACACAAGCAATCTGTCAAAGAGCCAACAATATCTGTAATATACAATGCCAGGTTTATTAGACAACTACAATAGGAAGCAAGAGGAGAAATACAGAGAATAAATAGAAGTGTGTGTGTGTGTCTGTGTCTGTGTGTGTGTGTGTGTGTGTGTGTGTGTGTGTGTGTGTGTGTGCATTGGTTTAAAGGGATCGTTCACCCAAAAATGAAAAATCCTTCATCAATTACTCACCCTCTGTCACGGTTCTTAGATTCATTGACTCATTCTCTCTGTGTGTGTGTGTGGTTGTGTTGGAGGCGTGGTCACTGATTGCAGCTCTGATCATCACCACCAGCTGCACCTGATTATTCCTCCCTATGTATACATCTCACTTACTCACCTGTGTTGTCAGATCGTTGCAGGCTTTCCTGTGTTCCCGTGTGTGTGTGTTTGGTTCTCCTGGGAGTTCTGCCGGTTTCCTGTCCTGGAGTTTTTCGTCGCCGTGGAGTTTGTCCATTGTGTCCCTGCGTCACAGCCCTGCGGTCCTGCTCGCCTGCTTTCCCTTCCTGCCTTGGACTTTGTCTGTTTCCCTGAGACTCTGGGTACAATCTTACTTTGTGTGTTTTGAGAGTGAATAAACACTATTGACTCGCTTTTGGATCCTGTGCATTTTTCCATCTCTGCGAGGCTGACACCCTCGTGTCGTTCCAAACCCATAAAGACTTTCGTTCATATTTGGAACACGGTAACACTTTAGAATACTGTTCCGTCATTAATGAATAACTACACAAGAAAAAATAAGTAATGCACTATTAACACTCTAGTAACTACTATTACCTAACAAGAAACTAGGAATTACTAATTATTTGGATCAGTATTCTAAAGTGAAAAACATGATAACTCTCTAGTAATTACTGAAGTCATTGTAAGCTTTTAAGGTTTTTGTAAAGCACTAAGCACTATTATATAGTAGTTGTATATAGTATATAGTTTTATATAGTAAGCACTGTATATAGTAGTTCTTAATCTTATTTTCTGTGGTTAGAGCTGTCTGGGTCAGAGCGGTTGGGAGAAGGGTGAGTGATAGGCACACTCAAGTCAAGTCACCTTTATTTATATAGTGCTTTTTACAATGCCGATTGTATCAAAGCAGCTTCACAGTGGTAACAGGAAAATAATGCAACAGAATTTGATTTGGCTGTACAGCCGCTCTGGAGAAAACGGTGATGTCATCCAGCTAATTTTTAATTATCATATAGTGTCAATGCGGGCAGATCAGTAATATAGTTGAAATTTTAGTGTCCCCAACTGAGCAAGCCAAAAGCCAAAGGCGACGGTGGCAAGGAACCAAAACTCCTTCAGGGGCCAGAATGGAGAAAAAAACCTTGGGAGAAACCAGGCTCAGTCGGGGTGCCAGTTCTCCTCTGGCCGACGAACAAACAGTGTACGATTATGATTCTGGCAACATTACAGGTCAGAAGTCATATTAAATCGAAAGATATTCGTAAGATTATTCGAAAGATTGGAGTCGTCACACCGGAGACGGGTTTAATGAGGATGTGGTGTCGATGCGGCATTTACGGGGGGAGTTTAATTGACACGGTCTCTGCAGACATTTCAGGGATGTGTTGGTCATGTCTAGGCGCAGGTCCACCATCTGATCTGGATACGGCCCGGATTCGGCTGACTGTGTATGCCATAGTAAAGAGATGTGTTTTAAGTCTAGATTTAAACTGACAGAGTGTGTCTGCTTCCCGAACAATGCTAGGAAGACTGTCCAGAGTTTAGGTGCTAAATAGGAAAAGGATCGACCGCCTGAAGTTGATTTTGATATTCTAGGTATTATCAACTGGCCAGAATTTTGAGACGTGATGGAGTATAATGCGTTAAGAGCTCGCTCAAGTACTGGGGAGCTAAACCATTTAGTGCTTTGTAAGTAATTAGCAAGATTTTAAAATTTATATGATGTTTAATAGGGAGCCAGTGCAGTGTTGACAGTACCGGGCTAATATGGTCATACTTCCTGGTTCTAGTAAGAACTCTAGCTGCTGCGTTTCGGACCAGCTGCAGTTTATTTATTAAGCGAGCAGGGCAACCACCCAGTAGAGCATTACAATAATCTAGCCTTGAGGTCACGAACGCATGAACTAACTGTTCAGCATTTTGCATTGAAAGCATGTGCCGTAATTTAGATACATTTTTAAGATGGAAGAATGCAGTTTTACAGATGCTAGAAACGTGGCTTTCAAATGAGAGATTGGTATCAAAGAGCACACCCAAGTTCCTAACTGACGACGAGAACTTGACAGAGCAGCCATCAAGTGTTAGACAGTATTCTAGGTTACTACTTGTGGAGTTTTTTTGTCCAATAATTAAATATTCCGTTTTTTCTGAATTAAGTTGCAGGAAATTAATAGTCATCCAATTTTTTATATCAGCTATGCATTCTGTTAATCTTGTGAATTGGTAAGTTTCGTCAGGGCGTGAAGAAATATAGAGCTGAGTATCGTCAGCATAACAATGAAAACTAACGAGTAACAGTAATATAGATATACAACCACGGTCGGATGATAAGAGCAAATCATCTGTAACTCTAATGAGAGCAGTCTCAGTACTATGATACGGTCTAAATCCTGACTGGAAATCCTCACAGATACCATTTCTTTCAAAAAAGGAGCGTAGTTGTGAAGACACTGCCTTTTCTAGTATTTTTCACAGAAAGGGGGTCACATGTCTGTCCTGTCTTGTTTTGCACATGTGGTGTTTTGGTTTGTATCTGGGCCATGTGCTCTTGTCTTCTGTCTGGACCCCGCCCTTCTTGTTATCTCATTATTGTTTAATTTACCCCACCTGTTCCCTCCTGATTATTACCCTTTATAGTCTCCTCGTGTTTGCAGTCTTGTGTCGGATCATTGTCTTTTGTCTCCTGTTTTCCCCGTGATCCTTGATGTTCTGTTCCAAGTTGGTTTTGTTATTTCTAGTTTTATTTTTCCCCCTCATGGGTTTTTGGTTTTGTATTATGTTTATTTTGTCAATAAAGCACCCATCTCTGCAATTGAGTCCTCAATCCAGTTTTTCCTTGGTTTAACGTGACAAAGGGTAGATTTGAGATTGGCCTGTAATTGACTAATTCTGTAGGATCAAGTTGCGTTTTTTTAATAAGTGGTTTAATAATAGCCAACTTAAAAGTTTTTGGTACATATCCTAATGACAAAGATGAATTAATGATATTAAGAAGAGGATCTATGACCTCTGGAAGCATCTCTTTTAGTAGCTTAGTCAGTATAGGGTCGAGCATACATGTTGTTGATTTTGCTGATTTAACGAGTTTAGCAAATTCTTCTTCTCCTATAGCAGTGAATGAATGTAATTTTTCCTCAGTGACACTACAATGCACTGTCTGATGCGATATTGTAGTAGATGCTTCCATAGTTATAATTTTCTTCCTAATATTATCAATCTTGCACGTAAAGAAGTTCATAAAGTCATTACTGCTGTGCTGTTTGCAAATGTCAGAAGTTGAGGCTTTATTTCTTGTTAATTTAGCCACTGTTTCAAATAAATACCTAGGGTTGTGTTTGTTTTCTTCTAAGAGAGTCGAGAAATAAGCAGATCTAGCAGTTTTTAAGGCCTTTCTGTACGCAATCATGCTCTCTTTCCACGAAATCCGAAAAACTTCCAGTTTTGTTTTCTTCCAGCTGCGCTCCATTTTTCTGTCTGCTGTTTTAAGGGCCCGGGTGTGCTCGTTGTACCACGGCGTTGGACTATTTTCTTTAATCTTCTTTAAGCGCAGAGGAGCAACTGTGTCTAAAGTGCTGGAAAAGAGAGAGTCAATAGTTTCTGTTGCAACATCGAGTTCCTCTAGGCTATTTGGGATGCTGAGCAGACGGAACTGATGAGGAAGTTTATTTACAAAGCAATCTTTAGTGGCAGCGGTGATAGTCCTTCCATATTTGAAACAACGGGACGGTTTTTCAGCCTTTGCTACATTAAGTATACATGATACTAGATAATGATCTGAGATGTCATCGCTCTGCTGCAGAATTTCAGCGGCATCAACATTTATTCCATGTGACAGTATTAGGTCTAAAGTATGATTACGGCGATGAGTGGGTCCTGACACGTGTTGCCTTACTCCAATAGAGTTTAGAATGTCTCTAAATGCCAATCCCAATGCGTCTTTTTCATTATCTACATGGATATTAAAATCACCAACAATTAGGACTCTATCTGCAGCCAGTACTAACTCTGATAGAAAATCAGCAAATTCTCTGGTAAAGTCTGTATGGTGCCCTGGTGGCCTGTATACAGTAGCCAGCACAAATTTCAAACGGGATTTATCATTTATACTACATAACGTTACGTAAAGCACCAAAACTTCAAAGGAATTATATTTGAAACTAGACTTCTGAGTAGTACTGAAGATATTATTATTAATTAAAGCAACACCTCCCCATTTGCCTTTCAGACGTGGCTCGTGTTTATAACAATAATCTTGAGGGGTAGACTCATTTAAAGTAATGTAATCGTCAGGTTTTAGCCAGGTTTCTGTCAAACACAGCACATCTAGGTTATGATCTGTAATCATATCATTAACAATAAGCGCTTTTGAGGAAAGGGATCGAATATTCATCAACCCGAGCTTTATCATTTGATCATCTGTATTATATCTGTTTTTATTTGTTGAACATCAATTACATTTTTTCCCTTAAATGGGTTCGAGAGTTTTTTGTATTTACTAATTCTGGGAACAGACACAGTCTCTATGTGATAATATCTAGGTGAAAGAGTCTCTATGTGCTGGGATTTATCTCACTTCTGCGACGTGAGACAGCTAGCAGACGGCCGGTTAAACCAGTCCGTCTGCTTCCTGACCTGGGCCCCACTTAGTAAAGGTTTAGCTCTAAGACTATGTGCCAAATTACTAGAGAGAAGAGCGGCACCATCCCAGGAGGGATGGATACCATCTTTTTTTAACAAGTCAGGTCTGCCCAAAAGCTTTTCCAATTGTCTATGAACCCTATGTTATTCTGCAGACACCACTTAGACAACCAGCCATTGAGTGATGATAGTCTGCTAAGTATCTCATCACTCCGATGAACAGGGAGGGGACCAGAGCAAAAAACGTTAGCTGCCATCGTACTTGTGAGTTCACACACCTCTTTAATGTTAATTTTGGTGATCTCCGACTGGTCAAACATCATTAGTGCCGACGTAAATAATAATCTTAGAGAATTTACGATTAGCATTAGCCAGCACTTTTAAATTTGCTTTGATGTCAGGTGCTCTGGCTCCCGGTAAACATGTGACTATGGTGGCTGGTGTCTCTATTTTCACGTTCCGTGTAATAGAATCGCCAATAACTAGGGCACTTTCAACAGGATTCTCAGTGGGTGCGTCACTGAGTGGGGAGAACCTGTTTGATGTTCTAATCGGAACGGAGGAGTGGTTTTTTGATCCGCGACTATGCCGTATCACAGTCACCCAGTTGCCCTGCTGCACGGGCTCTACAGCCGGAACCGAACAATGTACAGAGTTCACTAAGATAGTCGCATCCAAAGCAGTGTCTAAAGCTTTTACATTCTCACTACTCTCAGATAAAGTCTGGATGCGTGTCTCTAATTCTGAAATCTTCTCTGTCAGCCTGACTATCTCCCTGCATTTATCACATATGAAGCCCTCTTTGCCAACAGAGAAGGTAACAGGCAGTGCAAGTGACAATAACAGGAGAAGATGACGTGGCTTACCGTGTTTGTTGACTAATCCAACTCACCACAGTTGTTTGATGGACTCTGTTGACTAATCCAACTCACCACAGTTGTTTGATGGACTCGAAAAAGGCACGCAAGAGAGAAACAGGAGACCCGGATGGCAGGCTAACAAGCTAGCGAAATGCTAACGCGTTGTGATAGTGATTTGGATTAAAAGCTATAGCAATGTCAGATTTAATGTGATAGGCAGTAGTAGACAATATATGTTTTTGAGTAAGTTATATTTAGCAGTATAAACAACAAGGAATTATATCCAATAGAGTTTCAGAAGCGAAGCTGTATGGAGCTAACAGATGCAACACCCAGCAGCAAGGCAGACAGGAGCAGACAGGAGCCCGTGAAGTCCGTGAAGCCACACTCAGCCCGTGATGCCACACTCAGACATGAAGTGTGAGAAACCAACCTCTGAGACAACGTTAAAGGCTAAAAGAGGCTGGTGGTCTAGGAAAGTCGTTATATGCCAGTGCCGTATAAGGGCCCGTGCCGGTGACGCATAATGCACGCTCTCATGTAAGAGAGGTGATGAGGGGCACGATGCTTAATATTACCTACCCCGGTAAAGTTAAAACATAATATCCTTTTGACATATTATAACTGTTATTTAAATCCAAATTAAGGAATATAACATAAAACCCACATGGTTTGGTCTAACATACTGTGACTATGTTCTATTTATTTTTTAAACAGGGTGAGGTGCACGTTGCAGCTGGGGTTGCCACCTCTGAGAGCGAAAAGACACTAGACACCGCCAAAAAGTTCTAGTGTAAAATCACAAACCTGACTCTCAATCTCTCCCATACCAGACAGGGGTGCCCCGAATTTAGTGATTCAGGATTTTTATTTCTTATGCATATGTTGTGATTATTTTATCATTATTTTAATGTCATCATCTAATGTAAAGCACTTTGAATTACCATTGTGTATGAAATGTGCTATATAAATAAACTTGCCTTGCCTATTACTTACTAATTCGTTAACCCTTTCATGCATGAATTATTGAATCACAAAGTAATATTTTTTTTAATGTTTGTTTTTACTTTTAAATAAGTGAAAAATCATGCCAATAATTTTTTTTTCCCAATGTATTTTATTTTGAGGGAGTTACATATCTGTCCACTGCAGTGGACACCATGCATCGACGGTATAAAAAGTGATTCAGTAGAACTCATTGTTTGGTCTGAAAAAAACTAAGAGCAAATAGTATGAATACACATAAGAACATTAAATAACAACAACAATAGAGAGGACATTTGAAAAACATATCATTCTAGGTCTTGAGACGTCGTAACCTGAAATAACGTAGAACGTGACTGACTGAATGGGAACTTTTATTAGAAACCAATTAAAACCAGTATCATAATTAGTCTCATTTGATTTACCTTCTTCCACCAATTAAAACTATTAATAAAATAATTATGACATATATAAAATATGTATATGCCTACACTTTTATATGACCTAATAATTAAATATAGACTGTAATAATATTGCTGTTTTACTCTTTCCCCGCCAGCGTTTTTAAAAAAAGTTGCAAGCCACCGCCAGGGTTTTTGATCATTTTCACAAAAATGTAATGGTACATAGAATATTTTGTTGTACGAATATCTTGATGCAATATATCACAAGAAAGAGCAGACCCTCTGCTTTTAAACAAAAAAAATGTTTTATTCTAGCTTAATGCATTCCTTTTTTTTTATCAACACTTAAATATGGGTAAAAAATTTTGAACAAAAAGCTGAGAAAATCACGTTTTTGTCAAAGACTACATCCAGATCAGATTCAGAGCGATGATCAAACACAGATGGAGTAGATCGAGTCCATCAACACCCATACTGCTTGCACAGTCCTATAGCTCGTTCTGGGTCGACATTTCATTCAGTAACATTTGGCAGTTTTGATTGATATGATGTTTAATGTTGATGATCACGTTATTTTACATATGCATCTGCTTACATATGATCACTTGTTTTTTTTGCGTCTTCTTCGCCTGTGTTTTGATCAGGAGATTCTGTACTCATTCAGAAGATGCGTAATAGCGCCCCCTAGCGTATAACAGTGGAAACATGGAAACCCGGAAAATTCTGTGTTTGGCGGGGAAGCGTTTTCTCACAAATAACGGAAAATTCTGTGTTTGGCGGGGAAAGTTTACACTATTCAAGTATAAATTATATCATACTTTTAACTAAAACATACAAAATAAGGTGGAATCTAAATATAGGCCAAACAGGCATAATGTACCCTTTGGCGCATGACATCCACTGGAGTGGACAGATGTATTTTCTGTCACAGAAAATAATGTACAAGAAAAATATTATTAAAATCTGGATAAAAGTATTTGTAACATCTTATTTAGCTGAAAAATATTTTTTTGTTCCTGTCTGGTTATCTGAGAATAAAAGGATTTAACACTTATTCCCGAGGTACTTGGTGCATCTCCTCTTTCCTCCGCCATTTTGAATATATGATGCAATATCTCAAAACAACAAAGAGATACAAATACAATAATTAAATGGAATTGTAGACAACGCTTTGGGGGTTCGCCACTTAGTGTTTGGGACATGGTACTAAAACTTAAATGGCTCAAAATGGCTTCCAAATATCTGTCCACTGTAGTGGACGCCATGCATGAAAGGGTTAATCAGAGTTTCTTGTTAGTTAATAGTAGTTACTGGAGTGTTAATAATGCATTACTCATTTGTTCCTGTGTAGTTATTCATTAATGACAGAACAGTATTCTAAAGTGTTACCTGGAACACAAATAAAGATATTTTTGATGAAATCAGAGAGATTTCTGTCCATCCATTGAAAGTCCATTCACCCAAAACTCTCGCACTTCAAAACATTCATAAAGAGATTGTAAAAATTTGAGTGCTTTATGTACGTTTGCTGATCAATGTTTAAATGTGAATAAAAGCCTAAATTAAATCTATTCATCATATAAAGCAATCAAGACTTGGATTAAACCACTCGATTCATATGGATTTCTTTTACATATTTCTTTATATACATTTATACAGTGTTGGGGAGTAACTAGTTACATGTAACTGAGTTACATTATTTAATTACAAAATAAATGTAACTGTAATCCGTTACAGTTACTGAGGATAAAATGTGTAATTAAATTACAGTTGCTTATGAAAATGTTAACGGTTACAAAGGGGGTTACATCTGAATATTTTCTGTAAAAAGCTAGAATATGTTGAATAATATTCATTTGTTGTTTTGCCTGTTGATGTGCACGATGCCTCCTGCCATTTAAAGGCCGTTTAGTAAAGCAATGCTATTCTCATGCTTTTGATTGGCTCTCTTGTTTGAATTTTGCCAGTTACATCAGTCCACATCACCCCTAAAAAGCTTTAGGCTACAACCTGTCTGAGAGTTGGCACCATGGCGAGTGATAAAAATCGTTCCATTGCTGGAAATTTAAAAATCATTTAATCCAGAAATCAGAAAATGGCGCAAATATAACAGTTCAGTGCAAAATATGTTTGCCAACTATTAAAATGCAATCGACACCGAAGGTTTCAATGTTAACCTTAATCGCCACCTAATCTCTCTATTAGTTTGTCCCATTTTGACTTGCAAAATAGAGCTTTTTAACTACTAACACAACGATTGGTCTTTGAGTCTAAACAATATTTTAGGTGGAATATAACTTTATGTAAAAATGCATGTTATGACAGCTACACTCTTCTGTCTGTTGGGTCTGGTGAGTATGAAACTAGAATCTGATCTTGCTTCTGTTAGTGAGAAATCAATATTAGGCCTTATATGGTATAATGTTTTCCCTTCACACACACATAGTGGTAAAAAGAATAGTATGCAGATTTGTTTATATAAGTAAGAATAAAAACATCATGTTTTTTACTACAGTATAATGATCTAGAATTGTGTTTTCTCTTATATATAACTAAATATAACTATCTCTGTTTTTTTAGAGGTTAAATGATTGAAAATGATAAACAGATGAAAACATTCATTAGAAATTTAGAAAAGTAATCAAATGTAATCCGTTACATTACTTTAATAAAATAATTGAAATAGTTACACTACATATTACATTTTAAATAGGGTACCTTGTAATCTGTAACCTATTACATTTCCAAAGTAATTTTCCCAACACTGCATTTATAACATAACAGTTACATATTCAGAATATTTTAGTCATTAATAAATTTCAGCTTAATGTATCACTTGACGTAGGCCTTGTATCTCATAACGTGACTTTGTTTTTCACAATTACACCTGTATATCTGACAATATGAGTTTATTTCATATTTTAAGTTTACAATTCCCAACTCCAAGATTCAAGAACTGTAACTAACATTGTATCCACAAAGATGTCCAGACCATTTCCAACCTACCTACAAGTAAGATTCAGATGTTTTTTTTTTCTTTGGACTTCCAATTATAGTAGTATAGTTTGGTTCATGTTGTAATTATGGTGAGCGATAGCCGGGTAGCTATACACAAATCAACTCTATTTTCTGCTGGCCTTTACGTGTCGCCCTTGTGAATCATTCTCGTCTCTATTTACATTCCTATTTAAGTGGTTTGATTTATGTTTACACCATCTGGTGCTCAGTTATGATAATGGCCTACTTTTCCCCAACCTCCATGTTTGTCTTGGAGTTCGGCACAAAACTTTCCTCCACCGCTGAACACATTCACATTCTGAATTGAGCTTTGCACTGGAGACTCATTTGCCTCAGTGAGGCAAAACTTGGAAATTGATTCTGATGCAGTTCACTGCCTCAGCATGTTGAGGTGAGATTACACTTTAAAGCGATTTATTCCCTCTGAGCTCCTTTAATGAAACTGTTTCCTTCCAGTCACAGGGTGTAATTTATTACGCAAACATAATTGTGTTTCCAAAAAGTCCTACAAAAAATAACATCATTGCATATGGTAGTTTTCCCAATAAAACCTGTGGTCAACTAATCTAATGTCTATGCAAGGGATTTTCAGTCTTTTTGATACCAAGTATCCCCTAATATAATGATGGTGACCCCAGGGACCCTCTTCCTAAAAGACACATTTATACTGTGTGAGAAAAATATTAAGTGAGATATAAAGACAATGGGCCAGATTTACTAAACAGGGCAAATTAGCGTGAGTGCGCAATCCCATTAAAACGCCGATGGGAGTGGAAAGTTCAGCGCGTGATCTACTGACAATGCGCACATTAAAGAACATTTCCATAATGACCAATGCAATCTACCAAGAGCAGCACAAATTAGTGTCTGGTTTAAAGGAACACGCCACAATTTTTGAAAATAGGCTCATTTTCCAACTCCCCTAGAGTTAAACAGTTGAGTTTTACCGTTTTCAAATCCATTCAGCCGATCTCTGGGTCTGGCGGTAGCACTTTTAGCATAGCTTAGCATAGATCATTGAATCTGATTAGACCGTTAGCATCTCGCTCAAAAAATGACCAAAGAGTTTCTATATTTTTCCTATTTAAAACTTGACTCTTCTGTAGTTACATCGTGTACTAAGACCGACGAAAAATGAAAAGTTGCTATTTTCTAGGCCGATATTTTCTCTCATTCCTGCGTAATAATCAAGGAACTTTGCTGCTGTACCATGGGTGCAGAGGCGCAATGATATTACGCAGCGCCTGAAAATAGGCTAACTTCCGTCAACATAACCAACGTGACAACCTAATCTTCAGTGTATTCCGGTTCAAATAGATACGGTTCAGGATCTGTACCAAAGTAAATATCTTCTGAATCGTCTCTCAGAAATGTCTCCATGATTATAAGGCATGCTCTCTGTGCAAGCAGGTTGTCACATTGGTTATGTTGATGGAAGTTAGCCTATTTTCAGGTGCTGCGTAATATCATTGCGCCTCTGCACCCATGGTAAGGCAGCAAAGTTCCTTGATTATTACACAGGAATGAGAGTATAGTTCTTAGCCATATCGGACTAGAAAATAGCAACTTTTCATTTTCCGTCGGTCTTAGTACACAATGTAACTACAGAAGAGTCAAGTTTTAAATAGGAAAAATATCGAAACTCTTTGGTCATTTTTTGAGCGAGATGCTAACGGTCTAATCAGATTCAATGATCTATGCTAAGCTATGCTAAAAGTGCTACCGCCAGACCTGGAGATCGGCTGAATGGATTTGAAAACGGTAAAACTCAGCTGTTTAACTCTAGGGGAGTTGGAAAATGAGCCTATTTTCAAAAATAGTGGCGTGTTCCTTTAAGAGATGCTTTGTTTGGGTGTTAAATAATGGCATAAATTCCAGTAAATTGACGAGCGCAAACCTTAGTAAATCACCTTGCATGATTTAATTTAAATACTCCCCTCCCATAAATACTGTGTCTGAAAGGTAAACTCCTACAAATGCATATGTAATAAGGTCAGCTGCAAAAATAACCCTGTCCACGCCTTTTCAGTGCTAATTTATTACTGCGTGTCTTTAGTAAATCCTGACAGTCGTTTTTAACGCCAAAAGAGGGTTTGCTCTGGCGCAAGCTGTTAGTAAATCTGGCCCATAAACTTCTTACAATCCCCAGAAATATTTAATTTAATATTTAATCATTATCTTAACATGTTAACTTTGTCAGCCATAAAAATACATCTTTATTTATTTATTTATTTATTTATTTATTTCCTCCAGACCCACTGGCACCACTTTGTGGCCCCCAGTTTGAAAACCCTTGGCCTATCCAATTGTGACCCGTGCTGGCAAAATGACTCGCAATGAGCAATTTTTTTTAAAAATGAGATAATTTTCACATTAAAAAAAACTTCAAAATTATGTATGATTTGTTTGAATCGGACAAAAAATGACTGAGCTACACCTGTTTGAAGTCGATAGTCAGCAAAGTCAATTTTGAGAAAAATCCAGTTAAAGTTTTCTGAAGGTTCCAAAACAAAATCACCTAGCAACCATACCTTAAAATCTTTGGTAATAACACCAAATTTGACACACATCGTCAACACCAAATATCTATAGGAAAAATATATATTCAACTTTTTTCCCCATGATATCAGAATTGTTTGATTAACATTAATGAAACAGACAGCCTATATATTAAGAGCTACTGTAATGCACGGATCTAATATAATGTTACACATCAGATGTTTTTCCACAATCCGCTATTGACGCTTGTTGGTTGGTGCGAGATGCATTCTGGGATACCTGTCTGTCTGAAGTCCGCTCAAGTCACCTCTCGATGCATCCTCGATAAAAGGGCCGGATCAAGGACACATCCGGGAATTTGAACTGTACTTGGCTAGATGTGAACTTTGATTTGGAACAGTACTTGGGCAGCAACTGATGACGTTTCACAAATCCACAAGAACACAAGTACAGACAAGAACGCATATTGAGAAACGGCCCATGTCTTGTGCTTCCCTTTTCTTATGTGTCATGTTCTAACTGGTTGATAGTCTTGATTGTTCACAGGTGTTCCTTATGTCACTAGTCTTTGTGTATTTACGCCCTCATGTTGCCATTTGTGTATTGAAGTTTGAATGCTGTTCCATGTTCCAGGATTATGGTTTCTAGTTAAGTTCATGTCTAGTTCATGTTTATTCTGTGTTTCATGCTTTGGATTACCTCATGGTTTATGTTTCACGTTTTTTGGATTATCACCATTATAATAAACTGCACTTGGGTCCTCTACATCATTGTTTTCATCTGCTTCCATGTCAGCATCGTTACAACTGTAGTAAGTGTAAAGTTAAAGCAGACAAGGAAAGAAAATGTTCAAACTTGCAGCTTAACAGCAGCGACTCTGGCATGAGCACCACTCAGAAAATATTAAAAAACTAGTTACAAATCCTGTTACTAAGGACTTATGAAAAGATGTTATTTATAACCTGTTGCTCCATTGACCCTCAAAAAAGAATGAAGCTCAGATGACCATTAACAACAGAGGCCGGTAGTGTCCACTGAAATGGGTCATGGGCCCCCGCTCTCAAATTAATTTCAGAGACACTGCTGTAATTGCAAAGAGCTTGCTCAATACCCGTAAGTCACACTAATTAGAGGTATTACCATAATAAGAACATGGGACAGAAATGAGGCAGGAAACTGTGATACACCATATGCATCACATCATCATCCGTAAACAAACCCATGTTCATCTCTCAGAAAAATACAGAGCAGGTGCAGCTACAGCTGTTTGCGTTAAGGTACTCAAGTTAATTTACAGGGACAATGACATTTACAGCTTTTCTAAACCTAATTTTGGCATTGTTAGCTGGAGCACTTTAGTAATGGTAATTTTCATTCTTCGCAGTGGCCCAAATCTATTGATTCCATCAATCAAAATATCTCTGATTCATTCACTGATTAATTTGATAAGATAAATCCTCACACCAGTAGGTTTTAATTTCATCCACCAAAAAGATTAATTTAGATTTCAAACAAGTTTGGCTGCATCCGAATTCACATACGTAGTACTCAGTGTTCATGAGTACACTGAAAAATTTTGGTGTATGATTTACTTTGAAACAGTTTTCACTTTTCAAGAAATTGCTAATCAATTTCACAAATAATTACAAAGAAACTGCAATTCAACACATTGAATTAAACATGAGTAGAAAGACTGATTGGAATGTAAGACTGACAAATAATATTTTCTTGTAAGACGTACTCCAATAATTTTTTGTTTTATTTACAAATTTGAAAATACTTTATTACACTTTATTTTAAGGTGTAATTACACAAATAAGTACTGAGTAATATTAAGTAACTACATGTACTTACTATAGGTTTAAGGCTAGGGTTTGGTTTAGGGTTAGTTACTTGCAATTATGCATAATTTCGTGTTATTACTATACATGTAACATGTCTGTGTCACCTTAAAATCAAGTATTACCAGTATATATACAGTGGGGAGAACAAGTATTTGATACACTGCCGATTTTGCAGGTTTGCCCACTTACAAAGCATGTAGAAGTCTGTAATTTTTATCATAGGTACACTTCAACTGTGAGAGACGGAATCTAAAACAAAAATCCAGAAAATCACATTGTATTATTTTTAAGTAATTAATTTGCATTTTATTGCATGACATAAGTATTTGATACATCAGAAAAGCAGAACTTAATATTTGGTACAGAAACCTTTGTTTGCAATTACAGAGATCATACGTTTCCTGTAGTTCTTGACCAGGTTTGCACACACTGCAGCAGGGATTTTGGCCCACTCCTCCATACAGACCTTCTCCAGATCCTTCAGGTTTCAGGGGCTGTCGCTGGGCAATACGGACTTTCAGCTCCCTCCAAAGATTTTCTATTGGGTTCAGGTCTGGAGACTGGCTAGGCCACTCCAGGACCTTGAGATGCTTCTTACGGAGCCACTCCTTAGTTGCCCTGGCTGTGTGTTTCGGGTCGTTGTCATGCTGGAAGACCTAGCCACGACCCATCTTCAATGCTCTTACTGAGGGAAGGAGGTTGTTGGCCAAGATCTCGCGATACATGGCCCCATCCATCCTCCCCTCAATACGGTGCAGTCATCCTGTCCCCTTTGCAGAAAAGCATCCCCAAAGAATGATGTTTCCACCTCCATGCTTCACGGTTGGGATGGTGTTCTTGGGGTTGTACTCATCCTTCTTCTTCCTCCAAACACGGCGAGTGGAGTTTAGACCAAAAAGCTCTATTTTTGTCTCATCAGACCACATGACCTTCTCCCATTCCTCCTCTGGATCATCCAGATGGTCATTGGCAAACTTCAGACGGGCCTGGACATGCGCTGGCTTGAGCAGGGGGACCTTGTGTGCGCTGCAGGATTTTAATCCATGACAGCGTAGTGTGTTACTAATGGTTTTCTTTGAGACTGTGGTCCCAGCTCTCTTCAGGTCATTGACCAGGTCCTGCCATGTAGTTCTGGGCTAATCCCTCACCTTCCTCATGATCATTGATGCCCCACGAGGTGAGATCTTGCATGGTGCCCCAGACCGAGGGAGATTGACCGTCATCTTGAACTTCTTCCATTTTCTAATAATTGCGCCAACAGTTGTTGCCTTCTCACCAAGCTGCTTGCCTATTGTCCTGTAGCCCATCCCAGCCTTCTGCAGGTCTATAATTTTATCCCTGATGTCCTTACACAGCTCTCTGGTCTTGGCCATTGTGGAGAGGTTGGAGTCTGTTTGATTGAGTGTGTGGACAGGTGTCTTTTATACAGGTAACGAGTTCAAACAGGTGCAGTTAATACAGGTAATGAGTGGAGAACAGGAGGGCTTCTTAAAGAAAAACTAACAGGTCTGTGAGAGCCGGAATTCTTACTGGTTGGTAGGTGATCAAATACTTATGCCATGCAATAAAATGCTAATTAATTATTTAAAAATCATACAATGTGATTTTCTGGATTTTTGTTTTAGATTCCGTCTCTCACAGTTGAAGAGTACCTATGATAAAAATTACAGACTTCTACATGCTTTGTAAGTAGGAAAACCTGCAAAATCAGCAGTGTATCAAATACTTGTTCTCCCCACTGTATATATATATATATATATATATATAATTTTTTTTTTTTTTTTTTTTACATTGTAGGTACTTCTGGTAATACTTTATTTTACAACCAACTCCCATTCCTAACCCTAACCCTATAGTAAGTACATGTAGTTAATTATTATTACTTAAATGTATAATTACACTGTAGCACAGATACCTTAAAATAAAGTGTAACCGTACTACGGACTTGCGTCCTTGGTAGTTCGGACTTGCCAAGTTCGAACTCCCGAGGACGGGAGGACACAAGCCCGGTGATTCTGCTAATGGAACAGCAGCGTTCTTGATAGCGTCACTCAGCTCTGGCTACTCCGGTTATCTCTGTATGTATATTTTAGGCTACAATAAAACGAAATATGTCATAAAACACCACTCTGCCTCTTTTCATTTTCATTAAAAAAAATCTTAAACATATTAATAGCCACACAAATGTGGTTCAGGCAACGCGTACCTTGATTATCTTCACTGCATGTGTATTTATAACAAAATGAAATATAAAACACAACCCTGCCTCTTTTCGTTTACATTTAAAAAAATATTAAACATATTAATATGTGGTTCAGGCAATAAGTGTGCATATGATTGTCTTCACTGTAATAAAATTAAATATGACATAAAACACAACCCAGTCTCTTTTTGTTAAATGTCAGTTTTAATGATAGCCATTATAAAAGTATAAGTAAAAGAAATAAAGCAAACAATTCAGCCAAACATACAAAGTCAGTGCTAGTAGGCTACAACGGTAAAGCTAAATAGCCTAAAAATATAAAGTTATGAAACTTCACTTTGCCCTCAGCCAAAACGATTTGCCAGGGAACAAATTATAGATTCATGAGACCAAAGATCGCCCGTTAGATATACACAAGAAGAATTATATCTCATGTTTAACCACTACAGAGACATCAGAGCCAGCGGCAGAAGTCAGAAGGTCTAGCCGAGGAAAGGCTGCTCTCGCCGGGGTTAATGAGCGCTGAGCACCCGGTGATCGCCTGGATCTCACCACACCGAAAACAACAGATCAAATTTTCAAATAGGGGCTCTCTTTATAAATAAACCACAGATTTGAGCTTTAAACAAGTACATTCTCACCTGAAAAGTCTTAAAACTACATTTCGTGACACAATAACAGTAGTATTTTTAAATTACGTTTTCTCATCCGCTATTGACGCTTGTTGGTTGGTGCGAGATGCATTCTGGGATACCTGTCTGTCTGAAGTCCGCTCAAATCACCTCTCGATGCATCCTCGATAAAAGGGGCGGATCAAGGACACATCCGGGGATTTGAACTGTACTTGGCTACATGTGAACTTTGAATTGGAACAGTACTTGGGCAGCAACTGATGACGTTTCACAAATCCACAAGAACACAAGTACAGACAAGAACGTTTCTCATCATACTGAGAAACGGCCGTAGTTCTTTCTAGTTGTCGTGGTTCCTGATTAGTGTCTCACCTGTTTCTTGTTCTGTTAATGACCTTCCCTTGTGTAGCCTATATAATGCTGCCTTCACATGCTATCGGAAATTTTATAATTCCCACTCCAGAAGTCGTGATTACGAGCTTGTTGCATTCACATGCTTTGTGGTCGGAATGAACAGGAATCATGGAGGACACCAGGTTTATTCTTGCCTATTTATTGGGAAAATCTTATTAAAACCAAAATTATACAGTATGTAGTGTCTCATGCACTGACAACCATATAAACATTCATGATGCTATCCAGATATCGCTTTCTGGCGATTCTGTATTTTCGGTCAAATGCAGGCTATCTTCGCTGTGTATAAAACATACAATACTTCAAATGATTATTCATATATGTAAATATGCACTGCATTAATAACAAGACAAGGCGATCAAGCTGTTGTGGAAAAAAACCTAATAAATCATACCTGACACAGCAGTAGTTCTATGTTTAAAGTTTATGGCACGCTCATCTCGGGAATTTGGGTATCAAAATTATTTCCGAACTTCCCAGTGGTAAGCACGACATCAGAGGGCGTTCATGTGCAATTTTTAACTAGGAAACTTGTATTTATGATAATTCCGATAGCACGTGAAGGCAGCATAAGTCCTCAGTTTTCCTCAGTTCTTTGTCTTGCATTATTTACCATAATAATACCATTAATTGTCTACCATTATTTTAAATGGATTTTTTTCTGTATTTTTGGTCAAATAAATGCATGCTTGATGAGCATAAGAGACTTCTTTCAAAAACATTAATATGAATAGTAATGTGTCCAAACGTTTGACTGGTACTGTATTTAGGCTATAGCATCTGAGCAGAAATTTGCGAACAAAAGCTTTATTGATGTGACACTAGGCTATTTTACAGTAAACACTTCATAATCTGTCCAAAACAGATCAAAGAAATCTTGTCTAAACAGTCTTACGTCTATGACATTTTAAGTAGCGTATTTGTTATTATAGAGCCTATCAATGTTAATCTGCAGTTTAATACGTCACACAGACACATGCAGAACATGCAAGATTCATATTTAAATGGTCACTAACAGAATAAACTTACCTCACAATCATCGGCTGGATCCGTTGCTCCTTGAAATTAAACAGCTCTTCTTCTGAGGTACATTATTCCAGGATTATTCCTCACCGGGCGGGGATATACTCCCATTGATCATGTCAGAATTAGCCTTTGAATAGAACACGCTCTCTGTGGGCGTGGCCGCAGTAGCAGATAATGAAGAGGCTCACGAACGACTTACATCTCTCTCTTTTCAAAGAGATTACATAAACAGAAAATATTTGTTTTCGATTTGATTTACATTATTTAAAACCTGACATTTCAACGTTTCTTTAGACATATGCCTCATGTTTGTGTGACAAGTATTCACTAACTTACAGTTCATTTTCTGAAGAGTATCAGAATGGACTTCATTGACAGAGAGGCTGCAGATTGCGCATCATGTTTGTTTTCTTTATTTTGCAAAAAGCACAACATTTTATTTTTATTGTGAGTGTACACTAATAAAAGTAGAAACTTAACAGATTCGAATGATGTATAACACTTAAATGTATGACAAAAATCGACTGCATTATTTGAGTCTCTTTCGCACTGATAAGAAAAAAAGTGAGGTGAAGTCGCCGGCGACTTTGCTGACCCCTGGGAGTTAACGTTATATTAAATGTTCAGTTTAGTGTTCTAGCTCTCTCAGTTTAATAAATTATCATTATTTGTCATTCTGTGACGCACATCTCTCTTTGTTTGGATTATGCTACAGCTAACTGTGAAAAAAGTATTTTCTATGTAATATGAATGTGTGTAGTATGAATGTAATCTAGACCTATTGCATTCGCCATGTTGTCATTGTCATGTGACCTACCAGCATAAGTTCAGTGCTTCAGTTGCATTCACAAAGTCTTTCCCATGGCCTCATGGGATAGTAAAGTGTCCATTCTGCGCACTTCATATAGAATATCTTATTTCTATATGTGTATGTATGTTTCTCTTCTGTAAAGCACTTTGTAAACACTGTTTTAAAAGGTGCTATATAAATAAAGCTTTACTTACTTCAGAATCTCGCCGGAAGTAGTAGTTCATCCAGGTACTTTTCGCCTACTGTTTTATGAATACTGTGAATTTTGGACATACTACTCTTTCACACACTGTTTTCGCCTACTAGTAGGGAGGTATGCGATTTGCATGCAGACTTTGTGTATTTTTTGCATAATATGTGTGAGTCATTGAATCATTCAAACAACAGATTCTTTCAAAAACACATTGTCATTCACAACAAAAGTAAGCCTTGTTATACTTTATTAGAATGTGCATGTTTACAGATCTACTTTACAGATTCTACTCCAGAAAGAGTGTTTCAGCATCATAAATGTTAATAACATGGATCTCCATTTTGTCAGAGTCTGGCCTTAAATATTATCAAGATGTACTGTATGGTCATTTTTACAGTCCTAATTAGGGATAATTCTTCCAACCCACTTTATTCAGTCATTGGTGATCAGCAGATCCCAGTTTGTCTACTTGTTCATTCACAAACAAGATTTGTCTGTAAGACCTTTCTCTGTAATTCTGTAACGGAATACCAGACTCGGAGACAGGGAATTAGTTTGAACCGAACCGCCCACACTCCCGCAGAATCGGTTAGTACGGTGGCCCAGTAGTGCACAACACAACGAAATTTAAAAAGGAAACATAAATTCACAACACAACGAAATCAAGCCACAACACAACGAAAAAGCCACAACACAACGGAAATGCTCCTGACCACTAGGGGGCACTCGAAGCGCTGTAAAGTTAGTTTTCCTTGCCACTGTTCTATAGATTCGGCAGTCTTACAAAGATACCAATACTACGATCAGTTTGTAAAACATTTAAAAAAGACATGTTCAAATTCCAAAGTTGTGTTGTGCACTACTAGAGTCAGAACACAACTTTGGAATTTGAACATGTCTTTTTTTAAATGTTCAAAGTAATTTTAATTAATACAAATTATACGTTTCAACCACAAGGCGGAATTGGCAGACGTTCCCTTACGCATCATGCGCCGTGGTAGCAGGTCAAAGCATTCTCGAGTATAAATATGCAGCTATAATGCATGTAGGTGATTTTGAATTAATATTTCACGTCAATATACATGGAAAACTAACTTTACCGAGCTCCGAGTGCCCCCTAGTGGTCGGGAGCATTTCCGTTGTGTTGTGGCTTTTTCGTTGTGTTGTGGCTCTTTCGTTGTGTTGTTGCTTGATTTCGTTGTGTTGTGAATTTATGTTTGCTTTTTAAATTTTGTGGTGTTGTGCACTACTGGGCCACCATAGGTTAGTACAGTTTACTAAAGAACAACTTGTGTCGGTGTGAAATAAATGTTATAGAAATGTAGAAATTAAAGTTAAAGTTCCAATCTCATCCCGAAGATCCCGAAAAAAGTCTGTTGGTGCCTTAGTGACAACTTTGCTTAGAGAAGCTGTCAATCTCAGCTGTCAATCATGACGTCACACCCCCGTTTTTATAGCATCAAATAACTTACTAAAACAAACAAACACTTGATCTTACATCAGCCTGATAAAAACTACCTAAAATGACAGAAACCATCTTTGGAAAAAATTTTGAACACAGCACTACTCTTCTTCAATCCAAAATGGCAGAACAGCTGAAAAGTTTTTTTTTTAACTGCGCCACCTACTCTACAGGCATAAATTTGCATTTCCTTCCGTTCAGTTCAGTTCCCGTCACTTTGAGGGCTGTCAGAGGCAAAGGTTAGCAGTAGCAAATACCATAACCCTTGTGTTTGGCTTTACATGGACTTGGTTGGTGTGTGTGTGTGTGTGTGTGTGTGTGTGTGTGTGTGTGTGTGTGTGTGTGTGTGTGTGTGTGTACACTAATTTGGGATTCAGTAGAATAGTTTTGTGTCAACTGTAACCTCAACACCAGACAGAAACAGAATGCACGTCACACCTCTATTTCATTTAATCATGTTTTATAGCTCAGAGACCCCGAACAGAACATAACAACAATTTCGTTCTAGCCTGTGTCAGTCTTCTACGCTGTTTCCGTGCAGCACTTTCGAGTTACGGCAACCGATGCTGTTCACGTGAGCACCACAATGCATGTGTGTGCTGTATTTACAACGGGAACTGCATTGGAGACTGACACAGGCTAGAACGAAATTGTTGAAAAAAGTCACTTCATAAAATTAAGGTTGAACCACAGGAGTCACATGGACTATTTTAACAATGTCTTTCCTACCTTTCTGAACCTTGAAAGTGTTAATTAAATTGCTGTCTATGGAGGGGTCAGAGAGCTCTCGGATTTAATCAAAAATAACTTCATTTGTGTTTTGAAGATGAACGGAGGTCTTACAGGCTAATTAAAGTCTTACAGAGTAATTAATGACAGAATTTTCATTTTTGGGTGAACCAACCCTTTAATGGGCTTTCAATAAAACTTGGCTGCCTATACAGTAAAAAGGCGAAAACATTTTTGAAATCTGTGCTATACCTGACTAGAGAAAAAAGGCTGTTGTGTTCCCTTTTACCAAATGCACTGGGCATGTTGCAGTCCAAGGCCATTTCTACCAGTCTGTTATGGATACGCTCAGTGTTGCCAGATTGATTGGTTTTGAATTAGATTGTGTGGGTAAAAATTGGTTTGGGCAGGTGGACAAAATTTGGGCTAGTTTGGGGTAAGTTTGGCCGTTTTCAAACATTTAAATTTTATAGTCTAATTAGTTAACACAAACCCTAGTGTGCATATACTCCAGCCAATCAGTCATCATGACGTTACTAAACACACCACCACAGCAGAGTCCGCTGTTGGTGTTGTGGTCGCTGACCAGCCTGCACTTTTAGCCAATCAAGAGCGGTAGCAGGCAGACGTGATGATTCATGAGTGACGGGTTTTTAGTGTGATTTTCAGATTTTGAACATGTAGCTGTATATTTAAGTGATTGAAAAGAGAGAGAGAATGACCCTCTCAAAATGTGAATTACACCTGTGGTGGGAGATGACTCGAAGGCTCTTTGTAAATTTAACTGTAAATCTGAGAGCACAGCTGAATGACTTGAATATGGGACTACTCCTGTCCATCGTCATGTGCATACTCGCCTGACCAGGATATCTGCAACTTTTAAATCAACACATATACTCCCTAACAGCTGCTGAAAGAGGTTTGAATCAAAGATTAATTTTGACTGTGAAGGTCTGCGTTATTTTCTACAACAGGGTTCTTCTTCAGATCTTGCCCTGGAGAGTTTAGCTCCAACCCTGATCAAACACACCTGAGTAAGCTAATCGAGGATAATCGAAAATCACGGGTGAGTTTGATCAGGGTTTGAGCTAAACTTTGCAGGGCAGGACCAGATTTGAGGAACGCTGTTCTACAATGTGTACTTCAAGAAAGACGTACTGTAGTAACACATAGGTGAACGCATTATTGTTGTTCATTTTTTTGAACACGGATGACACATTTTTGGCTTTTATGGTGTGTCTGAGGGTTAAAATCGGTTCATTTCTTTACTGTCATTTCCAAATATTTGACATACAACCTGTTTGGGTAGAAACATTTTTGTCACATTTGCTGATTTTCTTTTACTTGATCCGTTTCCTGATGTATTGTTCTCCTGGCAGGGAAATTAATTCATTTTTATAATTCTATTTTGCCATCATTATTTAGTTTTAAGGAGGTAAATGGTCCTTACAAACCTTGACAACATGACAACAGAATTCTGTCACGATATGTGTGTTCAACTTTAAGTGTTGTGTGACATCAAAGTACCGTCAGAGCGATTAAAGAGCATATGGCCCCGTCTGGTTTTGGAGAGCTTTTGGACTGAATATCTTCGACCCAATCTGGCAACACTGGATACTGCCTTGCTTTAGTAGGAAATGCTTCTTAGCAAACTTTTAGTCACAATGATGTCGACTTGTGTTGTAAATGAGTAAATGTTTAGCGGGAGTGAGTCACTTTCGGTTTCCAAACTGAAAGAAACTGGCATTCCATCAGTTCTGCGTTCCGAGTGTCGCGTACAGGTAGGAAAGCTGTTCTTCCATTTTTTTGTCATTATGCTGCTTAAAGAGTAGACATAGTATGATAAAATTTTCAGTGATAAACCTACCTTTACAATGTTCTGTTAATAACCCTCTGTCGATCCTACTGTCCATGGATCATTGATCATATGTGAAACTTTCTCTTTTAGTGTTTTGCTCACTGAAATCAAATATTTGAGGGCATTGGAACAGTGTTTCCCAGGCTTTATGTATGTGGAGCTCACACATACAGTACAGTGTGTGTGTGTGTGTGTGTGTGTGTGTGTGTGTGTGTGTGTGTACACTAATTTGGGATTCAGTAGAATAGTTTTGTGTCAACTGTAACCTCAACACCAGACAGAAACAGAATGCACGTCACACCTCTATTGCATTTAATCATGTTTTATAGCTCAGAGACCCCGAACAGAACATAACAACAATTTCGTTCTAGCCTGTGTCAGTCTTCTACGCTGTTTCCGTGCAGCAATTTCGAGTTACGGCAACCGATGCTGTTCACGTAAGCACCACAATGCATGTGTGTGCTGTATTTACAACGGAAACTGCATTGGAGACTGACACAGGCTAGAACGAAATTGTTGAATAAAGTCGTTATTTTTGTTTGTTTTTGCACCTAAAAAGTATTCTCGTCACTTCATAAAATTAAGGTTGAACCACAGGAGTCACATGGACTATTTTAACAATGTCTTTCCTATCTTTCTGAACCTTGAAAGTGTTAATTAAATTGCTGTCTATGGAGGGGTCAGAGAGCTCACACATACAGTAAATGATCAATTTGGCTGTGACCAGAAGTAGTTATGTTGTTGACTGTGTTTTACGAAAATGCATGTACGTGTATTCCTTAAGTATGATGAAATATAGATCTGGCTTGCTGTTGAGGGCAACTGATGATTGAAAAGTGTCCTCTCACCTCTCCTTTAACGAGACTTCTGAGATTGCTTGTCTTTCTCTAAAATTTTTGAGGGCAAATGGGAGAACAAACTTCATATGATTAAATATCACTGTCTTGCTTAGTGGATTTACTCCATCGAATGAAGCTCACACAATGTTCTCTGGATATTGTTGCCACTGGCCTCCTTATTCAAGTTTTGAATGTTGTTGGTTTAGGTTTACTGTCAATAGTGAACTGCAGTTTAGTGGTACCGTGCCATTCTGTTTTAAGCATTCGCAATCTGGATCCAGCAGTAATAATTAATTATCAGCTGATTTAAAAAAAAAAATTTTAATCAAAAATCCTAATGGGGAGAAACTTCATATGAATAAAGACCTAACTGTGAATATATTTATTAATGAAACTGAACAGAACAGGATGGAACCAGGAGCCCAACCAAGTGGGGTAACAATGTGTACGGTGAAGACCCAGGCAGAGCCACGGAGCCAAAGACAGGGTGACATCGAAGGTCTGGATGGCCACGGTGAAGCCGCAGGCGCACATGACTAAGGTGGAGACATGGGCTTGGCAGACCGGGGGCGAAGTCGGTGGGAAGGAGGAGCCCGGTGGAGACAGAGTGGAAGGTTGAGGCGATGCCAGTGCAACAATTGACCGAGGTGCAGCCAGAAGGACAAGGGAACCTGTTGGAGCCAGAGGGACAAGGGAACCTGCGAAGCCTGAGGGATGGCAGACCATGGTGGAGCCGAGTGAGCGTTGAGCTAATGGGTCAGAGGGCCGAGGTGGAGTCCGGTGCTCGGAGGCTTGATGTGGAGCTGAGGGATCCACGGGCCAAGGTGGAACTGATGACTGGAAAACCCCATGCGGATCTGAGCAGCTGGGTGGAACAACAGTAGCAGGAGCCGGAGGGCTAAAGGGAGACAGCGTAGGCGAAGCAGAAGAACTGGATGGTTTAGGCAGAGGAGGAGTGAGAGGGAGGCTGGGCGTCGGGGGAGTTATGTCACAGTCATGTTCTGTTTGTCAGTTTAAGTCATTCATTAATTGTCATGGTTTCAGATTTGTCCACACCAGTTCCCTGTTCGGTTGATGATCTTCCTTTGAGTATTTAAAGGGTTAGTTTATAGGCAGCAACGTCACTGCAACTTTCCAGGCCCAGAAAGGTAGTAAAGACATCGTTAAAATAGTCCATGTGACTGCAGTGGTTCAACCTTAATGTTATGAAGCGACGAGAATACTTTTTGTACGCAAAAAAAACAAACAAAAATACAGACTTTATTCAACAATTTCTTCTCTTCCATGTCAGTCTCCTGCGCTGTTCACACAGTAAACACAGCAGCGCTTCCAGGTTCTATGTCAGAACGTCACCTCAGTATTGACTGACACTGTTTACGTGAGCACCACGACATGCTGGCCAATAATGAGCCGGAGTTCTGACACAGAACCCGGAAGCGCTGCACTGTGTTCTACTGTAGTCACATGGACTATTTTAGCGATGTCTTTACTACCTTTCTGGGCCTTGAAAGTTGCAATAATGTTGCTGCCTATGAGTGGTTCAGAAACCTCTTGGATTTCATCAAAAATATCTTAATTTGTGTTCCAAAGGTCATTTTTGGGTGAACTAACCGTTTAAGCCCTCAGTTCTCCTCTGTTCATGGTCTTTCGTTGAAGTTTTAATAATATTTTTTCTTAGAAATATATCTGAAAAAACAGGTTACTCTTATATTCAGGGTCTGGACTTTTACATGTCAATAATACACCTGCAACAATAGGTGGCACTAAATACATGTAAAACGTTGTGTCAGAGTGTAATGTTAGAAGATCGCGAGCACAAAAAAGAAAATGCCAACAGTCAAAGAAAAGCTTACCGCCTCACTGACAGGACCAAACTTGCCCCGTACCTGATTTCAATAACAATAAGATTTCACTTCTACTGTTAATGACATTTTGGTAGGCTACATGGTTTAAACTATGAGATGGATAGCCTAATTGTTGTATAATTCAGATGGGGTACAGGTTATTTTTATATGCCAAAAAGTGTTTATTTTATGTGATCATTGGTACATTTTACCAGTTTTTACCATACTTTCAATACAAAAAATTAAAATATGAAAAATATGCTGTATGAAAATTTTAAAATAAATGCCTTTTCCTAAAAGGTACATCTTGAAAAAGGGGGGTCGTCTTATAATCAGGGTCGTCTTATATGTGAAACAGTACGGTAGTTGTGTATGCTATCCTTCTGTGTGTTGATTAAAAGTCCTTGTTATTCGTTCATTCTGTATCACACATCTCTCTTCTTGAATTTAGCTCACACAACCCCTGACACAAGTGACAATTTTGGACATCCCAAATATTATTTATTTTAAGTAATAATTTCTGTTTCATTTGTATAACTACACAAAATTGTCAGCTTTTCAAGTACTCCCTGCTAACCGTACATGTCCCCTGAGGTACACTTAAACCCTACTCAAGAACATGTTGAAAAAAGTGTTGAACATACATCAATAGCTTCCAGCTGTCTTTTAAAAAAAAAATGTTTTCAAGTAGTATTTTATTAGGGTGTTTGTGAGTCTGAGAAAAGGTCCACAATCTGTGGAAATATTAAAAAGTCCAAATAGAGAAAGGCGTTGTGCTTTACTCGTATTCTGGATGGCCTCTATAAATGCTTCAAATGTCAGTTCCTTTGAAGATGGTGTTAAAGCTCTGCACGCACTTCAATTGTGTCTTTGTGAGGAAACACACAGGGGGAAAGTGGAAAAAAAGACAAGCTGCAGGTGTTGTATGACACCATAAAAAACTGCATGATTAAATATCAGAAGTCAGTTAAAGCTGCTAATGTAAAATAGTTCTCGGTTCTCTTCAATAAGAATGCTAATAGTCTAAAAGCCATGTTCAGTACCATAAATACAGTGTTAAATCAACTTGTGAAGATTTTTTGGTAACACTTTAGAATACTGTTCCGTCACAATTAATAACTACACAGGAACAAATAGTAACGCACTATTAACATTCTAGTACCTACAAGAAACTCTGATTAACTAAAGTTAGTAATAGCGCTCAGTTGAATGTGTACTACTTTTTTTCACACTTCTCAGAGGACTACTAAGAACTACTAAATACAGATTCATAATGAACATAAATAATGCATAATGCATAATTAATTCTAAAGTAAAGGTCATGTAACCCACTAGTAATGACCAAATCCTTCAGAAGGAATTACTAATTATTTGGATCAGTATTCTAAAGTGAAAAACATGATAACTCCCTAATATTGACTGAAGTCGTTGTAAGCTTTTGAGGTTTTTGTAAGGTTTTGGATTGTAATGACTAAAGTGTTACTACATCCTTTTTATGAATTATGAACCTGTATATAGTAGTCCTCTGGGAGGTATAAAAAAAATTGTTGTTACTGATTAGCTAATAGTGAACTACCACATTTGACTTGCACTATTACTTACTATTTTGTTAATCAGTTTCTTGTTAGTTAATAGTAGTTACTGGAGGGTTAATAATGTGTTACTAATTTGTCCCTGTGTGTTATTCATTAATGATGGAACAGTATTCTAAAGTGTTACTGATTTATAAAAAAAAAAAAACAAAAAACATTTTTACACAAAAAATTAAGGCTCTTTAAGCTAGTATCTCAACCTCTGACCTTGCTCAATACTATTTTAGCTCTCCCCCAATAGTAGCCCATTTAACTTTGCCTGTCATTGATGGAATTTTCTATCATTTATGACACAACGCTTCCCTGCCATTGATGGAATATTCCAGCAATCCATGTTTTCACTGTTATACAGTAGGGGTGCTATTATGCATCTTCTGAAAGTGGACAGAATCTCCAGATCAAAACAAAGGTGAAGAAAAAGTATAAAAAAGCGATCGAAGCATTGCTTACGCACATGTAAATTAACGTGATCATCAAACATTAAAGGGGTCATGAATTGAGAAATCAACTTTCCCTTGAGCTTTTGATATATAAAAGGTCATCTTAAAGGGTTACTTCACCGATTAGCATTAAGCTTTGTATCAGTAGAAATCCGGTAGTATATTCGAATGACCGTGCTTCCCTCCCTCATGTCCCCCTGAGACGAGAGATATCTGTATTTTATGTCTGGAAAAAAACCTCATCATTTAGTGTCATCGGAGGCTTTTTTGACCAGAGGCTAGAGACTACAGCCAGTAGTAGGAGCTAGTTCCACATGTTTTCAACCCGCCCATAGGGGGTGGGATCTCACTCATAGAATGTAAAATGAGCGGCCGCTTGGGCATTCATAACGGAGCGGTGCGGAACAACGTGAGTGTTTTCAATGAATTCCTATGAAAGTTAAGCTTCCATAGGCATGAACTGAAAACGCGCCAGACTGGACACGCACCGTGAATGACTGTGAGGCCGTGAATGAATGACAGTGCAGCCGTGAATGAATGCCCGGGCGTGCTCATTTTAGTTTAGGTTTAGAATTAGCACCAATTCGGGGGCGGGTTGCTTGAATGGTGGGTTCATTAGCCTATTATTCTTAATGAAAATCACAACAACAAAATGGTACAATGACAAACTCACTTAAATAGGCGCTTTTACATTTCGCTTTGAAACCAAATCTTCCGCAATCATCTTGTCATTCAGCTCAGCTCCTCACTCTCGTGATGAATGAAATCTGACTCCTGCTGCGTCTGTGCTGAGACTCTCATACGGCTCACACTGTATTGAGAAGACACGTTCAGTTTTTAATTGTAGTGTCTGTTCTCTAACTGAACTAAATGATTTTATTACTATAAAAATCAAAACGATGGTGGGGGCGGTTCCGCGGTGGGCAAGTGATGTAACCGGTAGGCGTGGCTTGGGAGTGGCCTCGTAGGGAAGCGAAGCAAGTGCATTCTGGGAGTTGTTGTCTTTCATCCACATGAGCCAAAAATACATTAATCTTTCCAGCGGTGAAGTATCCCTTTAATATAAGAATATTCTGTAAGTTTCAGAGCTGAACACTTCTTTGTTAGTCAAAGAAAAGCTTTTATTGACAGCTGGCTCAGCAAACGATCAATCTGCGAATGTGCTTCCCTGTGACGTCAGAGAACAGTGGAACGCCGCCTTAACCAAAGAAGAAAAACGCCTAATTCTGTATCCTTAATTCTGTTATTTATCTATTACATGACATGTAATAGATAAATAACATAGGCCTATGTGGAGCTAAACCGGATTGAGCTACCAAGCAATAAACATGCCGCATAAGCTTGCTTCGGATTCCAATATTAGCAATGCATGATTGAACTGTATTTTTTTTTATATGTGATAGTATTGCATTGTTACAGATTGTTTGATATCTACTGATTATGTGTACGTGTCTAACTAAACATAACTTACCATGCTGTCACAGGCTGGAGTATCCTTTGTATTTGAGGTGTTGTTGGTTCATTGTCCTGCGATTCGGGATCAGACTCGGAAACATGTATGGGCCAGGACTCGCAAAGCCCGACGTCCCGGGGCTAATGGTTTTTCCAGTCGGGCTATCTTAAATAGTGAAATAACATTCCTTTCTTGATGTGCGTTGTTCACTCTATTGACTTGATATTTGAAGGAAAAATACAATCGCGGAAGTTTTGAACATGCTGATTTGTCTGCAGTGAAGTTCCCTTTCAGTCGGTCACGTTCGACGTACGTCGGACGTCACCGACGAATTGGGATCACTTCTGGGAGCCCCTATTAGCTTCGAGTGTATAGAGAACGGGCCAATGGCCATTGGCGTGCGAGATTTGCATCTCGCGCTCCGCCCCGCATCGCGGGTATAAAGCGGAAGCGGATGCAGCGCACATTTGTCATTCACTTCGGAGCCAAACAAGCTCATGAAAGACTTCAAAAGGCTGTTCAGCAGGAGAGAGAGAGAGAGCGAGAGAAGAGGCTTTTGTGCTGGGGAGAAGGCACGTGCAGTGACAACCGCGAGCTCACCGAAATCGGTGAAACAAACTGCTGTTTTTACAGCATCCCGGTTGGTTCAGTGGGGGCGTTCCACGGTGAGTGCAAACACAGGCTGCACTATCCCCTGTGTTTGCCGCGGTTGTTCCTGGGTGCTTCAGCACGTTAAGAGCTTCTTCTAAAAGAGCAACACGGGTGTGAAATTGCGTCTTTTTCAAGATGTCATTCCACCCGTGCGTTTCTGGATGCGGTCGTTCCCTGTCACCAGCTGACGGTCACAATCGCTGCCTGACATGTCTGGGTATTCAACATGCCGAGGCAGCGTTTGTGGATAGTTCGTGTTCCCATTGCGGGAACATGACTATCTCGGCGCTAAGGTCGAGACTCGCCTACCTTCGGGAGGGTGGAGTCCCCTTACCTATGCCCCGATCTAGTGCTATCCCTGCCCAGCAGGATAGACCTACTTCGGCGAATAGCCAGGGTGACCTGAGGATCACGTTTAGGGCACACCCGCCGAGCCAGCCTCCGTGGGCCCCTAAACCCTCTGTAGTGCCGCAGCCGGTTGAGCTTTCGGAGGAAGTCGCTGGCCCCTCTCGAGGTGGTCCAACGGTGACCTTTGGAGCTCCAGCAGAGGATAGGATGTCGATCGCTGCATCGGAGGGGGAGTTTTAGTCCTCGGGGGATGAAGACCCGGCTGCGTTGCCTCCCTCTGGGAGAGTGGCGTTGTCCGAGACGGACCCCGAGCTGACGGCTATGCTTTCCCGGGCCGCCGAAAAGGTCGGGCTCGTGTGGAACCCTCCACCGTGTCCCGAGCCTTCTAGGCTGGATGATTGGTTTCTCGGGGCGGCTCGCGCTGGTTCTCAGCGTCCCGCCCCGGTGCCCTTCTTCCCGGAAGTGCATGAGGAGCTCACGAGGTCGTGGACGGCACCTTTTTCTGCCAGAAACCGGCCGAGTGGCTCCTCCCTCCTCACTACTCTCGACGGCGGGCCAGCCAAGGGGTACGTGGGGATCCCGCCGGTGGAACGGGCGGTCGCGATGCAACTGTGTCCGGCGTCCGCTTCCACCTGGCGCGGAGACCCACGCCACCCATCCAAGGCCTGTAAGTTCTCCTCCAGTCTAACTGGGAAGGCTTACAAGGCTTGTGGACAGGCTGCGTCCGCCTTGCATGCCATGGCGTTGCTCCAGGTGCACCAGGCCCAGGCACTCATGGACATGCACGAGGGTAGACCTGACCCAGAGCTCCTCCGGGAGCTCCGGACGGCGACGGACCTCGCCCTCCGGGCGACGAAAGTCACCGCCCGTTCCATTGGTCAGGCGATGTCCACTCTTGTGGTCCAGGAGCGACATCTCTGGCTCAACCTGGCCGATATGAGGGAGACTGATAAGTATCGGTTCCTGGACTCCCCCATTTCCCAGGTTGGGCTGTTCGGCGACGCGGTCGAGAGCTTTGCCCAGCAGTTCTCGACTGTCCAGAAGCAGACGGAGGCCATCAAACACATCCTGCCCCGGCGGTCAGCTGCTGCCCAGCCGCCGGCCGCAGCTCCTCCGCCTGCTCGTCGCCGAGGGCGGCCGCCCGCCGCCGCCCCCGCTCCCGCCCCAGCCCAGCAGCAGCCTCCACCAGGGCAACGGCGTGGAGCCGGCCGCGGGAAGGCCGTCCAGCCCGCTCAGGCCGCTGCCAAGCCAGGTGGCAAGCGTCGTCGTAAGAGACCCTGAGACGGGCCACCCAGAGATGGAGGAGACAGCTCTTTAGGAGGTGGTGACAGCACCGCTCCTTCTCCCGCTGGAGGGCCGGGAGAGAATTTTATGTTCTTGTTTGGTTTCTGTTCCGCCACTGGCCTTCGGGCCAGTGGTACCCAAAACTTCAAAAAAAGAGCTGTTTCTAAAATCTCTGGGTGCCAAGAGAGCGCGCTTGGCGGTGTACGACGCTCCCATGCCTTGTCACCCTCCGGTGCCTCTCTTATCTCCAGCAGGGGGTGCTGGCTGTGTCCAGGACGCACACAAGAGGCCTCCGCACACTCGTGCACCCCCTCAGCGGAAGCAGGTAAGTGTTGCATTGCGCACTCAGACCCCACTTCGGGCCGCGATGCCGTCCGAGTCGGGTCCCTGAACTCCGCTGCGCTGCCCCGCTGCGGGTACGTCTGTGGTGCCGTTGGTCCCGCTGGTTCGGTCGCTGGGAGCCTGGTTAGCGCTCCACAGCCCGTCCCGCTGGCTCATCCGTACTATCAGACTCGGCTATGCGATTCAGTTCGCTCAGCGGCCCCCCAAGTTCAGGGGCGTTCACTTCACCTCTGTGTCGAAGGAGGACGCCCCCGTGCTACGGGCGGAGATCGCAGTCCTACTGGCGAAGGACGCGATAGAGCCGGTCCCTCCAGCCGATATGAAGACAGGCTTCTACAGCCCGTACTTCATTGTACCCAAGAAAGGCGGCGGGTTACGGCCAATCTTGGACCTGCGGTTCTTGAATCGGTCCCTTCACAGGCTGCCGTTCAGAATGCTAACGCAGAAACGCATCTTCAGGTGCATCCGTCCCCAAGATTGGTTTGCAGCGATCGACCTGAAGGACGCGTACTTTCATGTCTCGATTCTCCCCCGACACAGACCGTTCCTACGCTTTGCGTTTGAGGGACGGGCATATCAGTACAGAGTCCTACCCTTCGGGCTGTCCCTGTCGCCCCGCGTCTTCACGAAGGTCGCGGAGGCGGCCATTGCTCCCATGAGAGAGCGTGGTGTTCGCATTCTCAACTACCTCGACGACTGGCTGATTCTGGCTCAGTCGAAGGCACAGTTGTGCGAACACAGGGACATGGTGCTCAGTCACCTCAGCCTGTTGGGACTTCAGGTCAACTGGGAAAAGAGCAAACTCTGCCCCGTGCAGAGGATCTCTTTTCTCGGTATGGAGTTGGACTCGGTCAATCTGACAGCGCGACTCACAGAGCAGCGCGTCCAGTCGGTGTTGAACTGCTTGAATTCGTTCAAATGCAGGACAGCGGTACCACTGAAACATTTTCAGAGGCTCCTGGGGCATATGGCATCCGCAGCCGCAGTGACGCCGCTCGGATTGCTTCATATGAGGCCGCTTCAACACTGGCTACACGACCGAGTCCCGAGATGGGCGTGGCAGAGCGGCTCATTCCGTGTCTCAGTAACACCGAAGTGTCGCCAAACCTTCAGTCCGTGGTTGGACCCTTCGTTCCTACGGGCAGGAGTTCCCCTAGAACAAGTGTCCAGGCATGCTGTGGTCTCCACGGATGCCTCATCCACCGGCTGGGGGGCCACGTACAACGGGCTTGCAGTTTCGGGTCTGTGGACGGGGCCTCAACTGCAATGGCATATCAATTGCCTCGAGTTGTTAGCAGTTCGTCTTGCGCTGGGCCGCCTCAAAGGGCCGCTACGAGGCAAGCACGTTCTGGTCCGTACGGACAACACTGCGGCCGTTGCGTACATCAACAAACAGGGTGGTCTACGCTCCCGCCGCATGTCACAACTCGCCCGCCATCTCCTCCTCTGGAGTCAGAAGCATCTGAGGTCGCTTCGTGCCATTCATATCCCGGGCCTGCTCAATCGTGCAGCCGACGAGCTCTCACGACAGCAAGTGCTCCCAGGAGAGTGGAGACTCCATCCCCAGGTGGTCCAGCTGATCTGGAGTCGCTTCGGGACCGCACAGGTAGACCTGTTTGCCGCCCCGGACACGTCTCACTGCCAGTTGTTCTATTCCCTGACCGGGGGGACCCTCGGCTCGGATGCGCTGGCACACAGCTGGCCCCGGGGCCTACGCAAATATGCGTTTCCCCCAGTGAGCCTTCTTGCGCAGACACTGTGCAAGGTCAGGGAGGACGAGGAGCAGGTCTTGCTAGTTGCGCCATACTGGCCCAACCGGACCTGGTTCCCGGAACTAGTGCTCCTCGCGACAGCACCTCCTTGGCCCATTCCTCTGAGGAAGGACCTCCTGACTCAGAGACGGGGCACCCTGTGGCACCCGCGTCCGGACCTCTGGAAACTCCATGTCTGGTCCCTGGACGGGACGCGGAGGTTCTAGGTGGCCTACCACAGGCTGTGGTAGACACCATCACTTCCGCCAGAGCCCCCTCTACGAGGCACCTCTACGCGTTGAAGTGGAACCTGTTCGTCGAGTGGTGTTCTTCTCGTCGAGAAGACCCCCGAAGATGTTCGATCGGCTCTGTGCTTTCCTTCCTGCAAGAAGGGTTGGAGCGAAGGCTGTCTCCCTCCACCCTCAAAGTGTATGTTGCCGCTATCGCCGCAAATCACAGCATGGTCGAAGGTAAGTCCCTAGGAAAGCACGATCTGGTCGTCAGGTTCCTGAGGGGGGCGAGGAGATTAAATCCGCCTCGCCCTCACTCTATACCCTCTTGGGACTTGCCCCTGGTGCTAACTGCATTACAGAGGGCTCCCTTTGAGCCTTTGCAGTCAATAGAGTTAAAAATCCTGTCCTGGAAGACAGTACTCCTGACTGCATTGGCTTCCATCAAGAGGGTAGGGGACCTGCAGGCATTTTCGGTCGACGAATCGTGCCTGGAATTCGGGGCGGGTAACTCTCATGTAATCCTGAGACCCCGGCCCGGATATGTGCCCAAGGTTCCCACCACTCCCTTTCGGGACCAGGTGGTGAACCTGCAAGCGCTGCCTTCGGAGGAGGCAGACCCAGCCCTGGCTTTTCTCTGTCCCGTTCGCGCTCTGCGGACTTACGTGGACAGAACGCAAAGCTTCAGGACCTCAGAACAGCTCTTCATCTGTTACGGAGGCCAGCAGAAGGGAAAGGCTGTCTCCAAGCAGAGGATGGCTCACTGGATAGTGGATGCCATCGCCTTGGCGTATGAAACCCAAGGCGTGCCCTGCCCGCTTGGGTTGAGGGCCCACTCCACTAGGAGTGTGGCCTCTTCCTGGGCGCTGGCACACGGCGCCTCGCTGACAGATATATGTAGAGCTGCGGGCTGGGCGACACCTAACACGTTCGCTAGATTCTATAGCCTCCGTGTAGAGCCGGTTTCTTCCCGTGTGCTCGCTTCAAATAGCCAGTAACACCGAAGGGCCCGTTCTAGTGTCGGCTTGCTGCGCCATTCCCCTCCTCATGGACCGGATACGTGCGCTGATATGCTCCAGTCGAGTTCCCCAGCACGGCGAACCCTGTTGAGTCCTCCGCAACCCGTGGCAGTCAGACGTGGCGGAGCGTCCGACGCCAGGTCTAACACTCGTATGCATTGGTGGAACTTGTGTTAGGCTGGGTATCCATATGTTGTGACCCCTACGGCGGTCCCATATGTGTATTCTTCCACGGTACGGCTCCCTACGGCGAGCCCGTGTCTTTCCCTTGGCAGAGCTCGCTCTGCCGTCTCTGTGCGGTGTAGTCTCCCGCCTGCATTGGCCGGGGCCATCCCTGGGACTTCCGTATGTTGTACTGCCCACGGCCAGTCCATACATGTATATTCCACATGATACCTCCCTACGGGTAGGATGTGGCTTCCGCAGCGGCCCCCCGGGGCACGCTTTCCCAGCGTTATCCAATACTCTGCTGAGTGGGTCTTGCGGAACAGCAGCAGTGACTCTCCCTGCGTAAGTTCCCCGCCCCAAACAGACGGGGGTCTGAGGGGCTTTCGCTGGGCGCTGGAAGTGGTAGTAACTGTGGCGTTTTCCATAGGGATCCCAATTCGTCGGTGACGTCCGACGTACGTCGAACGTGACCGACTGAAAGGGAACGTCTCGGTTACGTATGTAACCCTCGTTCCCTGAAGGAGGGAACGGAGACGTACGTCCCGTCGCCACAGTTGCTGTACCATCACTGCAGCGGCCGAGTCACTAGTTCGGCTCCTCAGTGAAAAACAAATGTGCGCTGCATCCGCTTCCGCTTTATACCCGCGATGCGGGGCGGAGCGCGAGATGCAAATCTCGCACGCCAATGGCCATTGGCCCGTTCTCTATACACTCGAAGCTAATAGGGGCTCCCAGAAGTGATCCCAATTCGTCGGTGACGTCCGACGTACGTCTCCGTTCCCTCCTTCAGGGAACGAGGGTTACATACGTAACCGAGACGTTTTGCTGATGCACGTACTTGGCTTGTGTGGGTGTGTGTGTGTGTTTTTGTGTGTTAGTGATGCACGGTTCGCGGTTATATCCACCGATCAGGCGGGACAAATAATAAAAAATAACATCTATCAATGTACAAAGACAGTTAGTCATTATTTAAACCATGTTTTAACGTTAACTGGGGTGTGACGCAGTCGATCGTCGTTTTCCTTTTTTTAAATTCGCGGATGGTAAAGGTGTGTGAGAGAGAACATTTCTGTCAGGAATATTCGGTTTAAACATTTATCAATGTATAAAGGCAGTTAGTCATTATTTAAACCATGTTTTAACGTTAACTGGGATGTGACGCAGTCGATCATAGTTTTTTTTTTTTTTAATTCGCGAGATTGAACCCACTTATTGCTTTTTGCCTACTAGGTGCAGTTTCAGGATGTTACCATGTTGCTGAAGGTGAAATACTGTAGTATCAAGAAGTACATAAAATTGCACTCAGGCTTCACCTATTCAGAATTCATCAGGGAAGGTAAATAGCCATCCTTTAAAGGCCAAACTAACTAGCCACTTTAGCAACAAATCACAGCACAAGATTATCTGTGGCTGAACTATTTAAATACTTTTGGCTGTATTTAACAGTTTATTAAAATGTTGTCATAATATTTTATTTTAATTGCAGGGCTTTACTTTTAATGACAGTTAGTGGAATCATCAACATTAGTTAGTATGGTAGTATACTTTTGTTGCAGATTCTTTTAGTTTAACATATACAAGATAAGGAAATAGAGTTAAGCAAGATGATTTAAAACTTGCTCCAGATGACTTTATCTGGTTACATTACCTCTTTTTATAGTCAAAAACAAGTTTGGGCTTCCTAATGCAGCTCAACTTGACATTTTTTGATGAAACTGACACAGCAGTAGAGGAAGACATTCTTCTAGAGCTGTTGGAGGCCAATCCAGACATGTGCCTGACAGTACGTGACAGCAATTCAGATGAAGGTAGGTGTCATTAAGAAAACCTATGTTAATGGGTAGGGCTCTTTGATGCAGCTGACATTGACCTTTCTTTATGAAACAAACATGGCAGTGTGCAAGGTTGGGTCAAGTTTGTTACCGATTACTAAAAATATTATCTGAATACTTTAAGGGTTACTTAAAATGTTTATACTAAAATGGATAAAGCTACAACAAGTTAAGTTAATCAAATGCTCTCTTTTTAAAGAGTTTTCTCCTTTAGATCATTCAACACCATCTTCCCTCACGGATACCATATCACTTTCTTCAAGTGACAGTGACCTTAGAGAACTGGGTATTCCCACAGGTAGAAATAGATCCAGCAAAGAAGACACGAGCAGTTCTGCAACAAAGGCTTTCGTGTCAGAGGCGGCAAAGGAGGTAATTGAGAGCTGAAAACGTCTTATTATTTTGATTTACCATCAATTATAAGTAGGGTTGGTTACCGAAACCTATGTAACCGGACCGAAACAGAATGCAGATTTCGGTGCCACTTAAATTCAAACGTGCTTTTGCGCTTTGACTGGCGCCGAGCCAGAGACAGACGCTCTCGTCACATATCACAACTATTCAGTGTTTTCAAATACATAAAGTTTGTTTTAGGTTTCAGACATTTAAATACACGTAAGTACCAGCAAAAAATACACACTGTGTCTATGGAAGCAGCAATAACAATCCTTTCAGTTATAATTTGACTACATGTCTTATTCATATCAGATACACATTATTCAGTTAACCAAAAAGTTTACTCTATTCATCTCCCAGTTCACTGGTGACTTACTTTCATGTATTTCGTGAGACGTGGATGAATTTACGTGATGTAAATCCGACAGATCCGATTCTCTGAACTGCGGCACAAACTAACATGGCGGCGCCCATCACGCATTATAGATCAACTAACATATCATTATAAAGGGGTTTAAATGACAAAACACATTCACTTACACATATTTAAAAAGCAGAATTAGCAGATAGTTCATGACATAGTTAACAAGTTTGTGAATATTTTGAATAAAAAAAGCACTATTGTGGCTGCTGTCATGTGAGAAGCATGACGCGTTGCCATGGAAGCAATAAGGCAATGCATTGCGTTCTAAAATATTTAGCCAGAGCTGCTGAAACTTGAAGCTGGTTTGTAGCATACCAAGAATACCGACTACTTTGCTGTTATTAGTACTGTAACTGTTATTTAGTGTTAAATTAGGCCTATTGTAGTTGGGTTAGATGGCTTAGGATTTATTGTGAATTTGTTAAGTAAGTTTTTCAATAAAAAGCCATTCTTTAAATGTCATCCACATCATTTTGTGGCTCTTTTTTATTTATTTATTTATTTTTTTTTATATCGGTTCAGGCACCGTTTAGGCACCGATATCGTTTTAAAAGTATCGGTTTGGCACCGGTATCGTAAAAAACCCAAACGATACTCAACCCTAATTATAAGGTGTCACGCTAAATTGAGATTAACACTAATCGAAGCATTTGGTTCCAAACTCACTTTTTATCAAAGAAAATGTTATTAATTTGCCCCTTCCTGGATTTTTACCTTTCACAACACTGTACAAACATGTTGTGGTATGTTTTTTCTAATAATTTTATCTAATAGAAAGAATTGAACACTAAATCTTATTTTTCCTTTTCCTGTTATGCGAGTAGATGGTAGAAAAGGCCTAGTAAGAAGCCCGGGGGAGAGGATATTCTTGAAGAGTACAAGTCAGAAAATTCACTAATGCACCGCACTCGGAGACAGCTTGTCAACATATTGGCGAGTGACATGACTGAGAGACATGGGTAAGATTTAAAAAGGTTTTTATTACAAACAAGGTTTCCGCAGGGTCTTAAAAATCTAAAAAAATCTAAAATTTCAAAATCAAAATTTTAGGCCTTAAAAAGTCTTAAATTCGCTGAAGTATTGAGTTCTAGGTCTTAAATAATTTTAAACAGGTCTTAATTTTCCTACGTCCATGTAACGCTACTTCTAATGCTCATTGAAATGCTCCCGCGGTGCTTTAGAATGTTGTAGTTCTTTCTTTCGCTAGTCCAAATATAATTCGCTGTATTACGACTACAAATGAGACCAACACGCAATTTATATTGCAGCCAATCAGCTTTCGTGTTATTGGTGCGAGTCTCTTTCGGATTGTACCATAGACACATAACACAGATTTTATTCTTCAGCTAATAAATTCTTCAGTTGTTCCAGTTCCGCGATCGTGAAAGCGAAGGGGGATCTTTCTCACCTGCCGTCTCGCATAAGCGCCAAGGACCGGGCGAAGCGATTATGCAAGGTGGATGAATGACCAAATAAAAAGTATTATATGCCTGATAGTAGGCTAGTGTTTTAGTACTCGAGACCGGTCTTGGTCTCAGTAAGATATTAGACCATTTTTTGACGGTCTTGGTCTTGTCTCGGTCTTGACCACATTTGTACTCGGTTTTGTCTCGGTCTCAGACTTAGAGAACTCAGGATTTTGTTTCAAGACCACAACTGCTGGGATATTACTGAATTGCCGGTGCATTGGCTGATTTATTTATTAACATCATTAATGTGACTGGATGTAAAACTTACTGCTTTAGATGAAATCAATAACTTATTTCTAATTTGATTTATTTATTGTGCCGATTCAGAAATTAATTAGGGATTGTGATCAAAAATGTCACCAAAAATTAATACAAATGCTCACAAAATTCAAGATATTGTTGCAAAAATTTCTTGTATGAAATCTGGATTTATAACGTGATATAATTAACCAGTATCACAAGAGCAAGAGAGCTGTTTTCAGAGCTGTTTCTCAACTTCCCAATTAGGTGGTCTTGACTACAACACTACCCGATAGCACTAAAAATAGTTAATAAAAGCGATGTAAACCACAAACTCAGTTTGGTACTGACACACGGACCGATGTCAGACTGGCTGCGGATTCTGTGCATGCGTTTGCCGCCTGGCAACGCTTGCGCGAGTATACCGAATGTGTTCTATTTCTAGGCTTATTGCCCTTGAACGATCAAATACACACATTATTATGCCTATGTCCATATTGACGGTTATGTCTTGAGCAAACAAGTTTGGGACGTGTGTCAATATCTCCTTTTTACTGTAGGTCTTAAAGTGAAAACAACCTAATGTAGCCTATACCCGCTCCTGTCTGTGTCGTTAATATTAATCAAACAACAACAATAATGGGAAAAGTATTTAAACTTAAAGCAGTGTTTGTATCTTTATCTGTTGTATTATTTGTCCTATTGTCATTTGTGTACAAGTTCTTATTTTATTACTGACCGTTTACTTGATTACTTAATTACTTTTAACGTTTTCTTATATTAAGCAATTGCTTATTGCTGTGGTTTACTTGTAAGATTTTGGTCATATTTCCCACCCTAAGCGATCATGTTATTGAAGCTAGATAGCACTGGACTAGCCTTTTTTTGTAAGATACCAAACAAGATTTATGCATTTTGTTTGTTTTATTGTCATGTGTGACTATTGTCCATCTAACACAATAATATGGTAAATGTGGCATCCTAATTATGAAAGAAAAAGAAAAAAACGGCAAATTGACAAAGTCATGACAAAGTAATTTTGATCTCAAAAATCACATATACATACATTATATATATATATATATATATATGTAGTGAAATCCTGGTGGGATTGAGCTATGGGGAAGTGCAAGTTTATTGATACTTTGTTCAATTTGGATAAATTAATTTGCTTTGCAAGTAATTTTGTGATTCTGCATTTCCTTTGTACTTTTTTTTTTATTGCGTGATATACAGTGGGGAGAACAAGTATTTGATACACTGCCGATTTTGCAGGTTTGCCCACTTACAAAGCATGTAGAAGTCTGTAATTTTTATCATAGGTACTCTTCAACTGTGAGTGACGGAATCTAAAACAAAAATCCAGAAAATCACATTGTATGATTTTTAAGTAATTAATTTGCATTTTATTGCATGACATAAGTATTTGATACATCAGAAAAGCAGAACTTAATATTTGGTACAGAAACCTTTGTTTGCAATTACAGAGATCATACGTTTCCTGTAGTTCTTGACCAGGTTTGCACACACTGCAGCAGGGATTTTGGCCCACTCCTCCATACAGACCTTCTCCAGATCCTTCAGGTTTCGGGGCTGTTGCTGGGCAATACGGACTTTCAGCTCCCTCCAAAGATTTTCTATTGGGTTCAGGTCTGGAGACTGGCTAGGCCACTCCAGGACCTTGAGATGCTTCTTACGGAGCCACTCCTTAGTTGCCCTGGCTGTGTGTTTCGGGTCGTTGTCATGCTGGAAGACACAGCCACGACCCATCTTCAATGCTCTTACTGAGGGAAAGAGGTTGTTGGCCAAGATCTAGCAATACATGGCCCCATCCATCCTCCCCTCAATACGGTGCAGTTGTCCTGTCCCCTTTGCAGAAAAGCATCCCCAAAGAATGATGTTTCCACCTCCATGCTTCACGGTTGGGATGGTGTTCTTGGGGTTGTACTCATCCTTCTTCCTCCAAACACGGCGAGTGGAGTTTAGACCAAAAAGCTCTATTTTTGTCTCATCAGACCACATGACCTTCTCCCATTCCTCCTCTGGATCATCCAGATGGTAATTGGCAAACTTCAGACGGGCCTGGACATGCGCTGGCTTGAGCAGGGGGACCTTGCATATGCTGCAGGATTTTAATCCATGACGGCATAGTGTGTTACTAATGGTTTTCTTTGAGACTGTGGTCCCAGCTCTCTTCAGGTCATTGACCAGGTCCTGCCATGTAGTTCTGGGCTGATCCCTCACCTTCCTCATGATCATTGATGCCCCACGAGGTAAGATCTTGCATGGTGCCCCAGACTGAGGGAGATTGTCCGTCATCTTGAACTTCTTCCATTTTCTAATAATTGCGCCAACAGTTGTTGCCTTCTCACCAAGCTGCTTGCCCATTGTCCTGTAGCCCATCCCAGCCTTGTGCAGGTCTACAATTTTATCCCTGATGTCCTTACACAGCTCTCTGGTCTTGGCCATTGTGGAGAGGTTGGAGTCTGTTTGATTGAGTGTGTGGACAGGTGTCTTTTATACAGGTAACAAGTTCAAACAGGTGCAGTTAATACAGGTAATGAGTGGAGAACAGGAGGGCTTCTTAAAGAAAAACTAACAGGTCTGTGAGAGCCGGAATTCTTACTGGTTGGTAGGTGATCAAATATTTATGTCATGCAATAAAATGCAAATTAATTATTTAAAAATCATACAGTGTGATTTTCTGGATTTTTGTTTTAGATTCCGTCTCTCACAGTTGAAGAGTACCTATGATAAAAATTACAGACCTCTACATGCTTTGTAAGTGGGCAAACCTGCAAAATCGGCAGTGTATCAAATACTTGTTCTCCCCACTGTAGGCTAGGTCTTAAATTTTAATCATAATGGTCTTAAAAAGGTCTTAAAAAGTCTTAAATTTGACGTGGTAAAACCTGCAGAAACCCTGTACAAAGGAATGTAAAAAAAGGCTGTAACCTTGTAATGATATAATTAATGCTTCTTGTACTATATAAAGAAAAATTATTAAAGATTGACTTTATTCACTCTATAGCAGGATTCCTCCCCGTCAGCAGAAGGAGAAGTATGCCCTGGGAGTTGTTACTCTCTTTCCCTCACTGAAGGATCCTTTTTCTCCAAAGGGCTATGTAAGTTTTACAACCTTATTAAGAAAACACAGAACCAGATTTACAGAAAAGGGCTTTGGCGTTGTAGTTTTCATTATAAAATAACTATAGTTGCTTATAAAAGTGAAAAGATTTCAAAATTCAACAATAATATCGATGATAGTGCCCTTATTTTTAAAATTACTTGGGTTATAAGGATATTGCAAATTACTTTGAAAAAAGAAAATCTTTTAAATAAGTAATTGTTCTTTTGTTTCACAATGCTGCACCTGCACTTTCTGTAAGATCATTTTGTGATTATTTGTGTATATTCATTTAAATGTAACAGGAACATTTCTATGATGGGGAAAAAGGCACTGGATATTTAGCGTGGCGCCTCAAAACCATTTCCAGGACTGCAGGAAAACGGCCAGTCAAGGAAGCCTCAGTGCATCAAGCACAAGGACCAAAGCGCCGAAGATCAGCAACCACACTGCCTCAGCAGCTTGAAATGGAGCCATTTCATTTCTTGTTCAACTCTCCTGATGAAGCAAGTGTATTTCAGAAGATGAAGATGACGTTTCAACATTGTCAGGACCTAGTGCATGACCCACAAAGAAGCACAGATGTCTTCAAAACATTTCCAACGCTTTTTGGATGTCAAAGGACTGGTGAGTTGTATGTTTTTTTTTTAATTTAAATTAAGTCTTTAATATCCAGTGTTTTGCTGGATGTTAGCCATGAAAACACCTAATCATTTATCTCCCTGGCTTATTGACTGTATTCTTTTTTTCCAAAATCTTTATTCTGATTTACACTGGTTTAATATACCACACACTGATATAAAAAAAAAAATAAGTGCACCATTAACAATGCACTGAGCCCTGCCTTCATATATATGCTTGTGTGCATAATCAACAGGTGAATCAAGACTTCCTGCCGCTGTTTGGTGCTGAAACAGCCTCCAAGATGCTTGAGAAGTGGGACACTTCATTCAAGCCCAAGGTCATCAAAGAGGCCAAACAACTGACTCAGACAACTGAGCTTTGCCGACTTCTAAAAGCTGCTGAGAAACTCACAGAGAACGATGAAACGGGTAAGCTACACAGCATGCATGGTTCACAGTGTTTCCTCTAGGATTCTTTCCAGCTGTGGTGGCAGGCCCATTTCCCCAGGTGGAGGGGGCGTCGCCCATGAGTGATATTCCCATGGGGCACGCCCCCTTGCCCCAGGTGTTTAAACCTCACCTAAGTATTATAATATGAAAGGCTCCAATTTAGAGCGGCAAAGCAATTATGCGCATCACAGCGTGCAGCGCTTAGCATTGAAAAGTTCAAAGTACAAAGCGAAGAGATATTTGATGCATAGTGTATTATATCTATGCAACAGTTTATTGAGCCTTTTCTTTTAACAGTTTTAAATTTCAGTTACAGTGCGCATGAAGAACAAGTCATAGTGCTCTCTACTCCAGTGCTGTAATCTAACAGACACCCGGGAGAAAGGAATATGATTTATAAAGCGCAATAAACTCCAGCAAGATAAAGTAATTTCATGCAAACCATAGACCTTTTTCTATAAATAAAGTATAATAATACAGGGCTCTAGAGTGCGACCAATTTGGTCAATTTGGTCGCACATGCGCCCAAAATTTGTAAAGGTGGGACTAAAAATTTTCCTAGGTCGCACCAGTGCACGTCCTCGCATCGCTGCCTCTCAACGAACGAAGCGTTTGTTCTCCTTTGACGGAACTCACACTCATGGTTGGATCATATCGTGGTCTAAACCAATCAGAGACAGAGATGGGGCGGGTCTTTGCCTCTGATTGGCTGTGGTCCAGATATTCCTGTAGGCCTACACTGCTCTGTGCTGTGTGATTTAAATTGCGACCTGAGCACCAGAGAATCAGTTACGGCAATCAGCATCAGCAAAATAAACGCAAGAAAACAGACGACGAACAATGAAAAGAAATAGACCCATAAGGCATCTTTACATAGTCGAGTTAAGGCTGATCTAAAGCGGCTCTGTGTCTGCTCAAAATCCTGTGTAAAGACGCAATGCCGCATAAAAGCAAATTTAAAATATGCCGGGTCTGACCCACCTCAGCCCCTAGTATCAAAGGCAACGCTGAAACGGTTTGTGAGTCCATTTCACTGAAGGTGTGTGTGTGAGCGCAAGTGTGTAAAGAGTGTGTGTGTGTGTGTGTGTGTGTGTGAGAATGAACGTGAACTTGTGCCGCCCTAAACTACGTCATTGTCATGACAACCGCCCGTCAGTGTCAGCTCAGGCGGCGCGAGAATCAAGAAGCGGAAGACAAAACAGGATTAGCTCCATATGTTTTAGGCAAATTAAAAAAATGTCTACCATTAAAGTAAAAGAGTCCTGTGCTCACATCGTCAAGCAAACCACCAAAATAACAGTCGTCGTGTGTAATCAATTGGCGTTCGCCGTTTGTAATCTTCCTTTGAAGAGACTGGCAGATCGCGCTGCAACATTTCCTTAAAATACAGTAAATGCTTAACCCCACTGTGATTGTGCATTGTTATATTATATTCCAAAAATAATCTCTTTGAGAACGATATTTGCTGATATATCTACTGTCCTACCTGAAACGCTAACGTTAGCATCATTGTTAATTTGTTGTGCCTGCTGCAAAGTGACTTTCTGGCTCTTTGAAAAAAACTTTCGACCACTTGTAATCCTGCGGTGATCTACCCGTAATAATTCATAATTTCATTATAGCATTTGTTCCAGCTGGCACAATTTTATTTAAGAAATATAAACAAGTATAGGCTACCGTAACCTACAATAGCCTATCAGTAAAGTTACCACATAATTATGACAATCATCAAAGCGTGATATACACTCACCTAAAGGATTATTAGGAACACCATACTAATACTGTGTTTGACCCCCTTTCGCCTTCAGAACTGCCTTAATTCTACGTGGCATTGATTCAACAAGGTGCTGAAAGCATTCTTTAGAAATGTTGGCCCATATTGATAGGATAGCATCTTGCAGTTGATGGAGATTTGTGGGATGCACATCCAGGGCACGAAGCTCCCGTTCCACCACATCCCAAAGATGCTCTATTGGGTTGAGATCTGGTGACTGTGGGGGCCATTTTAGTACAGTGAACTCATTGTCATGTTCAAGAAACCAATTTGAAATGATTCGAGCTTTGTGACATGGTGCATTATCCTGCTGGAAGTAGCCATCAGAGGATGGGTACATGGTGGTCATAAAGGGATGGACATGGTCAGAAACAATGCTCAGGTAGGCCGTGGCATTTAAACGATGCCCAATTGGCACTAAGGGGCCTAAAGTGTGCCAAAACATCCCCCACACCATTACACCACCACCACCAGCCTGCACAGTGGTAACAAGGCATGATGGATCCATGTTCTCATTCTGTTTACGCCAAATTCTGACTCTACCATCTGAATGTCTCAACAGAAATCGAGACTCATCAGACCAGGCAACATTTTTCCAGTCTTCAACTGTCCAATTTTGGTGAGCTCGTGCAAATCGTAGCCTCTTTTTCCTATTTGTAGTGGAGATGAGTGGTACCCGGTGGGGTCTTCTGCTGTTGTAGCCCATCCGCCTCAAGGTTGTGCGTGTTGTGGCTTCACAAATGCTTTGCTGCATACCTCGGTTGTAACGAGTGGTTATTTCAGAGAAAATTAAAAAATCTGTATTTTTATTATGACTTGTATTTCATTGTTTATTATTTCATTATTTTTTAAATTAATTTACAACACTTTGTTAAAACTGTAGTTTTAAAATAGTAATGTTCAAAGCATTGTTTCCCGTGATTTTAATCCCTGTGTAAATGCATATATTATGTTGTCATTTACATAATATATATGAATGTATATGGAGCATGATAAAAACATGACCTTGAAATTGTGGCGTTAAAGGTGACGCGAGTCGGGGAAAAATTTGGGTGCACCTAAATTTTGTGCTGGTGCACCTAAATAAAAAAGTTAGGCGCACCAGTGCAACCAAGGCAAAAAGTTAGTCTGGAGTCCTGATATTAGGAACATTGATCTTGAAGAGAGTGTCATCGTGTTACTGTCGTAACCAAACGCGACAGGCTGTTTGAATGCTGAATGGAGAATGACTGAGGAGAGATGAGTGTCCATTAACTTTAACTTAACGACTTAAATATTCATTTTTACCTCACATTATGCTATCGAATGACTTTAGAAGTCTTGGAATACAGTGCACGAAAACGTTATGGTGCTTTACAATGTTTTTTTATGCTTTTAGTGGGGCTTAACAATAACACAATAGTATGCACAATATCGAACCTCACTGAGAAGCTGCAGCCGTGGTGGAAGGATTTCTGGTGTGGCGGACCACCACGGCAGAATGAATGTAGCGGAAACACTGGTTCATAATACAAATTAGTTAGCTAGTTTTATCTTTTCCTATTAGACATTAATGCCTTGTTTTTCCTCTTGATAGACTGGGACAGTGACATCGCTTCTATGCTGCTTCTTCTCCATCTCTTGCCACCCACAGCTGGACGGAAGAGGACCAAAATAAGTCCAAGTGATGCAGTGGACAAAATGTTGCACTTTCATAAGGTACATTATATGCCTCATTTGTTAATTCCACGAAACAATTTTTTAGTTATATGCACTTGCTAGCCTTTCCTGTCTATATGCTGCGTTTAAGTGCGTTCCTTCTAGGGATGTGATGGTGACATGAAAGTGCGTATCAATAGCACGATTTTCTGTTTCTATGTGGCATTCTATTTATACGCAGAAATTACTTTTTGCGTGCATATGATCCGCACTTCTGGTATACATATAATACGTCCCTACCCCACACCCCTACCCATTGCGTATCATATGCATGCAAAAAGTAATTTCAGTGTATAGATAGCACGCCAAATACAAACATAAACTTGTGCTATAGATACGCATTGGTAGGAGATCGCGTTGGAGGGAACTGAAAATGCTCGCTCCATGCCAGTGGTCACGCACCGTTATAAATGGCCGTGAACATTTTATTTTCACTTTCAAATTACCGCGAATTCGGGGGCGGCAGTTGCTTCAATGTTGAGTTAATTATTAAGTATAAAGACAAACTCGCTTAAATAGGCGCTTTAACGTTTCGCTTTGAAAACAAATCTTTCACCATCGTCTTGTCAGACTGTGAGGTGAAATCTGACTCCTGCTGCTGATCTGTGCTGCGTCTCTCGTTCGGCTTAAACTGCATGGAGCAGACACGTTCGGTATTTAATTGTAGTGTAAGTTCTAAATGAAATAAATGATTTTTATTACTATACAAAATCAAAACGAAGGTTGGGTAGCGGTGCCGCGGTGGGCAAGTGCACGTAACCGGTGTCGCGGCCGAACACCGGTAACACCGACTATCGCAGCAAGCCTAGTTCCTTCCAAATGAACGGGTATTACTGGCCAGTATGTCCCAATTATTTGGGAGGAATGTTTTTCCAGTGAAGCAAATGATCTCAAATCACAGGGACAGTTTACAAAGTGTATAACATTAACATGGACCAGCAAGTACCAGATTCACTTGAAGGTGTACACATTTATAATAATTTCTTTCTTATTTTAGTAGCAGCATCATTTAATATATGCAGGAAAGAGAGGGTAAACAACCATACATCCTTGCAGTTGGCCGAACCCAGAAGACGATTGATACCTTCTACATCGCCATTGACAAACACCTCATCCTCTGCCAAGCCACCAGCTCATTGGGTGCTTTTGATGAACTGTTTAAATCCCACTACGTGTTCAACTTGTCTTATGATGAGTCCCTGGTCCATTTCTACACTTTTCTGCAGACAACTGTCTACAACATTGATGTTACCACAACAGATGAGTCTCCAAGAGTTCGTGAGTTACTGGCAAAACTTTTGAATGACATATGATTATGTTTAAATGTTTCATTTGTCAAGCAGTGCATGCTACCAGCCAGTGCCTAATTACTCATTTGCGAATTGGCCACAGTTTCTATCCAAGCACCAGGTTTAAGTTAGTTTGTGCACAAGATGATTGTAGGTGTCAGTTTTCAACATTTTCAGGTTTAAAAAAAAACATTTAGTTAGTGTGCATGATAAGGGCTCTTGTCAAAGTGGTGATGCAGAAACCGCAGAGTCATTTCAGGCAGATTTTCACAGTTTACAAAATGGTACAGAAGTTGCAGGAACAAGTGTCGTGCAGAGCCCTGATGCTGGGTATTTTGACAACAATGGATCAGGTCAAAGTATCACAGAAAACACAAAAGATACCTGTGCTTCAATTATTGCCAAACTCCATGGTAGTGGTATGGCAAATAGTGTAGTTTCATCAATTGTTAGTGATTTGGAAGAACTTGCTGGTGGACTGCACTCCCAAGTTAAGCATGAAATACTGTCCGCTGTGCCAAAAGATAACCCTGTAAGATCTACATTGGAAAAGGGTTTTGAGAATTTTGAAAACCCATTTGTGAGTTTTAATACTGAAACTAAAAGAATGAAGTATTTCAACAAGAAATGGGGGATTGTGGAACAAGTGGAAAAAAATTTAGGAGTTCGATTTGATACAAGGCGAAATAAAAATACAGGTACTTATGATCAGGTCCCAGTGAAAGACACTTTTGTTTACATTCCAATTTTGGAAACTATTCAATTTATCTGTCACAATTCTTATATTTGTGAACTACTTGCAAAACCATGTGTATCAAAAAACAGATATGAAGACTTTTGTGATGGAAGTTATTTCAAGTCACATCCATTGTTCTCAAAAACACAGACTTCTTTACAAATTCAGCTTTACTATGATGACTTTGAGACTGCTAACCCACTGGGTTCAAAACGTGGTGTTCACAAAGTTGGTGCTCTCTATTTTGTCCTCCGAAATCTGCCTCCAAAGTTAAACTCTGTATTGATGAACATTCATTTGGTTGCATTGTTCCACGCGGAAGATGTGAAAAAATATGGCTTTGATCCTATTTTACAGCCTCTGATTGATGACATCAAAATATTGGAGAGTCATCTGAAAAGGTCTATGGCACTATATGTCAGATAACTGGGGACAACTTGGGGATGCATGGAATAATGGGTTTTGCAGAGTCTTTCAGTGGACGTCACTTCTGTCGTTTGTGTTTGATTGAAAAAGATGATTCTCAGAATGTTTACAAAGAAGATGACCCAAAGATAATCTTGCATGGAAAAGAGCTTTTTGAAATGCACTGCAGTGAGTTGCAATCAGATCCACAAAAGCTGTGTGTGTTTGGTCTAAAGAATAATTCAACTCTTAACAGCCTACAGTACTTTCATGTTTGCAACAACTTTTCTTTGGACATAATGCATGACATACTTGAAGGGGTGGCTCAGTATGAGATAAAGTTACTGTTTGAATATCTCCTTGAAAATGTCAAAACCTGGTCTTTTGTCACGTATCTATGCTTTTGACTATGGCTAATCGTCCGACAAGGGTCAACTTGGGCAGTATAGGCAATAATATAGGACTCAACTCTATTCAGACTCTTTGTCTGGTAAGAAACATCCCTTTGATTTTTGGTGACATTGTGCCAGAAGGAAACCAGAACTGGACTTTGCTGTTGCTCTTACTGCAGATAATTAACATCATATTCTCTCCATCTGTTACACTTGGCATGACTGTGCATTTGAAGCATTTAATAATGGAACATCATGACTTGTTCAAACACTTGTATCCAGGTAGAAACCTGATTCCTAAACATCATTTTATGTTACATTACCCGTCTTGTATTCGAAAAATTGGACTGTTAATACATACAGTGGGGAGAACAAGTATTTGATACACTGCCGATTTTGCAGGTTTGCCCACTTACAAAGCATGTAGATGTCTGTAATTTTTATCATAGGTACTCTTCAACTGTGAGTGACGGAAATCTAAAACTAAAATCCAGAAAATCACATTGTATGATTTTTAAATAATTAATTTGCATTTTATTGCATGACATAAGTATTTGATACATCAGAAAAGCAGAACTTAATATTTGGTACAGAAACCTTTGTTTGCAATTACAGAGATCATACTTTTCCTGTAGTTCTTGACCAGGTTTGCACACACTGCAGCAGGGATTTTGGCCCACTCCTCCATACAGACCATCTCCAGATCCTTCAGGTTTCGGGGCTGTCGCTGGGTAATACGGACTTTCAGCTCCCTCCAAAGATTTTCTATTGGGTTCAGGTCTAGAGACTGGCTAGGCCACTCCAAGACCTTGAGATGCTTCTTACAGAGCCACTCCTTAGTTGCCCTGGCTGTGTGTTTCGGGTCGTTGTCATGCTGGAAGACCCAGCCACGACCCATCTTCAATGTTCTTACTGAGAGAAGGAGGTTGTTGGCCAAGATCTCGCGATACATGGCCCCATCCATCCTCCCCTCAATACGGTGCAGTCGTCCTGTCCCCTTTGCAGAAAAGCATCCCCAAAGAATGATGTTTCCACCTCCATGCTTCACGGTTGGGATGGTGTTTTTGGGGTTGTACTCATCCTTCTTCCTCCAAACACGGCGAGTGGAGTTTAGACCAAAAAGCCCTATTTTTGTCTCATCAGACCACATGACCTTCTCCCATTCCTCCTCTGGATCATCCAGATGGTCATTGGCAAACTTCAGACAGGCCTGGACATGCACTGGCTTGAGCAGGGGGACCTTGCGTGCGCTGCAGGATTTTAATCCATGACGGCGTAGTCCGTTACTAATGGTTTTCTTTGAGACTGTGGTCCCAGCTCTCTTCAGGTCATTGACCAGGTCCTGCCGTGTAGTTCTGGGCTGATCCCTCACCTTCCTCATGATCATTGATGCCCCACGAGGTGAGATCTTGCATGGTGCCCCAGACCGAGGGAGATTGACCGTCATCTTGAACTTCTTCCATTTTCTAATAATTGCGCCAACAGTTGTTGCCTTCTCACCAAGCTGCTTGCCTATTGTCCTGTAGCCCATCCCAGCCTTGTGCAGGTCTACAATTTTATCACTGATGTCCTTACACAGCTCTCTGGTCTTGGCCATTGTGGAGAGGTTGGAGTCTGTTTGATTGAGTGTGTGGACAGGTGTCTTTTATACAGGTAACGAGTTCAAACAGGTGCAGTTAATACAGGTAATGAGTGGAGAACAGGAGGGCTTCTTAAAGAAAAACTAACAGGTCTGTGAGAGAATTCGGAATTCTTACTGGTTGGTAGGTGATCAAATACTTATGTCATGCAATAAAATGCAAATTATTTAAAAATCATACAATGTGATTTTCTGGATTTTTGTTTTAGATTCCGTCTCTCACAGTTGAAGTGTACCTATGATAAAAATTACAGACCTCTACATGCTTTTTGTAAGTAGGAAAACCTGCAAAATCGGCAGTGTATCAAATACTTGTTCTCCCCACTGTATGTGGAGTATGAGGTTTGAGGCAAAACACAGGGTTTTCAAAAGCACACTTAAAACCTTCAAGAACATCACAGTATCATCTGCTAAAAAACATCAAATGTCTATAGCATCCAAATGGGAAACATGTCCTTTGAACCATGTTGAGTACGGACCTTTGAAAACATTTAATGTGGACAATGAGGAAAATGGTGAAATGTTGGCCCAAGCCCTTCCCACTGTAGCAAAAGACATATTCTCTACTAACTGGGTAAAGATCAGTGGTGTAGAGTACAGAGCCGGGTTAGTCATTTGCAGTGGCACAGAACAGGAAATGTGTTTTGCAGAATAAAAAAAATGCTTTTAGTCAACAGTGTGATCTACTTCATAGTGAACAAGCTTATGGTTGACCATTTCAGCGAGCACTTTCATGCCTACAACGTGTTTAAAAGTGATGAAAAAGATGTGATGAAAGCAGACTGTCTTCAAATTTATAAGCCTTTTGACTTACAAAGTGCTTATGGTGGAGATGATAGCCTTTATATTGTACCATTATTTTCTCTGGGAATGTGCATAGAGTTCAGTTGTATGGTGCTTGGATATTTTTGTCTTTATTAAAAAAGTTGAATTCTTCGTATGTTTATTTTTTTTCCTGTAGTGAAAAAGCATTTTCAGAACATTGCATGTAACAACTGTCATGAATACACTTCAAAGTGTTAATAGCACTAAATGATTTAAATTAACACTTTTAAGAGTAAGGGAGTAACACGATTCAGAGTTAAAAATACTATTTAAAGTGTCATAAAATAACACTGAATGATTTAAATTAACACTTTAAGAGTAAGGGAGTAGCACGTTTAGTGTAAAAAATACTCTTAAATGTGTTAAGAAACAACACTCTGGGTGTTACGTTTTTAACACTATTATGGAGTTAAAATATTAACACTATCCAAAGTGTTAATTTAACTCTAAACTGGTGAGAATTATATAAACTCTGGGAAAGTGTTAAATTTAACACTATGGGAGTTGAAATAACACTGACGTTTTTACTGTGTACTGTACATTTTACCAGAGACTGTTTTGAGAACAAGCGGTAATACGATACTGGCTTTGCCCAAAAACTTTTCCTCAAAGATCAGGCTGTTCCAACTGTTCTGGAACCAGCAAGAACCCAGCAAGCTGTAATTAACACATTTCATTTGTAAAACGGTTATGACAGTTACATTCATAATGAATAATCCTAGTATTTTTACTTCAAAGAACGCTCTCTTTATAATGACTGAAGCTGTCGATCACACAGGGCGAGTTTATCTGGACACTTGCCAAAACTCCCATTGACGCTCTTACACTACACAATGAATCTCTTACTGTATTTACATCGTGTTTGCATTGTTAGTTATGATGAAAGCATTTGTGAGAGTGCAGAAATCGCGTTGCAATGAAAAGATCACTGCATTCACGTGATCAACAAACTGTCTGTGATCGGCTACAATGCTCATCACTGCAACCTTTCATGTGACGGGAGTAGATCTAAATATAATGCTATAATCAACACTTTTCACGATTCATTAATTTCAACAGCTGTAATAGTAAAAATGTAGTAAACGTATTCAAGAGGGTTCCACATTTAATACTTATTTCATATGCAAAGATGTCAGCCAGTCACAGCAGTGGGCGTTTACACTGGAGTATCACAGCAGCCAATCACAGCAGTGGCCGTTTACACTGGAGTCTCACAGCAGCCAATCACAGCAGTGGGCGTTTACACTGGAGTCTCACAGCAGCCAATCACAGCAGTGGCTGTTTACACTGGAGTCTCACAGAAGACATGCCGCTTCAAACAGTGTTCAAATCAGAGGCTAATATCTGGGTAGAAAATAGCCATTTATTTCTAAATTATGACTTTTTGGATGTAAAAACCATATTAAGATTACAAGTGCACCTCAGGAAATATAAAATAGTAAAAAAATCCACTTCATGACCCCTTCAAGGCATCAAATGAAGCCCACACAATGTTCTCTGGATATTGTTGCCAATGAATGTTTCGCCAGCTATTACATTTCTTCCCGGTCTAGGGGTAGGGAGGAGCAATAAATAAAATGGTGGGAAAAAAAAGTGTTCCCCTCTGATGACTTACAACAACATTGTTGATGCTAAATAAAATTAAATTTATTAACACAAGGAAGAAAAAGGAGGGATCAAAGCCAACATAACAAGCAAAACATTAACTAACTCCCAAAAACAATCTACATAGGACACAGGAAGGACGTATTCCTGTCCTTTTGCAGTTCTGCATCTGCCATGTCGACATTATTCTGACAAAGCTTGAAGCAAATTGGGTAAAAATAAGAGGGTGGTTTCAAAGCATGTCCTGCTGCCAGTTGGTGGCGCTATGATTTTGACTCACAATAGTCACATCCATGTGATCAGCCTCCTACAACGAACACACAGCTGAAGTTTCATCAAAATCAATCTATGCAACACACTTCCTGTTTCCCTTTTTTTCACCATAAATTAATTGCCTCGCCACGGCCAAACCATTTGAGATATCAAAAATCCTCTCGCAGGGCTTGAGTCCTAATTAATGTTAACCTAGGTTAATAAATGTGGTTAAAGTATTGTTCATTATTAGTTCTTGATACATAATGTATGAACTAAAAAATTCTGTCTTATTGTGAAGTGTAACAATTATGAATCAGAATATAGGAATCATTCAAATCAGGCAACAGGACATATTTTATCTGCAACAACATTGTATGTTTATAAATATGTGACCCTGGACCACAAAACCAGTCATAAGGGTCAGTCTGAAAGCTGCATAAATAAGCTTTCCATTGATGTATGGTTTGTTAGGATAGGACAATATTTGGCCGAGATACAACTATTTGAAAATCTGGAATCTGAGGGTGCAAAAAAATCGAAATATTGAGAAAATTACCTTTAAAGTTGTCCAAATGAAGTCCTCAGCAACGCATATTACTAATAATACTACATTTTTTATATATTTATGGTAGGTAATTTACAAAATATCTTCATGGAACATGTTCTTTACTTAATTTCCTAATAATTTTTGGCATAAAAGAAAAATCTATAATTTTGACCCATTCAATGTATTGTTGGCTATTGCCACAAATATAACCAGGGTAACATATGCGAATAGCATGATTGCAAAACAGATATGTTTGGCCATTAACTATTAAATGACCCACGACCGATAGATCAGCATATTTCTTTTCTCTCCAATATGGTAGGAAGAATTGTTGAGTAGCGTATGTGAAATAAAATGTGGAGTTTGTGTTAAAAAGATGATTGACAGGCCGTTGACAGGATGCATGTCACTATGCAACAAAGCGGTCTGTGGTTTCAAACGGTTTGGTAATTCATCCCTCAGTGTTCATGTTTTTGTCTGTATTTGCATCCTACTACCAGCAGGCATTTGCTGGCAACAAAGGCTGCTGGGAAATGCAAAGCCTATTCATCATCCCATTTGTTACATCATCTCGGGCTTTCGCACGTGCTTTCACGAGCTCCTGGGTCAAGAATTATCTCGTTCATTGGTGGGCTAATCTGAACACAGCCTGTCATATCTCTCGTCCCACATATACTGGTGAGGCTTGATGGGGTCAGAGAGTGAATCACTCCAGGAAGTGGCCTTGATGTTTGTATGTGAGGGGGAAGATCCTACTGACCCCAGATGGAGGACGGTTTTGGAGTTGTCTGTGGTTGATGCTACAGGACAGTTCTGCTCTGCTGGTTCTTCCCCACAGCGAGTCCCTGGAGACGGCTGCGCTGCCTCTTTTCATGCATACCACTGAGCTGCATGTTAACTATTTCATGTTTCCTTGAGGAAGAGAAAAGGAATTGGAGAGTAAAAGAGTCAATGCTCCAAGGCAGTGGATGAAAAACACACAGTACTTTTGGTGTTGCTAGAGACACATTCATTGCAATTTAATTTGTTCTCTGCCTTTAAACTCTATGCACAGTGGAATGCATTACTGTCATCCACAGTAACATTTAACATAACTGCCGACATTGTCGTTTGATTAAAAATGTGATTTTAGAACATTACTGCTGACAAAGTGCAAGTTCAGAGTACAACACAGTCTATCGATCTGTTGGCAAGCATACTGCATACAGAACAACACTGCATACTAAATGCTAAAACTACAGTGATAACATTTCATTTCCAATATTAGCAATCAAATATTGGATCATCAATAAAAAATTATTAATTGTGGCTGATATTACTTCTGGTTTGGAAATGGCATTCTGGGATACGCCATTCTTTGTGTGTGTAAATATTGGGAACAGCAGCGTTCTTGATAGCGTCACTCAGCTCGCTCTGGCTACTCCGGTTATCTATATTTTAGGCAACAATAAAATGAAATATTTTATATAAAACCACTCTGCCTCTTTTTTTTCTTTCCATCTAAAAAATCTTAAACATATTAATATGTGGTTCAGGCAATATGTGCATATGTACTCTGATTATCTTCACTGTAATAAAATGAAATATGACATAAAACACAACCCTGTCTCTTTTTGTTAAATGTCAGTTTTAATGATCAATAATAACCATTATAAAAGTATAAGCAGACAATTCAGTCAAACGTACAAAGTCAGCAGTTGCCCTCAGCCAAAACGATTTGCCAGGGAACAAATTATAGATTCATGAAACAAAGAACAAAGATCGCCTATTATATATACAAAAGACAAATTAAATCTCATGTTTAACCACTACAGAGACATCAGAGCCAGCGGCAGAAGTCAGAAGGTCTAGCTGAGGAAAGGCTGCTCTCGCCGGGGTTAATGAGCGCTGAGCACCCGGTGATCGACTGGATCTCACAACTCCGAAAACATCAGATCAAATTTTCAAATAGGCGCTCTCTTTATCAATAAACCACAGATTTGAGCTTTAAACAAGTACATTCTCACCTGAAAAACTCTTAAAACTACATTTCGTGACACAATAACAGTTATGCTGGTTTTCTCATCCGCTATTGACGCTTGTTGGTTGGTGCGAGATGCATTCTGGGATACCTGGCTGTCTCAAGTCCGCACAAGTCACCTCTCGATGCATCTTCGATAAAAGGGCCGGATCAAGGACACATCCGGGGATTTGAACTGTACTTGGCTAGATGTGAACTTTGATTTGGAACAGTACTGTTATATGAAATGAAAAAGTTACCTTTAATGGACGACTTGTACACGCTCACTCAATGGGTGGACGATCTGACAGGATTACCTCCGGTTGAGTGTCCTGACATCTACACCTACCTGATAGAGAAACCGAGCATGTATAGTAAAGAGAAACTGAGGGCGTATAAATCTTTAGATGCCTATAACTATGTGCTGAATGGTCACGTACAAGACTTAAAATACAAAGATTTAACAGAGTTTTGTGTCTGAAGTTCTGCCTAGCCAGCGCCAAGGCCAGGAGACGACCGGCACCAAAAGGGTCTATACTGCATATTTTAGCAAAGGTAGTGTCATGGTGAATGTGATTTCACCAGGTACAACATCTTAACATACTAGTTTACAGTTTATGACAAGTTTAGGCTTAAAACTAGGGTTAGGTGCTTCTAAATCAGTGTTATTCATATAATTTCCCTCTGATTTTAGGGAAAAGTTATGGGTAGGGATAGGTTTAGGGGTAGGACAAAATTTTTGGATAGGAATGTTGTTCCAGGATCAACAAAATATGTTGTCTTACTTGGTAAAATCACTGTGACCATAGCAGAGGTTGTGTTAACCGAAAATTTTCCGTCATTGACGGAATTTTTTTAGCAGTGATGGAAAAATCTGAAAGCCGTCCATCATTTTGACATTACACTGAGGGTGATCTATAACTCGTAACTGTAATTCTCACCCCTGTCCTCTTGCTGACTATCAAGTTAATGGTCAACGAATGGCCTTTCTGAGTTACGTGACATTGTTTTATTGACGTCTTTCTGCGGTTGAAACACTGATTGATCGATTACATGAGAGACATGATACGGATTTCGGTAAGTTGGAGTTTCAACATATTTTCTGATGTTCATTCATGTTTCATTCTGTAACGTAGTAAAGATCGCGTTCGTGCTCTGCTTTGCTTGAACTGCGGGGTTACAGCGATCTCTCGTGCCACATTACAGAGCACCAAAACGGTATTTGTTGTTTGAATTTTGTGATACAATGGACAAAGCTGAGACTTTGTTTCATGTCAAAAGTAACAAAGCACAAAGTCAAAATGACGGACAATGCGGAAGTCGTAAGCCCCGGGAATACTTCAATTTCCGCACCCGTCGTGTCCGCACAGCTTTCAAAATATACTCAAGTTTACTGGGCGTGGGTGGCCGAGTTCGAGACATGCACAATACAAATTTCTTTATATATTCTACCAGACATCTGAGGGCAACACTGAGTCGTGTCATCAACAGGACATTCGCTTGGCAGGATCAAAGAAGAAAAGTAGTGGATCAACCATTGCAACACGGTTCAGAAGAAACAACAACGCACAAACTTCGCACAAACGCTCGTCAAATTCGCCATCCATTGTAGTGTTTTCCTCCTGTTTCAAGCGTGTTTCTGCACTCTTCTTCGATGACTGCACACTGTACACAGTACTGTGTGTATTGCCACCTAGTGGATTCTTTCTGTCTTTCTCGCGCATGCTCTGTTGTACGCGGCCGTCCGCGAACTCTCCTGATGTCGAGGTATACTTTGGGTTTAATGCACCCTCTGGACCGTAGTATCATCCAGGTCAATGCATGCAGAAAAATTGTGCACAATATTGACACTGCAAGTAGTATGCTATTTTGAACATTTGTATTTGGCTATGTTTGGAATGCAATACTAGCGTACTACTTACTGCCAGTGTTGTTACTTTGGAAATGTAATAGCTTACAGATTGCAAGTTACCCTATTTAAAATGTAATAAATAGTATTACTAATTCAATTACATTATTAAAGTAATGTAACTGATTACATTTAATTACTTTTCTAAATTTCTAACAAATGTTTTCAACTGTTAATCATTTTCAAACATTTAACCTCTAAAAACAGGTATATTTAGTTATATTTAAGAGAAAACACAATTGTAGATCATTATACTGTAGTAAAAAACATGATATTTTTCTTCTTACTGATATAAACAAATCTGCATACTATTCTTTTTACCACTATGTGTGTGTGAAGGGAAAACATTATACCATATAAGGCCTAATATTGATTTCTCACTAACAGAAGCAAGATCAGATTCTAGTTTCATACTCACCAGACCCAACAGACAGAAGAGTGTAGCTGTCATAACATGCATTTTTACATAAAGTTATATTCCACCTAAAATATTGTTTAGACTCAAAGACCAATCGTTGTGTTAGTAGTTAAAAAGCTCTATTTTGCTAGTCAAAACGGGAAAAACTAATAGAGAGATTAGGTGGCGCTTCAGGTTAACATTGAAACCTTCGGTGTCGATTGCATTTTAATAGTTGGCAAACATATTTTGCACTAAACTGTTATATTTGCGCCCTTTTCTGATTTCTGGATGAAATGATTTTTAAATTTCCAGCAATGGAACGATTTTTATCACTCGCCATGGTGCCAACTCTCAGACAGGTTGTAGCCTAAAGCTTTTTAGGGGTGATGTGGACTGATGTAACTGGCAAAATTCAAACAAGAGAGCCAATCAAAAGCATGAGAATAGCATTGCTTTACTAAACGGCCTTTAAATGGCAGGAGGCATCGTGCACATCAACAGGCAAAACAACAAATGAATATTATTCAACATATTCTAGCTTTTTACAGAAAATATTCAGATGTAACCCCCTTTGTAACCGTTAACATTTTCATAAGCAACTGTAATTTAACTACACATTTTATCCTCAGTAACTGTAACGGATTACAGTTACATTTATTTTGTAATTAAATTACGTAACTCCCAAACACTGCTTACTGCATACTGTGCAATATACACTGTACCTGCAGTTGGTACCTTAAAGAGCTATTTCTACCTGATTTAACCCATAAAAATTATTTTTGTTGGTATAAATTAATGTATGTAGGCTGGTTCATTGATGTTAAATAATAGTTTTGACTTGACTAAAACCAGTTAATTTAAACGTTTTTGCTTAGACCATATATAGTCTTTGTGGAGACACATATTTTCCATTCATCATTCAACACTCTATGAAGAATTAAAACTTTACATGGTAAACAACCTCAAACTGGCCAATGATATGCGCCCCCCTTAACGAAACGCTGTCCTATTGACCATTTTGATTACAAATACAGAACTTTTGCTCATATTGACATTTTTCTTGAAAATATAGACTTTTGCCCCCTAGATTGTATTTGTGCGGTTTAACAATTCTCAAGAGCTTTCTACTGGCCAATCCAGAATCTGTAAACACAATTACCCACTTACTCTGTATTCAGTCCCCTCACCTTGACATCGTTCCTTCTTTCCTCAATCATCAATTTCCACTCCCATGTGTTCGATACCCACAGATTGATATCTTATATGCAGTGACTAGGAAGCAAATGCAGGATTCCTGGCTTGAACTTCCAGGTCAATATTATGCAACACAGCTAGACCACACTGGTGGCAGATGGTTATGCCTGAACTGCAAGAGGGTCAAGCAGGGCTGAAGAAATTTACTGGGACTCTACTGGGTCTGGAAATGACAAAGGTGACGGGAAGGTTGGATTGGAGAGTGGGTGAGCATTTACGGTGGAAGACGACAGACGTGTTAGCTGTCAACAGGAACGTACAGGAGCATGGCCTCTCTGGATGAATGCTACAGGACAGCGCCTCTGAATTACTTTGACTTCTGACAAGTGAACAGGATCAGGTACTGTATACAGCCCACGTATTTTGTGCTCCATTCATGTCATGTTGAAATTACTGTAATTACAAGATGACAGATTCTACTCGGATTGGTTTACGTTCCCAGACTGAGGCGTTTGTTTCTATGGTAACCCTAATAACACCAAAATGGCCATGTCCAACTTGTTTTTGATGCAGTATGTAATTCTCTCTCTCTCTTTCTCTCTCTGGTGATGATGTAATGCAAACCCGAGGCCAAGGCATTAACAGAATTTCACAATCATGTTCCTCAAACCACTCCTTGACATGTGGCATTGTGTATCCTGTTTGTAATGGCCATGAATGGGTGCACTTGGTCCGCAACGATGTTCAGATACCTGACAGCTGTCAGGGATTGTGCTGTTGGGATAATGGGGCCTAAAGTGTCCCAAGAAAACATCGCCCACAGCATAACACCGCAGCCGCCGGCCTGTGTCCGCCCATTAGTGCATCCAGGTGCCATAGCCTCTGTTGGTAATCTGCGTATCCACCTGGAATCTTGATTCGTCAAACCAGGCCACTTTCTTCCAATCATCCACGGTCCAGTCTCGATGATCTTGGGCCCATTTCATACGTTGTTGGTGTGCAGTAAGCATGGGGACCCGGGTGCGTCGTCGGCTACGCAGGCCCATAAGCAGAAGGCTGCGATGAACTGTGTGCTGTGACACATTGCCGTGGTCACCACTGTTGTAGCTGCTGGTGATTTGTCGCACAGTGGCCCTGCGTTCACTTTGAACAATGCATGACAGTCTCCGCTCCCCTCTGGCATTAGTGCAGACGTCACACGGCTGGACGACGGTTTGGCCATCCGTGCCATCACAATTTGTCCTTTATCAAACTCAGATAAATCTGCAGGGTTTCCCATTCTGACAGCGAACACTCTACTGACCGAAAGCCGGTCCTCGGTCGGTATATATACTGCTCTGTGAACTGCACCTGCGGCACCGTTCGGTTGCCAGGCGCGCTGATTGCTTAAGGCTGGGGGTGGCCATAATGTAATAATAATAATAATTTGTTACATTTATATAGCGCTTTTCTGGGTACTCAAAACGCTTTACATATAGAAGGGGGAATCTCCTCAATCATTACCAATGTGCAGCATCCACCTGGATGATGCGACGGCAGCCATATTGCGCCAGAACGCCCACCACACACCAGCTTATTGGTGGAGAGGAGACAGAGTAATGGCTCATATACAGTAGTGGCCAAAATTATTAGAACACTTGGCATCTGGGAGTCGTCTTATTGGGCCTGGATTTATTTTCCAAGAGGACAATGACCCGAAACATTCTTCTAACTATTGCCGGAACTACCTGCGACGGAAGGAATCTGCTGGAACATTGAAAATGATGGACTGGCCCCCTCAAAGTCCGGACCTCAACCCCATCAAGCACATTTGGGGCGAGTTGGAAAATAAACTGGACAGATCTATTGTACATTCAAAGCAAAGCCTTTGGCTTCAGTTGCATAAGCCATGGGATAACATTAGTGTTGAAGTTCTCAGAGGAAATATATTGACACTATGCCAGAGAGATGTGCTGCTGTAATTGCTGCAAAAGGTGGACATACCAAATATTAAAGTTAAAAGTGGATAAAAACAGTACGACTCCCCTTATCTGATATTTGATGGTCAGAGCAACCATCTGCATATTTCATGAACATTATGAAATTAAATCATGTTTTGGAGGCAAAAAAGGTCAATATTTTTAGATCTGTCAGGTCTTTTAATAATTTTGGCCACCACTGTGTGTGTGTGTGTGTGTGTATATATATATATATATATATATATATATTTATTTATTTATATTTATATATATTTATTTTACAGCTTTTTTAAAATCCTAAATTTATATATATATATATATATATATATCTTTTTAAGTTCCTTAGCGTTATTCCCGCTCATTTGCAGGGCCTGCTTCACACACACTTGATATGGCACAGGTTTTACGCCAGATGTCCTTCCTGACGCAAACCCAGCACTGAGACACATTAGCTCTTTCTCACACACACACACACACACACACACTAAATATGACATATCCAATCCACCTAACCTGCATGTTTTTGGATTGTGGGGGAAACCAGAGCACCCATGCAAACTCCAAACAGAAAGGCTTCCTGGCTCAGCCAGGGCTTGAACCAGGTACCTTCTTGCTGTGAGGTGACAGTGCTACCCACTGAGCCACCGTATCAAAATCATCTAAGAGGTTATTAAATGTAACAAATCATGTATCAATTTATCATCTTTTATTGGAAAATTAAACAACATTTCAACAAACTTTGACAATTGCCTTAATCTTTTAAACACCTGAGAAGATAGTGATCAAACTACATCGTAAAAATCACCTGTCAAGTTTATAATATATATTACATTGTAAAAAAAAATCAGTAAAAATAGGGCACAAAATAAGTGAAAATAATTTTTTTTAGAGGTGTTTTACTTGTATTTTGAATGATGCACTGCATTGTTTTGTGTTTTAGGGTTAGCGGAAATTTCCGTAAAGTTACTGGATAATGTCCTGGCAGAAAATTACCAGTACATTTTCCCTTCTTATTTTTTACAGTGTACATCAGTATATGAGAGTCAAATTGGACAAATACAGGGACTCATCTCAAGATCACTCATTTAACAGTTCATCTATTGCCAAAATTATGAAAAAAAAAAAGATCAGTCAAGAATAGAAAAGTATTGAAAATATTGAAATCAGGAATATCAGAATGTGTAGTTTGTGCATAAAAATGTCAGTCAAAACCAACAGATGTTGAACGATGTTCACTAACCCGATGAAGTTTTTCAATTGGATTGACGTTTATTCTCTTTAGCATGCAGTGTGAAGTATTTCACTCAGTTCCCTGATCATTCCCATTCAATTTCAGCAACTGAAGAACAAATTTATACTCACAGACAGACAGCATGTTGAAGCCGCTCAGGCCACCATTTTCTCCCTTTTCTTAGAAAGCGATCCATGGATCGTAAAATAATAATTATTTATTTCTTAGCCAGTAAGTATTTAGCAGTGGTGTAATGTAACGAAGTAATAATACTTTGTTACTGTACTTGAGTATTTTTTGGGAATTTTTTTATATTTCTGTCAACTTTTACTTTTACTCCACTACATTTACTAAATAAAATGTATAATTTTACTCCGATACATTTCCCCAAAGCATTTTCGTTACTTACTACAAAATAAACTCGGAAGAACACAGACTGCAAGCAAGCATGTGCAAACAAGTGCTCGCTCAGCCGCGGTTGATTTCATTTTCCGGGTTGCGTCCGTTGCTGGAGCGGCTGAGAAGTGTCCTCTGTCATTATACAGTACAAGAGCGGCCTCTAGAGGCCAAATAAAAACCATCACTGAGTTTGTTTTGACACATGACGTGAGGCTGCGCGCTGCACAGAGTGGGACACTTAAAAAACGGATTTAAAACATAGACAACAAAACGGTATGTTATACAGTACACTACAGTACATGTTTTCATGTCACTGTAAAGTAATTAGTTTGTTAACTAGATGCTGCATTAGTGGAGAACAGCAGTGTGTTTGCCGAGGCTGAGAGGACGCTAACATTAGTAGTAGTAACATTAGTAGTTAAAACAATTACAAAAACACATGCAAATCTTGACCCAACTGTTTAGTGTCACGTTTGTTACTATATATTTGCATTAGTTTATATCCATTTGTTCGCTTTTATACATTCGTTATCCAGCAAAGTTGCATATTTAAACTGTATCCTCATCATGCAGCCGACAGAAAATCAGAAATGCATTCGATTTCAGTTCTTTTTATATATATTGAAATTTCCCATAACTTTTTAAAAATCATTAAAATATAACTTGATTTGAGGTCAAAAATACTTCAGAAAAACACATTTTCCTGTCAGAAACCCTCCTCTGAACAGATTCTGTCAGAATATAAGCCTATTTTATTATATTGAAATTTTCCTCTAACTTTTTAAAAATCATTAATATAACTTGATTTGAGGTCAAAATTACTTCTTTAATTCAAAGAAAACAAAATGGAAGGAGTTCAAACTGAACACAATCTTGCTGCTCAAACTGTGAATAGAACAATTTTTTAATATATTTTGCTTCTTTTGTATTTTGCATTTACTTGTACTTTTACTTTCAATACATAACTACGTTTAACATAAAAAAAATACTTTTTATACTTAAGTAAAAAAAATATCACATACTTTAAAACTTTTACTCAAGTAATATTCTAAACAGTGACTTTAACTTCTACCAAAGTCATTTTCTGATAAGATATCTATACTTTTACTCAAGTCTGGCTTTCAAGTACTTTATCCACCACTGGTATTTAGTGAAGTGATTGATACCCATGAGTGTGTATGGCGATGTTTTTAGTTCTAATACTCCATCCGACAGCCAGCCTAGTTTTTGACGGACGTGATAACGGGGTAAACGATGTTTGATTTTTGGGTAATTATAAAACGTGCTGGAGACTGTGGTAGATTTCCCCTGTGCACCTGACTTAAATTTACCTGGGGCGTCTCCAGTCGACGCTTACGAATTTATCCTCTAGTCTCCAGTCAACGTCAGCTGACTCAGATGACATCTTGCCCCTTATGAACACTATCACTTGGGAATAAAGTCTCTAGTGTGCACTAACCTGCAGCGCAGCAGTAATCAGACAGACTCCAGACAATGCTTTCGAATATGCTGTAATCACGGCTGGGAGGATCTCAGACCAATTTCAGAGAGAATCCCCCTGACAAAAAGAGTTTATAGAATAAGTGCATGACAAAGATGACATGATTCATTACATCAACTTTCTCTAATATGATTGGTCCTTCATAAGCAAATTTGGATTCTTTGATACTTTAACTTGTTGCTAAAGTCATGAGGTTAAATATTCAGACATCTGTCTAGTTTTGTTTCCTCTTTTGTTATATTTAGACACACTAACTTTGGCCCAAGTGTTGGGGACATTTAGTTGTCAAAAGCATATAAAGGTTAATCCTGCAAGAAAAATGAATGTTAGTGATGATTAATAAAAAATTTCTTTCACAAGACGTTCAAAATGCGTTTTTGCGTATTTTAGTATACTTATTTTACAGAATTAAGTTTTATTTTGTGGCTTAAATAAATGTTACTCAGGGACTGACATGTTTGGCCTGTCAAAATTGTTACATTCAGCTGTCGCAAATTCGTTGACTTTTGAAAATCAGGTTAATTTTTTACACATTAGGATTGGTTTTGATGAAGTTTGTCTCTTATAACAAAATCTTTTTTTAAAACCCATGAAAATGCAGATCCTGTTGTAAATAACATTCATAGTGAAAAAAACACTTTTTTTTAAAACTGTTGTTCCATTATTACCCCTAGGCAGATTTTATACATGCACCTGATCTTCTATTGACCGTCATTTCAACTTTGAACACCAATCTCCTGAGCTTCAAAGCATTTGATTGACATGACGTGATATGAAAACTACGTGTCATGAATATTCCAAGGCTCTTGGTATACTTGGTATATCATAACTAAAATCCCTTTTTCTTGCAGAATTAACATTTATATGCTTTTTAAAACTAAATGTCCCCAGAAAAAAGAGGAAACAAAACTAGACAGCTGTATATATATATATACACACACATTTAACCTCATGACTTGAGCAACATGCAAAAGTATCAAGTAATCCAAATTTGCTTTTACCTATAGTAACAGAGAATTTTATATATATATATATCTTTTTAAGTTCCTTAGCGTTATTCCCGCTCATCTGCAGGGCCTGCTTCACACACACTTGATATGGCACAGGTTTTACGCCAGATGTCCTTCCTGACGCAACCCAGCACTGAGACACATTAGCTCTTTCTCACACACACACACACTGAATATGACATATCCAATCCACCTAACCTGCATGGATTGTGGGGGAAACCAGAGGACCCATGCAAACTCCAAACAGAAAGGCTTCCTGGCTCAGCCAGGGCTTGAACCAGGTACCTTCTTGCTGTGAGGTGACAGTGCTACCCACTGAGCCACCGTATCAAAATCATCTAAGAGGTTATTAAGTGTAACAAATCATGTATCAATTTATCATCTTTTATTGGAAAATTAAACAACATTTCAACAAACTTTGATAATTGCCTTAATCTTTTAAACACCTGAGAAGATAGTGATCAAACTACATCGTAAAAATCACCTGTCAAGTTTATAATATATATTACATTGTAAAAAAAAAGTCAGTAAAAATAGGGCACAACATTTTTTTTAGAGGTGTTTTACTTGTATTTTGAATGATGCATTGCATTGTGTTGTGTTTTAGGGTTAGCGGAAATTTCTGTAAAGTTACTGGATAATGTTCTGGCAGAAAATTACCAGTACATTTTCCCTTCTTATTTTTTACAGTGTACATCAGTATATGAGAGTCAAATTGGACAAATACAGGGACTCATCTCAAGATCACTCATTTAACAGTTCATCTATTGCCAAAATTATGAAAAAAAAGATCAGTCAAGAATAGAAAAGTATTGAAAATATTGAAATATCAGAATCAGAATGTGTAGTTTGTGCATAAAAATGTATATACACACCGATCAGGCATAACATTATGACAGGTGAACTGAATAACACTTATCTCTTCATCACGGCACCTGTTAGTGGGTGGGATATATTAGGCAACAAGTGAACATTTTGTCCTCAAGGTTTATGTGTTAGAAGCAGGAAAAATGGGCAAGTGTAGGGATTTGAGCGAGTTTGACAAGGGCCAAATTGTGATGGCTAGGCGACTGGGTCAGAGCATCTCCAAAACTGCAGCTCTTGTGGGGTGTTCCCGGTCTGCAGTGGTCATTATCTATCAAAAGTGGTCCAAGGAAGAAACAGTGGGGAACTGGCGACAGGGTCATGGGCGGCCAAGGCTCATTGATGCACGTGGGGAGCAAAGGCTGGCCCGTGTGGTCCGATCAAACAGACGAGCTACTATAGCTCAAATTGCTCAAGAAGTTAATGCTGGTTCTGATAACACACAGTGCATCACAGTTTGTTGCATTTGGGGCTGTCCAGTCAGGGTGCCCATGCTGACCCCTGTCTACCGCTGAAAACACCAACAGTGGGCATGTGAGCATCAGAACTGGACCGCCGAGCAATGGAAGAAGGCGGCCTGGTCTGATGAATCACATTTTCTTTTACATCACTTGGATGACCGGGTGCGTGTGTGTCGCTTACCTGGGGAACACATGGCACCAGGATGCACTATGGGAAGAAGGCAAGCCGGCGGAGCCAGTGTGATGCTTTGGGCAATGTTCTGCTGGGAAACCTTGGGTCCTGCCATCCATGTGGATATTACTTTGACACGTACCACCTACCTAAGCATTGTTGCAGACCATGTACACCCTTTCATGGAAACAGTATTCCCTGGTGGCTGTGGTCTCTGTCATCAGGATAATGCACCCTGCCACAAAGCAAAAATGGTTCAGGAGTGGTTTGAGGAGCACAACGAGTTTGAGGTGTTGACTTGGCCTCCAAATTCCCCAGATCTCAATCCAATCGAGCATCTGTGGGATGTGCTGAACAAACAAGTCCGATCCATGGAGGCCCCACCTCGTAACTTACAGGACTTAAAGGATCTGCTGCGAACATCTTGGTGCCAGATACCACAGCACATCGTCAGGGTTCTAGTGGAGTCCATGCCTCTGGGTCAGGGCTGTTTTGGCAGCAAAAGGCGGACCAACACAATATTAGGAAGAACTGTTATGGCAGATTGGTGTATAAATATATATTATACAGAAGTAAAAAAAAATATAGGAACACATTATTTTAAAGATTTTTTTTAAAACAATGTTCTCCAATATACGGTATATTATATATACACCTGATCTTTTATCAACCATCATTTGAACTATAAACTTCATTCACCTGAGCTTCAGAGCATTTGACTGACATGATGTGACATGAAAACTATGACTCATGAATATTAGAAGGCTCTAATAAAATGTGAATGGCCACAGTGGGGTTTCTGGTCTTGTGTGATGTTGGAGAATCTAAAGCCGTACATAACTATAATTCTCTGCATATATAATGAATGTTTTATGTAAAATACACCAGGGGTTGGAAGAGCCGCTAACGTTCAAGCATTTAAAACATCAAAGATGGTTCCTTGATGCAGTAATTTCTCACATGCTGTGAAGCAGCTAATTACAGTGCCTGTTTGAGAACTACCTTTAAAAGTACATTTATTGAGTCAGTGAGGCAACCCTATCCAGAATATAATGCCATGTTTTATGCAATACAATTAAGTGCAGTAAATTAATCAAAACATTGTCACAATATAAAGATTAATAGAAATGGTAAAGTAGTCAGTTTTTCAAACCATGTTTGATCCCCATCCACGTTCATTTTACTGAAAAGTGCAGCATGGGCATTCTGCTAAATAACTCGGTTTAAAAGAAAGCCATACAAATTTGAAGCAAGATGAGAGCAAGAGCGAAATATTGACAGAATTCAGATGTTTGGATAAACAAATTGCTTTAATTTTTTTTCTGGGCCAACACAAACCAGCATCAGCAAACCATTTCTGAATCGCAGAATTTCAGCATCTAATGAAGCGCTGAGGCATAGACGCACAACAAATTTAGACTAGGCTACATTACATAAGAAACTCTGGAGTCCTCCAACAGATATAGAAAGAAACACTTTGATTAAACGTGGCGAAATGAATCATGGCAGGCACAGTCTAGGCTGGAATTGGTGGTGAGATGAACTGACTTACCCTCCCGATGCATTCAGAGCTGCTCTCCAAATGAGATGATTGTTGTGAGGGCAGATATTTTTGAGTGCTGTTAGCCCTAAAGGTTTTTTCTCATGTTGACTTGTTTCAGCTCTACTTCTCTGAAAGCCGACTTCGCCCATGTGCCCGAGCAAATGAAAGGTGACAGTCTTCATGGCTTTCTGAGATTCTGATAAAAGATGGCATGAATGCAGAAATGAAATGTCATTTTCTCCCCTTCTCAGATGAATTCACAAAGAAAACTTAAACATGGGTTACATCTATGGAGAAACTGATGTACCTTGGCAACAGTGGCACAGCAAACAAAGAAGTTTATAATGTAATACAAATCACTGGAAAAATGACCACTGCTTTCCTTGCATCAAATGAAAATTATCAGTATATTATTTTCTCTGACAAAGTACAAATACCTATATCTTTAAGAAATGGGATATACCAACCCGATCACATGGGAAAACTTAACTATTGTACGAGGTGGCGATTTCATATAAAATCGTACAAGTTTTAAAAAAAAGTCATTATGAAGGACCACCCCTAACCCTGCCTCTAAACCTACACATCACAGGGGTGTAAACAGATTGTATGAAAACGTATGAATGAGATTGTACGAATTTGCCACCAGTTCGCCAAAACGTAAAATAGTTACGAATTGCTGTGAGATTGTGTTGGATTAAGAGTGGCTCAAAAATATAGTAACTTTTATTTTAACACTTTTTTGTGATTTTGAGTAGAAAGAAATCAGGAGGAATGATCAAGTTTCATCAGATTTTTTTTTTTTTTGTAATAAAAACTAAATTAACAGTAATTAGTGTGAATGAAACTCGTCAACAAAAATGCACCAGAATGAGATCAGTGACCTATTTCATAGAGCCAATTTTAGTTTTTAGTTTAGTTTGAGCAAACTCTGTTTTTTGGGGTTCAAAAAGATGGATTGGGTTTTAGCCGTGATCACCATCATGGTAACTTGCACTACATGGCTAACCGGTTTTATTTTGGGCAAGCGATCACAAATCAAAACTGGACCAATCAGCTGTGAGACATATGTGACATGTATCTGACATAATAAATCTCATATCTTTTGATCTAAATTAAAGCATTTAGAGACAAAATTGCCTGGCTTTTGCCTTTTATTTATTTATATATATTGCTTATTGTATATAATTGCTTATATACATTTATATATATATTGTCACAGTTATGTTCCATTATGGGAGACCAAGCCTGAAGAGAGGACGGAAGGAGTCGTCGCCCCGGAGCCTGAACCACAAAGTGTGTCTAACCAGATGCATGAGCCCTCAACACTCAGTATGTTTACATGGACAACAATACTCCGATATTAACCTGATTAAGACTATACTCTGATTAAGAAACTACCATGTAAACAGCGATTTCGAATTACCTTAATTCGGCTAAAGTCATGCTCGAAGTAAACACAAATCGAATTAAGACGTGGAGTATTCCTATTTTAGTCGTATTATCGAAGTGCATTATAGACATGAACACATCTTAATCACACTATTAACGTCCTGTAGGAGTTTTCACTACATTTTGCGACAGGACACATACACGCGGCAGTGGTCAACCATTTGACGCAAACAAGAGAGCATGGCTTGGCTTCAAGCAACTCTCTCCCACCAGTCCTTACTTTGTACTGTCATCCAGTACCGCCGAGTTTGTCGCGGTGGCAGAGGAGGCCCGTTGCTGGAGAATTTGCATCCGGCGTTGTCTATTTGCACGTATAGCATGACAAATAATTAACTGCACTTGAAGCTTTCGTAAAATTTAAAAATGAAACACCCAAAACTGTATATGGTACCATAACGAAGACAAACTGTATGTTGATACGTGAAATTCTGGAGGGAACGTTGGACTGCGTGGCATGGGGACGTAATGACATGTGTTAATAACAGTTCTGGGTGTTTCATTTTCAAATTTTACGAAAGCTTTTTTTTTTTTTTACCCCAAAGCAAAGCATGATCAAGAACACACACTCGTTCGTGTTCTTGATCATGCTTTGCTTTGGGGTAAAAAGAACTTTGAAATACCTTCGCAGCGTTATACGGTTAATGAACATCCATACGCCGTTTAGATGAAACATTTAGTGGGATCGTTACGCACTTTAATCCATTCCCAACGTTTTTGGTTGGTTTGCTTCTTATTAAATCCAGACAATTGACTGATGAAACATTGATTAATATTAAGATACAATTTATACAAAACGAAATTCACTTTAAAGAAAGGCTTTCTACAAAACAAAACTTAATGAAGTGGTCAAAATCATGTCTGATCCATGTCCCCCAACATATTGCGCATCTTATGATGTAGCCTATCTTGCTCATGCTGTTCACTTTTCAACATAGATGAAATTAAAAAATAATATTATAGGCTACTACTTAAACATAAATATGAGACTAAATAGGCTATACGTTTTCTTCAACCCTCTGGTCGATGAAGGCGCCGGCGCGTTCTGATGGATTTTTTCCTCATGACAGCGGAAATAACTCACAATACTCCGTCATTTTTGGCCATACAGACAAATGTGTATGTGAGACATAAATATAAACTATAAATTGTCTACTTTTGTGTACACTCACAATAATGACAATGGTCGTCGGTAAGCGCTGGTAGAGTGCGAATTACGTGTGATTATCGAATCTCAAACCAGCGCATTTCATTTGAAATGTGCCTCACAAATCCTGCGGAGTCACTTCGTTGTCGTATTAACAACGTTAATAGTTAGAATAAGGTGTGTACATGTCTGTAATGCACTCCGATAATGTGACTAAAATAGGAATACTCCTTAATTCGATTTGCGATTATGACTTTAGCCGGATTAAGGTAATTAGAAATCGCTGTTTCCATGGTAGTTTCTTAATCAGAGTATTGTCTTAATCAGGTTAATATCGGAGTATTGTTGTCCATGTAAACGTACTGATTGTGTTCTGCCGAGGGAGCGTTAGTGGAATTCGAGGGCTGCCCACAACCCCCAGAGGTGGATGTGTTCGCCATGGTTGCTGGAAAAATTTTTTTTACTTTTAAAGTTGTTTGTGGGTATTATTCCACTGTTTCTCCGCTGGTTCCATCCATCCAGAATCTCCAGTGTCCCTACTGATTCCGTCCAGCCCTGTATCTCCTGTAATCCTTCCCAACCTCCCTCTCCTGCCTCCTCTAACTGTCAGTTCCTCAGCCCCGCCTCCTCTGGTACCCTTCAGCCCCTCTTCATCTCCTGCACTGAACAGTCTGGATCCGCTTCGGTGCTTCAGGCCACCAGCTCCACCTAGACCAGAGGATCCCCTGGTTACGCCTCCAGCCTCTGAACCCAATACTCCACTGCGGCATGTTGATGCGTCGTTTCCGCCTTGACTCTTCCCTCCCTCATTCAAGAGTGAAGTAAATGGTTCTCTTAATGAAAATGGTAAATGTAAATGGTTCTCTTTCTGGTCCATTGAATCATTGGTTCACCCGATTCGTTCAAAATGAGGATTCAGAAATGAAACGCCACTGTGTTGCTCGGAGTCGGAGACGAACAGTTCTGCTTTGTCTTTATATTTTCGTTGGAAAAACTGAGCAAAACAGACAATATTGTGTCTAAAACAACACAATATTAACTTATTTTATTAAACTGTTGTATAAGATCAGCATCGCATTTGCACTCGTCTCGTGCTATTCTGGTCAAAAAAACAGAACTTGTGTGATATTGTTTATACTGTATATCATGATGTAAATGTGAGGGCGTTTTCACACTGGCAGTTCAGTTCGAAACGGGGCACAGTTCACATGAGAAATTGGTAATGTGAAAGCTGTCCTGCAGACCCGGGTGTGCTGAGCTCAGGAGTACCGAATTCGAGACTGAAGGAGGTGGTCTGAGTTCGGTTGCGCAACTTGCGCTCGGACTGTGCCGCGATTCACGTGAATGTGAAAGCAACACGGACTCGGGTGCGCAAGAAAAGTAACCTGCGCATGCGTATTATCAGATGACGATGTATTTAGTTCAATAAAACACATGTAAGGGATGATAGTGTTGATGATTTACCTTGGATACGAGCGAAAGTGAGCCTGCAGTGTATTCGCGCATAGCAGCAACAAACGGTCACGCTCTGACGCGGACCACAACAAACGTGCCCAGTGTAAAATCACCCTGAGACTAAAACGGGAATTTTTGCCCCATATCTTGAATTTTAGGGACATTCTAACTGCATTCTATAGGCTTCATCACACAGTGAGTTGTTGCCCTGCATCATATTCTTCATCAATCAACTTTATGAAATGTTATGAATTTTATGAATTTTTTACCGTAACTAATTAATCTAATTAACGCGTTAAATCAACAGCCCTAATATATATGTAAGGGTGGGTCGCCTACAGTGGTTCAGGCTGCAGGGTTGCCGAAAGACTAAAGAAACGTTATCAGCAAGAGGATAGAAAACTGTACATTTTTCGTCTTTACCACCCACTGCAACTTATACCAACGACGGAAATAAGCACAGTTACAATAGCAAAATATGTGGGAGAGCGTTGCTAGAATGTGACTATATTGAATTGCAATAGGTAGCACTTCAAAGTCAATACCAAATCAAAACTAGTTAGCACATCATTTGTAATAGAAAGGATTTAATGACAAAATCTGGTTATGGTTACACTTATACAAAATAGATGTATGAGATGATAAAAACTTATACCATTTATCGTACCCAGCATGAATAGAATGTTACCTGAGGGATAGAAAGTGAGAGAGAGGGAGAGAAAGAGACAAAGAGAAGAAGAGAGCAAAGAAGAGAAGAGCTAAAGAGAAGGCCCCCAAGGAGAGAGAGAGCCAGAGAATCAAGAGAGACAGAGAATAAAAAAAAAAGAGCCAGAGCAACAGTTACATCTTATTTTTATCTCTTCCTTGACCATGTGACTGAAACCCTAATGTGAGACATTCAAACTGACCAATCAGACCAAACTTCCCCCACTGTACTAAAGGTGTGACACACATTTGGCCTACAGGCCTTCAGTATCTCTTTGTCTTTAGGAATTCCAAATGGCCCTTCTGGTAATATATATATATATATATATATATATATATATATATATATATATACATATACACAAACCCGATTCCAAAAAGGTTGGGACACTGTACAATCTGTGAATAAAAACAGAATGCAATGATGTGGAAGTTTCAAATTTCAATATTTTATTCAGAATACAACATAGATGACATATCAAATGTTTAAACTGAGAAAATGTATCATTTTAAGGGAAAAATAAGTTGATTTTAAATTTCACGGCATCAACACATCTCAAAAAAGTTGGGACAAGGCCATGTTTACCACTGTGTGGCATCCCCTCTTCTTTTTATAACAGTCTGCAAACGTCTGGGGACTGAGGAGACAAGTTGCTCAAGTTTAGGAATAGGAATGTTGTCCCATTCTTGTCTAATACAGGCTTCTAGTTGCTCAACTGTCTTAGGTCTTCTTTGTCGCATCTTCCTCTTTATGATGCTCCAAATGTTTTCTATGGGTGAAAGATCTGGACTGCAGGCTGGCCATTTCAGTACCCGCATCCTTCTTCTACGCAGCCATGATGTTGTAATTGATGCAGTATGTGGTCTGGCATTGTCATGTTGGAAAATGAAAGGTCTTCCCTGAAAGAGACAACGTCTGGATGGGAGCATATGTTGTTCTAGAACTTGGATATACCTTTCAGCATTGATGGTGCCTTTCCAGATGTGTAAGCTGCCCATGCCACACACACTCATGCAACCCCATACCATCAGAGATGCAGGCTTCTGAACTGAGCGCTGATAACAACTTGGGTTGTCCTTGTCCTCTTTAGTCCGGATGACATGGCGTCCCAGTTTTCCAAAAAGAACTTCAAATTTTGATTCGTCTGACCACAGAACAGTTTTCCACTTTGCCACAGTCCATTTTAAATGAGCTTTGGCCCAGAGAAAACGCCTGCGCTTCTGGATCATGTTTAGATATGGCTTCTTTTTTGACCTATAGAGTTTTAGCCGGCAACGGCGAATGGCACGGTGGATTGTGTTCACCGACAATGTTTTCTGGAAGTATTCCTGAGCCCATGTTGTGATTTCCATTACAGTAGCATTCCTGTATGTGATGCAGTGCCGTCTAAGGGCCCGAAGATCACGGGCATCCAGTATGGTTTTCTGGCCTTGACCCTTACGCACAGATATTGTTCCAGATTCTCTGAATCTTTGGATGATATTATGCACTGTAGATGATGATAACTTCAAACTCTTTGCAATTTTCCTCTGAGAAACTCCTTTCTGATATTGCTCCACTATTTTTCGCCGCAGCATTGGGGGAATTGATGATCCTCTGCCCATCTTGACTTCTGAGAGACACTGCCACTCTGAGAGGCTCTTTTTATACACAATCATGTTGCCAATTGACCTAATAAGTTGCAAATTGGTCCTCGAGCAGTTCCTTATATGTACATTTTACTTTTCCGGCCTCTTATTGCTACCTGTCCCAACTTTTTTGGAATGTGTAGCTCTCATGAAATCCAAAATGAGTCAATATTTGGCATGACATTTCAAAATGTCTCACTTTCAACATTTGATATGTTATCTATATTCTATTGTGAATAAAATATAAGTTTATGAGATTTGTAAATTATTGCATTCCTTTTTTATTCACAATTTGTACAGTGTCCCAACTTTTTTGGAATCGGGTTTGTATATATATATACATATATTATTGCATTTTATTGCATGACATAAGTATTTGATCACCTACCAACCAGTAAGAATTCCGGCTCTCACAGACCTGTTAGTTTTTCTTTAAGAAGCCCTCCTGTTCTCCACTCATTACCTGTATTAACTGCACCTGTTTGAACTCGTTACCTGTATAAAAGACACATGTCCACACATTCAATCAAACAGACTCCAACCTCTCCACAATGGCCAAGACCAGAGAGCTGTGTAAGGACATCAGGGATAAAATTGTAGACCTGCACAAGGCTGGGATGGGCTACAGGACAATAGGCAAGCAGCTTGGTGAGAAGGCAACAACTGTTGGCGCAATTATTAGAAAATGGAAGAAGTTCAAGATGATGGTCAATCTCCCTCGGTCTGGGGCACCATGCAAGATCTCACCTCGTGGGGCATCAATGATCATGAGGAAGGTGAGGGATCAGCCCAGAACTACATGGCAGGACCTGGTCAATGACCTGAAGAGAGCTGGTGCCACAGTCTCAAAGAAAACCATTAGTAACACACTATGCCGTCATGGATTAAAATCCTGCAGTGCACGCAAGGTCACCCTGCTCAAGCCAGCGCATGTCCAGGCCCGTCTGAAGTTTGCCAGTGACCATCTGGATGATCCAGAGGAGGAATGGGAGAAGGTCATGTGGTCTGATTAGACAAAAATAGAGCTTTTTGGTCTAAACTCCACTCACCGTGTTTGGAGGAAGAAGAAGGATGAGTACAACCCCAAGAACACCATCCCAACCGTGAAGCATGGAGGTGGAAACATCATTCTTTGGGGATGCTTTTCTGCAAAGGGGACAGGACGACTGCACCGTATTGAGGGGAGGATGGATGGGGCCACGTATCGCGAGATCTTGGCCAGATCTTGGGTCGTGGCTGTGTCTTCCAGCATGACAACGACCCAAAACACACAGCCAGGGCAACTAAGGAGTGGCTCCGTAAGAAGCATCTCAAGGTCCTGGAGTGGCCTAGCCAGTCTCCAGACCTGAACCCAATAGAAAATCTTTGGAGGGAGCTGAAAGTCCGTATTGCCCAGCGACAGCCCCGAAACCTGAAGGATCTGGAGAAGGTCTGTATGGAGGAGTGGGCCAAAATCCCTGCTGCAGTGTGTGCAAACCCGGTCAAGAACTACAGGAAACGTAATGGTCTCTGTAATTGCAAACAAAGGTTTCTGTACCAAATATTAAGTTCTGCTTTTCTGATGTATCAAATACTTATGTCATGCAATAAAATGCAAATTAATTACTTAAAATCATACAATGTGATTTTCTGGATTTTTGTTTTAGATTCCGTCTCTCACAGTTGAAGAGTACCTATGATAAAAATTACAGACTTCTACATGCTTTGTAAGTGGGCAAACCTGCAAAATCGGCAGTGTATCAAATACTTGTTCTCCCCACTGTATATATATAATTTTTTTCATAATTTAAGTTGATATAAATACGTTTTAGAATATATAAAGCTTTTATGACTAAAATTATTATTTTTTTTCTTTTAAGCTCTTTGTAAACCTATATAAATTATTAATTAAATAAATTCAGTTGATTCATTTGCATTAAAGGGCACCTATTATGCAAAATTCACTTTTTCATGGTGTTTGAACATAAATGTGTGTTGGCAGTGTGTGTACACAACCACCTTGGTATAATGGTAAAAATCCACCCACTCCTTTTTTTTAATCCCCATAAATCATAAGTAGTGATTTAGCAAAGACCCTGCCCTAAGTGATCTGTACAAAGTCCGCCATGTTTATCGCCTCGCCAAAGCATTTAACAGCAGCCTTCAAGAAGTGTGTTCTTAATAAAGCTACTAAAGTTCATTCAGTCAAGAGCAGTGAGTGATTTCCTGTTTATCTTTTGTGATAAGTGATAAGGCTTTAAAACACATGCAGATGATAATATTTCATGATGATGAAGAACTGCAATGTCACGTGATTGTGTCCGCGATAGAGATGATCATAACCATTCAGATGTATCATGTTTCAGTTCCCTTTCAGTCAGTACACTACGAGTTATGTCAGTTACTGACGAAATGGGGGTTTCGCTTAGAAGCCAATCACCTTTGAGCTCTACAAAACGAGCCAATAGCACGAAGATGCCATGGGTCTGCTGAATTTGCATAACGCAACCCTGCCCCACCGCATGGGTATAAAGGGCGTTGCGTGGCAACCTCGCATTATGTTTCTGCTTCAATCTTTTTCAAGATGTCTCGCCCGTGCTCCGTTTCTGGGTGCGGTCGGCTGGTTCCTCCATTTGATGGGCATGATCTCTGTTTGGCGTGCTTGGGCCTCGTGCACGCAGAGCACGCGTTCATGGATGAGTCATGTTCCCACTGCGAAAAGAAAAGAAGGAACATGGCCATCGCAGTGTTGCGGTCAAGACTCCATGATCTCTGTACTAGAGGGAGGGTCCCCTCTACCACACCCCAATCTATTCCCTCCACGAGAGGGAATACTTTGGCTGGTGGTCAGGGTGACTTGAGGGTGACGGTGTGGGCCAACCCGACGAATCCTCCTCGGGCCACACCCCCTTCTAGCACACTGCAACCTGTGGTGTTGCCAGATGAGGGCGCAGGTGTTTCCCGTCCTGGGCCCTGCGTTTCATTTAGCGCACCGGCGGAGGATACTATGTCGATCGTTCGGAAGCCACTTCCGCCTTCACAGCCCTCAATGCAGCTGTGTCCGCAGAGAGCTGCGACATGGCGTGGTGACCCAAAGCATTTACGTCTACTTTGGTGGCGAAGACCTACAGAGCTGCGGGCCAGGCCGCGTCCGCCCTGCATGCGATGGCCACCCTTCAGGTCTACCAGGCCAAGGTGCTCAGAGACATGCACGAGGGCAATGCTGACCCCGCATTAATGCAGGAGCTGCGGGCGGCCACCGACCTCACTCTACGAGCGACGAAGGTAACCGCTCGCTCTCTCGGTCAGGTGATGTCCACTTCTGTGGTCCAGGAGCGCCACTTATGGCTCAACCTGGTTGATGTGGGAGAATCTGAGTGAACCCGTTTCCTCAATTCTCCCATTTCCCAGGATGGGCTATTCGGCGGGGCGGTCCAGGACTTCGCCCAACAGTTCTCGACTGCTCAGAAACAGACTGAGGCAATCAAACATATTCTGCCCTGGTGGCCTGCTGCTGCCTCCACCCAGCCGCCGGCTCAGAGGCCTCAGTCTGCTCCCCGCCGAGGCCGCCCCTAGCCCCAGCAGCAGCCTTCACCCGGGCCGAGGCGTGGAGGACACCGCAGGAAGGCAGCCCCGTCCGTCCCAGCCCCCCAGCCTGCTAAACGGCAGTCTAAGCGGCGGTCCTGAGACGGGTGGCTCGGAGGTGAACTCTGTTCTTTCCCAGGAGATGGTAGCAGGGCCACTCCTTCCCCCATGGAACGCTGGTCCTTCCCGCCCACACCTCGGGACGCTCCCACGCCTCAACAGATGTATCAACAGATGCCTCTGCCACGGGCTGGGGCGCCATGTGCAATGGACATGCTGCCGCGGGCTCCAGGAGAGGGCCCCAGCGCCTATGGCATGTCAATTGCCTCGAGTTGCTGGCCGTACGTCTTGCCCTGCACCGCTTCCGAGCCCTGCTCAAGGACAAGCACGTACTGGTCCGTTCAGACAGCACGGCGACAGTAGCGTACATCAACCGACAAGGTGGTCTACGCTCCCGCCGGATGTCGCAACTCGCCCGCCCTCTCCTCCTATGGAGTCAGAAGCATCTGAGGTCGCTTCGTGCCGTTCACACCCCGGGAGAACTGAATCGTGCAGCCGACGAGCTGTCACGGTTTCAGCCGCTTCCGGGGGAATGGAGACTCCATCCCCAGACGGTTCAGCTGATTTGGGAACAGTTCGGCGACTCACAGATAGATCTGTTTGCCTCCCACGACTCTTCCCATTGCCGCTGGTATTACTCCCTGACCGAGGGGACCCTCGGCACGGATGCACTAGTGCACAGCTGGCCGTGGGGCCCACGCAAGTATGCGTTTCCCCCAGTGAGCCTTCTCGCACAGGTTCTGTGCAAGTTCAGGGAGTACAGGGAGCAGGTCCTTTTGGTCGCCCCATATTGGCCCGGCCGGACCTGGTTCTCAGAACTCATACTCCTTGCGACAGCCCCTCCCTGGTCGATCCCTCTGAGGAAGGACCTCCTTACTCAGAGACGGGGCACCGTATGGCACCCACGTCCCGACCTTTGGAACCTACACGTGTGGGACCTGGACGGGACGCGGTAGGTTTGAGTACCCTGCCACCTCAGGTGGCGGCTAACATCACTTCCGCTAGGGCGTTGTCCACGAGACAGGCCTATGCGTTGAAGTGGAACCTCTTCGTCACCTGGTGCTCTTCTCGCCGAGAAGACCCCACGAAATGCTCAATCGGGTCCGTGCTTTCCTTCCTCCAAGAAGGGTTGGAGCGAAGGCTGTCTCCCTCCACCCTGAAGGTCTATGTGGCCGCGATTTCGGCTCATCATGACCTGGTGGATTCAAAAACGGTAGGTCAGCACGACCTGGTCAGCAGGTTCCTTAGAGGAGCGAGGAGATTAAATCCTCCTCGCCCTCCTCAAATACCCTCTTGGGATCTTGCAGTGGTTTTATCTGCCCTGCAGAAAGCTCCCTTTGAGCCCCTGCAGTCTGTGGAGCTGAAGTTCCTTTCAATGAAAGTGGCGCTCTTGATTGCTCTGGCTTCCATCAAGAGGGTAGGGGACCTGCAGGCATTTTCGGTTGACGAAGCATGCCTGGAATTCGGGCCGGCCAATTCTCACGTGATCCTGAGACCCCGGCCTGGATACGTGCCCAAGGTTCCCACCACTCCCTTCAGGGATCAGGTGGTGAACCTGCAAGCGCTGCCTATGGAGGAGGCAGACCCAGCCTTGGCACTGCTCTGTCCAGTACGCGCCCTTCGCGCTTACATAGACCGGACGCAGTGTTTCAGGACCTCAGACCAGCTCTGTGTCTGTTACGGAGGGCAGCAGAAAGGGAAGGCTCTCTCCAAGCAGAGGTTGTCTCACTGGATAGTGGACGCCATTGGGTTCAGGGCATGCCATGCCCCCTTGGGGTTAGAGCCCACTCCACTAGGAGTGTTGCTTCCTCTTGGGCTTTAACACATGGCGCCTCGCTGACAGACATTTGTAGAGCTGCAGGCTGGGCGACACCCAACACATTCGCAAGATTTTATAATCTCCGATTGGAGCCTGTATCCGCTCGTGTACTCGCCCCAAGTGGCCAGTAACTGGACAGACTCAGGTGTCTTCGCTTGCTGCGCCATTCCACTCCACGGACTAGATGCGTGCGCATTTTCTCTCAGGTGAGCTTCCCAGTAAGCCCTGAGCTCCTCCAGCACTGCTGATGTCGACACCAGAGTGCATGCCCGCTTGGTCAGCCCTCGTGTTTGGCTAGGTGCCTCTGTGTGCATGGTTCCCCTGTTGGGCAACCCCCACATGTGTATTTCCACGGTAAGTCTCTCTGAGCACGTGTCTTCCCTTGGCAAGACACCCTTGCCATACTTGGGGTTGAAAAATTTTCCACCTGCGGCTGGATACCCCAGAGTGCTCCATATGCAGTCCCTACGGGGGTCATATGTGTATTCTTAAGTCCTCCCTTTGGGCAGGCATTGTGTTGCATTTCTCCACGTCGGATATGCTTCCCAGTGTACCTTGGTATCGGCGTTGAGCCTAGCCCCTCGTTCGTGCTAAGACTCACGGCAGGGAGCCCTGGTCAGCGCAGGACACTGGAAGACAGCCGTCGTGGCGAGATTGTATTGGGACCCCCATTTCGTCAGTAACTGACATAACTTGTAGTGTACTGACTGAAAGGGAACGTCTCGGTTACGTATGTAACCCTCGTTCCCTGAAGGAAGGGAACGGAGACGTTACGTCCCCATGCCACTTCCGCTGTACCGCTGGAACGGCCGGACGCTCATGCCTCGGCTCTTCAGCAGGTAACATAATGCGAGATTGCCACGCAACGCCCTTTATACCCATGCGATGGGGCGGGGTTGCGTTATGCAAATTCCGCAGACCCATGGCATCTTCGTGCCATTGGCTCGTTTTGTAGAGCTCAAAGGCGATTGGCTTCTAAGTGAAACCCCCATTTCGTCAGTAACTGACGTAACGTCTCCGTTCCCTTCCTTCAGGGAACGAGGGTTACATTCGTAACTGAGACGTTTTCATTCGCGTGTTCGCCTCTGGGGCAGGGAGCAGCAGCTCATTTGCATTTAAAGGAGACACACACAAAACAGCTAATTTTTCTCAAACCCAAAAATTGGCATTTTCAAAATGGTATATTAAATTATCTGTTATTATTTTGATCTGAAACTTCACAGACACACTCTGGGGACACCTGATACTTATATTACATCTTGTAAAAAGGGGCATAATAGGTGCCCTTTAATATAGTCATTCTTTCAACTACCATGGCAGCAGCTGTTTTATTCTTCCTTGTAAATTCATCAAATTAAATGCATGATATTTTTTACAATAATCTCTTAATCTTCAGCAGAAAAGTGAATCAAACTGATGCCCTTCATGTTTCTTGTGATTGACTGTTCGCTACAGATGTCATACTTTCAGGCAAGCTTCCAGTGTTAATCATAAACTCTTGAGTTGACAGAACATTTATTAACCAAGCGGCAACCTCCCCCAGTTTCTCTTAGAGCCAATACGGAAGTGATTTAAACTGCAATTCATCAACTGGCCGCTAGAGACAGGCTTCAAAAGGGAGCAGAATCTCATTGAGCCCCATGTTAAAATGTCCAACTTTACAGCAGAAAAAAACATGTTTACAGCCTAGTACAAATTGTGCTTTTGGTCTATACGGCTAATTTTGCCCTTCATGACAACTGTGAGGGGGGTGAATTTTTTTTATAACTCATTCGTTTACATTATATAAAACCTTAAAGTTCTGCATAATTAAGGGCGTGGCCACTTTGAATGACAGGTGGACTGCCGGTTGTCTACTGTCTGTTAGTCATCACGTCACCTCAGCTCCAGCCACGTCCCACCTCTTTGCCCATTTTCTGTTATCCGGAAGTGACACGCGATGATGCGCTGCCAAGATGGCAACAGCCGACTTTGATGCTTCAAAACTGCTCTTCAGAACCCTATGGGTGACGTCACAGACACTACATCCATATATTTTTACAGTCTATGTTATTAACCCATTGAACCTGATCTAAACCTGGTTGGATTTGTTTGGTTTTGTCAACTCTAAACCTACTCTGAAACTCATTGTTTGTTGAACTAGCTTTGTGACTAAGTCAGAGTTTGGTTCTTTTATAAAGTAGACTCAAGCATGAAAATTGCCAATCCAACAGCATAAAAAAAGAACAAGGCTCATTCTGAACATCGCCTCTGTTTTCTCTTCAATTATTTTCTGAAGTACAAACCCATCTAGATTAATTTCAGAAGCTGATGTTGTGTGAAAAACAACACCACCAGCATCAATATCTCACAAAAGTAATCATGCCTACGGGTTTAATGTTCAATTAACATTCAAATGCACCTCTCTTGAGGAATATAACCTTAATGTGTTATGTTTCTTCGCTTTTTTGCCTGCACATTAGGCTGTCGAAGGTGTTGATTGAAATGTCATTATACATTTATACATTTACTTTAAAAGATACACTTTAGAAACTGTCAGATAACCTAATATATGTAACATCTAAATAAATCGGATTTAGTCAGAAAAATAGTTTATTATGAAGGCCAAATAAAGACCAAATTGGGTAATATATCATATAAATAGCTGTGCCTTTTACACTTGGCCTCATATCAGGACGCGTGTGAGGGAGAGGAGAGATGTGGCAGTACAGATCACGCGTCTCTCTTTATATGCTGAAGTAAATAAATGTGAGTGGGAATTCCCTTTAATATGAACTTGGCACTTTAGGGAGTTATTAACATTGTATGCAATACCCGCAACCTTGCACCGAATTTCAGGCCCTGTAAATAGGCTACCCTATATACAGATCATTTAGTAAGCAGAAATTTGAAATTTACAATAACATGTTTCCTCAAATTAGAGGAAGCTGCTAATATCTCAATTGAATTTATGCTTGAAGGATGTGCTTCCATGATTAACAGCAGTTGGCGCCATCTACTGCTGCTGTGGTTAAAGTCACGAGACCGATTACTCTCTCCCAGTCCAATCACGTTGATGGATAAAAATACAATTTTAAAAAGCATGTAAGGACCACAAACAGAGGGAAAACAGTGGAGTAAAAGTACAGATACATAATTTAAAACGTACTCAAGTAAAAGTACACAATCTTTCAAGAGGCAAATTTTCCTTATTACATCCTGAATCACTCTGTGTACAGGTTATCGTATGAAAGCTACCACTTGCATACTTGATCCCTAGCCATCTAGTTTATTTAAATCCTGTTTTGGCTTTTTGTGTCCTTGTCACACTTAGTCTGTCTGTGTCGTCTTAGTTTAACTTTAACAGACTTGTTAGTTTTCCTTTGTTCTGTTCCTGCCTCTCGTGTGTCGTCATGGTAACATATGATTTGTCATTCTGTTCTCTCTGTGTTCACCTTATTATCATCTGTATATAAGCTCCTGTGTTTTCAGTGTTCATTGTCCGATCTCGTTAATGCATTGTGGTGTTTATCCTATGTTATCTCATCTGTGAGTTTGGATATGTGTGGAGAGATAAATTCCCTGTACCCCTTGATCTCGCCAGAAGTTCCGTCTTCAGTCTTGTTAAGGCCATTACATACTCCGCAAGAACAGAGAAAAAAGTTCTCGCTCCCAGGGCTGCGAGAACAAAATGACGTCATTTTGTTCTCGCAGCCCTGGTTTGGGAGTTCTCGCAGCTTGTTCTCGACACATCATCTGAGCAGAAAGCAGAATTCTTGAGCAGAACACCTCAATTTCTTTCAACAAATTTCTTTGTTCTTGCGAAGTATGTACCAAGCTTTAGCCCCGCCCAGCCTCCCTCTCCCACCACCACTTCAACTGTCATTGATAATGCTCTGTTCTTCATTGGAATTTGTTCAGTGCTCCAGTTTCTTCTTCAGTCTTCAGTCGGTCAGTCCACCCAGTCATCCTCGTCCCCCATTGGTTCCACGGTGTCACATCTACCTCCTCTCGCCCCTCCACCCCATTGGCTCCGTCAAGCTCTGCCTTCCCTCAGACTCCACCTCCGCCCTCGGTCACACCGGCTCTTCCTCAGTCCTCAGGATCCCCACTTCCATTTCGGGAGATCATAGCTGCGGCTTTGTCACGGCCATCCTGGTCATCAGCGTCCCATCGCTCCCTTGGACTTCCGTCTGCGCTCCACTCTACAAGGCTTCACCACTGTCGATCGTCACCCTGGTGTCATCAGCAGGTATTGCCCCATGGTTCCTGAACCATGGAACTTGAACCATCATCTTGAAAGTCAACTGTCTCCTCCCTCCATCCCAAATGTGGTTTCTGGTTGTTAGTTTTCCTTTGTTCTGTTCCCACCTCTCGTGTGTCGTCATGGTAACATATGAGTTGTCATTCTGTTCAGCTGTTTTCACCTTATTATCGTCTGTATATAAGTTCCTGTGTTTTCAGTGTTTATTGTCCAGTCTCGTTAATGCGTTGTGGTGTTTATCCTGTGTTATATCATCTGTGAGTTATATTAAAGAACCATTGACCCTTCATCATCGTCTACGTGTTCCCTACAACCTGTGACAGAAGACTGGACCAGGAATGGCAGTTCAAAAGGGCCTAGAACTTTTGGATTACACTGTGGAGTTCTGCCGTCTCGCCATCCTTTCCCCGTATGTCGACGAGACCCTCAGAACGCTGTATTGGACCGGGGCCAATTACTACTACCCCTTGGACCTCCCAGACACCTGAGGACTTCGCTGGAAGGATGCTGTCATCAAGTGTCGAAAAAGTGCATACCCCCGGTCCAGATTACAGCCGAACCCAGAGCCCAGCCTGTCACCACCCTGATCGACAGTGCCTGATCCCCCCGCAGACTGGAAGCTTCCGCCTGCCGCGACGTGTGAGCCACAACAAGACAGAGCACACCATCGCCTCAGAGCCGAAGAAGCTTGAAGAGTCTGACCAGGGGTGTGAGCCGGCAACACCATCCATCGCCATGGGAGTCCTCATCGAGTTTGAGGGGATGGAAGTGAGTGGGGGGATATGAACCTCCTCCACCTGGGCGTCATGAGCCTGGGGCTTCCTTGGTACATCAGCTCCAGCTGGGTTAGACATCTCCATGCTGTTTGCTGCTCTCCAGCCCAAGATGTGGACATTTCCCATCTTTCCAATTGTATTTCGGTGATTAAGATATTGATGTCTAACAATTTCCTGTGCCTAAATAGTTCCAAAACTGAAGTCATGCTTCTTGGCTCTCTCCATCAACTGCGTAACGCTGGTTTTCCCACGTATAGACTATTGTCTAACGCTTTTCTCGTTGGAGTTTCTAAATCTTGTATTAACAAACTTCAATATCTGCAAAATTCGGCAGCTAGAATTCTGTCTGGGGCTAGGGTTGTTGACCATATAACCCCTGTTTAACATCGTTTTGGCTCCCTGTCCCTTTCCGTGTTGATTTTAAAATCCTTATGTTAACATATAAGGCACTGCATGATCTGGCTCCTCAGTACATGGCCGAGCTTCTAACACCTTATACACCTAGTCGCAACTTGCGATCTTCTCAGAGTGTTTTTTTAATTTTTTTTTATTTTGCAGGGACCAATCACAAACCGGCTTATCCACCTGGAGCGCTATTGGTGGTTTAACACAATGACGGATAGAGAAGCGATGGATCGTTGGTCTGATTGGTTGAAGGACTATCCAATTGCATACAGAGTCATTTGAACTATGCCCGTTGATCACGCCTCTTGTGGTCTGATTGGTTGAAGGACTATCCAATTTCGTACAGAGTCATTTGAACTATGCCCGTTGATCACACCTCTTGTGCAGTAGAAAATACAGAGCAGCCTCCCCAGACCAATGTTCAATCTTAAAAGATTGAGCTTGGTCTGGTGATAGCCAGACAAATTAGGGAAGGAAATTCGTTAGGTATTTTTGAATCTCATCTTAAAACTTTTATATTTCAGGATTACTTTCAACTGATTAATTTTGTTGTTTAATTATTCAGTGTTATCTCCTGTTTCTTTTCCCCTGCTGACATGTTGGCCTAAGAAAGAAAAGAACCATGCTTTAATTGCTCTGTTGCTTATAGAGAACTTCCTGCTCAGTTTTTACTTCTTCCTCACTGGTACGGACATCGAGAAGCCCATTTTGCCCCAAGGGAAATTAAACCCCATTTGCCCATGCCATTACTTTCACTCCCACCATATCTCATCCAGACGGACCCCTTTTCTCCGTCGAGATTACCTGGCATAGCTCATATCAATCTCAGTCAAAACTTTTACTCAGCGCACCTTCATTAATCCTCTATCAGAATCTTCTCGATTTGTCCTACTGAGGCTACATGAGTAATCCCCAGCTCAAGTTGTCATTACTATACTTAAAAATATATCACCAAGGATTTAAAATGGGCACTTCTCCACGGTGCCATTCGATAGTGTATTTGCATACTGGATAAGGTTCTGTTACGCAAATGACCTTTCTAACACTTCCCTCTTGTCTTCAGAGGTTACACCTCCAGTGTGACTGCGTAAGCAGCTGATTAGCACTATCCACCACTCTCAATTCATTTATCTTCATTTATCTCTCTTCCAATTACACAGGAGTACTTCAAAAGACTAATTGTAAGACTATGTGTGTGTGCTCTGGAGAACGCCCATTCGTTAGACTCCAATCTGTTGTTTTTATTGATTTATGTTGCCTGACAAAATGTTATGAAAGTACAAAGGGTTGAAAACTAAGTTGATTCTAATTCATCAGATACATTTTAAAGTACCATACTAGTCCCTGTCAGACTTGTTTAATTGCATTCCGTCTTTTTTTTAGCCTATAAGACAGACAAATTATAGTCAACACATTTCAGCATTTAAAGGCATTGCGGGCACACTTACAATGCGAAGGCTGTTCCAATAGGTTGGCATCAAGGTGTAATCTTTGGAAGGAATCCCAAAATGGCATGCTCATTGAAAAAAATAAATCCAAGATGGTGGACAAAGTGGAAAAAATGTCCACTTTGTCCAAACACATTTATGGCAAACTAAAATATAGATTAATGTCATTTCTATTGAAAGTTGTATGTCATGTATTTAAATACATTTGTAATTACACATTTTTTATGATTAAGTTGCAGTTTACTTCATATAAAGTAAGTTTAAATGTAATATCTATTAATCAATTACATAATCAAGTACTTTACATGTGCATTAATTTAGTCAACACATCAAGATAAGTGTACTTCTTTAACGCATGACAAAAGATTATTAAAACATATTGATTTAAAATGTACTTTAAAGTACAAACCCGATTCCAAAACAGTTGGGACACTGTAAAAATTGTGAATAAAAAAGGAATGCAATAATTTACAAATCTCATAAACTTATATTTTATTCACAATAGAATATAGATAACATATCAAATGTTGAAAGTGAGACATTTTGAAATGTCATGCCAAATATTGGCTCATTTTGGATTTCATGAGAGCTACACATTCCAAAAAAGTTGGGACAGGTAGCAATAAGAGGCTGGAAAAGTTAAATGTACATAAAAGGAACAGCTGGAGGACCAATTTGCAACTTATTAGGTCAATTGGCAACATGATTGGGTATAAAAAGATCCTCTCAGAGTGGCAGTGTCTCTCAGAAGTCAAGATGGGCAGAGGATCACCAATTCCCCCAATGCTGCGGCGAAAAATAGTGGAGCAATATCAGAAAGGAGTTTCTCAGAGAAAAATTGCAAAGAGTTTGAAGTTATCATCATCTACAGTGCATAATATCATCCAAAGATTCAGATAATCTGGAACAATCTCTGTGCGTAAGGGTCAAGGCCGGAAAACCATACTGGATGCCCGTGATCTTCGGGCCCTTAGACGGCACTGCATCACATAAAGGAATGCTACTGTAATGGAAATCACAACATGATTTCAACAGGAATACTTCCAGAAAACATTGTCGGTGAACACAATCCACCGTGCCATTCGCCGTTGCCGGCTAAAACTCTATAGGTCAAAAAAGAAGCCATATCTAAACATGATCCAGAAGCGCAGGCGTTTTCTCTGGGCCAAGGCTCATTTAAAATGGACTGTGGCAAAGTGGAAAACTGTTCTGTGGTCAGACGAATCAAAATTTGAAGTTCTTTTTGGAAAACTGGGACGCCATGTCATCCGGACTAAAGAGGACAAGGACAACCCAAGTTGTTATCAGCGCTCAGTTCAGAAGCCTGCATCTCTGATGGTATGGGGTTGCATGAGTGCGTGTGGCATGGGCAGCTTACACATCTGGAAAGGCACCATCAATGCTGAAAGGTATATCCAAGTTCTAGAACAACATATGCTCCCATCCAGACGTCGTCTCTTTCAGGGAAGACCTTGCATTTTCCAACATGACAATGCCAGACCACATACTGCATCAATTACAACATCATGGCTGTGTAGAAGAAGGATCCGGGTACTGAAATGGCCAGCCTGCAGTCCAGATCTTTCACCCATAGAAAACATTTGGCGCATCATAAAGAGGAAGAAGACCTAAGACAGTTGAGCAACTAGAAGCCTGTATTAGACAAGAATGGGACAACATTCCTATTCCTAAACTTGAGCAACTTGTCTCCTCAGTCCCCAGACGTTTGCAGACTGTTATAAAAAGAAGAGGGGATGTCACACAGTGGTAAACATGGCCTTGTCCCAACTTTTTTGAGATGTGTTGATGCCATGAAATTTAAAATCAACTTATTTTTCCCTTAAAATGATACATTTTCTCAGTTTAAACATTTGATATGTCATCTATGTTGTATTCTGAATAAAATATTGAAATTTGAAACTTCCACATCATTGCATTCTGTTTTTATTCACAATTTGTACAGTGTCCCAACTTTTTTGGAATCAGGTTTGTAAAACTTCTATTTCTAAAAGTGTCAATATCCATGAAAGTGAACTCTCTTTAAGTACACTTAGGTTGCCTTATATTTCACTACTATTTTATTAGCCTAAAATATACTTTTATGATTTGAAGTACACTACAAGTGCACATTCAATAGAATTAAGTACACTTTTTTTCACAAGGGATTCTTATCCTGTCCATGTTGTGCTGACTTAGCTCAGTTCTGATGACAAAGAGACATTTCTCCATATACCTGTATGTGTATCACAATTCATTTTAGCAGAGGGTGTGTGCTGAGTAAAGGTTGATGGCCCTTGTCGTACTTTATTATTGTGATTTACTCAAGTAGTTAGCACTCATAAGGCCGCACTGCTGGGGCAAAAAGGACAAGGACTTGTGATGGATAATGTTGTCCTTCATGTACCAGTCAGGTCGTGCATGAGAACTTTAATTATTAGCGTGTTTGCTAAGGCAAGCATTGGTCTTATAACACAAAAGAAGATATTTGAAGAGTGTTTCAGCATTTTTGTCCATATTATGAAAGTCAATGGGATGCGAAACTTCAAGCTCCAAAACAAACATAAATACGGTGGCAAAGAGAGCTCATCGCGCTGCAGCTGAAGAAAACACATGCAAATAGAAAAAAAACACCAGCAAATTAAGAAAACATCTTCATCAGTTTGACAAAACGTGCTGTAAATACTCACAACGCAACCAAATGAAGAAACGCTGCAAATAGCACAGACCACAACAGAAGTGTTTCAAGGGGACCCCAACAAGTGACGAACCTGCCTGGGACATCCTTATTGTTCAATGTCTACTTGCTGTCACAAACTCCTATCACCAGCTCAGTCACCTTAGCATACATTTCCCAGCATCCCTCCTGTTCCTCACTCATCAGCACACTCGTCACCTCTGGCATACAAGCACACACCTAAAACACACTCATGGGCTGTTTTTCAATATGCATTCTTAAGCGATCTTGCGTCCTTGTGTTCTCGTACTACGTCATAATCAACCATCGAAGTTCAATTCCAATACTCAAGAACGCAAGTACAGAGGACACATGAAAGTATGTGTTCTTGATATCGAGGATGCATCGAATGCAGACTTGAGAGAATCAAACTGTTAAAAATCCCAGAAGCATCACAAGGACGCAGGCGTAGCGTAAGTTCTGGTGATGAACGCGAAAGCCCAGAGGATAGAGCGAAACAAAACTTGGTTCTCGCGAGAACTAGCATATTCTCACTGGAGTGTCTTACGTCATACGCTGGAACGCTAGTCTCTCGTGAACGCGTGCGACAGTTAGCGGATGTTAGAGATTCAGAAGGCCTATAATGTTTTAATAGATTGTGATATTTGTTTGTGATGTTATGTTGTAGTTATTGTGCATTAGCCACTACTTAAAATATGCTGGGACGGTCAGATGAGTAACACGATCGCAGCACATCTCGATTCTCACAAGGATGCGTTATGTCCCTTCCGAGTTCGTTCTTTCAAGGACGCCTGGCAAGACCGGTCTCCACAAGAACTCAAGTCCGTTCTTTGCGTTCTTGGAATTGAGAAACAGCCATGGTCTGGTCTACGACTTGGACTATGGATTACTCACCTGTATTCCTTACCTGTGAATATTACCTCCTGCAATTCCCAAGTTCCTGTCTCCTTGCTCCTGCGTCTGTTCCTCTTCTCCAGCGTTCACTGATCACTTTGATCACTATTCAGCCTGCTAAACGGCAACGTAAGGTGTGTGTGGATTTACTCACTGGAAGTCACAACCTCAATCTTTACTTGCAAAACCTAAGAACTGAAGTTTAATACCTGCCTTCATCATCGCTGTTGTCTTTGGAATTTGCTCTAATAAAGCTCTGTGTTATCACTGATCCATCTCTCTCTCTCGAGCCTGCTATATCCTGACACTTGTCAGTGGTGTTGTCACTTTTTTTTTCTTTTTTTTACAACCGGATCGTATGTGCGTTGAGTATTTGGTTGCTTTGTGAGTATTTGCAGCACATGTGTCGTCAAACTGATGAAGATGTTTTCTTAATTTGCTGGTGTTTTTTAGTTTTTTTTATTTGCATGTGTTTTCTTCAGTTCAGCGTGTTGATCTCTCTCGGCCACTGTACATAAGTTAGTTATGTTATTTAGTCTCAGTTAGTTATTTAATCATAGAAATATTGTAGAACGAGGTATCATGTTGCCATATTCAAATAAAGGTTTTAAAATGTAGGATAACTTAAAATTAAAATTTCACTATTTTAACAAGTATATGTTCAGCTAATTGTCTGCATCTTGAGAGATTGCAGAATTCAAGTGTCAAATTATGTTTTATAAAGAAAGTTTGGGAGGAGCACATTCAAATGATCTATCTAATCAGCTCGAGAGGAGGCATATATATACACTCACCTAAAGGATTATTAGGAACACCTGTTCAATTTCTCATTAATGCAATTATCTAATCAACCAATCACATGGCAGTTGCTTCAATGCATTTAGGGGTGTGGTCCTGGTCAAGACAATCTCCTGAACTCCAAACTGAATGTCAGAATGGGAAAGAAAGGTGATTTAAGCAATTTTGAGCGTGGCATGGTTGTTGGTGCCAGACGGGCCGGTCTGAGTATTTCACAATCTGCTCAGTTACTGGGATTTTCACGCACAACCATTTCTAGAGTTTACAAAGAATGGTGTGAAAAGGGAAAAACATCCAGTATGCGGCAGTCCTGTGGGCGAAAATGCCTTGTTGATGCTAGAGGTCAGAGGAGAATGGGCCGACTGATTCAAGCTGATAGAAGAGCAACTTTGACTGAAATAACCACTCGTTACAACCGAGGTATGCAGCAAAGCATTTGTGAAGCCACAACACGCACAACCTTGAGGCGGATGGGCTACAACAGCAGAAGACCCCACCGGGTACCACTCATCTCCACTACAAATAGGAAAAAGAGGCTACAATTTGCACGAGCTCACCAAAATTGGACAGTTGAAGACTGGAAAAATGTTGCCTGGTCTGATGAGTCTCGATTTCTGTTGAGACATTCAGATGGTAGAGTCAGAATTTGGCGTAAACAGAATGAGAACATGGATCCATCATGTCTTGTTACCACTGTGCAGGCTGGTGGTGGTGGTGTAATGGTGTGGGGGATGTTTTCTTGGCACACTTTAGGCCCCTTAGTGCCAATTGGGCATCGTTTAAATGCCACGGCCTACCTGAGCATTGTTTCTGACCATGTCCATCCCTTTATGACCACCATGTACCCATCCTCTGATGGCTACTTCCAGCAGGATAATGCACCATGTCACAAAGCTCGAATCATTTCAAATTGGTTTCTTGAACATGACAATGAGTTCACTGTACTAAAATGGCCCCCACAGTCACCAGATCTCAACCCAATAGAGCATCTTTGGGATGTGGTGGAACGGGAGCTTCGTGCCCTGGATGTGCATCCCACAAATCTCCATCAACTGCAAGATGCTATCCTATCAATATGGGCCAACATTTCTAAAGAATGCTTTCAGCACCTTGTTGAATCAATGCCACGTAGAATTAAGGCAGTTCTGAAGGCGAAAGGGGGTCAAACACAGTATTAGTATGGTGTTCCTAATAATCCTTTAGGTGAGTGTATATATACATAACACACACAGAGACTTACCTAGTTACCTCGACCGTTTTCTGCATCCCTCCGCCACCCCGACGACTCACTCTAAATTTGAGCTTGAAGCCCTCGATCCCTTCGGACAACTGCCACAGGCAATCGGACATTATTTTCTTTTTATGTATTATTTATTTTCATTATTTATTTTTGCCGTTTATCATTTTAGGACAGTGTAGACAGGAAGCGAAGTGGAAGAGAGAAAGGGGGGGGCGGGATCTGGAAAGGTCCACTAGCCGGAACTCGAACTCGGCTCACCCGAGCTGCCCATAAGGCTATCAATGCAGGTGATGGGACATTATTTTCAACTTGACCGCAATGTTTTATTCTCCATCATTCAATGCATTTTGCCTGTACATAAATGTAATTTTATGTTATGTCATCGCAGATTAAAATCTGTAAATCCAAATATTTTTTTGCATTTATGAAGAAAAGGCTCAGCACCCAAGGCTCTATCGCCTATTGCCTCAATGGTGTACAGTGTCTCAATGGTGTAAATTGCCAGCAACAGCCATTTTAGGATTGTTTGTGATTTGGTCTTAGTGACTTAGGAGTCCTCTTGACTACACCTAACTTTTCACAGATTTAGGAGCTGGTTTTAGCCCCAAAATGTTTTGTTAAATACTCTTAGAGCAAAAATTTAGGAGTTCTAAAATTAGAACTGACACGCCCATTCTTTTAAAAAGTTTCTCCTAAATCGGCAAGTTAGGAGCTACTTTTCACCTTGAGATGTTTTGTGAATACAAAATTCACAATTGGCATTACATTTGTATTCACACAACATCTGATGCTTAATTTTAACGTAAAATGCAATAATGTTATCCCACTACGGCACCAAATGTTCTGCAAGTAGACTTGCACTGATGAATATGCATCATCAATATTATAGCATTCTTAATGTGGAGGCAGTGTTAGATTGAACAGATGCATAAATCTCTCGTGGTCTTACAGAAAATGGAAATGTATCACTTGGTTACAAAAGGAGAGATTGCTTTTGTGTCTCATCAGATTTGTTTTGGCTTTTGCAGGCTGTAAAATCTGGTCCTCTGAGGTCCCTCGGGAGAAGACATTTGGACAGGTTGGGTATGTGTGCTCCTGTTTGTTTTCTGGGGCGGCATGTATGAATAAAATCTGTGAAACCACCTTGGCTGTGTTATTTAAATGAAAAATCTGTCCCAATGGCTTTATTAAAAGTCAGTGATGTATTTGAAATGTGGAAGTCCATTCAAACTAGGTATAATCATCTTCAAAAGCTCCAAAATAATAATAATAATAATAATAATAATAATAATAAAAATAAATAAAACAATCATAAAAGCGCTATATTCCAAGTCTTCTGATTTTACAATAGCTAAGGAACAAACTGAAATTGAAGTTATTCAGTAAAAACAAGCTTGACTTCCAACCCATCTCTCCACTGTACATTAATGACAGAAGTAGTTATGTCCGATTCATGAACAAATCATTATTTTGAGTCTGATCTTTTGAATGAATCCAATTTACAAAACAAGTCTAAATGATTTGTTCATGAATTGGACCAACTCTTTCTCAAGTTTAACTTACTCAGTGATCTGGTACCAGCAATATAATGCTGCGGTGATAACATTTTTGCAGACCAACATGAAAGTTAGCATCGCCCTGGTTACCTCGACAAAAACCTAGTAGGATTTTCTGGCTTTTGAATTATAGAAGAAAATAAGCTTTGTGAACAACTAAAGTTTATGATTCTCACACATTTTGTTCATCATGAGAATCTTCGCAAATTAACATAACTTTTATGAATTTTGAAGCCAAAATGCAATCGGCAAAAGTAAAAACTTAAACGTAGGCTATAAACAAACAGTCGCATGACTTCAACATCACTACCATTAAGCTCCCGACATCTCTTTCAGTCTTTATTAAAAGAAAAAAAAAAAAAGTTCTCTGAAAGTTTATATTAGACTAGTCTGCAAGAGCACACGAGTTATAAACACGAGTGTCAGGATTATGTTCAGTTTTGTTCGCTCTCATTTTGTTGCTCTGTTTCCTTTCAGTGTAGTTTCCATCTCCTTAGTTACGGATTCCTCCCTGTTTGTTGCTGTCTAGTCCATTGTTGGTTCTCGTCTTAAAGGGATAGTTCACCCAAAAATGAAAATTATCCCATGATTTACTTACCCTCAAGCCATCCTAGGTGTATATGACTTTCTTCTTTCAGACGAATACAATCGGAGTTATATTTAAAAATGTCCTGGCTAATCCAAGCTTTATAATGGCAGTGAATGGCAACCCAAAATTTGAAGCCCACAAAAGTGCATCCATCCATTATAAAAGTAATCCACACGGCTCCGGGGGTTAATAAAGACCTTCTGAAGCGAATCGATGGGTTTGTGTAAGAAAAATATCCAAACTATTTAAAACTTTATAATGTAAAATATCTAGCTTCCTGTGGACTGCCTTCCATATTCAACTTACGAAGAAAGTGTAGCACCTCTCGCGGGTCAAAGCACTTACGCTACGTCCGATGTCATCGTCGCACCAGTTAGCCTACGCTTTTTCCATAAGTTGAATACGGAAGGCAGTCCACCGGAAGCTAGATATTTTACATTATAACATGTAAAATATGGAAACCTAACGTTTCGCTTCAGAAGGTCTTTATTAACCCCCCGGAACCGTGTGGATTACTTTTATAATGGATGGATGCACTGTTTTGGTCTCTTCAAATTTTGGGCTGCCGTTTACTTCCATTATAATGCTTAGAAGAGCCAGGACATTTATTAATATAACTCTGATTGTTTTCGTCTGAAAGAAGAATGTCATATACACCTAGGATGACTTGAGGGTGAGTAAATCATGGGCTAATTTTCATTTTTGGGTGAACTATCCCTTTAAGTTTAGAGTGGTTTGTGTGTTAAGGCCCCGATATACTTCAAGCGAAATTGAAGAACGAACTGACATAATTTCAAACAAAATCAGGCCGAAACGAAGTTCGCTCTGGCTCCTAAACACCTTTAAGCTACAATTGGTCCATGACGATTACATAATTCGCAAAAAAAGGGGCAAGGCCTGGTTGAGCTGCGCTAGAGAAGATGAAGTGTGTTGTTGCTGTTTTTTCAACCCCGGAAAAAGTTTGTCCTAGGCTGACGAACTTAAAGTGGTTAAAAATGTATTTTCTAACACTGTTCCTGAACATTATAATCCAACGTTTGTCTGTGTGCTGCACATTTTAAGGAGAACAGCTTCCAGAAACTAAGAGAGTACAATGCAGGCTACACACAACCATTCTCATTTTGTCAGGGCAATTTGTTGTTTATGGATCACAACTTGTAAATATGTCTTATGATTGTAGTTATGTTTTCTATTAACAGTTCCAATTATACGTTTTATGTAGTTGCTATGATGTAAACAAAGGGCAAAGCTTTCCTCCAATAGCCTGCTAACTAATATTACAGTATTGATGTAGGGGAGAGCGGGGCACAACCGAACGCTTTTTGACTTTCTCAGTGTGTGTAAATCCCCACATTAATTTCACACATGTCTAGTACAATTATGTGGTTTTGTTTCATTAATACAGTGTATACTTTTTTCTTGATTTCCCCCGAAAGAATGGAAGTGAAATGTGACAACATGCCCCATATGTGGGGTACATTGTAACATGTGAGGGGCACATTGTAACATGACCATATGACAGCTTAAAATGTTATCTGATCTAATCAAAAAAACAAACTAAAATATTTTGTCAATAAAATACAATTATCAACTTTTTCATATAAAGTAATAGCATTTTTTAATAATTAAATTTTTTTTTTTTTTTTTGAGTTTGACAACAAACACACCGCTAAACAGCTATACAGCATAGTTCAAAACATAATAATAATTAATAATTTTCAACATTGACTCTCAGTCTTTATTCACCTTTTTCTCATGGTTTCTCAATAGAATTTATAAAAGTATAGAATATATCACTGAAAAAAGTGTTTCATTGGATCAAAGTAAAAATTTTGCGTCAACTTGTTACACCTAATTACTTTACTTTTTATCAACTTTAAATTTTTACTTTGAAAAGAATTAACTATCCATTACTTAGCCAAAGCAAAAAGTATCTTTGAATCAAATAAAGTTTTTAAGTTTAATGAAATCTCAAATCATACTTTGTCTTAATGCTTTCTCTTTGTATTAACTTAATTCTTTTACTTTACATCTAACCAAATATCCAACCAAATACAATTTAAAATATTAATTTAATATAAAGAAATGTATTTACTTTCAGAATGTGTAATTTTATCATCTGTCTAATATGAATGACTTCAAGCATCAAACTTTTGACAATTTATTTTGTCATAATACAATTTTTTTTACAATGTGTACAGTATCCTGATACAAATACACACTGTCTAACAATGTAAACACATTATAAACTTGACAATTTTTGTCATAAAACATTTCTACAATGTGTATAGTATTGTTATAAAAACACATACTGTATAACAGTTTTTAGTATCCATAGACACACTGGATACAATGTAAATTCACCATAAGAATCAGTTATGGTTTCGAAGAGAAACATGCAATCTTTCCATGAGCAGTCAATCAGAACTGACTACACAATCAAACCTTTAGAATTCTTTTGAAGTTAAAACAAGTTTGGCCCAAAAACTGCTTTAAAATGGGCAGTGTAAAACCAAACACTTTTAATAAAACACCTACCAAATTAGCCAATGGTAGAAAGAAAGAAAAAAAGTATTTTCACCTTCATGGAATAGTTTACCCAAAAATGAAACTTCTCTCATAATTGTCATAAAATGTCTCTGAACCAAATTTAATTAAAGTTAAATACTTGAATAGCTTAAGGATGAGTAAACAACGTAAGAATTTTCATTTTTGGGTAAACTATTTAACTTACCCTAGATAAAACACCACTTAACCAAGATAAAACAAATCAGGTTTAGTAAACAGTAGTACAGTTAACTTTGTATAAAAGGCTTTATACAGTCCAACATCTTCAAAGAAATTTACCATCAGCAGAACATTGTAGCTTGGTCAAAGGAAACAAATTTACTCCTGCAGCTTTGAAGAGAGGTCCTGCACCCTTCAGCTCATCTGCTTACTCTCTATGTCCATGATTATTTTATGAAGGTATATTTGAGTCCTTCAGGATATTTTAAGTTCAGTGCATAAATGAGTCCAAACATCATGGCACAGGCACATGCAACAGAGGGCAACTCATTTAGTACTTCCACACCGTCAGTGACAATGGAAATGTCCAGTGCACGACTAAGAGCATCACTTTCATGGATCACAAAAAATGCCATGGTGGTCTTTTCAAATTCTTTCTCCGCTTCCTCCCTCTGGTCAGCCTAAAAACATACAAGAACAGAGAGTAATTGAGGGACTGTGGAAGAAAAAAAAAACACCCCTTCATCTGAAAATTTATTACAAAATTTAGTTAGCTTTCCTACTATGGAGGTCAATGTAGAGCCCAAACGTCTGTTGCTAACTTTCATTAAAATATCTTCATTTATATTCAGTGTTAAAATAAAATTTGTACGGTTTATTACAAGAGTAGAGTAAGTGATGACAAAATTTTCATTTTTGGGTGAAGACGTACTTTTACACTCTCTTTGGCTTTGAAAGTGCTTTTAAACACTTAAACACTTGTACAATCAAACGCTCCCATGTGTTGACCATTGTAGACAATCACAGACATATTTATTGAGTGCAGTACCACAATGGCCAATCAGAGGCATTTATCAATCTACTCAACAGTGTTCAAAATGCATTTTTGGGTGAACCAACCCCTTTTAAAGTAGTTCACATTCAAAATTCTGTCATCATTTACACGCCCTCTTGTCATTTCAAACCTGTATGAATTACTGTCCTCTGCAGAATTTTGAACAATGTTGGTAACAGAACAGCACAGCCCCCATTCACTATTATTGTATGGACACAAAACCATTGCAAGTGAATGGGGGGCTCTTAACAACATTCTTCAAAATATATTCTTTTGTGTTCTGTGGAAGAAAGTCACACAGGCTGATGTGTAAATGATAACACAATTACTTGAACTACTTTAAAGCGATATGTCACTACCAAATCAAAATTTCCCCACGTTTTACTCACCCTCAAGGCTTGAGAAGATCTTTGTTAAGACCACAGAGCCGTGTCGAGCAGTTCTTTGATCGATGGATGCACTATTTGAAGCTTTAAAAAGTCAACAATTCACTCCCATTCTACCGCTTGGAAGTAAAATGATACGTAGGATTATAACTTTGCCTGTATTGTTCTTCAAGAATATAACCATATTCAGTTAGGATGCCTTGAGGGCGAGTAAAACATGGGGAAGTGTTGATTTGGTAGTGAAATATCACTTTAAGGCAAACATGGTTGGAGAAAATTTCAGTAGTTTGCATTGTCTACATTACCTGGTATTCTTTGATCAGACAGCTTGCATCTTCACCAAGGTACATGATCAGGCACTTCAGCAGGCTCTCTCTTCTGATGACTATGTCCAGACTCTACAAAATGTTCAAGATGTATTGTTTTTATTAGACCAAAACACTACTAAATTGATTGCCACAAGCAATTTTGTTCGCATGCAACCAATACCTGATCCATAACTTTAATAATGTCCTTAGTTTTTTCATGGAGGACTCCACCTTTGCTCCTAATAACCTGGAGAAGCTGAGAGCTCTGTCTGTCCAAAGAGGCCATAAATCTCGATTGTAAAGGTAAGATCGTGATGCGCAAAAATTTGGCATTAATCTGCAAGAAAGAGAAACAGAAAATAGACTTCTGAAAAAAATTATTTTACTTTGAGAGCTAGTTGTAAAAATACATATACACACAAAGCATTAAACAACAAAAGGTATAATTAGGGCATCTAAGACATTTTCAAAAACACTACATACTAAAATCCCATGGTAAAAACTATGGTAAATTCAGGATTAGTCACTTACATTTTAACATTTTTCAATAAAATAAATGCTTTTACCTCTTCTTGTTGAAACAGAGCTGGCCATCTTTCTTGCAGTTCTTGAACACTAGGTTGGTTTTCCACAATCTCTTGTCTGCGTAAGGCAAACGTTTTTGTCATTTTTTCTCTGATTGTCAGTGTCATTGTTTCTTTTCTTCACTTCCTTTAAAAGTACCAGGCGCTCAGTTTCAAGGTTTGCTGATGTCTCTCCAGCAGGTAGGGATGGGATATGATTGGCCTCACCACGTTTAGGTCGTTTAACATTTTTTGCTGGAAAAGCATGGTCTAAAGCTTTGGTTTTCAGAGAATTTACCAAATACTCAGGGCATCCAAGACCTTTCAACTGTGTGTGTAGGTTTCCCATCTTCATTTTAAGTCTCTGTGTCCACCCATAGCACCCACTGAAGGATCCTTTTTCTGCTAAGCAAGGATGTTTCTTGATAAGTGCCTCTGAAACTTCACAGAAGTTTGCATTGCTGGGATAAGATTTATACTTGTATATCTCATCACAAACCTTCTCCAGAATATCAGGCTTCATCTTTGGAGTGACAGTCAGCTTTGTTCCGTTAGCCTTAAAAAGAGCATTTCCTCTCTCTAATTGGAGTTCAGTGTCATAAGAAAAGCATGGAATATTAAATTATTTTGGCCACTGTTGATTTCTTGTAGAAACTGTTTCTGAGCCAGGGGGTGAGAGGATGATTGTATCATTAGTGTCGCCAGAGCCAACGGAGGACAGAGCATCATCAATAGACTGGGTCCCATCATTTGTTTGAGCAGTGAATGAGTCTTCGTCTGGCAACGGGATTATCTTTAGAGTGCCAAGACTCTGAAGTTCCCCAGTGTTCGTCAAATTTACAAATACATCCCCAAAATCTTTGTCCTGATACTGTAGTCTGAATCTACCATTTAATCCAAAAGCTTCCCTCACTTTTTCAATGAGCTCATCTACTGATTCGGGAATCCCATCTGGCAGAAGCAACTTTCTTGAATCATCTTGACTCACAATCACCAAAAGCTTGGCAGATCTTCTTCCTGACATGCTAACAGATTCTGGAAAAAAGAAAATAAATAAGATTAGATACAGTACAAGTAATAGATAATTGCTAGACATTTACATGTTCACTACATCTTGTGCACTTTTCTTAGAATTTATAAACAATTCTAACCTCAAACATGTATATATCTCTTCAGAGCCACCATGCGTCTCCCCCCAATTGTGTACTGAACAAGTGGATATGGGTCTGTAAGGTCATGGTGCTCTAAAAGTAAAATTTTCTTGTCAGATGACTGGACCAAGACATAGGCTCTATAATGTTCAGTATACCATGCATCAAGTCTTCTGACAATGAACAGTGGTTTGTCCTGCAACACAATAATTTGCACAATTTCGCCAAACTCTGGAAGTCCTGAACATTCTCCATGAGCAATGACCATACTTTCTCTGTAGGTGAAGCCTTTAAATGTTACTTCCTTGGCCAAGCACACAACATCCAGGTTTGGGTGTTTCTGTTGTACAGTCTGTGATATGTCTTCATTCAGAACATCAATGGGAAGATTAGAAACGTGATACTTCCAATCTTGGTGTAAGAGAGCTGCACTGATACAGATGATATGCCATATGAAACGTCTCGGTTACGTATGTAACCCTCGTTCCCTGAAGGAGGGAACGGAGACGTACGTCGGAACTGACCGACGAATTGGGATCTATTTGCAGAGACCAATCTACTTCGAGTGTTATAAATGAGCCAATGAAGATTGGCATGCGGTTGACGCATTCCATGACCTGCCCCGCATTGCGGGTATAAATACGGAAGTGGAAGTACCGCATATTGCTTTTCAACTGAGGAGCCGAGATGAGTGACTCGGGCCTTCAGCTGAAGCATAGCACCTTCAGGGAACGAGGGTTACATACGTAACCGAGACGTTCCCTTTCAGTCGGTCACGTTCGACGTACGTCGGAACTGATCGACGAATTGGGATCCCTACCAACACGCCAGGGATGTTGGCCCTTCCAGCGCCCTGCCTGAGCTCACTGGACCACACCAATGTTGGAGTGGGAGTCAGGGCTCCCGGCAGGGAAGGTCAGTCACTGCTGTTCCTTGCAAGACCCACTCAGTATGACTATTGGATAACGCTGGGAAAGCGCGCCCGTCTCGTGGAGATGGTACGCTGCAGAGCCATGTCCTTCAATGGAAGGAGAGGTGGCGGAATACACATAAGGACTAACCTATCAGGGTAGTACTACATATGGCAGTCTCTGGGGTGGATCCAACCTGATCCCAGGGGGGAAAGAACACCACCAGAGACGACAGAGCAGGCTCTGTCAAGGGAAAGACACGGGGCTAGTCAAGTAGGGTAGCTGGTACCGTGGAGAATACACATATGGGGTTGCCGTTAGGGAACCGCTACATATGGATCCCGGCCTACACACACGTTCCACAAGCATACGGGTGCAGGCCTGGCATCAGACGGCCGCAACATCTGACACCAAAGGGGTGACGGAGGAGCTCGACAGGGTTAGTCGTTTCCGGGGAACACAACTGGAGATAATAGACGCACGTATCCGGCCCAGGGGGCGGGAGTGGCATTGCAAGCCGACACTAGAACGGGCACTTAGCACTACTGGCCACTGGGGGCGAGGATGCGGGAAGATACTGGCTCTACACGGAGGCTATAGAATCTAGCGAACGTGTTAGGTGTCGCCCAGCCCACAGCTCTACATATATCTGTCAGCGAGGCGCCTTGAGCCAACGCCCAGGAGGAAGCTACACTCCTTGTGGAGTGCGCTCGCACCCCGAACGGGCAAGGCACGTCTTGGGACTGGTAAGCCAAGACGATAGCATCCACTATCCAGTGGGCTAACCTCTGCTTGGAGACAGCCTTTCCCTTCTGCTGGCCTCCGTAACAGACGAAGAGCTGCTCTGAGGTTCTAAAGCTTTGAGTTCGGTCCACGTGGGCGCGGAGGGCGCGGACGGGACAGAGCAAAGCTAGGGCTGGGTCTGCCTCCTCCGAAGGCAGCGCTTGCACGTTCACCACCTGATCCCGGAAGGGAGTGGTAGGAACCTTGGGCACATATCCAGGCCGGGGTCTCAGGACAACGTGAGAGTTGGTCGGCCCGAATTCTAGGCACGATTCGTTGACCGAAAGTGCATGCAGGTCCCCTACCCTCTTGATTGAGGCCAATGCAGTCAGGAGCACTGTCTTCATGGACAGGATGTTTAACTCTGCAGACTTTAAAGGCTCAAAGGGAGGACCCTGAAGTGCTCTGAGCACCAGGGCTAGGTCCCAAGAGGGTACCGAGGTTGAACGAGGAGGATTCAGTCTCCTCGCACCTCTGAGGAACCTGACGATTAAGTCGTGCTTCCCTAAGGACTTACCTTCCACTGCATCAGGATACGCCGCTATTGCGGCGACGTACACTTTGAGGGTGGAGGGAGACAGCCTTCGCTCCAGCCCATCCTACAGGAAAGAAAGCACGACATTAATCGAACACCTTCAGGGGTCTTCCCGGCGGGAAGAACACCACTCAACGAATAGGTTCCACTTCAGCGTGTAGAGGCGCCTCGTAGAGGGGGCTCTAGCAGAAGTGATGGTGTCTACCACTGCTTGTGGCAGGCCACCTAGAACCTCCCCAGGAGGAGATGGCGGGCGAGTTGGAGCATGCAACGGGAGCGTAGACCACCCTGACGGTTGATGTACGCAACGGCCGTAGTGCTGTCCATATGGACCAGCACGTGCTTGCCCTGTAGCGGCTTTTTGAGGCGACCCAGGGCGAGACGTACTGCCAATTACTCTAGGCAATTGATGTGCCAACGCAGTTGGGGCCCCGTCCACAGACCCGAAACTGTGTGCCCGTAGTACGTGGCCCCCCAGCCCGTGGATGAGGCATCCGTGAAGACCACAACATGCCTGGACACCTGTTCTAAGGACACTCCCGCCCGTAGAAATGAAGGGTCCACCCAGGGGTTGAAGGTTTGGCGACAGTAAGGAGTAACTGAGACCCGGTACTTGCCGCTCTGCCACGCCCATCTCGGGACTTGGTCGTGCAGCCAGCGTTGAAGCGGTCTTATATGAAGCAATCCGAGCGGTGTTACCGCGGCTGCAGATGCCATATGCCCCAGGAGCCTCTGAAAAAATTTCAGTGGGACCGTTGTCCTGCCTTTGAACGTATTCAAGCAGTTCAACACTGACCGGACTCACTCCTCTGTGAGGCGCGCCGTCCGGTTGACCGAATCCAGCTCCATACCGAGATAAGAGATCCTCTGTGTGGGACAGAGTTTGCTCTTCTCTCGGTTGACCCGAAGGCCCAACAGGCTGAGGTGACGGAGCACCAGGTCCCTGTGTTCGCACAACTGATCCCGGGACTGGGCCAATATGAGCCAGTCGTCGAGATAGTTGAGAATCCGAACGCCGCGTTCTCTGAGCGGAACAATGGCTGCCTCCGCGACTTTCGTGAAGACGCGAGGCGACAGGGACAGCCCGAAGGGCAAGACTTTGTACTGATATGCCCTCCCCTCGAACGCAAAGCGTAGGAACGGTCTGTGTCGAGGGAGAACGGAGACATGAAAGTACGCGTCCTTCAGGTCGATCGCTGCGAACCAATCTTGGGGACGGATGCATTCGAAAATGCGTTTCTGCGTTAACATTTTGAACGGGAGCTTGTGCAGGGCCCGGTTCAGAATGCGCAGGTCCAAGATCGGTCTTAACCCACCACCTTTCTTGGGTACAATGAAGTAAGGGCTGTAGAACCCCGACCTCATATCGGCAGGAGGAACCGGCTCGATCGCATCCTTCACCAGCAGGACATCGATCTCCGACCTCAAGACATGGGCATCGCTGCTCCGCACGGTGGTGAAGAGGATGCCTCGCAAACTGAATCGCGTAGCCGAGTCTGATGGTACGGATGAGCCAGCGAGACGGCCTGGGGAGACCTAGCCAGGCCCCCAGAGACCGAACAAGCGGGACCAACGGCACCACAGACGTACCCGGGGTGGGGCAGCGAAGTGGAGTACGCAGACCCGACTCGGGAGGCCCGGAGGCAGCCCGGAGTGTTGTCTGAGTACTCCAAGGTGGGTGAGGAGGCCCGGGGGCGTCCTCGGTGCTCACACTGCTGCCCCCTGGCGAAGGGGAGAGGGGAGGAAAGGAGTGGCAAGGCCCGGGGGCGTCGCACACTGCCAACCTGGCCCTCTTGGGGCCCAGGGAGGGAGGAAACTGCTCTTTTATTGAGAATGTGGGTACCGCTGGACTCCTGAGAGCCAGCAGCAGGATGTTGTATGAACCAGCCTTCTCGGTGACATTCTCCCCCCGGTCCTCCTCCGGGGGGAGGAGGGGTGTGGACACCACCTCCCCTGGAGCAGCTCCTCTTCTCCCTGGGGTGCCCGTCTCAGGGCCTCTTGCCCTTACGCTTGCCGGCGGACTTCGCAGGACCCTGGATGGGTTAGGCAGCACCCCTATGCCCGGCTCCCTGCTTCCCAGGTGGAGGCTGCTGCTTGGGCTTAGCAGGGGCAGAAGCGGTGCTGCAGCCGGCGACTGGGTGGAGGCAGCAGCAGGTCGCCGGGGCAGAATGTTCGCCTCCGTCTGCTTCTGGGCCACCGAGAACTGCTGGGCTAAGCTCTCGCTGGCGTCGCCGAAGAGGCCGGCCTGGTAGACGGGCGTTGAGGAACTGCACCTTTTCGGTCTCATGCATATCCGCCAGGTTCAGCCACAGGTGGTGCTCCTGGACCACCAGTGTGGACATCGCCCGACCCAGGGAGCGTGCGGTGACTTTTGTCGCGGTACGCAGTTCCTGCATAACCCCTGGGTCGGAACTACCCTCGTGCAGTTCCTTGAGTGCTTTGGCCTGGTAGACCTGCAGGAGCGCCATGGCATGCAAAGATGACGCACCTTCTCCACAGGCTGTGTAAGCCTTGCCCGTTAGTGCGGACGAGAACTTACACGCCCGGGAGGGGAGAAGCGGATTTCCCCGCCAGTCAGTAGCGGTCTTCGGACACAGCTGCATCGCTACTGACCGCTCTACTGGGGGGATCTCTACGTAACCCTTAGCTGCGCCACCATCGAGGGTAGTGAGGATGGAGGAGTCAGTCGATCGGTTTCTAGCGTTGTAAGTAGCTATCCACGACTTCGTGAGCTCCTGATGCACTTCCGGAAAGAAAGGCACTGGGGCGGGGCACTGAGAACCAGCACGGGCCGTCCCGAGATACCAATCGTCCAGCCGCGAGGGTTCAGGACATGAAGGAGGGTTCCACTCGAGCGCGGCGACCCAGGCAAGCATAGCCGTGAGCTCCAGATCGGACTCGAGCAACGCTACCACACCGGAAGGGGGTAGCGCAGCCGAATCCTCATTTCCGGAGTCCATTAGCTCGTCCCCCGATGCAGCTATTGAAACCATGTCCTCAGCCGGAGCCCCGAAAGTAACAGACGGTCCCCCGTGGGAAGGACCAGGCTGCTCTTCCGGAAGCTCCACCGGCGCAGCAGAGGGGGGAGGGGCCCGAGGAGCCTGTTGACCCGGCGGGAGTGCCCTCACAGTAACCCTCAGGTCTCCACCAAAGGCATCAGCCAAAGTAGCAGCCCTCTGCTTTGCAGCGGGAGGACCACTAGATCGGGGGATGCGCAATGGTGACTCCACCCCGTCTTAGGTATTCGAGTCCTAGACCGTAATACTGCGATGGTCATGTTCCCGCAATGGGAACATGAGTCATCCACGAAAGCCGCCTCAGCGTGCTGAACGCCCAAACACGTGAGACAGCGATCGTGTCCGTCAACTGGGGACAGATAACGACGGCATCCAGAAACACACGGCTTGAATGACATCTTAAAAAAGACGCAGGGTCAAACCGTGTTGCTCTTTTAGAAAAGGAAAAAAAACGCTCCGATCAGTGCCGAGGCACACAGGGGAAATGACCGCGGCTCACAGCGGTTCAAGGGTGCAAGCCCGCTGAGAGCACTCACAGGAAAAAAACGCCCAGTGAGCTGTGACAACAGCTGTTTGTTTTCTCCTCGCGACCACCACTGTAGGGCACCGTCACACCGACACCGGAACTGGAGCGATCCTCTTCACGAGACTGTTAGAAAACACTCTTCGTAGGAACACACCACAAGGTACTGTTCGGCTCCGAAGTTGAAAGCGATATGCGGTACTTCCACTTCCGTATTTATACCCGCGATGCGGGGCGGGTCGTGGAATGCGTCAACCGCATGCCAATCTTCATTGGCTTGTTTATAACACTCAAAGTAGATTGGTCTCTGAAAATAGATCCCAATTCGACTGAAAGGGAACTGATGTCTTTGTGACAACGACAGGAGCACATTCTTGAAGCAGTTGGTGTGACGCACAACTCTTTTAAAGAAGCTATGCTTAGCCTCGAATCTCATTACTATGGCATACACATAAAACATTTTTAATTTATATTATTCAAATCAGTTAAATGGTTGTTTTAGGCTGCATTAACTAGGTCAGCTGGAACCAGGAACACTTCCCATAACACCTGATGTACTCGTTACATCATAAGAAGAATGGCATCTACGCTAATGTTAGTCTCTCTGTTTATCCCGAGGTTTACTGCAGTCGGCCGGATCCGGGCCGTATCCGGACCAGATGGTGGACCTTAGCCTGGACATGACGAACACATCCCTGAAGTGTCTGTAGAGACCGTGTCAATTAAACTCCCCCCTGTAAATGCCGCATCGACACGACATCCTCATTAAACCCATCCCCGGCGTGACGACTCCAATCTTTCGAATAATCCTATGAATATCTATTGATCTAGTATGACTTCTGACCTGTAATGTTGCCAGAATCATAATCATACACTATTTGTTCGTCGGACTGTTCGAGAACTGGCACCCCGACTGAGCCTGGTTTCTCCCAAGGTTTTTTTCTCCATTCTGGCCCTGAAGGAGTTTTGGTTCCTTGCCACCGTCGCCTTTGGCTTTTGGCTTGCTCAGTTGGGGACACTTAAATTTCAACTATATTACTGATCTGCCCGCATTGACACTATATGATAATTGAAATGAGCTGGATGACATCACCGTTTTCACCAGAGCGGCTGTACAGCCACTGTGAAGCTGCTTTGAAACAATTGGCATTGTAAAAAGCGCTATATAAATAAAGGTGATTTGATTTGATTTTGATTCTCCACAGAGCAACCAGATGCCAAATTTCTCAATTAGCTCAGGATAATGCTCCAAGTAGTGGTGTTTGGCCAAAAGTTTAGTCTCGGGAAAAACCTCTTGGAATCTGATTCTATGCTCAGATATCTTGAAGGCCAGATATGCTATAGAAGCTTTGCTGTGTGAAGGAGCGACAACAAGATCTACAATATCTTTCAAATCATTTAGAAGTTGCCACGCAGGTTCATTGGCAGGCACTCTGTCTCCAATCATAAAAGGAAAAAACCGGGCTCCAACAGGCTCCAATTTTCATGGGCATTACCCCCTACTGTTCTTCTTGCAGAAAATGTGAGAGGAACAGTATGTGGACGATTTGTCTTGTCATTCCATTTGAATGGAAAGTTATGAATTGCTTTATTCAGGTGTTCCAAGGTGAAATACTTTTTAGATGAAAAGACTGTCAAGGACAAAGCTATCTCAAAAGGGAAAATACCCTCAAAGAGATCATGCACAACATCAGCTGGGAATCCTGTGCAAACATTGAAGTGTGATAATTTTTCTGAAAACACACACCCCCCTTTCACACCAAAATGGTGAGGCAAGTCATTGTCTTTCATAAACTGAAGATGAGCAGAATGTAGTTCTTCAGTTCTGATGCAGAATGTTTCAGATCCAACTTCTTGAGTCTGGTATTCTTCTTTCTCTGCTGTACAAAATCTGCGGACATATTTTCCAGAGAAATTTTCCACAAATCCGGCAATACTGTGAGCACCAAGATTGATTTTGTGAGCAAAAATACATTGAACTGTGCCCTTCACAGTTTTTCACAGTTTTTCAATGAAAAGTCCATGTCTCTCCAACGTGACAAGGTCATCAATCAATGGTTCCAGCACTTTGTCATACCCAAAACACTTAACATCACTGCTTTTAATTAAAGCAGCTAAATTTATAGCAGACAGGGATGACTGACATCCTTCATGTAAATTGCCTAATATCCAATAAACTCCAAAAACTTTGTGTTTTTTCTTGGACGTGTCAAGGGGGTTGCATATCTCAAATTCATCAACGTACAAAATTAAAGAGATAGCAGGTTCAGAAAGCAGTTCATTCCTTTGGAAGTTGAGTGAATCAAAAAACATGTATATTTACATTCATCTCCTTTATACACTGATTTTAAATGAAGTGTATTATCAAGTATTGGCTGGCAACTCAGAAGTTGCTGCAGGGATTGTAGAATTGGAACGTACTGAAATGTCCTTCCATCACTCCGATCAAGCACAGACTCTACAGGCTTTACTACTGAAAAATGGGCTTTGTAGTATGCCTTCCATTTCCATGTAGTGGAAAGTGGACCTTGCTCTCTGATTGCTGTTTGAATTGGATGTGACTGGCAAAGAAAGGTGGCTAACTCATCTACAACAACTTTATCAACCTGCAAATTATGTTCCTGCAGTACCTGGTGAATAGTTTGATTAACAACTGGAACTGAAACTGTACTAATTAAATACTGCAACTCCTGAAAAGGTCATCAATGGCCACACCAAGTACAAGAAAAACGTGCTCTAACTTTAATAGGACTGAGGCTAATTTGTGCTCTATAGCTTTGGACAAGTCTTCAGTATTTTCTGTTATTACACCAGAGGATGTAGGTTCATCAAGTGAGACATCTTCGTCTGATTCAATGTCATCTTCTGCAGAAAAAATAGGGACTGGTCTTTCCAGGCTTTAAGTCCTCTTCAGAGAATGATTTGTGTTTTCTTGCCTTGTGCGTTCTAAATGATCCATAAATATTGGTTTTGTATGAGCATACACTAAAAACACAAGGAACAGTTTCATTATTTTTCAGGTGCTGCCCAATGTGATGGAAGTAGTCTTTAAACGATGATGTGTGTTTGTATTCACAAAGCAAGCATTTATAAGTTGTCAATGCATCTTTTTGAGGGGGATGCTGAGGATGCCTCCTTGACACATGGCTCTTCAGAGAACTCCAAGTTTTAAATGAACAAGGACAGTCTGAATAAACACAAGGATAAGGATGACGACGTCTAAAATTCCTATGATCAAGCTTAAAATGCTTGAGAAGCTCAGAACGCTTGGCTTTGGAGACACCACAATCTTTGCATTTGCACACTGAGTTACTTGCCAACGAGAATGGTGAGGTAGAGCATAGGCGAGAAGAAAGATAAATTACAAAACTGACCCTCCAAAGCAATAATGAAAAGGTGCACATTACTTACGTTTTTCATGTGACTGGATTATTCAAAACCTAATTGTTCTTATTGTTGTTCAGCAGTACCCCATCCTACAAAAGACAAAGAGAAATAACAAACTGGCTCACATAAAAGTAAACAGACGACTTCTTTACCGGGCATGCTGGTCGACGCGATATGTTAAAATAAGTGTTTAGGCACGTCACTAAAGACATGTTTGGGCCTTCATGTAAAGCTAACGTTATGTGTTAACATTAATAATAAATGAGAGACCATACAAGTAAGCAGAGCGAATACCTTGCGAACGCGAGCTTCATAATAAATCAATAAAAATCATCATAATAATAAAGCTTCATAACAACTTTAAGTCCACACAAAGCGTCTGAAGCGTGCATGTACTTTATACATGGCACTGTACAGTATCGCACTCCAGCATACCTGAAACGTTTCAATATCAATCCATCTCACCTCAAGCAGTTTACTTGTATTATTATTATTATATCCACTTGGTCAACATTGTAATGAGGGAAACTTGTAAACCTTCTAGCCGAGTTAGAGCCGTTAAACTAGTAATACTAACCGTATGTAAAACAAAAGTACAACATAATATTTTATGAAATCATACATGTATAATGTTAATAATACGCCCAAGCGTTTGTTTAAAATTACTTGCCAATTTTCTTGATTCCCGTTTTACCACGCCGAGCTCATCCATGTGGTGTAACAAGATGGCGGAAAGCTGAACGTCCTCACGCACGACCACGGATGACGTTAGAAGTCACGTGACAATGGGAACCAATATTTTTAATTTAATTTACAGAAACGTATTTACTTTACACTAACAAGACTTACTTTTAATTTAAATCAACCAAACTTTTTACATAACACTGATGGCTAGACAGAAAATTAAATGTTTTGAGTTAGATCAAGTATAACAACTTCTTTAGAGTAATGACATGTCTTGTGCACTTTTTTCAGTGTAGTTCTAATAGGGGCTCAGTGTACCTGCGCAACTGGGATTTAAACCCAGCTCATGTCTTCTGCTGGTTAGATCAGCATCAAAGAACTCTCTCAACTGTTAAATAACAGATATAAGATTAAAATAATATCAGATTTTATTCTCATTTAAAATAAACACAAAAAATTGAGATAAAAAATTAAGTAAGAAATTTACTTTTGCTATGGTTAAATAAATGTTCAGTGATATCTTCCAAAGACTTTTGAATTTTGGCGCAATTTTTTCTCTATATACTGTTGATATGACAATTAGTAAATACACTAAGTTCCGTCATCCTGGCATGTGTGGAAAGTTTTAAACCATGTGTGTTACAACTAACCCCGCGTTAGGTTGTGCCCCGTGCTCCCCTACACTGCAGTTTTTGATCGGTAAGATTTTTAATGCTTTTAGCATTTATTTTATTAAAAATACAAAAAAACTGTAATAACTGTAGAACTGTAACTGTAAAAACTGAAATATTAATAAAATATAAAATAACTGTTTTCTATTTGAATATATTTTAAAATGTAATTTATTTCATTTATGATTATTATCAATGTTGAAATCAGTTGTGTAAAAATTTTTTTAGGATTCTTTGATGAATAGAAAGTTCAAAAGAACAGAATTTATCTGAAATAGAAAGCTTTTGCAACATTGTACTACTGTTCAATAGTTTTGGGTCAGTAAGATTAATTTATTATTAACTTAAATTAATACATTTATTCAGCAAGAATGCATTAAATTGATCAAAAGTGACAGTAAAGACATTTTATAATGTTACAAAAGATTCTATTTAAAATAAATGCTGTTCTTTTGAACTTTCTCAAAGAATTTATCAAAGAATTCGGGAAAAAAATGTTTTACACAACTGTTTTCAACATTGATAATAATCATAAATGTTTCTTGAACAGCAAATCATCATATTAGAATGATTTCTGAAGAATCATGTGACACTGAAGACTAAGTATTGATGCTAAAAAAACAGCTTTGATCACAGGAATACATTAGATTTTAAAATATATTAAATTAGAAAAGTTATTTTACATTTTTTCATTTCACAATATTACTGTTTTTTTGTATTTTTAATCAAATAAATGCAGCCTTGGAAAGCATAAGAGACTTCGTCTAAAAACATTAAAAATCTTACTGATCAAAAACTTTTGAACGGAAGTATAGTGTTTACTGTAGCTTTTGTAAGCTCTCGCTTTTGTAAAACTGTTCACTGCTGCTTAGGAAAATTATCCATGATTTTGTGATCGATTACTAATTGCATTATCATTCTCCGACAAATATGATTAAATAGTGGATAACATTGTATCTATAATCTATAAGAAAATGACAAAAAAAACCCCTCTGAACTCTGAAACGTCCTGTGAAATCCATGCTTGCATGAAATCCGTTCTGGACGATCCTCTTGTTCGTTAACATTGTCGGGGTCTGAATCGGGCTCATCCTTAATTATTTACACCAGAGCAGAACTCGATGTTATGGAGGGGCAGGACATTTCCCGAACACGCGCTAAGCTGTGCCAATCACAACACACTGGGCATGCTAACCAATCACAGCACATTTCGTATTTCGGAAGGAGGGACTTCTTCTATACAGGAACTAAACAGCGTGTTCGAGCCAGACTGGGGAGAGAGGAGCCGTAATAATGGAAAATATGTGAAAAAGAATGCATTTTTTTGAATAATCAAGCATGAAAACATATTCTAGTACACCCCAAAAACAAAATCAAGACTTCATAAAAGGGCATAATAGGACCCTTTTGAAAGTGCTACTTTTGGATTTCCAGCGTCATGCATTTGATGCACACAGCTATTATTGTGACAATCAGGCTGTGAAAGTGGACTAGTGAGTAGATGAGTTTTCTTGATTGTTGTGATGTTTAATGTCCCTGACAACCTCTGTAGTCCCATTTTAGCCACTTGTTAGCAACTATCTTTTTCAAGACAAGTAAAAGAATAAAACGTGAAAGTATATTCAGCTTGTGTTTACCACAGACCTTATTTCAGGCATTTAACTAAAATCCCATTGAAAAAAAAAAACACTGACTAACTCGTTTCTAGGTTTTGGCCTACAAGAATGCATAATCCCTGCAGCACTCCATTAGCAGCTCGCTGCAGGTGATGATTAGCAGTAAGTAATGACTGAAATTTCATTCTGTTCCTCACACAAGGCCATCACGTGGTTTCAGAAGAAGTAAAAATGTCTTAAGAACAGATTTAAAACAAACAATCTGATGTGCAATGGAAGATTATTCCAAAGTCATGGAGTTAGTATTGAGAAACGATGATCATCCTTACATTTTAAATGGGACGTGGGACGGTTGTAACAGGGTATTTGAAGACCCCAGAGACTTAAGTGTGGAAGAAGAGATCAGGAATGTTGAGAAGCCATTTAGCCCCTCTAAAACAAATAAGATTGTGTATAGAAAGCCAGTGAAGCAAGTACAAGTAAATCTCTTCCTGGTTTCATCTTGTGTAATATAAGATGGTCCGTTAGCAATTACCTGAAATAATTGCACATTTATCATTTACATGTACAAAGCCCACATTTAAAACAGCCGACCTAAATGAATGTCAGGTTATTTGAATGAATAATTGAATTGTTTACCTTCAGGTGTCAGCCATAAGATTATATTTTCAGTAAACAAACCAAAGTGACGTTCATACCAGTTGCCTCCTTTGATAAGAGAATCCATTCCACAACATGCTGACGGTTTTCCTGGTCCTGTGATTGACAGTGCTCTCTAACCACAAATTATCTCTGCAACCAGCTCTGCAAGCCTTAGATAGATTGTTTTGTTACCTTTCACAGAAGCAAAAAGATGGAGCAGGGGCTTTTTCTCAGAGGAACCCCAAAAAAAAGAGTTGAGAATCGAAATATGAGATTAAGTAATCACTCATTTCACTCTCAACACTGTCCAGCTGCAACACCAGTGGATAAAAAGAGAGCGAGGCAACATCTCTATTGTCTCCCTTGAGCTCCTTATGCTCTCATTAGCTATGATTCCATCCACCTATTTTTATGCGCATTTTGGGATATTGCATAAAAAACATGCCAAAATGTGCATAAATTCTAAAAATGCACATAAAAAAAAGCTTATGACAACTCAACTGAGTCGGATAAATGTTTTATCCCATAAACCCTTATTTACACTGCATGCGTCTGCGGTGCGTTACGGCTGCGACAAGGTTTTGTTACGGCTGCGACAAGGTTTTGTTCCGTCTTCCACGCGGTGCCAACTCACACCAGGAGCATTTCAGGAGCGAAGCGAAGCGACAGGATTCGCGAGATCACGTGATTTGCCTGTCCTACGTTGTTTTTCTCGATTTGTTTGTGTTCTAACATTAAGTGTTTGTTTTGTCCAGTTTAATTCTGTTCATTTTTGTGTTTTTTGCTATCCCACATGAAAATATACTACAGTATTTACTGCAGTAAACTAGTAAATTGTAGTATATATATATTATAGTATTTACAACACTTTATTAATGAATGCTACACTGCCCTACAAAGGCAAAAGGCAGTAACTTCATTTTTGGTCGAAAATTAGTTATTGATATTTTTGGGACATTTAAGACCTCCTTTATCATGTGGATATCTTGAAGTATCTCAAGTATCTTGAGTCAATTCCGTTGTTTTATCGAGAAAATAATGGGTTGTCTTAACAGTAACTTCCAAAATCCCAGGAGAAACCAAGGCAGAACACCGTAACACCAGTTCCCTTTCAGTCAGTACACTACGAGTTACGTCAGTTACTGACGAAAAGGGGGTTTCGCTTAGAAGCCAATCGCCTTTGAGCTCTACAAAACGAGCCAATGGCATGAAGATGCCATGGGTCTGCGGAATTTGCATAACGCAACCCCGCCCCACCGCGTGGGTATAAAGGGCGTTGCGTGGCAATCTCGCATTATGTTTCTGCTTCAGAGCCGAGTGTTACTGCCTGAGCGTTTTCTCTCTTCAAGACGAGTGTCTCTCTAGAGTGTTGGTGTTACGGCGCGTTCCAGCGAGTTCCGCATTCCTGTCTGATCTGTGCAGTGATCTAGCACAGCGTGTGTGTTCTCCCTGGGCGCTTCAGCATTTCTGCAGAGCAAAAACTCCTCTCTAAAAGAGCTGCACGCGGCACGTCTTTTTCAAGATGTCTCCCCCGTGCTCCGTTTCTGGGTGCGGTCGGCTGGTTCCTCTGTTTTACGGGCATGATCGCTGTTTGGCGTGCTTGGGCCTCGTGCACGCCGAGCGCGCGTTCATGGATGAGTCATGTTCCCACTGCGGGAACATGGCCATCGCAGTGTTGCGGTCAAGACTCCATAATCTCCGTACTTGAGGGAGGGTCCCCTCTACCACACCCCAATCTATTCCCTCCACGAGAGGGAATACTTTGGCTGGTGGTCAGGGTGACTTGAGGGTGACGGTGTGGGCCAACCCGACGAATCCTCCTCGGGCCATGCCCCCTTCTAGCACACTGCAACCCGTGGTGTTGCCAGATGAGGGCACAGGTGTTTCCTGTCCTGGGCCCTGCGTTTCATTTGGCGCACCGGCTGAGGATATTATGTCGATCGCCACATCACAAGGTGGGCTGGATTCCTCCAGAGATGACGATTCGGCTGTGTTGCCTCCTTCGGGAGTTCCAGCATTGCCCGAGTCTGATCCGGAGCTCACAGCCATGCTTTCCCGGGCGGCCGAGGCTCTTGGGCTTGTGTGGAACCCTCCGCGATGTCCCGAGTGCTCTCGGCTAGATGATTGGTATCTGGGGGCGGTCCGTGCCGAAGGCGCCTGTCAGCCCCCAGTGCCCTTCTTCCCGGAAGTGCATGAAGAGGTGTCGAAGTCGTGGAAGTCTCCCTTGACTTTTCGCGATTGTTCGGCAGCCACTTCCGCCTTCACTGCCCTCGACGGCGGCGCGGTGAAAGGGTACACTGGGGTTCCTCCTGTTGAGTGCTCTGTTGTGATGCAACTGTGTCCGCAGAGCGCTGCGACATGGCGTGGTGACCCAAAGCACCCGTCCAAGGCCTGTAGGTTTCGGCTGCGTCCGCCCTGCATGCGATGGCCACCCTTCAAGTCTACCAGGCCAAGGTGCTCAGAGACATGCACGAGGGCAATGCTGACCCCGCATTAATGCAGGAGCTGCGGGCGGCCACCGACCTCGCTCTACGAGTGACGAAGGTGACCGCTTGCTCTCTCGGTCCACTTCTGTGGTCCAGGAGCAGCACTTATGGCTCAACGTGGCTGATATGAGCGAATCTGAGCGAACCCGTTTCCTCAATTCTCCCATTTCCCAGGATGGGCTATTTGGCGGGGCGGTCCAGGACTTCGCCCAACAGTTCTCGACCGCTGCTGCCTCCACCCAGCCGCCGGCTCAGAAGCCTCAGTCTGCTCCCCGCCGAGGCCGCCCTCCTGCGGCTCCCGCCCCTCCCGCTTGGCCCCAGCACCAGCCTTCACCCGGGCCGAAGCGGAGTGGAGGACGCCGCAGGAAGGCAGTCCCCCAGCCTGCTAAAAGGCAGTCTAAGCGGCTGTCCTGAGACGGGCGGCTCGGAGGTGAACTCAGTTCTTTCCGAGGAGATGGTAGCAGGGCCACTCCTTCCCCCGGTGGAGGGCCGGGGGAGAATCCTTGGTTTTCCCCTTCCACCGCTGACCTCACGGCCGGCGGCACCCTATTCATGGTTAAAAAAAGAACTGACATTTTCACCTCCGAGCCTCAAGAGGGTGCGGCTGGCAGTGTGCGACGCCAAGCAGCCTCGCCACTCTCGGCCCCCTCTGTCGCCAGCCCCCTGGCAGATGAGACCCCCGTGGAATGCTGGTCCTTCCCTGGTCTCCTCTGTCAAGACGCAGAATTCGACCCCGCCCACACCACTGCGTTTCCCCCAGTGAGCCTTCTCGCACAGGTTCTGTGCAAGATCAGGAAGGACAGGGAGCAGGTCCTTTTGGTCGCCCCGTATTGGCCCAGCCGGACCTGGTTCTCAGAACTCGTACTCCTTGCGACAGCCCCTCCCTGGTCGATCCCTCTGAGGAAGGACCTCCTTACTCAGAGACGGGGCACCATATGGCACCCACGTCCCGACCTTTGGAACCTACACGTGTGGGACCTGGACAGGACGTGGTAGGTTTGAGTACCCTGCCACCTCAGGTGGCGGCTACCATAACTTCCACTAGGGCCTTGTCCACGAGACAGGTCTATGCGTTGAAGTGGAACCTCTTCGTCACCTGGTGCTCTTCTCGCCGAGAAGACCCCACGAAATGCCCGATCGGGTCCGTGCTTTCCTTCCTCCAAGAAGGGCTGGAGCGAAGGCTGTCTCCCTCCACCCTGAAGGGTCTATGTGGCCGCGATTTCGGCTCACCATGACCTGGTGGACTCAAAAACGGTAGGACAGCACGACCTGGTCAGCAGGTTCCTTAGAGGGGCGAGGAGATTAAATCCTCCTCACCCTCCTCAAATACCCTCTTGGGATCTTGCAGTGGTTCTATCTGCCCTGCAGAAAGCTCCCTTTGAGCCTCTGCATCTGTGGAGCTGAAGTTCCTTTCAATGAAAGTGGCGCTCTTGATTGCTCTGGCTTCCATCAAGAGGGTAGGGGACCTGCAGGCATTTTCGGTTGATAAAGTGTGCCTGGAATTCGGGCCGGCTAATTCTCACGTGATCCTGAGACCCCGGCCTGGATACGTGCCCAAGGTTCCCACCACTCCCTTCAGGGATCAGGTGGTGAACCTGCAAGCGCTGCCTGTGGAGGAGGCAGACCCAGCCTTGGCACTGCTCTGTCCAGTACGCGCCCTTCGCGCTTACGTAGACCGGACGCAGTGTTTCAGGACCTCAGACCAGCTCTTTGTCTGTTACGGAGGGCAGCAGAAAGGGAAGGCTCTCTCCAAGCAGAGGTTGTCTCACTGGATAGTGGACGCCATTGTCCTGGCATATCAGGTTCAGGGCATGCCATGCCCCCTTGGGGTTAGAGCACATAAGTTAAATTGGCAACTTAGGAAGGAAACTCCTGGAGCTCCTAAAGTGTGGCATGTATGGGTGTGATGCAATACAGATAAAAAATTCAGTGATTTTGCATTGCCTCTGATTTGCAGTGATTGACTGATTACGAAAAAAAAAAAAAGTGATTGTATTACCGTGTCATTATTTTTTTTCTAGTGTTGTACCGGTCAAAAGTTTGGAATAATTACGTTTTTTTTTTTTAAGAATTCTCTTATTCTCCCCAAGACAGCATCAATGTAATCAAAAATAAAGTAAAAACTAATATTATGAAATATTACTATTTAAAATAACGGTTTTCTATTTTAATATATTTTAAAATGCAATTTATCTCTGTAATGGCAACAATGTTGAAAATGGTACTAAAAATGTATATAAAATCAACAGTAACTTATTGGCAACAAATAGCCAGCAATCTTCTGTATTTTATACTACAGTAAAATTAGGCTACTGTAAAACTAACTACAGTAGTTTTCAGCAAATTAAAATAAAGTGCATCATTATACTGTAATTGTTATGATTCCAGCCTGTGTTCCCCTGTCTTGTGTGTTCCTGGACTCTTATGTTATTTCCTGTCTTGCACCATGTTTTGTAGTTCTGTGTAGTTTTTCTTGTTGATTAGTTTCCCCAGGTGTTTCCTATTTGCCACTCCCCCTTGATATCTTGTTTAGCTTGTTTCCCTCTGTGTATATATAGCCCTTGTGTTTCTCTTGTGCTTGATCAGTTATTGATGGTGTTCATGTGTTTGGTTGGGGGTGCTGGGATGTTCTTGTTTTCTCTGTGTGTTCTTTGGATTGCTGCTGTTATCCTCGTGTGGACTATTTACAGTGGGGAGAACAAGTATTTGATACACTGCCGATTTTGCGCTTACAAAGCATGTAGAAGTCTGTAATTTTTATCATAGGTACTCTTCAACTGTGAGTGACGGAATCTAAAACAAAAATCCAGAAAATCACATTGTATGATTTTTAAGTAATTAATTTGCATTTTATTGCATGACATAAGTATTTGATACATCAGAAAAGCAGAACTTAATATTTGGTACAGAAACCTTTGTTTGCAATTACAGAGATCATACGTTTCCTGTAGTTCTTGACCAGGTTTGCACACACTGCAGCAGGGATTTTGGCCCACTCCTCCATACAGACCTTCTCCAGATCCTTCAGGTTTCGGGGCTGTCGCTGGGCAATACGGACTTTCAGCTACCTCCAAAGACTTTCTATTGGGTTCAGGTCTGGAGACTGGCTAGGCCACTCCAGGACCTTGAGATGCTTCTTACGGAGCCACTCCTTAGTTGCCCTGGCTGTGTGTTTCAATATGGTGCAGTTGTCCTGTTCCCATTGCAGAAAAGCATCCCCAAAGAATGATGTTTTCACCTCCATGCTTCATGGTTGGGATGGTGTTCTTGGGGTTGTACTCATCCTTCTTCCTCCAAACACGGCGAGTGGAGTTTAGACCAAAAAGCTCTATTTTTGTCTCATAAGACCACATGACCTTCTCCCATTCCTCCTCTGGATCATCCAGATGGTCATTGGCAAACTTCAGACGGGCCTGGACATGCGCTGGCTTGAGCAGGGGGACCTTGCGTGCGCTGCAGGATTTTAATCCATGACGGCGTAGTGTGTTACTAATGGTTTTCTTTGAGACTGTGGTCCCAGCTCTCTTCAGGTCATTGACCAGGTCCTGCCGTGTAGTTCTGGGCTGATCCCTCACCTTCCTCATGATCATTGATGCCCCAGATCTTGCATGGTGCCCCAGACCGAGGGAGATTGACCGTCATCTTGAACTTCTTCCATTTTCTAATAATTGCGCCAACAGTTGTTGCCTTCTCACCAAGCTGCTTGCCTATTGTCCTGTAGCCCATCCCAGCCTTGTGCAGGTCTACAATTTTATCTCTCATGTCCTTACACCGCTCTCTGGTCTTGGCCATTGTGGAGAGGTTGGAGTCTGTTTGAGCGTGTGGACAGGTGTCTTTTATACAGGTAACGAGTTCAAACAGGTGCAGTTAATACAGGTAATGAGTGGAGAACAGGAGGGCTTCTTAAAGGAAAAACTAACAGGTCTGTGAGAGCTGGAATTCTTACTGGTTGGTAGGTGATCAAATACTTATGTCATGCAATAAAATGCAAATTAATTATTTAAAAATCATACAATGTGATTTTCTGGATTTTTGTTTTAGATTCCGTCACTTAAAAATTACAGACTTCTACATGCTTTGTAAGTAGGCAAACCTGCAAAATCGGCAGTGTATCAAATACTTGTTCTCCCCACTGTACCTGTCTCCTGGTCTGGATTATCAATGTTTTTGTCTTTTATTATTAAATCTGTGTGAGCATTTGGATTCGCTCTGGCCTCATCCTTGCTCATCCATAACAGCTATTGTTGTTGTTATTATTATTTTTAAACAATTACAAGATTCCATAATAATTAATTTCCTTATACATAAAATGAGTAAACAAACTAGAAAAAAAAAAAACAATCAGTTTAACCAGCACCCCTTCCCCAGCCTGTTAATATATGATACGATCACATTAATACAACATTTCAGTTATGATACAATGCACTAAAGAATAGAATTTCTACAAAGATGAAAGTGTCCCATATCCCATATAAATAGTCTTTTTCCAGAACAGCAATAACAGCTTCTAGGCTGTTATAAGTCTATATGTGAGGAATTTCTGCTGCGTTTTGTTCAACAGTAGATATGTATGAATTATAAAGCCCTATTATAATGAGCACTGGGTCTGGTTCCATATTCACATTAAGCACATCTGAAAGCCCCTTAAAGGGATAGTTCACCCAAAAATGAAAATTAGCCCATGATTTACTCACCCTCAAGTCATCCTAGCTGTATATGACTTTCTTCTTTCAGACGAATACAATCAGAGTTATATTAAAAAAGTCCTGGCTCTTCCAAGCATTATAATGGCATTGACTTGATGGTTCGTTTTAGAAGTCCATAAAAGTGCATCTATCCATCATATAACTGCTCCACACGGCTCCGGGGGGTTAATAAAAGCCTTCTGAAGTGAAGTGGCGCGTTTGTGTAAGAAAAATATCCATATTTAAAACTTTATAGACTAAAATAACTAGCTTCTGGCGGTACGCAAGTCGACTTATGGTGAAAGAGTAACCCTTGACCCTTGAACCCTTGACGCATGTGTATTGACGAACGCAGAAGCGCAGAGGATAGAGCAAAACAAAGCACAGGTCATGAATTAGAAGTCTAAAACGAGAATTTTTAAAGAGAAATGGCGGAGAATTTCAATATAAGAAAAGAGGGGCTTGAGTTTGTTGCCCAGCCCTATCCACGAAAGGCTTATATACATCGTGTCAGGGGTTACTCTTTTAGTGCAAGTCGACTTGCGTACCGCTGACCGCCGGGCAGTAATATAGGAATATTCCAAAATAAATATAATATTTGGGTTAGTATATCAAGGAGAACGGGAGGGCTCTCCAATAGTGTATACTGGTTTGCAACTTAGTAAATAGAGGGTTAAAATTTGCTTTGAAAAGCAAAGAATATATATAGCCACAGTTCCCAAATATTTTTGTCCATGGAGACTTTAAATGGGGAGGAGTATATTACGGACAGATCCTTCAAACCAATAGGCGTGAGTTCACTTTTATCAAAATTAATTTTAAACCCTGAAAATTTCCCAAAGGGTGTAATAGTTTCCGGTATAGCAGGAAGGCTCACCTGAGGTTAGGTAACATAAAGCAGAATATTGTCCATATACAACGATATTTTATGAACTGTGTTTAAAGTATTGAAGCCATGTATGGATGGGTTAGATCGAATGTTTCTGCCAGGGGCTCTATCATAAAAGCAAACAAAATGGGTGAAAGGGGTGTCTGGTTCCTTGTTGACGACGGAAGGGTTCCAATAAAGTTTTATTAGTTAAAACCTGGGCGGATGGGTTATATACAATTTTAATCCAGTTTATAAACTCATGACCCATATCAAATTTCTCAAGGATTGCAAATAAATAGCGCCATTCCACTCGCTCAAATGCTTTTTTGGCATCCAGTGAGATTACAATCAAATTGTCTTGGATTGCCCTAGGGCGATACATTATATTGAATAGCCATGTAGTGTTATGTATAGTGTTGCTTCCTGGAATAAATCCATTCTGATCTGTGTTAATTAGTTTGTTAATTAATTTGCTAAGTCTACTAGCAAGCATCTTGAAGAGTAATTTTGATCAACATTAAGAATGGAGATCAATCTCTATCCCTCGACTCTTCCGGATTTTTTTTTTTTAACCTTTTTTAGGACTTACTGTGATAACAGCCTGTGTAAATGTTGGTGGCAGTCTGGTTACTAAGTATAGGGTAAGCATGTAATTTAATATTTTATATAGCTCGGCAGGTAACTCATCTGGGCCATGAGTTTTCCTGCTCTTTAAAGAGTTTAATGTATTCTTTAAATCCTCTAAGGAAATATCTTTATTAAGAGATGTCCGATCTTCTGGAGATAAAAAGGGGAGGTTATATTCATATAAGAACTCATCCATAGCTTGTGGGTCCAAAAAAGGGTCTGAAGAATATAACTTTAAATAAATGTCCTTAAAAAATTGGTTTATATCTTTAGGCGCAATACAGTGCATCCCACATTTGGTCTTTATTTTATGAATTGTCCTTTCACTTTCCTTTTTTCATAGTTGTCTGGATAGTAATTTATGGGGCTTTTCCCAAAAATCTAAGTATTTTTATTTAACAAAATGAAATGTTTTATTTATTTAAGACAATTTTAGGACTTTAGGACATTAGAAATAAGGTTGCTCTCAGCCAGAAAATAATAAATACGGGTATACATTATGCAAGTGAAATGTATATTCTCTTTCGATTAAGTGCAGAAGTCTCCAAATGTCTACCATATTGGAATTATTGAGGAATGCATTGAAGAATTTTCTTGAATTAGATTAAAGGGGGCTTTTGAAAGATGATCTATTGAGATAGGTGTCAAGGACGCACTTAAAGTCACTGCTTATGTTTGAGACATATTAGGAATAAGAGAAAAGACCTTCAGACTCCATTAGTTCTCAGGGCTTTTTGTTTAAATGGTACCCCTTTCCGTAATAAAATAGCAACCCCCCCTAGTTTTAACCGAAAAAAATCAAGGGGATGATTTAATCCTTTCACAGGTAAATAAGAACTTTTCTGTTGCTTTGAGTTATTGTTGCTTTTTGCATAATTGAAAATCTGACCAAGCATCATCACTACTTGTTTACCACCTTGGAGTAATTTAAACGGCCCCCACCCCACATTCCCCAGAATTTAAACATTAATCCCGTCATCTGACCGTCTAACTAGAACTCGCGGTGTGATACGGAATTACACGAAAAGGTAAATTAAATGCAGTAATGTAATAAAAACAATAAAATAAACCTTCTGACAAAAACTTTCAAAATAGCATCAAACCTCGAATCAGCACAAGGGGAACATCTCAACATAACATAGAATGACATGAATCTTAACATGAGGAGTGACCAGTCAATAGCTGCGTTTACATGGACCCTAATAATCCGAATGTAATCGGACTAGTAGCACAATCAGAACAAAAAAGTCACATGTAACCACGTCAATGGGAATGAATTGGCTAGATCTGATTACAATTACATTTGGATTGTAAGAGGTGGTTTATTCCTTTTGTAATCCAATCGAGAGGGCATGTAAACACTTGATCGGATTGAAAACTGAAACTGGAAAGTACTGCGCATGTGCAATGACGTCGAAATACCGTAATGACGTGTGGAACGAGCCGTTCTTCCTGTTGAATAGAGTGTCATAAACGAGTGTAGTGTCTTTCTGAAATTCTCTTTCCACTCAGCGTCTGTGAAGTGGAGCAGGACCATGTCCCACCAGTCCTTGTTTCGGACTCTTATCCTCAGACGCCTTGTTTTGGGCACAGGAATGGGCGTTTTTACTGTTTGATAAATATAATGCATATATTATGCATAGCAGTTCATGTGCTCGTTGTCGCCTAATTAGGACCCAAAATAGAAAAATATTAAGTCTGCGTTTTAAAACAAAGGAGGTTAGTTAGTATGCAGCAACAGCGGGAAACTCTTTATATGCATGCAGTGTGTGCATGTCAAAAGATTAAATCCAATGACGTATTGTGACGTATAAATGCGCACATCAACCCGATCACTTTATTTATCGTTCATGTAAACACTACGTTCGGATAAATCAATCAGAATGAATTCATTCAGACTGGTCCTGAAATTCCAAAGTTGCTTTCAGCAAGCCTGACTGCTTTGTCTGGATGGGTGAAGAAGTACTCCTTGCCGTTGTGTGAAATCCTCAGCATCGCTGGGTATTGTAGACAATATTTATCTCCGGGGTTATATTTCAACAACTCCCTTGTGAGTTTGAAAAGTGTGCGTCGATTTACCACAGCAGGTGGGTAATAAATGTTGGAAAAATGTTGATTTTTTGGCCCTTTGAAGACAATCTGTTGAATCCTGGCCACCTTTTGCATCAAGTAGCGCAACAAGTAGTGATGATGCTTGGTCAGATTTTCAATTATGCAAAAAGCAACAATAACTCAAAGTAACAGAAAAGTTCTTATTTACTTCATGGAATGTGAAAGGATTAAATCATCCTGTTAAATCATTCTAATTAAATCATCCCCTTAATTTTTCATTTAAAACTGATGCAAGGAGGAGGGGAAGTTTGTATTTATATCAATGAAAGTTGGTTTCATAATTTTGCAATTAGAGAAAGCATATGTAATCCTGATCTTGAACTACTGTGTATTACTTTGCGGCCGTATTATCTGCCAAGAGAATTTATCAATATATTTGTCTGTGCAGTGTATATCTCACCTAGTGGGAATGTTCATAGGGCGGCAAGTCAAATTGCAGATTGTGTTCACAAGCATTTACAAATTAAGCCTGATGCACCTCTATTGATTCTTGGTGATTTTTAATCAGTGTGGATTGGAGAGATCCTTACCAGGGTTTTTTCAATATGTGAAGTATGGAACGAGGAAAAATAATATCCTTGATATGCCTATATATCCTAGTGTTATGGCAATATTAAGGATGCTTATGTAGCTAAAGCCAGACCCCCCCTCGGTAATTCTGGTCATAATGTTATTCATCTGCTCTCTACCTTTCGGTCAGTTTTTAAGACAAGTAAACCAATTACTAAGGTTGTTAAGGTATGGTCAAGTGATAGTATAGAGGAACTGAAAGGATGTTTCCTCTGCACGGACTGGGACATTTTTTATCAGGAGGCAAACATAGATATGGTCACTGAAACAATCACTGCATATATTTCCTTCTGTGTGGATTTAGTTATCCGTCAAAGAGTTATTAAGAGGTATCCAAATAACAAATCATATGTAACGGGGAATTAAAGATTGCATTAAAAGGAAGAAAATGGTCTACAGGTTGGGGGACACGGGGGGATGAGAATGGCACGGACACAATATAAGGAACGGGCTGAACAACATTTAGCAAAATGTGACACAAAGGAACTGTGGAACTCAATTCGGGGAATGAACAACATGACCCCGACAAGGAAGCCATCGTTCATTGGTAATGGTAAATGAACTGAATAACTTTTATATGAGATTCGAGACTGACACTTTTAAGGAATGTTATGATATTTTAGGTAAATTAAGTTGTAATGTCGGTGATGACAGAATATTAATATGTTCAGGGGATGTTATAAGGGTTTTTAAAAAATTATGCTCTAGTAAGGCAACAGCACCAGATGGGATGTCAAGTTTTCTTTTTAAAAGACGCTCACACCAGCCTGGCATCGCCTTTTCCAGCTCTCAACTGATAAGCACACAGTACCAGAGCAGTGGAAAAAATCTATTATAATCCCAATTCCAAAAAATTCATACCCTCAGGGCAATAATGACTATAGGCCAGTGGCCTTAACATCGAATGTTATGAAATCATTTGGGAAGATCATAATAGGAGAGCTCCGGAAGAAAGTGGAGCCGTCCTTAGATCAGTATCAATTTACATATTAAAGTAATCGTGGTACTAACGATGCGTTCTCTACATTAATGCACCTTGTTTTAAAGCATCTGGAGAGTCCGGCTGCTTACGCTAGGCTACTTTTTATTGATTTTAGTTCTGCCTTTAACTCAATTCAACCACACAAACTGTTGGTTAATTTACGAGTCAATCCTTTTATAATCAATTGGTATTATTCTTTTTTAACAAATAGGATACAACAGGTGAAATTTAATTCAGTGTTGTCGGATGTTGCAGTAACTAGTACAGGGGCACCGCAAGGGTGTGTAAGTTCGCCAGTTCTGTTTACTCTTCACACAAACGACTGTGTTGTCCAGCTGTCAAACCAATTCATTATGACATTTTCTGATGACACTGTATTATTGCACCTGTTGACTAGAGACTGCAATATTAATGGCTACAAAGCTGCTATAGAAGGGTTTGTGGGCTGGTGTGACGACCATAATTTACAGATTAATGTCAAAAAAACTGAAGAGGTCATCATAGACCCCAGATCAGTGGGGAACAGGAGCTCTGTTGTGGTTCATGGTGAAGCTATCAAACAGGTTGCTTCTTATAAATATCTGGGGGTCCACATTGACAGTGAGCTTAAATGGCACACACGTGTCAAGTGTGTGCACAAGGGTTCAGCAGCGCCTACATTTTTTACGGAGATTACAATTATTTGGAGTGAACAGTAATATAATGTTACATTTTTATAAAGCAATGATAGAGTCTCTTTTAAGATATGGAATCATTGTTTGGTTCGGCAGTTTAACAGTAAAATTGAGAGCTCAAATAAATAACTTGGTAAAAGTAGCAAGAAAAATCATGGGGATACAGACAATCAGCTCTTTACAAAATATTTTTGAGCTTTGCACGATCTAGCAGGCCAACAAGATTTTATTGGACTCTTCACATGTATTGTACCCTGAGAATGCGCTGATGCACTCTGGCCAGAGATACAGGGTTCCATTATGCAGGCATAATCAATACTCATTTGTCCCATTGTCTGTTAAATTAATTAATGAGCAATTGCGACAGGATGTTAAATAACTGCAATAACTAGTACAACAGGTAACTGAGGGTTTTGCTGAGTGTTTTTTTATTTTACTATTATTTTAATAGTATGTATCATTTTTTATGATACAGGGTTATAGGATTAGAATGGTTGTTAATGTTGTATGTTATATGTGTTGTGCGTTGATGTTGCAGCAGTTCTCTAATCTAAAACAAATTTGTCCTAAAGGAGGCAATAAATAATACCTTGACCTAGACCTTGATTTCTTCCATCTCAACATAATGCATATGCAGAATGAAGGCCTGTGGCGGTTCATCACCTCTAGGACGAGACTGTCAGGGTTGGAGTTGAAGGATAAGGCAAGGATTCAAATGCAGAGCAATGGGCTTTTTATTAATAATAAAAATAAAACAAAAATAAACAAAAACTACCCCATGCAGGAAAACAAGACAGGCAGCAAGACTTGGCAGGAACAGGACACACAAGGGGATGGTGCTTTTCCACTGCGAGTCTCGGCATGACTCGGCTTGGCTCGGCTCGCTTTACTTTGGCTCGGTTTGCTTTTCCACTGCAGTTTAGTACTGCTTCAAAGTGGGCGGGATTATAGACTGATCGTTATAGTTGTCTACTTGTCTACTGACCACGATACAGCCATTTCTTTTTTCAAGTTGCGTTCGACGGTCGTTTAAAGCAGGCCGTTTAAAGCAGGCCGGTTAAAAAGTTTTGCAAACAAATGATACTGTGGTGGCTGTTGCTGACTATTTAAATTTAGTGGGTTTGGTGTCTCGTGCCGCAAAATCCAATGATGCTGGTAGTAACGATTCTCTCTGACCAATCAGTGATCTGCAATGTTTACACATCACATTTTAGTATCGGTACAGCTTGCTTGGAACCTCAACTGAGGTAGTACTAAAAAAGGTATCAGGTACTAGGTACTATACACAGTGGAAAACCCCCCCAAAAGTGAGCCATACCGGGCCGTGGAAAAGTGCCATTAGACGACAAACTCGCACAGGACTGCAAACACAAACACAATAAATAGGGAGAGCAAACAAAGCAGCTAAGGAGGAAGGACAGGACAAATGAACCAATAATCAGATAACAAGAAGGGTGGGGTTACACAATAGACATGAGAGCACATGGCACAAAGAAACGAACATGACAAGCCATGTGCTCACACCAAACAAAACAAAAACACAAGCACATGGCTAGCGAACACAATCACAAGCCATGTGCTCAAACAAAACATAACACAAAAGCACATGGCTGATTAAAACACAAACTGCGTGCTTCACAGACACGGCAACACAAGACCACCTGGCCAATGAAAACATAAACCAAGCTCTCACAAAAACACGAGACAAGAGTGCACGGCGAGTGAACGAGCACACAACACGTGCACTCACACGAGAGACAAAACATGGAGCTTGAGTGTCCAAGCCCCCGATATGGAACCAAAACCAAACTATACATGAGTGCCGGGATCCGAACACCATGCTCCGAACATGAAACAAGCCACGTGGACAAGAGAGCGCATGGCTCGACTCAACTGCACGCTCACACAAAGACAAGGCAATAGTGTCAGGGCTCTGTCACAAAACCAAGAATAAACCAGACCGAAGTAACAGACCCCTGACAGAGTGTGCAGGGCTTGGTGGGCGCGGTCCATGTGCAGGGGTTTATCTAATGACAGGGCCTCTGCTAGGAGATGAACGACAATATTTTGACAGATATTTTGTCATCTTCTGTGGTTTTCGAGGTCTGTGCATTTATCTGTGAGCTGCTCCACTGTCAGCTCCAGCTTTCCCAAATCTTGTTCCGTCTGGAAGTCCCCAGTTCAAACAACTTTTATACAGACCCAGATTACAGACCTCTCACTCCGAGCCAGTGCCCATGCCCACCACGGACCCAGAGCCAACGCCCGTAACAGACCCAATGACAGAGCCCATGCCCGCCACAAACCCAGTGCTGGAGTCCACTACCGCCACTGAGTCTGTCCCAGAGCCAGAAATTGCCCCCATGTCTTTCCCTGAACCAGATCCCAACATTAGGGTCATCCCCGAGCTTGTTCCCTCTACCCAGTCCATCCCAGAGCCAGCAGCAGACCATGGCCTTATAGATCTGAGGTCCACAGATCCAGGTCCCACCCTAGTACTTTCCCTTGAACTTTCTCCTTCTCTGCTAGTCCCGTCCTGCTGTCTAGATGATCCGGTCCTGTGGAGTCCTTACTCTGCTCCCGTCCACTTCCCTGGATCCGCAATATCTGCTGGGGTCGTCCAGCTACTTGGCTCCGCACTCTCCTCTAGCTCTGTCCTTCTCCACCACCAGCACGGCTCTGTGAGGCCGATCCCCTGGCTACACCTTGGGCCTTCAGGCCCATGTCTCCACCTCGGCGTGTCAGCTCTATGGCTCCATTTTGGTTCTGTGCTCCCTCAGCTCCACTTTGCTCCACTTTGCTCCACTATCACTTAGGCTCCCTCGTCTCTCCGGCTCCACCTTGGTCTCTCAAAATCCTGGTTTTGCCATGGACTTCCGGGCCTGCACCTCAACCATCCACCCCTTCGGCTCCACCGGGCTCCTCCTTTCCTTTGGCTCCACCTTGGTCCTCATTCCTTCTGGCATTCTGCCAGTCCCCTGTCTCCATCTCAGTCACTCAAGCCGGCGGCGTCACCTCAGTCTTCCTAGCCTGCGATGTCACCCTGGGCCGTCGTCCTTAAGGCTTAGCTGGGGTCTCCACATTCTCCAGCTCTGCCTTAGTCAGTCAATCCCCAGGCATCGTCCAAGAAACCCAATGGGGCTCCACCTTTGCTCCCCCCTCCTTTGACTCCGCCATGGTGTTCCACTCAGCAAGCTCCTCCAGTTCCTCGCCCACCTCCAAGGCCCCCTCCTTCCACTATAGGGCCGTCATTTACATCTATGTTTGGACTGTGATTTACGTTGTTTAATGTTTGGATTGTTACTCCTGGTTATCTCCTGTGTATTAAAGACTTTAATGTGATTATCTGCATAAAGCGTGGATTACAACCACACTGTGATGTTAGACTTTCATGTGACTTGTTTTTAAAAAATATATACTATAAAAATAAAAAATGTCATAGTATTTGTTGCATGATAGTGATATGACTGAGTCATAAGTCTTTTAAAAATATCTTTTAAAATATCAGACCAGACCATTTTATGACTTGACAAGGTTACATTGTTTAAGTTGCAAAATGTGTGACTTCCCAAAAACTGTGGGAAAATATGTTATCACTTAACTTCAAACCACCCTGTATTTCTGCTCTGTATTTCATAAAAATTGTAAATATGCTAATATGTCATCTAATGTTAGATAAGTTTCTAGCACAGGAGTCGTCAGCGTAGCTCTCAGTGAATCTGCCTATATGTGGAGCTGGATGTCCCCAAGTGTAAAAGTAGATCATATCTTTATCTTTTCATTATGTCTTTAACTCTTGATACATTGCTGTACCAAAGAGAACATTGTCATTTGCTCTTTGAATGTCTTTGATATTCAATTATTCATGCTTTGTAAAAAACGCCAGGGCACATCAGGCATATGCATGATATTGATGATTTAAATAAGAAATCAAAGTGCATGCAATAATACGATCTGATTGAAGAGGGATCGCAATTATAAATAATTGCTGGTCTGAAGACAATGTGGGTGGATGCATTCAAAGGATCATGAAATACAATCAGTCACAGCATAATGTGTCATGTATTGCCAGAGCCTGGAATGGCCATTGTGAAAACCAGGAGGGGAAAACGGAATAAGATGCACATGATAGACTAAACAAATGCTTGAGTCTGATCCCTGCATCTGGGGAATTATGTATTTAAGGCATTTTTGCTCTATTTAGGATTTGTTTTGAGCTACGGTTAAAGATTTTCACTTTCAGGTTACACTCAACACATAACTCTATTTTGACATCCTGTTCTGCATGTACATACTTAGTATAGTAATTACAATTACTGGGTAATAACTAGTTACTCAGTTTGAACATTGAACCCATGCTAAGTCAATGTAGTTACCTTATATTACTCACTACATTCTGGGGAAGTACATTGTGAGTACACTGAAGTAAAATAAAGTGCAATGAACAGAGACAAACCAGGCAGGTGCTCAAACGTTATAGGGTATACATTTGTTTTCATTATTATTTGCATTGTTAATATTATTATTTCTTTTAATTTAGCATTTAATGCTGCGAGAGAAAGCCCCTGAAATATCATTTCGTACTGAAATGCCTAGTCTTCAATATGTTATTTGAAAGAAGATGGGCTTTCATCAAAGCATGAACCAGTGATAGACTTCACTGTAAGCATAAAACGCTTTTGCCAGTTTTATTAGAATTACTTTCACTCTTAATTTAAGAAGACCAGTTGCATTGGCAGGAAAAACAGAGCACCTCATAACATCCCATTATTACATCGATCTGTTCATAACATATTTGATAAAGATGATATCTTGCACTTTTCCTTGATTTAGTAAAATAATAACATTTTCCCTGTGTAGAATGTGTCCAAGAATGGTATATAAATAGCTGACAAGGACTTGCAATCAAGTTTAGAATAGTTTCTTATTCATTTAAATATTAAAAAAAAAAAAAAAAAAATACAAGATTGTTTTTTTTTAACATTAAGCCATTAATGGTTCATGCATACAAAAATACAGTGTTCAAATTCCAATGCACTGCTCAAAATAAACGTTTGAATGAATGAATAAATTATTAAATAAATCTGCAACTAAATTATAAACCGTTTTGTCTCAACTTAAAATTAAGTAGAAATTTACTTCATTATAAAGCAGAAGTTTAGTTTAATTCATTTGAATTGGGACAACATTATTAATTTTGATTGATGTTAAGGTAGAATTGATTAAACTGGGTATTGCATGGGACAGGGAGCATAATTGTTGAAATTACATGCTATTTTATGTGCTTTAGAGCGTATATGTTATATATCGGTTTATCCAAAAAGCAATGTTCAAATACCGGTAATGTGACTTTCATGCAGCAACACCGTAGAAGATATTAAGGCAAAAAAATAAGTATGGTTGCTCTATTGTCAGCTAGTTATCTGCAAGAGATTTGTTGAATTACTTTAACATGTATAATTTTATGGAGGTTTACTTAAATCAGTTTTGTATAGATTTAATCTATACAAATATTTGAGTAAAGTACCCAGTTTTAGTTTAAGGTAATGTTAACCCAATTTCAATGACTGTCTACAACTGAATTAATACTCAAAAACTGGACAAGGACTAAAGAAAACATGTCTTTTAGTATTTTTTATTTTTTTTGGTCCTTGTTCACACACACAAGAAAAGGTTATTGGTTCGTATCAACCTAATGAATAATTTATTTCTTGAATTGGTCAGATCATTAAATATATAGGACCAATTATCAATTATTGATTATTGGAGCTGGTGTGAGGGGGGCTTCCAAAAAAATTGTTCTTTTCAAAAGAACTACAAAGCAATCATTGGTAGAATTCTTAAGGAAGCAGAACTATTAAGAGCAATTGAGATCATACGCAAAACCAAATTCCCATCCTTGTTATTCCCATCTTTATTATTGACTCAATATGAATACTTTATGACTCCACAACCTCACTACAGAAGCTCATTCACCACTGGGAATAGAGTCTCTAAACCATACACATCCACTATAAATTTTAATCTCTGCAGCTCAGTATTCTCTGAAGAATTTCTGAATGTCACGGGAAGCAGATCCGCCTCCCCCCACAATCCTCTACACCCCATTTCATGACTTAAATGTCATCTTATTTTATTTAAGGAAGAATTTGAGGTGACTGTTTTATTTGAACCTACACTGCCTCATCACAAGACAAGTGAAATGTATTATTTGCAGAGCTTTTAGTGAATTCACTGTCTTATAAACCCTGTTATCTCTTACTTCAGTCCCATTTGGTGCAACATATGTACAAAATCGCAAAGCATGAAGCAACAGCAGTTTTCAGTACATAATATCATAATTTTTGCATAATTGTATTGCATCATACTTAAAATATTATATGTCAGCTATTTTATTTTAGTACTAAAATAACTTTACACTTTAATATGGGGAACACATATTCACTATTAACTACAACTTTTGCCGCAATAAGCTCCTAATTTACTGCTTATTAATAGTTAGTAAGGTAGTTGTTATATCATTTAAGTTTATGTATTGGGTAGGATTAAGGGATGCAGAATATGGTCATGCAGAATAAAGTATTAATATGTGTTTTATAAATACTAATAAACAGCCAATATGCAAGCTAATAAGCAACTAGTTAAAAGTGAGAATTGTTCCCCATACTAAAGTGTTACCAAATAAATAAAACTAAATATTAAAAAAATGTTCATTGTTAGTTCATGTTATTGCATTAACTAATGTTAACAAATGAGACCTTACTGTAACGTGATATGTCGATAGTATATTGATACTAAAAGAACACTGATATATAAATTGTTTATATTAATAATAAATTTATATTCTTTTTTTGGGGGGGGGTTGGATGGGCGGGGGGTGAACTTTTTCATTAAGCAAGAAAAATAAATAAAACAAACATGACCAACAGGTACAAGGAATAATGAAAAAAGAGGGGGGAAGAGCTAACAGCAGCAGTGACGGTGGCATTTGAAAGGGGCTCTATGATGTCACTTCCTCACCATGGGCTGTTCTGCTTCTGCATGTTTGCATCTTGATTTTTTCATATTTTGTCATCCCTCTAGGCTGCATTAGTCACTTCATAGAGTGCCCTGCACTGGTGCCGAATCTTACATAATACCCCCTTAACTGACAAACAGACACACACATGCAAACACGCCCTGCAATCAAACTACGGACACATTTGCTGGGAGCCACAGAGGGAAACTCATGGAACCATGCCTCGGGTTCTAATTCTCCACACACCTGCTGTCCTCTTCTCGCTCCCTCCTCAAATTATAGATTTCCTTTCTCTTTCTCACCCCATTTCCCCCGTTCCCTTCATCTCACTAATGCTACACATGTGTGAGTTGATATTATGCTAATAATTACAGAGAAGCCAACTTATTTTCTGTGTCCAAACACCCAAATCTCCCATCACACACTGTAAAAATGAAAGAAACAAAGCAGTTTATTCAAAGGGTCGATGACTAGTGGGGAAAAAAGGTAAAATCTTTTAAAATGATTTAAAAATATCTAGTTTAAAGGGATCATGAACTGCATTGTTTTATAATGCGTCCTGGAGTGTACTTATAATGTTAGAATGATTTTTACATCAAAAATTGTCATAATTTAGAAATAAAAGGCATTTTTCCTACCCTGATTTTGGCCTCTGATTTGAACGCTCTGTTTTAAGGGGCGTGTCTGCTGTGAGACTTCAGTGTAAACGCCCACTGCTGTGATTGGCTGCTGTGAGACGCCAGTGTAAACGCCCACTGCTGTGATTGGCTGCTGTGAGACTTCAGTGTAAACGCCCACTGCTGTGATTGGCTGCTGTGAGACTTCAGTGTAAACGCCCACTGCTGTGATTGGCTGCTGTGAGACTTCAGTGTAAACGCCCACTGCTGTGATTGGCTGCTGTGAGACTTCAGTGTAAACGCCCACTGCTGTGATTGGTTGCTGTGAGACTTCAGTGTAAACGCCCACTGCTGTGATTGGCTGCTGTGAGACTTCAGTGTAAACGCCCACTGCTGTGATTGGCTGCTGTGAGACTTCAGTGTAAACACCCACTGCTGTGATTGGCTGCTGTGAGACTTCAGTGTAAACGCCCACTGCTGTGATTGGCTAACATCTTTGCATATGAAATAGCTAAGTATTACATGTTTAACTCTCTCGAAAACTTTTAGCATGTTTTTACTTTTACAGCTCTCAAGGTTAACTAATCAGGAAAAGTGTTGATTATAGCATTATATTTAGATCTATAGCATACTTAGATTGTGGCATGAAAGGTTGCAGTGATGAGCATTGTAGCCGATCACAGACATGTTGAGCGCAGGAATGCAGTGATCTCGTAATTGCAACTCGATTTCTGCACACTAACGAATGCTTTCATCATAACTAACAGTGCAAACACAATGTAAATAAGAGATTTGTTGATTATTATGGGAGTTTTCGCTCGAGTCCAGAACTCAGTCACTGATAAACTCGCTGTTTGATTGACAGCTCCAGTGATTGCAAAGAGAGCGTTTTTTGATCGCTTTCTATATATAATTTAATCACAGTTTTAATAACAGATTATTTTCATCCTACTAAGAGAAACAATGTAAAGTTGACCATTTAGTCACTGGTTTGATTTACTGACACATAGACAAAGAACATCTGACTGTACATAAATCATTACATATCAGAAATCACTGATCACAGATAAGGCATTAGAATTAACACAGTTACGTACATGTTGTGTACGTAACTGTATCTTACCATATCTTAAAAGTCTGTTTGCAAAGCCTGCGCCGAAATCACAACTTATTTACCAAATAATCCACAGTGAACTGTACCAATACAAATGAATAATGCTCAACTGAGACATTCACTTTGTTGAAAATAAATAAGCACATTCCTAGCACTAACATGCCAGTGGGCGGGGCCAAAGTTGCGATGATAAAGTAGGCATTGATCTTCTTCTGCAGAGGCGGTTTTCACCATCTATTATAGGCACATTCCACAACTAGACATTATCTGTGCTTGGTTACAATAAAAGCTGTTTTTGGACTAACAAGGAAGTTTTCAGTTCTGAAACTTACAGAATATTCTTATAGTATGATGACCTCTTATATGTCAAAAGCTAAAGGAAAATTAGATTTCTCAGTTCATGACCCCTTTATGTGGCAAGTTCTTAGAAGTCTACTATATTTATTAATTTATTCAAAACTTTTAAAAGTAAAAAGTAGCCAATTTACATCAGACGTTTTAAAAAAAAAAAAAATGTCAGGCTTTTTTTTCCGAAATGCTGAATTATTAATTCATAAATATAACTATGTTTTACAAAATATTGAACTTCACTATAATTCTTCCTTTCTATGATATTATTTCCTGATTTGTTTGTTTTCTGCATTTTGGTTTAACCACATATTTTTGTTGGTCGAACCCTTTGATTTGGTGGACAAAAGTTTTTCAAATTTCAAATTTTGTTTGTTTATATACATATGTCATGCACCCTTAAAGGAATAGTTCACAAAAAAATGAAAATTATCCCATAATTCACTCACCCTCAAGCCATCCTAGGTGTATATGACTTTCTTCTTTCAGACGAATACAATCAGAGTTATATTAAAAAATGTCCTGGCTTGATCCAGCTTTGTAATGGCATTGAATAGTGCCCAAGTTTTTGAAGCTCCAAAAAGCACATCTATCCATCATAAAAGTAATCCGCACAGCTCCGGGGGGTTAATAAAGGCCTTCTGAAGTGAAAAAAAAATTCATATTTAAAACTTTATAAACTATAATCAATGGCTTAGCTCAGACGTAGCTCCTCTTCTCTTATATCGAAATCCGCCTACATTTTTATTTAAAACTTCTTGTTTTAGACTTCTAAATTCGCAACCGGTGTTTCACCAAAGCTTACACTACGCCTACGGCCATTGCTGGAAGCCAGTGAGTATAGTTTATTAAGTTTAAAATATAGCATTACATATAAATATATGCTTTTAAATATAGCATTGCTGCATTCATCTTTCACTCGATCCTGACTAGTCTCCCAGTTCCTGCCGCTGAAAAACATCCCCACAGCATGATGCTGCCACCACAATGCTTCACTGTAGGGATGGTATTGGCCAGGCGATGAGCGGTGCCTGGTTTCCTCCAGACATAACGCTTGCCATTCAGGCCAAAGAGTTCAATCTTTGTTTCATCAGACCAGATAATTTTGTTTCTCATGGTCTGAGAGTTCTTCAGGTGCCTTTTGGCAAACTCCAGATGGGCTGTCAGGTGCCTTTTACTAAGGAGTGCCTTCCGTCTGGCCACTCTACCATATAGGCCTGATTGGTGGAGTATTGCAGAGATGGTTGTTCTTCTGGAAGGTTCTCCTCTCTCCACAGAGAAACGCTGGAGCTCTGTCAGAGTGACCATCAGGTTCTTGGTCACCTCCCTGACTAAGGCCCTTCTCCCCCGATCGCTCAGCTCTAGGAAGAGTCCTGGTGGTTCCAAAGTTCTTCCATTTACAGATGAGGGAGGCCACTGTGCTCATTGGGACCTTCAATGCTGCATTGATTTTTTTCGTTTTTTATTTTTAATACATTTGCAAAGATTTCAAACAAACTTCTTTTACACTGTCACTATGGGGTATTGTTTGTAGAATTTTGAGGAAAATTATGAATTGACTCCAGTACTAAGTCCAGTACCAGGAATACGCTCTGGAAATGATATCATGAGAAAACTAAAAGAAATAATCAATGTAAAGTTATCACACATGCAATGTCAACTTATTCTGTTGTAAACTATTGCAAATTGATGTTTTCTAACAAATTCTTCCCAAGCTATGTTTTCACAATTAAATTTTTTACTAACATTTTTACATTTTCAACGAAGTTAAGTCCCATTGTCCACATATGTGGACCTCAAGTTTAGCGGCATAGTAAATCTATACTGTTTAAAAAAATGTGTCAAATTTGCATGCCATATTAATCATACAACACTAATATGCATAACCTAACAAGAATCAACAATGAAATTTTATTAGATTTTTTACTTTGTGGACATTTTGGTCTGGTGTGGCTGCCTGACTTTTCAGATGTGTTCTCCGCCATCTTGAAATTTCTATGTAAAGTGTTTTTCTCTTCTGACGCCACCAGATGGCAGTGTAAATGTCCACGTTTGTGTACAACAGGTTAGAGTTACACAGAATTAAGTATTATGGTGCACACAACCAAAAATGTGATGTCCAGGTATGTGGACGCCAGGTCGTAGGAGGATATATCAATATTATGAATGGAGGTGAAGGGACTATATAGAACGCACTTTTTTAACGGTCGCAAAGTAAGTTCAAATTCAAATGTAGTACCTACTCACATAGTACGCCATTTCAGATGCAGCTAATCACTTTCTCAGGAACATCATGAAGCTATCAAGCAACGCCCTAACAACCATTTGGAGCACCCTAGCAACAAATTCCATAGACTTCCATTCAAAGATATCAAAGGGATCTCTTTGGATAGAAGTGTCATAAAAACATAATGCTGGGCTCTTTTGACTCGGGGCAGCAAACAGCCAAACACAAATCACCTTCAACACTTCCTAACCACGCCCTAGCAACCATTGATGAGCACCCTAGCAACCCAAACCCAAAGAGGGATATCTTCAAATCCGAATGCCATAGAGGCATTGCAGTTGGTTTATATCATTCATACTGACAAGCAGCCTTTGGAGTTTCATCATCAGTGGCAGCTGCCAAGCCACTCCCTAGCTACCAAACAGAGTACCCTAGCAACCGTTTAGTAAGACCTATATCTCTGCATTAGAACATCATATAGAGATGAGGGTTGCTAGCTCATGCTAGCAAAATGGTCTTCCAACATGCTACACATGCTAGCAGTGAATAACTACATGCTAATAGTGATTAGCTAAGTGCTAAATCAGGCTAAGAACATGTTAAGAACTCTATAAAGACTCCATAGTAACCATCTGTGACAACTACCTACCGCCTAGTAACACCATAGCAACCACACAGAACACCCTAGCAACTGCACAGCAACACCCTAGCAACTGCATAGCAAACACCCTAGCAACTGTCTAGCAACACACTAGCAACCAACCAGAACACCCTAGCAACCACCTAGCAATCATCCAGAACACCTTAGCAACACCCTAGCAACCACCCAGAACATCTTAGCAAACTGCCTAGCAACCACCCAGAACACCCTAGAAACCACATAGCAACCACCTAGCAACAATCTTAGCAACCACCCAGGTTACCTTAGCAACCACTTAACAACACCCTAGCAACCACCTAACAACACCCTAGCAACCGCCTAGCAACGCCTTAGCAACCACCCAGAACACCATAGCAACCACCTAGCAACACCATAGTAACCACCCAGAATACCCTAGCAACAGCATAGCAACATCCCAGCAACCATCCAGTATACCCTAGTAACAGCCTAGCAACCACCCATGCCACCCTAGCAACCAAGTGCAGAGTTTTGCCACTGCAAGCACCACTCACATTTTCTTCAGGAAATGTAAATTCTAGTTATTATTGTTATACTTTGTTTGCAAATTGTTAATGTTAACAACATCAGCATTGTGTGACTACGTGTATTTAGTGTGTATTAGCGTTACCTGTAGATAAGTTTAATTATTCCAGCTGCTGTGAGAAAAGGCTATAAATGATTCGCCACCTGCAGCATCCTCACATGCGATAGCCTATTAGCCGGGACTGACGCAAAGACGACGGTGATTTTTCAACTTCACTCAAATTATAACACGTTATTACAAGCTTACCATTGTGAAATACTGGCTGGTTATGTACTTGCTCAAAAATTTATAAAGTTACAAACTGCAGCTTTAATATAACTCTGATTGTGTTTGGCTGAAAGAAGAAAGTCATATACACCTAGGAAGGCTTGAGAGTGAGGATCATTTTCATTTTTGGGTCAACTATTCCTTTAAGTAAGTCTAAGAAGATTTCCTGAGTCATTAAACAAAGCCACACAGAGATGCACTACCTTAATTTTTTGAAGTCGTATTTTCGCTTCAGCATTATTTGCTTGATCTAAAAATATATATTTTTTTTTTATTAATAATTTTTTTTTTTTTTACAATACACACATCCTATTTTACCCAAGTTGCACTTCCTCTGTGCCTCACTGCATTGGGTGTTGACAGTCACAGCAACCCCTGCCAAAACATGCCGCACACCTGGCAGGCGGATGTGACTCGGACTCACACCAAAGCGGTGAGTCACCACCGTGCCCGCGGCAGTCTCCTGGACAACCGAAAACATCTATCCCTGCAGTCTGTCAGAATCTGAACTCAGTCTCTGGTTTAAGGATTTCCAAAAAAAGAACTGCCACATTTTTTTTTTCTTTCATTCTGAACCTCTAGCAAGGCTCCATGTGTAACAAGCCTGCGCTATCACTCATCTGAAAGGGCAGTTGTACCATACAGTCTAAAATTCTTGACTACATGCTTTACTCCACAAGTACAGCTCTCTGGCTAGACCGTTAACTGGACTGTCCATCCCCTGAGATAACAAGCTAACGTCCCGGGCAGTCAATAAAGTGGATATACTAAGTTCAGAATTTTCCAGTGTTTCTAAATATTTAATGACTCCATTATGTAATAATAATATTCTAGGTCTTCAGTCCAAAGCTATATTTGAAATAAATGTTCCATGTTCAATACAAATGATGTAATGTTGTATGTAGAAACAGTTTTAAATTATTTAAATTATTTTATTTCATTTTATATTTCTATTTATACAGTGTTTCTCATTACGTTTTCATTTAATAACATTATATTATCTGCAAAAATAAAATGTTCTGTAATATTTTGTAATAACAAAAAAAAATTTTATTTGGAAAAATTAAAAACGTCCTCTTATAAAAGTACTTGTTATGCCTTACATTAGAAAAGATAAACATTTTATCTGATAATTTAAACGACAGCAAGAATTAGATATGGTCAATTTTTTAAAGTTGTGGCTTAGCGAAGGTTTTTTTTTTTTATAAAAAGCGACAGCCCCTTTGATATGTCCTGGTGTTACATTTATGATGAAGATGAGGAAGATGAGGCGTGGCGGATCTATTTGCAGCATAAAACATTACATCGAACTAAATTCCAAATTAGAAAGAAAAGGAAGGCAAACGCAAAAACACAATCAACACAAGACAATGAAAAGAGCGAACTGAAGGGCTGCGTCCGAAATCGCACTCTTGAGTAGGTACTTATTTTGAATTAGAAGTAGTAATTATTTCACAACCACTAAAAAAGTATGTTCTATATAGTATGAGTGTGTGTAGTATGAATGTAATCCAGATGTACTACATTCGCCATGTTGTCATTATCATGTGACCTACCAGCGTCAGTTGCGTCACTTCACTGCCATTTACAAATCCTCTCCTGTGGCCTCATGGGATAGTAAAGTGTCCATCATATGCACACTTCAGAATCTCGCCGGAAGATGTAGGTCATCCGGGTACTTTTTGCAGACTCTTTTATGAGTACTGTGAATTCAGACACTTATTTTGTCACATACTGTTTTTCGACTACTATATAGTAGGGAAGTATGCAATTTCGTATGCAGCCAAGGACTTAAATACACAAGATAATGAACTCAACACAAAACAGCTGTGCACTAATCAATCAGACTATGAATTAGTGTAGCTGAATCCGAAATCGCCCCCTATCGTGGATGTTATCGAGTGCACTCATTCTATTCCACATTGCACCGCAATAATGAGTGTACAACCGATGTACACTCAACGGCTGTCCGAATTCACTTACTCGTTTTCATTCACTCCTTCAAGTGAACTGTATTAGTGGACTAACGTAGGGAATTGTTACAAACAGGCTTGACACGGAGAACAGACGGTAAGTAAACAAAGTCTTTATTGAGCAACCAGAGGCAAACGAGGCAGGTAAGTGAACGGAAGATGTTAGCAGAAGAATGTAGCAGATAACTGGATGATACTGTACTCTTGTCTTGCAGATGGCAAAGGGACACTCAAACGGAGGAGACACAGGAGACACGAAGACTAGGAGACTGGCCGCGGAGAACACTGGAGACTTGGAGGAACGAGGAGGAAGCAGGTAAGTATCACAGGGGAGTCCTTGAGGTTAGCAGTAGCAGTAGCAGTAGCAGTAGCAGTAGCAGTAGCAGTAGCAGTAGCAGTAGCAGTAGCAGTAGCAGTAGCAGTAGCAGTAGCAGTAGCAGTAGCAGTAGCAGTAGCAGTAGCAGTAGCAGTAGCAGTAGCAGTAGCAGTAGCAGTAGCAGTAGCAGTAGCAGTGCTATATGCAAACGAGACCGGACAGTGACTGAACGAATGCATGGGCTTAAGTGCTGGTGGTGATTGCCGGTGATGATGACGTGCAGGTGTGTGTGATCAGTATTCCGGTGATGGAGTGCGCTGTGATTGGGAGAGGGTGGAGCCTGGCGTGCTTGTAACAGGAATAGTGATTGAGGGTTTAAGGGGCGATTTCGGATTCAGCCTATGACAACTAAAGGAAAAGAGGAAGAAAACAAGAAATATTGGTAACAAATTAAAAGTCCTTGAAAAAGAAACCAAAGCACTGACAAAACGTGACATCTAGGAATACATGGAGGAAAACTGCACTTTTAGGCCCTATTTCAAATGGCACCCTAAACACCACTCGTGGTCTTCCTACGAGTCCACACTTTCGTGACGTAACTCCATCAGGAAGAAGTCTGCTGTAGAGTTTGCTTCAGTGCAAGCTCAGCAAGAGTGCGCATCGAGGGCACATATCGACAGCAAAGGGAGCGCTCATGAGCACCCTTCTGAAACCTAAAATGACAAATGGGACACCCTACGCTCTCATGGACTTAACAGACACGCTTACGCGGCAGCCATTTTAAGTCCATAAGACCGAAAGTGCATATGAATTGTGCCATTTGGGACAGGGCCTTAGATGTTTTATAATATCTTTAAGACATTGTTAATGGTGCTAATACTAATAAATTCTAAATAAAAAAAGAAAATAATGAAATTATATGTAAGCATCTTTTATTTGTTACATATCTTACGCTAATAATATTCTAATTATATATGCACTTTTCAAAAGTTTGTAAGTTGGTAAGATTTTTGAAAGCAGAGAGCTCTTCTGCTGCTGCATATTTGATGAAAAATATAGGCTAGTGCAAACAGTAACATTGTGAAATAGTGTCACGTTTGGTTTTGAGTTTTGTTTATGTTCTTGTTTTCAGGTCTTCTATTTTGAAGTTTAGTCATGGTCATGTTTCCTGGTTTTGTCATGTGATTCCCTTCCCGTCATGTGATCATGTCATGTGCTTCCCTAGTCTCTTGTGTCGCGTTCTTATTGGTTCATTGGTTGATTATTTTCAGGTGTGTCTTGTTAAAGGAGGCCTATTATGCAAAATTCACTTTTATAAGGTGTTTGAACACAGATGTGTGTCCACAGTGTATGTAAACAACCAACCTATAATGGTAAAAATCCACCCAATACTTTTTTTTATAATCCCCATCAATCATTATCAATCTCTCATAACACGCTGTTTCTTATACTCCTACACGTAATAGTAGGGAAACCCCACCCATGACTGTTGATGATCTGCCCTTTTAGCACAGACACACCCCTGAGTGAGAAGCACAGAGACTGCCATTTCTGTTTACTCACTGTATCAGCTAGCTCGAGTATTACAATGTCTGCGCCCAAAAAAAAAAAAAAAACATTAGAAATGTTCTGTTGTTGAATGTACTAACGAACATACGACTCCCGGCATCCGAGCCACTGAGGACACCGTGGTTTAATTTCATTTTTGAAGGAAATGTGCCAAAGAATGTCTGTAAAATGTTATATATTTGCGCAAATCATTTTACGCATGACTGCTTCACCAACGAGGGTCAGTACAAAGCTGGATTTGCGAAAAAGTGGTTTCTGAAGGATGAGTCAATACCAACACTTCGTGCTCCTACTTCCTATCCAGAACAAGTAAGGATGGCACTTCATTTTCTATGAATGTTTGCAAATTTCCTTTCTGAATGAGCTTTCTAGAATGCTGTACGGCTAATATGGCTAAAGTTACCATAGTCTCTGACTATATTTACAGAGACTAGAGCTATGTTAGTTTTATCCCGAAAACGCTCCCCGTTTGCGTAATTCATAAACGCACATTTATTATGCATTGTATAGTCACTAGTCAGGTGACAGACTTTTTTACGTTCCCTCACAAGCACCTATACAAGAATTTATAGATTAACATGACGATACATGCTAGTCGATGAGTTGAATCAACGTAACTCCACAACAACTATCGTTGCATAAATGTATCCACTAACCATTCAGAAATGTCCAGGGGCAATTGAAAAGTTGCAACCTCTTCCTGAGTCTCTCCATCTGTGTCCGACTCCGGTTCAAACATGTAAGGCTGCACTCCACAACTGGTTATTTCTGACATTTTGGCTGAGTGAGATTCGCCTGTTTTGTTGTTGACGGAGTATCCGAAGCTTGTGTAAAGGATCCGCCCTCTTCTGGAAGGGGGCGGGGAGCAGCAGCTCATTTGCATTTAAAGGGACACACAAAATCTGCACGTTTTTGATCACACCCAAATAGGGGCAAATTTGACAAGCTATAATAAATGATCTGGGGGGATGATTTTAAGCTAAAACTTAAGACACATTCTGGGGACACCAGAGATTTATATTACATATTGTGAAAAGGGGCATAATATGTCCCCTTTAAGTCATTAGTCCTTGTGTATATTTAGCCCTCATGTTTCCATTGTATCTTGTCTAGCTTTATTCCCCTATTTCCAGTTTATGGTTCAAGTCTTTGTTTATTCTGTATTGGTTTTATGTTCACGTTAACTAACTTCACAGGGGTTCAGCTGCATCTCGCCTCAGTGGACTTTTGTGACAAATAGTATTATGATATAAAATAACTGTTTTCTATTTAAATACATTTTAAAATACAATTTATTCCTGTGGTACAAAGCTGAATTTTCAGCAGCCACTGTTCCAGTGCTGGTGCTCAAGAAATATTTCTTATTATCAACAGATGTGCTGCTTAATATTTTGTGGAAACAGTTTTTTTTCTTCAAGAATCTTTGATAAATAAAAGTTCAAAAGAACAGCATTTATTTGAAATATAAATTTTTTGTAACATTGTAAATGTACGAGGAAAATCATTCACTTACTGTTACAGTGATTTTGCCACCCCTATTTCCGCAATGAAAACACAAATCCTGACGTAAACCTTTCAGGTAAGGAGCGCTAGACACAATGACCTTCTTTTTCCTTCACCTTAATTACAGCTGTCATAATGTAGTGTAGTAAAGGTCAAAGCAAAGTAAATGACTTTCTCTGAATACAAATGAGAGAAGTGCTTGGTTAGCAGAAAGCTGGACAAGTGGAGCTCTGGGCATTATCTAATCAACACAACGATTCTATTTAATGTCATGTGGGGATGATGACTGGGGACCAGATTCAAATCTGTGGGAAAGGCCTGTATACATGCTCGATCTTTTGCGACCTGTCACCGTCTTGCTCTGGAGCCCCTCAGTCAGCTTACATGATGTGACAAACCCTCATATGGGGCGTCCTCTGCACTGCTGCAAACTGTATTGTGTGTGTGCATGTGATGTCAGTGTGTGTTGTGTCACGGTCATCTCACTCGCAGTGTTTAATGAACCATGGCCATGAACAAGTGCAAAGGGCTCCCAGTTAAAGCAAAACACAAAAACCCATGTAAGACCACATTATTATATTTTACGATAAATGCAATCCAATATTACACCCAAAAGTCATTTGTCTCAGACGGAATATTCTATTTACATCTAGAGCGCCAGAACGTAATCATAGTGAAAAATCTATTATCTTGTTCTATAATGCAATCATTTAAATAAAAGAGCTTTTGTTTAGTAATTTGTTAGCAAGGCCCTCCATAAGCTGGAAATCTTTAATAACATAGTATGGAAATCAATATTTGTACATTTTCAGAAGAAAATATTGCTATGCAACATTACTAAGGTCTTCTTAGTGGTTGTTAGTAGGCTACATTGATATGAGGTTAAGTCAATTACATAAGAGTGTCCATGATAAAGAAAAGGAAAAATCATTAATGGTTACATTTTATTTTAAAGTGTCCTTGTTACAGTGTGAATGGTGAATTACAAGTAATTTAAAAAAAATTATAATAATTAATAATTGTGTATTGTACATACATTAAGGGAGGTATTGGCAAAATTGCACCTGTAGTAAGCCTGGTCACTAGGAACGTACTACAAGCTTTGGAACATAAAAAAAAAAAAAAAAAAAATCCTTTTGGTGAATTACAGTAATGTTTCTTCTAAAAATGACAGTTTACTGTACAAAAATTATGGGAGGTAATGGCATTTCACCTGTAGCAAGTCAGTCTGGGCAGTCTAGGAATGTTCTACAACCATTGGAACATGAAAAAACCCTTTGGTAAATTACTGTAATTTTTTATAAAAATAATTGTTTACTGTGCATACAAAATTGCACCTGTAGTAAGTCAGTCTGGTCACTAGGAACGTATTACAACCTTTGGAACATGGTAAAAAAAACACTTTTGGTTAGTTACAGTAATTTAAAAAAAAAAAAGAAATCGTGTATTGCACACGTGAGATATTGGCAGAAGCTCATATTCAGTAAGTCAGTCTGCCCACTAGGCATTTACTATAACTTTGTAAATATTGTTCATTTGAATAAATGATTAGACGTTTATACTTTTGGAATGTGTGAAATTTGCAGACGTTCCCTTTAGCAGCCTAATCGAATATGCAGCGAATATCAAACCTAAAACTAAACTTTACTGCGGGAGCATTTCCGTTGTGTGGCTTTGCTGACTTGATTGATTCCACTGTGGCTTGATTTCGTTGTGTTGTGGCTTGATTTCGTTGTGTTGTGGCTTGATTTCATTGTGTTGTGGCTTGATTTCAATGTGTTGTGGCTTGATTCCGTTGTGTTGTGAACTTATGTTTACTGGCTTGATTTTGTTGTGTTGTGGCTTGATTTTGTTGTGTTGTGGCTTGATTTCGTTGTGTTGTGGCTTGATTTCAATGTGTTGTGGCTTAATTTAGTTGTGTTGTGGCTTGATTTCATTGTGTTGTGGCTTGATTTCAATGTGTTGTGGCTTGATTCCGTTGTGTTGTGAACTTATGTTTACTGGCTTGATTTTGTTGTGTTGTGGCTTGATTTCGTTGTGTTGTGGCTTGATTTCGTTGTGTTGTGGCTTGATTTCAATGTGTTGTGGCTTAATTTAGTTGTGTTGTGGCTTGATTTTGTTGTGTTGTGGCTTGATTTCATTGTGTTGTGGCTTGATTTCAATGTGTTGTGGCTTAATTTAGTTGTGTTGTGGCTTGATTTCAATGTGTTGTGGCTTAATTTAGTTGTGTTGTGGCTTGATTTCAATGTGTTGTGGCTTGTTTCCGTTGTGTTGTGAACTTATATTTACTTTTTAAATTCCGTTGTTTTGTGGCTTGATTTTGTTGCGTTGTGGCTTGATTTTATTGTGTTGTGGCTTGATTCCGTTGTTTTATGGCTTAATTTCATTGTGTTGTGGCTTGATTTCATTGTGTTGTTGCTTGATTCCGTTGTTTTATGGCTTGATTTTGTTGTGTTGTGGCTTGATTTTGTTGTGTTGTGAACTTATGTTTACTTTTTAAATTCTGTTGTGTTGTGGCTTGATTTTATTGTGTTTTGACTTAATTTCATTGTGTTGTGGCTTGTTTCCGTTGTGTTGTGGCTTGATTTTGTTGTGTTGTGGCTTGATTTTGTTGTGTTGTGGCTTGATTCCGTTGTGTTGTGGCTTGTTTCTGTTGTATTGTGAACTTATGTTTACTTTTTAAATTCTGTTGTTTTCGTTGTGTTGTCAACTTATGTTTGCTTTTTACATTCCGTTGTGTTGTGGCTTGATTTCGTTGTGTTGTGGCTTGATTTCATTGTGTTTTGTGGCTTGATTCCGTTGTGTTGTGGCTTGATTTCATTGTGTTTTGTGGCTTGATTCCGTTGTGTTGTGAACTTATGTTTGATTTTTAAATTTTGTTCTGTTGTGCACTACTGGGCCACCATAGAAATCCCATTACAGTCTTCAATCACTGTTTACGGATACCATAGAAATTAATGAGTAGTGCCGTAAACTGAATACTTCCTGTCGCAAAATTGTCAGTGACTTCTCTTATATAAAAAAAACTCTAAAAACACATCAATCCAAAACAAATGTTTAATGGCAAACAGGTTTAAGATTAACAGACAGACTGTGGATGCATTAATGATTGATAAGCTATTTCCTCACAAAAGCAGTTTATTCAGCATACTGAAGCCTCTCCTCTGACATCCATAAAAAAATTTAAGGTAACACTTTATTTTAAGGGTCCAGAATAATGCATTAGTTAAGCATTAATTAATGATTAACTTGTTCACAATTAAGCATTAGTTAAGCAGGAACACACTAGTAATTAATGATTAACTTTACATTTTAAGGGTCCGGAATTATGCATTAGTTAAACTAGTAATTAATGATTTGCTTGTTCACAATTATGCATTAGTTAAGCATGGACACAATAGTAATTAATGATTAACTTATCATTATAGTAAGGGCATATTAGCCATTATTGACAACTTAGTAAGCCATATTGTTACATGTCGAGTCTGTTTTGCTTCTCATTTAGCTTATTCCTTTGTTCAGTTTTCCCACCATTGTCATTAGTCCATTCCATCACCTGTTAATTAGTAGTTTCTATCACCTGTGTCTTGTCAATTACCTCATTTGCCCCTGTGTATTTAGTTCTCAGTTCTCCCTCAGTGTTTGTCAGTTCTCGTCTACGTATACTGGTGGTTTTGAGTGTTCCCTGTGAGTTTGTTCATTAAAAGTTCCTGTTCCGAGTTCTCCTTCGTGAGTTTTGATACACCAAGTTTGTAACAGAAGAACCGACCAAAAGCCCTTCCCGCTGTTCACCTTCTCTGCCTGTAGCAGGGAGACCGTCCGCTGGAGATCCATACACGGGAATTCCTGGACCTTGCGTGGCAGACGCACTTCCCTGACCGCTCACTCTGTGGTTTTTACTATGTTGGCCTGAGTGAGCGGTCAAAGGCACGCCTTCCAGCGGGCGGTCCCAAGGAGGATTTCGCTGCTTATGTGGAGTGGGTACTGGTAAATCTCAACTCGCCATTTACCATCGGCCCTGGTGAGGAGGACGGCAGTACCAGTCCCACTCCACCACCGCCAGAGACCAGCCATCCACCACCGACCACGACCGGCACGAGGGAGTTGCCTGTGCCCGCCGCAGACCGTGGAGACCGGCCTGCCGTGATCGACAAGCCCGAACCCAGGCAGAGGTTGAGAGGAGTCATCACCCCGGAGCCCAGACCACAGCGAGGGTCTGACCAAGTGCGTGAGCCGGCAGCATCATGCGTCGTGGAGGGAGTCCTCGTGGAGCTTGAGGGCGGGGAAAGGACACCCCGCTGCCCCGCCGCGGTGGATGTAATGAGGACCTCTGGCGGCTACATGGAGGAACTAAAAGACATTGATGTGGACAATTTAATTGACTTTTGAGTTGTGGTGCCCAGTTCCCCTGTCTCTCCAGCGCCCCCTGTCTCTTCAGCGCCCCCTCTCTCTCCAGCATCCCTCTCCCACCTCCTCAGTCAGCCAGTTCCTCAACCCCACAATCACTGATGTCCTTCAGCCCCGTTGCTCTGCCCACATGCTGTGTGGGTCCGCCCCGGTTCCTCAGTCCATCAGCTTCAGCCAGTGCAGAGGATCCCCTGTCGTCGCCGCCAGTCTCTGCACCCTGCACTCCACCGCGGCCAGTCGACACATCGGCTACGCCCTGGCTCCTCCCTCCCTCGACTCCACCGGAAACCTCCGGCCATACGGCTTCTCCAGGCTCCCTTGTCTCTCCAGCTCCGCCTTGGTCAGTCGTCGACCTGCCTGCACCTTCGGCTTCGTCTGGCTCCTCCTTCCCCTCTGCTCTGCCTTCATCCTCGGCCCCACCGGCTCAGCCTCTGTCCTGCGGTCATCCGGCTCCACCTCGGACGCTCGTCGCCGCGGCTTCTCCTCGGTCTCCTGGGCCTCCGGTTTCATGCGGGCCCATCGACCCAGCTGCTCCTCCAGTGTCTCCATCTGTGGCTGCTTCGTCGTCGGTCGTCCCCAGGGTGATTTCCTCCGTATCAACCACTCCATGGCTCCTCCCTCCTCCGACGCCGCCCTGGGGCCTCGTCCTGGCTGGTCTCTGGTGCACCGTCTGGCTCCTGCTCCAGGCTCCCCACTGGCTCCTCCCTCCTTCCACGCCCCCATGGACTTGTTCTTTCTGTTGGACTGTTTTTCTTTGTTTTGGACTTTCAGTTTTCTCCTGTTTGTTTCCACGCCCTCCTCCTGAGCTCCCACCCTCCCTCCTCAAATGTTCCTGTTACGGCGCGAGGACGCGCCTACTCGGAGGGGGCGAGTTTGTTCATTAAAAGTTCCTGTTCCGAGTTCTCCTTCGCCTTCGTGAGTTTTGATACACCAAGTTTGTAACACATATATTATTTTTGTGTAGTGATGTAATTATATTTCTGTGCCATTCTGTTAAGTTAACTGAACAATAAGCTAGTAATTATGTTTAATTATTGCTGATTTTGCCGTTATAAATTGCTAAAATAGTGTAATAAAGACAATTTAACCCCCTATTCTAAAGTGAAAGTTTTAGCCTCATTAATTATGGCACTTATTGAGTCATATTTAAGTTTATTAACCAGAATAAGCCAATAATTAAGCCTAACTACCATTAATACAGTACTAATAAAGGCAATTTGACCCCCTATTCTAAAGTGAAAGTTGTATCCAAATTAATTATGGCACTTATTGAGTGATATTTAAGTTTATTGACCAGAATAAGCCACTAATTAAGGCTAAACTGCCATTAATACAGTACTAATAAAGGCAATTTGACCCCCTATTCTAAAGTGAAAGTTATATCCTCAATTATGGAAGTTACAGTGGGGAGAACAAGTATTTGATACACTGCCGATTTTGCAGGTTTGCCCACTTACAAAGCATGTAGAAGTCTGTAATTTTTATCATAGGTACACTTCAACTGTGAGAGACGGAATCTAAAACAAAAATCCAGAAAATCACATTGTATGATTTGTAAATAATTAATTTGCATTTTATTGCATGACATAAGTATTTGATCACCTACCAACCAGTAAGAATTCCGGCTCTCACAGACCTGTTAGTTTTTCTTTAAGAAGCACAGTCTCAAAGAAAACCATTAATAACACACTACGCCGTCATGGATTAAAATCCTGCAGCGCACGCAAGGTTCCCCTGCTCAAGCCAGCGCATGTCCAGGCCTGTCTGAAGTTTGCCAATGACCATCTGGATGATCCAGAGGAGGAATGGGAGAAGGTCATGTGGTCTGATGAGACAAAAATAGAGCTTTTTGGTCTAAACTCCACTCGCCGTGTTTGGAGGAAGAAGAAGGATGAGTACAACCCCAAGAACACCATCCCAACCGTGAAGCATGGAGGTGGAAACATCATTCTTTGGGGATGCTTTTCTGCAAAGGGGACAGGACGACTGCACCGTATTGAGGGGAGGATGGATGGGGCCATGTATCGTGAGATCTTGGCCAACAACCTCCTTCCCTGAGTAAGAGCATTGAAGCTGCGTCGTGGCTGGGTCTTCCAGCATGACAACGACCCGAAACACACAGCCAGGGCAACTAAGGAGTGGCTCCGTAAGAAGCATCTCAAGGTCCTGGAGTGGCCTAGCCAGTCTCCAGACCTGAACCCAATAGAAAATCTTTGGAGGGAGCTGAAAGTCTGTATTGCCCAGCGACAGCCCCGAAACCTGAAGGATCTGGAGAAGGTCTGTATGGAGGAGTGGGCCAAAATCCCTGCTGCAGTGTGTGCAAACCTGGTCAAGAACTACAGGAAACGTATGATCTCTGTAATTGCAAACAAAGGTTTCTGTACCAAATATTAAGTTCTGCTTTTCTGATGTATCAAATACTTATGTCATGCAATAAAATGCAAATTAATTACTTAAAAATCATACATTTTCTGGATTTTTGTTTTAGATTCCGTCACTCACAGTTGAAGAGTACCTATGATAAAAATTACAGACTTCTACATGCTTTGTAAGTGGGCAAACCTGCAAAATCGCCAGTGTATCAAATACTTGTTCTCCCCACTGTATTTGTTAATAAGCAGCTTTTACAGACACAAAACATACTTTTTTGTATATTTGGATAAATGGTAAAAGGTACATGAACGTATTGGCAACACTTAAATAAACATATAATGCTTTTACAGCAAAAAACGTAAAATATATTTTATATCATAAAAAAGATGTACAATTTCCCTTTTACCATTTTATAGATATATGTTATATCCCTAAACCCAAACATAACCATTTTACGGAGAATAAAAAATTACAATAGAGCTTAATGGGGAGAAATGTTTGGGAAAATTTAAATTTTAGTAACAATATAGCATTAAAATGATATTTTGAGCCACTAATCTCACTCAAACCTCTAAACCTACACATAACTATTTCTTAACTATTTCTTAAAAGTATGTAGGGTTATAAAGAAAAACATAACAAAAGTGTAATCACAATAATTTCTTTATTGTGAAAATGTCAAATGACGATGTGTTGCAGTCGCAGTTCTCTCTGGCGATATAGTTTTGTATGAGGTACAGAGCAGAATTTAAGTTATTTAATTTAAACTTCACAAAGCAGGCGAGAGCCAATGAGCATTTGATATCACTGCAGTAAAACGTAATTTTTGAATTCATAACGAGCACGGGATTTGTTTACGGTCGCTGTTGAAGATAAAGATGAAGATCGCTGGTTAAAGAAGTTCCTCGTATGGATTCTAAAGATGTGGATTACATTGAACAAATTAAATTTGTGAATTTATGTTGCGTTTTGGTGTACTTTCTAGTCATTGTGTCCCACTGCGAAGTATTATATGATAAATAATGGTTAAATGATTACAGAAATGTTATTCATTTTAGGGTTTTAAAGTGTAGTTTTGTTTAACGTAATCCTTTGAACCGAGTTTGCAGCAGAAGTCACAAACAGAGCGAAATGTTTTTAGTGCTGTCAATGTTGTACGTGTTAGATGAATGTAGAACCACACTTTACATAAAAATACACATTCTCGTGAGATCACGTTGCAGAATAACTGCTAAACAAACCAATAGTGTAAATAAGTACTTATCTTTAGAACAGGGGGTCAAATTGTCTTTATTTGTACTTAATTAGTGGCAGTTTAGCCTTAATTATTGGCTTATTCTGGTCAATAAACTTAAATATCACTCAATAAGTGCCATAATTAATGAGGATAAAACTTTCACTTTAGAATAGGGGGTCAAATTGTCTTTATTACACTATTTTAGCAATTTATAACGGCAAAATCAGCAATAATTAAACATAATTACTAGCTTATTGTTCAGTTAACAGAATGGCACAGAAATATAATTACATCACTACACAAAAATAATATATGGCTTATTAATTTGTAAATAATGGCTAATATGCCCTTACTATGATAAGTTAATCATTAATTACTAGTGTGTTCCTGCTTAACTAATGCTTAATTGTGAACAAGTTAATCATTAATTAATGCTTAACTAATGCATTATTCTGGACCCTTAAAATAAAGTGTTACCAAATTTGAAAAAAAAAAAAAAACACACACCGGACCTCTGGTCTGCTTTTCTGTGTACTGCTTTGGTGGTACTTCTTTTTTTCCCCTTTTTTTCTTCTTCTAATCAAATAAAGCAAAACAACGGGAATCAAAAAATAGTGAAGTAGTCCTCAGATGCCATGTTCGTTACAGCAGCATCTCAGAGAAATTCAGTTGTGGGGAAAGCTGCCGACTGAATTAACTGATGTGTGCGCAATTACATTACTGCATGTTAACATGATTTAAAAAAAAAATAATGGCTTTCTGTTATTCATGTAAATTAACTATAATAATATGACATTAATTGCAGAAGTTTTACCACCTGCATGTGATGTCATTAACAAAAGGCATATATTATTGAACCATAATATTGAAGGCCTATATTATTGATGCTGTCATCAATAATGTTGAAATGGTACATTTCAATAGCTATCCAAATATACAATAATGTATGTGCTGTAGAACCACATTTTATGTACAAATACCAACAGGTATGTGGTTCAAATGACCGAGATAAGGCAATGTTACTAGTACTACGGTTTCGGGACACAGTTGTAATTTTAGCTGTAAAAGACTAAAATGCTACAGTAAAACCTGTTAATTGGTTAACAGTAAGTTCCCTTACTATTTATGGGGAAAACTGTCATTTCATGTAATTTGTATAGTAAAATAATGTTAAATGTACCTCTTTTGGAAGGAGAACAGAACAAATCATCTTACACTTTACAGTGAAAAGCCGTAAACTTTTCTTAGAATTCCTTGTGTGACATGCCACATCTCACACACTCATGCAATAGATGCATTAAAGATATCACTCACATACACCAAGCCAAAGCAGCCTCTTTCCCTCATGTCAACACACCTTTTCCAACAGGCAAATGTCTCCTTTGTGGTGGTTTGGGGTCCATGCCAGTCAAGGGCATCAAACATTTGCTTTGGATCTAATCAAATGACATCTCATTTGTGAAATGTCAATATGATATCTGGCACAATGGCCAGTGACAGACAGCCATCGACTACAGTGGGCAGTCAACTTTATAATGTAATAAAGCTTCAATTTGGCAAGAGTGATGGAAAGTGTCGCAATGGAATCCACCTGGGGTGAGAGGTTAGCATAAAAAAAAAAATCGTAATCTGATGGTAAACTGTCAGTGCAGGAGCACTCCCACACAGTTTATTTTTATAACATATCCCTGTTTTAATGCTATGATCAAAAAACACACCCACCCTCAGGATATGACAGATGTTTTTCTCCCTCTCTGTTGTAGTTGGTTCTGCTGAACTTGTGTCACCTCTGTCGGAAAAGCCAATGAATTAGGCTCTGTTCCAAAACTCAGAGAGCTGCTTTGCTGTCTGCTACCTACATAGGCTGCTGTCCACTACAGGCAGTATCCTAACTCAGATGTGACCATTTGGGAAAATTCCTGCAGGCAACAACTCAATACATCATGCTACATGCTAATACTCTAGCGTGCATACTAATGTAGCTTATACTTTGGCATTGTTCTCATCTGGCCAACAAACTAACACAGTGTGTTTATGATTCAGGCTGCATCATAAGTCAGAAATCAGAATGTGGATCGGTAGCATTCAAATATTTCATCCAGTTCCTTTTGCTTTAAGATCGGATTCATCATACCAGTATGGAGCCGAAGTTGGTCATAGGGTCTGTGCGGAGGACCTGTCTGGTTCTTGTGGTCTTTGCTGAGGATCTGTGGCTGTCGTGTCGACGAGGCCTTCACAGGGGATTGTCTAGTTGACAGGATCTCTGCTGACATTCAGGGCTGCGTTGTGGTCGTGTCTAGGTGCAGGTCTACCATTTGATCTGGATATGGATTGTATACGGACTGGACACGGTTGACTACGGTAACCTCGAGATGAACAGAGAGAGTAATAACAGCTTAGATGCCATTTTTCTTACGATTTAACGAGTACATCGGGTGTTTTGGGAAGTGTTCCCGGTTCCGGCTGACCTAATTTATGCAGCCTAACAATCCTTTTAACGGATGTGAATTATAGAAATGTGATAATATGTTATATGTATGCCAGGTTAAAGAGATGTGTTTTTAGTCTAGATTTAAACTGACAGAGTGTGTCTGCTTCCTGGACAATGCTAGGAAGACTGTTCCAGAGTTTAGGTGCTAAATAGAAAAAGGATCAACCGCTTGCTGTTGATTTTGATATTCTAGGTATTATCAACTGGCCAAAATTTTTTGATCGCAATAGACATGAAGTACTAAGAGCTCGCTCAAGTACTGGGGAGCTAAACCATTTAGTGCTTTGTAAGTAATTAGCAAGATTTTAAAATGTGATGTTTTATAGGGAGCCAGTGCAGTGTTGACAGAACCGGGCTAATATGGTCCTACTTCCTGGTTCTAGTAAGAACTCGAGCTGCTGCATTTTGGACCAGCTGGAGTTTGTTTATTATGCGTGCAGGGCAACCACCCAGTAGAGCATTACAATAATCTATCCTTGAGGTCATGAACACATGAACTAACTGTTCAGCATTTGTCATTGAGAGCATAGTTAACAAAGAACAGCCATGTCGGGAGCAAGCCCATGATGCCTTAAAATGCTGCCTAGTGTATGTAGGGAGGTAGATGATTTGAAAAAGAGCCATAGGCCTGGTTTCACATTAAGCCATTAGGATTAGGCCTTTAGTTCAATTAGGACATTTAAGTAGCTTTTATAAACGTGCCTTATAAAAAAAAATAAATAAAAAAAACAACATTACTGGTGTGCATCTTCAGACAAAAACAATGGCACTGACATATTTTAAGATATAACAATGCGAGTTGCTTTCAGTTAAAACAGCTCAAACATGCATTTTTGTGTGGGAGTAGGATTAAAGCCACAATATGTATTTTTTTTGCCACTAGAGGTCATTTATTCAAAACAAAGGCGTAGCTTGATGACGCCTTGATTTCATGGAGATTTTATTATGCCATAGACGAGCGCTTCTGCTTCTTCCGCTCATGTGTATGTGGGGTAACGCAATGCTGTTTTATCATATTAGATACATTTGAGTGTATTGAAAGTTATGTTAAAATGCTACTCTGTGCGTTTGCTCGGTGGCTACTATGAGACACTTGTTGCACACTGCAGTGAGCTAGATCAATATTAGGCATGGTAAAACATGGTACTCGTCGTAAATCAAGAAAACGAGATTTAAACAATAAGACTAACTGTGTTGAGCTTTATAACAATGATTCGTTTTCTGTTGATGAATATATCCAAACAGTTGCTCACCTGTCTAATAAAACACATAATATATTAAAGCGTCTTTGGTGTTTTCATGGTTTCTACAAAATAAAAAAAATTGAGGGTAACGCAGGTATGATGTCATTGATAAGAGACGCACGGACACGGTCTGTGTCCTGGTGAAAATTGCTCTGGATTTAAACATTACTGGAAACATTTGGGATAATGTAAGTACAGAAGTCAACAAAATATATAACATTGTTCTAGTGGTTTTTGGATATTTTAATCCAAAAATCTTACATATTGTGCCTTTAAGCCTTGTCTATGAAACCGGGCAATAGTGTTTTATTCATTATAACTCATTTCAAACAATTTACATTGAATGGTTTGAATATCTTTTTTTTCAGTTAAGATTATTTATCAGGAAATGAGAGAACATTTTATCCTAGATGTTTTTAAAGCCTAAATTAGTATTAACTAATAATTTATGTATACATTTTTATGATGTCTCATGTGTTTTTAACCTCTCTTTGGAATCAAATACAACAGAAAATTATGAATAAAGTACAACCGACCAATGAATTTAATATTTCAAACACTTATTAATCCTTTGATTCCTTAGAGACTCTCTAAAGTTTGTGCCTAAAGATGTTTTTATGAGGGTTTACATTTTTGATGCTGTCAGTATGTTGAAATGATACATTTCAATAGCTATCCAAACATACAAAAATGTATGTGTCATAGAACCGCATCTTACTCACAAATACCTAAAAATACTCATAAGATCATGTTAATACAATTGTGTTCCCATTAATCTCTAAATTGAAATGATATATAGGCTACTATAGAAAATCTTGGTTCTGTGATCGTTTATATAGTGATACAGTGGTGGTCAGAATTATTGGCACAGAATTATTGGTAAATATGATCAAATATGGCTGTAAAAAATAAATCTACATTGTTTATCCTTTTGATTTTTTTATTCAAAAAATTCACAAAAATCTAAACTTTCATGGAAGTAAAAGAATTGAAAGTGGGGGGTAAATCACATTATGAAATAAATGCTTTTCTCCAAAACACGTTGGCCACAATGATTGGCACCCCTAGAATTTTTTATGAGTAAAATATCTCTGAAGTATATTCCCATTAATATTTACATTTTTTAGCACACTAGGGTGACTAGGAACATGAAATTGTCCAGCTATGATGTCTTGTTCCACAGGGGTATAAATATGAGGAAACACAAAGGCCAAATTCCCTTAATCATTCATCACAACGAGTAAAGCCAAAGAATATAGTTCTGATGTGCAGCAAAAGATTGTTGAGCTTTACAAAATAGAAAGTGGCTGTAGGAAAATAGCTAAAGCATTGAAAATTCCCATTTCCACCATCAGGGCAATAATTAAGAAGTTCCAATCAACTAAAGATGTTATGAATCTGCCTGGAAGAGGACGTGTGTCTGTATCGTCCTAATGCACGGCGAGGAGGAGAGTTTGAGTGGACAAAGACTCTCCATGGATCACAGATGGAGAATCGCAGAGATTAGTTGAGTCTTGGGGTCAGAAAGCCTAAAAAAAAAAATCAAACAACTCCTACATCACCTCATGTTGTTTGGGAGGGATTCAAGAAAAATCCTTCTTGCTCATCCAGAAACAAACTCCAGCATATTCAGTTGTCAGACACGACTGGAAATTCAAAAGGGACCTGGTTCTGTGGTCAGATGAAACTATAAAAAGAGATTTTTGGCAGCAAACACACCAGATGGTTTTGGTGCAAACAGGGATAAAAAGTACCCCATGCCCACGGTTAAATATACCGCTGGATCTTTAATGTTGTGGGCCTATTTTTTTGCTGGAGGTCCTGGACATCTTGTTCAGACACATGGTATAATGGATTCTAGCAAATACCAACAGATAAAAAATCAAAACCTCTGGTAGAAATCTATTAATGGGCCGTGGTTGGATCTTCCATCAGGACAACGATCTAAAACAAACATTAAAATCAACACACAAATGTGTCACTGAGCACAAAATGAAGCTTCTGCCATGACCATCCCAGTCCCCTGACCTGAACCCTATAGAAAATGAGTGGGGTGAACTGAAGAGAAGAAGCACCAACATGGATCTGGGAATCTGAAGGATCTGGAGAGATTCTGTATGGAGAAATGGTCTCTGATCTCTTGTCAGGTGTTCTCCAAACTCATCAGGAAGTTATAGAAGAAGACTCAGAGCTGTCATCTTGGCAAAAGGAGGTTACAAAAAGTATTTAATAAAAGGGTGCCAATAATTGTGGCCAACGCGTTTTGGAGAAAAGCATTTATTTCATAATGTGATTTACCCCCCACTTTCAGTTCTTTTACTTCAATGAAAGTTCAATGAAAATGTTTTGAATAAAAGATCAAAAGGATAAACAATGCAGATTTATTTTTTACAGCCATATTTGATCATATTTACCAGGGGTGCCAATAATTCTGACCACCACTGTATATAGGCATACCATATAGCAAATCTCAACTGATGGATTGTTTAAATTGTCATTTGCTAAATACTAATAAGATACTAACATATTATCAACATTAACTTCATGATTTTCTATAAGCTACTGTGTATATGAAAAGTGATATACAAATAAAAACTGACTTGAAAGAAAAGAGAGATGATTTGTTCATGTGAGTCAATGTGGAGTGTGCAATATTCATTTTTTTTTTTTTCTATTGAATTTTCTATTTTTCTAGTGTCAGACCATTTGAACCGGAATTGCATGTTCATTACATTTACAATATAATATTATTGGCAGTACTGACAAAAAAGACATTCAATTATTTTCTAGAGCATAAGTCACAAATGCCTCAGGTTATCTACTGAAAACCATAAAATCCATTCATGGGTATAGCGGACAATCATAACAGGAAAATAAGAGGGGGCTTTTCCTTTCTCCCTTATCTGTGGTCAGTTGAGGAAAAGCCTTGTTGCAAATATTCTATTTGGGTTGGCAATTTTCTGGAAGATTTTATTAGTAGCCAGACAGATACATATTTTATGATGAGACTGGGGAGAGTTGTATCGGAATGATTTTTTGATTCTCAACCCCTAACATATCTTAAATAAGCCAGTCAGAAGGTGCAGGGGGTTTTGCAATAATGAGTTCAATCATTTTTCCTTTGTTTTCAAAGAATGGCGATATAAATCCACATATAAAAGGTCCAACAATGAATAGTCATCATCAATTTTGCACATGGAAGCCCTGCCATAGATAAAATGTAGTCTTGTGTAGCCAGACTTATGATGTGCAGCATAAAGTCAAGACCTCATAGCAGCTTATTCTACTTTTTTTAGATGGTATCTGAAAAGATATAGTCTCTGACTGACACACAAAGGGTAAAAGTTGACCTCTATGGGTGCTGCACAGTGATATAAATATAATTAATAATTGATTAATTAACTGCCCTTTTTCCTCACTGTCGCTACTCCTCCATTTATCCTTCCAGAGCTCCTCCATGGAATTCAATACAGTAGCAATAGTAGATTGCTGTATAAACCAATCAGGCATAACCTAATATTGTGTTGGTCCCCCTTTTGCTGCCAAAACAGCCCTTACCCGTCGAGGCACGGACTCCATTAGACCCCTGAAGGTGTGCTGTGGTATCTGGCACCAAGATGTTAGCAGCAGATCCTTTAAGTCCTGTAAGTTGCGAGGTGGGGCCTCCATGGATCGGACTTGTTTGTTTAGCACATCCCACAGATGCTCGATTGGATTGAGATCTGGGGAATTTGGAGGCCAAGTCAATACCTCAAACTCGTTGTTGTGCTCCTCAAACCATTCCTGAACCATTTTTTCTTTGTGGCAGGGCGCATTATCCTGCTGAAAGAGGCCACAGCCACCAGGGAATACCGTTTCCATGAAAGGGTGTACATGGTCTGCAACATTGCTTAGGTAGGTGGTGCGTGTCAAAGTAACATCCACATGGATGGCAGGACCCAAGGTTTCCCAGCAGAACATTGCCCAAAGCATCACACTGCCTCCGCCGGCTTGCCTTCTTCCCATAGTGCATCCTGGTGCCATGTGTTCCCCAGGTAAGCGACGCACACACACCCGGCCATCCACGTGATGTAAAAGAAAACGTGATTCATCAGATCAGGCCACCTTCTTCCATTGCTCCGTGGTCCAGTTCTAATGCTCACGTGCCCACTGTTGGCGCTCTCGGCTGTGGACAGGGGTCAGCATGGGCACCCTGACTGGTCTGCGGCTATGCAGCCCCATATGCAAAAAACTGCGATGCACTGTGTATTCTGACACCTTTCTATCAGAACCAGCATTAACTTCTTGAGCAATTTGAGCTACAGTAGCTCGTCTGTTTGATCGGACCACACGGCCTTCACTCCCCACGTGCATCAATGAGTCTTGGCCGACCATGACCCTGTCACCGGTTCACCACTGTTCCTTCCTTGGACCACTTTTGATAGATACTGACCAGTGGAGACCGGGAACACCCCACAAGAGCTGCAGTTTTGGAGATGACCCAGTCATCTAGCCATCACAATTTGGCCCTTGTCAAACTCGCTCAAATCCTTACGCTTGCCCATTTTTCCTGCTTCTAACACATCAACTTTGAGGACAAAATGTTCACTTGCTGCCTAATATTTCCCACCCACTAACAGGTGCCGTGATGAAGAGATAATCAATATTATTCACTTCACATGTCAGTCATAATGTTATGCCTGATCAGTGTAAGTACATCTAAAGGCTCTGATATTCTCACGGCAACGTTCTTTTTTGTTCTTCACTTTGGAGTAAAACCAAGTTCGAAATACGTGACCAGCGATATACTGTTAGCGAACATTCGACGCCGCCCACACTGCTGAGATCGACGTTTAGATGAATATGTAAATATGTGTTGCACGCTTTCCTCTCAATAACAAAACAAACACCAGCAAAATTGAGAAAACAGCAAGCTATTTTTTTTATAAAGCATAAGAAAAGCATCTGATCATAGCAACGTGGATATGTTTGCACAAGCTCTGCAATTTGGCACTCTAGTACTGAACAACAGGAGAAGTGAACCGGAAAATATTTCCATGTGAAAAATGGCGGAGCCTCTGTGCACACCTACCTATTATGTAATTGCCACGGACCAATGGTAGTACAAAGGTGTTTACCAGCCAGAACAAACTTTTCCGGAAAGATCGCTTTGGCAAGCTGTTTGTTTCGGCCTGATTTTGTTCGAAATGACGTCACAGCAGTTTGTTCTTCGATTTCGCTTGAAGTGTATAGGGGCCTCAACACTGTTAAGGTGAAAAACCTTTGGGAAGTACTGTATCTGACGCACCCATTAATCTGTACCCTCTAAAAACCTGATAACAACTGGACATTGCACAGGTGCTTTTACCTTTACTTTGCTATCCCTTTTAATCTATCATCTGTTCAACCGCATGCAACGGGCACCTGCGTACAATTCTGTCACTACTGAGTAAAATGAACCTACAAGTATTTCTTTCTTGGCCTTCCAGACTATTAGCATGTCAGCCATATGTTCTTTGTCTTTACTCATACAGTAGCCTGCTTCCAACTAGAGAACAGACTTGTTAACCAGTATATTGCAGTTAACGGCGCAATATGTTTACAGTGTTAGATAGATATACAGTGGGGAGAACAAGTATTTGATACACTGCCGATTTTGCAGGTTTGCTTACTTACAAAGCATGTAGAAGTCTGTAATTTTTATCATAGGCACTCTTCAACTGTGAGTGACGGAATCTAAAACAAAAATCCAGAAAATCACATTGTATGATTTTGAAGTAATTAATTTGCATTTTATTGCATGACATAAGTATTTGATACATCAGAAAAGCAGAACTTAATATTTGGTACAGAAACCTTTGTTTGCAATTACAGAGATCATACGTTTCCTGTAGTTCTTGACCAGGTTTGCACACACTGCAGCAGGGATTTTGGCCCACTCCTCCATACAGACCTTCTCCAGATCCTTCAGGTTTCGGGGCTGTCGCTGGGCAATGCGGACTTTCAGCTCCCTCCAAAGATTTTCTATTGGGTTCAGGTCTGGAGACTGGCTAGGCCACTCCAGGAACTTGAAATGCTTCTTACGGAGCCACTCCTTAGTTGCCCTGGCTGTGTGTTTCGGGTCGTTGTCATGCTGGAAGACCCAGCCACGACCCATCTTCAATGTTCTTATTGAGGGAATGAGGTTGTTGGCCAAGATCTTGCGATACATGGCTCCATCCATCCTCCCCTCAATACGGTGCAGTCGTCCTGTCCCCATTGCAGAAAAGCATCCCCAAAGAATGAGGTTTTCACCTCCATGCTTCATGTTTGGGATGGTGTTCCTGGGGTTGTACTCAGCCTTCTTCTTCCTCCAAACACGGCGAGTGGAGTTTAGACCAAAAAGCTCTATTTTTGTCTCATCAGACCACATGACCTTCTCCCATTCCTCCTCTGGATCATCCAGATGGTCATTGGCAAACTTCAGACGGGCCTGGACATGCGCTGGCTTGAGCAGGGGGACTTTGCGTGCACTGCAGGATTTTAATCCATGACGGCGTAGTGTGTTACTAATGGTTTTCTTTGAGACTGTGGTCCCAGCTCTCTTCAGGTCATTGACCAGGTCCTGCCGTGTAGTTCTGGGCTGATCCCTCACCTTCCTCATGATCATTGATGCCCCACGAGGTGAGATCTTGCATGGTGCCCCAGACCGAGGGAGATTGACCGTCATCTTGAACTTCTTCCATTTTCTAATAATTGCGCCAACAGTTGTTGCCTTCTCACAAAGCTGCTTGCCTATTGTCCTGTAGCCCATCCCAGCCTTGTGGAGGTCTACAATTTTATCCCTGATGTCCTTACACAGCTCTCTGGTCTTGGCCATTGTGGAGAGGTTGGAGTCTGTTTGATTGAGTGTGTGGACAGGTGTCTTTTATACAGGTAACGAGTTCAAACAGGTGCAGTTCATACAGGTAATGAGTGGAGAACAGGAGGGCTTCTTAAAGAAAAACTAACAGGTCTGTGAGAGCCGGAATTCTTACTGGTTGGTAGGTGATCAAATACTTATGTCATGCAATAAAATGCAAATTAATTATTTAAAAATCATACAATGTGATTTTCTGGATTTTTGTTTTAGATTCCGTCTCTCACAGTTGAAGTGTACCTATGATAAAAATTACAGACTTCTACATGCTTTGTAAGTGGGCAAACCTGCAAAATCGGCAGTTTATCAAATACTTGTTCTCCCCACTGTAACTGTGAAATCATATCGTTTACTGTATGGTGCTTGTGTCTAAGTGAGAAAAGAATTAATTTAAATTGACAGATGTCGTCATTGAATGCATTTTGTGCCAAAGGAATGATAAATGATCCACAGTTTAGCTCACATAGACATCACATAGTGTTGTGATCACTGTGTGAAGGGTTTTGAAAAAGTGACCTAAGTACTGATAAATGTGTCCTAGCGAATAAAAAACTGTAATAATATAATATAATATAATATAATATAATATAATTAATATAATAGTTACTCCCCAACACTGCCGTCGACTGCTTTTGATACATGTGCGTGTATTTACTTCGCTTGGTCACCTGACGAATCTGTGATGGCAGGACGTTTGCATTACGCTTGGCATGGCACTTACATAATTTCTTGGGCCTAAATGAGGCAGACAGATACACATGTACTCATTAAGTGCTATGCCAATTTCAAGTAATGAATCCAAACTAGAAAGGCTCCTGATCTTTGCATTGGATAAGTTCTTTTTAATAGAACACGACCAGGCAATTGTCTTTGTTGTCTAGGACGTTTTGAATTTAATTAAAGCCAGAATGAAGGCAAATACAGGCTAATTAACCTTATGACACAATACATTTCATCAGGAACATTAAGGATGATTGAATGATCTTTATGTATCTGTAAGCCCACAGCTCTATCAAATGCACAATCCAGTCTCCACATGATAATGTGACAGATTCATGAGAATATGTGATTGCTGCGTAAATTCATATGCTGTGAGTTAGTACATCTTTTTATAGGCTATAGGGAAATAAATATTTAATTGAAAACCAAATGGAACCAAGCAAATCAAAATATGTGATAAAAAGTGGTATATATATATATATATATATATATATACACACTGATCAGGCATAACATTATGACCACTGATAGGTGAAGTGAATAACACTGATTGTCTCTTCATCACGGCACCTGTTAGTGTGTGGGTTATATTAGGCAGCAAATGAACATTTTGTCCTCAAAGTTGATGTGTTAGAAGCAGGAAAAATGGGCAAGCGTAAGGATTTGAGCGAGTTTGACAAGGGCCAAATTATGATGGTTAGATTGGGTCAGAGCATCTCCAAAACTGCAGCTCTTGTGGGGTGTTCCCGGTCTGCAATGGTCAGTATCTATCAAAAGTGGTCCAAGGAAGGAACAGTGGTGAACCGGCGACAGGGTCATGGGCGGCCAAGGCTCATTGATGCACGTGGGGAACGAAGGCTGGCCCGTGTGGTCCGATCAAACAGATGAGCTACTGTAGCTCAAATTGCTCAAGGAGTTAATGCTGGTTCTGATAGAAAGGTGTCAGAATACACAGTGCATCGCAGTTTGCTGCGTATGGGGCTACATAGCCGCAGACCAGTCAGGGTGCCCATGCTGACCCCTGTCCACAGCCGAAAGCGCCAACAGTGGGCACGTGAGCATTAGAAATGGACCATGGAGCAATGGAAGAAGGTGGCCTGGTCTGATGAATCACATTTTCTTTTACATCATGTGGATGGCCAGGTGTGTGTGCGTCGCTTACCTGGGTAACACATGGCACCAGGATGCACTATGGGAAGAAGGCAAGCCGGTGGAGGCAGTGTGATGCTTTGGGCAATGTTCTGCTGGGAAACCTTGGGTCCTGCCATCCATGTGGATGTTACTTTGACATGTACCACCTACCTAAGCATTGTTGCAGACCATGTACACCCTTTCATGGAAACGGTATTCCCTGGTGGCTGTGGCCTCTTTCAGCAGGATAATGCGCCCTGCCACAAAGCAAAAATGGTTCAGGAATGGTTTGAGGAGCACAACAACGAGTCTGAGGTGTTGACTTGGCCTCCAAATTCCCCAGATCTCAATCCAATCGAGCATCTGTGGGATGTGCTAAACAAACAAGTCCGATCCATGGAGGCCTGACCTTGCAACTTACAGGACTTTAAAGGATCTGTTGCTAACATCTTGGTGCCAGATACCAGGGGTCTAGTGGAGTCCATGCCTCGATGGGTCAGGGCTGTTTTGGCAGAAAAAGGGGGACCAACACAATATTAGGAAGGAGGTCATAATGTTATGCCTGATCGGTGTATATATTTGTTTATTTCTTATCCTGTAAATCATGACTGGTCATATAATTTAATTGAAGAGAGTGGGATCCCAAAACAATATTAATCTCTTAAAACTTTTGGAATCCGGAAATTTCATTTACAGAAACTAGTAGTGACGGGCCTTCGAATATTTAGTTTGGACAGTGGAGAGCCTTGGAGTAAAAATGATTGAGAACCACTGCTCTGTATTTTACTGTATGTCAACCATTGTCTGATCTGTTTCTATTCTATTTCTCTGAAATAATGTTATAAGAAACACCTGAGACCAAGTTGATACGTAACGTCAACAGAAAATGGCTTTCACAACTGGTCGGTATTCTCAGTGACAGCAACGTCTTGCATAAATTCAGCTGTTAATGTGCAAATGAATGCATGCATGACAGTTCAATCTTTTTCTGTCTTGTTTGGACTCTAATTGTTTAAAACATTGCCACAGGTATTGTGGTGGTGGCGGCCTGGAAAGTGAGAAATGCATTGGCAAAACTTTAAAAACAATTTAAACTAACTGTGTGCTTTATGCAAATTAGTTCCACAGGGGAAAGCAGGGTGATGCCAGCAGCCAATCACAGCACTGGAATGGAGAAGTGCCAAAATGCAATCCTCATCGGAAAGGGATAAATGTACTGTTTCAACAGACACTCCTGGGTCTGAGTCTCTGGCCTGTAATGGTGAGACATTAACAGACACAACACTGTTCTGAGTTTCAGTCCTGTAAGGGAAAAGTCTTTGTCCAGCGCGACAAGAACAGAGCAGCACGTTACAATTCCAGAGAGACAAAAGCAGATTGACCAAGTTCTGAGTCTTTAGCCCAGAGAAACAGAAGACACACAGACACATTTGCACCAAGGTTAAGCTCCGACGAGTACCTTCACTTCAAGGTACCTTCGTTTGCATGTTCCAGATTGTTAAGGACCTTCTGGACCTACTTCAGGGCCTCATCTATGTGTTCCAGAATTTAGGAACCGTATTTGGTGCTCCAGGAGATTAGCATCCCACAGAGCTTCGTGTTCAAGGCTGTTGAAACAGATTCCAGCTCCTTTCTCCACTGCATTATCTCCCAGCACAACCAGTGGAAGAAGTCACTGCCATCAGACTGCTCACTCAACCACGTGGAACGTACATGTCATTTAACCAAACCTCTTTCCAGAGACCTTGGCATTGTTGTATATTACCAGAATATGATTTTCAAATTTACATTAGAGGTAATATAACTGATGCTAGTTGATAACAAGTAATCCTTCATTCATTTGTTTGATATATAATAAGGCTCTTCACCTTTGTTTCAGAGAAACTATTTATCTTTCCATAATATAACTCATGTAGCCATAGCCACACCCAATTTGCTTACTTGTATTTTATTCATCTTATGCACTTTATTCCTTTATCATTTATGGTATTCATTTAGTAGTTGTGTACTATTGTTTATCTTTTTGTTCATACCATTTATTTTATTACACTTGTGTCTTTCTTGTGTTGATAATACAGAAGAGGCTCTACAAGTTATAAGGGCAACGATATCTCACAAATCCTTCAGAATGGTCAGATGACAAACTCACTTCCATTTACATCATTTTATTTATTCAACAATCGTCTTTGATGGTTAATTTACTGTTGAGGCGAAATTCCTCAGCTGGTGCCGAGAGTTAAGAAGAGTAAGAGGCCATCTGACACTTTCACACTCTCCTTAAGTGACGTGACCAAAACTCACAATATTATTTCGGTGCCATCTGTGAAACGTCGTTTGAGGTTATAAATTAAAACCATTACACAGGACTTGATGCTGTTCATAAAGAACTGATTGAATTGTGAAAAGTGAGTTATGTACCAGAATGGAGCCAGGTGGTTGGAGAGAAGGGGTGGAAAAGTAAGAGGGTTTTGTGATGTCCAACGAAGCAGTTGATCAATGCCCATCACAACATTCATCTCAATGGCAGTAGTTTGGATAGTGTAAGATGCACGTCTTGATGATGCCATCTTTGCTCATGGGCAATCAGTTTCAGATTTTTTGGAGCCAACCACCTGAGTGTAATGCGACTAATCATTCTTTGAAACAGATTTGTGTTACAGCTTCACTGCAAAATGAACTAGGCTGCAGTCTGTGACTGTTTCACACAAATACACTCTGTCATGCAATAGACAGATTATTGGAAGGGGTGATATCTAAGTGGGTGAGTTGCTTACTCACTTTTTAATTAGTCTTCCCATTAACGCTATAATGTTGTTCATTCAGACCGCTTCGCGAATGCGGAACATGCACAAAAATGAGGCGGGATTTAACCAATCATATCCAATCATAGCACGATGGAGGCATTGCCTCCTCTCACATGACTTTCCCCCATTCATTCTCAATTACAATTACATTCATCAAACTCACTGCATGCTTTAGGGGTTATGTTAAAACTCAATAGGCTCAGGGGAGGCAAGAGAGACACAGACTCCCGTTGTAATTTTACCTGCTGGGTCGCTGTTGGACAGTGTTACTTCAGAAAAACAAGTGATTTATACCATTTTTAATGTCACATTTTGTAAAAGGCCGATTTACTAAAGAATCTCAATCTAGGTGAGGGATTATCTCCAGATGCAGTACTGGAGCTCCGCCGAGCGACAGACCTTGCCCTCCATCCCAACCAGCACAGTCATGTGGGGCCCAGATGGGTTTGACCTGGGCTGTCTAACTGGGGCCCAGTCAGTTTTGTCCTCAGTTTCCATGGAGGCCCCACATGGGTTAGCCCAGATGAAATGAACACTGCTCAGTGTGCACACTACAGACTGTTAAACGTAACACTGAATCAGTTTATGTTAATGGAGTTAATGAGATAATTAAGTGATTAATTGAGTGATGACTGAGCATTATTAAAGATACCTGATGATAACAAGCAGAATCACTGAATGAAAGAGAAACACAAGAACTACAAATGACTTCAGCCACAGCCTTAGATGAAATCAACTGAAGATAAAAGAAGACATTAAATTTCTGAAGATCTCATCAGAGGAGGATTAAACAACTCCACAAACAGCATTACCAGCTTCACACATTACTAACCAGATTGACTTTATTTCTGTTATACTTCTACAAAAGCTCTTATTGGGAATTAACAGAGGTTTAGATGTTGGTTTTATTAAAAAAAAAAAAATAAAGTTACCATTATGGTGATCAGTGTTTGCTTTAGTTGGGCTCTTGACCCTTGACTTTTTAACATCAGATTTTCTCTGGTTGCTGTAGCTGTGTTTGTTATGGCAAGAACAGCAAGATAAAACGTGATCAGATGATACAAATGTAATCATCATGTAGTGGTATTCTATGTGTTTGCTGATCTCGTGAGAGTCATTGATTATAGTAACCATGTGACTTTCAGCATGATATCCAGCAGTGTTTTAATCAGATAAACTTAATGATTAAAAAAAGTTATGTAAAAATTTTTGCACTCCTGTTTATAAACACTTTCAAGCTCCTGTGAGTTTTAGACACACAGACATCAAGAATCAGCGTATGAATCTCATCAACAGTGACATATTTCATGCCGCAATGCATTCTGGGTGCATCATACAAAACTCATCCATAGCTCCCACATTGCGGCATAGTGTCACAAACGCCGGTGAAGATTCCACCGTCGGCCACCAGAGGTCGAACTCACCAGAGTACTAACTTCCATTTCGGACTTCATTTTCCATACACCCTCACTCCTGGACTGATTACTGCACACCTGTTCCTCATCACCTTGCCTATATAAACTCTGCTCTCACACTTATTTATTGTGAAGTCTTGTTTGCCCTGGCTGCATTTCTGAGCGTTAGTCCCTGTGATTATTCTGCCTATGTTTGACTCTGCCTTGGACTACCGTTTACGACCCTGTTCTGCCTGCCCTTGATCTTTGTTTGCCTGGACTTTGATTCTCGTTTGTTTGCTGCCTGCCCTGACCTATTGCCTGTTATGACCACGATTGATGCACTGCCTCTGATATTGCTGTTCACCCTGCTTTACCGACCCACGCCTGCTTGTACTGTGAATTTGTGTTATTTTAATAAACTGCACATGGATCCCAATCTGCCTGAGTCCTTGTTACACATAGAAACATGTTACCATGTTACCATGTAAACATGCTGATTCTTGATGTTTGAGTGTGAGTTGATCTCGCAGGAGTTCAAAATGTTTAGTGTACAATGCATTCTGATCATTTCTGATTAAACTGAGTCTCTTGCTGTAGAATCACAACAATAATCAAACAGAAATTAATAACAAATGTCACCCATATAAAAGTCAGATATAAGATCAGTGAATTAAGCCACGACATGATGATTACATTCTTATCAATGAGCCAACATCAACTGATCACATTTTCTCTTGCTGTTCATGCCATAACAAACAGCCAGACAAAAAATAATATTAAAAAGTCAAGGGTCAAGAGCCCAACTAAAGGAAACACTGATCACCATTATGGTGACATCAAACTAAACTTTTATTTTCAATAAATCATCAACATCTAAACCTCTGTTAATTCTCAATAAGAACTTCTGTAGACGTCTGACAGAAATAAAGTCAATCTGATTAGTAATAAGTGAAGCTGGTAATGCTGTTTGTGGAGTTGATAAATCCTCCTCTGATGAGATCTTCAGAGATTTAATGTCTTCTTTTATCTTCAGTTGATTTCATCTAAGGCTGTGGCTGAAGTCAGTTGTAGTTCTTGTTTCTCTGTCCTTCAGTGATTCTGCTTGTTAACAGCAGGTGTTCATCACAAATGCTAAATCATCACTCAATTAATCACTTAATTATCTCATGAACGCCAACACTGATTCAGTGTTACATTTAACACCCTGTAGTGTGCTTACTTCATTTTCATTTAATCTGGGCTAACCCATGTGGGGCCTCCATGGAAACTGAGGACAAAACTGACTGGGCCCCAGTTAGACAGCCCAGGTCAAACCCATCTGGGCCCCACATGACTGTGCTGGCTGGGCATGCCACTGAGCAGGTGGTCCGTGCCATGGGCTGCCTAGTTGCTGGTCAACACGGCTTACCTTTCGGGGATTAAGAAGAAGGAGAAAGTTTTGATGCCCTGGTTTCGCTTTCCAGACTTTTCCAAAAGTTTAGGGAGGCGAAGGTTAAGTTTTGAAGGTTTGAGCAATATATCCCCCACCGCGGTTGAGGCCTTCTAACCCTGTTGCTAGCTCTAGCTTGAGACAGGGTCAGACATTAGTTATTGGTTATTCTTCTGATAAAAAGAAAAGAAAAAAAAAAGAGAAATGCATTTTCTAGGAATGAGAAGCGCTCTCCCTGTAGGAGATTAATATTGGGCTTTTTGAGGGGATGTGTGTTTTCACTGGGGAAGAAACATTTTATTCCCCTGGGGGGAACTGCATTGGTCTTAAAAAAAAGGAGAGCAGAAGGATTTGTTTGATGGACGCATTAGTGAAGCGGTGGTCGCGGTCAAGTTTTATCTCTCTCCCGTATACTTCTTTCAACCCTCCAGATATGGATGTGGAAATATAATATGTCTGTTACAGAGCTTGGTCCTTAAGAGGCCTATCAAACAAGGTTCCTTTGAGAAATAATATTTGTCATGACTGTTCACTTCTTGGGATGACCTTCAGACTATGGCAGTAGAATTGGCTCAGGTATCATCCTTCCCTGAGTGTGGGAAGCACGGTTGCCTTCATATGAAATAAGTGGCAGCATATTTGCCCCACTTTTCAATTGGTTGCCTCTGGCTTACGTGATAAATATTTTGCTTCCCTTGTAATCATACTCTTTAAGCAAAGATGGAAAGTGGGCGCATTCACATCCGTCACTCACTTTTTGATCTGCTGAGTGTGTTCCCTCTGTTATTAAGAGGAGGGCTACATACAGATAGGATTCGCTGTTAGCACCCCGCCCCATCTAGGCTGTAGTAGAGGAGGTAGAGTCATTAATACAACCTAGTCTCTTGTTTGTCTCTCCAGAAGCTTGCCCTATGGAGGTAATATGGATATGGTTCCCTGGTGTGTTGGGTGTTGCGGGTGAAGAGTTTGAGCTTTATCGCACTCGCGTCCCCTTTTCTAGTGCAGGATGGGTGCTACGGAGGTATAGTGAATATGGCAGATCGCATTTTACTTTTTCATCTGTTGCCTGTTCCAGTACTAAGAGTATGGAGTCAATATTGATGCACTTCTCTTGTGTCAAATAAATAGTGGGCATAGATGAAGAGCTTGCACATTTCACGTTATTCGCGTCCCACTCTGTCATCTGGCGCCCCTCAAGAACCCTAGGTATTGAGGCAGTTTCAGTTTCCTTCATATTTTATATGGGCAGAAAAAGAAGATGGGCAATCTTGCTGCTTGCATCCCACACCTTTATCTGTTGTTTATTCTCGGTACCTGGAGTATAGAAGTAGAAGCAATATGCTCCTTCTATAAGAGTTGGGCTGTGAAAAATGTGGATGATACCGCTACTCACGTCCCACATCCTCATTGGTCACCTTTCCCCCCTTGGGTACCAGGAGTACAGAGGTGTTAGTGTAACAGACATAGGCCAGTAGTCGCTGTGCATGTAAACCTCACTTCCCTGATCTCAAGAGGCGCTCTAGCAACTGATGCTAGAGACTGCAGTCTTTAGCCTCCTTGTTAGAGCGCCCGCCTCCCATGTTTGAGTCCTGCTTTCGGTGGACTACCTTCCGTATTCAACTTATGAAGAAAGTCTAGCTCCTCTCCCAGTTCAAAACGCTTATGCTACGTCCGATGTTATACGTCGCGCCAGTTACGCTTTTTTCCTAAGTTGAATACGGATGGCGGTCTGCCGGAAGCTAGATATTTTACTTTATAACGTGTTAAATATGGATATTTTTCTTACAAAAACCCATTGATTCACTTCAGAAGGCCTTTTTTAACCCCCCGGAGCCATGTGGATTACTTTTGTAATGGATGGATGCACTCTTTTGGTCTTCAAATTTTGGACTGCCATTCACTCCCATTATAAAGCTTGGATTAGCCAGGACATTTTTTAATATAACTCCAATTGTATTCGTCTGAAAGAAGAATGTCATATACACCTAGGATTGCTTGAGGGTGAGTAAATTATGGGATCATTTTTATTTTTGGGTGAACTATCCCTTTAAGCACACTTCTTTTTCACAAGAGATTCCTTTAAAAAATCCTCAAATTTTGGGAAAATAGCAACTCAATGGATTTTATTAAATCCTGTTTGATGTAATTAAAGAAATGTATTAGCATGATATCAAAACTTCAGTAGTAGCTAAAAAAAGGTGAGTTTTATTATTTTTTTGTGTTGTATTCTTGGTTGGTTTTCCTGTTCTGTTTCCTGTGTTGTTAAAAAGAGCACCTTTGAGGAATACAGTTTTTTCTCTGGAGATGTGTTCATGTTGACAAGACCAAGGGATTTTCATCACAATGAAGTCCAACAACATATTGCTTCTGAGGAGCTCAAAATATCAGTGGCTGGTCACATACTGTAGTAGTAGATGTGGAAGAGCAGAGAGAGATATAGAGATCACATTCACAGACAAGCAAACATACATCAGCTCATCTATCTTTTCTTTACGACAGCTAAGATCTGTGGGACTGTGGTATTGCAAATGTCAGTAAGTGAACCATAACTCCATGTTTAATCCATTACACTGACAATCACCTGAGCGCTCCAGCTAGCATGAGGTTACGAGCAACATACTCCGCTGGAAGGGCAATAACACCATCCCAGCCACTGCCTTTTATAAATAGCCTGGCTTATGTAGCTCATATCGTAATGTCACCTCATGTGTGTTTCATAGTTTCTCACATAGTTTTTTCTTTGTCTGATTTAATTCCTCAGTAAAAAGAATCAATGAATATAAACCACAAGAACATATCAAGTAGATTGATAACAGATAATACTAGTGTCTACATTGGATTACACCCTACCCGACTGTTTGTTTACACAGCATGTGCATGCAAATGACTTTATAATGAATATAAATGATCCAATTCTTAACACATTGGCTGCAAACAATCCATGGAACTCAGGTCCATTATTTATTGAGGTGTTTTATTAGATTATGTGAGTAGATAAACCTTTTCAGGTTCAGAAAAATGCACAGGATACTGTACACCATAGAAACTGGGAACAGGGAACAGAATGAAAACGAAATCAAAAGAAAATGAAACTGTTACATTTATATACTTTAATTTCATTATTATTACATTATCTGCAAGTACAGTTCTTTAAAAGTATACTTTTAAGATTTGAAGGACCCCCTAAATTTTGCTTGCTGATCGATTGCTGCTCCTGATTGATTGCTCCTGTCTGCCTCCTGTCTGCCCTGCTGCTGTATTTGCGTCTGCTTTGCATGCTTTGAATCTCTATTTGATATCATTCTCTGTTGTTTAAACTGCTAAATATAACTTACTCATCACCACATATTGTCTAATATTGCCTATCACATTAAATCTGACATCACTAGCTTTTAATCTAAATCACTATCACGTGTTAGCATTTCGCTAGCCTGTTAGCCTGTCATCTGTGCATCCGGGTCTCCTGTCTCCTGTTTTCTGAGTCCATCAAACAACTGTGGTGAGTTGGATTAGTCAACAAACACGGTAAGCCATGTCATCTTCTCCTGTTATTGTCACTTGCACTGCCTGTTACATGTTCAGTATTACCTTCTCTGTCGGCGAACAGGGCTTCATATGTGATAAATGCAGGGAGATAGTCAGGCTGACGGAGAAGATTTCAGAATTAGAGACACGCATCCAGACTTTATTTGAGAGTAGTGAGAATGTAAATGCTTTAGACACTGCTTTGGATGCGACTAGCTTAGTGAACTCTGTACATTGTTCGGTTCCGGCTGTAGAGCCCGTGCAGCAGGGCAACTGGGTGACTGTGAGACAACATAGTAGCGGATCAAAAAAACGCTCTTCCGTTCCGATTAGAACATCAAACAGGTTCTCCCCTCTCAGTGACGCACCCACTGAGAATCCTGTTGAAAGTGCCCTAGTTATTGCCGATTCTATTACACAGAACGTGAAAATAGAGACACCAGCCACCATAGTCACATGTTTACCGGAAGCCAGAGCACCTGACATCAAAGCAAATTTAAAAGTGCTGGCTAATGCTAATCGTAAATTCTCTAAGATTATTATTCACGTCGGCACTAATGATGTTCGCGCCAGTCGGAGATCACCAAAATTAACATTAAAGAGGTGTGTGAACTTGCAAGTACGATGGCAGCTAAAATTTTTTGCTCTGGTCCCCTCCCTGAGATACTTAGCAGACTATCATCACTCAATGGCTGGTTGTCTAAGTGGTGTCCGTAAAATAACATAGGGTTCATAGACAATTGGAAAAGCTTTTGGGGTAGACCTGACCTGTTAACAAAAGATGGCATCCATCCTTCCTGGGATGGTGCCGCTCTTCTCTCTAGTAATTTGGCACATAGTCTTAGAGTTAAACCTTGACTAACTGGGGCCCAGGTCAGGAAGCAGACGGACTGGCTTAACCGACCGTCTGCTAGCTGTCTCACGTCACAGAAGTGAGATAAATCCCAACACACAGAGACTCTTTCACCTAGATATTATCACATAGAGACTGTGTCTGTTCCACAAATTAGTAAATACAAAACAACGTCAAAACCATTTAATGGTAAAAATTTAATTGATGTCCAACAAATAAAAAACAGATATAATACAGATGATCAAATGATAAAGCTCGGGCTGCTGAATATTCGATCCCTTCCCCCAAAAGCGTTTATTGTTAATGATATGATTACAGATCATAATCTAGATGTGCTGTGTTTGACAGAAACCTGGCTAAAACCTGACGATTACATTACTTTAAATGAGTCCACCCCTCAAGATTATTGTTATAAACACGAGCCGCGTCTGAAAGGCAAAGGGGGAGGGGTTGCTATAATTTATAATAATATTTTCAGTATTACTCAGAAGTCTAGTTTCGAATATAATTCTTTTGAAGTTTTGGTGCTTTACGTAACGGTATGTAGTGTAAATGATAAATCTCGTTTGACATTTGTGCTGGCTACTGTATACAGGCCACCAGGGCACCATACAGACTTTACCAAAGAATTTGTTGATTTTCTATCAGAGTTAATAGTCATAATAAATGTTGATACCGTTGAAATTCTGCAGCAGAACGATGACATCTCAGATCATTACCTAGTATTGTGTATACTTAATTTAGCAAAGGCTGCAAAGCCGTCCCCTCGTTTCAAATATGGCAGGACTATCACCGCTGCCACTAAAGATTGCTTTGTAAATAATCTTCCTCATCAGTTTCATCTCCTCAGCATCCCAGATAGCCTAGAGGAACTCGATGCTGCAACAGAAACTATTGACTCTCTCTTTTCCAGCACTTTAGACACAGTTGCTCCTCTGTGCTTAAAGAAGATTAAAGAAAATAGTCCAACGCCGTGGTACAACGAGCACACCCAGGCCCTTAAAACAGCAGCCAGAAAAATGGAGCGCAGCTGGAAGAAAACAAAACTGGAGGTTTTTCGCATTTCTTGGAAAGAGAGCATGATTGCATACAGAAAGGCCGTAAAAACTGCTAGATCTGCTTATTTCTCGACTCTCTTAGAAGAAAACAAACACAACCCTAGGTATTTATTTGAAACAGTGGCTAAATTAACAAGAAATAAAGCTTCAACTTCTGACGGCAGAGCAGTAATGACTTTATGAACTTCTTTACGTGCAAGATTGATAATATTAGGAAGAAAATTATAACTATACAACCATCTACTACAGTATCACTTCAGACAGTGCATTGTAGTGTCACTGAGGAAAAATTCCACTCATTCACTGCTATAGGACAAGAAGAATTGGCTAAATTCGTTAAATCATCAAAATCAACAACATGTATGCTCGACCCTATACTGACTAAACTACTAAAAGAGATGCTTCCAGAGGTCATAGATCCTCTTCTTAATATCATTAATTCATCCTTGTCATTAGGATATGTACCGAAAACATTTAAGTTGGCTATTATTAAACCACTTATTAAAAAACCACAACTTGATCCTACAGAATTAGTCAATTACAGGCCAATCTCAAATCTACCCTTTCTGTCAAAAATACTAGAAAAGGCAGTGTCCTTACAACTATTCTCCTTTTTAGAAAGAAATGGTATCTGTGAGGATTTCCAGTCAGGATTTATATCGTATCATAGTACTGAGACTGCTCTCAAATGATTTACTCTTATCATCTGATCGTGGTTGTATATCTCTATTAGTGTTACTCGATCTTAACGCTGCATTCGATACTATCGACCACAACATTCTTTTGAATAGACTCGAAAATTATGTTGGCATTAGTGGAATTGCATTGGCATGGTTTAAATCATACTTATCTGACCGTTATTAGTTTGTAGCAGTAAATGAAGAGATGTCACACCGATCACAAGTTCAGTATGGATTACCGCAAGGCTCAGTGCTAGGACCGTTGCTCTTCACCCTGTACATGCTTCCACTGGGAGATATCATTAGGAAGCATGGCGTTAGTTTTCATTGTTATGCTGACGATACTCAGCTCTATATTTCTTCACGCCCTGACGAAACTTACCAATTCACAAGATTAACGGAATGCATAGCTGATATAAAAAATTGGATGACTAGTAATTTCCTGCAACTTAATTCAGAAAAATATGAAGTTTTAATTATTGGACAAAAAAACTCCACAAGTAGGAACCTAGAATACTGTCTAACACTTGATGGCTGCTCTGTCAAGTCCTCGTCGTCAGTTAGGAACCTGGGTGTGCTCTTTGATACCAATCTTTCATTTGAAAGCCACGTTTCTAGCATCTGTAAAACTGCATTCTACCATCTTAAAAATATATCTAAATTACGGCACATGCTTTCAATGCAAAATGCTGAACAGTTAGTTCATGCGTTCATGACCTCAAGGCTAGATTATTGTAATGCTCTACTGGGTGGTTGCCCTGCACGCTTAATAAATAAATTGCAGCTGGTCCAAAACGCAGCAGCTCGAGTTCTTACTAGAACCAGGAAGTATGACCATATTAGCCCGGTTCTGTCAACACTGCACTGGCTCCCTATTAAACATTGTATAAATTTTAAAATCTTGCTAATTACTTACAAAGCACTAAATGGTTTAGCTCCCCAGTACTTGAGCGAGCTCTTAACACATTATACTTCATCACGTCTATTGCGGTCTCAAAATTCTGGCCAGTTGATAATACCTAGAATATCAAAATCAACTTCAGGCGGTCGATCCTTTTCCTATTTAGTACCTAAACTCTGGAACAGTACCTAAACACTGGAACAGTCTTCCTAGCATTGTTCGGGAAGCAGACACACTCTGTCAGTTTAAATCTAGACTAAAAACACATCTCTTTACTATGGCATACACATAAAACATTTTTAATTTATACTATTCAAATCAGTTAAATGATTGTTTTAGGCTGCATTAACTAGGTCAGCCGGAACCGGGAACACTTCCCATAACACCTGATGTGCTCGTTACATCATAAGAAGAATGGCATCTACGCTAATGTTAGTCTCTCTGTTTATCCCGAGGTTTACTGCAGTCAGCCGGATCCGGGCCGTATCCAGATCAGATGGTGGACCTGCGCCTAGACATGACCAACGCATCCCTGAAATGTCTGCAGAGACCGTGTCAATTAAACTCCCCCCTGTAAATGCTGCATCGACACGACATCCTCATTAAACCCGTCTCTGGCGTGACGACTCCAATCTTTCGAATAATCTTTCGAATATCTTTTGATCTAATATGACTTCTGACCTGTAATGTTGCCAGAATCATAATCATACACTGTTTGTTCTTTGGCCAGAGGAGAACTGGCACCCCGACTGAGCCTGGTTTCTCCCAAGGTTTTTTTCTCCATTCTGTCCTCTGAAGGAGTTTTGGTTCCTTGCCACTGTCGCCTTTGTCTTTTGGCTTGCTCAGTTGGGGACAGTAAATTTTCAACTATATTACTGATCTGCCCGCATTGACACTATATGATAATTGAAATGAGCTGGATGACATCACTGTTTTCTCCAAATCGGCTGTATAGCCAAATCAAATTCTGTTGCATTATTTTCCTGTTTAACACTGTGAAGCTCCTTTGAAACAATTGGCATTGTAAAAAGCGTTATATAAATAAAGTGACTTGACTTGACTTGACTTGACATTCCATACAATTAATCAGAAATTAATTAATTAATCAGATATAAAGTCACAATTACGGGAAATAGACACAATTACTAAAAAGAAGTGAGCAACAAAAAAAAAGTTTTTAGTACTCTGAGGCGGAAAATAGCTTCCATACACTGTAAAAAATTTCCCCGTTAATTTACAGTAAACTACAGGCAGCTAGATTGACCTGTAGAATGCTGTAATTTTACAGTGGACCTACTGTAATCTGCAACAACAGTTTAATACTGTAAAAAATATTACAGTACTGTGCTGTAGAAAATATAGGCTGCACAGTATAATACTGTCAGGTGTTTGGCTGCCATTATACTGTTATTTTAGTGTTCCTGCTGTAATCTCCATAACGGTTTATTACTACAAAATGTATTAAAGTACTCTAAAATGTGATCTTTACATTGTAACACTGCTAGAAACTGATGATTTAAAATTTGCATTCTAAAATAAAAAACACTGAAAATTGCTTGCAAACAAATGGCTCAAACAAAAGATGACTTTAAAACATGCCTTTATTAAAGCTAATAACATATAAAATCCATTCATTGAATGACATTATTTCTGCTTCACCAGTGAGACTGGGCTGAACAGAACATAATGCTGTGACTTTATGTAAACATCTGGTTACAGAACTCAATGCTTTGACTTCACATAAACATCTGCGAGCAGAACTCAATGCTGGTAGTTCACCTGATTAAATAAAGCCCCACTCAAAGTCCATGAGGTTTTTTAAGAGTGTGGCCACATGAAGATTCACAGTTGTTGCCTTTTTCTGCACAAGCTTCCCCGTCTTTTTGGACACCACCTTTGCCTGGCTGGCTTTTGTTCCTCTCTCGGGGTTCACACCAATAAAGCGTCTACAGAAATATAATATATTAGGTGAGGTAAGTAAAGATTGATTGCACTTTAGACATATAAAACCTATTGCATTCACAATATAAATATTCTAGGTTGTTGCCATTATGGCAGTATTTGCAGCATCTTTAGTTTAAGTTTGATCTGAGGCATTAGGAGACCTTAGTATCTTAGAGTAATGTAGACAGCATTATATTGTATATAGTTCATCCAAAATGAGAATGTTGTCATCATTTACTCACCCTCATGTTGTTCCAAACCTGTATGAGTTTCTTTCTTCTGTTGAACATAAAAGAAGATATTTTAAAGAATGTTGGTAACCAGACATTGACTATCATAGTAGGAACAAAAAATACTATGGAAGTCAATAGCTACTGTCAACTGTCTGGTTACCAACATTCTTTAAAATATCTTCTTTTGTGTTCAACAGAAGAAAGAAACTCATACAGGTTTGGAACAACATGAGGGTGAGTAAATGATGACAACATTTTCATTTTTGAGTAAATTATCCCTTTAAGCAGATGGATTTTTAGGACTATGGTCTGCAAATTTCAAGATAAAAATACCTGTTACAATGCTATCCTTAAATGAGTTCAGAACTGTATTTTTAATGTAATATTAAATCTTTCTTTATTTCTCCCAAACACGCAAGTCCCTCAAAGCAACTAACCATGTTACTCGACTGGATTGTTCAGACTGGTCATGCTTTGGCGTGGATCTCTACACATGGCTGGTGCAACGATAGGTTGATTGTTCAAGTTTAACAGTCAGAATAGAACTGCCAGTAACAGAACCATGCAGACTGTATTTTCTAATGTGTTTTGTTGACCTTTCAGAAATATCATTGATGATATTTGTAATAAATAAACGGGACACTGTGAAATTTGATTAAACTTAAGGAGAGTTCATGTAACTGGCAGTTTTTTCTTTCTGTTAAAATTACAGCTGCATGCAGATAAAACAGACTAGACACTCAAACTATTGATGTACCAGCGTTGTGTCTGAAATGTCCCATCTTGATGCACCAGCGTTGTGTAGAGTCTGAAATGTCCCATCCCTTAACAAAGTCCTTAACAATGCTTTGAGGTGCTTCCATGCTTGACATAAATGAAGAAAGAAAGAGGTGGAGTGGGATGGGAGGTAATGAGAGAGAATTACTCTCTTTATTCAAAACATGCAGCATGATAATACATTCGGCCTGAACTCAGTGCTACATTTGAATGCACATGCCAGCATAAACTTCAACTCACTATTAAAAGGAACTACTGTAACCATAATTGTCAAAGTCAATATAGGAACAAGAGAAAGTCACCAATTTAACACAATTCGACATTCCTGAACAGAGCTGATAAGAGGGACAAAATGTCCAAACAACATTTAGGACTAGCAGAGGATTTACCTTTGAACAAACTCCAATGTCCTTGCAGTTTCCTCTTGATATTGCAAATTGAAGACATAGTAGGTGGCAAAAACTGCAGCAAGCCCTGTGATGATTCACAGACAACGTTGTTTTCCACACTGATCATCCAAACTCCAAGTGTAACTTCATCACCTGCAACTGATTCAGACAAATATAGTTAATGTCCCGAAAAAGTTCTTGTGCATTCAGGGAAACCACACTTAAATAATGCATTCGGCAAAAAAACTGAGTTTGCATGTGCCTGACATACGCAAATGTCTTAGCATATATGTTGCAAGTTATAATTTTTATACAATCCACAGACCTCCACAGCAAAATAATCTTACCATTTTAACTCAGACAATCTTTAAGCTATACTCTCTCAAGGAACAGTAAAAAAGTTGCGTAAAACAGAGACAGTGTTAAGTAACAGTTAGACTCATTGATTTAGTGCACATTTCAATAAACCCTAAAACAAGTGGTAGGATAAAGCCCAGTCCCTGACGTAGATTTGGTAACAAATCAAGTCAATATCACAGAGTAACACTTTTATCAGTTTGCACTTAACTTGATAAATTGGCGAAGAGAAAATTTGCATGCAGGTGAAAGCGCCGTCCACTAATCTGTGCTGGCAGGGTCACAGTCGGAGCAAAAATGTCTTTCTTTCTTAATTTAATTGTCTTCTTATTCTTCCTTCTCACGTAAAAAAAAAAAAAAAAAATATTGAAGTAATGTAATGTTAAAACTTAACTGAATGTTAATCCTTTTTGACTGCACGCCTGTTGATGGGACTTGATGCGTCGTGACTCGTGATTTGTCAGAGGCCTGAAGCACGTGACTACACACAAAAAAATACTGTATTATCCCGTAAGACTGAACAGTAGCTTGCCGTTATTATTTTGCCTGTCAAATTCAGCGTCATTTACAGTATTCAACTGTATTTATGAATAACGGTAAATTACTGTACAAAATGTCCCGTATTTTTACAGGAATTTATTACAGTGTAGGGATGCTCAGACAATGCAATGTTTTGATAGCACTACAAAGCCACAGTGTTTACTCTGGGAATCAAACTATAAATGACTTAGGGGAGAGCGGGGCAAAACCTAACACTTTTGACTTTCTCAGTTTGTGTAAATCCACACATCCAATTTCACACATCTAGTACAATTATGTGGTTTTGTTTCATTAATACAGTGTATACTTTTCTATTGATTTACCCCGAAAGAATGGAAGTGAAATGTGACAACATGCCCCATAGGTGGAGCACACTGTAACATGACCATATGACAGCTTAAAATGTTATCTGATGTAATAAAAAAATACACAAGACAGACTAAAATATTTTGTCAATAAAGTACAATTATTAACCTTTTCAAATAAAATAATTACATTTTTTTAATAATTAAAAATAAACAAATTTTTGAGTTTGACAACGAACGCACCGCAAAACAACTATACAGCATAGTTCAAAACATAACAATAAATCATAATTTCTGAACATTGACTCTCAGTTTTTATTCACCTCTGTCTCTTGGTTTCTCAACAGAATTCATAAAAGTTGTCAATGTGACATATCAAATCAAATCAGATCAAATCACCTTTATTTATATAGCGCTTTTTACAATGGCAATTGTTTCAAAGCAGCTTCACAGTGGTAACAGGAAAATAATGCAACGGAATTTGATTCGGCTGTACAGCCGCTCTGGAGAAAACGGTGATGTCATCAGCTCATTTCAATTATCATATAGTGTCAATGCGGGCAGATCAGTAATATAGTTGAAATTTAAGTGTCCCCAACTGATCAAGCCAAAAGCCAAAGGTGACGGTGGCAAGGAACCAAAACTCCTTCAGGGCCAGAATGAAGAAAAAAACCTTGGGAGAAACCAGGCTCAGTCGGGGCTCAGTCATATCGCTAAAATCATAGAATATAGTTCTAGAGGCACACTGCACTTCCTCATAGCTCAATCCCACCAGGATTTCACTATATATATATATATATATATATATATATATATATATATATATATATACACTCACCTAAAGGATTATTAGGAACACCTGTTAAATTTCTCATTAATGCAATTATCTAATCAACCAATCACATGACAGTTGCTTCAATGCATTTAGGGGTGTGGTCCTGGTCAAGACAATCTCCTGAACTCCAAACTGAATGTCAGAATGGGAAAGAAAGGTGATTTAAGCAATTTTGAGCGTGGCATGGTTGTTGGTGCCAGACGGGCCGGTCTGAGTATTTCACAATCTGCTCAGTTACTGGGATTTTCACGCACAACCATTTCTAGAGTTTACAAAGAATGGTGTGAAAAGGGAAAAACATCCAGTATGCAGCAGTCCTGTGGGCGAAAATGCCTTGTTGATGCTAGAGGTCAGAGGAGAATGGGCCGACTGATTCAAGCTGATAGAAGAGCAACTTTGACTGAAATAACCACTCGTTACAACCGAGGTATGCAGCAAAGCATTTGTGAAGCCACAACACGCACAACCTTGAGGCGGATGGGCTACAACAGCAGAAGACCCCACCAGGTACCACTCATCTCCACTACAAATAGGAAAAAGAGGCTACAATTTGCACGAGCTCACCAAAATTGGACAGTTGAAGACTGGAAAAATGTTGCCTGGTCTGATGAGTCTCGATTTCTGTTGAGACATTCAGATGGTAGAGTCAGAATTTGGCGTAAACAGAATGAGAACATGGATCCATCATGCCTTGTTACCACTGTGCAGGCTGGTGGTGGTGGTGTAATGGTGTGGGGGATGTTTTCTTGGCACACTTTAGGCCCCTTAGTGCCAATTGGGCATCGTTTAAATGCCACGGCCTACCTGAGCATTGTTTCTGACCATGTCCATCCCTTTATGACCACCATGTACCCATCCTCTGATGGCTACTTCCAGCAGGATAATGCACCATGTCACAAAGCTCGAATCATTTCAAATTGGTTTCTTGAACATGACAATGAGTTCACTGTACTAAAATGGCCCCCACAGTCACCAGATCTCAACCCAATAGAGCATCTTTGGGATGTGGTGGAATGGGAGCTTCGTGCCCTGGATGTGCATCCCACAAATCTCCATCAACTGCAAGGTGCTATCCTATCAATATGGGCCAACATTTCTAAAGAATGCTTTCAGCACCTTGTTGAATCAATGCCACGTAGAATTAAGGCAGTTCTGAAGGCGAAAGGGGGTCAAACACAGTATTAGTATGGTGTTCCTAATAATCCTTTAGGTGAGTGTATATATAACACTATATATATAATTTTTTTTTTTTTTTTTTTTTTTTGAGATCAAAATGTGATTTTTTTTCATAATTAGGATGCCACATTTACCATATTATTATGTTAGATGCACAATAGTCACATGGCAATAAAACAAACAAAATGCATAAATCTTGTTTGGTATCTTACAAAAAAAGGCTAGTCCAGTGCTATCTAGCTTTAATAACATGATCGCTTAGGGTGGGAAATATGACCAAAATCTTACAAGTAAACCACAGCAATAAGCAATTGCTTAATATAAGTACGTTCTCAAGTAATTACAGTAAGTAATCAAGTAAGCGGTCAGTAATAAAATAAGAACAAATAAATACAACATAAATATACATATACAAACAGTGCTTTAAGTTTAAGTAGCAACCGTTTGTTTTTTCCCCTGTTGTTGTTTTTTTGTTTAACATTAACGACAGAGACAGGAGTGGGTATAGTAGGTTGCTTTCACTTTGACACACGTCCCTAAACTTTTTTACACACGACATAACCGCCAATATGGACATAGGCATAATAATGTGTGTGTTTGATCGTTCAAGGGCAATAAGCCTAGAAATAGAACACATTCGGTATACTCGCGTGAGCAAACGCGTGCACAGAATCCACAGCCAGTCTGACGGTCCGTGTGTTAGTACCGATTGAGTTCGTGGTTTACATCCCTTTTATTAACTCTTTTTTAGTGCTATCAGGCATATTATACTTTTATTTGGTCATTATGCGAGATGGCAGGTGAGAAAGATTCGCCTTCGCTTTCACGATCGCGGAACTGGAAGAACTACGATTGAAGAATAAAATCCATTGTATGTGTCTGTGGTACAATCCGAAAGAGACTCGCGCCAATAACACGAAAGCTGATTGGCTGCAATATAAGATGCATGTTGGTCTCATTTGTACTTGTAATACAGCGAACTATAGTTGGACTAGCGAAAGAAAACACACACACAAGCGCTGTGAGTGCATTTCAATCATAGACTGTAAAATGAGCAATAGAGGTAGCGTTATATGGACTTAGGAAAATTAAGACCTGTTTAAAATTATATAAGACCTAGAACTCAATACTTCAGCGAATTTAAGACTTTTTAAGGCCTAAAATTTTGATTTTGAAATGTAAGACTTTTTAAGAACCCGCGGGTACCCTGTAGCCCCGCCTAGGTTGTGCCTAGTCTCAGCCTCAGATGTCAAGTCCACGGACCGTTGGCTGAACGTCTGATGCATATGGCACACTTATCTGGAAACACTTCAGGAGTTTTTAAGTCGTCCTCTGATTGGCTGAATTCTACAGGATGTCCATGTGACGTGTGTGTTGCGTTCTTTAACGGTCCGTTTGGAAACAAATGCCGTGGCGCCAAACTCCCTCGTTGAAGAAGAACGCCGTCGTGTTTACAACTGTTACAAAGAGCGCTTACCAGGATCAACTAAACGCTGGATTTTCAAAAGTATGTGAGGTTTGCGGCTCCATCGTTGCAGTAAACTTACACAACGTTCTTGAATGAATAATTTATAGATGCATGCCGGTCTGTTATTGCAGGGACATCGACTTTACATTGTCACGCCCCTTAACATGACGCAGAACAAAACGAACTGTGATTGGTTGCATTACATGTCAGTCAAACTGGGCTGTCCGTGGCTAATAAAAGCTGCAAAAAAGTCCTGACCTTCTGCCGTCAGTCTGAAGGTCTGGCTACACGAGACTAGGTTGTGCCCCATTCACCCCTACTCATGGCATTGTGCCTTTAAATATTAAGCTGGGAAACTAGAAAGTATTTTAACCTAGAAAAAACCTTTAAAAATAGTTCAACTTTAAAAAATGTGTTTAGAGACCCGTAGGTTCTGTTCCATTTCACTGCGCTCCGTCTGCACTCTCTAGAGCTGCTTTTGAATGCAAGAATATGTCCTAAAGCATCTCCGTTTTCTGTACAGGATCTGCTATCTTTCCTCATTGTAATGGAACACTAATTGTCTCCTCAAATATAATTTAATAAAAGCATTTCAGTGGAATTAAAGCACTGTCCTGACACAATCAGAGAAAGAAATGACTATTTTCAGGTTCCTAGTAGCTACTGAGTGCTTAAGATCAAGTGACCCAAAATAGATATGTTCTGTAGTGTCTTTAAAAAGTCATAAAAGGTACTTTCATGTATATATAATAAAATTACATGAATCTGCGTGTCATTACATTACTAGTTCAGCTCTCAGCACCTACTTGGCAAAGACCTCAGTTAGAAGAGCAAAAACTGCAGGCTGGGAGAAAAGGCCCAATGGTCACAGTAATTTCCATCCCCCTCTCTCTCTCTTCACATCAGCAGTATTGCAGAACGGGGTGAAGTGTAGTGACTAACTTTTGTTGACAGCTAATCAATAGGGGATAGTGTCTTTGAGCCCTTAGTGCCGGTTATATATACTTGCACTAGGCTTAAAAAAGAATTAAGCCTTTTTGAGGTGTCTCGCCAAAGACACCATAAAACATGGCAAAGTTGTGAACATGAGGCAATAAGTGAAACGCTGTGTCTATTTACACCAAGTGCAAATAGCGTGCCTTGTTGGCAAGTGCTATTTGCACAAGCTCAGCCTAACAATGCCTGGTTGGAACAAACAAGATTAAAAAAAGACACATATATATTAATGTCTTCAGTGGTGTAGTCAGTAGAGCGAAAGGCTCGTAGAACAAGGTTTTTACGCGATCGACTCGGGTTCGAATCCGCCTTTTGCCGAGCTCGCTCTTCTCCCTTTGCCATCACATATCACATCGGAAAGGCATTTACTTTCAATAAAAATTAAGAAAATATTCTAAAAGTGGAAATAAATTGCCTAACGAAATGTTTAATAATAATAAAAACATTTATTGGGTAGGGTTAGGGGTAGGTGTAGGGAGGGCTTTTATTGGCCCATTAAGGCTGCATCCATTAATCTGAATAAATATAGTCATTTACAAGTCAAGTCAAGTCAAGTCACCTTTATTTATATAGCGCTTTTTACAATGCAGATTGTTTCAAAGCAGCTTCACAGTGGTAACAGGAAAATAATGCAACAGAATTTGATTCGGCTGTACAGCCGCTCTGGAGAAAACAGTGATGTTATCCAGCTCAGTTCAATTATCATATAGTGTCAATGCGGGCGGATGGATCAGTAATATAGTTGAATATTTAGTGTCCCCAACTAAGCAAGCCAAAAGCCAAAGGCAAAACAGGCGACGGTGGCAAGGAACCAAAACTCCATCAGGGGACAGAATGGAGAAAAAAACCTTGGGAGAAACCTGGCTCAGTTGGGGTGCCAGTTCTCCTCTGGCCAACGAACAAACAGTGTATGATTATGATTGATGAGGCAACATTGCAGGTCAGAAGTCAGATTAGATCGGAACATTCAGAATAGTTGTCCAGTTCCATCTGGTTGAAGCTCGGAGTCATCACGCAGGAGACGGGTTTGTTGAGGATCAGAGCCACCGGATGTCATGGCGATGAGGCCTTCACAGAGGAGAATCTAGTTGACACGGTCTCTGCAGACACTTCAGGGATGCGTTGGTCGTGTCAAGGTGCAGGTCCACCATCTGATCTGGATACGGCCCGGATCCGGCTGACTGCAGTAAACCTCTATGTTATTATTGCATCCTGTTAATGTACAATACTGAGGTGCAAATAGTATGTATCTGTCAAAATAAAGTATAAATAGCATCTAATTACTATTTACACATATTGCAAAGAACTGCTACTTTTACATGGTGTAAATAGAATATATCACTATTTTCACTTAGTATGCTATTTCCCTTAGTAAATAGCATCTACAGCTATTTGCACTTAGTGTAAATATCATATATCCCTGAGAAAATGTTATTTTCACTTAGTGTAAATGGAATCTAGTTGCTATTTACACTTGGTGTAAATAGCATCTATCACTATTTGCACTTAGTGTAAATAGAATCTTAGTGCAAATAGCCGCTGCCTAAGTGAAATTTGTGAGTCCTGCTAACACATGCTGTTATGGGTAAGCCATGTTTGTTTTGGGTGAGTTACGTGTTTTAGTTCAGTTTCCTGTGTTTGAGTTAGTTTCTATGGTTCCTCGTTGATTTGATTATCATGTGCACCTGTACATTAATTCCGTTGATTGGTTTGTTTGTGTATTTAAGCTCTATGTTTCTTTCAGTTCTTTGTCCATTCACATCACTATTTACCGGTTCACATTTTGCCTCGAGTATTTTATTTGTTAGTGTTCCAGATTAATAAATCTTTACTGCCTGAGATTAGATCCATCTCATCTCATCATTACTGCAACCGAGCATGACACATGCCAAGTGGAGTTGAGGGAGGAAGAGTATACTGTGGGCCGGTTTACACCTGGTCACTTTATGCGTTTTTACTGACTGGATAGGTATCTGATTTGTTAAAATGGTTCCATTTACACATGGCCACAATGCGCCTCCGCAAAACGAATATAAATCTATCTTCAATCCCTGCACTATATGCAAATTTAACAGAATACATGTCAATGAAAGCAACAGATGTGCACTGCATTTTATAATCAGCAATAATAAAAAGGAAAGAAATATGAGAAAGAGCAGTATCAGTACTGGTAGGATCATTTAAGCCAAAAGTCTACTTTTTTTACACGTATGCGAGCGTATGTGCACAGTCGAACGCACAGCCTTGCAAAGTATACTTCTTTTGACTTGTACGTGTACACAGGCGTTCAAAGCATGCGCAGTTTTGAGCAATCTCTTGCCACGAGTTACAACCCATGTAAATACTGCAAAAAAATTTAATGCGCATGTGTAACGTGCGTACTCTTCTGATGACAAAATTCGCGTCACGCGCACTGTATGCTGACCCTCGCGCACGTGTAAAAAGTAAGGTATACTTTGGCCTTTAGTCTCACTACTTTTAATTGAAGATGATTGTGTGTTGAGCGTAGGGGTTGCACAGACTAGTTAACTTTAATGCTCTGCCATGATGCTATACACTTGATGTCGACTAGTCGCTGGTCATGGCCTATAGAGGGCGCAACAGGATAAGAACTCTTTGAAGTTCACTTTTACGCTCTGTTTCCAACAGTTAAAATGACAAATAAATGCATACTCTCAGAGCGCTCCACAAGATATGTTTGGTTATACCATCTGGATGCTCAAAATTGATTGGGTGAATGCACATTTTAAACACAGCTTATCGTACACGCAAGTTAATTGCAGTTCTAAACTAATGCGCTGCTGCATTGTAATGCACACACATACAGACAGTAGCTTGCACATCACGTGCAGATCGCACGCACAAAGAAACATTCAGTAGCGTAGAAATGTATAACGCTTTTCTGTGATTTATCAATTAAATAGCTTAGAAACTAAAAAGTTCTACCATATTTTAGAGAGACGCTGCCAGGTAGAAATTATTCACACGCAATCACTCTCTCACTAATGCATTCATATTAATGTAATCTTTACTATGCTACTTTATCTGTATCTGATTTAGAACGAGCAGAAATCTGTGAGAAATATAATGCCCCAAAGATCATCATTGCAACTTTGGCCCTGCCCACTGGTGTGTTACCTTCCAAAGGATCCTAATGCTAGGAATGTGGTTATTTTCAACAATGTGAATGTCTCAGTTGAGCATTATTTATTTGTATTGGTACAGTTCACTGTGGACTCTTTGGTAAATCATTTGCAATTTCGGCGCAGGCTTTGCAAACAGACTTTTACGATATGGACCTGACAGTAATGCCACAACATGTAAGTAACCGTGTTAATTCTAACGCCTGATCTGTGACCAGTGATTTCTGGTATGATTCATGTACAGTCAGATGTTCTTTGTCTATGTGTCAGTAAATCAAACCAGTGACTAAATGGTCAACTTCACATTGTTTCTCTTCTTAGGATGAAAATAATATGTTATTTAAACTGTGATTAAATTATATATAGAAAGCGATCAAAGAATGCTTGAGGAGAGATGAACGTCCTGGTCACCACCTAGCAATGGCCTAGCAACCACATAATAACACCCTAGCAACTGCATAGCAACACCCTAGTAACCACACAGAATACCCTAGCAACCAATTAGTAATTGATATAATCCTGCTTTAACCCCTTACCTGTTAACCCCCCCATCCCCCCCGCCCCCACATTTAGGCAAGTGGGGCATTCTGCTCATAAATCATTCTGAATAGTCACATAACCAACATATATCTAGAAAGTCAACACTTGAGAGTTTACAGTTCAAGACTCAGAATTACTCAGACTGTTATTAATATAGAGATATATAAGCTCAAACATAAAAACAAAAATAAAAAAAATATTAAGAATATATTTTAAATAATATTATGCAAATGTAGTATAACAACTTATAACCACAACTAAAGTGAAGGTGGTCATACTTGTTTTCAAATCTGAGGATGATATCTCTAAAACTATGCATTCTACGGAAGGCTGATAAAGATGATAATCAAATATGTTATATCATATATGTTATATATCAGTCAATCAACGTTTTACACCTCAGACTTAATCTTCATTATTCTTTTATCGTTATTATTTTGTTTGTATTCAGCCATTATAGCCTTTATTCTGGCATTATGGCTTGCCCGTTAACAGCACTTTACAGTAATCCACACGTTATCTATAGTTTTTCTGGAAAACAAACAAACTAAAAGCATATTCTTGGAACCTTATGTGAATTATTGTAACAAAATAGATTGTGAAATAGATATAGCTCCTGGTGCAACAGGTGCATTAGAGCTACAGTTAGCATCAAGCTACATAACACAATTTAAAAGATTAAAATTACACTTTCATTCAAAACTCACTTTAAACAGCCATCGAGTGTTTGTATTAGCTTCCTGTCGTGATCTAAGGTGGACTTCAGTCATATAATGATGTTAAAACATGTTATATTTAGCATCTTATATGGAGCTAATCGCTACACCTGCTTAGCATTTATAATGTAAACATCCATTATTGATATAAAAATAGCCGAAATTGCATGAAAACACACACAAAACATATGCCATAGTTATCGTGTGTTTATTAGCTTCTTATTTCACGTGTAGTAATGTTACTTTAGTTCGTTCTTCACAGAGACAGAATGAGGAAGTGTACACAGAACAGCGTCATGCAGAAGGGCTGGAGTTCGACTCACATATGATGATTGACAGCTCCAGAGATCGAATGAGCGCGCAATGACTCATATCTGACACAAATCAGGAAGAGGAGAGACAGAGCTTGCTGTGAATGCTTTTTTAGCTCTTCAGATTGGATAATTCAGTGGGAAATCAATAGAAATTGTATTCTGTATGACGAAATATTTTGCAAACGTGATAATAAATCAATATTTCTCCAAATATGCGGACTTTTGAACTAAGAGCCCAAGCGAACGCTGTATAGTGCATGTATATAAACACAAATGAACCGCATCAGATTTATTTGCGTGTGATATTGGATTAAAAATATTTTACATTACAGACCGATTATTTTGCACTCCTGACATAAATTAATAAATTAATGTCACTGCAACCCAGTTTTATCATAAACAGTGGTCAAATATCGAAGCTGGAGTCTTTAATCTTTCTAATGATACTCAGTTTGTCCAGATCAAGTAAGAGTGAGATGTTTTAACAAGCAGTGAATGTTGAACAACAGTAATGCAAACTTTGACTGCAAAGGGGTTAAACCTTAATTTGAAAAATGGGTGAGGACGACAGGTGAGAGGGAGCCCAACCCTACTTTAACCCCCAGTCAGTGAACTGGGTGACAGGTTTTCAATCTGATAGATTAGGGAGGGCAACAGATGAGAGAGTGGGTTGTTTCTTGTGGCTTAGTCCACCTCAGCTCTCACATGTCCAGCTCTAAACAATGAGCGAACAACTGAAAAATTGGTGAGGGTGACAAGTGAGAGAGTGGACATAGACCAGTTTCAACTTCACCTGTCGAACTCATTAGGATACCTGCCAGGGAGCTATACTATACTCATAAGGATACCTGTTTTTCAGACACCGGGTTCCATGGGTTAACCCCTTACCCCCAAACCCATCACCCCCACTTAAAGGATTAGTTCACTGCAAAATGAAAATTTCCTGATATTTTACTCACCCCCATCTCATCCAAGGTGTTTGTGTCTTTCTTTCTTCAGTCGAAAAGAAATTAAGTTTTTTGAGGAAAACATTCCAGGATTTTTCTCCACATAATGGACTTTGATGGCAACCAACGGGTTGAATGTCCAAATCAATGCAGTTTCAAAGGGCTTCGAAGGGCTTCAAAGGGCTCTGCACGATCCCAGACGAGGAATAGGGTCTTATCTAGCCAAACCATCAGTCATTAAAAAAATTAAAAAAAAAGTAAAAATGTATATACTTTTTAACCTAAGAAAGAAGAAAGACATGAACATCTTGGATGAGATGGGGGAGAGTAAATTATCAGGAAATTTTCATTTTGAAGTGAACTAATCCTTTAAGTGTAAACCTTAAGAAGCTATATGGTAACCAATAATTAAAAAACCTTGGACCGGTTTTGTGTGATTCATCCACTTGCAGAAAGCCAAAACTTTGTGTGCACCATTCAGACTGTAATATTTTCAACACAATTGCATAAAAAGCCCAACTTGCATACTCGAATGAACAGAGACAACCAAAGATATGGTACATTCACTGATAAAAGAGATGCCAGTCTGACAAAGACACTGTGTTGCTGGAGGACCTATGGTTTTGTCCCAAATGTCCTTGCAACAGGGTTACAAACTAAAAATTAGTAATAAAATACATGGCAGAGAAAGCTAAAAGTGCCCAAGGTCCTTCGAGCATGCTGATAAACAGAATGGTAAAACATGGTGAATAATGACTCAATGCCAGCCTTGTTATTTATATAAGTTCAAACCTTAGGAAGCACAAGGTCAGCAGTAGACAATTTTTTCGCGAGTGATAAAAAAAAAAATGGGACGCAAAGATATGTTTCCAATTTACAAAATGTTGTTTCTGTAAATTTGCCCTTTAAGGAAATTCTTAACATCGTAATTATCTTAACAAATACCAGTGAACTTGATTATTTTTAAGATGAAAAAAAACCCCCTCAAAATTCTGTCCATTTATCCACTATGTCTATAATAGTAATTTATCATATTAGACTGTTAGAACACCAACAAAGTAATTTGCATGCTGTAATCACAATTAGCTTTTAACGCTGCCTGCTTTGTCACGAATCATTTACAAAGGCAAACCAGCCAGCACAAAATGTGTCACTCAAAATTGGCTAGGACTTTGTTCTTACTTTTTCAATATCCTTTGATGTCTAATTCAAAAGTTCACAAAAACCCTCCCCCTCTCCATTTGTAATTATAATGGATGATATTCCCTTCTATATGCTTCTTCTTAAAGTTTGAAATTAGTTATGTGAATAAAGGGTTAAAATAATTTATTTTTCACAGGCAAGTGCTTTGTTAGTTGCTTTGCAAATATATTATCTGTATAGGGGGTTATGCGCAACAAACTTCCGTATTCTGTAAACAGGTGTCATCGCTGTCTTTAGGTCTTTTGTATGTGCTTCATTAAATATAGAGCCGTTTTATAGAGCATCCTTCAAAGGAGCGAGCAAAGATGAGCATAACCAATGTTCATCACATATGCAGATTGATATCTAAAAGTTTTTTTTATTTTGCTTCTTCCCACTAACATTTAGATATTTAAAATCAACAAAAAGCAACAATAAAAAGAACTAGCTAGGTTAGCTGATTACCTTAAAAGTCCATAGATACCGTCGTTAGTTCGTACTGCCATTAACACTTTCTCCGACAAGTGGATGCAATGAGACCTTGTACGTGACGTCCGGCATAAAGCCTATAACAGAAAGTTGACATAAACAAATTTTTGTAGTTCTTGTCAGACAAGAAACCCTATATGAGTGTATATGATGCACTTTTCCAGTGTTGATGTACACTGTAAAAAAGGAACTCTTCAGAAAACGTAAAAAAATCAACAAAACAACATGATGCATTTACATTTTTTAGGTTCTCTCAACTGTTTTAAACATTGTCATTTAACACTACTTGTCAATTTGAATTGGCTTATTCACTAAATGCCAAATATCTCATTCAGTCAATAAATTCATCAAGGCAACTACAGATTTCATAAAATGTTCAATTAATAACACAGTTAACTGATCTATCATTTGGTAACTATTAGGGGTGTAACGATACCCTCATGCATTCCATCGTGTACATATCATGGTACTGAACTCACGATAAGATTATTGCGATAATCCAAGAAATATGGTAAAAGGTTAACAAAACATGCACTGTTGATTAAAATGCTAAATTTGGAAATAAACAGGCTTGGACTTGGTGCTGGTAACATAATGCACAGGACAATGGTAAACCAGAATAAAAATATTCATGATTCTGAAGCTGAAAATACCGAATTAGTTTAGATGAATATGCTTGCACTCTGTCACTGACTAGATATATTTAAAATAATATAGATGCTATTTGCACCAAGTGCAAATAGCTGTAGATGCTGTTTACTAAGTGAAATAGCATACTAAGTGAAAATAGTGATATATTCTATTTACACCATGTAAAAGTAGCAGTTTTTTGCAATATGTGTAAATAGTAATTACATGCAATTTATACTTTATTTTGACAGATACATACTATTTGCACCTCAGTATTGTTGTACATTAACAGGATGCAATAATAAATAATAGAGTGTAAATGATTATATTTATTAAAATTATTAAATGGAGGCCGCCTTAATGGGACAATAAAAGCCCTCCCTACACCTATCCCTAACCCTACCCAATAAATGCTTTTATAATTATATAATTTCGTTAGGCACTTTATTTCCAATTTTAGAACATTTTCTTAATTTTTATTGAAAGTAAATGCCTTTCTGATGTGATATGTGATGGGAAAAGGGAGAAGAGCGAGCTCGCCAAAAGGCGGATTCGAACCCAGGTCGATCGTGTCAAAAACAAGATTCTTAAATCTTACTGACTACGCCAATTAAGACATTAAAATAAAGGGGTTTTTTTTATCTTGTTTGTTCCAACCAGGCATTGTTAGGCATTGTTAGTGCGAATAGCACTTGACAGCAAGGCACGCTATTTGCACTTGGTGAAAATAGACACTCCGTTAAAATAATGTAGACCACTTTTTACTGGTAACATTTGACATTATCAGGACGCACAAATATTCCCCCATTGCATTATTATCAGTGTTGCCAGATTGGAAATGTCCAAGTATCATACCAAAAGCTCAAAATTATCTTATTTGGAAGAAAATTATCTTACACGAGTCAAACGTACAGGATACAGCTATTTATCTAGACCAACCACTTTTTTTTTTCTCTGCCTTCCTCTTCGCTTCTCCCCTGTCTTCACCTTCCTTTTCAGCACTCATTTTCTATACTTTATTGCTAAACTATCAACCTCATCTTAGAAACAACTGACCTAAGCGCCGCGGCACGAACGTTAAAGGAACACTCCACTTTATTTGAAAATAGGCTCATTTTCCAACTCCCCTAAAGTTAAACAGTTGAGTTTTACCGTTTTTGAATCCATTCAGCCAATCTCCGGGTCTGGCGGTAGCACTTTTAGCATAGCTTAGCATAATTCATTGAATCTGATTAGACCGTTAGCATCTCGCTCAAAAATGACCAAAGAGTTTCTATATTTTTCCTATTTAAAACTCGACTCTTCTGTAGTTACATCGTGTACTAAGACCGACGGAAAATGAAAAGTTGTGATTTTCTAGACGATATGACTAGGAACTATACTCTCATTCCTGCTTAATAATCAAGGAACTTTGCTGCCGTACCATGGGTGCAGCGGCGCAATGATATTACGCAGCGACTGAAAATAGTCCCCAGCTAGATAACTTCTAACGTGACCGGCACTTGTAGTTGCAGAGTTACATCCGGCAAATTAGGTGATGGATTTACCTGTGCGATTAGCCATGGTTCTGTGTGTTGTAGGTTCGAATCTGCTCTTCTGCCCCAGTCTGTTCAGCCATACTTTCTTGCCTTTCACATTCCAAAAGCTCATCTTCAGTGTATTCCGGTTCAAATAGATACGGTTCAGGATCTGCACCAAAGTAAATGGCCGTTTATCAACAGGCGAGAATGTACTTGTTTAAAGCTCAAATCGGTGGTTTATTTATAAAGAGAGTGCCTATTTGAAAATTTGATCTGCCGTTTTCGGAGTTGTGAGATCCAGTCGATCAGCGGGCTCTCAGCGCTCATTAACCCCGCCGAGAGCAGCCTTTCCTCGGCTAGACCTTCTGCCGTCTGCCGCTGGCTCTGTTGTCTCTGTAGTGGTTAAACATGAGGTATAATTCGTCTTGTGTATATCTAACGGGCGATCTTTGGTCGCATGAATCTATCATTTGTTCCCTGGCTATTCGTTTTGGCTGAGGCCAAAGTGAAGTTTCATTTATTTCTTTTATCATTAAAACTGACATTTAACAAAAAGAGACTGGGTTGTGTTTTATGTCATATTTAATTTTATTACAGTTAAGATAATCATATATGCACGCTTATTGCGTGAACCACATATTAATATATTTAATATTTTTTTTAAATGTAAACGAAAAGAGGCAGGGTTGTGTTTTATATTTCGTTTTGTTATAAATATATGCAGTGAAGATAATCAATGTACGCATTGCCTGAACTACATTTGTGTGGCTATTAATATGTTTAAGATTTTTTTTAAATGAAAACGAAAAGAGGCAGAGTGGTGTTTTATAACATATTTCGTTTTATTGTAGCCTCAAATATACATACAGAGATAACCGGAGTAGCCAGAGCGAGTGACGCTATCAAGAAAGCTGCTGTTCCGTTTGCAGAATTACCAGACTTCCACTGGAGTTCGTTCTCCTGAGTCGAACTTGGCAAGTCTGAACTAACAAGGACGCAAGTCTGAAGTTCGCATACTTGGTTTTAAGAAACGGCCAATATCTTCTGAATCGTCTCTCACAAACGTCTCCATGGTTACAAGGCACGCTCCTTGTGCAAGCAGGAATTACGCAGGAATGAGAGTATAGTTCCTAGCCATATCGGCCTAGAAAATCACAACTTATCATTTTCCGTCGGTCTTAGTACACGATGTAACTACAGAAGAGTCAAGTTTTAAATAGGAAAAATATAGAAACTCTTTGGTCATTTTTGAGCGAGATGCTAATGGTCTAATCAGAATTAATGAATTATGCTAAGCTATGCTAAAAGTGCTACCGCCAGAACCGGAGATCAGCTGAATAGATTCGAAAATGGTAAAACTCCGCTGTTTAACTTTAGGGGAGTTGGAAAATGAGCCTATTTTCAAAAAAAACGTGGAGTGTTCCTTTAACTTGTGCTCGTGAGAGAGAGTCATTCTCCACGATGATTGGCCGAGAAGGTGAGATGAGATGGAAGACATGATGCGTAACAGCCAACTTAGCGTCGCTATATTTAGCGACTTATCAGACCCCTTTAGCTACTTTTCTTCAAAAAAGCGACTAGCGACTTTTTGGACAAACGTCAGTTACTTTACAAATTTTGCCAGTACTGTCCTGTCCGTCACACCTCTCTCTGCGTCTACCCTGTTCAGTGAATGGCTGAGAGGAGCAGCAGCGCATGCAGGTGAACGCACACACCAGCTGACAGACGTGAATGATCGAGCTGCACATGAGCACACAGTGTTGCCACGGATTTATCACTTGTCTGCTTCCTTTGTTTTATATTTAAAGAATTTAGTTTGACCCGTTATAATTTCCATTTTTCTCTTGTGCTTATCAATTATATTACTCACTATCACAGAGCTTTAGTTCATCCAGTTTCTGACCTCTCTCAATTCAGATTATTTTACACATATAAAAATTTTGTCATTCGCTATATCATACTCGTTCTATTGTATGACAAAAGATATAGGAAATGAGAACATATTTATTGGACAGTCGGCTGTATTATATTATTTTAAAATACAGTATGTGAGCACGGATTAGGAGAGAAAACACATTAGGCAGGCAGAACGCAAGTACGACGAGGTGACGTTACGGATATGCTAATTGACGCATGACGTCATCTAGCGACATTTAGTGACTTTTTGGGCAGGCATTAGCTACTTTCCTTGGAAAATAGTTGGCAACACTGCTCCTCACAATCATGACGGTAGACATAGGATCCACAGCAAAAAAAATGAGTATAGAAGCTCTATGATTGCCCCATCATTTGAAGTGTCACAAAATTCTGAAATTATCATACATTATGGGATTTTTTTCATTATTGATCGTACAGAGGTCAAAATTATCGTACATTATCGTATGTCTGGCAACACTGATTATTATACATTATATTCAACATTCTATAGTTTAATGTAGTACTGACAATAAAACTCTGTAAACTTGAATTTTTTCTCACAGTAATTTTTATTTTGGGTGAACTATACACAATACAGATTGTCACTATCCACGATATATATTGTTGCATTTTTGTATTGCGATATATTGTGACACCCCTAGTAACTATATTTTATAGGATACTTAATATATGAAATGAACTATGCTGCAATCACTCTCATCTTCCAGACGTTCCAAAAGTTTAAAAAGTCAGCAAACAGTGAAACAATAACCCCACCAGGAACCAAATAATTTATTCATGCAGCAGCACATGCTGGGAAATCACATTTCAGTAATGTTCATTGTGAAACTATTTGTTCAGGCATCTGTGCTGGGAAAACATTTAGGGGATTCTGTTGGTCTGACATTGGTTATTTTATGTATTTTCCACTCAAAATGTCCTGTAAACTGGCAAAACAAATGTAGTTGTTGTTTTTACAGTGCACAGTTAGAGAACGTTTATCTTCACCCATGCAGGGATGTTGTATGGCAACAGCAGAGGTGGAAAAGCAATGCTATATCCATAACAAATTCAGCAACTGAATCTTAAACATGGACCCTCAGGCTATGGTTTATGTCCATAGAGAATGTGTTACTATGTATATGAATTTATAATAGGTTGTGACAAATATACAAAAAGCAATTATACATTTGTATTGCCGTAGGCATTCTCTTTCTATTCGAGCGTCCAGATTGCTGTGCTTGAAATAGCATGGACCACATGGTACATCTCTGTATTCTTTGTTAAAGATCACGGCTTTGGATTCACACTTGTTAGGAGTGATTTAAGGGTTAATTCCGTAAGAGCTGGAATTGGAAAGTGACTTGTGTTCCAAGTCACATCCTACATCCTACCGCGAGGGAAAAATGAAAATGTGATTTAGGGATGAGCATTGCCCTCATGGTGGGATACTCCATAATCTCCCAGGTTCTTTCTTCACACCACTGTGATTTTATCATACCCCATGCATGTTATTTTAGTAGTCCTGTTGTGTGCATGAAGGCTTGTGCATTTAAATCACAGGTTTAATGCTTGTTTTATCATTTGTTTTGTCCCTGTGGATCAGTGCATAAACAAATGCATCAATCAATATTGTCTTTGCTGCACTGAAGTTTCAGTGCAACAGTTTGCAACAATAAGATTCAATTAGTGAATGCTATCACAAAATAACAATCAACAATACTTTTACAGCAGGTATTGATGTAGGTTAATGTTAAACTTATCACAATAGTTTTGTCAAGACGATACATGCAATAAATGTGTAATTAATATAATATAATATAAATGTACATATTGCTACAAAGATGATATTTCACTGCAAAATCAAAAAGGAAAAAAAGAAATATTATTTTGCATAAAGCAAATAAATTCTATTTTTATGACCTTTTTAGTTCTTTCCCCCAACTATTATTACTATATATATATATATATACACTCACCTAAAGGATTATTAGGAACACCATACTAATACTGTGTTTGACCCCCTTTCGCCTTCAGAACTGCCTTAATTCTACGTGGCATTGATTCAACAAGGTGCTGAAAGCATTCTTTAGAAATGTTGGCCCATATTGATAGGATAGCATCTTGCAGTTGATGGAGATTTGTGGGATGCACATCCAGGGCACGAAGCTCCCGTTCCACCACATCCCAAAGATGCTCTATTGGGTTGAGATCTGGTGACTGTGGGGGCCATTTTAGTACAGTGAACTCATTGTCATGTTCAAGAAACCAATTTGAAATGATTCGAGCTTTGTGACATGGTGCATTATCCTGCTGGAAGTAGCCATCAGAGGATGGGTACATGGTGGTCATAAAGGGATGGACATGGTCAGAAACAATGCTCAGGTAGGCCGTGGCATTTAAACGATGCCCAATTGGCACTAAGGGGCCTAAAGTGTGCCAAGAAAACATCCCCCACACCATTACACCACCACCACCAGCCTGCACAGTGGTAACAAGGCATGATGGATCCATGTTCTCATTCTGTTTACGGCAAATTCTGACTCTACCATCTGAATGTCTCAACACAAATCGAGACTCATCAGACCAGGCAACATTTTTCCAGTCTTCAACTGTCCAATTTTGGTGAGCTCGTGCAAATTGTAGCCTCTTTTTCCTATTTGTAGTGGAGATGAGTGGTACCCGGTGGGGTCTTCTGCTGTTGTAGCCCATCCGCCTCAAGGTTGTGCGTGTTGTGGCTTCACAAATGCTTTGCTGCATACCTCGGTTGTAACGAGTGGTTATTTCAATCAAAGTTGCTCTTCTATCAGCTTGAATCAGTCGGCCCATTCTCCTCTGACCTCTAGCATCAACAAGGCATTTTCGCCCACAGGACTGCCGCATACTGGATGTTTTTCCCTTTTCACACCATTCTTTGTAAACTCTAGAAATGGTTGTGTGTGAAAATCCCAGTAACTGAGCAGATTGTGAAATACTCAGACCGGCCCGTCTGGCACCAACAACCATGCCACGCTCAAAATTGCTTAAATCACCTTTCTTTCCCATTCTGACATTCAGTTTGGAGTTCAGGAGATTGTCTTGACCAGGACCACACCCCTAAATGCATTGAAGCAACTGCCATGTGATTGGTTGATTAGATAATTGCATTAATGAGAAATTGAACAGGTGTTCCTAATAATCCTTTAGGTGAGTGTATAACAGTGATACAGTAACACGTAATATAACGTTAATTATATAACGTTTAATATATGTATACCATGTATAAATATACACTGATCAGGCATAACATTATGACCGGTGACAGTGAATAACACTGATTATCTCTTCATCACGGCACCTGTTAGTGGGTGGGATATATTAGGCAGCAAGTGAACATTTTGTCCTCAAAGTTGATGTGTTAGAAGCAGGAAAAATGGGCAAGTGTAAGGATTTGAGCGAATTTTACAAGGGCCAAATTGTGATGGCTAGACGACTGGGTCAGAGCATCTCCAAAACTGCAGCTCTTGTGGGGTGTTCCCGGTCTGCAGTGGTCAGTATCTATCAAAAGTGGTCCAAGGAAGGAACAGTGGTGAACCGGTGACAGGGTCATGGGCGGCCAAGGCTCATTGATGCACGTGGGGAGCGAAGGCTGGCCCATGTGGTCCGATCAAACAGACGAGCTACTGTAGCTCAAATTGCTCAAGAAGTTAATGCTGGTTCTGATAGAAAGGTGTCAGAATACACAGTGCATCACAGTTTGCTGCGTATGAGGCTGCATAGCCGCAGACCAGTCAGGGTGCCCATGCTGACCCCTGTCCACTGCCGAAAGCACCAACAGTGGGCACTTGAGCATCAGAACTGGACCACGGAGCAATGGAAGAAGGTGGCTTGGTCTGATGAATCACGTTTTCTTTTACATCACGTGGATGGCCGGGTGTGTGTGCATTGCTTACCTGGGGAACACATGGCACCAGGATGCACTATGGGAAGAAGGCAAGCTGGCGGAGGCAGTGTGATGCTTTGGGCAATGTTCTGCTGGGAAACCTTGGGTCCTGCCATCCATGTGGATGTTACTTTGACACGTACCACCTACCTAAGCATTGTTGCAGACCATGTACACCCTTTCATGTAAACGATATTCCCTGGTGGCTGTGGCCTCTTTCAGCAGGATAATGTGCCCTGCCACAAAGCAAAAATGGTTCAGGAATGGTTTGAGGAGCACAACAACGAGTTTGAGGTGTTGACTTGGCCTCCAAATTCCCCAGATCTCGGTCCAGTGGAGCATCTGTGGGATGTGCTAAACAAACAAGTCCGATCCATGGAGGCCCCACCTCGCAACTTACAGGACTTAAAGGATCTGCTGCTAACATCTTGGTGCCAGATACCACAGCACACCTTCAGGGGTCTAGTGGAGTCCATGCCTCGACGGGTCAGGGCTGTTTTGGCAGCAAAAGGGGGACAAACACAATATTAGGGAGATGGTCATAATGTTATGCCTGATCTGTGTAAATATACCATATACAGTAGTGGCCAAAAGTGATATATGGAGTGAATATTTGAACAATATTTGCTTTTATTGACACTTCAGGTTCTATTAAACAATCACAATTTGAGAAGTATGTCATATTAGGGGATAAGAATACACTAAACTTGGGTTAGGTATTAAAATGACAAAATTATTTGGCAAGAAAGGCAAACTCCAGTATGTAATTAAATATAAAAAGGCACAGAAAAATAAAAAGCTCAAAGGAAACAAGGGTGAACCAACAAAATATTAATAACTGATTACAATGTTTTTCATTACAGCAGCCATTCTCAAGTCAAGTCAAGTCACCTTTATTTATATAGCGCTTTTTACAATGCCGATTGTTTCAAAGCAGCTTCACAGTGTTAACAGGAAAATAATGCAACAGAATTTGATTCGGCTGTACAGCCGCTCTGGAGAAAACGGTGATGTCATCCAGCTAATTTTTAATTATCATATAGTGTCAATGCAGGCAGATCAGTAATATAGTTGAAATTTTAGTGTCCCCAACTGAGCAAGCCAAAAGCCAAAAGCCAAAGGCGACGGTGGCAAGGAACCAAAACTCCTTCAGGGGCCAGAATGGAGAAAAAAACCTTGGGAGAAACCAGGCTCAGTCGGGGTGCCAGTTCTCCTCTGGCCGACGAACAAATAGTGTATGATTCTGGCAACATTACAGGTCAGAAGTCAGATTAGATCGAAAGATATTCGAAAGATTGGAGTCGTCACGCCAGAGACGGGTTTAATGAGGATGTCGTGTCGATGCAGCATTTACAGGGGGGAGTTTAATTGACACGGTCCCTGCAGACATTTCAGGGATGCGTTGGTCATGTCTAGGTGCAGGTCCACCATCTGATCTGGATATGGCCCGGATCCGGCTGACTGCAGTAAACCTCGGGATAAACAGAGAGACTAACATTAGTGTAGATGCCATTCTTCTTATGATGTAACGAGTACATCAGGTGTTACGGGAAGTGTTCCCGGTTCCGGCTGACCTAGTTAATGCAGCCTAAAACAATCATTTAACTGATTTGAATAATATAAATTGATAATGTTCTATGTGTATGCCATAGTAAAGAGATGTGTTTTTAGTCTAGATTTAAACTGACAGAGTGTGTCTGCTTCCCGAACAATGCTAGGAAGAATGTTCCAGAGTTTAGGTGCTAAATAGGAAAAGGATCGACCGCCTGCAGTTGATTTTGATATTCTAGGCATTATCAGCTGGCCTGAATTTTGAGACCGCAATAGACGTGATGGAGTATAATGCATTAAGAGCTTGCTCAAGTACTGGGGAGCTAAACTATTTAGTACTTTGTAAGTTATTAGCAAGATTTTAAAATTTATACGATGTTTAATAGGGATCCAGTGCAGTGTTGACAGAACCGGGCTAATATGGTCATACTTCCTGGTTCTAGTAAGAACTCGAGCTGCTGCGTTTTGGACCAGCTGCAGTTTATTTATTAAACGAGCAGGGCAACCACCCAGTAAAGCATTACAATAATCTAACCTTGAGGTCATGAACGCATGAACTAACTGTTCAGCATTTTGCATTGAAAGCATGTGCCATAATTTAGATATATTTTTAAGATGGTAGAATGCAGTTTTACAAATGCTAGAAACGTGGCTTTCAAATGAAAGATTGGTATCAAAGAGCACACCCAGGTTCCTGACTGACGACGAGGACTTGACAGAGCAGCCATCAAGTGTTAGACAGTATTCTAGGTTCCTACTTGTGGAGTTTTTTTGTCCAATAATTAAAAATTCTGTTTTTTCTGAATTAAGTTGCAGGAAATTAATAGTCATCCAATTTTTTATATCAGTTATGCATTCCTTTAATCTTGTGAATTGGTAAGTTTCGTCAGGGCGTGAAGAAATATAGAGCTGAGTATCGTCAGCATAACAATGAAAACTAACGGCATGCTTCCTTATGATATCTCCCAGTGGTAGCATGTACAGGGTGAAGAGCAACGGTCCTAGCACTAAGCCCTGCGGTACTCCATACTGAACTTGTGATCGGTGTGACATCTCTTCATTTACTGCTACAAACTGATAACGGTCAGATAAGTATGATTTAAACCATGCCAATGCAATTGCACTAATGCCAACATAATTTTCGAGTCTATTCAAAAGAATGTTGTGGTCGATAGTATCGAATGCAGCGCTAAGATCGAGTAACACTAACAGAGAGATACAACCACGATCGGATGATGAGAGTAAATCATTTGTAACTAATGAGAGCAGTCTCAGTACTATGATGCGGTCTAAATCCTGACTGGAAATCCTCACAGATACCATTTCTTTCTAAAAAGGAGCGTAGTTGTGAAGACACTGCCTTTTCTAGTATTTTTGACAGAAAGGGTAGAATTGAGATTGGCCTGTAATTGACTAATTCTGTAGGATCAAGTTGCGTTTTTTTTAATAGGTGGTTTAATAATAGCTAACTTAAAAGTTTTCGGTACATATCCTAATGTCAAGGATGAATTAATGATATTAAGGAGAGGATCTATGACCTCTGGAAGCATCTCTTTTAGTAGTTTAGTCGGTATAGGGTCGAGCATACATGTTGTTGATTTAGATGTTTTAACGAGTTTAGCAAATTCTTTTCCTATAGCAGTGAATGATTGGGATTTTTCCTCAGTGACACTACAATGCACTGTCTGATGCGATATTGTAGTAGATGGTTGCATAGTTATAATTTTCTTGCTAATATTATCAATCTTGCACGTAAAGAAGTTTATAAAGTCATTACTGCTGTGCTGTTTGAAAACGTCAGAAGTTGAAGCTTTATTTCTTGTTAATTTAGCCACTGTTTCAGATAAATACCTAGGGTTGTGTTTGTTTTCTTCTAAGAGAGTCGAGAAATAAGCAGATCTAGCAGTTTTTAAGGCCTTTCTGTATGCAATCATGCTCTCTTAGCACGAAATACGAAAAACCTCCAGCTTTGTTTTCTTCCAGCTGCGCTCCATTTTTCTGGCTGCTGTTTTAAGGGCCCGGGTGTGTTCGTTGTACCACGGCGTTGGACTATTTTCTTTAATCTTCTTTAAGCGCAGAGGAGCAACTGTGTCTAAAGTGCTGGAAAAGAGAGAGTCAATAGTTTCTGTTGCAACATCGAGTTCCTCTAGGCTATTTGGGATGCTGAGGAGATGGAACTGATGAGGAAGTTTATTTACAAAGCAATCTTTAGTGGCAACGGTGATAGTCCTGCCATATTTGAAGCAACGGGACGGTTTTTCAGCCTTTTCTAGATTAAGCATACATGATACTAGATAATGAACTGAGATGTCTTCGCTCTGCTGCAGAATTTCAACGGCATCAACATTTATTCCATGTGACAGTATTAGGTCTAAAGTATGATTACGGCGATGAGTGGGTCCTGACACGTGTTGCCTAACTCCAATAGAGTTTAGAATGTCTCTAAATGCCAATCCCAATGCGTCTTTTTCATTGTCTACATGGATATTAAAATCACCAACAATTAGTACTTTATCTGTAGCCAGTACTAACTCTGATAGAAAATCAGCAAATTCTCTGGTAAAGTCTGTATGGTGCCCTGATGGCCTATATACAGTAGCCAGCACAAATGTCAAACAGGATTTATCATTTATACTACATAACGTTACATAAAGCATCAAAACTTCAAAGGAATTATATTTGAAACTAGACTTCTGAGTAATACTGAAGATATTATTATAAATTACAGCAACACCTTCCCCTTTGCCTTTCAGATGCGGCTCGTGTTTATAACAATAGTCTTGAGGGGTAGACTCATTTAAAGTAATGTAATCGTCAGGTTTTAGCCAGGTTTCTGTCAAACACAGCACATCTAGATTATGATCTGTAATCATATCATTAACAATAAGCGGTTTTGAGGAAAGGGATCGAATATTCATCAACCCGAGCTTTATCATTTGATCATCTGTATTATATCTGTTTTTTATTTGTTGAACGTCAATTATACGTTTTCCCTTAAATGAGTTCAAGAGTTTTTTGTATTTACTAATTCTGGGAACAGACACAGTCTCTATGTGATAATATCTAGGTGAAAGAGTCTCTATGTGCTGGGATTTATCTGACTTCTGTGACGTGAGACAGCTAGCAGACGGTCGGTTAAGCCAGTCCGTCTGCTTCGTGACCTGGGCCCCAGTTAGTCAAGGTTTAGCTCTAAGACTATGTGCCAAATTACTAGAGAGAAGAGCGGCACCATCCCAGGAGGGATGGATACCATCTTTTTTTAACAAGTCAGGTCTGCCCCAAAAGCTTTTCCAATTGTCTATGAACCCTATGTTATTCTGCAGACACCACTTAGACAACCAGCCATTGAGTGATGATATTCTGCTAAGTATCTCATCACTCCGACGAACAGGGAGGGGACCAGAGCAAAAAACGTTAGCTGCCATCGTACTTGTGAGTTCACACACCTCTTTAATGTTAATTTTGGTGATCTCCGACTGGTCGAACATCATTAGTGCCGACGTGAATAATAATCTTAGAGAATTTACGATTAGCATTAGCCAGCACTTTTAAATTTGCTTTGATGTCAGGCGCTCTGGCTCCCGGTAAACATGTGACTATGGTGGCTGGTGTCTCTATTTTCACGTTCCGTGTAATAGAATCGGCAATAACTAGGGCACTTTCAACAGGATTCTCAGTGGGTGCGTCACTGAGTGGGGAGAACCTGTTTGATGTTTTAATCGGAACGGAAGAGTGTTTTTTTGATCCGCGACTATGCCGTCTCACAGTCACCCAGTCACTACAGCCGGAACCGAACAATGTACAGAGTTCACTAAGCTAGTCGCATCCAAAGCAGTGTCTAAAGCTGTTACATTCTCACTACTCTCAGATAAAGTCTGGATGCGTGTCTCTAATTCTGAAATCTTCTCCGTCAGCCTGACTATCTCCCTGCATTTATCACATGTGAAGCCCCCTTTGTCAACAGAGAAGATAATGCTAATCATGTAACAGGCAGTGCAAGTGACAATAACAGGAGAAGATGATGTGGCTTACCGTGTTTGTTGACTAATCCAACTCACCACAGTTGTTTGATGGACTCGAAAAAGACGCGCAAGAGAGAAACAGGAGACCCGGATGGCAGGCTAACAGGCTAGCGAAATGCTAACGCATTGTGATAGTGATTTGGATTAAAAGCTAGCGATCTCAGATTTAATGTGATAGGCAGTAGTAGACAATATATGTTTTTGAGTAAGTTATATTTAGCAGTATAAACAACAAGGAATTATATCCAATAGAGATTCAAAAGCGAAGCTGTACGGAGCTAACAGATGCAACACCCAGCAGCGAGGCAGACAGGAGCAATCGATCCAGAGAGCCTTGTGTAAGAAAAATATCTATATTTAACACGTTATAAAGTAAAATATCTTGCTTCCGCCAGACCGCCTTCCATATTCAACTTATGGGAAAAGCATAACTGACGATGACGTCAGACGTAGCGTAAGCGTTTTGAACTGCGAGAGACATTACACTTTCTTTGTAAGTTGAATACAGAAGGCAGTCTGGTGGAAGCTAGATATTTTACTTTATAAAGTTTTAAATATGGATATTTTTCCTACAGCACCCCATCGATTCACTTTAGAAGGCCTTTATTAAACCCCCGGAGACGTGTTGATTACTTTTATAATGGATGGATGCACTTTTTTGGGCTTCAAATTTTGAGCTGCCATTCACTGCCATTATAATGCTTGGAAGAGCCAGGACATTTTTTAATATAACTCCGTTTGTATTCGTCTGAAAGAAGAATGTCATATACACCTAGGATGGCTTGAGAGTGAGTAAATCATGGGGTAATTTTCATTTTTGGGTGAACTATCCCTTTAACTTCTTTTCAAACCTCCTTATGTCCCCAAGGTTGAGCTTCATTGGAAGACCTGCACGACTTATCAAAATTGAGGTTTATAATTTCCCACAAGGTCAGGGGACTAAGGAGGCCGCCTGAAGACTTCAATAAGCTGAGCATGAACACTTTCATTGTGTGCAACTTTGTTGCATTCGCGGTGTGTTTGGGATCGTTACCATGTTGGAAAATACACATTTGATCTCTAAACAGATCCCTGGCTACATTGTGTTCAGAAGGATTCCCAAGTATTGGTCCATTTTCAAAGTGCCAGCAACTTTACTATCAACGCCTGCTGCAGACATGCATCCCCAATACCATTATGTTTCCCTGCTGTGCTTAATGGCACCACACATGCATTTGGTATTAAAACACTCCAGTCGTCTCCTACGAACATACCTGACACCATCCAATGCTAGGTTGTTATATTTTGACTGGTCGTACTGCAGAACACTGCTCCAATCTTCCATACTCCAGTCATTATGTTTGCCATAGATACAACTACTAAATGGTCTCTTTACTAGTACACAGCCTCTCAATCCAGCCTCTTGTTGCCACTGGCTTACAGTTTAAGATGAAATTGGAGGTTGGAAGTCTCATCCAGGTCTTTAGCTGTTTTGAGGTGGGCCCACATTCAGGCGATTTTCATCGTCCTGTCAAAATGCTCACTAGTCTTCCCTCACCAGCCACACTATTTTACATTCTCCATGGCAGTGGTCTCAAAGGGCTCTCTGTGCTTTGAAATAATTCTGTGGACATTGTGACCATTCACACCTGACACATGAGCAATATCCAAAATGGAAATACCAGATTTAGCCCTTTATCTTTATGGTTGAAGAAAACCGCTTTTTACATTTGGCCTTTTTCACTAAAACCCACAAAATAACATCTAATAATATAGCTAACACCTGCCACGTAGTGATTTATTTAATTATAGGCTGGGGATAATGACTGTAAGCTTTGTACGACCACTTGGCCAAAAATGACATCCACACAATTTGGTTCAAACAAGTTTCAATGCGTCATGATAAATTGAAACGTGGAACGTGTACATTAGTTTTACACTCCAGGCACAACTTCACAACATGCATACAACAATCAGGCATAACATTATGACCACTGACAGGTGAAGTTAATAACACTGATTATCTCTTTATCACGGCACCAAGTGAACATTTTGTCCTCAAAATTGATGTGTTAGAAGAAGTTTGACAAGCGCCAAATTGTGATGGCTAGATGACTGGGTCAGAGCATCTCCAAAACTGCAGATCTTGTGGGGTGTTCCCGGTCAGTATCTATCAAAAGTGGTCCAAGGAAGGAACAGTGGTGAACCGGCGACAGGGTCATGGGCCAAGGCTCATTGGCCAAGGCTCATTGACGCACTTGTGGTCTGATCAAACAGACAAGCTACTGTAGTTCAAATTGCAAAGAAGTTAATGCTGGTTCTGTTAGAAAGGTGTCAGAATACACAGTGCATCGCAGTTTGTTGCGTATGGGGCTGCACAGACGCAGATCAGTCAAAATGCCCATGCTGACCCCTGTCCACCGCCGAAAGTGCCAACAGTGGACACGTGAGCATCAGAACTCGACCACGGAGCAATGGAAGAAGGTGGCCTGGTCTGATGAATCACGTTTTCTTTTACATCACGTGGATGGCCGGGTGCGTGTGCGTCGCTTATTTGGGGAACACATGGCACCAGGATGCACTATGGGAAGAAGCCGGCGGAGGCAGTGTGAAGCTTTGGGCAATGTTCTGCTGGGAAACCTTGGGTCCTGCCATCCATGTGGATGTTACTTTGACACATACCACGCACTGTAAATACTTTCTGGATGCACTGTAGTATGATAGATGAAAATATCGGATCATATGGGTAGTGTGGGTATTCAACATCATCAGTTGGTGCCTGTTTGAGGACCTATATAAGTCATTTGCGTAAGCCATCTAGATGCGCGTAATTTCTCTGATGCAGTCTGACTTCCAGTGCTCCAGCTGAGCTGTGAGTTGGTTCAGTAGCGTTTGGTTAAGTATTTGCTTTTCATATTTTTTAGTGAATTGGTTTTCTTTATTTGATTTACATTTGTATTTCATTGTTTATGTGGTTTCGTTGTTATGAGGGTGGCTTCCGTGTCTAATGCCTTGTTGTGGCTGTGTTCAGCTGATAAATGTGCATCCGTCCTCCCCCAGGTATGCATTTGACTTATTATATCTGTATTAGCTGTGGAAATGGTGCAAGTCGCAATTTGTGCTTTATTTCACCTAATGTAACGTCATACATGTACAGGTGGCGGATGTTGCATATAGGCTGAGAGTGTAAACACCCGGTTACATCCAGGTCCCCGCAGCTGTTGTTATGTGTTAATTTTATTCCTCTTGCGTGGATTGCAGGGTGGATATTATCTTTGCAGTGGCATCACCGCTGTCTCATTCTAGGTTGACTTGCATTGAGTCTATGCGTGTCTTGAATCCGGGTGCTCTGTTGGGCCTGCGTCGAAATACTCCAGTTCCTCGTGCGGGGTGGTTTGATGATGTATTTATTTTTGTGTTGAATTAGCTCTTTTTATTTGTTGACTGTGATTTTTCGTTTTTGTTTAATTTATTTCTGAGTTTCGCAGATTGTTTATCATTGTTTGTTAATTCAAGTGAGTAAGTTTTATTCGTTTTCCTTGTGTATTTAAGTTTTTTGTGTTATTGGGATTTTTGGTTTATTTTCTTTTTGAATTAGTTTATTTTTGAGTTTTGTAAACCTTGTGCACCATTATTGGTTAATTTAGGTGATTCAGTTTCATTTTCCTTGTGTATTGATATTTTAGTCTTTTTGCGTTATTGAGGTTTTTTTTAAATTGGTTTATTTGGGAGTTTGTTAACATTGTAAATAACATTAACATTGTAATATTGTTTGTCATGTAAGGGCTAAGCTTCATTCATTCCTTTTGGGTATTGAAATTAAGTGTTATTTTATCAAGAGTACTGTGTTTAAGAGCTCTGTAGATGTAACTGAGTCTGTATAGGATTCTCTGTATTATTAATGTGTGTGTGTGTGGTCCTGGAAAACCCTATGTTATGGGGACAAAATGTCCCCACAAAGATGGCAATATCCAAAATCCTTGTCCTTGTGGGGACGTTTTTTGGTCCCCATGAGGAAAACAGCTTATAAATCAGACTAAGATGTTTTTTGAAAATGTTAAAATGCAAAAAGTTCTGTGTGATGGGTAGGTTTAGGGGTAGGGTTAGTGTAAGGGGAGAGAATATACAGCTTGTACAGTATAACAATCATTATGTATATGGAAAGTCCCCATAAAACATGAAAACACAACATTTAGTAGGCATTTAGTAGGCAACATTTTTAGGCCATTTTAATTATGAGGAAATGTCCTCATAAACAACATTTACGTTGTAATATTAGAATATATAAACAAGCACACACACACACACACACACACACACACACACACACTGGGTGGAAGGGAACCATGTAAAACTGTGACTTTATGGTCCTAGACTTAATTTTCTTCATGCAAAATATCATTTATTTCCTTTTCCTTCTTTTGGTTTCACTTTTTGTATTTTTAATTTTATAGAGCTTTATGTGGATATTTGGCTCCATTGCACACTGAATTGTAATCATTTTCATAATGCATGTAAATCATCACAAATAATTTAAATGACTGCTTGACAGTAAATATCAGACATTCGCAAAATAATCATAGCAATCTCGCCTAGACCAAACGGCAACAAATTACACGCATGTAACACTCTGACAGCTTTCTCCACACATCAATCAGTTATTTACGGCTTTCAGTTGTAAACCGGTCTGTGTCACATTTATTGAGTCACCACAGAGCTCTCCATATTTGTCAGGTGGATCTTCTTGTAAATCACCGTCTTCCATCCGGATAAAACAGAGGGACACATGTGACTCATGCCAGGGCTGTTATCTAAGAAACTGGGTCAGCATTAACAAGGGCCATACTGCCTCACTCTCTACGTCCACCCTGACGCAGATTTGTAATGGCAGGTTAGATAAGCAATGAGGGCCAGTGTGGAGAAACCAGTCAGCTTTAAATGTTTTAAGTGTGTTTCCCTACGTTTGTGACGCCTCAAGTGCTCATATCTTCCTTTTTTTAAAGACTAGGTCACTCACACTTACAAAAACACAATTTGTTGTGCTGTAGACTTCAGCAGACACCCTTTTAAATTGAAATCATCATGAAATGATTCACAAAAGATATTATAATGCATAAATAGTTTAGAAATCAGTCATTTTCCCCCCAATTGTTATGCAAATATTTTTTTTTTTTAAATCAATGGTTGACAAAAACCTGTAAACATGTAAAGTATATTTAAAAAGAAAACTACTCGCAGATCTAATAAAATAAAAGCCACTTAAAGACTACACTTTCATAACTATGGCTCTTAACACACTTGTAAGTACACTTTGCAATTTCAAATTAAAGTTTTACTTTAAAGTACGTTTTAAAGGTGCAGTGTGTGAATTTTAGCGGCATCTAGCGTTGAGGTTATGAATTGCAATCACCCACTGCTCACCCCTCTCTTTCGAAGCACGTAGAGAAGCTACGGGGGCCAACACAGGACAAAAATGTCGTCGTCTGAGAGAGCAGAGAGTGACTAGCGCTCTGTAGAGCAGTTTGTCCGTTTAGGGCTACTGTAGAAACATGGCGGGGCAAAATGGCAATTTCACTGTAAGGGGACCCGCGGTGTATGGAGATAGAAATGGTTCATTCTAAGGTAATAAAAACATAACGGTACATTAAGTAAGGTCTTTATACACCACTGAAAACATAGTTATGTATACTATATTGCATTTCTGTCAATAGATCCTCATAAATACCACACACTGCACGTTTAAATCATGTTTTAAAAATGTACTTATTATTACAAATGTTTTGCAAATATATTCATATATAATGTATATGTTTTGATAGAAATTACATTAAAGTGTATTTTAGTTTACCATAAACGCTTGTCAGTACATCCGACAGTACACTTTACCATAGACAATAGAAGTAATTATGAAATTACATATAAACATGTACTTTCTTCTTTTTAAGTTGGAAAAAAGCCTTCTTAAGTTAACTAATTGCATATAATAATGATTTTAAACTATAATCCTTTTTCATGTAATTGAAAATATGCAATTAAGTGTCAGAAAACATGACATTCAGTTCACACTTAAGTGTGTGTGTGTGTGTGTGTGTATATATATATATATATATATATATATATATATGTCTGGTTCTCGAATCTGATTGGCTGAGAGCCGTGCGATATTCTCCCAGTATCAGAACTCTAACCGTTTCACAGTTTGTATCACTCTGCTTGCAACGTTTATATTATATATTTATATATATTAGGTTGAAATATGATCTGAACATGTTTTTAATGTCACATTGTGTGGCTGTAATGAGCGTACAAAGACGAAACAGTACAAAATAAAGTCTTAATAATAATTACAAAACAAAACACACAAGGAGAACAGAATAACACAACCACATTATTCTAAGATGAAACGGAACAATACATAGAAGAAACTAAGGACAGACAGAGTAATCAACAGAACTGAGAACAGGTGAGGAACTAATGAGTAACTATGGAAACTAATAATGACCAGGAACACAGGCAAAACGGGAACAGGGTCTCATTTGTCAGTCTAACGTAGAAACGAGGGCAGAAATCATCTTACGACAGGGTTCACGTGTGATTCATGAAACATGCTGCCAATTCAATCGTACAAATGATCGTAGGTTGATAAATGTGGCGGCTGAAAACAAATGTCATTTAAATATCACGCCCCTAAAAATTCACGGTTTAGAAGCCTCGCCCCTAGAGTTTACAACATAGAGAAACGTAACCCGGCCAAGAACAGGAAGTAATCTCATAAAAAGAGAAACTGATCTTACTCCAAAAAACACCTGTTAACCTCGTAATTTAATTTAGTAAATTAATTTAGATGTATATTAAATACATAAAACGAAACATTTACAAACATTATAAACACTACAGCTTAGGCTATTTTACCCTCACTCCACAACAAATCCTTTAAATATAACGGTATTCAGAACAGAACAAGAATGAAAAATAAGTAGCTATAAATGATATAAACTATAAAATAAAACACAAATTAGGCTATAGTGGCATTCATTATAAACAACATACAAACATCAAGCCAAAATGAATTTATTTAAAGCGAAACTGAAACTGCATTGGGCTCAAATCTCCCATTCAGCAAGAATCCAAATATGTTTCTATATTTGCCATGCAACATTTGGTTGCTAAACTATTATTCATTATGTAAACAAGGTTTGTATTTCACTCGTGTTCCAATGTCCACGTAAAACAGCATCCTTCACATGCGCAAAAATGTGTTTGGTTGGGCACTGGGCATGCTGATTTACAAACCCGATTCCAAAAAAGTTGGGACACTGTACAAATTGTGAATAAAAACAGAATGCAATGATGTGTAAGTTTCAAATTTCAATATTTTATTCAGAATACAGCATAGATGACATATCAAATGTTTAAACTGAGAAAATGTATAATTTTAAGGGAAAAATAAGTTGATTTTAAATTTCATGGCATCAACACATCTCAAAAAAGTTGGGACAAGGCCATGTTTACAACTGTGTGGCATCCCCTCTTCTTTTTATAACAGTCTGCAAACGTCTGGGGACTGAGGAGACAAGTTGCTCAAGTTTAGGAATAGGAATGTTGTCCCATTCTTGTCTAATACAGGCTTCTAGTTGCTCAACTGTCTTAGGTCTTCTTTGTCGCATCTTCCTCTTTATGATGCGCCAAATGTTTTCTATGGGTGAAAGATCTGGACTGCAGGCTGGCCATTTCAGTACCCGGATCCTTCTTCTACGCAGCCATGATGTTGTAATTGATGCAGTATGTGGTCTGGCATTGTCATGTTGGAAAATGCAAGGTCTTCCCTGAAAGAGACGACATCTGGATGGGAGCATATGTTGTTCTAGAACTTGGATATACCTTTCAGCATTGATGGTGCCTTTCCAGATGTGTAAGCTGCCCATGCCACACGCACTCATGCAACCCCATACCATCAGAGATGCAGGCTTCTGAACTGAGCGCTGATAACAACTTGGGTTGTCCTTGTCCTCTTTAGTCCGGATGACATGGCGTCCCAGTTTTCCAAAAAGAACTTCAAATTTTGATTCGTCTGACCACAGAACAGTTTTCCACTTTGCCACAGTCCATTTTAAATGAGCCTTGGCCCAGAGAAAACGCCTGCGCTTCTGGATCATGTTTAGATATGGCTTCTTTTTTGACCTATAGAGTTTTAGCCGGCAACGGCGAATGACACGGTGGATTGTGTTCACTGACAATGTTTTCTGGAAGTCTTCCTGAGCCCATGTTGTGATTTCCATTACAGTAGCATTCCTGTATGTGATGCAGTGGCGTCTAAGGGCCCGAAGATCACGAGCATCCAGTATGGTTTTCCGGCCTTGACCCTTACGCACAGAGATTGTTCCAGATTCTCTGAATCTTTGAATGATATTATGCACTGTAGATGATGATAACTTCAAACTCTTTGCAATTTTTCTCAGAGAAACTCCTTTCTGATATTGCTCCACTATTTTTCGCCGCAGCATTGGGGGAATTGGTGAACCTCTGCCCATCTTGACTTCTGAGAGACACTGCCACTCTGAGAGGCTCTTTTTATACCCAATCATGTTGCCAATTGACCTAATAAGTTGCAAATTGGTCCTCCAGCTGTTCCTTATATGTACATTTAACTTTTCCGGCCTCTTATTGCTTCCTGTCCCAACTTTTTTGGAATGTGTAGCTCTCATGAAATCCAAAATGAGCCAATATTTGGCATGACATTTCAAAATGTCTCACTTTCAACATTTGATATGTTATCTATATTCTATTGTGAATAAAATATAAGTTTATGAGATTTGTAAATTATTGCGTTCCTTTTTTATTCACAATTTGTACAGTGTCCCAACTTTTTTGGAATCGGGTTTGTACAATCCGTTATAGAGTGTCACAAAAACGATTCTATCTTATACTACTTGTCGCACAATTTTTTTTTCTTTTGTTAATTAATTAAGTGAAATATATTTGGTGTAGTCAGGTAATCAGGTGCGTGATGTGAAGATGTGTGTATCCTCATGTTCTGGTGTTTATGCTGCTATTTGTGCATGTAAAGCTAAACCCCTGGAAAGACATTTGTGGTATTTTTAATGAGTCACATGCACCCATTTATTCACCCATCTAATTTAATTAAGTTTTAATTTGACATTCCAATCTAGTCGTTTAACGGTTAATTATCGACTAATGAGCTTCAGGAAAATAAATCTAAATGAAGGAAATGCTCTCATTACAATTCTCCGCCAGATTTGCTATGCTGCATGCAAGTTCACGCTAACTCAAAAGCTTGCGTACACGAGCTGAGACCTAACGTGAGATTTGACCGTAGCCGCTCACGTCCATATTGATAAAAAATAAAAGTTTTGCATGGAAACGGCCGTACGCACAGTTTTCTGTCGTACGTTTGTTTCAATGAAATGAAACTAAACAGACTTAAAGGGATAGTTCACCCAAAAATGAAAATTAGCCCATGATTTACTCACTCTCAAGCCATCCTAGGTGTGGTAAGTTGAATACGGAAGGCGGTCTGCCGGAAGCTAAATATTTTACTTTATAACATATTAAATATGGACATTTTTCTTACATAAACCCATCGATTCACTTCAGAAGGCCTTTATTAACCCCCGGAGCCATGTGGAGTACGTTTATAATGGATGGATGCACTTTTTTGGGCTTCAAATTTTGGGCAGCCATTCACTCCCATTATAAAGCTTGGATTAGCCAGGACATTTTTTTATATAACTCTGATTGTATTCGTCTGAAAGAAGAATGTCATATACACCTAGGATGGCTTGAGGGTGAGTAAATCATGGGCTAATTTTCATTTTTGGGTGAATTATCCCTTTAAACATAACACTGACACTTAACAGGTTTTGTAAGATTCGCCAGTGAACAGAACCAACAATAATCGCACACTGTGCATATATGATAAAGTAGAATGCACCGCATTAAAGAAATGTAAATTTCACTCATGAAAAAAAAAAATGCATTTGACATATCCATATTTAAAAGGCAGAAGCGCTTCATTAATAAATTGAGTTAGTCCCTGACAGATGATTCTCTCTTCCTAGTTTTGACTATGTGAAACTTGTATTTTGTACTAATGACAAAAGGCTTGATGTCAGACATGATGTCTGAGTAATTGTCAGCCTCGCTTTGCATACTTCACATGAGAGCAAAATTGAAATAGAAAAGAAAGAGCTGAAAGACAGAACGAGAGTGAGGGGCAGACTGGATGAGTGACATCATGATGTTGTGTGACCTGTGAGGGCAAATCTTCAGATCTATATTTAGCTGTCTGTGATGCTGCCCGATGAAAACGCTGCCAGGGCCACGGGCTGAGCTAGCCGGCTGCTTGCTGGTCCGAGGACCTCAAATGCTATTTAATTCTGTATTTTTTCCTTTGACACACGTGACCAACCACTGGCCTCCAGCTCTGGCTGCCTCCACAGTCCAGAGCCGTTCCAGTGCCTGTATCCTACCTGTAGCCTATTTTTTTAGATGTTGGGGGTAGTTCATTTTTTGGAAACAGCTTTGCCTAAACCAGAGATAGCTTCATATTTTCTCTTGGTTTGGAAAGTGAGTGGTAAATTGAAGTGACTAAATGACGTAATTAAGAGACATCTCCCCTACATATGCTCGACAAATGGGCTCAGACATTTCGAGTGATCAAACAGATGCTTTGTACTTGATTACGTGATATGAAGCCGAACAGAAGATGAATGGTGCTGCTACTTTGACAACATGGCAGAGGCTTGCATATTTTGGCAGGAGTTTAATGCAATATTTTCAGTTCCATAAGCTTCAGCGTGGCAGATGTTGGATTAAATTAGAGACAAAAAACTCAAAGGGCAGCATGACACAAATCAAGTTTTAGCAAGATTAATTCAAGGAAGTATATCGGTTTTGGGGTTTGCAGATGAAAACAGCTTAGAGGTATGATTTGTTGGATGCTGGAATATTTTCTTCTCCAGCTTAGCCATATAAGCCATTGGTTTGTTGATTGCTCTGCAAGTGTAAACATCGTGGCTTTATCCAAAAATTTCTCTGTTTTTTTTCAGCATCCCAACCTTCCCAGCATAGCAACACTGGCTCAACCAATGGCATGAGTTTAAGGTGGGGCTAACTGTTTGTTGGACCAATGGTGGAGTGTTCAGGAAACCTATTTGATAAACAGTATTGGGGAAAGTTACTTTGAAAAGTAATGCATTACAATATTGTGTTACTCCCTTAAAAAGTAACTAATTGTGTTACTTAGTTACTTTTTAAGAAAAGTAATGTATTACATTATTTTTGCGTTACTTTTCTCACCTGGGCTGATTTTTTTTTTTTTTTTATAACAAAAAAGTTCTATTTTTTGGGAAAATGTTAAGGCCCTTTCACACCAAAATTTAAAGGGGTCATGAACTGCATTATTTTATTTTTTATAATGTTTTCTGGGGTGCACTTATAATGTTGGTATGATTTTTACATCAAAATTTGTCATAATTTAGAAATAAAAGGCATTTTTCCTACCCTGAATTTGGCCTCTGATTTGAATGCTCTGTTTTGAGGGGTGTGTCTGCTGTGAGACGTCAGTGTAAATGACCACTGCTGTGATTGGCTGCTGTGAGACTTCAGTGTAAACGCCCACTGCTGTGATTGGCTGCTGTGAGACTTCAGTGTAAACGCCCACTGCTGTGATTGGCTGCTGTGAGACTTCAGTGTAAACGCCCACTGCTGTGATTGGCTGCTGTAAGACTTCAGTGTAAACGCCCACTGCTGTGATTGGCTGCTGTGAGACTTCAGTGTAAACGCCCACTGCTGTGATTGGCTGCTGTGAGACTTCAGTGTGAACACCCACTGCAGTGATTGGCTGCTGTAAGACTTCAGTGTAAACACCCACTGCTGTGATTGGCTGACAGCTTTGCATATGAATTAACTAAGTATTACATGTTTAACTCGCTCGAAAACTTAACACATTTATACTATTACAGCTCTCAAGGTTAACTAATCGTGAAAAGTGTTGATTATAGGATTATATTTAGATCTATGGCATTATATTTAGATTGTGGCATGAAAGGTTGCAGTGATGAGCATTGTATGATGTAAAAGTAGCAGTTGTTAGGCTTGTTCGACTTCATACAGCGCTGCACAGACCGATCAGTGGCTGACTTGAAACAGTGCATGCCGGTTAGAAATTTTGTCCGACTTGAGACAGCGCCGATGCCACGTGACTGTGACATATGCCATCAAAGTACCGCGAGAGCGATTCGAGAGCAGCCGGCTGGTGCATTCTGGAGCTTCTCCAGAACAGCTGCATGAGCGCTGATGAGGACACAGCTGTTCCACGATTGGCCGGATTCACCGCATGACAACGATCACGTGTTTCATGTTTATTCTGAAACCTTCAGTTCCACTAATGCTCACAAATCTGTTTTTTATAACAGTAAAACCTCTTTTTATTAAGTCGCGATATTATATTGCGTTATGTTTATCAAAATAAAACTGATAAAAAAACGTAGACCCCACATTGATAGTATAGGCATATGTTGAACTTTATTCTTGCACCGTGTCTTGACTACACGCTACGCGATGCCACGTATCTTTTCTATGTTAATTAGAGTTTTTGTCCTAACCAGCCGGGACGGCGACACACGATGATTATATTTTAGAAGCGGTTTCTATTTTTCTGCGACGTCACGGCTGGAACAACAACTCAAAACATGGCAATGATAATCTCAGGTAGTGTTTATGTGCTTTATTTAATGTTAAAAGCATGTAATGTGACGTTGAATATTATTTAGTGCTCCCAGCTTTGTAACGTAGTCGTACTAAAAGCAAATTCACCTCAGATCTTGAAATTAAATAAATGGAAACAAGAACGTTCAAACTGTGAACAAACAAGTATATTCTATGACAAAGTTTGTTTTAGTAATTCAGTATGTATTTTTAGTAATGTTTAAATGGTGTAATATTTGTGAATTTGACTATGTACTTATCCATTTCCTTGCGAGTGCCGTCAAGATTAATCTCTGGTGCCATAGCCTACACTTGCCACGAGAGCCCGCCCACACGCTGTTCTGATTGGCTGTGGTTTTTGATTGATTTTGTCACATCTCGTAGTCGCGTCGCGTCTGGTGTGGACAGACAAATTGCTTGACGCTAGATTCTTATCGTATCGCGTCTAGTTAGGACACGTTGTTTTACAAACAAACGCTATATTAAGCAGTACATAAAGTATGACAATGTCTCTGAAACATATGTGTATTATATTGCATTTATTTCACTTCAGCTGTGATAAAGTATGCAAACAGTGCGAGCGTCACTACGGGAAGAAGAAAGTGTCTGACTTCACATCTCCGTTTTCAGCTCCTCCCCACCTACACGTGGCAACTCTCACCGATCAGATACATCCAGCTGCAACCGATGTCGAACACACCTGTAGTCTTGCTCCAGAGGCAGTCATATGCAAATGATTGCGCTCCTGTGACGTCACATGCCACCTCGGATCCAAACGAAGCTTTTTACAGCTTGATTATATAAATGCTTTTTTATTGATGACAAGGACGTTATATAACTTGCAGGATGTATTAATGATACAAAGACCTTTTATATGCCAAAAGATCAAGGAAAACATGACCCCTTTAAATAATGGCTGAAGGAAATGCAAATTCACGCCTGTACAGTGGAGGGCGCGGCTCAAACGAACCTTTCAGCTGTGCTGCCATTCTGGATCGCAGAGGAATAGGACTCAGGAGAAGAAGGTTTAAATGTGCGGTATGCAGGATTGACATGGGTACTGCAGTCCAAATTCAAAATATTTGCAATCGTTGTTTCTCCCGCCCCCTCCTCCTCAGACTCGATGCTCACGCGGGTTGCCAGCTTGAGGACACGCAACAGGAGCGAGCGCAACTGACAATGAAGGCCACACTGTAAGTTGATGAGTTGATTTATCCGTGTTTTAATATGCTCTCGTTCATAGAGAGTGTTAGATGGATGCCGAGGCTTTTTAGATCGGGTAGAATCTGCGATCTCTGACCCAGTTTGTTTGCTGGTTTTCATGGTAGCAATACGCTGTGTTTTCCGCCAACTGGCAACCTGTGGTGTCGAAATACTATTGGGTAAACTGGCGGCGTGCGGTATCGCACAGACCAAAACAACAACAGACATTCCGACACGAAAACGCACATTTCAAAGTAGAATAACTGGCTGTAGCATTGATTTTCTGAGAAACAAGTAGGTGAATTCAGCATGTTTCCTAAATATCTGCAAACATATTATGGTATGTTTACCCGATTCCAAAAAAGTTGGGACACTGTACAAATTGTGAATAAAAACAGAATGCAATGATGTGGAAGTTTCAAATTTCAATATTTTATTCAGAATACAACATAGATGACATATCAAATGTTTAAACTGAGAAAATGTATCATTTTAAGGGAAAAATAAGTTGATTTTAAATTTCATGGCATCAACACATCTCAAAAAAAGTTGGCACAAGGCCATGTTTACCACTGTGTGGCATCCCCTCTTCTTTTTATAACAGTCTGCAAACGTCTGGGGACTGAGGAGACAAGTTGCTCAAGTTTAGGAATAGGAATGTTGTCCCATTCTTGTCTAATACAGGCTTCTAGTTGCTCAACTGTCTTAGGTCTTCTTTGTCGCATTTTCCTCTTTATGACGCGCCAAATGTTTTCTATGGGTGAAAGATCTGGACTGCAGGCTGGCCATTTCAGTACCCGGATCCTTCTTCTACGCAGCCATGATGTTGTAATTGATGCAGTATGTGGTCTGGCATTGTCATGTTGGAAAATGCAAGGTCTTCCCTGAAAGAGACGACGTCTGGATGGGAGCATATGTTGTTCTAGAACTTGGATATACCTTTCAGCATTGATAGTGCCTTTCCAGATGTGTAAGCTGCCCATGCCACACGCACTCATGCAACCCCATACCATCAGAGATGCAGGCTTCTGAACTGAGCACTGATAACAACTTGGGTTGTCCTTGTCCTCTTTAGTCCGGATGACACGGCGTCCCAGTTTTCCAAAAAGAACTTCAAATTTTGACCACAGAACAGTTTTCCACTTTGCCACAGTCCATTTTAAATGAGCCTTGGCCCAGAGAAAACGCCTGCGCTTCTGGATCATGTTTAGATATGGCTTCTTTTTTGACCTATAGAGTTTTAGCCGGCAACGGCGAATGGCACGGTGGATTGTGTTCACCGACAATGTTTTCTGGAAGTATTCCTGAGCCCATGTTGTGATTTCCATTACAGTAGCATTCCTGTATGTGATGCAGTGCCGTCTAAGGGCCCGAAGATCACGGGCATCCAGTATGGTTTTCCGGCCTTGACCCTTACGCACAGAGATTGTTCCAGATTCTCTGAATCTTTGGATGATATTATGCACTGTAGATGATGATAACTTCAAACTCTTTGCAATTTTTCTCTGAGAAACTCCTTTCTGATATTGCTCCACTATTTTTCGCCACAGCATTGGGGGAATTGGTGATCCTCTGCCCATCTTGACTTCTGAGAGACACTGCCACTCTGAGAGGCTCTTTTTATACCCAATCATGTTGCCAATTGACCTAATAAGTTGCAAATTGGTCCTCCAGCTGTTCCTTATATGTACATTTAACTTTTCCGGCCTCTTATTGCTACCTGTCCCAACTTTTTTGGAATGTGTAGCTCTTATGAAATCCAAAATGAGCCAATATTTGGCATGACATTTCAAAATGTCTCCCTTTTTAAACATTTGATATGTTATCTATATTCTATTGTAAATAAAATATAAGTTTATGAGATTTGTAAATTATTGCATTCCTTTTTTATTCACAATTTGTACAGTGTCCCAACTTTTTTGGAATCGGGTTTGTACATAAAGCACCTTTAACACTTACTTCACCAATAAAAACAAAAAATCTAAAGTCATTTTTGCTTATGGTAAGGTCAGCTACAAATAAATTGGTCAATAAAGTGAGATTAAATGCATAAAAATATTAGTTTTATTTAACATATATAATTATTGGAGGTTTGCGTAGTATTCTGATTTTGCATTTCACTGATTTTATTTATTTTGAGGAATACTGAATGTTTTTTTGTGCAAGTGATATGAGCAGTGTCGGGGAGTAGTTAACTACAAGTAGCCACGCTACTAACTTATCTACATTTTTCAGTAGCTTGTCAGATGCTCATTTGCTTTTAAAACAATGTAGCTTTTCCAGTAGCTAACTACTTTTTCAGCAAGTAGTGGTGTAGCGTGACCAAAAGCTACATTCCGTTTTGTGTTTCGACTAGCCGGCAATGCATTGAAGCAGCACAGCGTTTTCTTCTTATTTGATAACATACTAAAATCGCGTGTTACCGCCATCTATTGTTTTATCGCGCATCTTGCGGCTTTACGGTTCACAGAGAAGAGATCGTCTGATGATTATGTAAAGGACGTACAGGAGTGGGTTGATACTTCACACGAATCGACTAGTAAAGGTTACACTTGATTTATACAAACAAAAGATTAAAACGCTGTCTGCGTCGAAGCCTTTTTAAATTGATTATCCTGCTTTATTGCACTCTATATCAAATGTCTGCTTCTAATTTAATTACAGTGGTGTCCCGCCATAGTTTAATCTGTCCCACCAGTTTTATAAAGAACCTGAAAGATCACTAACGTGGTGTTTTGTGTCATTGCACTGGCAAAGCATCTGTCAAGTGAACAGAAAACAATATTGCGATTAGTGCACTTATCACATGGCAAAGGCTCTGATCTAATTAAATAGGTCACGCGGGTTTCAGAATGAAGTGCACTATGTTCATGCAAGCAGCGCATGATTCGCGTCTCAGAGCGGCTCTGTTCACACACCGTATGATGCATCACTGCACGTGCTGTGAGTTTACCTGCATTTTTGTCTACTCCTGTGTATCCAAGTTGCTTATATTTGGTTCTTGCATTGATGTGACATGACATTTGTAGCAATTTTGCACTTTGACAGTCAGTTTGAGATATAGACTACATTTGAGTATTGTATATTTTGATAGTTTACAAAATAAAACTTTACTCTTATCATAATTGTATTGCATTGTGTTGTTTTAAACTCCAAACATTTAACTTAAAACATTCTTCATGAACGATTATTCAGTTATTTGTAAATATGCAATTTAATTGTAAAAAAAAAAAATTCAAAGTATTTTCAATGTAGCTAGCTACTTTTTGGTAGTAACTTGTAGTGTATCTAACTACTTTTTCATAAGGGTAGCTTGACTGTAGTTTAACTACTTTTAATTTATAAGTAGCTTGTAGCTTGTAGCTTGTCAAACTACAGTTTCAGAGTAGCTTTCCCAACACTGGAGATGAGTAAATGCCTGCTCACATTTCGTCAAGAACTACAATATCCATCATGTTTACAAACAACACCTCTGCACTTTTTTTCTCAACATGGGGATGAGAGATGCTCAGTCAATAAATGGGAAAACAAAGTAACTTGCGTTAGTTATTTGACTCAGATATTTTGTTGTAAATTTAAAAGTAATGTGTTACTTTACTAGTTCCTTGAAAAAAGTAATCTGATTACGTAACTCAAGTTACCTGTAATGCGTTACCCCCAACACTGTTGATAACAGTCATTATTTTTGTGCTAGTGGCACAGCAATTAAACACTTACCCTTTGAAGAAAAAAGGAAAGAAAAGCCTTTCATCAGCATGGTTGCAGTTCCCTCCATCACAGGTTACATGCTGTTTATCATTATAAGAGGACATTAGTGCTTGATTCTATAAAGCCTGTAGTTTTATGCAAGTGGAGTATTAAACATTTTTTTGCAAACAAGGTTATATTAAAGCAGTGAGGCCATGTGTGACAGTGATTTTACCAGTACAGGTTCTGCTTGTAAAACCCCACAACCCATAATAGAATCACATTCTCTACAGTATATCGTGTATCCTGGCCCATGGGCTCAAATGGTTTGTAAAACATTGACAAAATGACAAATGACCAAATAAACTAATGTTAAATAACTGGTGACTTTTTTATTAATATAACACTAAACAATTATGAACATAAATATAATGTTGTATCCTGTAGTTTCAGGGCTTGGGCATGGGTAATAACTTTCTTAGTTGAAGCAAGGGTGTAAAAGTGCAATTTGTAACTGAGCGTGAAGGAAAAACTTACCAAGGGATATACTGTAATAATGTTGAGAGAAGAGTACAAATCATTCTTTAAATAAGGACAGATTGTGAAGCAGCAGAAATGAAGAGCTGACTGGATTTCATGATCATAACCTTTGCAATATTCAGTCTTTATTGGGATAGATTGTGACACTGATGACCTTGGAAATGTCCAACTGATGTATTATTAACATGAGAAGTTGCGTCGCATTACATCATGATAATATCATATTGCTGTAACACACGAGGATGATGAAATGATGACTTCAATTTAGGACAGAATTTGATATGGTTGCCCCAAATGCTCAGGAAATTGATCTGTAATAACTGTGGCTATGATGTTGAGTGCACTGCCGTCTGAGTACATCATGATAGAGTTGTGCACCTTTCAGAATTTAATTGAGAATCGCTTTTATGGGCTATTTACACAACACCGTTTTCTATTAAAAACAGATAACTGCGTTTTGGCCATTCATTTACACGACAGCTGCGATTTGGGGGCCTGAAAATGCAAACTTTTGAAAACTGGTTTCAAAGTGCACGTTTTTGAATACAATACATTATCGTCTCCGAGTAAACTACAAAAATATGAATTTGTGAAAACAGTGACATAGTGTTTCTTTACAAAGTCACATCAACAACTGGCCTGGCAGCAGAATACAGCGTTTTTAGTCGTTTTCGCGGATCAGTGTGAACGGGAATCGTTTTGACTACGGTGTCATCTGTACGCAAAAAATGCAGTTTTTAGTAGGTTCGTTGTCATGCAAACGTACCCTTAAATGACTAAATTAGTATTTTGCGCATTTAGTGACCTGTGTTCTTGCCGGTGCAAGTAAATTTTGTTAGGCAGTGGTTCTCAAACTGGGGGCCACCAGATGGTGCCGGGGGGGCCACACAGAAGTTCTATCTATTATTTTTTTTAAATAATTGAATTAAAAATATGTAAATTAAATGTTCAATATTAATCTGCATTTACTGTCAATAATAAATTAATGTTCAATATTATTCACTTTTGTTAAGGGATGTGTCGGTCAGCATGGTAACTTCGAGTATCACCAGCAGTGGTACGCCAAAACACATTTTTGTGCACGTGAATGCTGTTTTAGTGGATATCAGGACACGAGTGAAGTACAAAGCTTTGTTTACAAAATAAATGATAGGTTAGTAACCAAATGTTATATTGCGACCATGCATTTGGATTCGTGCTGAATGAGAGAGGTGTGCGAGCCCGTAAATTATAATTAAGCCATATATCAGTTTAGTATTCTGTTTTGCGATTTTCTACAAATTTACAATAACCTATTCCATGAATTAGCCTGTTCTTCTGGACATGGAATCTCTCTTTTCTTTTCCCAAATCCTCACTCATGTCTCCTTTCGAAGGGGATTATAAACATTATACTTGCTTTTGTTCCCTTTTAATCCCTGTATTCGCATCCTTTACTATGGCAAAGGAGAATTTTTTTTTTACACTGTTTGTGCTTGTTAGACAAGGTAAGGCACGTCAAGTTTAGCACATTTCACATGAGCAGGTAATTAATTTCCTTTTTATTTTTATTTTTAATGCACTTTTAAAGTTTGAATCACATTAAAAGTAAATTTTCCAACATAAAATTTTTCAAAAAAAAAAAAAAAAAAGTATAAGTTTAAACGTAATTCTATTTCTAACTGTCAAATTTGTGTAATCAAACATCAGATAAATAAGGCTACTAACCAACAAAATTGATGCTCCAGCATTGTATAATTTAATATGCTTTTGCTTTATTTAAAATTGTAAGCTTGAGGCTGTTTTTTGTCATGAATTTTCTTTTGGGGGGCCCCAAAGCGATGCACCCTACACAAAGGGGGCCTCACGCTGAAAAAGTTTGAGAACCACTGTGTTAGAGGTCACACTGGTGCAACCACCCCCAGCAAGCAATTTTGCATTTAAAAGACGTCTAATAGCCATCTAAACACAGCACTGACGTCTAGGCTAAAACAAGGGCAAATTTGGGCTGTCAGTGAAAATTTAATAGACGTCTAACCAAAGAAATGAAGCCAAACACCTTGTAATCACTGTTGACTTTGCTTACATGATGGAATATCATACATCTCGCAAGTTATTTTGGCAAAAACGACATGTAACCAAATTCAAGGTTATTTTGGCTAGAAGTGAGTTACTCATAGCCTGACTTTATTGGGTCTATAGTTAACCGAGATGGTGAAATGACGGCTATTGCTTGCTGGGCCATGTTGCCCAACTGATAAGAGCTGCCATTTCTGTTGCATATGAAAAACATCAAAAGGCAAAAGAAAGCGGAACGCAACCGTACTTCTCATTTGAGCTGTGCAGCACAGACAGCTAATCAGCTTGGACCAATAAGACAGCGCCAAAGCAAACCTGCAACCTTAGCCAAAAAAAAACGTAGCACCTGCTAACGCTGCGGTACACAGGGAAGTTTTTTTAATGGATGTCAAAGGAGGAGAGGCTTCACTACAACTGAATAAACCGCTTTTGTGAGGAAATAGCTTATTATTTAATGAATTGACAGCCCATCGGCTAATCTTCAACATGTTTACTCTTAAACTTTTGTTTTGGATTGATACATTTTTAGAGTTTATACAAAAGCTGTTTTATAAGAGAAGTCACAGACAATTGTGTGACAGGTATGATTCAGTTTTTGGCACCTCTCATTCATTTCTATGGTATCTGCAAACAGTGATTGATTGTCACAGAACTCTAAACGAAATTCAATGACGTCAAGGCTGTAATGTGATTGGTTATCAAGGCACACATGATCCAAGTTAGTCGTTACACTTTCTCTAATGGTAAGACCCACAGACCCTCTCATCTCCCAATAATAAGACCATCTCTGAGAGCGCAGCGTGAGCTCAGAACAGGTTTACTCACGGGCCGATCTCGATCACGCAACACCGTTACTACACAGTGCTAGGAGATCCAGTGAATTTGCTGCAGTATTAATAACATCGCTGTGAGATCTAGTGAGAAGCATTCAAGTTCGGAGCAGAATTCTCTGTTATTATAAACCACTTCAGATCAAACAACACTGACGTGGAAACCTGGAGAAACATTATGCCATGAACGAACAAGTCATAGAAGGCTTTACAGTCCATAAATCACCAACATTCACCATGAATTTGATGTATAACACTAACTGTAACCATGGTATTGTGGCAGATATAGTCATCTCAGGGTTCGTACAATCTTAAGAGTGAAATTCAAGCACTTTTCAAGGAGTTTCAAGTGCTTTTTCCAGCACTTCAAGCTCTAAATATTATCCAATTTAAATGTTATTTTAAATGTGATGACCCAAAAAAATATATTATTAGTTACTGCACTTAGTCATTTTATGATTAAATTACCTTTATGATTAAAAATCTGGTGCCACCATCCAGGTTACGTATGTAACCATGGTTCCCTGAGAGGGAACGAGACGCTGCGTCAAAGTGCTGCGGGAACGCCTCTGCGTGATTGCGTCGTGAAGCACATGTGAAATCAGTCCAATGGCGTGACAGAACGTCATAGGCGGGTGACGTCATTGACCAGGAAACTATAAAGCAACCCTGAACCAAACAGTGTTAGCTTCTAATAGGTCGAAGCAAGTCGGTCACAGGTATGTTGGGAGTATGGCAAAGTGACGCAGCATCTCGTTCCCTCTCAGGGAACCATGGTTACATACGTAACCTGAGACGTTCCCTTTCAAGGGAACTCGCGCTGCGTCAAAGTGCTGCGGGAACTCAATACCCATGCTGCCATAGTGCCAAGTGCCTGTCTGTATGAAATTGTAGTGCACACTAAGACACAAGCACCCGAGACCCCAGAGTCGAGGCCACATCCAGGTTATAAAACCTCACAAACGTGTGCAGCGAGGACCACCCTGCCGCATCACACACTTCTTGAAGAGATATTCCAGAAAGCAAAGCCTTAGAGGCAGCCATTCTCCGGGTTGAATGGGCTCGGACCCTTAAAGGTGAGGGTTGACCGGCCGACTCATAAGCAAGTAATATAGCCTCAACTATCCACTTACTCAATGTCTGCTTAGATGCAGGGTTCCCTTTACGAGGGGACCCGAAACACACAAACAGTTGATCAGTTTTACACCACAGGGCAGCTCTGTGAACATAAGCATCTAATGCCCTCACTGGGCAGAGCAGATTTAATTTCTCCTGGTCTGGGTTTTGAAATGGAGGCGGACAAAAAGCCTGCAGCATTACAGGACCCGCCACATTAGTGGGGACCTTAGGCACATATCCTTCTTTAGGAAATAAGAATCCTTTCACCAGGCCTGGTGCGAATTCAAGACAAGAGGGAGAAACCGACAAAGCTTGCAAATCCCCAACTCTCTTAAGAGACAAGATAGCTAAGAGAAATACCATCTTGAGAGTGAGAAATCTCTCGGGAACCTCTTCAATACGCTCAAAAGGAGCTAGAGATAGGCCTTCCAAAACTATGGCCAGATCCCAGGTCGGCACCCTCGAGCGTGCCAAAGGCCTCAACCTCAGAGTACCACGGAGGAATCGAGTTACCCATGGGAGAGACTCTGAAGAGAATCTGTCTTGTAAAAACTCCAGTACTGAACCAACCAGGCAGCCAGCTGGGTTCAACATACGACCCATACACCATGTAACGAACGCTCTTCATTAAAGGGCATAAAGCCTCCTCGTAGAAGGAGCTCTGGAATGGAGTATGGTCTCTCTTACCTCAGTAAAGAGACCTGAATCTACAAGCTGGGCCCCCTCAGAGGCCAAGCCCACAGCTTCCATAACTCTGGGGCGTTGGTGAAGGATTGAGCCCACCACCTGAGAGAGAAGGTCCCTCCTGACAGGAATCTCCCATGCAGAGCCATCGAGGAGAGACACTATGTCCAAAAACCATACTCGGCCCGGCTAGAATGGGGCTATTAACAACAGACGGACCCCGTTCCGGCGCACTCTCTCCAGAACTCCTGGGAACAGAGCAATCGGGGGAAAGGCGTACAGACACAGCCTCGGCTATGTCTGTACCATGGCATCCAACCCCAGGGGGGCTGGATATGTGAGGGAGTAAAACAGTGGACAGTGAGTCGTCTCTCGAGACGCAAACAGATCCACTTGAGCTCGCCCAAAGCGCTCCCACAGGAGCTCCACCACCTCGGGGTGAAGTCTCCACTCCCCGGGCCTCAGCCCCTGCCTCAAAAGGAAGTCTGCCCCCTGGTTCAGGCACCCTGGAATATACACTGCTCTGACTGTCAGCAGTTTCCTTGATGATTTATATATGAGACCACCGCTGTGTTGTCCATGCGGACCAACACATGGTGACCCCTCAGGTCTGGGAAGAAATGTCCGAGTGCCAGAAACACAGCCATCATCTCCAACTGGTTTATGTGCCAAGAAAGATGATGGCCGCCCCACATACCCTGAGCCGAGCGACCACTCATGATCGCCCCCCAGACGGTGAGGGACGCATCCGTCGTTAGCATTACGCAACGACAAGGAGCTCCCAACACCGGTCTTTGGGAAAGAAACCAAGGATCTTTCCACATGACTAAGGCACGAAGGCATCACCGCGTGATCTTGATCTTGCGAAGCAGATTTACCCTTGGGGAGAACCCCTTGGTTTTGAGCCACCACTGCAGAGGTCTCATGTACAGCAGGCCAAAAGGTATCATGTTGGACGCAGCTGCCATCAGACCTAACAGTCTCTGAAACTGTTTTACAGTAAGTGACTAGCCTAGCTTCACTTTGTTTACGGCTATAAGAATCGCTTTTACCTGAGCAGGCACTAGATGAGCCCTCATGGTCTTTGAATCCCAAACTACGCCTAGAAAGGTGGTACTCTGTAGTGGAGATAAAACACTTTTCTTGGTGTTTAGCCTTAACCCCAACACTTTCATGTGAGCGAAAACAGCATTTCGATGCTGAACCGCTAACTGTCTCGACTGTGCCAGAATGAGCCAATCGTCTATATAATTTAAAACACGGATGCCCTCGAGTCGCAACGGAGACAGAGCTGCATCCACGCATTTCGTGAACTTGCGGGGAGATAACGCTAGTCCAAACGGAAGAACCCGATATTGGTATGCTTTGCCCCCGAAAGCAAACCTGAGGAACTTCCTGTGCTGAGGAGGAATGGAGACATGAAAGTATGCGTCCTATAAATCTATTGTGACAAACCAGTCCTCGGACCTGATCTGAGACACGATCTGTTTCAAAGTGAGCATTCTGAACTTTAGCTTCTTGACAGCGCAATTTAATTGGCGCAGATCTAGAATAGGACGTAACCCTCCATCCTTCTTCGGAACTATGAAGTACTGCCTGTAAAACCCAAACTCTCTGCTGGGAGGAGGGACCCTTTCTATAGCCTCCTTTCACAAAAGAGTCTGTACCTCTTGTTCCATGACCAGAGCCTGCTCGGGGCTGACCACTGTGGACACAACCCCGTTGAATCTGGGCGGGTGTTACCTGAATTGAATTCTGTACCCGTTTTCTACTGTCTGCAGGACCCAACGAGATATGTTTGGCAGAAGTTTCCACACTGCCAAAAAATCTACTAAGGGAACCAGCCTCTCGAGACTGGACTCTGGTATTTCTCGAGCGACCACCTCGGTGCCCTGAAGCAGTGAACCAGCAGGGAACAACCAAACTGGCCCCTTTAGAGCCCTCCTCGGAGGGAGCGAACTTCCCTGTGCTGCTACGTTTCCGGGCGGACACAAAGACATATGTTCACTGAGGACCGCTGCGCCCTGAAGCACACGAAGGGGCAGGGTTGTCAGAACAGCCCCCTGATGGCACTGAAGGGAGACGGGCACCATGTAATGAGGTGAACATTCCCCCCTCCCCTCGGGGGAAACTGCCATCAAAAGCCTGACACCCTTGGCGTCAGGACTTTTTCGCCGAAGCCTTCCTAGAAATAATAACAGTCCTCAGATCTGCTTTACCCTGGGAAGACTTCGTCTGTGAGCGCTGCCCTGACCGGGGGGCTCACCTTCTGTTGTGCTCTATGGGAGGAGGACGTACTCCTCCCGCCCAGCAGTCCCAGAGACATGAGATTTGTGAGGAAGGAACTTTTGAAAAGCTGCCGCCTGCTTTTTTGCCTCCTAAAACCTCTCGACCACTGTATTTACTGAGTCGCCGAAGAGGCCAGGAGGAGAGATCGGAGCATCTAAAAGGATTTTTTTTATCTCTGTCCTTCATGATAGATAAATTCAGCCATAAGTGTCTCTCCGTGGCTACCAGGGCTGCAATAGAATGGCCGATGGATTTGGCCGTCTCCTTGGTAGCCCGGAGAGATAAATCAGTAGCTCTCCTGATCTCCGCTATTGTTTCGCGGCTCACTTCCTCACATTCCTCATCTATGTCTTTCAGCAGGTCAGCCTGATAAGCTTGCAGTACCGGCACTGTGTGTAAACAAGCGGCTGACTGACCTGCTGCCGAGTACGCTTTACCCACTAGCGCTGATGTGGCTCTTACTGGCTTAGTGAGTAATTGCGGGGCTTTCCCCGCTGCTAGATCCATCTGCGATCCCCAAGACGCAAGCCTTCACTGTGCCTCGGCAGCAGCGGGACCCGAGCCCTGGGGAACGCGAGCCGAAGCGCCCTCCTCAAAGAGCACTCGGTGGGACCGGAGCGTTTTCATAGACAGCAGATCGCAATGCTTACAACCAGCCCCCTCGAGGGCTGCCTGAGCATGCTCCAGTCCCAAAACAAACAACACAAAGCAAATGCGTGTCCCCACCCGTAAGGAAACGAGGGCAAGGAGACACACACTGCCTGAATTGCTGCTTATTCACAATTTTTTACTTTTTACAAGAGAGACAAACACACTTTTTAGACAAACGATTTCAACAGAGAGTGCTTGCTGAAGACATAGAAGGTAACACTGTTTGGTTCAGGGGTGCTTTATAGTTTCCTGGTCAATGACGTCACCCGCCTATGACGTTCTGTCATGCCATTAGACTGATTTCACATGTGCTTCATGACTCAATCACGCAGAGGCGTTCCCGCAGCGCTTTGACGCAGTGCGAGTTCCCTTGAAAGGGAACCAGGGCATCAGGCATAAGATCAAAACCAAAACACAGGCAACCAGGATATAAGGGCTCAGCAATGCAGTGCAGACACATACAAGACTTCGCAATCAGTGACTCTAGGGCCTTAAAAATTAAGATTCCAAAGTTTATTAAGAATGAGAATCTAGAAGGATATTAAGATATCTTGAGTACTTTTAGAGTTACAGGCATACAAACTTTGGAAAATGAATATTTATGGCACTCAGAGGGGTATGTTCTGAGTTGATAGAAAAACACGAGATACATTTCTAGTTTTAACATTATTTGTTTTTTGGATATTCCTCTTTAAAAGAAAAAAAGTATCAGCTGTATGCAAAGTGATCCACATTTGGTTTTTGACCACTGAAAATGTGTACAATTTACCAATTTACTTATGGAGCCGCATGTCCATATCTCTGAGATTGAACCATCGAGGGCCTTTAAAATGAAGATGCCAAAAGGAAAGTTTAAAAAAAAAAACAGAATCTAAAAGGATTTTTAATACTTAGTACATAGTTACAGGCATGCAAACTTGAGGCAAAAACACAAGAAGTGCTCTTTTGCCATTTTTAAAATGTCACTTTTGGTATATAATGAAACAAGATGGCTAAAGTCAACAGATGTTACTAATATACCTACCAATCTTAAATATCCTGTGTGTAACACTTCATCTTTATTAGCATGAGATTTTGGCCAAATTGCTGAAAAACTTTGTGCCCACAGCTACAATTACCTTTATAACCTGTAAATTGATGAAAGCGTAATCCAATGCACTGAAAATTAGCCATGGTTTTACTACAAATAAAACCACGATAACCACAAATTAACCATGGTTTTGCTTCACTAACAATAGTTTAACCATGGTATTTGTGGTAAAGCTGTGGTTATGCAAATGGTAGTCATGAAACATGGTTACTACTCTTTTACCATGGTTAATTTGCCTTAGATGCGGCCGTTCTAATAGACAAAACCACGCATGTCCGATATTCTCTGAAATTCGCTGGTCAGAAAAAAACTCCATTTGAATTTTATTTTGGTAAAATCTTAAAGACACACGCAAGTGTCTGACCAAATATAAAGCCACAATATCAACCTTGACAAGGTAGCGTTTAATTATTTTCAAAATAGTGTTTTTTTTTTTCATTTCCTGAAGAGAATTGACAAGAATTATTCCATTTATGTATTTAAGTACAAACCCGATTCCAAAAAAGTTGGGACACTGTACAAATTGTGAATAAAAAAGGAATGCAATAATTTACAAATCTCATAAACTTATATTTTATTCACAATAGAATATAGATAACATATCAAATGTTGAAAGTGAGACATTTTGAAATGTCATGCCAAATATTGGCTCATTTTGGATTTCATGAGAGCTACACATTCCAAAAAAGTTGGGACAGGTAGCAATAAGAGGCCGGAAAAGTTAAATGTACATATAAGGAACAGCTGGAGGACCAATTTGCAACTTATTAGGTCAATTGGCAACATGATTGGGTATAAAAAGAGCCTCTCAGAGTGGCAGTGTCTCTCAGAAGTCAAGATGGGCAAAGGATCACCAATTCCCCCAATCCTGTGGCGAAAAATAGTGGAGCAATATCAGAAAGAAGTTTCTCAGAGAAAAATTGCAAAGAGTTTGAAGTTATCATCATCTACAGTGCATAATATCATCCAAAGATTCAGAGAATCTGGAACAATCTCTGTGCGTAAGGGTCAAGGCCGGAAAACCATACTGGATGCCCGTGATCTTCGGGCCCTTAGACGGCACTGCATCACATACAGGAATGCTACTGTAATGGAAATCACAACATGGGCTCAGGAATACTTCCAGAAAACATTGTCGGTGAACACAATCCACCGTGCCATCCGCCGTTGCCAGCTAAAACTCTATAGGTCAAAAAAGAAGCCATATCTAAACATGATCCAGAAGCGCAGGTGTTTTCTCTGGGTCAAGGCTCATTTAAAATGGACGGAGTAAGAGTAAGAGTAATATCTATAGCAATATCACACTTATCAGTGTGACAATAATTTTTTATAAAACCAGCTTATTTCTCTACACTAATGCTGGTTCCCTTTCAGACGGTCATGTTCGACATACGTCGGAACTGACCGACGAATTGGGGATCGTTTTCAGAGACCAATCTACTTCGAGTGTTTTAAAACGAGCCAATGAACATTGGCATGCGGTTCACGCATTTCACGCTCCTCCCCACAGTGCGGGTATAAATAAGGAAGTGGAAGCACCGCATCTTTGCTTTATGCTTCGGAGCCGAACAATTGCTGTGGTTTCCAGTGTTGTTTCCTACGAAGAGTGTTACTACGAGTCTGCCTTTGGAGCTGACGTCTCTGGATCTGGTGCGGGTGATATAGCACAGTCAGCGGTGGTCGCGTCACGTTTGATGAACAAAACAGCTGTTTTCACAGCTCAGAGCTGGGCGTCTTCAATGAGATTGAGTGCTCACAGCAGGCTTGCACTTTCGAACTGCTGTGAGCCGCGGCCGTTCCCCTGTGTGCTTCAGCACTGTCAGAGCATTCCCTCTAAAAGAGCTTACACGGTTTGAACCTGCGTCTTTTTCAAGATGTCATTCAAACCGTGTTTCTGGATGCGGTTGTTTCCTGTCCTCATTTGACAGCCACGATCTCTCTCACATATAAACGTGAGATTGCGTTCGTGGGTGATCTATGTTCTCTCAGGGGAACATAATCACGTCGGCGCGCTGTTCGTCTCACCTTTCTCCGTGTGCCATCGAGAGGCCGGCTGACAGCGCGTGTTGTCATGGCAACCCAGCGTGTCACTCGCCGCTCTAGGTGCGCGGTCAAGACTATGAAACCTCAAACGGGGTTGAGTCCCTTCGCCTATTCCCTGGGCTACTTTGGCTAATAAGCCTTGGTGACCTAAGGATTACAGTGGGGCTTCCCAGCCAGGTACATCTCCGTGGGCCCCCACTCCTCTAGCGCATCGCAAGCATGTTGAGACTGTGGTTGTGGGTGGTTCATGTTCTCCCATGAGAACATGACCACGTCGGCGCTTTGTTAGTCTTGCCTTTTGCATAAGGGCTTGAGCGTTCGGCGCGCCGTGTGCCGTCGAGTCGGACGGCCACGCTCACTGTCTCACATGCCTGCTGGTAGCTTACAGATGGGATTGCTGGTCCTTTTAAAAAGGGGACCTAGCGTTTCATTTGGGGCCCTGGCAGAGGACAGATGTCAATTGCTGCATCGGAGAGAGGGCTGTTATGCGTTGGAAATGAAGATGAGGCTGAGTTTCCCACTATAATAGTGTGTGCTCATGCTGAGTCAGATTCAGAGTTGCCAGCCATGCTTTCCCAGGTGGCTGAAGAGTAGTGCAACGCGTAAATCGCCTTGCCTGCCCCCGTGCCTTTTTTCCCGGATGTGCATTGGGAAAAATTAGCAGTGTGGAACTATTTGGTGCCAAAAATATGGAACACCACAAGGGCCATAATCGGTATAAGTTTTCCCCTCTCTCACTACCCTCGTTGGTGGGGTGACAGTGCCACTGGCAGGCCACCTCTGCCCTGCACTCTTAATACACAAGGGTAGTTCCGACCCAGGGGTTGTGCAGGAACTGCGTGCGGCTCCCTGGGTCGGGCGCTGTCCACACTAGTGGTCCAGGAACGCCACCTGGGGCTAACCTGGCAGGTATGTGCGAGCCCGACAAGCTCGGTTCCTCAACGCCCCTATCTGTCAGGCTGGCCTCTTCAGCGACACCATCGAGAACTTCGCCCAGCAGTTCTCGGTGGCTCAGAAGCAGACAGAGGCGATTTAAAAACATCCTGCCCCGACGACCAGCTGCTGTCTCCACCCAGTCGTCGGCCGCAGTGCCTTCGCCTGCTCGTCGCCAAGAGCGTCTCCCTGCGTCCGCCTCCACCCCTGCTCAGCCCAAGCAGCAGCCTCCACCCGGGCAGCAGGTGGCCAGACGTAAGGGAGGCGCCCAACCCGTCAAAGGTCCCACGAAGTCCGCTCGCAAGCGCAAGGGCAAGCGGCCCTGAGACAGGTAGCCCAGGGAGAAGAGGAGCTTCTCACGGTGAGACGGTGTCCACACCCCTCCCTCCCCCGGAGGAGGACCGGGGGGAGAATATTTTTTTTTGGTTCCCGTTCTGCCGCTGGCTCCCCGGAGTCCAGCGGTACCCACATTCTCAGAGCACTTCCCTCCCTCCCTGGGCCCCAAGAGGGCCAAGCCGGCTGTGTGCGACACCCCCGGGCCTTGCCACTCCTGGCTCCCCCTCTTTTTGCCAGGGGGCGGTGTGAGGCTAGAGGACGCCCCCGGGCCTTCTCTTCCACACACTGCCCCACCCTGGAACGGTCAGACAACACTCCGGGTCGCCTCCGGGCCGCCCGGGTCGGGTCTGAGCGTTCCACCTCGCTGCCCCACCCCAGGTACGTCTGTGGTGCCATTGGTCCCGCTTGCTCGGTCTCTGAGGGCCTGGTTAGCGCCCCCCCAGGCCGTCTCACTGGCTCATCCGTACTATCAGACTCGGCTACGCGATTCAGTTTGCGTACCGACCCCCCAAGTACAGGGGCATCCTCTTCACCTCCGTGCGGAGCAGCGATGCCTACGTCTTGCGGGCAGAGATCGATGTCCTACTGGCGAAGGACGCGGTCAAGCCAGTTCCTCCTGCCGATATGAGGTCAGGGTTTTATAGCCCCTACTTCATTGTACCCAAGAAAGGGGGTGGGTTACGACCAATCTTGGACCTGCGTGTCCTGAATCGGGCCCTGCACAAGCTTCCGTTCAGGATGTTAACGCAGAAACGCATTTTCAAATGCGTCCGTCCCTGAGATTGGTTTGCAGCGATCGACCTGAAGGACGCGTACTTTCATGTCTTTATCCTTCCTCAACACAGACTGTTCCTACACTTTACGTTCGGCGGGGGGGGCATATCAGTACAAAGTCTTGCCCTTCGGGCTGTCCGTCGCCTCGCGTCTTCACGAAAGTCGCAGAGGCAGCTATTGTTCCACTCAGAGAACGCGGCATTCGCATCCTCAACTATCTCGACGACATACTCGCCCAGTCTCAAGAACAGTTGTGCAAACACAAGGACCTGGTGCTCCGTCACCTCAGCCTGTTGGGCCTTCGGGTCAACCGAGAGAAGAGCAAACTCTGTCCCACACAGAGGATCTCTTATCTCGGCATGGAGCTGGACTCGGTCAACCAGACTGCGCGCCTCACAGAGGAGAACAAGTGTCCAGGCATGCTGTGGCCTAACGGATGCCTCATCCGGGGGCCACGTACAACGGGCATGCAGTCTTGGGTCTGTGGACGGGGCCCCAGCTGCATTGGCATATCAATTGCCTGGAGTTGCTAGCAGTACGTCTTGCCCTAAACCACCTCAAAAAGCCGCTTCAGAGCAAGCACGTACTGGTCCATACGGACAGCACTGTGGCCGTTGCGTACATCAACTGTCAGGGTGGTCTGCGCTCCCGTCGCATGATGCAACTCGCCCGCCATCTCCTCCTGTGGAGTCAGAAGCATCTGAGGTCGCTTCGGGCCATTCATATGGTGCGCTGAACCAGACAGCCGACGAGCTCTCTCGTCAGTCAACACCTCCGGGAGAGTGGCGACTCCACCCCCGGACCGTCCAGCTGAAATGGGACCTTTTCGGAGCCGCGCAGGTAGACCTGTTCGCCTCTCCGGACTCGACCCATTGCCAGTTGTACTATTCCCTGACCGGGGGCACCCTCGGCACGGATGCACTGGCGCACAGCTGGCCCCGGGACCTACGCAAATATGCGTTTCCCCCAGTGAGCCTTCTCGCACAGACTCTGTGCAAGGTCAGGGAGGACGAGGAGCAGGTCTTGCTAGTTGCGCCCTACTGGTCCAACCGGACCTGGTTCCCTGAACTCACACTCCTCTCGACAGCCCCTCCCTGGCTGATTCCCCTGAGGAAGGACCTGCTTTCTCAGGGACGGGGCACTCTATGGTACCCGCGTCCAGACCTCTGGAAACTCCATGTCTGGTGGCCTGCCACAAGCGGTGGCAGACACCATCGCTTCTGCTAGAGCCCCCTCTACGAGGTGCCTCTATGCTCTGAAGTGGAACCTGTTCGTTGAGTGGTGTTCTTCCCACCGGGAAGACCCCCGAAGGTGTTCGATTTAGTGTCGTGCTTTCTTTTCTGCAAGATGGGCTGGAGCGAAGGCTGTCTCCCTCCACCCTCAAAGTGTACGTCGCGGCAATAGCGGCGTACCACGATGCAGTTGAAGGTAAGTCCTTGGGAAAGCACAACCTAATCGTCAGGTTCCTCAGAGGTGCGAGGAGGCTAAATCCTCCTCGTCCACACTCAATACCCTCTTGGGATTTAACTCTGGTGCTCAGGGCACTTCAGAGCCCTCCCTTTGAGCCTTTGCAGTCTGTAGAGTTAAAAATTCTGTCCATAAAGACAGTACTCCTGACTGGATTAACCTCCATCAAGAGGGTAGGGGACCTGCACGCACTTTCGGTCAGCGAATCGTGCCTGGAGTTCGGGATACGTACCCAAGGTTTCCACCACTCCCTTCCGGGACCAGGTGGTGAACCTGCAAGCGCTGCCCTCGGAGGAGGCAGACCCAGCCCTGGCTTTATGTCCCGTCCGCGCTCTTCGTGCTTACGTTGACCGGACTCAAAGCTTTATGACCTCAGAGCAGCTCTTCGTCTGTTACCGAGGGCAGCAGAAGGGAAAGGCTGTCTCCAAGCAGAGGTTAGCCCACTGGATAGTGGAAGCTATCGTCTTAGCGTACCAATCGCAAGACGTGCCTTGCCCGTTCGGGTTGCGAGCACACTCAACCAGGAGTGTGGCCTCCTCCTGGGCGCTGGCTCAAGGCGCCTCGCTGACAGATATATGTAGAGCTGCGGGCTGGGCGACACCTAACACGTTCGCTAGATTTTATAGCCTCCGTGTAGAGCCGGTTTCTTCCCGTGTACTCGCCCTCAGTGGCCGGTAGGCGCGAAGTGCCCGTTCTTGTGTCGGCTTGCAACGCCACTCCCGCCTGCTGGGCCGGATACATGCGTCTATTGTCTCCAGTTGTGTTCCCCAGAAATGGCTAACCCTGTCGAGCTCCTCCGTCACCCCTTCGGTGTTAGACGTTGCGGCCGTCTGATGCCAGGCCTGCACCCGTATGCTTGTGGAACGTGTGTGTGTAGGCTGGGTTCCATATGTAGCGGTCCCTTCGGCGACCCCATATGTGTATTCTCCACGGTACCCGCTACCCTACTCGGCTAGCCCCATGTCTCTGTCATCTCTGGTGGTGTTCTTTCCTCCCTGGGACCAGGTTGGATCCGCCCCAGAGACTGCCATATGTAGCACTGCTAGGTTAGTCCTTATAAGTATTCCACCTCTCCTCCCCTGGAGGACGTGGCTCCGCAGCATTCCATCTCCCTGAGACGGGCATGCTTTCACAGCGTTATTCAATAGTCACACTGAGTGGGTCTTGCAGAACAGCAGTGACTGACCTTCTCTGCTAGAGCCCTGACTTTCCGCTCCAACATAGGGGTGGCCCAGGGAGCTCACGCAGAGCGCTGGAAGGGCCAGCGCCTGTGGCGTGTTGGTAGGATTCCCAATTCGTCGGGCAGTTCCGACGTACGTCGAACGTGACCGACTGAAAGGGAACGTCTCGGTTACGTATGTAACCCTCGTTCCCTGAAGGAGGGAACGGAGACGTACGTCCCGTCGCCACTGGTGCTGTACCTCCGCTGAACGGCCGAGTCACTAGTTCGGCTCCTCAGCGGAAAAGCAAAGATGTGGTGCTTCCACTTCCTTATTTATACCTGCACTGCGGGGAGGAGCGTGGAATGCGTGAACCGCATGCCAATGTTCATTGGCTCGTTTTAAAACACTCGAAGTAGATTGGTCTCTGAAAACGATCCCCAATTCGTTGGTCAGTTCCGACGTACGTCTTCGTTCCCTCCTTCAGGGAAGGAGGGTTACATACATAACTGAGACGTTTACAGCACTCACACAAAACACAGACAGTAGGTGTAATGACTGACAACTCACAGTGCATGTCAAGCTGCCCTTCAGGCACAGTTCATTGGCTTCACTTAGGACAATATGTGCTGGAAAATAATTGGGCATTACAATAATCTTATTAACATCCTAACATCAAAAACAGATGGATAATGGGATAATGTTAGAAACTCTCTAACACATTGAAACCCGAGTAATGACACAAAAATAAAATGTCCTTGAATTATCTCAATTTTGTGTTTTTCTCAGATGTGATTGTGATTAACCCTATAAAGCCTACTGTATCATATTTGATACGCACATTAAAAAGCCAATAAGCACAATAAGCCTCTTGTTGTACACAATCTACTACATGCATTCTGTCATCTGATTGATAGTTTATACTTTTTCAGCATGTAATAGGCCTTTTATTATAATTTTGCTTTTTGCTGTGAAACACTGATTTTTAAAACATAAAGGTAAGAATATTGTTAGTAATATTTCAAGATGAATGTGTACTGGACTGAGACTGAAAGTGTGCTTGATTATTTATACATAAATATATATATATTCAAAAATTATGTTAAAATCTAAATTATGATACATTAGACTTCTGAGGAACATTTATTTGTACATATCTCAGTCATAATTGTATTGTATTGCATTTGTACATCTCTCAGTCATCAATCAAATCACCTTTATTTATATAGCGCTTTTTACAATGGCAATTGTTTCAAAGCAGCTTCACAGTGTTAACAGGAAAATAATGCAACAGAATTTGATTCGGCTGTACAGCCGCTCTGGTGAAAACGGTGATGTCATCAGCTCAGTTCAATTATCATATAGTGTCAATGCGGGCAGATCAGTAATATAGTTGAAATTTAAGTGTCCCCAGCTGAGCAAGCCAAAAGCCAAAGGCGACGGTCGCAAGGAACCAAAACTCCTTCAGGGCCAGAATGGAGAAAAAAACCTTGGGAGAAACCAGGCTCAGTCGGGGTGCCAGTTCTCCTCTGGCCGACGAACAAATAGTGTATGATTATGATTCTGGCAACATTACAGGTCAGAAGTCATATTAGATCAATAGATATTCGAAGGATTATTCGAAAGATTGGAGTCGTCACGCCGGGGACGGGTTTAATGAGGATGTCGTGTGGATGCAGCATTTACAGGGGGGAGTTTAATTGACACGGTCTCTGCAGATACTTCAGGGATATGGTCGTCATGTCCAGGCTAAGGTCCCCCATCTGGTCTGGATACGGCCCGGATCCGGCCGACTGCAGTAAACCTCGGGATAAACAGAGAGACTAACATTAGCGTACATGCCATTCTTTTTATGATGTAACGAGTACATCAGGTGTTATTGGAAGTGTTCCCGGTTCCGGCTGACCTAGTTTATGCAGCCTAAAACAATCATTTAACTGATTTGAATAATAGAAATTAAAAATGTTTTATGTGTATGCCATAGTAAAGAGATGTGTTTTTAGTCTAGATTTAAACTGATAGAGTGTGTCTGCTTCCCGAACAATGCTAGGAAGCTAAATAGGAAAAGGATCGACCGCCTGCAGTTGATTTTGATATTCTAGGTATTATCAACTGGCCAGAATTTTGAGACCGCAATAGACGTGATGGAGTATAATGCGTTAAGAGCTCGCTCAAGTACTGGGGAGCTAAACCATTTAGTGCTTTGTAAGTAATCAGCAAGATTTTAAAATGTATACGATGTTTAATAGGGAGCCAATGCAGTGTTGCCAGAACCGGGCTAATATGGTCATACTTCCTGGTTCTAGTAAGAACTCTAGCTGCTGCGTTTTGGACCAGCTGCAGTTTATTTATTAAGCGAGCAGGGCAACCACCCAGTAGAGCATTACAATAATCTAGCCTTGAGGTCATGAACGCATGAACTAACTGTTCAGCATTTTGCATTGAAAGCATGTGCCGTAATTTATATATATTTTTAAGATGGTAGAATGCAGTTTTACAGATGCTAGAAACGTGGCTTTCAAATGAGAGATTGGTATCAAAGAGCACACCCAGGTTCCTAACTGACGACGAGGACTTGACAGAGCAGCCATCGAGTGTTAGACAGTATTCTAGGTTACTACTTGTGGAGTTTTTTTGTCCAATGATTAAAAATTCAATCTAAGACATACAGTATTATTGGGAGATGTAGAGTGACATTTAATATTTATATGCATTTGATCAGAATTCTGTATTATGTTTTGGCCATATAAGTACCAGCAACTGCACTGAATTGCATATTTTTGGTCTTTTTTTTTTGTTTTGTTTTTTTGAGTGTGAGCTCCATGTTCTTCTGTATTATATAAGCCATAAAATGGTGATATATCAATTATGACTTTTCTTGTTTTTTTCTTTTTTTTAGATTTTTTAAAATATTTTGTCTAAAGCTCAAATAAACAGTTTCTTCTGACTATTACTTTAAATGTCAGGCTTTAGGGGTAATTCAACTAATTAATCATGAAATTCATTTGGTTAAATATTTGAATTGATTTTTTAAACCCCTTTAGTTCTCTCTGATGGAAACCTCCCATATAAATGTTTTAGTTGCCATTCACCTTAAGGCACTTGAACGGAAAAACGCTACACTGTAAAAAATCTTTTGTTAACTTAACTCATTATTTATTTTTCATTTTTTTAGTTAAGGTAACTTATTTGGAAAAGTGTACCTGACAAGTTGTAAAGTACAATGAACTGATTTCATAGATTCTTAAGTAAACTTTGAATTTAAGTTCAGCCAACTAAAGTGAAGTTGGCAATCACGCAGAGGCGTTCCCATAGCGGTGACGCAGCGTCTCGTTCCCTATTCAGGGAACTAAGGTTACATACGTAACCGAGACGTTTTCTAAACTACATCCAATAAGTTCGGCCAACTAAAGTGAAGTTTTCTAAACTACATCCAATAAGTTCGGCCAACTAAAAGTGAAGTTTTCAAAACTGCATCCTATAAGTTTAGCCAACTAAAATGGTGTTTTGAAACTTTAAAACCTGCAGCAATACCAAAGAATTAATTACCACAAGAACATTAATTTGTAAAAATACATTTGATTTAAACAAAAACAATGGCAAATGAACAAAATCACTGATCAAATTTTCAATACAAAATGTATTGCAATGAAAAACACCAAACACATCCTCATGGAAAGGTGTTTTACACCTGTCTCAATACATGTCTTATGGATTAATCTGTTACATAACATTAAACAAGATCACCCCACTGCATACAATATAGAAACATCCTTTGTTCCAAAAGAAACTTTGAAAAACATTGTTAAACACATTAAAGACCTATGAATTTGCTTATTGCAATTATTTTATCTCTCATGCTTCAACAAATAAAATAAAAAAACACTCAAGCTTCAACAAATTCATGAATTAAACTAAACACAAATGCAACCCCACAACATACAATATAGAAACATCCTGTTCACAACATTCCTTTCAAAATGAAACTCTGAACAGCATTAACACATTAAAGTGGTATGAAGCCAATTCAAAGGTCTTTTAATCTCAACTAAGCTCTGAAGCTTTAACAAATTCATCAATTAAAATGAACATCACTCTAAAAGAAAAAAAAACAACAACCAGAGGTTGCATGCACTTCACTGCGTTAGTTTGTTTTTCAGTCCATGATTTTTTGTGGAGCAGCTTTCCCCATCAATCTTCATGAGGATCCTCTGGATCACCTCAAAGGTGTATCGCAGCTCTTTGGGATAGTTGATGTTTAAAGCGTAAAGCAGTCCAAACAATGTGATGAAGGCATTTGGAATATCTTGGAGATCCACAATGACAACCTGGGAAAAAAAAGATTAAAGATTCAGCGGTGGACTAACTTTCATAAAACATTACATACAACTTTCATTAAACATAAATACCGAAATGTAAACCGGCATTTCGAATGCATTTATTTCCAGGAGTGAATACAATAAGAGTACGTTTACATGACAATGATGTACTAAAAACAGATGACAACGTTGTCAAAATGATCGCCGTTCACACGGATCTGCAAAAACGACTAAAAACCTGTCACTTTATCAAAAAACACCCCACAAAAAGTAATACGCATGTGTGAGCATGTAATACGCATGCGCGTTACGTTACCGTTTTCAGATTCATGTTTTGTTGGGGATGGTAACAGTATCAAAACCATGCACTTTGAAACCCATTTTCAAAAGTTTGTGTTTTCAGGCCCCCAAAACGCCATTGTCGTGTGTAAATGAACGGCCAAAATGCATAAAAAGTTTTCCGTTTTCAGTTGAAAACGATGTTGTGTAAACAGTTTTAAAATGGATGTTATTGATGAATGATGATTTATTTATGAAAATTTTTCTATGCAGATTTCATACACAAATTCGTTTGTACGCATACTTATTGAATGAGACCTGGTTTGCTTGGTACTTTTTTTTGTCTTTTGTCTTCATTGACAGCGAAATTATTTGAGTCACGATTCATAGTTTTGATTTTGATTCAGTTTGATTCAATAGCAATTTTTGCTAATTAATGAGTCGATTCTGCATTTTAAGTGCATGCATAGGATTATCTGAATGCGTCCCCTAAATGCTTACACAGCAGCCTTCATAGGGTCAGAGAGTGAGGGCAAAAAAATAAAAATATTAATAAAAAAAACAACCTTTTGTCCATTGTTAGATAGACAGTTATTTCGGTATCACTTTATTTTACAGTGTCCTTGTTACATATGTTACATGTATTTACCATAGTAATGACAGTAAATTATGCATAATTACATGCAACTAACCCTAACCAAACCCAAATCCTACCCTAACCCTATAGTAAGTACATGTAGTTAATTATTATTACTCAGTACTTAAATATATAATTACACTGTAACAATGACACCTTAAAATAAAGTGTAAGCGTTATTTCTTATTTATGCTATATCACTTTATTTTAATAACCTATACAATGTTGCATATGTAGAAATGTATATACGGCAAGATTTTAAATAGGCTTTAAAAGTATTATTTCATGTTAACTATTGTCTAGGATAGTGTTAATGTATAGGCTACACAACCTTACAGTGTTACCCCATAGGAAAAATGTATTGCTCAGTGGTTTTTCCTAAGCTCATGAGTATTAGTTGTGATTCTCATATATCTCTCATTTCAGTATAAACAGAGTTTCAGATGTTTCTCCTAAAATTCCTTAGGAGAAATAAGAGTAGACGCAACTGAGACATGAGAAATATTTGAGAGAAAAGGAGTTAAAACTGAGAATGTGGTGGAAGAAACATAGAACATCTCTTTATCGTCTTGCTGCCATCTCTTTCAAGACTCCATTATAGGAATATTTTATTGCTCAGAGGTTGCTCTTTCTAAGCTCATGAGACTTAGTTGTGATTCTCATTTATCTCTCATTGTAGAATCAACAGTGTCTCAGGTGTTTCGGACAGGACCATAGGATGAGAGACCGGAAACAATGGGAGAGGCGAGAAGGAAACAGGAGCAGGAAAGTACTTACAGCTGGGACTTGAACTCATGCTGTCTTAGGTGCTGCTGTGCCTCAATGTTGATGTGCTGTCCACAAGGCTATGGCTCTGACAGAGCTTTCCCTAAGCTCAGGACACTAAGGGCTGATTATCTCTTTTAGGTCTCATTTAGGTATCAGCTTTGTCTTCTGGTGCCAGTTGCATAAACTTAGCATAGCTGCATAACTTAAGAACTTAAGAACTGTAACTTAAGAACTACTTTGACTAAGTAGTAGTTAACCAAAGGGTAATCAGTCTTACTTTTCCCAATTAAAATTAAACAGATCTACCTTTTTATGTAACTGACTTAAATAAGTTATTACCAGGTTTGGGGGAAAAAATAATTCATGACTAACTTTTAAGACTAGTCTAAGAAGTTTTTGCAACCAACCCCAGATATCTTAAATTTTATTTTAGGAGAAACATGTTACATTTTAAATTTTGACTAATATTGGGAATACTGAAACTTTGAACTACTGAAAGCATTATGCGTTTCAGAATATCAAGGGTTATTCATTTAAATGTATCTTCAATGCCCTGCATTGAATATGCAGTGCTTATTCCAAACAAGGGATTAGACAAGTGTACAATGTTTAGTCTAGATAAATTCTTTCTTCATAACAAATTTAATATTATAGTGTACCAGCGCTTCATGGTTGCTGCATAACCTTTTTGTTCTTCATTTAACATTGCAAAGTTTGTCTTGTGCAACCCATTTTGCATGCATGTAAACATAGGTTATGATTGTTTTGTTCATTGTGCAACAAAACAATGCATGTATTGTGCTTGATTGAAATGGTGTGGATGAATGACATAGAAGCTACCCACAGGGAAGAAAAAAAAACCCTTTAACAATTCAAATGTTTCTGCGAGACATAAATGAGGTTACATTAACATCAAATGGAGACTTTTCTTGAGTCTCCTGTTTCTCACACTTGTCTCCTGAGAAAAAAACTCTAACATTCTCACATTTATCTCCTTTAAAGTTTTAGAAGAGATCTCAACAACATCACACACTGTGCTCAGACCTTTCTCCTCAGCTAGAAACACTGGGGCTCTCACATTTGTCTATTCTAAAGTTTAGAAGAGGCCTCAGTAACATCGCATACTGTGCTCAGATTTTTCTCCTTAGTTAAAGACTCCAATGGTCTAACACTTGTCTCCTCTAAAGTTTTAGAAGAGACCTCAGTAACATCGCATACTGTGCTCAGACTTTTCTCCTTAGCTAAAGACTCTGAAGCTCTCACATTTGTCTCTTAAAGTTTAGATGAGATCTCAACAAGTTTACAAAGTGTGCACCAATAAGAAACAAACAAATAGTCCATAATTTCAAGGGTTTTAATCCTATATTAAGAGTGAAAATATGCAGAAATAAAGTTAACGTTACTCTTAATTGTTGATACAATAAGAAAGCTGTACAGTTTATGTGCATAGGACACAGGGCACCAGAGTCTTTAGCTAAGGAAAAAAATCAGAGCACAATGTGTGATGTTATTGAGATCTTTTATGAAACTTTAGAGGAGACAAAAGCGAGAGTTCCAGAGACTCCAGCTGAGGAGAAAAGTCTGAGCACAGTGTGTGATGTTGTTAAGATCTCTTCTAAACTTTAGAGTAGACAAATGTGAGACCATTGGAGTCTTTAGTTTAGGAGAAAAGTCTGAGCACAGTGTGTGATGCTGTTGAAATCTCTTATGAAACTTCAGAGAAGACAAGTGTGAGACCATTGGAGTCTTTAGTTTAGGTGAAAAGTCTGAGCACAGTGTGTGTTGCTGTTGAGATCTCTTCTGAATCTTTAGAGGAGACAAATCCAGTCTCTCTAGCTAAGGAGTAAAATCTGAGCACAATGTGTGATGTTGTCGAGATCTCTTCTAAAACTTTAAAGGAGACCATTGTGAGAGTGTTAGAGTTTTTGTCTCAGGAGACAAGTGTGAGAAACAGGAGACTCAAGCAAAAGTCTCCATTTGATCTTAAACTAACCTCATTTTTCTCTAGGAGAAACATTTGAGATGTTAAAGAGATCTCACTTTAGATTTTTCTTTCCTATGGGACAGATTGTATTGTAGAAGTTAAACTTGACGTGCAAAATGTGTTAGATTCAAGTATAATGGTTAAAGTCACCCATCAAGCACATTTACATAGAAATACAATGGAAAAGCAGTGTAGTAGGATGCAAAAACAAGTAACCTCTGTTATTCACTGTGGTCCGCTTGCATTTGGACTGTGCAGATTTTCTAGCGGCACTTGATTTGAAACTTCATTAGGGTGCAGGTAATCAATACCCTCTTTTCTGTGCTCACACTGCCACTATGGGTTAGCATGCTATTGTTATTGCACGTAATTACTATTCAGAGTGACTTTAGGAAGCATTTTCCAACACCGACTTCTTGAGGCCACATCAAATGTCTGTTCTGACATCATACTCAACATACTGGCCGATGTGACCTTGAAAAAATCCTAAATGGAAACATCGCTACACAGGCTATATGGTCCTACAAATAACCAGCGAGCCATTGATTCCCGTTAGCAACAAGCATAAAGGGACTGAGCCGGATACCCGGACTGACTCTTTCACCAACACACATACACAAACTCCCTGGCAGTTCGCTCAAATGCACTTTCCATCACTTGCAGGCATAGTAAATGCGATATGGCCTCCCTGTCTCTTGCTAGCATCAGCCATGCGGGGCTTTTAAGGGCTCAGACATAGAGTAATTAACAGTTCTGCCATGAGCACTGTGGGCGAAAATAAATACTACGACTACCTATTTCCGTTGACAAATGGCATTTTAACAACATTACGCTATCAATTTTACAGATGGCAACCCTCATTCTCAATTTTTTAAAGTCTTATTGAATGAACTATGGAAAAAAGTATAATAAAACAGTGCATTATCGAAAGTAGAGCGACTGTTTATAGAAGCGTCCGCTTTCGTTTTGGACGCCGGTGGATAGGGGTAATGGAAAGTGACACTATCTTGCCAGCACTTGGCTGCAGGATATTTCCCAGCAATCCCCACACACAGGAAGTCCAATGTGCTCACCACTTTGGGGCGGTCTCGGTATGAATATGACCACAGCAGCCAGTGACAATGTCACATTATGGAACAGCCGCTCTATCCATTGCACATATCACAATACATGACAACTAATATAGAGCATCACAGCTGCTGTTTTAACCAATTGAAACTTACAGTATATAAGGAATTGACATTGGCTGAGCACATGGTTTACATTTTTAAACCAAGTAAATGTCCATCCACATGTGGGTGGACAATATTTTTAAAGGATTACAGCATGTTTTCTCATGAATATAAACAGAATAGCAGCAGTGGTTCTCACATGTGGTTCTTAGGGGGGCAAAACCAGCATGGGGCAAAAGACACACAGTACTGATACAAATACTTTAGCTAAAATAATATTTTTTCAATAATGTCTAAGTTAATACTTGTTCAAAACAATCACTTTAGCAAAGTTTGTACTATTTTATGTTTATTTTGATAAATATATTTTTTTTGTTCAATAAATATACTGTCATTAAAATGTAAATATAAAAATCTATTTTAAAAATACATAAACAAAATTATTTTAAAAAGTAAAGATTCTGAAAGCATTGACGGATATCCCATAATAATTTAATATAGATTTACAGTAGTAACAATAAATGATATTATATGATATCATTAATATTTTAATATTTAGTTTTAAATATGATTGTTTTCATTATAAATTGTTACATAAGGTGGACACCCAACTTGATTTATGATATTTACCATCTGAATCTAACCATATCATGTCAACAAATGTTAAAGTCAGCCGCTGTTTATTATCATGTTAATTACTATACTTTTTGCTCAGACAGCAGGGGCGCCTTTTACCCCCAAATACCATATTTTAACAAATTCTTCCGTTATTGAAAAACTGTTGCTTTAATTACCTTGAACAAAACTGAAAATTATTAAGAAGACCTTATTTATTGCACTACGTGCAAATAGCAGCTAGATTCTGTTTACACTAAGTGAAAATAGCAGCATTTCTTCTGACAACAGAAACTTTTCTTAAGCCCCATGTTCAGTACATGTTTCTTTAAATGATTGCAACCAAGTATAATGGTCGAAAAGTATCAAAGAACAGTCCAATAAGGTGTGGAGCGCTAGGCTTGTTCGACTTCATGCAGCGCTCTGATTGGCGACTGACTTGAAGTTTTTCATTTCATTGCCTCAGGGCAATGTTGTGCGATAAGTAGGGTTGGGTACCGAACTCTGTACTTTTAAGGGCACCGACTGAATTATGTTGGTACTACCAAGTAACGATAAACATTAAATCAATCGGTGCCAAATTTCGGTACCTGAGAATGCATGTGGGTGCGAGAGTAAGGTACGTTAGAGAGAGAGAGAGACCATGTGATGTCACCTTTGCAACTTGTTCAAACTCAACACACAGGGCAATGGCTAACATTCTGAAGTGTGGTTCAATTTCACAAAACAAGATGCAGAAAACGCTATTTGCAGTATTTGTAATACTAAATGCAAGGCTGGCCATGGCAACACTAACCTCAGGAAGCACCTTATTAAACACAAGATATATTTAAAAGCTCAAGAGTGTACTGTATTTGGTAGCCTGATCTCACGCAGCAAAATAACAAAAGTCCCTCCAGCAGCTGCAGCTAACACACCTGCAGCCAGTGCCGAAGTTGAACCCATGGATGACGAAACATTAAGTGAGTCATCGACGACAACTTCAACATCTTCAATTAACCTATCTAATTTGATAAGTTGTTGTTGGACAAAACAAGACTTTCACTGTGTTGGTTGACGTTAACATAGCATTTTTACTAGCGCAGTTAACACTTGAGCCATTGGTTGCATCGAAATTCCGTGACTTACAGTTTCTTTATTGTTATTGAGGTAAACATGCCTAAAATAAATGTCTGTTCCTAAATGCAGGCCTATTGAAGGGTAATTTAAGTAGAATATTTGCAAAGGCCAGGAAAAATAGGAAAATACCACTGTTCCCTTAAGTAATATTTCTAAATAAATAACAAAATGTTGAAATTGAGAGGTTTGGACTTTAGTTTTTTTCACTGAAATAAATGTTTTTGTTATAACTAGAGCTGTCGATTTAACGCATTAATTAGATCAATTAGTTATGGTAAAAAATAACGCGTTAAAATTACTAACGCATTTAACGCACTTGCCCTGCCCCAGACCTACTTAGGTCATCTTACATTTCATACAGTTGATTGATGAAGAATATGATGCAGGGCAACAACTTACTGTGTGATGAAGCCTATAGCATGCCGTTAGAATGTCCAAAAATGCCCCTATTTGAGTTTTATCCTCAGGGCGTTTTTACACTGGGCACGTTTGTTGTGGTCCGCGTCAGAGCGCGATTGTTCCTGCCGGTGCTATGCGCGAATACACTGCAGGCTCACTCTCGCGCGTATCCGAGGTAAATCATCAAAACTATCATCTTGACTCAAACAACTATCATCTCGACACAACCCGTACAGGGGCAGAGCCTAGACAGGGCTTTCTTCTGTGTAGACCAGCGATTGTAGACCAGCAAAGTGCCAGGGGGTCCGGCGAAATAATTGGCTATATCCTACCGTATTTTCCGGATTGTAAAATCATGTTTTTTTGTTTTTGTTTTGTTTTTTATCATGAAACATGCCGTGATTTATTCCAAAGTGACTAATATAATGCATTTAGTGTCAAATAATCGAAATAATGACTTTTAAAAGTTGGTTCATGTTTGAGGTGTGCGCCAGAAAGATGCTCAAGGACACTAAAGAGATATGAGATATGCACTAAAGCAGTGCATCCTGTTGTTTGCATGACATTTTGTAGTAATTTTGAATGTACACAAATAAAATAAACATTTTACCATTTCGAATGAGGAAAAAAAATCCAAGTGATGGCGCCGGCGCCTCGCACGCACACATAACATATCAGTTCTGGCATTGCTAACTTGACATCGTAGCCTGTTCATTGTCAAAATAAAACACAGTCAACTAAACATATAAAAAGTTATTCTGCTTAATTTAATTTGTCTGTTGTACAATATTAAGGTTGTGCATTAAGTAGTGTAGCTGCAAGTAGCTGTTATTCCAAACTCATATCTCTGCATTTGAAGATGCCGATTTAGCCTATACGCGTATGGGACTCGACTGAAGTACGAAGCCTTCTTTACATAAATAGTTAGCATCCAAATGGTACATTGCAAATATGGAAACTTTGGACCGAATGAGAGATGCACAAGCCCAATGTCGATACAGTTTCAATTCAAATAAATTCATTTAGGCTTGGTGTTTAAAATAAATGTTGTTTGTAATAAATGGCACAATATATAGGCTATTTTTATATGCTACTATGTATATTTTTATTATATGGCTACTTATATTTTTCATTCTTGTTGTTTTCTGAATACCATTCATTTAAGGATTTGTCATACAGTGAGGGGAAATAAAATATGCATAGCCTACATGTTAATAGTGTTTATAATGTTAATGTTGTATTTTACTTACCAGTGTTTTACACTACTTCTGAATGTAGCTAATAATAAAATGCAGTTTTTACAACAATGAAACGCGCGCGCGTTTCTCTCTCAACATGACCCGGTGTCGTGTGACTTACACTCAGGTGCGACTTTTCTGGCAAACATTAGGCTTTAATGAAAATCTTGTGTTGCAGTCCTGTGTGCAAGTGTGGAGCAGCTTGCGCTGTGCACAAGCATCCTTTTGATATATCAATTATAATCAATTTTAATAAAACACAAGGCAATAAAATAAAAGAGTATGTATTTTAATATCTCTGTTGTTCTCCGGTTGTCTGGTTGCAACGCATTATTCTTTCCTTTTTATATTAGTGTTTAAAATATTTATATCTTTTATTTATTTATTTTATTTATTTAACCAAGGTAGGCTATGACAGCCGTCATATATCCTGCGAGCTGATGCAAAGAGGTGAATTTATATCTACACAGAAGAAAGCCCTGTCTAGGCTCTGCCCCGGTACGGGTTGTGTTGAGCCATTCGTTAGTCTGGTTGTTTGATGGGAAAAAAAGATGAAATGTAGCTGCAATAAACTTGTTAAGAATCCGTACAGCTGTAGCAGCGCAGGACTTTTATTCTGCTGTGCAGAACTGAGGAAGAACTGATGACTGAATAGTTTGATCTTTGGCTGAATATTCAAACTGTTCATTCATTTTTCTACCTCTGAACGAAAAACGAAAAATCAAGCCGCAATTTCGTTTTTTCGTTTTTCTGAAAAAATTAAAAAACGAAAAACGAGCTGTTTTCTAATTTTTCTACTTTCAATATTAAATCCAAAAACTGAACGAATGATACACGGATTGTCTCTGACTCCGAGCAATAAACAGCGTTTCATTTCAGAATCCGCGTTTTGAACGAATCGGGTGAACCAATGATTCAATGGACCATAAAGAGAACCATTTACATTTACCATTTTCATAAAGAGAACAATTTACTTCACTCCTGAATGAACGAATCGAATTAATGAATGACTCAATGACTCAATTAGACATGTACCGCCACCCACTGGCAGTTTCTTATTTAGAGTATAATTTTTTATTTCCATACTAATAAAAACAAACATTAAAGGTATAGTTTACCCAAAAATATTTCTTTCTGAAGCTACTTTTTGTAATGTCTATTTGATTTTTTACACAATAATGACTTTAAATTATCTTTTGGGAGTAATTTCTCAACCAAATTTGATGTGCAATTAATTAATCGCCACATTGTGTAATTGTGTAAAAATATTTGAATCACTTGACAGCCCTAGTTATTACACAGAGAGTAGAGCATCGGAAAAAGGTACCGTTGGGTTAGGGTTAGTGGTACTGGTACTGGTACCGGTACCGGTTAAAATGTGAACGGTACCCAACCCTGGCAATAAGGGTTACTTTTGACAAGGGGATGTCTTTGCTGACAATGTGTTTGGATGTTATCACTTATTATCACATGTATTAGTGCACAATATAAGCTCTAAATATAGTTGTATTTATTTATTTTGACAGAAACATGGACATGAGATTGTTCTATGGAAGTAAAGAGCAGGATCCGCATGTTAGGCAAATCCCATCTGACAGTGAGATAGACAGCAGTGACAGTGAGGAGGAGTAGAATGGAGAAAAGGTTTAAGCAGAAGTGAAAAAATAACTTCAGAAGTTCTGACAGTAGCTCTGGGTATCATTCAAATGATAGGATTATACAGCATACAAATAGGGGTCAAATATTAAGCTGTAGTTATATAGTGTATTTTTGTTGGCATTGGAAACTTACTTTTCATATATTTTTTAGATACCAGTGAGCATGAAGATGAAGACACAGATGAAGATGACAGTCTGTCTGAAGATGACAGCTGTTCTTCCAAGACCCCTCGTTGGAAAATGTGACACACCACTGCCTCTCCAGTACACCCTGAATGGTTACACATACCTCCATCAGCCAATGAAATTCTGTCTCCATATCAATATTTCAAAAGTCTTTGCAATCCTGCCAAGCCAGTTAGCCACAGTCGATGGGAGGCCATCAAATGATTTCTCCGTTTCAGTGATAACAGTTGTCAGCCCACGAGAGATATGGCTGACTATGATGATTATTTAAGATTCGGCCTCTGCTAAATCACATCCTTACCAAGCTGAAATAACTTCCTATGCATTAGACATTGAGTGTGGATGAACAGATGGTGACATTTGAAGGCAAGAGCAAAATCAAGCAGTACCTACCCAGTAAACCAAGAAATTGGGGTTACAAAATACTAGTCCTTGCTGGATCAGATGGCGTTCCACACAATTTTGAAGATTATACTGGTTGTCCATCCACCTGAGCTTCCAGATATAGTGGCAAGTGGGAATGTAGTACTGCGCCTGGCAGAACCAGTACCGAAGAATAGGAATTTCAAGCTGTTCTTTGACAGCTGGTTTAGCTCAGTCCCACTGATGCTTGTGCTCTCCCAGCAAGGCATCCACTGTCTGGGTACGGTGTGCTCTAATCGCTTGCCAGGAAGTTCCATGATACCAGGTGTAATGACCTCAAAGAATTAATTAGTTTAATGTCTTTGTTTATTGTAGATAATTTGCACTAATATAATGTACTTTTATATAGAAAACCTAAAACTATATACTGTTGGGGGCACTGTGGGAAGAAAAGACTAGTGAGTAAAAAAGATAGAGAATAAGTGCAGTTAAAGCATGTTGTTGTTCATGTTAAAGCTTTAAGCCCCAAAAATCTGTCGCAGAAAACAAAAGAAAAAAAACAACCGGGGCAAATAAATCTACAGAAAAGAAAAGACTGTTGGAAGAAAGATGGTCATTGTCCGAGGGGGCAACACAGACGCTGATCTGAAAAGATCTGGCCGTGGATCCTTCCAGGAAAAAACGGCCAGTTCGAGATACCCAGCTGCATGCAGTCAAATGGTATGACAACAGGCCAGTCACCCTCCTAAGTAGCTACGTAGGTGCTCACACTGTATCCCATGTCAACAGATAAGACAGAGGCCAAAAGAAAACCATCAAGGTCCCATGCACTGAAGTAGTATCCACATACAATCAGCACATGGGAGGTGTCGACTTGTTGGATTCACTGATTGCTTTACATCGCACCAACATCAGGTCAAACAAATGGTACCACCGCCTTGTCTTTCATTTCATAGATATGGGAGTGGTGACATTTTGGCTCATCTACAGACGGGATTGTGCTGACAATGGAATAATGAGAAGCGACCACGAACAAAACAAATTGTTTTATCAATAAAATGTTACCAAGTGAACCAAGAAATGATGTGGAATCATTTTTATCATGTACCATCAAAATGTGTGCAGTAGAGGGTTAATGATTATATTAATTTGTCAAGTAACATTTGAGCCCCCAAAAATAGGGGGACTGTGCATAAAAATGGTTGCAATTCCTAAACGGTTCACGTGATATTTTTGTTCAACCCCTTGAATTAAAGCTGAAAGTCTGCTCTTAAATTCTATCTTGATTGTTTCATTTTAATTCTATTCTGGTGGCATACAGAGCCAATAGTATGTAAATTGCGCTTGTGTCCAAATATATATATATATAATTCTGTCAGGACCACTATCATCAATGATGATTAACAATTAGAATACAGTTTGGATTGGCGGTATGGTTCTCTTCTGGGCAAGAACTCCCTGGCCATCCATGCAGCCTAGCATGGAGTGCAGCAATAACTCCCCAAAACAAAACTATATGCCGACATATCCCAACTAAAAACTGACAGGGAAATACCTTAGTGCCAAAATTACTTATTAATTTGTTCGTTCGTTCATTCATTCATTCCTTGATACCTGGATACCTGGATATAGATATGATTCTGGTCCTGATGCTGGAAAGTAAGACATTTCAGGAATGAGCACCATTGTCTCTGAAATAGCAGAGACAAAGGCAGCTAAGGGATGCTCTTCTGTTACAAACAGCGGTGAAGAGCAGCATACCCCTGTAAATGAGCTTAAGGCAACAAGCACATTACCAATACCCAAAAAAGCTTAAGCAATAAGCATGTTGCCAACAATAACCAGAAAGCCTTAAGCAACAAGCATTTTGCCTTTACCCAGATGACTCAAACAAGCATGCTACCAATACCCGGATAAGCCATAAGCAATGAGCATGTTGCCAATATTACCAGAAAAGCATTTCAGCTGATTGAGCATGTTGAATCAGCATCAGAGCTGTCGGTGAGAGAGATCGTTCTGATTGACTGTTCAGCTTAGCAACCCAGTGCATGAAAAGACAAACGGGTAACTTTCTATGAAGCCTGTATTTATAATGCTTTATAAGGGTATTCTTAATGCATTATAATTGTGACAACTGAGACAGGCAAAAAGGCAGGCAGAGAAGAGGATCCATGTGCAGCTGGATTTAATAAGGCAAGGCAAGTTTATTTATATAGCACATTTCATACACAATGGTAATTCAAAGTGCTTTACATAGAAAATGAATTAAAATAGTGATAACATATGCATAAGAAATAAGAATACCATGTATAAGAATTAAAAATAAAAACAAGGTTAATTAAAACAGTTGTAAAGAGAATTTAAAAAATAAGAATAAAATGATGATGAATAGATCCCTAACTGCCTGATTCTCTAAATTCAGGGGTACCCCTATCTGAGATGGAAGAGATGGAGCAGGTTCGCAATGTCTCCTGGACCTTACAAGTCGGTCCAGGATGGGCTCCTGTAGGGGACGTTACCTATGCCCCACAGGGCCCCCCCCTTTCTTGAGTCCTACCGTTATACTTATGCCTTTAGCACGTAACGACGCTATCAGCGACTTCTTATACCATTAACCCTTAGTATAAGTATGCCTCACTCTTCACAAGCAGAATGAAGCGAAGCACACTGCTCTCCTTTTCCAATCTCTTCCAGTCAGACAGCCCTAACCAAAAACTATAATCAACAGATGCATAAGAAATAGAAATAAACAGTTGTAAGGAGAATTAAAAAGAATAAAATGATGATATATAGATAAAATAACAACAATAACCAAAGATAAGAACAAAGGTAAACTAAAACAGTTATAAAAAGAATAAAATGATGATACATAGAAAAGATAAGGTACAATCAGTCGGACGTACAGTGGCACAGTGCTCATTCAGTAAATGCACAGCTAAACAGATGTGCTGGTGATTAGTTGTCATGGAAATTAACGATGGTGGCTATGGTAACAAACAAGGCAAGCAGAACAAGGGAAACAGGAACTGAATACAGGAATTGAACATAGAAACAATGGTAAAGGACATTTCAACTTAAGACCAAAACACAAGACAGGGGGAAAACACCAGGATCATGACAGAGCCCCCTTCAAAGGAGCGGCTTCCAGACACTCCCCAGATTGACATAAACATAAGTCCAGGAGGGATTTGAAGCAGAGATGGATTGGGGGAAGGATGGAGGGCCAGATCCGTGAAGTGGAAGAGAGCCTGGAGACTGAGGCAGAACAGGAAGCCAGCCAGGGTGGAGTAGGTAGAGCAGGTGGCCAGGGCGGAGCAAGCTGAGCAGGTGGCCAGGGCGGCGCAGGCTGGGCAGAAGAGTGTCTCAGCCATCTGGAGACCACCATTGTGGAGCAGATAACCACCACAGCCAGGCAGACAGGGCTGAAGATCCCCACGGCGGAGCAGAAGACCACCACAGCGCTTTTTTGGGTACTCAAAGTGCTTTATATATAGAAGGGGGGAATCTCCTCAACCACCACCAATGTGCAGCATCCACCTGGATGATGCGACGGCAGCCATATTGCGCCAGAACGCCCACCTCACACCAGCTTATTGGTAAAGAGGAGCGTGATGAAGCCAGTCAGTATATGGGGACGATTAGGAGGCCATGATGGACAGAGGCCAATGGGCAAATTTGGCCAGGATGCCGGGGTTACATCCCTACTCTTTTTCCGAAGGACATCCTGTGATTTTTAATGAGCACAGAGACTCAGGACCTTCAACGGCGGAGCAGACGACCACCACAACATAGCAGGCGGGACTGAAGACTCCCACGGTAGAGCAGACGACCACCACAACATAGCAGACAGGACTGAAGACCCCCACGGCAGAGCAGAAGACCACCACAACATAGCAGACAGGACTGAAGACCCCCACGGCAGAGCAGGAGACCACCACAGCAGCGCAGACTGGACTGAAGACCCCCACGGCAGAGCAGAAGACCACCACAACATAGCAGACAGGACTAAAGACACCCACGGCAGAGCAGGAGACCACAGCAACAGCGCAGACTGGACTGAAGACCCCCACGGCAGAGCAGATGACCACCACAACATAGTAGACAGGACTGAAGATCCCCACAGAGGAGCAGAAGACCACCACAGTATAGCAGACAGGGATGAAGACCAACTCAGAGAAGTTGAAGACCACCTTGGCAGAGCAGAGGACCACCAAGGCACAGCTGAGAACCACGGTGGAGCAGGCAGAGCCGATGACAACCACAGCGGAGCCAAAGACTCCCAGGGCAGATCTGGCGGAACTGGAGACCACTACGGCTGATCAGGCGAAACTGTAATACAGAGCACAGAGAGGTTAGTGCTGGCCTCAGGGACAGAGTCAAAACAGGCAGGGAGCTCGAGGGTGTATAACGGAACAGGCACAATGTTTCAGGTTGATCTCTGCAGTCATCTCAGGGCTGGCAGAAAGTTAATGAACAACCTCTGTTGTCATGTCGGTGCAGACAGGCAGTTCAGGAACGACCTCTGCGGTCGTGTCAGAGCAAACAGGCAGTTCAAGAGTGACCTCCGTGGTTATGACTGGGCAGAAAGAAAACTCAGGGACGACCTCCGTGGTTGCATCAGGGCAGACAGGAAACTCAGGGACGACTTCAATGGTCGCATCAGGGAAGACAGAAAACTCAGGGATGACCTCCATGGTCGCATCAGGGCAAACAGGAAACTCCTGGTTGGACGCTACTGCCTCTAGAGAAGCTGAACCATACGCGGCCTAGACACACAAAATGGCCATCGCCGTAACAGGGAGTGCAACTGACAGTGGGACAACCTCTGAGATCCCCAAACTTGATATCACCGTTGAGATGCCAGCTGTTACAACCTGTTACAGGGAAGGCAGCAACAGATACAAGTGAGTATCCCATCAGGTGAGACATAACAGATACACCGTTCTGAGACTCTGGTTTCTTCCAGAGAGACAACAACAGATTCTATGATCTGGGTCTACAACTTGTGAGGCAGCAACCATGTTCTGAGCCTCAAGTCTGTGAGGAAAGAGACATTAACAAACACTAAGTTCAGAGTTTTCCTCCAGAGAGAAAGTAATGACTACAGCACGTCCCGAGTCTCCATGCCAAAAGCGGATTGACCAAGTTCTGAATGTCTGGCCCAGAGAGGCAGAAGACACAATTGCAACAAGGTTAAGCTCAGGACAGCAAACCTTCACTTCAAGGTACCTTCGTCTGTGTGTTCCAGATTGTCAAGGACCTTCTGCACCTACTTCAGGGCCTCATCTGTGTGTTCCAGATTTTAGGACCCTTTTGTGCTCCAGGAGATCAGCATCCCACAGAGCTTTGTGTTCAAGGCTGTTGAAACGGATTCTGGCTCCTTTCTCCACTGCATTGTCACCCAACACAACCAGTGGAAGATGTCACCGCCATCAGACTGCTCACTCGACCACGTGGAACCTAAGTATCACTTTACCAAACCTCTTTCCAGAGACCTTAGCATTGTTGTATATTATCAGTATATGATTTTACTAATTTACATTAGAGGTAATATAACTGATGCTAGTAACTTTTTTATTTGTTTGATGCATAATAAGGTTCTTCACCTTATTAGTTTCAGAGAAACAAGTTTATCTTTCCATAAGATAACGTGACTCTGCCATAGCCACACCCAAATTAATCACTTGTATTTTATGCATCTTACGCACTTTATTCCTTTATTATTCATGGTATTCATTTAGTTGTTGTGTTAGTTACTCGTTTATCTTTTTATAATAAAATGGATTTTATTACACTTGTGTCTTCCTTGTGCTGATAATACAGATGAGGCTCTACAAGTTAGCAATCTCACCAATCTTTCAGATAAATCAGCTGACCAACTCCCTCCACTTTAGATTCATTGTAAATGATTGAACAGCCTCCTGTTGGGAGTGTTCTCATACTGACAAGGTAAAAGACCTTGACTGGTGCCCCAAACTAAGAGAGGGTGGTCATCTTACTCATAACCACACCTTACGTGACATATGATCCAAAAATCTCAACGTCATTGGTGACATGAGTACCAATCACTACATTACTTAGCGTCCCCAGTTCAAGAACTCAGCCAGTCATCCACGAATGAGTTTAGATTGGTATCGTTCATTGAGTCTGTAACAATAAAAGTCAATGAGGGCAAAATCAGGGAAGACTGTTAGATAAGTTTACCTTGGTGCAGACGGATGAATCTTACAGCTGGATCCATTGTAGTCAGTCGTTCTGTAACAGTTGAGACAGGCAAAGAAGCAGGCAGAGAAGAGGATCCACATCCAGCTAGATTTAATAATAATAATCCACAAGAAAAACAAACACAGCCAGAATAAACCAGGAAACACAGGACAAGAACATATTGCAGCAAAAAACATCAGCTAAGGCAGTGTTTCTCAAACCCCCCCACCAGTGCACATTTTGTATGTCTCCTTCAGACACACCCAATTCAAGTCTTGCAGTCTCTACTAATGAGCTGATGAGTTGAATCAGGTGTGTTAGCTGAGGGAGACATGCAAAATGTGCACTGGTGGGGGGGTCCCCAGGACAGGTTTTACTTTCTACTCAAGTAAATATTTCAAGTATATGTACTTTATCAGTGTTTTTCTTTGGAAAACTTTTACTTAACTACATTACAAAGCATAATGTCGTACTTTTTACTGCACTACATTTCATAAACTAAAGAGTTTTTTTTTTTTTTTTACCTTTAATAATTACATTAAAAATGTAGCACTTTCTTTCTTGTACTCAAGTAAAACTTTGAATTACTTTTACTTGAGTAAAAGTAAGAAAGTACTACATTTTTAATGTAATTAAGTATTAAATGATATTCAATATGAAACCTAGTGCAGTAAAAAGTACAATATTATGTTTTGGAATGTTGTGAAGTAAATTTTTCCAAAGAAGGACACTGATAAAGTGCATATACTTGAAAAATAAAATTACTTGGAAAGTAAAAATACTTCACTACTGTCCACCTCTGGCTATTTATAATAATCCGCGCAGATTTCAGTTGACGCTACTGCTTAAAGTTATTAATAACGAAACTTGAATGAATGAGAAAGAAAAGAGCGGGATGTGCTTTATATTGAAAATAAATATTAAAAGCGCGATAAGTTGCAAAAGAGAACTGAATTCTACTGACAGGATGCTGTGCGCAGCGCAACACGGACAAGCATTGTAGCCTTTGTCTTCGGTTGCGTGCCTAAACGGCCAAATAAACACAGAAATATATCAAAATGCCAAGTCGAGTATTCACGTAAACACAGTAGATGTAAGCATTGTGTGCGTTCTCTCTCTCTCACACACACACACACACACACACACACACACACAAGAAGAGGATGTATGCTCATCAGTTGGTAACTCAACCTCACAGTGAAAGCCCTGCACAATTAATTCCATATTGCAACGTATTTATTGTTTATTTATTTATTGTCTATGGACCTAATAATTACTACTGTTGAAATTTGATTGAAAAAAGCAAGTTTTTTTATAATAATATTATATTATTTTTTACTGTGGCTCTTTTGGAAAAATGCATTAACCAAAAATGAAAAAATGGCTCTTTGGTCAAAAAAGGTTCCCGACCCCTGGTTTAGAATCTTACAGCTGGATCCATTGTGGTCAGTCGTTCTGTAACAGCTGAGACAGGCAGAGAAAAGGATCCACATCCAGCTAGATTTAATAATAATAATCCACAAGAGAAACAAACATAGGGTAGCCAGAATAAACCAGGAAACACAGGACAAGAACATATTGCAGCGAAAAACATCACCTAAGGGGAGTGTGAGAGTGTCAGATGACTCTACATTCTGAAGGATTTGTGAGATGTCGGATAACTTGTAAAGCCTCCTACTATATTGTCAACACAAGGAAGACACAAGTGTAATAAAATACATTTTATTAACAAAAATATAAACAAAGGTATTCAGCACAACTCCTAAATGAATACCACGAACGATTAAGTGCATAAGAGGAATAAAATAAAGGAAAGGAGCCGGAATCTGTTTTAACAGCCTTGAATGAGAAGCGGTGTGGGATGCTGATCTCCTGGAGCACCAAAAGGGTCCTAAAATCTGGAACATGTGTAATGTGTGTTAATGTTTCTTTTCTCACAGCATGGAATCTGTTGCTGTCTTTTCCTTCACAGGCCGGAGACTCAAAATGGTGTATCTATTATTGTCTCACTGGACAAACTAGAGACTGAAGTATACCTGGGTCTTAAGAGATGTCTGGCAGTTGTCCGAGCATCCTTATCTGCTGCCATTGGACATTTGTTTGTTCTAGTCCTAAAAGATCCAATCAAAATGAAGCAAACCTTTCTCCACTTTCTCTCAAGTCAGAGAGAGGCTCTGCAATAAAACTGGGCCGGGAACCCTGGAATGTGCTGGTCACTACTCAAATATAGAATTGTCTCTATTTATATGCATCTATATATATGCAAATTAATCTTTCACTTGGTAAAGGCTAGTTAAATTAGGCAAATGCCAACATGGACAAGTTGTTTGACATTCTCTTGTCCTCTGAAAGCATGAACAAAATGTCACCAAGTAATGTGACATTCCACACAGGACACAATGAATAAATGAAGGTTCATGTGCAGCAAGGGGAAATATGTTTGTTTGATTTTTTTTTTCTTCAAAATTAGTCAATTTTCCTATTCAGCCTCTGCCATAATTTCACACATTCCTGGGTGATTTGATTTCACTGCACTGACACTATTGGATGAGAAATGAACTGAGCTGGATGATGACATCACTGTTTTCTGCAGAGCCCGAACCGAACTGAATCAATAATCATTCATTTCCTGTTCATTGCTTCTTTGAAACAATCTTTATTTATATACAGCGCTATATTTGACTTGACTTGATGCAGTACATGGTCATATTAAAGGTGCGGTATGTAGAAATGACAACTAGTGGTTGAAATAGGTACTGCAATTCAAAATATTGGAGATTGTTGTTTCCCCCGCCCCCTCCTCCTTAGACTCGACGCTCACACGGGTTAGTTTGAGGACACGCAACAGGAGTGAGCACAATTGACAATGAAAGCCGAAGAGACTTACACACTGTAAGTTGATGAGTTGATTTATCAGCGTTTTAATATGCTCTCGTTCATAGAGAGTTTTAGATGGATGCTGAGGCTTTTTAGATCGGGTTGAATCTGCGATCTTTGACCCAGTTTGTTTGCTGGTTTCCATGGTAGCAATACGCTGTGTTTTCCGCCAACTGGCAACCTGTGGTGTCGAAATACTATTGGGTAAACTGGCAACGTGCGGTATTGCACAGACCAAAACAACAACAGACAGTTCTACAGTATGAAAAACAGTTTTGGTTCTCAGTTGATTCGCCACTTAATGTCCGATGTAAAAACTGAGCAATGAAACAAAACCAGTTGAGAACTCTTTCAACTCCAGTAAGTTGTTCTTCCTGTTCTGCATGTTTCTATCCAAACTCTTTTACTATGATCATCCCCCAGTCAGAATTCCCTTGCAAGGTGTGATTTTGTGTTTTTTTTTTTGTCCTCTCAGAGCCCCATGATTTTCCCAACATCTACTGGTACAGTACATGTTCACAGTCAGTCTCACCGACGTCTTTCCCGCTTCTCCCATGTGTCACCTCCATGGAAGAGAGTCATCGCACCCACCCTTTCGGCATATCACCTTTCTATTTTCAACCCCTCCCGCTGGAAAGTCATTAAAAAGTGTGCCCCTCCAGTCACAATAACAGAGTGCAGCTCCTAGTCTATAAATCCAGGGACGCAGACACACTGAGGATGATGTATTAGTGCAGCCGCAGTTCAGAAGAACATGGGCAATTGTGATGCGTACCTGGTGATTCATGGGTGTGCTTGCTTCTCCTCATGTCTGCATGCTGGGAGATAGCGGCACAGCTAAATCAAACCTTATTGTCATAGCATGTAGCAAATCCTTAAGGAGCTAGCACAAAATGCCAAAAATAAACCAGGAAAAACTTCCACTACAATGGACCTTGATTTAGGCTTAACATTCACATCAAATTATTCATAGAGTTTAACATATATGAAAATAACAGAACCACCATTTGTAGTAATTGCAGCTTTAAGTAAATGATGTTTTATTAGCAAAGTTCGGGAGGAACACGTTCAAATGATCTATCCAATAATCATGTCATTCCAGCCAGCAATCAGCAATCAACATGTCTAACCAGTCAGCACAAGTGGAGGATTATATAAATACCCAGTCAACTCACCAATGTTCCTCGACAGTTTTTCAGCATCCCTCCACCACCCTGTCTTCCTCACACTCACCTGGTTACTTTCCTAACCAGAGATACAGGGGGAGTACTCTGGGTTCGGGCCAAATACCGAGCTCGGAGCCCTCTCCTCGGACAGCACGCCAAATACACATACTATTACGCATACTATTTAATATCTGATTATTTGTAAGTGTGAACTCGTGAAATACTTTAAGATATAAAGGCCTATCGGTTGCATGTGTAAATTTAGCTCAATCTAAAGGTATGTTTACACGACAACAGTGTACTAAAAATGTACTTGCCAAAACGATCCCCATTCACACGAATCTGCGAAAATGACTAAAAAGGCTGTATTATGCATGCTATGCCAGTAGTTGGAGATGAACGTGTACGTAAACATGAACATGTAATGCGCATGACGTCACCGTTTTCGCAGATTCGCGCTTTTGTTGTTTACACAGAGACGGTAAAGGTATCGTTTTCAAAACCTTGCACTTTGAAACCCGTTTTCAAAAGTTTGAGTTTTCAGGCCCCCAAAATGCTGTTGTCGAGTAAATGAAAGGCCAAAACGCATAAAAAGTCTTCCGCTTCCAGTTGAAAACAGTGTTGTGTAAACATACCCTAAGCTGTATGGAGCAGGCTACGTTTGTGGTGCTATTATAGTGTTTTTGTCCTTGAAGGAGCTTGACTAAAAATGGAATGTTCTTCTATTGGAAAAGTTCCAGAACAGAAAAAGTAACAGCATGAGGGTGAATAAATAATGTCAGACTTTGCATTTTTATCTGGGGTTATTGTCCTGCTGAAAAAATGTTTTTTATTTGTGGGCAGATTAAAGCAAGTTTTAATGAAGGTTTTTTTTGCTGCTATTTTGTTATTCTCTCCATCAATTCTTTCCGTTTTAACAAGACGCCCAGTATCTGCTGATAAAAGACGCCTCACAGCATGACGCTTCCTCCAACATAGTTCACTGTATAGGTATAGAGTTATTTTGAAGTGTGAACCACACATATCACTTTGAATTTTAGCTTCATCAAAAGAACTGTGTTGAAAAAGTGTCAGCTTCAAAAGAACTCTGATCTGTCAGTGAAGTCAGTGATGTGACATATCAAAAAGACCCAGCTTATAATAAAGGCCTATAAAAGGCCTATAAATGTAGATACAGACACACCAAGTACCAGTTGAATAAACAACTGTAAAGAAGATAGATAGATAGATATCACTATGTACCCCTCACTGGATAGGAAAAAGTCAGCTCTTTACACGACACCGTTTTCAATTAAAAACGTAAAACTTTTTTAATGTTTTTTGGACATTAATTTTTTTTGCTAGTTTCAGCCCAACGCAGTTATCATTTTCACGTCCGCCCACGTTGTTTAAATAGCAAATGCACTCGTGCCCATCTGTTCACCCATGGGTGTGCTGGTCTGAAAACCAGGTGTGTTCAGGCGCATTGTTGGCGTGTTGCTATTTTGAGGAACTGAAAACGATTGTGCCATTGACCAACAAAAACCTGCTCTAAAGTCAATAGCGCAGTATTTTTGTGTTATTTAAAGGGTCTGTTAGTAATATGCACCTATAGGCGGGTGCACAACGCATGTACACTCTGCTTATTACACACACAGGGATGCGCAGCAGCACACAAACATTTTTAAATATTAAAAATAAAAGATTCTCCTTTGGAGATGCATTCAGTCTTTCCGCTGGTCTTTCCACCATGTAAATAGCGAATCCGCCATGGTGCAAGCCCAACTGGCTTTTAAAGGGAATGGGAGATGAGACTCTGATTGGTTTATTGCACGTTATGCCCAAAACACACCCATGACCATGACTAGGTACAACCCTTTTGGATCATGCGCCTGGCGTGCCAACCGTTTTTTGGTGTTGTCTGCACACAAAAAATGCAAAGGAAAAACTTTTCCATTTTTAGTACACTGCTGATGTGCAAAAATGTGCCCTAAAAGTCAAGGAAGCAAAGAGAGCGGGGAACCGTACAGTACATCCAGGTTTCAGGAGGCTTAATTAAATCAGCACCCACTCCCGTCGCTAATCAGGTCATCTCTCGTTAGTAGTTCCACCTGTGGGTAATTACAGCCTGAGAGGAAAAACAAGAAAGAGAGAAACATACGGAATAAGTTGCACACAAAACACACCCTCCCCAACATCACTCACACTCACACATAACAATACAGGTAAAACACATAAAAAATCAACACAGATAACTCCTTCATTTCATGCCTGCTACAGACTGTGCGATTGCGGCAATCCTATAAGATCATTACAAATCACACTGTATGACATGGATCCGATAATCTTTGGTACGACATGTATGTAGACAGTACGATGATGACACCTATTGAATCATAGGCTATGACGCAAGTTAGTATAGAAGAATAAAATGTCATCAGCATGCGCTAGTGGTAAATAAACAGAGCAAGATCAATCGCACTTTGGCACTTTTTGCCCTAAAAAAAAAGAGGCAGAAACGAAAGAGGAGAATATGGATGCGGTCATGGCTAGGGAAAAGAGGCCAACTTAACATGGCAATTTTGCAAATGGAGATTGAGGTAAGTAGTTTTACGTTTTACCGGCATGTCATGTTGATCAATATGACATTTCATGTTGCATTTTTATTGGCTAGTCAGTAGACGTAGGTCGTAGCAGCAAACACACTGTGTGATCATGCTACATTTCTGATAATGTCAGAAACATATCACAGGCTATCTTTGGTCGCAAGACCGTCTTTGAACCTCTCTCACTGTATGACATAGAGTGAACCACAACCACAGAAATCGCCATGATTGCTCATCTTTCATCTGGGACAGCCCAAAATCATACAATGTGTACCAGGCATTAGAGTCTGCAAATATTTGGTCCTTTTTATGAACATTACATTTCAAAAGTTCCGACTCCGGTGCTGCTATGGTTCTGTATAAATTAAATGCCCCAAAAATTAAACTGAAATGAAACTAAATTTGAAATCGCAGTGAAATATAATTAAAAACTAATGACCTTTACTATCACTAACAACCTTAACAATCTTTATAAGCAGATGCTATCTGTCTCCTGATGACTAGCAAGTGGTGTGAGTTTCAGCATCCCTGCAGAGTTATAATTTAAACAAACATCTGCTCCTCACAGTATTCCATGAAGGCCAAAAATTTGTAATAATTTTGCAGTACAAATAACTTCAGAATTTATAAGAAATGTGTCATTTAACAGATGATTCTATTGTTAGCAGCTTATTAGAGGGAGCAACCTGGGGTTAAGTGCCTTGCTCAAGGGCACAATGGTGATAGCTCACGGCTAGTCTCAGCCGGCACACCTTCGGACCGCCTACAGTCTGTTCACTGACTGCATGATGGATACTACACAAAATATGGGCAAGCAATAGGCAAGTACAAAAACAACCAGACTGGTACAATGAGGGCATTCTGCAGAGGAACAGTTTAAGTTTTACTGTAGGAGCTCAGTAGCAGGTTTTATTTTAATCACTTAGAATAGTTGGATGGATTACATAATTCAGTTGCAGTTCTAAACAAAGTGCTTTACATGATATTTTGTATATAAAACGTCCCAGGCTGGAGGAGTACTGTACACTTTTGAGCAATTATATGTACAGTAGCCAGTGTTGGGGAGGTTACTTTGGAAATGTAATAGGTTACAGATTACAAGTTACCCTATTTAAAATGCAATAAGTAGTGTAACTATTTCAATTACTTTATTAAGTAATGTAACTGATTACATTTGATTACTTTTTGGTTACTTTTCTAATTTCCAGCACTGGAAAGCATTTTTATCACTCGCCATGGTGGCAACTCTCAGACAGGTCGTAGCCTAAAGCTTTCAGCGGTTCAATGTGGATTGATGTAATTGGCAGATGTGGTGAGCTGCAAATTCAAAAGAGAGCCAATCAAAAGCATCAGAATAGCATCGCTTTACTAAACAGCCTTTAAATGGCAGGAGGCATTGTGCACATTAAAAACAGGCAAAGCAAGAAATGAATATTATTCAATATATCCTAGCTTTTTACAGAAAATATTCAGTCATCGTTAACATTTTCATGAGTAACTGTAATTTAATTACACATTTTTTTCTCAGTAACTGTAACGGATTACAGTTACATTTATTTTGTAATTAAAGCTGCAGTCCGTAACTTTTTTGGGTTAAAAATTATCCAAAATAAATTTTTGAGCAAGTACATAACAAGCCAGTGTTCAAAACTATCTCCTAACCATAGTCCGATTCACAATGGCAAGCTTGTAATAATGTGTTATAATTAGAGTGGTACTGGTGGATTTCCGCGGGAAATTCAAGCATGTCTTTGCGTCATTACGTCACGTCTGTATACATAAAGAAGGAGTCCGGCTAGTAGTGAGGAGCGGACCGCATGTTCTTCATTTATAGCCTTTTCTCACAGCAGCTGGAGTAATTAAAGATTCCAAGACGTAGAATCTGTGATTCTGAAGTACAGTATCCACACCGGTGCGGTGATGAATGACAGCCACACAAACTCTAATCTAAACATTAGATTCATCCGCGCTGAGGAGCCGTGCCGATGCACAAACCACATACAGATAACTCCGCAAATAACTGCAATTACAGGTTTCAAACAGAGATGGCGACACAGAGGCAAATCTTACGGACTGCAGCTTTAAATTACATAATCTGTAACACTTTCTAATAACTGCATGCTATGAATCATTAGTTAAGCATTAGTAAATAGATTATTCAACATTTATATAGCATTAATGGACATTAATAAGCAGTTTATAATACAGCTGTAAATGCTTTATTCTTTATTCATAAGCATATTTATAATGTGTTAATAATTGTATTTTCATTCTTTATTACTGATCAATTTATCATTTCTAAATTAAGTATTACATTATTTACAAACCAGTTCTACCAGAAAGACTCGGGAGGCAAGATGAAGTAACAATGCGTTAATTTATTAACAGACCAGCAAGTATTATATTAAGAGGTTATTTGGCGTAGGCCCCGTCTGTAGCTCACGTCTAGAGGGTAACGGACTCTGCATTTCCTGCCTGAAGATGAAGGCAGGGGCGCAGCCGACCCCCTGGGAGGTATGAGCAGGGACCATCCTGGTGGTGGTGGGGAAGATGGAGGTGAATGTTGGTGTCAGCATCTGCGAACTCAGACATGTGTAAGTACCGATCTTTTATACTCCAAGTATTAGAACATGATTAGGTTAAATCTGAAGGTAATAAGTGACATAACATTTGAGTCTTCCTGGCAGAACCTACGCTAGAGCGTTCATTTATTTAGGAGTTGTCAGTGGTTCATAAAATAATTTAGAAAGTGTAAGAAAATTATTAATAAACTATTCAAAATTTACTGCAGTTATGTTTTCTGGAGGTGTACAGGAATTTTTATTTTCTATGACATTGAAGAGGTTTATTTTTCATTTTATATCAAGTGTACAATTGTACAGTTTCATTTTTTGCATCTTGAAATAATTATTTCTGTGTTCTGTATCACTCGGTGCTGTTTCCTTTTTCTGTTTAGAAGATAACTGAGCCTTTAAATCTCCTTTGTAAAAGCTGTACGAGGCATAAATAGTCCTCACTTTAGATGATCTCTCTCTCTCTCTCTCTCTCCCTATATATATAAATAGAATGATGTGAGATACTGATAAATCATGCAGAAAATGATTACTTCAAGTTATTGCTGCTAAAAGTGGATCTACAGGCAACTGAATGATAGGGTGTCCTAACTTTGTCACCCATGGTTTTTCCATCTTGACTTTATTTTTGCTAAATAAATAATGACACAGTGTAATATGTCATGTGTTGTTGTTCATCTGAGGTTTTATTTTCCAAATTTTAAGACCTGCCAAGCACTAGATGATTTTTTATTTTGTCATGATACAGAAAACCATGGAATTCAATAAGGTGTCCTAACATTTTCACATGACTGTATATATACATATACACTCACCTAAAGGATTATTAGGAACACCTGTTCAATTTCTCATTAATGCAATTATCTAATCAACCAATCACATGGCAGTTGCTTCAATGCATTTAGGGGTGTGGTCCTGGTCAAGACAATCTCCTGAACTCCAAACTGAATGTCAGAATGGGAAAGAAAGGTGATTTAAGCAATTTTGAGCGTGGCATGGTTGTTGGTGCCAGACGGGCCGGTCTGAGTATTTCACAATCTGCTCAGTTACTGGGATTTTCACGCACAACCATTTCTAGAGCTTACAAAGAATGGTGTGAAAAGGGAAAAACATCCAGTATGCGGCAGTCCTGTGGGCGAAAATGCCTTGTTGATGCTAGAGGTCAGAGGAGAATGGGCCGACTGATTCAAGCTGATAGAAGAGCAACTTTGACTGAAATAACCACTCGTTACAACCGAGGTATGCAGCAAAGCATTTGTGAAGCCACAACACGCACAACCTTGAGGCGGATGGGCTACAACAGCAGAAGACCCCACCGGGTACCACTCATCTCCACTACAAATAGGAAAAAGAGGCTACAATTTGCACGAGCTCACCAAAATTGGACAGTTGAAGACTGGAAAAATGTTGCCTGGTCTGATGAGTCTCGATTTCTGTTGAGACATTCAGATGGTAGAGTCAGAATTTGGCGTAAACAGAATGAGAACATGGATCCATCATGCCTTGTTACCACTGTGCAGGCTGGTGGTGGTGGTGTAATGGTGTGGGGGATGTTTTCTTGGCACACTTTAGGCCCCTTAGTGCCAATTGGGCATCGTTTAAATGCCACGGCCTACCTGAGCATTGTTTCTGACCATGTCCATCCCTTTATGACCACCATGTACCCATCCTCTGATGGCTACTTCCAGCAGGATAATGCACCATGTCACAAAGCTCAAATCATTTCAAATTGGTTTCTTGAACATGACAATGAGTTCACTGTACTAAAATGGCCCCCACAGTCACCAGATCTCAACCCAATAGAGCATCTTTGGGATGTGGTGGAACGGGAGCTTCGTGCCCTGGATGTGCATCCCACAAATCTCCATCAACTGCAAGATGCTATCCTATCAATATGGGCCAACATTTCTAAAGAATGCTTTCAGCACCTTGTTGAATCAATGCCACGTAGAATTAAGGCAGTTCTGAAGGCGAAAGGGGGTCAAACACAGTATTAGTATGGTGTTCCTAATAATCCTTTAGGTGAGTGTATATATATATATATATATATATATACAGTTCCAAGAAAAAGTATGTGAACCGCTTGCAGAATCTGTGAAAATGTGAATAATTTTAACTAAATAAGAGAGATCATACAAAATACATGTTATTTTTTATTTAGTACTTTAGATTACAGCCCGGAAAGTACTGTGTAACTAAAGCGAATTTACAGCGTAACTTTCAGTAATTATAGTGTAACTATAAAGTAAGTGCGTGTAATTATAAGGGAACAATATGTAATATTTGGGGAATAAAGGGGTAACTATCAGGAAAATTAACAAATGATTTACTGAAAGTATTTTTTAATTAAGGGGTAATTATCCATGTAGTTACAGGGTAAGTGGTGCTTGTTATTTCATGTAGTTACAGGGTAAGTATGAATCTGCGGGTTGTTAATAGTTTCATGTCTACAATAAAAAACACGTACAAAATCTGATATCACTCGGAAACATTTATTGAAAAACAACTTAATTCAAAACAGATTTATGACACTTCTTATTCATTTTTTTAAAATAAACTGTTTCCTGACAGAAAGTGGCACATTTTATCCCTTTTTTGTTTCTCTTGCTTGTCTTCCTCTTCTTGTTCCTCTTCTTCTTTTTCGTTATTTCCACTGATGGATCTTAAGAGCAATCCCATGTCTTTTGATATTCTGTAATATTATTTATTAAAAGAAAAAGTACATCCAGAGATGATCTCATAATTTACTAATCTTTTCACATCCGACCAACTGTTAGCAGCGCGTGCGTGAGTAAAGAAGCTTCAAGCTTTCATGACGGTCTCGCGCGAGTGGCGACTCTGTCTCTCTGGAGTCTCTGTCTTCTAGTCTTGTTTGTTTCTCATTGCTATTATCATATATTATGTTATTGTTTGTTTACTGTTGTGAGCATTAATTTAAAAAAAAATTAAAATAAAAACAGACGGCATCCGACATCCGCGTGACCAGTCACGCTTCAAGTTACGTCAAGCGTGAACGCAACCCTCTCATTCACGCAGATGACTGCTGGTCGGAAGCGATAGTTTACCGTTTAATTTTTTTTTAAAATATTGGTATTCTTCTTACAAACACTTAACGTTTCACTTCAGAAGACATTGATTCATCAATTGGGATCGTATGGATTGCTGTAGTTATTGCTGTATGTGCTGTTTGATGCTTCAACTTTTAGGAACCCAAATGAGTTTTCATTATCAGAGATTATTTATTTTTCTGTGTTCATCTGAAGAAAGAAAGTCGTATACATCTCGGATGGCATGAGGGTAAAAGATGAGTAAACGGTGAGGACATTTCTGCGTGCACTGTATTTTCTTTAAATACATAATATAGCTACAGAATAGCTAGAGACATGGGATTCCTTCTTAAGATTCATCTGTGTCAAGAACGAATAAGAAGAGGAACAAGAGGAGGAAGAAGCCAAGCAAGAGAACGAATAAGTGTTGTAAATCTGTTTTAAAAAAGTTGTTTTTCAAATAAAGATTTCCGAGTGATATCAGATTGTGTACGTGTTTTTATTGTACTTACCCTGTAACTACATGAAACAAGAGGGGAACAAACACCACTTTAATTTACAGCCCGCAGATTCACACTTACCCTGTAACTACATGGATAATTACCCCTTAATTAAAAAATACTTACAGTATAAATGATTTGTTAATTTTCCTGAGAGTTACCCCTTTATTCCCGAAATATTACATATTGTTCCTTTATAACTACACGCACTTACTTTATAGGTTACACTATAATTACTGAAAGTTACGCTGTAAATTCGCTTTACTTACGCAGTACTTGTAATCTAAAGCGTTACCAAGATATTTTACATAAGAGATGTTTACATATAGTCCACAAGACAAAAAAATAGCTGAATTTACTAAAATGACCCGTTCAAAAGTTTATGAACCATTGATTCTCAATACTGTGTGTTGTTACCTGGATGATCCACAGCTGTGTGTATGTTTTGTGATGGTTGTTCTTGAGTCCACTGTTTGTCCTGAGCAGTTAAACTGTCCAACGTTCTTCAGAAAAATCCTCCAGGTCCTGCACATTCTCCAGTTTTCCAGCATTTTTTGCATATTTGAACCCTCTCCAGCAGTGACTGTATGATTTTGAGATCCATCTTTTCACACTGAGGACGATTGAGGGACTCAATCACAACTATTAAAAAAGGTTCAAACATTCACTGGTGCTCCAGAAGGAAACACGACACATTAAGAGCCGGAATAAAAAATAATGCATTTTGTATGATCTCTTTTATTTTGTTAAAATTATTCACATTTTCACAGATTCTGCAAGCGGTTCACATACTTTTTCTTACAACTGTATATATACATATATATACATATATATATATATACAGTGGGGAGAACAAGTATTTGATACACTGCCGATTTTGCAGGTTTGCCCACTTACAAAGCATGTAGAAGTCATAGTAATTTTTATCATAGGTACTCTTCAACTGTGAGAGACGGAATCTAAAACAAAAATCCAGAAAATCACATTGAATGATTTTTAAATAATGAATTTGCATTTTATTGCATGACATAAGTATTTGATCACCTACCAACCAGTAAGAATTCCGGCTCTCACAGACCTGTTAGTTTTTCTTTAAGAAGCCCTCCTGTTCTCCACTCATTACCTGTATTAACTGCACCTGTTTGAACTCGTTACCTGTATAAAGACACCTGTCCACACACTCAATCAAACAGACTCCAACCTCTCCACAATGGCCAAGACCAGAAAGCTGCGTAAGGACATCAGGAATAAAATTGTAGACCTGCACAAGGCTGGGATGGGCTACAGGACAATAGGCAAGCAGCTTGGTGAGAAGGCAACAACTGTTGGCGCAATTATTAGAAAATGGAAGAAGTTCAAGATGACGGTCAATCTCCCTCGGTCTGGGGCACCATGCAAGATCTCACCTCGTGGGGCATCAGTGATCATGAGAAAGGTGAGGGATCAGCCCAGAACTACACGGCAGGACCTGGTCAATGACCTGAAGAGAGCTGGGACCACAGTCTCAAAGAAAACCATTAGTAACACACTACGCCGTCATGGATTAAAATCCTGCAGCGCACGCAAGGTCCCCCTGCTCAAGCCAGCGCATGTCCAGGCCCGTCTGAAGTTTGCCAATGACCATCTGGATGATCCAGAGGAGGAATGGGAGAAGGTCATGTGGTCTGATGAGACAAAAATAGAGCTTTTTGGTCTAAACTCCACTCGCCGTGTTTGGAGGAAGAAGAAGGATGAGTACAACCCCAAGAACACCATCCCAACCGTGAAGCATGGAGGTGGAAACATCATTCTTTGGGGATGCTTTTCTGCAAAGGGGACAGGACGACTGCACCATATTGAGGGGAGGATGGATGGGGCCATGTATCAAGAGATCTTGGCCAACAACCTCCTTCCCTCAGTAAGAGCATTGAAGATGGGTAGTGGCTGGGTCTTCCAGCATGACAACGCCCCGAAACACACAGCCAGGGCAACTAAGTAGCTCCGTAAGAAGCATCTCAAGGTCCTGGAGTGGCCTAGCCAGTCTCCAGACCTGAACCCAATAGAAAATTTTTGGAGGGAGCTGAAAGTCCGTATTGCCCAGCGACAGCCCTGAAACCTGAAGGATCTGGAGAAGGTCTGTATGGAGGAGTGGGCCAAAATCCCTGCTGCAGTGTGTGCAAACCTGGTCAAGAACTACAGGAAACGTATGATCTCTGTAATTGCAAACAAAGGTTTCTGTACCAAATATTAAGTTCTGCTTTTCTGATGTATCAAATACTTATGTCATGCAATAAAATGCAAATTAATTACTTAAAAATCATACAATGTGATTTTCTGGATTTTTGTTTTAGATCCCGTCACTCACAGTTGAAGAGTACCTATGATAAAAATTACAGACTTCTACATGCTTTGTAAGTGGGCAAACCTGCAAAATCGGCAGTGTATCAAATACTTGTTCTCCCCACTGTGTATATATATATAATACGATGTATAAATGTACATTTAAATAGTTAATTAATCATTTACTTACACTTTCTAAATTATCTTATGAACCACTGACAACACATTATAGATATGCTTATAAAGCAAGAATAAAGCATTTATAGCTTTATTTATAAACTGCTTATTAATGTCTATTATTGCTTTATAAATGATGAATTTACTAATGTTTAACTAATGATTCATAGCATGCAGTTATTATAAAGTGTTACCACATAATCTAGTTACATGTAACTAGTTACTCCCCAACACTGACAGTAGCTGTGACCTTTACATGATTTAGTATTCCATGTTTTCTAAGCTACACATAGGAAATACAGGTTGAGCCAGTTTCCAGGAATGAAAGACTAATCCAATTAAACCTCAAATGATCAGTGCTCTCGCTGAAAATACCTCCTATTCTTCCTTCTAAGTAATAGACATCACGAATGACCTAAAATGTACATTATTGTTCAATCAGCATTACACATAGTTTAGCAAATTTTTGATCTCCACAAGGACTGTTTTATTCAAAAGACAAACTCAATCAATTATTCCCCAAAGGCTCATGGGCAAAGCACACATTGGCGTTTCTATTCTTTTTGTAGACTTGCTCTCAGATGATAACGTGGAGATTTTTCAATTGTTCTTTTCCCTTTTAAAAAAACACAAGGGAGAAAAAAAAAAAAACTGACCCAGTTGTAGCCACTCAGACTGGTGATCAAAGTATAACTACAGTTCAAGAGCTTGTTGTTTCCAGTATAAAGGAAGGGATTTTTTTCCACTTATGTCATTGAAAAAACCTGTGTGACTTTATTTATAGATGGGGTCTAGGTTTTCATGCTTGAATGATTAAAAACACATTATTTTATAAAGGGGATGTCTAATGCTATTTCATGCATTCTGACTTATTTACACTGTTAAAGAGTTGGATTCTCATGCTAAACATGGCCAAAATTTAAAAAAATGAGCTCCTCAAATACACTCCTTCAGGATTCAAACAACTTTCTGAATTTTTTTTTTGAGTATGACGTCATAAAGGGCAGAATTCTTTTTTATGAATTCCCGGATATGCATGTGCGCACATCAACCAGAGCGAGAACAAGAGCGTCAACAAAATCCAGGGAGTGTATGTGTGCTCATGACTCTTTAGCTCCGCCCACTGCACGCCTCCATGAGCTCGGCTGTTTTCGGAAAGAATCGGTACAACGTATTTGTCTTTTATAAATATGATAAGACTAAAGACTCTTCGGACATATGAAGGATGCAGTACTACTCTATAGGTACTCAAGATTAACATGAGAAGAAAACAGAAACCCCTTTAACATATTTGACATTATTTCAGCCCCTATTTTCCCAGGCTGTCAGTAACGCTCTGTTTAGTTGAGGTATGAAGCCCCTTACAAAAAGAGCAATGTGCTCTGATTGGTCGCTGAACCAGTGTGTTGTGATTGGTCAACCACTTTGAGCTTGTTTTGTAAGAAGTCATGACCCTTACCATAACCATGAGTTTCAACACTATTAACACAACTCAACCAGGCCTCGCCCCTTTATTGTGCATTGGGCAGGAATTATTTAAATGAGGAATATTGTGACGCGTACGTTCCCAGAAGAAAACTCAAGACTACATTCGAGGCATTTCAGGGAGTTCAGAAACCATGCTTACAGATATGGAGAATAACTCCCTTTGGAGTGGACTTGAAAATGTAAAAAAACATAATAGGTCTCCTTTAACAGTGGGCCTTTCGTCAGCTGTAAATGTTGGTTAACCTTAATATTTTCTTCAAAATGTTCATTGAAAACATGTTAAATTGAGCTTACGGATCTTTCCTCATCCACTTGGACATTCAGTGCGTTTACATGCACCCTCATAATGCGATTATAATGGGATTTTGGCAATAGTGCGATTAAACTTTACCTCATGTAAACCAAACGCAATACTTCGATCAAACTAATGCGATTAAGCTCAGTTTTAATTGCAATAAACAGGCATGTAAACACCTTAATCGCATTATTACCATTCTGACCAAAGTGCGCATGTGTTCGGACGTAAACGGATGCCGTGTTGTTCACACAACTTCATGAATGAACTCTGTGACATTATTCTGAAGTTTTCTCTTCTCCAAATCGCTAAATTCTGTTAAATTCTGCTGCGCAGTCTCTGCTCCGTGTCTTGATCCAGACGGCGAGAAGAACGTGATGGGAACGTAGGCAAACCCGACATTGCGATGTTCATCACAGCGCCGAATAATATCCAGTACGTCCATAAAAGTGTATTTTGAATTTGAATTTGAGATTAAGAGCTTACTCTGATTATTACAAATAATCACATTATTGGTGCACATGTAAACGTAGTCAGTGTTTCCTGTTCTGTGCCCCAGAATGCCCCCGCTGACCATTTTTGACAATAAGTCCCAAGTCCAACGGCACTGGGACATTTCACTATTTATCACTCCCATTGCCTGTGCTTGCACATTTCAGACATTTGTGATTTTTCAGTGACTCTTTCTGTAGAATACATCATTACTGAGTGATAATGAGTAAGTCATTGAATCATTCACTCAACTGATCTGTTTAAAAAAAGCTGTCGGCATTAGGAAAACATACAAACAAAATGTATTTATTTAAATGAAAAATCACCATCTAAAACTTTTGCCTCACTATATACAAAATATCCTGTTGCTGTCCTGTCAGGGATTACAGGATAACATATTGGTGCCTGTTTGTTATACAACATTGTACAAATTTTATATTTCATTAAGTGATGTAATGTTAATGTATCTAACTACCAAAATCTGATTTTTACCTTAAAATGTACTGAATAAAAAAAATTAAATGGTAATTTTGACTTTTTATCTCACAATTCTGACTTCTTTTCTCACAATTGTAAGTTTACATCTGACGATTCTGACTGTTTCTTAGAATTGCAAGTTTAAATCACACAATTCTGATTTTATAACTAGCAATTACGAGCTTACATCATAACATATCTGAATTTATTTCTCACAATTGTGAGATATGAACTCGCAATTGTGAGTTATAAAGTCCACACTGCAAGATAAACAAAATATTTAAAGAAAATATAATCATATGTAATGTGTAATGCAGGGACTTTTACTGTTTTTCATCATAAATTATATGTTAATTCATAATTTTTACTTGCAAAAAATGTCACAGTATATGGTAAATTAAATTAAAAGATTTTTTACAGTTTTTTAAACAATTTTACAGCCCTTTCTAAGTCTTTAGATTGTGAAGCATCCGTCAGTGGGAAAACGTTCTGGATGCAATGAGCTGGTATGCATGCTGTGTCCAGGCACCCCGCAGGACCATTTGTAAATCCGACTGGCTAATTACGTTCCCTTTTCATCTCACACTCACAGGGAATCCTGTCTGGGAGATACACCAGTATGTCTGGCGTCACTGACTCCAGCCAGTCATTATCTTTCCCATTATAGGCAAAAGTGCGGCACTGATCCTGGATCAGTGGATGGATATTTCACAGGCTTGTTACAGAGAGATGGGAATCTATCGGGGCCTCCAGTATCCATGATAGACTCGCAATTTCCAAGCTCTGATCAATTACCGGTACAAATAATTTCAAAAGGCTATGCATGGTTGCTTTCAAGTAGATGTAAGACACTCTGAAACAATCAATAATGCAGCCAATAAAGCAATTCATTTCATTTGTCACAGAGCCTTGTGTGTGAATGGATTACATTATTAAAACTGCCAATAATATAACCCTTTTCTCTATGATTCATTTTCAAATGTGCAGCAATACTGTACTTTTACAGCTTCATTTCTAAATATAACGTCATTGACATTATTATCCTAGGAAATAAATCGTTTTTTCTTGGCTAATCAAGAAAGGGAGTACTTGACCAAACTAATACCAAATGCTCCATTTTCTAATCACTTGCGTTACTAGGCTGTACCATTTTTTATTATTATTGAAAACACACATATATATATATATATATATATATATATATACACACACACAATTCCTAATATTGTGTTGGTCCCCCTTTTGCTGCCAAAACAGCGCTGACCCGTCGAGGCATGGACTCCACTAGACCCCTGAAGGTGTGCTGTGGTATCTGGCACCAAGATGTTAGCAGCAATCCTCCATGGATCAGACTTGTTTTTTCAGCACATCCCACAGGTGCTCGATTGGATTGAGATCTGGGGAATTTGGAGGCCAAGTCTCGTTGTTGTGCTCCTCAAACCATTCCTGAACCATTTTTTCTTTGTGGCAGGGCACATTATCCTGCTGAAAGAGGCCACAGCCACCAGGAAATACCGTTTCCATGAAAGGGTGTACATGGTCTGCAACAATGCTTAGGTAGGTGGTACGTGTCAAAGTAACATCCACATGGATGGCAGGACCCAAGGTTTCCCAGCAGAACATTGCCCAAAACATCACACTGCTTCTTCCGGCTTGCCTTCCTCCCATAGTGCATCCTGGTGCCATGTTTTCCCCAGGTAAGCAATGCACACGCACCCGGCCATCCACGTAATGTAAAAGAAAACGTGATTCATCAGACCAGGCCACCTTCTTCCATTGCTCCGTGGTCCAGTTCTGATGCTCACGTGCCCAATGTTGGTGCTTTCGGCGGTGGACAGGGGTCAGCATGATGCACTGTGTATTCTGACACCTTTCTATCAGAACCAGCATTAACTTCTTGAGCAATCTGAGCTACAGTAGCTTGTCTGTTTGATCGGAGCACACGGGCCAGCCTTCGCTCCCCACGTGCATCAATAAGCCATGACCCTGTCGCCGGTTCACCACTGTTCCTTCCTTGGACCACTTTTGATAGATACTGACCACTGCAGACCGGGAACACCCCACAAGAGCTGCAGTTTTGGAGATGCTCTGACCCAGTCGTCTAGCATCACAATTTGGCCCCTGTCAAACTCACTCAAATCCTTACACTTGCCCATTTTTCCTGCTTCTAACACATCAACTTTGAGGACAAAATGTTCACTTGCTGCCTAATATATCCCACTCACTAACAGGTGCCGTGATGAAGAGATAATCAGTGCTATTCACTTCACTTAATGTTATGCCTGATCGGTGTATATATATCATTTATTTATTTATGTTTTTTTAGGGTAAAGATTATAATACCAATATTACTGAGCGTTCAGATAAAAGAACTCTAATAGCTCAGTGTACAAAAGGTTGCTACATGAAGGAACAAAGCTGGCCTCAAAGCATTTTAAACATGAGAATCTGCAAACCATCATTTATCATGTCAGATGGTTCTATGAATCGTACTAAAACACCGTCTTATCCCAGTCTGCTGTCAGACGGCGGTCAATGAGCTCTTATGACAGAAGTGGGCTGCTGATAGGACCAAAAGAGCGAGAAGTAATGTCTGCAATAAAGAAGATGATGGGAGGTTGAAGGCGGCCGTCAGATGATTACATCACACACGTTCGGATGGTGAGGGTTCCCCCAAAGGGAGAGCTTACCCATGATTCTTTCTGACAATTCAGTCTGACTCAGTTCTACAGAGCCTCACTGAACTGAAGGTATAAATTGAATGCAATCTGATCTATAATCAGCCAGTCAAAGTTGATTAGAATGGTACTTCTTAACCTAATTTGACTCAAATAAACAATGATATAAATAAATTCTGAAATATTGAATTGGAGTTGAATAATGCTTAGCCCACAATCATGTCAGTCTGTTGGCTGTTGGTAAACCTATAATCTAAACCACAGACTCAAACTTTTATGAACTGAGATTTTCAACCGCTCTATACTGACAGCATTAAAAATGATTATTTGATTGTATGGCAGTTTTAAGTCAAAGAAATTAGAAATAAAGCTAATTCTTATCATGATTTGAAAATTCATACAATGAAAGAAACTGGATGTTTACATGTTGGGAAGCTAATTTTACACTGCATTATTGTCCAAACTTCAAGCTAATCATAATTTGAAGCAGTTAAACTACAGTTAAAGGATTAGTTAATTTTTTTTCAGTTCGTATCATATAGTTATCCCTTGCAAAGTTGGAAAGTCCTAAATGTCTTTTTCTGTCTAATATGTAGAGATATAGAGTCAGAAAGTTGAATTCATTGGAGTGAATCAGTTTGATTGGATAGTTTATGAAAATTAGCTCACTGATTCCCTATACTGTTATGGCCTACAGAGTTGAGTTTATTTACTTTAAAACACCACATTGTCTGTTGTTGTTTTTCCAGCAAAACATGTTTCTGACTACATTATTAATTATATAATTTATGAATATACATTTATTTATAAAGATCATACTGCCCTATGAAATATCTTCAATGTTAGCTATTGTTTGTAGCTTGTAGCTTAAGTTAATTAGCTAGCTACTTTTCAAAACAGTAGTTTAAAGGATTAGTTCACTTTGAAATTTGATACGAACTGATTCACTAGAAAGAAGCAGAATTTCCAATGCTACAAAAGAGAGACAGAGAGAAGACAGTTTAGGTGAGCTGTTTGATTATTCCCTCAGCTCATTATTGTTGTAGCTAATACATCTAAAAAGCTTAAATACTGTTATGCTCCTGTTGTGTCAGAGTTATGTTAAGTTTCATTGTGTTTTTGTTCATGTGTTGTCTTGTATATCCTTTCAGTGTAGTGTTCTCCTTACTCTTGTTAGTATCCTTGTTTACTTATGAGCCAATGATTATGTTCACCTGTTTCCCATTTAATTCCCTTGTTAAACGTGTATATGGGTGATTCTATAATTGCAGGTTAATTTTATGGAAGCTTGTTTCTGCCACAGAATAAAAATAAAAACGGTAAGTGAGACTTTTTAACTCACAATTCTGACTTTTTTTTCTCACAATTGCGAGTTTACATCTCGCAATTTTTACTTTTTTCTCCCCTGGACTCTGGAGTCTCAATTACCTTTTTTATTTTTCCAGTCCCCGTCCAGAGTCCAGAGGGGGCTCCGTCTCCCATCCAGGGTCCAGAAAGGGCTCCGTCTCCCGTCCAGAGAGGGCTCAGTCGCCCGTCCAGGGTCCAGGGAGGGCTCTGGCTCCGTCTCCCGTCCAGGGTCCAGAGAGGGCTCCATCCCTCGTCCAGGGTCCAGAGAGGACTCCGTCCCCCGTGACCCTCCACCCCATGAGCTCGCTCCAGAGTCCACAGCACTGCCCAAGAAAATGAGAACATTTTTTGGGGGGGCTACCCGTCCACGGAGGCCATCCTAGACACTCCCGCTTTCGCTAACACGGCCAAGGAGGCCGTCCCTGAACTTCCAGCACCGCCCTGGTCCCATGAGCTGCTGGCCCTGCCCTGGTCCCCTGTGCTGCTGGCTCCACCATGGTCCCCTGAGCTGTCGGCATCGCCCTGGAGGCTTCCGGTTCCGCGAAGCTACACCCTCGTCAGCCTCCAGGATGCACACCCTCCAACCCCGACTGGAATTCTTCTTGCGCAAGGTTGTGCTTTCCGGGAGGGGGAAGTACTGTCACAGTCACCAGCACTTCAGCACTTCAAATCCCAGAATCCTCCCTACTCACCACCTGAACACAATCCACTATCACCTGCACCTGCCGTCAATCACCCTCATTAGCACACCACTACAAAAGCCAGCACTCCTCAGTTCACCATTATCTGGTCTTAATGTTGTTCACTACCACTCTACTTACCTGACTCCTTACCTGTTGTGATCCTCATAGTCATCCATCCTCTGTGCTCATCATCTGCTGTCCTGATCATCCGTCTTCCCGTTGTCTGCATTCGTCATCCTTCAATCCTGACCATCCGCCTGCCAGTCATCTGCATCTGCAAAACACAAAAGACTATTACTATCAAGCTAAGTTCATTCAAGCTGTCTTCTTTCAAGCTACTCACCTGTTCATGCACCAGCCCTCAGCCACCTGCAAATAAAATCATTTGTGTAATACATTACCTGTGTTGTCACCTTCTGTCCGCTGACAGTAAAATACAGGAAATTATGTCACTTTCCCTCACTGACAAGATCTGATGCACTGAAATGTATGTGTGCTCTCTCTGAGAAAATATTTTAATCTAAAAAATTCTTACACCAACAGTTATTTTGTAAAATGTCAAAATTGTTACCACAATATCAAAAGGAAAACAGAATTTATCACTGATCACAAGGTGGGTTGTTTAAAAGTATTTTAATCATGATTTCATTAGTGCCATGTGCGCTTAGCATTTATGCTAGCAAGTGGAGATTTTGGCTAAAAAGTTTAAAATGAACTAACGTGTTTGGCAAGCACTGAATTATTAAAATTGAATATGCTTTCAATAAAATACTGGAAAGAATTTCTGTTAGTGAACAGATTTTTTCCTTAACTTTTTGAAATGCCAAACGTATCTCCAATTGTAGAATCACTCATATATATACTCCATGTTTTGTTCAGTTCTCTGTCGGTTATTGTCTTTGCTTCAGTAGTTAATGTGTTTATTCTCCTGAGTAATTCTGTTCCCGGATTAAAGACTATTTGAGTGTATTCCTGACTCCCTCATGTTGGTTAAAACCATACAGCGTACTGTAGATACTTTTAGTTAGCTACTCCTCTAAGCCTCTAAACATGAGCCTCCCAGACTACATTGATTCTTGAACCACCGTTTGATTCGCTACAACTGTTGGATAGGTTGTCAGTCCTTAATATAGCCCCTTACAGTACATATGATCTCCAGTCCCTTTGAAACTCGAGGCAATTTCTGTTGCGGTGGTAGAGGAGAAGTCCACTCCATTTATCATGAAAGAGGCTAATGAATCCTCACCCAATCAGACTCCAGGGAGAAGATGGTGTGCCCTAAGGTCACAACTGCAAGGTGATCCTCCATTTTTCTCGTCATGAGCACTTAATCATGCTAGGCTGGGTAGGTCGATCAATGGATTGTGGAACCATGACAAAAATGTGCCAACATGTGTGTGCATTCTGTGCCTCATAATAATGCTTGCACAGTTTGTCATCTTGGCTTGTCTAGAGGCACTGTTGTTAACATAAATATATTTTTATTTTGTTTTGATGTTGTGTATATATACTGATAGTTTAAAACATTCATGAAATCTATATGCCCTACTGTAATTGAGTGCATTCTTTATTCTGCATGCTCAAGGTTCACTCACAGTCCAGCAGAGGTGTGTGTTTATCGATAGATTGTCATGATATCAACATCTGCAGTTGTTTGTCATAAATTCCATTTGCATAATGTGACGCAGGAGCGATACGAGACAGTTTCCCATTCACTATAAAGTTTTAGCTGCGTTCACCCCACATCACACTATTGTTTTCCTCCAGCGAAAACAGAACGTGGAGACACTTTAGGAAATGTTATTTTCATTTGAAAATTTATTTGAAAAGCTTGTTTCCGCCACAGAATAAAACATTTTGAAAGATAATTGTGAGCTTACATCTCGCAATTCTGACTTTTTTCTCAGAACTGTGAGATATAAAGTCAGAATTGTGTGATATAAAGTCAGAATTGCAAGACATAAAGTCAGAATTGCGAGATATAAAGTCAGAAGTGCAAGATATAAAGTCAGAATTGTGAGATATAAAGTCAGAATTGCGCGATATAAAGTCAGAATTGCGTGATATAAAGTCAGAATTGCGCGATATAAAGTTAGAATTGCGCGATATAAAGTCGGAATTGCGCGATATAAAGTCAGAAATTCGAGATATAAAGTCAGAATTGCGAGGAAAAAAAATCAGAATTGTGTGATATAAAGTCAGAATTGCAAGATATAAAGTCAGAATTGCGTGATATAAAGTCAGAATTGCAAGATATAAAGTCAGAATTGCAAGATATAAAGTCAGAATTGTGAGATGTAAAGTCAGAATTGCGAGATATAAAGTCAGAATTGCGTGAAGGTATAAAGTTTTGTGAGATATAAAGTCAGAATTGCGTGATATAAAGTCAGAATTGCGAGATATAAAGTCAGAATTGCGAGATATAAAGTCAGAATTGTGAGATATAAAGTCAGAATTGTGAGATATAAAGTCAGAATTGTGAGATATAAAGTCAGAATTGTGAGATATAAAGTCAGAATTGCGCGATATAAAGTCAGAATTGCGCGATATAAAGTCAGAATTGTGCGATATAAAGTCAGAATTGCGCGATATAAAGTCAGAATTGCGCGATATAAAGCCAGAACTGCGCGATATAAAGTCAGAATTGCACGATATAAAGTCAGAATTGCGAGATATAAAGTCAGAATTGCGCGATATAAAGTCAGAATTGCGTGATATAAAGTCAGAATTGCGAGATATAAAGTCAGAATTGTGAGATATAAAGTCAGAATTGCGTGAAGATATAAAGTTTTGTGAGATATAAAGTCAGAATTGCGAGATATAAAGTCAGAATTGTGAGATATAAAGTCAGAATTGCAAGATATAAAGTCAGAATTGCGTGATATAAAGTCAGAATTGTGAGATATAAAGTCAGAATTGCGAGATATAAAGTCAGAATTGCGTGAAGATATAAAGTTTTGTGAGATATAAAGTCAGAATTGCGTGATATAAAGTCAGAATTGCGCGATATAAAGTCAGAATTGCGCGATATATAGTCAGAATTGCGAGATATAAAGTCAGAATTGCGTGAAGATATAAAGTTTTGTGAGATATAAAGTCAGAATTGTGAGATATAAAGTCAGAATTGCGCAATATAAAGTCAGAATTGCACGATATAAAGTCAGAATTGTGAGATATAAAGTCAGAATTGTGTGATATAAAGTCAGAATTGCGCGATATAAAGTCAGAATTGCATGATATAAAGTCAGAATTGCGAGATATAAAGTCAGAATTGCGTGAAGATATAAAGTTTTGTGAGATATAAAGTCAGAATTGCGTGATATAAAGTCAGAATTGCAAGATATAAAGTCAGAATTGCGCGATATAAAGTCAGAATTGCGCGATATAAAGTCAGAATTGCGAGATATATAGTCAGAATTGCGAGATATAAAGTCAGAATTGCGTGAAGATATAAAGTTTTGTGAGATATAAAGTCAGAATTGTGAGATATAAAGTCAGAATTGCGTGATATAAAGTCAGAATTGCGTGATATAAAGTCAGAATTGCACGATATAAAGTCAGAATTGCGCGATATAAAGTCAGAATTGCGAGATATAAAGTCAGAATTGTGAGATATAAAGTCAGAATTGCGCAATATAAAGTCAGAATTGCACGATATAAAGTCAGAATTGTGAGATATAAAGTCAGAATTGCGCGATATAAAGTCAGAATTGCGCGATATAAAGTCAGAATTGCGCGATATAAAGTCAGAATTGCGCGATATAAAGTCAGAATTGCGAGTTTATATCATGCAATTCTGACTATAACTCGCAATTGCAACTTTATATCACAATTATGAGGGGAAAAAAGTAAGAATTGTGAGATAAAAAGTCGCAATTACCTTTTTTTTTTTTTTTTTATTCTGTGCTTTATTTAAGCTTCCATAAACAGCACTCAGTCAATGCACTGATTTAAACGGCTTATCAGAATGAATGACAGAGAAACATCAAGTAGTTATTTCGTTCTACTAAATAATGACCCAGCAGCTGATTGTGACATTTATAGCCTTGAGTAAAGGGATTTGTGGTTTTTGATGTCACTTTGAATTATAGAAGTGACATATTCATAGATTCATGTTGTTGTTGTTGTTGTTTTTTTAAATAGAAAAAAAGAAAAAAAAAAAAAAGGAATGGTTTAATATAGGGCAGATTAAACATATTGCCAATCTAGACGATTACACTAATATAAGGTTTGTCTATATTCTAATTTAATATTAATGTATACTCTCGAGGGGGTATTTTTCGAGGGGGTCGAGCACTTTATTTTTTCTACAAACCCGATTCCAAAAAAGTTGGGACACTGTACAAATTGTGAATAAAAAAGGAATGCAATAATTTACAAATCTCATAAACTTATATTTTATTCACAATAGAATATAGATAACATATCAAATGTTGAAAGTGAGACATTTTGAAATGTCATGCCAAATATTGGCTCATTTTGGATTTCATGAGAGCTACACATTCCAAAAAAGTTGGGACAGGTAGCAATAAGAGGCCGGAAAAGTTAAATGTACATATAAGGAACAGCTGGAGGACCAATTTGCAACTTATTAGGTCAATTGGCAACATGATTGGGTATAAAAAGAGCCTCTCAGAGTGGCAGTGTCTCTCAGAAGTCAAGATGGGCAGAGGTTCACCAATTCCCCCAATGCTGCGGCGAAAAATAGTGGAGCAATATCAGAAAGGAGTTTCTCAGAGAAAAATTGCAAAGAGTTTGAAGTTATCATCATCTACAGTGCATAATATCATTTAAAGATTCAGAGAATCTGGAACAATCTCTGTGCGTAAGGGTCAAGGCCGGAAAACCATACTGGATGCCCATGATCTTCGGGCCCTTAGACGGCACTGCATCACATACAGGAATGCTACTGTAATGGAAATCACAACATGGGCTCAGGAATACTTCCAGAAAACATTGTCGGTGAACACAATCCACCGTGCCATTCGCCGTTGCCGGCTAAAACTCTATAGGTCAAAAAAGAAGCCATATCTAAACATGATCCAGAAGCGCAGGCGTTTTCTCTGGGCCAAGGCTCATTTAAAATGGACTGTGGCAAAGTGGAAAACTGTTCTGTGGTCAGACGAATCAAAATTTGAAGTTCTTTTTGGAAAACTGGGACGCCATGTCATCCGGACTAAAGAGGACAAGGACAACCCAAGTTGTTATCAGCGCTCAGTTCAGAAGCCTGCATCTCTGATGGTATGGGGTTGCATGAGTGCGTGTGGCATGGGCAGCTTACACATCTGGAAAGGCACCATCAATGCTGAAAGGTATATCCAAGTTCTAGAACAACATATGCTCCCATCCAGACGTCGTCTCTTTCAGGGAAGACCTTGCATTTTCCAACATGACAATGCCAGACCACATACTGCATCAATTACAACATCATGGCTGCGTAGAAGAAGGATCCGGGTACTGAAATGGCCAGCCTGCAGTCCAGATCTTTCACCCATAGAAAACATTTGGCGCATCATAAAGAGGAAGATGCGACAAAAAAGACCTAAGACAGTTGAGCAACTAGAAGCCTGTATTAGACAAGAATGGGACAACATTCCTATTCCTAAACTTGAGCAACTTGTCTCCTCAGTCCCCAGACGTTTGCAGACTGTTATAAAAAGAAGAGGGGATGCCACACAGTGGTAAACATGGCCTTGTCCCAACTTTTTTGAGATGTGTTGATGCCATGAAATTTAAAATCAACTTATTTTTCCCTTAAAATGATACATTTTCTCAGTTTAAACATTTGATATGTCATCTATGTTGTATTCTGAATAAAATATTGAAATTTGAAACTTCCACATCATTGCATTCTGTTTTTATTCACAATTTGTACAGTGTCCCAACTTTTTTGGAATCGGGTTTGTACACTGAAAGGATATACAAGAAATCAAAACACAATGAAACTGATCATAACTCTGACACTACTAACTTAACTACATTTTTTCAGGAGCGTGACCGTATTTCAGCTTTTTAGCTGTATTAGATAATATGCTACAAGTATTTAACTAGTAAAGTATATGTATGCCTATAAGTTCTCTAGTAGTATAGTTGCAGTACAAACGAAAAAACTTAGTTGTAAACTAGCAACTGTTACACTTAAATGTATAGTTTTATACACTAAAAAGTGGGCCAATTTAGTCCCAAGTAGAATTAAAATTATATAGATATTAGTACACTACATAAACTACACTTATACTTGAACGTTACTTAAGTACACTTAATGAAATTACCTCGAAGTATACTTTTTTAAGGCTTGTGACCAGAATTTACCTTTAACACCAAATTTAAGATAGGATGATGTAAATTCTTCTAACGTGTTGATTTGAAAACTTCAAAGTATTAGCTTTGATATCGCTCATTTCTAATATTCCTCTTGATGCCATTTTTGCAAATCTTTAAAGCTCCTCTCTTCCATGATTATGATAATTACTGTTCCCCAAAGTGACTCACAACCAATTAGAGACTACACGGTCTACTTAGCCAGAGACAGTACAAATCTATACAAAAAATAATGAACTCTAAGTCCTCAGCTTTCAGCAATACATGTTTCAGTCTCAAAGGAGTGGGTGTACATGGGGCCAGGGTGCTCTCACAGAGGCTCTTGCCAAGTACCTGTTAATTAATAGCTCTCAGCGACTGAATCAAAAACTAGATATTTCCAGATAACCCAGTTTAATAAAGCATTAACTGGTTTTTGGCCTGATCAAGAGAAGAATGGTACTCCTGTAATTAGCATAATGAGTGAACTTGAATGTATCATTTCGAGGACGATCTCTATTATTCAGAACACAGCCCTTTAATTAGACAATTACATTGAGGTAACAGAGTGAAAATGCTTAGTCTGTTTTTATTTTTTCATCAGATCTTGATTCAAACCGCAGTGACCAGTGCAATTTTCATTTTATCCATTTGATAGACTGGCAAAAAAAACTGAATGTCTTTAAATTAATGTCACATGCATTACATTTATATAAGAAATTTACAAAATGTACAAAATTAATGATAACCTGTATAAGAAATAATGCAGGTTATAATTAAGGCTAGCTAACAGTAACTGTCAATTCTGTTTTCTATTGTTTGTCCATATTTACTGTTGTCTTTTGTCACTGTTGTTTCCTAAATGAAAATGTGATTTGCCAAAAATGACAGTAAAGTTGACTTTGACTTTGAACAGAGGTAGGCATCATATTTTAATATCACCCAACATAGATGTGGACTAAAACCACTAAACCAATTGTGTTCTGTAACACTATTTACACTATTATCCCATAATGCAGTGCAATGTTGTTGTTTTTTTGTTTTTTGTTTTTTTTTTGGAATAATTGTGTTAATTATTATCAACAACAACTATAATATTAATCATAATAATAATGCAGAAAAATCACTTTCAATTGTGTAACACCCCGGCCGTATTTTACAGTGTAGAGACTGGCCCTTCACTAAATTTGCTTGGGCAATGAGATTGGACAGATTTCAGCTGTTATTGCTCTTCCTGATGAGATGAAAGCTGTGTGTTGGCAAACACACTGGCTCCCATATCCCTTAGAGTGTGCCCTTGTTGATTGGATGAGCACATTTTCTGAAGGGTAAAAGAGAGACTGCTACAAAAGTGGAATAGATTTAAAAGGCCAAGAACACACCGGAACCATCACATAAAGGAAGTGATGTGGCTGCCATTCACACCAAATGATTGCATTAGGGACAAGCAACAGTGTTCAAATTATACCAAAGCATTTGGGGGGCCTATATTGTATATGTATTCTGCATTAATACTAATACATCTAACATATTTGATTTAGGCTATTCTAATTGTTTATTTTATTTATTTAAAAAATTGCCAGGCAAAAATTGAAGTGCAAAAAAAAAAACGTGTAGGTTGTGTATGCAACCTGGTTCCCTGAGAAGGGAATGAGATGCTGCGACATGGAGTTGATGCTATGGGGGGAATGCCATCAGCGTGACCGGTGTCTGAAGCATGTGTAATCACACGGCAATAATCATTGGCCGACGACAGTTCATGACATCACAAACGGAGCGCCGGTGTGTATAAAAGTATGCCTGTGATACACGTCATCAACTTTTTTACTGAAATAGATGCACAGCCAAGTCTAAGGAATGGCAACGAAATGCAGCTTCTCAGGGAACTGGGTTGCATAATCAACCTAGACATTGAACTTCCACATTGTGTCATGGAGTTTACAATATGGGGAACCAATACCCACTACGCCATGAGGGAATGCCTGCCTCCCTAAGCTGTGAATATGCACAAACAAAGTGGGCATAGCATAAACTGACTCTACGGAATACTTAGCCGGAGTCAGAAGCGTATCAACCGCAGGACGCATCCAATGTGACACAGATAGTGGTGCTACTCCCTAAGCCAATATCCCTAGATACTAGGGGAAAATCCCAAGCTCCTATGCTCAATAGCAATGGAAGTAACAGCTATTACACCTTCTTCCCTCCCTTGCGGGCCAGGCCTCAGCCCTATATGGCCCCAAAAGCATAGCTCTAATGAAAAATTCCCAACATATCCTCAGCTACGCTAGGTATATCTTACTAGGGAGCAGCCTACCGAAGGGTACATCATTCAGTGTTACCACACCACAGGGGAGCTTCCATTCTACTTAAAGACCCTAGTGTAATTAGGGGAGAGCAGCTTATATCCCTGACTTTAATAAAGGCACTTCTCCAGGCAAACAATAGCATGACTTAATACAGTTTTCCCAATAACCCTCATACCCATACTCTAAACCCCAAGGGAGCCGCAGAAGAGCATAGGTCCTACTTAAAAACTCCAATGTAAAGCCGCGTTTCCACCGCAGGAACTTTCCCCAGGAACTAGGGACTTTGGGGTGGTACTCGGTGTGTTTCGACCGCAGGGACCAGGGGCTCAGAAAGTCCCTGCTCGCTAGGTAGTACTTTTTCAGGAACTTTCGGGGGTGGTACTTGGGCACTGAACATGCTGATTGGTTGAGTTCACGCAGCATTTTATTTCAACCACTATTTTTAGTCTGTTGCGGTGCATGCCGTAAGAGTTGTTTGCTATTCGAATAAACAATGGAGTTTAAAAAATGCAGTCGATGGACCGACAAAAAGGTTCAGGCTTTATTAAGCTTATATGCAGAGGACGAAAACGTCGTGCGCAGTCCTACGTCACCGGACTAATTTGCCTAATCTTCACGGTACTTTAGACCACGATGGAAATGCAGACAGCAACAGGTCTGGGGGAAAAAAATTCCTGGGAAAAAAAGTTCCTGGGACAAATTGGTCCAGGTAATTTCGGTTGAAACGTGGCTTAAGTGGGGGAGAGCAGCTCAAACACTGCCTTGAGTAAAGGCACTCTACCTAAGACCCGCTATGACTTGCACTCCATCTTTTTCTTTAAGCACTAGACCATAGTAACAGATAACAAGTAGGGACGCCCCTTAGGCGAACTTCCTCTAGTTATTAGCATTATTGAACCAGGCCATAGTAGAGCATATCCCAAGCGATATCCCTACTTGAAGACCCAACAATAGTTAGGGAGGGAGATAAACAAAGTAGATACATATCCTACTGCCCTACATAACTCTGTTTACCTTGCATCAAACGTTGGGGCCAGAAACGTTAGAAAAAGATACTTTCAGGATATTTGAGCGGAGCAAGAGAGATGCCAGAGACAATCAACCTCCGCCCACAGCCACTGACCAGTGCCACTCTCATCTTGGGGGGCAGGTGAAGGGTGGCAGGATGTCCTCAGACAAATGCCCACCTAATCTGAAAGTATCTTTGCCAATTAATTATGCATGCCGGCACGTTATCAAGCACTGCTCAGTGCGTAATATGAAATAAGTGACAGAAAGAGCAGTTTACAATTCCTGTTTTTTTTTTTTTTTTGGTGAGTCAAGCAAGGGTGGAGTTATTCCACTGCGAATGCATCACAATAAGTGCGTTCTGCTCCCTCGAGAGCCAAATGTACTTAGTTGCAAATGCTTAACTCTCATCCCTTGAGACCCTCCTACCATGAATGCATCGTCATGAGTGCCTCCTATTCCCTCAAGACGCCAAACGCCTTCCATGCAAATGCTAGATTCATCCCTCTGGAGTGAACTAGGGCTGTTCGAATCTGAATTTTTTGGAATCGATTCCGATTCCTGGTTCTGGAATCAATGAAGTCGATTCCAAGAATCGATTCCTCAGTGTTGTTTTCGATTCTTTTTTTACAAAAGATTGGAGGAACCTAGTCCCGGAGTGACCACAGGATATAAGGATGTAGAAAGTATCCTTCTCTGAAGCTTTATTTTTAAAATGAAGATGCATTTCAATAACTCTGATAGATTTGAATTATGGATGTCCCTGAAATGGCCCATAGCCCAGCAGTAAATGTGCTTTACTAAATAAATAAACAAGGATGTGCATTCAGCATTGTTAGAACTACATGACATGTTTAAAATGCATGTGCACAGTTCAGTTGCAATGAAATAGCCACAATATTAGTCATTCAGATGCACGAGTAAGTTACTTTCATTACTATAGCAACAGTATAGGCTCTCTGCCATTAATCTGTGCTCTAGGCACATTTTCTTTCAGCATTATCATTGGATTATAAAAAAGAAAAAAAACAGCATTTCATTTAAAATGAAAATAAGACCCTCACATCTGCATCTGTTATCATAGACCAAGCAGCGCTCAAAACCTACCATTGTGGACAATTGTGTTTTGGGGTGCAAAATGTAGTAAACTTGTCCAAGATACAGGATCACAGAAGGAAATAATGACAAAAACGGAGCAATTCCAAGAGGGTCCTTGCACCTTGGTGCTCTGGCCCTAATAAACACCATTAACCTAAGTGAATGAAAGGTAGGCTAATAATCAGCGATATGCGTTAACATATGTTTTTTTTGAATGTTTCAGCATGGCATAACGTAAAACAAGTTGTTGTTAGAATTATGTTCTAGTGAAGCCATTACGCGATGACGCAAAATAACCGCTGAATTCTGTTGTTTTTTAAAGGTGCAATATGTAAGATTTTTGCAGTAAAATATCCAAAAACCACTAGGCCAGTGTTATATATTTTGTTCAGTTGAGTACTTACAATAGCCCAAATGTTTCCAACTATTTGTAAATCGTGAGAAAATTGCGATTTTAACCAAGGAACCGGGACGTGTGAGGGAGTCGCCTGTCAATGGCGTCATATCCATGTTACCCTCGGTTTCCGCTTTTACTGCCGTAGAAACCATGGCAACATGGTAACGTCTAGTGGCACGCTGTTGTAGTTTCGTTCAAACATTATGGACCATGGCAAGCAGACTTTGGAACAAAATGAGAAATCAAAAGAGGACCAGTATCGATGTGGCGTTTTCGAGATGGCGAGAGCTTCGCAACAAACTTCGACTTGACAGAGATGCCGTTCGTGCTTTATTAGACAGGTGAGCAAATGTACATAAAACGAATCAATGTTATGTAGCTCAACACAATGAAATATTATAATATCATCAGTATGATGTAGCTACTGCTAGTCTCATACAGCCAACAAACTAACATTATAACTTTCAACACACTCAAATGCAGTTTAGATAGTGTAGACCAAGTGAAACAGCATTGCGTTTCCTCAGTTTTAATTGGTCAAATAAACTGACTTGTATGAGTAGTAATTCAGCACTTGTGGGTAGTTCGGTAGAATGAAATGTCCTCATTTCTTTATATCCCCCAGGACTCGCGCGTGTGGCGCTGATATCTGTCTCTTATTAGTAATCGCGCCCTGCTTCATACCACAGTCGTGTTAAAAAACATTAATGCATTCACTCATCCATAAACATTATTTCCTCATAAACATTATTAGATCCATCGGTATGACGACAAGTTCCATGATTCAACGCTCATTCACTGCATCATCAATCTACGCCTTTGTTATTGTTTTGAAGAGGTTAGCGACCCCTAGCGGCGAAAAAATACATAGTGTAGCTTTAACTAGTTCATTGAAATGAACTGTTCGAAAGAACCTTTTGCAGAAATTAAACGGACTTCCAATCACTATTAGTAAGCCACAGACAAATTAATGATTAACTCTGTTGAACTGAAAAGGGCTCTTAAAGAGGAGTCGATTCCCCTCAACGGAATCGATTCCAAACTTTGGAATCAACTCTTGATTCCCAACACCTTGGAATCGAGAAATCGATTATTTTTGGAATCAATTCCCAGCCCTAGATAGAATGAACAAGAACATAGCTTACGGTGAATGCAACGTAATGAGTGCACCCAGCATTTATCGTGCGTGCGCATACAAACAAGCGGCTCCTGAAGACAAAAAAAGTTGATGACGTGTATCACAGGTGCCCTTTCATACTCACGGCCGCTCTGCTTGTGACGTCTTGGACTGTCGTTGGCCAATGATTATTGGAGTGTTTACACATGTGCTTCAGGCACCGGTCACACTGATGGCGTTCCGCCCATTGCATTAACTCCATGACGCAACGTTGATTTTTCATTGTTGCTATTATTGTCGATTCTACTCCGTGTAATGACAATTTTAAATGACATATGAGATACAGTTGGGTGACAATCTGATTTTAGAGATCTATATGACTCGAACCAGAGGGTCCCAATTCAAACAATGAATAGCAATGTGGGTGACTGACATTTTCATAACAGAAAAGGTTGTCTGAGCTGTGCCAAACATTGGCACGTGTGGTGCAGACAAAGCAGGATGTCTGGATGGAGCAGCATTGTAAGTTAAAGTCCTATAGCACAATTGCATGGCACTATGCCAAGGTCATGGGTTCCCAGAACAAACTGATAATGTATTCTTTGAAGGGTCTCTTTGCCAAGTTTCCAAATTGCTTTGGATTAAAGCATCTTTCACATGAATAATGATAATATGAATTGCTGCGAAGCTTGGAAAAGGGAATCTACATGACATTAATGTACATTGACAAATTTTTTTTTTTTTTTATGATTATGAGAACTATTTTAACAAACAAAATAAAGAAGAATTCTCAAAGTGCCATTCAAGTAATAGTACACCTGGTAAAAAAATTATTAAATCTGATTTAAGATTAACATAAATGGCAAAAATTATCTGAATGTATCATATGCATATTTATAAACTACTTCAACAACAAACAAACAATAAATAAATGTCAGGGAATACCAGACTCGCAGACAGAGAGTTTAACCCAAACAGGTATTTATTGACAGAGATATGCACAGTTAAGCCGGTGAGTTATGGAGCAGTCAGAGTGATGATGAGCAGATGAATAATGAATAATAATCATAATAATAATCTCTTTCCTTTTTACCAGGGTAACGGAGGACTGGTGGTGACTGGAGCGTGAAGAGTGGAGAGAGCACAAACCTCTATACAGGCAAGTATAATGTTCCAAACAATAACTTAATTTGCAAAGTTAACTGAATCAACACTGAACTGATCTCAGTTGAACAATGACACTACTGACTTTTGTAGAGCTGCTTTACAGCAGAATTTGTCTCATATTTGATGATGTTTGCATCATTGATTGTTATTTTCCTGCGTATTAATGTGAAGCTGCTTTAAAACAATTTGTATTATATAAAGCGCTATTGTTACGAGCTGCTCTGAGGCTTGAAGGGTTAGGATCCAAAAGCAACTTTATTTAAAGGGTAATCCACAATTGTAGTCAGAGAAAAGGCGAAAGGTCATACACAGGTAGACAGTCCAATCAGGCAAACAAAACAAGGGACACAGGCAAGAATTCCAACGAAACCGAGAGACATGAAACCAGGGATAACGCTCAGAAATGCAGTGTGAGACAAAACAAGGCTTAGCCAAGAATGACAGGGTGAACAGGCTAGATATAGGCAGAGGTAATGAGGTAAATGAGACACAGGTGTAAACAGTGAGTGCTGATGAGTCCGGGCAAAGGATTATGGGTGATGTAGTCTATGATGGAATGACAGTCCGGGTTCGAGTGGCCTCTGGTGGTGATCAGGGGCACTCACACCGGTGAATTGTTACAGCTATATAGATAAAAGTGACTTGGCTTAAGAGTAATTGCTCAAAAATGCATGCATACTGCTGTTTTTAAGGAATGTTAGACATATTTTTAGTGTGTACTTAGAATATATTAATACATAAACGTGCCATAAACTCTGATCCAACAATACAGATTCAGTTTGGTCAGAAAGAAAGTCTTTGTGTAATGGACTGTATACGGTTTTATATTAAAGGGGACATAACACACACAGTTTCTGCCAGTCTCATGTTAATCTTGAGTACCTATAGAGTAGTATTGCATCCTTTATATCTCCAAAGAGTCTTTAGTTTTATCATATTTATAAAAGACAGATACGCTGTACCGATTCTTTCCGAAAACAGTCGAGCTCATGAGGTGTGCAGTGGGCGGAGCTAAAGAGTCATGAGCACACACACACACACACACACAATACATCATGGCATTATCCCTGGATAACTTTCCATTCACTATACGTTTGTGTTGTTTACATTATATGCAACTGCGTGCAGACTGCCAACAAAACACACACATTTGATGCAGTTTCACTCACCGCCTGCGGTTTCGACTCATGACCGGGAGCAAACAAACACACTTGCAGAACTCCGTTGTTGCTCCGGAAAAACAAACTGCATCCACTGTTTCCTTAACGCTGGGTTATTTGGGAAGCTGAGCAAGGTCATCTTTCCCTCACAACCAGAAACACACTTCTTTAGTGACATTGTTGATTTTGTGGTCTAAAAACAAAATGGCAGCACTGCCGACGGCTTCTGTAACCCGAGCGAAGCTCGCTCGCGCGCTCTTGCTCTCGCTCTGGCTGATGGATGGATGTATGTGTGTATGTGTATGTGTGTGTGTGTGTGTGTGTGTGTGCGCACGTGCTCATCCGGGAGAAGTGCACATACAAGCAATTCCGCCCTTTATGACGTCATACAGGGCCATACTCGCAAAAATCTTTCTGAAACTTGTTCGAACTCCATCATACGTCCAACTCGTTTTTTGAAATTTTGGCCATGTTTAGCATGAGAATCCAACTCTTTAACAGTGTAAATAAGTCAGAATGCATGGAACAGCATTAGACCCCCCCCTTTAAGAAATTGTGCTTGCATCAACTATTTCCTTTGTATATTTAAAAAAAGTATTGAATATTCCTCCTGCTGCTAAACTCAAATAAATAGCCTTTATTTGTAGGACTGTCAAGGCGGTTTATTCTCAAAGGTCAGCTTCACTGACACTGCTGCTTTCCACAACACACTATTAACTTATTTTATTTATTTATTTGTTGTTGTTGTTCTCTGCCTTCACATCTGGCCTTGGACCGTGTCAGGGATGTATGCGTTGGGCGTTTGTGTAAGAAGCATAAATGAGGGTGCTCATGCAACACATCGGAACGTTAAATCAAATTCGACACAGTGCTCATAGAAACGCATTAAGCTTGAAGGGCCAGCTCATCACTTGTTAACAGAAGATTTATTATGATAGTCTATTATGATACTCAATGGGTGTGAAAATTGAAAAGCTGTTTTGTGGTTCACGAGATAAGCAAGGTAAGCAAAGCTAATGATGGCTGGGTCATTTTTAAATGCCGTAAAATAAAGGGAAGGACACTTGAAACTAAACTTTTAAACTTCTGGCTGACACTTGACAATGGCAAGAAATGACGATGATAATCCAACAAGAGAGCTTCCAGTGTTCCCAGATGAGGCTATTTAATGCTAATAATATTTAATAATTTTATTACTTTTAATATACCTAATATGCAGCTATATTAAAAATTGCTAAAATGAAATTACAATGAACAATACTTCTATAGCATGTATTAATTATAATTTTTTAAATATAGTAATAGACTAACATTTGAAGTTGTATTAGTTGTTCTATTGTGAACGATTATGAATTAACAGAAAACACTAGTATACTTATTTAAATAAGAAATTAATTTATATATTAATAAATGCTATAAAAAATTTTTGATATTGAGTAATTGAGTAAAATGTTAAAAATTGTCAAAGTTATGTTCAGTTTGTCTTAGTTATCATGAACTTTTAGTTTGTTTTCATTCATTTCTCGTGTTCCTTTGTTTAATTTTCCCGCCACTCCTTTGTTACCATGGTCACCATCACTATGAGTTTGTTCTATTAATCATCTTGTTTGAATTCCTATTTAAGTTGTACACTCACGTTAATTCTCTATCCGGTCATGATCACATTTAGTGTGTGTTGCTCCTGCCTGGTTTGTGGATCATCCTTCCACCTGTGACAACTGTATTGTAACAAATATTAAAACCGTTTCACCGTTTGTATCACTCCGCTTGCGGCAACTGTCATGACGGTCGAGCAAATCCACCATAAATTTTAAAAATACTACTGTTGTTGTGTCACGAAATGTAGTTTTAACAGTTTTTTTTTTGGACCTCAAATATGTGACTCATATATAAACATAGTGTCTATTTTACAGTTTGTTGAGTGCCTGTTTTACAATTTGTGCAGATGTGAGCTCCAGGCCGTCAGCGGCCGTTCAGCGCTCGTGTACCCGTCGAGAACAGCTTCATCTCAGCCAGTCCTTCGGGAATTTGCCGCTGGCTCTTATGTAGATAGTGGTTAAACATGAGATATAATTAATTTGTGGTATATCATACGAGCAATCTTTGGTCTTATTAATCTATTACATGTTCCAGAGCAAATCGATTTTGGTTAAGGAGAAAATTAAGTTTCATAACTTTATATTTAGGCTATATTTAACTTTGTATGGCCTACTAGAGTGCTGCTTTTGTACGTTTGACTGAATTGTTTACTTGTGTTTTATTTCCTATTGTCTTTTATAATGGCTATTGTTATTAATTTAAATATTATTGTTCAATAAATATTTTATATAAATATTTATATAAATATGCCCTATTTGGTATTGAGAAAGGGTCTGTCAGTGATTGCAATAGTCGACTTCAGTAACAGTTACATTATTACACCATTAGATGGCGGCAAAGACTCTTTATGAGTGTCTGGTTGTAACCAAGGAAGTTGTTTTAGCGCTGTCAATCTTTTAAAAGACAAAGATATCGCTTTCCTCAGCGGACATTCAAACTGATTTTTTAATGGATATAATATTATGGACATCGACCTAAAGAATGAATGCTATATCAGATGCAGGTAATACACTTGTTTAGTCGATCTCTCTCTCATATTACCATAATACTCTACATAATACAATAAGCTTTAATTAAGTGACTCGACGTTCCTTCGTTACTAGTTCTAAAGTGACGTTTTAGAATTAGTAACGGAGGCTTGGGCTCAACTGTCAATTTGAGATTTGAATCTGTGGTGGAAGGAAGTAGTTCTGCACAAAAGACACCCTGTTGTTGTTTCTGATTTATTTACACATTTGTACCTTCAATCTGTTGTATAAACACAATATCACACGAGTAGCCGTGCTATATGACTGTATATCAGTGATTACCTACGGCCGAATCACAGCCATGCTGATATACAGCCATATCACACTTCTACTCATGTGATATTGCTCATATAATGTGTATAATATAATATAAACATAAATAGAAATCTTAAATTACAGGTTGGGAACTACCGTTTTTTCTAGTTGAAGGATGACAATTCATGAAATTGCTTAATAAAATACAATTTGAATAAAAATGTATGTCCATACTCCAGAACACTTCTGTTACGTCCCCCCTTATACTTGGCGTCTTGGGGTAATGGGACGTAACACATGAAAATTTTTTTACAAATAAAATGTTTTTTAAAATTAAGATACTTTGCTCTATTAAGGAAATGTGATGTGTGCAATTAGGAAACAGGCAGAGACAAAACTGAATCTGAACTTGCTTTTAGTAAGAAAAATAATTCAACGTAACAAAACACCCAATAATACACTAAACAGTGAACTAAATATATACAATATATATATATATATACAAACATAAATAATTAACGATAACAAAGTGAGGGACAAGAGCGGTGCTAAAGAAAATAAATCAATATAATACAAACACGTTAACTAATCCCCAACACATACGCTAAGCTAAGCAAAAGAAAATAGGAAAATAACATCTTCAGCTTAGAACGCCACTAACTACGCTAGCTAATAAACAGAAATACATGGATTGGCGCCCGCTCATAACCTAGTGTGTTTAAATAACTTTACGTGCTGTGAGATGTAGGTCACGTGACATACTAACCTGGTCCCATCACTATCCATCGGAGAAGGACTTGAATAAACTCTGGTAAACCGAGAGTCGAGTCACAGCATAAACTCGATAAAACAGCGTTAGGGAGAGTAAAGTTCCAACGGAAGTAAACTAACACACAATAACTCTAAATATAAAAAAAGAAACTAAGCAAGAGCAAATGTAGGAGAGCAAACAAAGGACATACAAATGCTCTTTTATCAAAGTCAAATGGGTCAGAATTCACGTGCTTTTCACTGCCGTATTAATATTAAAACGGTGTTTTCATAACGCCGCCAGGCGTTAAGTTAATGTCTCACGCCACCACGCGTTAAAATAACGCCACTCGCCGAAAGACGCTAAGTTGACGCCACACCCCACTCAAAATGCAGATTTACATGGGCACACCTCTACTGGTTTGAGAACTCTACGGCAAGTCGGAGCATCCAGTTTGCAAGAGCACGAAGATGGCAAGGATTGTAAATATATATACACACTGTATATGATATACTGTGTATGTGAAGTGTAAATGCACATACATATCAACACCAAACTACACGTTTTCCTGTTTTCTCATATTATACTGGATAGTGTGTAAAAAATTATAATTAAAGTAACACAAGTAAATGCACATTTACTTGTATATGTTAAATATAACAAAGCAACATCAAAATCTTATAACACTGCATGCAATAAAACTGCATGCAAAACATCCACAAAACTGCACTGTCAATTTTCCAGCTGTTTTAAGCCACGAATATTTAGAAATATTCACAAATTATTTAATCTTTTTTTTGCGAGCTGAATATGCTATAGGCTATTTTAGTTGACTCTCACTCTACAAATCCTTTAAAATGAATGGTATTCAGAACAGAACAAGAATGAAAAATGTAGCTATAGGCTAGCCTATATTTGAACGTCAAGCCAAAACGAATTTGTTTAAAGCTAAACTCAAACAGAAATGCGCGTTATAGCCTACCTCTCTCATTTGTCACAAATCCAAATATTTCCATATTCACAATGTATTTGGATGCTAAACTATATTTATTATTTAAAAGTTTTGTACTTCATGTTTCAATACCGATGACAACAAACATGCGCAAAAAATATGCTTGGCATAACAGCACAGTGAACGGCACAGATTGTATACACGGACTATTCCAAATGAGCAGTGTAACATTTTATACATTAAGTTGACTATTTTATTTATTTTAACAGGCTGCGATGTTAAGTTACACTGATAGATGTTGTGTGTGTGCGTGAGGCGCCGGCGCGATCACTTGAATTTTCTTAAAACAGCGGAAACAATTAAAAATACTCCGTAATTTTTGGTAATAAGAGTATCATTCGAATCTGTGAAGGGTAAACTATTATTTGTGTACACTCACAATAAAAACAAAACATTGCTTGTATAAAGAAAACAAACCCCCCGTCATATGGCAAGATAAACACCGTAAAAAGCGGCGCTTTTCAGGCACACTAAAACGTCATCAAATTCGGCGTCATTGACGTATTTCGCGTTATGAAAACGGCGTTTTAATATTAATACGGCGGTGAAAAGCATGCAAATTCTGACCGATTTAGCTTTCGATACTCTTTCCCCCTCGTGTCATATCCGGATCTTTATACGCGCCCACTAGCGTCTGATTGGTTCTCGGTGTGCCGCATGGACCCAATGACTGGCAGGAACATCATCCAATCACAAGACCTGTGAGATGAGATAGTGAAGAGAGAGAGAGAAAAAGAGAACAACCCTCCCAAAACAATACGGGACGTAACAACTTCCTAATTCATTGTCAAGGCAAATGCTATCATTAGTGCAGCTAGGAATCTTGTACATTACAAGGACTGTTATTGTGTGAAGAATATTGATGAAATTTTTTTGGGAGCTTTGTAAATGTAGTCAGGAATTGTCATCTTCATTTCGGCATGTCTGACTAGTGTAGTATATTTGCCCTGGATGGCTAAAACTAGCACAGTATATTGATAAAAAGTAAAATAAAAAAAAATAACAGACTCAAAGAAAACTATAACAGATACACTTGTTGATTTAATTCTATTTTTGCTTCAGCCATGAACCAGAAGGCATTAGCTGTCAAATCAGTCACTGCTCATTGTACAGTGAATTTCAGTTTCTTTTGTCCAACAAAATAAATGTATCTTACTACAGTGACAGTGTCTCTGAACGATGAGTCGACTTCATGTTTCTCTGTCAGACTTGCACCATCCATTTCCCAGACAGCACAAATATGAATCTGTCATTCCTTGGAGAGCAGCATTCTTGAGTCATTGAGCGGATCACTGCAGGAGTCAGGGATGAGTTTAGACAGATTAAATCACAACAACAGTGCAGCCACAACAAGAAAAAAACGTACATTATAATACTGGGTGGGGGGGGGGGGATAGAAATACAGCGAAGCCTTATAGGCTATGCCAGCCTGGCCCATATTTTAAAAATAGTCAATTTATAGCACATTGCTTGGCTTTCAAACTCATTATGGCACCGGTTGCATCTGGGAGAGCCTGTGATTTTTATTTTTAATACATAACATGGCGTAGTTGAGAAATGACAGCTAAACAATGACGACAACCCTCCCCCATTTCTCCGCAACGGAGCTAAAGCCGCTAGGAGAAGCTTCGGATGAATGAAAGCCATGAATAAGCTCACTGAGATTACTTCATGTAAATGGAAGCCTCCTACTCATCCCTGCAGGCTTGAGCACTTACTTGGCAATGTTTTCCAGAAGGCTGTTTTTACCTGTCATAACAACATGTGTGCCACACAAAGCCCCTTCATCAATTAGAGGCGTGATTATGGTAAGCCATGCACGAGTATTGTTTATTCTTCTCGCACACGAGGGGAAGTCGTCCAGGCCAGCTGAATACAGCTTATATCACGTTCTGTCTTCCTAGCAAGCTTGATAGGCTTATTCAAGGCCTGCGGTGGTGACTGTGCTTTAAGGAATCGGTTATTTCTCCACAGAGACAGAGAATATTCCCAATCAGTCAACTGTGAAAAAGCAACATTTACAAAGCCTCCTGTGACAAAAAACTATTACAAACAAATTGCCAGAGTTACGAAATTGTTTGCTCGTTTGAATGATTGTGTGTGTAATTGGTGTTTAAAGGAATAATTCATCCCAAAATGAAAACTCTGTCATCATTTATTCACCCTCACGTCGTTTCTTCCATGAAACACTAACAAAAATACCATTGGTGTACACTCTAAAAATGGCTGGGTTAAAAAGAACCCATTTGGCAACCCAGCGTTGGGTAAATATCGGACAGAACACATGCTGGCTGAAAGTAACCCAGAAAGTTGGGTTGCACAATTTAACCCAAATTCTACACGTATTGACTAAATGCTGGGCTAATTGTACCTCATTATTGGTTATTTCCATTTTCTTGCAGCAAATGCAATTTATATATTTTATTTAGGTTATATAAATTATTTAATTAGGCTATATATGGGTAATTTAGGAAATTAATGTACATTAAACAGTCTAAATCAAATAATTTTATTTAATGGCAAATTCATTAACAACACCAAAACATTTAGAAAGTGACAGGAGCAAAAGGAGCAAACTCTGTGCTTCTGGCATCTGTGGAAAGAAAAAAACTGGTGTCAGTACGGCTGGAACTGTCTATTCAACAGATGACACTATTCGCGTTTGCTGTGTTAAATAACAGCGTTATGCCTCCTCTGTCGGACATTACAGTCTCACCTTCCGTTCAGCGCGTGGCACAAGCGTCGCTCCCATAATAACAAATGGAGATGTTCACACTAAGTAAGGCAGTGGTAGCTGATTTTAACCCTGGCTGTGTCGAAACGTGTCGTAGCTGTTGTCATGACACTCGTTTAAGGGGAGATGATACTTCGTTATGGCCGCGTCGCGTCTCTCACTCGAACTGCAACGCAAGCGAACCAGCAGACATGAAATGATGTTAGCGGAGCAAACAATGGTAAATGTAATTGTAAACAAAAGTCGAAACTACAAATGTTTTTCATCTGTAATTATTTCATACACAAGTGTATACAAACCTTAAAGTTATTCAGGAAGATCACCTCAGGAAGTTTTCTCTCAGGACAAAAGACGAAATGACCGTTACCAATCCAGATTATTCCAGTTTGGCAAACCAGCAGTTGGATACTATAACCCAGCAGGCTGGGTAGTTTATGAGGGGGTGCATCATTTCTACTGTCAGTGAGTTACACACAAAACAACCCAACACTTTGAAAATAACCCAACAGGCAGAACCCAGCAGTCTGGGTAAAAAAAATAACCCAGCAAATTTTAGTGCATGTACTAAAACAGGGAATTTCAGACTAGGCCGCAGGGGGCTAATGAAATTTTTTATATAAACATAATGTAATAAAATATTAAAACAATATCATAAAAGCGAGAATGTGTAATGGCCGCAAATCAGTTGAGTAAAGGATTTAATGACAATCACTTGTTTCATTCCTGAAAGAATCAGTTCAGTGAGTAATTCAATGACTCAACTATAAAGATAGTCAGTTTTATTCCTGAATTAACCCTTAAACGCATACCTCAGGTCTTCAGTGACCCGGGTTGTCGTTCACTACCCTCCTCCTCATTAATGTTTTTTTTAAGTTAGACATCAACCTTCTTAGTATTCCTCAATCAATTCATTCAAAAAAATATAACAAGAAAAAAAAAATTATAAAATAATGTCTGTTTTCCCATTCATTTTTTGTACAAATTGTAACGACCCGAGGTGTGTAACAGTGTAAGTATATATTTTTCTGCACAACAATAATTGAATCTTTGATGACTGAATAAGTGCAATTCACCTTATTTCCATAAGGTGGCAATGTCTGATACACAATGATGAAGTGACGTTTCACTCATAGTTACCGCAGGCAGAAAACAGAAGAATAGGAAGAATCAACAGCAAAACTTGAAATGGCTCTGATTTACTACAGAGCAAGTGCTGAACGCAATCAAATATTACTGTCACTGTCACTTGATGGTGAATCTGCTGAAGAAGCTGTCAGTGATCAGAATATTGATTTTGAAAATGTTGAAAGTGATACTTTTGAGAATATGTTTGAGATGGTGAATATGAGCCAGATGCTGAATGTACTGGGAAATGAGCTCTGACAAGGACAGTGATGTTGGTATAAAACATCTGTTCAAAATGAACCCTTCCAAGATCCAAAAGGTAACAAAATATGCTTTATTTTATTCTTCTGTAATTGTTACTCTAATATCAGGAGAGTTTTATATTATCGTGACAGGTAGAGATCCATCTGTGTTAGATATAGATCCTGGTCACTAAAGGCCTAAATATGAAATAATGATTGGCGAAAACATTCATGCATTTAAGAGTTAATCAACAGTTTTAAATGAATCATTTTAATTAATCAATGAATCAATCATGAATATTTGAGGCTAAAGGCTCATGTCATCCGTGCTTCATGGGTTGACAACACCATTGCTTCTCAAATCTGTCCTGGGGACTCCACTGCATACTTTCTGTCACCCTCAACACATTCAATCCAATGCTGCATCCCAATTCGGCTACTTATGTACTGTTTTTATGAAGACAAAGTACATACTTTTGGGTGTGTAGCAGAATTGTGGGCAAGCTTTGGGACATACTATTTCATTATAATTGCATCTTTAACGGGCCGCTCTGTCACTTAGTCATATGCATCCTGTCACCGTTTAAACTGCCCTGGCAATCATCTTGTCACAGTTAAAATCCTCCACATTCAATTTAATTGAATTTCCTACCGTATCAGCCAGTCTTGATCTGCCAGTCGTGGGTCTTTCATGCGGAGACTCTCCTCATTTGTTTGCATAATGATGCATTTAAAAGTTAACCAAACAGATCTTCATAAAAGTTCACAGTGCTGTTGCAGATTAAATATAATGTGGATAACACTAAATAATAAACTGAGCTATTCCAAGAGGGTCCTCGCACCGTTGGTGCTCGGGCGCTACATATCTTTTCGTCAGGTTAGATACTGATTATTAATAACTCAAACCCCTTTATCTAAACCTCTCTACTTAACCGTCGGACTCGCACATCCGGCATGTTTTTAGTTTTTTTAACACTTTTTATTCATGTTTGTAGTTCTAATTGAATCCATCCTCCAACGCACAATGGGTTGTGGGCAATATTAGCCGTTAGAGTGTGCATTTCTGCACTTCAGATTCTAACGGGAAAAAGTAGACCATCCGTGTATCTTTGGAATACTCATTTCAACATACTACGATTTGGGACACACTCATTCTAATTTCGAATACTATTTAGGATGGATAGTATGCGAATTGGGACGCAGCACAAGTCTTGCAGTCTCTACTAATGAGCTGATGAGTTGAATCGGGTGTGTAGATGAGGAAGACATCCAAAATGTGCAGTGGTGGGGGTCCTCAGGACTGCTGTAGACCAGTGCTGCATCCTTTGAAGGGCGCATTCGAAGGCAGTTCACAGCAGTGCGACGAAGGCTGTCCCAATTTGAAGGCTCCAAATGTGTCTCATCAACGGTAGCTGTCACAGTTGCTAGGCGACAAGAACAGTCCTCTGTAGGCTAGACCGTCCCATTTAACAACGCTCAGTCCGACCTTCACAGCCTTCGAAGAATGCAGCCTTTGAATTGTGACACAGCCCAGGGGTGTCCAAACTTGGTCCTGGAGGGCCACTGTCATGCAGAGTTTAGCTCCAACTTGCCTCAACACACCTACCTGGAAGTTTCTAGTATGCCTAGTAAGACCTTGATTTGCTGGTTCATGTTTGTTTCATTGAGGTCAGAGCTAAACTTTGCAGGACAGTGGCCCTCCAGGAGCATGATTGGACACCCCTGTAGTAGACCATCTACAATCCACAAATAAAACTGTATCTGTAAAAAAAAAAATCAGTCATTGATTTATTGTGTTTATTTTCAAAACTTTCAATGGACTCATTGTAAAAGTAACTTTATTAAAGGCACAATATGTAATTTTCGCAGAGGTCGCTTATTCAAAAACAAAGGTGTAGCTTGATAACGCCTTGATTTCGCCGAATCATGGGAGTTGTTGTCTTCACCTCTACAGCCGGTGGAAAAGAATCCGATGGGACTCTGGCAGAAATCATATTCATGGATGAGCTAATGTATTAAAGATTTATTAAAGGGTTAGTTCACCCAAAAATTTAAATTATGTCATTAATTACTCACCCTCATGTCATTCCAAACCCATAAGACCTTCATTCATCTTCAGAACACAGATTAAGATATTTTTGATTAAATCCGAGAGCTCTCTGATCCCTCCATAGACAGCAATTTAATTAACACTTTCAAGGTCCAGAAAGGTAGTAAAGACCTCGTTAAAATAGTCCATGTGACTCCAGTGGTTTCAACCTTAATTTTATGAAGCGACGAGAATACTTTGTGTGCGCAAAAAACAAACAAAATAACGACTTTATTCAACAATTTCTTCTAGCCTGTGTCAGACTCTTACACTGTTGACACAGTGTAAACAGTGCAGCGCTTCCAGAACGCCGGCTTACCATTGGCTGACGCTGTTCACGTGAGCACCACGACGCATGCGCACGAGTCGCTCTGCCGTAGAACTAGGAAGCGCTGCACTGTTTACACTGCGTCAACAGCGTACGAGCGTAATAAAACACATAATATATTAAAGTGTCTTTGGTGTTTCCATGGTTTAAACATTTCTGGATTTAAACATTCTTGAAAACATTTGGGATAATGTAAGTACACAAGTCAACAAAATATGTAACATTGTTCTAGTGGTTTTTGGATATTTTAATCCAAAAATCTTACATATTGTGCCTTTAATGTTTATTTAGTTGTCAAGTACAATCTAAAAAACGCTGGGTTATTTTTTGTACCCAAATGCTGGGTTAAGCCTGTTGGGTCTTTTTTTTTTTTTTGAAATCATAAATCAATGAATTGTGTGAAATCTGAAGTTTTGAATTTGACATAATGGTTGTTTTAGTCTTCTTTCTAAAGACTAGATGAAAATTGTGAGATGAAATGCAGTTGTTATATTGACAACCATACACATATTTATAATTTTTATTATAATTTTTTTCAATCTATAGGTTTTTATGCATGAAAATATATAGCTGCCTTTATATTTCAAGATGAGGGTCTCTCACAAGGGGATCATGGGGGTCATCAACAACTTTGAGAACCCCTGTCCTTACCCATCGTGATGCGCTAAATTTGAATATGCTCCAGTGCGAATGAGATATGAGGGCAATGGCTGCTTAACTTCTTTTGTGCTCCACAGAATAAAGTCATATGAGTTTCAAACAACATGAGGGTGAACTACTTCTTTAAAGTACGACACTGATTACGGCAGATGCGAAGAAAAAAAATATAACTGAGCTCAGCCAAAGATCTTTTTTATACGCTCCAGGTGTTTTCTGGATGGCAAATTCGCCCAGCAAACAGCTTAGGTTGCATTTCACAAGTGCTGAGATTGGGGAAAAGATCCAGAGTGTTTTGAAGTATCATTTAGGAGCTAATGTCTGTGTTTCATGTCAGTCCATGAAAAATGAGCGTTCCTCTCTGATCGTGATGTTGGTTTCCCGATGGAAACCGATGAGCGCCGCAAAAGCTTTTCATGGTTGCAAATAGGCCAGCATGTCTTAGCCTCAAGAAAACAGACGGCCTACATTTTAAGGTTGGAAGAAGATACTATAAAAGCCTTTAGAAAGAATGTGAAAAATGAGCAGGCCAACAGCTCAAAGGCCACCAATGCCATGTGCACAATGAGTGCACTCAACAGTCCTCTAAACAGCAAGCTGTAAGGGCAAATGAAAGCGAAAGGAGCTAGTTTTGTGCCACAAGATACGACTGGGTCATTTGTCGCTTTGAAGGAGTAAAGGAACAGGGCAAATTATGGACACAATTTTTCAATGGAGCGTGACAACAGCCATCCTTCATCTTTAACTCATCTCCTTCCCAAAGGCCCATAGATTCATTTTTATTGGTAATTTATACCTGCAGTACTGATATAACATGTCAGAGCGCTAATATGTGCTTCTAATAAATGAAACCACATGCTGCCTTCTCTACCAGTCATCATTCTCTTAAGAACATTTCTGGAAGCACAGAGCATCTGTCAGTGCCCTATAACCACTGATTTGTACATTTCTTTGTCTGTTTTCCCCTGTGGTTTCTAGAGAAATGCACTTTATTTCAAGTTGCTTTGCTTTGAGGGCTTGACGTTGATGTTCTCTGACACTTTTATTTTAAGTCATTTTCACTTTTTAAACATCGTGCTAAGCATGGAAGCAGAACGCAATCCGGTTTGCTCTGTTCTAACATAGCGACTGGGGAAAATACAATGAAATAACATGGCAGAATTGCGGTCCTGATCCATTGGATGTTCATTCATAACCAATATGCATGAAACCCATTTTAAATGGACTAATCAACATTATGAAATGCCAGATGGGTGATAAAGAGGACACAAAGGCAACAATGGGAAGTTGAAGGCTGGACCAAAGGCTTTTGAAGCTCTTTTTAAAGATCCAGTAGAGTTTTCTGAGAGCTTTATTCAACCAAATGCTTTATTTTATCTATTTCACAGTTTATTGACTGAATCGGGAATCATTGCATTTAATGCTAAAAGGTTGGTGAGGCTTACCAAAGTGGAAGCTGAATTGATTATGTCTCTATGGAAACAGAATGGCTGATGTTACATTTCTGGTTTTGTGCCTGAAAGGTGTCCCGCAGAACTATTTCCTTGTTAATTAGCACAGGCGGTGGTGCTCCAACATTGACCTCTTTTTATTTATTGCCTTTTTCATATCACATATTTTAGTAATCATCATTAATTAGGTATCATTCGAAAGCTTACAAACTCAAAATTCATCCTGTGAAAACCATTTTGAAACATTTTGATGTGTTACCATGGAAACGGTACTTTAAATTCTTTTAGCAGGCTCCTCCCCTAGAGGGCGGTGTCAGGTTTCATATTACAACATTTATTTTAACTACTTTATAATCAAAACTTTTTTCTAATCTTGACAAAACACATATCGTCTGAAAGGACTGAGTCTCAAGGTTCCATATTTTGTGATAGAAGTTATATTTGGACAGAAATTTATTAATTTGTTACAGGAGAATGCATCAAAAAGAAAACAATGGGATGTGGCTGACACCCGGTGGCTGTGTTTGGTACAGCGCCTAAACAAAATCACATAGGAACCAAAATGTTTGTGATATCAACTTCAAATTTGGAACACAATTTGGTTAGATACAGTGGGGAGAACATGTATTTGGAACACTGCCGATTTTGCAGGTTTGCCCACTTACAAAGCATGTAGAAGTCTGTAATTTTTATCACAGGTACTCTTCAACTGTGAGTGACAGAATCTAAAACAAAAATCCAGAAAATCACATTGTATGATTTTTAAATAATTAATTTGCATTTTATTGCATGACATAAGTATTTGATACATCAGAAAAGCAGAACTTAATATTTGGTACAGAAACCTTTGTTTGCAATTACAGAGATCATACGTTTCCTGTAGTTCTTGACCAGGTTTGCACACACTGCAGCAGGGATTTTGGCCCACTCCTCCATACAGACCATCTCCAGATCCTTCAGGTTTCGGGGCTGTCGCTGGGCAATACGGACTTTCAGCTCCCTCCAAAGATTTTCTATTGGGTTCAGGTCTGGAGACTGGCTAGGCCACTCCAGGACCTTGAGATGCTTCTTACGGAGCCACTCCTTAGTTGCCCTGGCTGTGTGTTTCGGGTCGTTGTCATGCTGGAAGACCCAGCCACGACCCATCTTCAATGCTCTTACTGAGGGAAGGAGGTTGTTGGCCAAGATCTCGCGATACATGGCCCCATCCATCCTCCCCTCAATACGGTGCAGTCGTCCTGTCCCCTTTGCAGAAAAGCATCCCCAAAGAATGATGTTTCCACCTCCATGCTTCACGGTTGGGATGGTGTTCTTGGGGTTGTACTCATCCTTCTCCTTCCTCCAAACACGGCGAGTGGAGTTTAGACCAAAAAGCTCTATTTTTGTCTCATCAGACCACATGACCTTCTCCCATTCCTCCTCTAGATCATCCAGATGGTCATTGGCAAACTTCAGACAGACATGGACATGCGCTGGCTTGAGCAGGGGGACCTTGCGTGCGCTGCAGGATTTAGTAGTGTGTTACTAATGGTTTTCTTTGAGACTGTGGTCCCAGCTCTCTTCAGGTCATTGACCAGGTCCTGCCGTGTAGTTCTGGGCTGATCCCTCACCTTCCTCATGATCATTGATGCCCCACGAGGTGAGATCTTGCATGGTGCCCCAGACCGAGGGAGATTGACCGTCATCTTGAACTTCTTCCATTTTCTAATAATTGCACCAACAGTTGTTGCCTTCTCACCAAGCTGCTTGCCTATTGTCCTGTAGCCCATCCCAGCCTTGTGCAGGTCTACAATTTTATCCCTAATGTCCTTACACAGCTCTCTGGTCTTGGCCATTGTGGAGAGGTTGGAGTCTGTTTGATTGAGTGTGTGGACAGGTGTCTTTTATACAGGTAACGAGTTCAAACAGGTGCAGTTAATACAGGTAATGAGTGGAGAACAGGAGGGCTTCTTAAAGAAAAACTAGCAGGTCAATGAGAGCCAGAATTCTTACTGGTTGGTACGTGATCAAATGCTTATGTCATGCAATAAAATGCAAATTAATTATTTAAAAATCATACAATGTGATTTTCTGGATTTTTGTTTTAGATTCCGTCTCTCACAGTTGAAGAGTACCTATGATAAAAATTACAGACCTCTACATGCTTTGTAAGTAGGAAAACCTGCAAAATCGGCAGTGTATCAAATACTTGTTCTCCCCACTGTATGTAGCATTGATTTTATAGTAATTTTAGAGCAAAAATTATTTTGTAAAATATATATTTTATAAAAAAAATATAGTACATTTGATTTACAGTCAATTTAAACTTCCATAACTTTTTCATACTTTCAGGTCTATATTCCAAAGCATTCTTGAATTACAACCATTTATGTTTGGATAGTGCATTTTCACGTCTATTCTCAAAAAGGGGCGTGGTCACAGTTAGAAATAGGTAGAAATAGCTCTTTAACTTAAAGCTGCAGTCCGTAAGTTTTGCCTCTTTGTCGCCATCTCTGTTTGAAACCTGCAATTATCATCTTTACGTGGTTTGTGCATCGGCACGGCTCCTCAGCGCGGATGAATCTAATGTTTTGAGAAGTTTGTGTGGCTGTCGGTCACCGCACCGGTGTGGATACTGTACTTCGATCACAGATTCTACGTCTTGGAAGTACGATCAAAATAAGAATTTTCACCGGAAAATGTCATCAACAAGTAACATGTCTGCCACTTTTATTCTGACCAACTGAGGAAAAAAAGCATTACAATAAATTGTGCTACCAATGGTGATTCAATCTAACGATCGCTTAGCTCATATCACATCAAACCGTGCATATTATTATTATTGTTATACTTTTTTCTCAAATTGTTAATGTTATCAACATCAGCATTTCGTGACTTTGTGTATTTAGTGTGTATTAGCGTTACCTGTATATTTCAATTTCTGTACAGTCTAATCTTTTGCTTTTGACTACGGGTGAATCTCCAGTGGTCACTGATGACTGTTGTTTGGATCTTTCTGGATTACAGTCCGCCATCAAAATGGTAAATTTAATTATTCCGGCTGCTGTGAGAAAAGGCTATAAATGATCCACCACCTGCAGCATCCTCACATGCGATACTACTACTAGCCGGACTCCTTCTTTATGTATACAGACGTGATGTAATGACGCAAAGACATGCTCGAATTTCCTGCGGAAATCCACCAGTACCACTCTAATTATAACACATTATTACAAGCTTACCGTTGTGAATTGGGCTAAGGTAAGGAGATTGTTTTGAATACTGTCTGGTTATGTACTTGCTCAAATTTATTTTGGATAATTTTTAACCAAAAAAAGTTACGGACTGCAGCTTTAACAATTGCAGGTTACCACTTTTTACAGTATAGGCTTTCACTTTGACGATATTTGTCACAAAGTAAATCTAAATGAATTTCATATTAACACATAATGAAAAAATGTATTTGCAGATTACTACCATCTGAAAAAAAAAAAAATACTGATCATTAACCTCAGAACTGTTCAGATGGAATAAATCTCACAAATTGTGACGTTCAGATGAAGTGTCAACATCAGTAGGTGCGTAACAATCTAACTAATTGTTACAAATTTAGTGATGAGAAAAATACCCTGGCAAAGAGGTTTTCTTGACCAGATCCGTTCAGTAATACTGCAAATCTGAGAGAACTGTCGTTCCTGCAGTTCTGTATAAATTCACACTGAGCCTGATCAGCTGTAGAAGTTGCTTTCTAAGACCTCATGATATTAAGCAGTTAAGCGTATAAACACGTAATCGCTAAAATGCTGACTGCCCCCATTACTACATGTAGTACTGTAGCTATAAATAGAAGCACAGTTATCATCAATGTTACATAAATGTTGCACAGCACTAGAACTAGACCTTTGAGTGTGTTTTCTATGAAAGCCTGTCTCCGCCTCATAGTAAAAAACAAAACTGCAACTTTATATCTCATAATGGAAAATGACATCTTATAATTGAGTCTTCTTGTATATCTCTATTATTTTACATATATAAACATATTGCACTGCGCATGTGCTCAAAGTATTTTTCAATTCGATTTTTAAATTTTAAATTTTTTATTATTTCAGGTCTACAGCTCCCCTTTCAATCTGATCACAGTTTCATTTGGTTTGATTGAGGGGTTTACATAAATGCTTTTCAGTCTGGCTGAGTCATCAATCTGATTATAAACATATCATTTGGATGCATGTAAACATAGCTAATGTGACTGTATATCTTATAACTATAATTTTATCATCTTAAAATGTGACTATAGCTTACAATTGCAACTTTGTTTCTCGTAATTGTAACTTTATAACTCAAAATGTGACTTTATGGCTCACAATTGCAACTGTTTCTAGTAATTGCAACTTTTAGACCACAATGTGACTTTATGGGCCCTATCATACACCTGCCGCAATGCAAGTGTTTTTTGGAAGTTTCAGTCCGATGCAGTTATCATTTTCAAGTCCAGCGGCACGTTGTTCAAATAGCAAATGCACTCGCGCCCATCTGTTTGCCCATGGGCATGCTGGTCTGAAAACGAGGTGTGTTCAGGCGCATTGTTGGCGCGTTGCTATTTTGAGGAACTGAAAACGACTGCGCCAGTGACCAACAAAAACCTGCTCTAAAGTCAATAGTGCAGTATTTTTTGTAATATGCGCCTATAGGCGGGTGCACAACGCGTGTACACTCTGCTTATTACACACACAGGGTCACACAGCAGCACCCAAACATTTTAAATGTTAAAAATAAAAGGATTCCTCTCTGGAGAAGCATTCAGTCTTTATCTTTCCGCTTGCAAATTTTGTCATGTAAATAGCGAATACGCCCTGGTGCGAGCGCAACTGGCTTTTAAAGGGAATAGGAGATGAGATTGGTTTATTGCACGTTACGCCCAAAACACACATTTTAAGAGACTAGGTACAACCCTTTTGGACCATGCCCCTGGCGCGCCGACCATTTTTTCCAGTTTTAAACTAGCAAAAGTGGATTCGGACACACCCTAAGTGCACCTGCGCCATGCACTTCAGACCCAGGGCCGCATTAACAATAGGACTAGGCGGGGCTGAAGCCCCGGGGCCCGAGCAAGGAGGGGGCCCGTGACTGGCTGTGGAGTAGATTGACTTGCTATCGGTAGCGCCGATCGCCAAAGCACCAACACGCCTCCCACTTATTAGCACTGTTATTTAGGGATTGAAACGTCAAGTTTGAGTTTGGTTTACAAATCAAATGCATTTATTCTATATGTGACTTGGTGATTGTTGCGCCTTTATTAGGGTGTCTGCATCCACCAATCACCTCCACAGTTTTCACTTCATTCTAGTGTAGACTAATCTGAAAAGGGTCACGCAAAGAACAATCTTCGATAGGTATAAATGTCAGCTATTCTAAAAAAAAAATGTGAGAGAGGGGCTCAAAAAAGGAAAAACTTAAAAGACAAAGAGCAGAGATCGAGTTAGTCAGTAAAATCCCCAGCTACCAGGTCATTTTACTAAAGCTGTTGATGGAGTGAAAGTTGTGGAACAGCAAGTTGACGGGCACATGAAGCAGATAAAAACACAGCGTCATCGTCCCCACCGATTTTAGGTTAGTTTGATTATAAACTTGATGGATGTATATTGCTTTTTATGTTTGAACAAACTGTAGCCTAGATATATTAGCTTAAGGTGTGGGCGATAACCCGGTTGAAATATTTCAATCGTGTTGCGCCGTCACCATGTAAGCTTATCATTTAAATGCTTTTTAAGCATTGTTTTTAAACCATTCAGACACATTAAGCAGCGAGGGAGAATTCATTTAGGTAAATGCACGTTAAGCCTCGTACAGCGCCTGACTAAACTTGAGTTCTATTTCGTGCCTTGTGCTTGAACATTCAAATACACATAGTATGTGTCAAAATCCCCGTCTTTGCGAGTGTCCTTGTAAACGTAGTCATTTGTGTCTTAAATAAACGTTAATAGTTTAAGATAAAGCATGTGTAGTAGTAGGCTATATATGAGATCCTGGTATCAATGAGGTCTTAAAGGTATAGTTCACCCCAAAATGAAAAATCTATCATCATTTACTCAACCTTAAGTTGTTCCCCATTGACTCCTATGCTAGCCTATATTTTTTTTTCATACTATGAAAGTCAGTGGGGTCCAGCAACTTTCTGGTTGCCAATATACTTCAAAATATCTTATTTTGTGTTTAACAGAAGAAATAATGTTTAGAACAACTTGAGGGAAAGTAAACGATGACAGAATTTTCATTTTTGTGTGAACTATCCCTCTAAACTTTAGAGTCTAAAGCATCCTAATACAGTGGGGAGAACAAGTATTTGATACACTGCCGATTTTGCAGGTTTTCCTACTTACAAAAAGCATGTAGAGGTCTGTAATTTTTATCATAGGTACTCTTCAACTGTGAGAGACGGAATCTAAAATAAAAATCCAGAAAATCACATTGTATGATTTTTAAGTAATGAATTTGCATTTTATTGCATGACATAAGTATTTTATCACCTACCAACCAGTAAGAATTCCGGCTCTCACAGACCTGTTAGTTTTTCTTAAAGAAGCCCTCCTGTTCTCCACTCATTACCTGTATTAACTGCACCTGTTTGAACTCGTTACCTGTATAAAAGACACCTGTCCACACACTCAATCAAACAGACTCCAACCTCTCCACAATGGTCAAGACCAGAGAGCTGTGTAAGGACATCAGGGATAAAATTGTAGACCTGCACAAGGCTGGGATGGGCTACAGGACAATAGGCAAGCAGCTTGGTGAGAAGGCAACAACTGTTGGCACAATTATTAGAAAATGGAAGAAGTTCAAGATGACGGTCAATCTCCCTCGGTCTGGGGCACCATGCAAGATCTCACCTCATGGGGCATCAATGATCATGAGGAAGGTGAGGGATCAGCCCAGAACTACACGGCAGGACCTGGTCAATGACCTGAAGAGAGCTGGGACCACAGTCTCAAAGAAAACCATTAGTAACACACTACGCCGTCATGGATTAAAATCCTGCAGCGCACGCAAGGTCCCCCTGCTCAAGCCAGCGCATGTCCAGGCCCGTCTGAAGTTTGCCAATGACCATCTGGATGATCCAGAGGAGGAATGGGAGAAGGTCATGTGGTCTGATGAGACAAAAATAGAGCTTTTTGGTCTAAACTCCACTTGCCATGTTTGGAGGAAGAAGAAGGATGAGTACAACCCCAAGAACACAATCCCAACCGTGAAGCATGGAGGTGGAAACATCATTCTTTGGGGATGCTTTTCTGCTAAGGGGACAGGACGACTGCACCGTATTGAGGGGAGGATGGATGGGGTCATGTATCGCGAGATCTTGGCCAACAACCTCCTTCCCTCAGTAAGAGCATTGAAGATGGGTCGTGGCTGGGTCTTCCAGCATGACAACGACCTGAAACACACAGCCAGGGCAACTAAGGAGTGGCTCCGTAAGAAGCATCTCAAGGTCCTGGAGTGGCCTAGCCAGTCTCCAGACCTGAACCCAATAGAAAATCTTTGGAGGGAGCTGAAAGTCCGTATTGCCCAGCGACAGCCCCGAAACCTGAAGGATCTGGAGAAGGTCTGTATGGAGGAGTGGGCCAAAATCCCTGCTGCAGTGTGTGCAAACCTGGTCAAGAACTACAGGAAACTTATGATCTCTGTAATTGCAAACAAAGGTTTCTGTACCAAATGTTAAGTTCTGCTTTTCTGATGTATCAAATACTTATGTCATGCAATAAAATGCAAATTAATTACTTAAAAATCATACAAATGTGATTTTCTGGATTTTTGTTTTAGATTCCGTCACTCACAGTTGAAGAGTACCTATGATAAAAATGACAGACTTCTACATGCTTTGTAAGTGGGCAAACCTGCAAAATCGGCAGTGTATCAAATACTTGTTCTCCCCACTGTAGATCCCTATAGATCTCTCCTTCAGTGTTAGTCTGTGGGGTTTTTTCAATGCTATGTGAAAAATCACTTTAAAAATTAAAATAACACCTCTCCTTAACAAGAAGTATGATCTGAGGTCTGTAGCATAAAAGGTGTGGGACAAGTTATGTGACAAAAAAAAAAACCCATAACCCCAAGTAAAAACATTAATCATTCATTCATTAACCATTTCAGTTGTATCCAACTCTTGTTGATTCTATGAGCCATACACGAGAGACTGTCCATGAATATTCTTGGCGATGATTTTTCCGAAGTAGGTCACCAGGTCTTTCTCCAACCCTCCCTATTACATGGCTTGGGACTCACACATAAACACACACACACACACCTACGATCAATTAAGCAAAACATAGTAATAGTGCGCCCTAAAGATGTTTTCTTTTAAAGCATGTGATTTCTGTGAAAAGGGTGAAAGGAATTTCAATGGCAAATGCAATAAACGCCTCTCTTTGACCATAATTATTAAACAACTGTGTTTGTGTGGAGTGCCTGCTGTACAGTAGGTTACCTTTCAAATCGTTTAAAGGGATCACCTCAAAACATTCAGCCATTTACTAACGTCACATCCTAGGCCTAGTTCTGCACCGGAGGGTGAGGCTGCTAGCTGTGCCACAAACTGTCAGCTAAGAGATGTAAAGGGGTTGCTAGAGGTATTCCTGTAAATATTTCACCAGCCTCCCAGGGCTCGGAGGCTAAGGCTCAGCACCGGTAATGGTATGTCGTGGCAGGAGGCCGCTGGCAGAAGTAGAGCAGAATAATGGAAACAGATTGGGTGCCCGGATCAATTCCCAGTTGGCTCCCCATCAGCGGCGGCAATTATTCATGCCAGCGACAAAAGATAACGGTGAGTTAAAAATAGGGAGCGGAGGATCACTTTAATTACAAACAACAGAAAACACTGCTCTGGGAGATACCAGCCCCTCCCAAACATGCCCAGTGACTGTGTCAACCTGCTTGTGCTGCTGTGTGTGTGTTAGGTGGTCCGTTAGTTGTTGAGGAAGGGTATTACAGGGTTAATGAGGAAGCTGCTGTAAAGTATTTTGTTCAGATCGATTTGGGTGTTTAAGGTGAAAACCTTTTGTGTTAAGCTGAGCCTTCTGGGCCCCAAAGCCTGTATTTATCACACAGCTAAAAAATAAGGGAATTAAACAAGTTTACTTCTCCTCATGCAGGTAATTATATTCATTCGATTGAGGCAAAATAGTTCAAGATCAGAACTTCGGATGAATGCTGCAGTGGTTTTCCAAGGAAAATTGGAAGCCTTAGGGGTTACTTTTTTATAGCTCAGAGGACTTAAAGGAACTGTTCACCCTAAAAATTAAATTTCTTCTTTTCATTTCCTCACCATCATGTTGCTCAAAGCTTATCTGACATTATTTCATTCTACTTTTATAGATTTTGATATATACGTTTTAAAGCTTGAAAGCTTCGGCCCCCACTTATTTTATTGCATGGAAAACAGTAACCAGGACAAAATGTCTACTTTTTTGTTCCATGGAAGAAAAAAAGTCATATGGGTTTGGAACAACATGAAGGTAAATGATGACAGAATTTTTACTTTTGGGTGAAAGAAATTTCTATATTCTTTTGGAGACATAAAAAGAATTGTTAACTTTAGTATTGCAGACAGATATACCCAGCTTGTTCATAAATTTTGAGTAAAACATTTTAACCGTACTAGTTTATCCTTTGACGATTTACACTGCAAAACAACTGTGCATGTCCTAAATAATGATAATTATTCTTATTAAAATATTTATGATGAATACTGTTTTTATTGTTGTATAATGCTTATTAACCCCTTACTGCACACTCCCCATTTTGGCAAGTGGGGCATAAATGACATACCCAAAATAAAAAGCTTGCTGCTCATAACCAACATATATTTAGAAAGATGACACTTGAGAGTTTACAGTTCAAGACTCGGAATTACTCAGACTGTTTATTAATATAGATATACACTCACCTAAAGGATTATTAGGAACACCTGTTCAATTTCTCATTAATGCAATTATCTAATCAACCAATCACATGGCAGTTGCTTCAATGCATTTAGGGGTGTGGTCCTGGTCAAGACAATCTCCTGAACTCCAAACTGAATGTCAGAATGGGAAAGAAAGGTGATTTAAGCAATTTTGAGCGTGGCATGGTTGTTGGTGCCAGACGGGCCGGTCTGAGTATTTCACAATCTGCTCAGTTACTGGGATTTTCACGCACAACCATTTCTAGAGTTTACAAAGAATGGTGTGAAAAGGGAAAAACATCCAGTATGCGGCAGTCCTGTGGGCGAAAATGTCTTGTTGATGCTAGAGGTCAGAGGAGAATGGGCCGACTGATTCAAGCTGATAGAAGAGCAACTTTGACTGAAATAACCACTCGTTACAACCGAGGTATGCAGCAAAGCATTTGTGAAGCCACAACACGCACAACCTTGAGGCAGATGGGCTACAACAGCAGAAGACCCCACCGGGTACCACTCATCTCCACTACAAATAGGAAAAAGAGGCTACAATTTGCACGAGCTCACCAAAATTGGACAGTTGAAGACTGGAAAAATGTTGCCTGGTCTGATGAGTCTCGATTTCTGTTGAGACATTCAGATGGTAGAGTCAGAATTTGGCGTAAACAGAATGAGAACATGGATCCATCATGCCTTGTTACCACTGTGCAGGCTGCTGGTGGTGGTGTAATGGTGTGGGGGATGTTTTCTTGGCACACTTTAGGCCCCTTAGTGCCAATTGGGCATCGTTTAAATGCCACGGCCTACTTGAGCATTGTTTCTGACCATGTCCATCCCTTTATGACCACCATGTACCCATCCTCTGATGGCTACTTCCAGCAGGATAATGCACCATGTCACAAAGCTTGAATCATTTCAAATTGGTTTCTTGAACATGACAATGAGTTCACTGTACTAAAATGGCCCCCACAGTCACCAGATCTCAACCCAATAGAGCATCTTTGGAATGTGGTGGAACGGGAGCTTCGTGCCCTGGATGTGCATCCCACAAATCTCCATCAACTGCAAGATGCTATCCTATCAATATGGGCCAACATTTCTAAAGAATGCTTTCAGCACCTTGTTGAATCAATGCCACGTAGAATTAAGGCAGTTCTGAAGGCGAAAGGGGGTCAAACACAGTATTAGTATGGTGTTCCTAATAATCCTTTAGGTGAGTGTATATAAACTCAAACATAAAAACAAAAAACGAAAAATATTAAGAATGTACTTTTTTAATGTATAAAAATATGATTTATCTGTGTTGTAGAAACTAGAAACACAATGAAACTGAAGCCACAAGTCTGCTCATGCTACATTTCTCTAAAACTATGAATTTTATTAAACATTTTGTAAGACCATGTCATGTGAAATTTTAGAGAAGTCTGATAAGATGCTAATAAAATATTTTATCGCCTTGTGAACCCACTTGCAGTCTATTGTTTAAGGTCTGGCGAGGCGAACTACCCCATTCACGTTTCTATTGTTCTCAATCGACAAACGTTTCACACCTCTGACCTAATCTTCATTATTCTTTTATCATTATTCTTTTGTTTATATTAAGCCATGATTAGCCTCTGTTCTGGCATTATGGTTTGCCCATCTACACCACTTTGATCCCACTATACATTAATCCACCTATTGTCTGAAGTCTTTCTAGAAAACAAAAAAAGAGCATATTCTTGGGACCTCATGTGAATTCTTCGACAGGTGCATTAGAGCTACAATTAGCATCAATCAAGATAACACAATTTAAAAGATTAATATTACGCTTTTACTTACTTTAAACCACCATCGAGTGTTTGTATTAACTTCCGATCACGATCTAATGTGGATTTTAATCATATAATGTTTTTGAAATATGTTTTGTATAGCATTTTACAGTGCATCCAGAAAGTATTCACAGCGCTTCACTTTTTCCACATTTTGTTATGTTACAGCTTTATTCCCAAATGGATTAAATTCATTATTTTTTTCCTCAATTCTACAAACAATACCCCATAATGACAACGTGAAAGAAGTTTGTTTGAAATCTTTGCAAGTTTATTAAAAATAAAAAATGCACATGTACATAAGTATTCACAGCCTTTGCTCATTACTTTGTTGAAGCACCTTTGGCACCAATTACAACCTCAAGTCTTTTTGACTATTATGCTACAAGCTTGGCACGCCTATTTTTGGGCAGTTTCTCCCATTCTTCTTTGCAGGACCTCTTAAGCTCCATCAGGTTGGATGGGGAGCGTCGGTGCACAGCCATTTTCAGATCTCTCCAGAGATGTTCAATCGGGTTCAAGTCTGGGCTCTGGCTGGGCCACTCAAGGACATTCACAGAGTTGTCCCGTAGCCACTCCTTTGTTATCTTGGCTGTGTGCTTAGGGTCGTTGTCCTGTTGGAAGATGAACCTTCGCCCCAGTCTGGGGTCCAGAGCGCTCTGGAGCATTTTTTCGTCAAGGATGTCATTGCTGCATTCATCTTTCCCTCGATCCTGACTAGTCTCCCAGTTCCGGCCGCTGAAAAACATCCCCACAGCATGATGCTGCCACCACCATGCTTCACTGTAGGGATAGTATTGGCCAGGTGATGAGCGGTGCCTGGTTTCCTCCAGACATGACGCTTGCCATTCAGGCCAAAGAGTTCAATCTTTTTTTCATCAGACCAGAGAATTTTGTTTCTCGTGGTCTGAGAGTCCTTCAGGTGCCTTTTGGCAAACTCCTCTCCACAGAGAAATGCTGGAGCTCTGTCAGAGTGACCATCGGGGTCTTGGTCACCTCCCTGACTAAGGCCCTTCTTCCCCGATCGCTCAGTTTGGCTGGGTGGCCAGCTCTAGGAAGAGTGCTGGTGGTTCCAAACTACTTCCATTTACGGATGATGGAGGCCACTGTTCTCATTGGGACCTTCAATGCACCAGAAATTTTTCTGTACCCTTCCCCAGATCTGTGCCTCGAGACAATCCTGTCTCGGAGGTCTACAAACAATTGCTTGGACTTCATGGCTTGGTTTGTGCTCTGACATGCACTGCTAACTGTGGGAGCTTATATAGACAGGTGTGTGCCTTTCCAAATCATGTCCAATTAACTGAATTTACCACAGGTGGACTCCAATCAAGTTGTAGAAACACCTCAAGGATGATCAGTGGAAACAGGATGCATTTGAGCTGAATTTTGAGTGTCATGGCAAAGGCTGTGAATACTTATGTGATTTTTTTTTTATTTTTAATAAATTTGCAAAGATTTCAAACAAACTTCTTTCATGTTGTCATAATGGGGTATTGTTTGTAGAATTGAGGAAAAAAATAATGAATTTAATCCATTTTGGAATAAGGCTGTAACATAACAAAATGTGGAAAAAGTGAAGCGCTGTGAATACTTTCCGGATGCACTGTATATGCAGCTAATCGCTACACCTGCTTAGCATTTATAGGGCCAGATTTACTAAACAGGGTAAATTAGCGTGAGAGCGCAATTCCAAAAAAGCGCTGATGGGAGTGGAAAGTTCTGCGCGTGATCTAGTGACGACGTGCAAATTAAAGAACACAGACGGAGCCAGATCATTTCCATAATGACCTGCGCAATCTACCCGTTAGTGTCTGGTTTAAGACATGCTTTTTGGGGGCGGTAAATAATGGCGCAAACATCAGTAAACTGACATGGGCAAACCTTAGTAAATCACCTAGTGTAATTAATTTAAATATTCTCCTCCCATAAATTTTGCGTCTGAAAGGGAAACTCCTACAAATGCATATGCAATAAGGTCAACCGGAAAAAATAACCCTGTTGTAGGAATTGATTCGGATCAAATAACTCAACGGGGAACTGAATTACAATGAAAGAGAACCGAATTACATATAAATAATTCAGAATTAATGTTTAACACCTTATCAACTTATTCGTCCACCGATATGTCGACATTAGAGTATTTTATCATTTCTGGTCAGGATATTACTTCGTGGCCAACGGTAATAATATTATTAATTTTATGTTCATTGATATGAGCACGGTAACAAAATCGATCAGTTTGAGGCAATAACTTATAAACACAGAGCACAAGACACCTGTATAGATGAAAAATGAATACAAGGCTTTATTGAACTATTCTAATACACACAAACTAATCTAACGAAACACACACACGCATACTCATTCATACAGTTTGCAGGGAAAGTGATGTTTGTTAACGGAAAGGAATGGAGTCCCAAGTGTCTCGTTCAGACACGATTTCTTAACCGCAACCTGAGAGAATCAATATACTAGCAATTCAACCTTAGTTTGTTCACTTAGATACAATTTTCACCAGTTCAGCCAAAATGGAGAGTTATGTACTTGCGTTTGGATGCTCCTGTAAGCATGGGTTCCTCTTGGGACAGAGTTGCTTGGCTGGCGGTCAGTTGTTGTGTTCGGAGGGACACTTGGTGATTGGATGGATAGTTGATTTTGCAGGGTAGTCTCGTAGTGCCGGATCCTGGATAGCGTTAGCTGGTTGCTACGCAACGGAAGTTTCTCTGAGTCTCGGTGAGCAGCTGCGCGGACTCCAGGAAGTCTTCTTCGGCGCGGTTCAAACGGAGTTTCGTGAAGAGCTCTTGGTAGCTCGAAAGGCAGTGAAACGTGCAGGCAGTGAGATGAAAAGGCCAGCACGAACCAAAGCAGAAGTCACCACAAAACCATGGCAGTCAGCATAAGCACTAAGCAAAAGCAAAAAGCAAAGACATCTTGTTTGTCCTTTGTTTATAAGCGTGTCCCAAAGTCCGTCCTTGAAAGTGTCACCAACCAATCGGCTGTTGTTTTACTTCTGCTGTGCTGGTATATCATTAGCATAATGTCCACATTATCACGTGCTGGCATTCTTTGCGAGTTTGGTTAAACACTTTTAAGAAACCAACTTTCATAGTGTGATTATGGTGCATTTTACACCAATCTACCTTGCATCAAAACGATGGAAATCGTTTATGCATCGCACAGATATCAAACAACCTATGTTTCCCATGATTGGAGTAGAAGATAATAAAGATTCATATGTGATAAATGTCTAGCATACAGAGAAACTTCACAGGTTACATGAAAATACACATAATACCTTGGTGTATGTTTAAGGCACCGTTTGGTGGATTAATCCACATTATTTGTATAAATTCAGAGGTTTTGGCTCAGAATCATGCCTGAGTCCTGTGAGGTCTTTTGGTGTGATATTCAAAGAGTCCGTTTGATGTTTGGGCGCACCTTTTGCTTCCAGATGATACTTTGGTTTCATGTGTGAGGGTTCCTTACAGAGGTCCTTACCCCCTGTGGTCTTTACGGGTTTGAGATGAGGCAGACGAGGCTTCTTTTCCAGCCATTTGGTTCCATGGATTAGTTTTATGATTCGTTCATCGTTCGGAGAGGGGGTCTCTGGAATGCTTTGTTGTGTCGACTCGCTGCCTGTTCATACATATTCTTACACTGTCCATCCAAGCCTTTTCAGCACTATTTTTCTTGCCGTGTCTTTAGTAAATCCTGACAGTAGTTTTTTAGCGCCAAAAGAGGGTTTTGCGCTGGCGCAGGCTGTTAGTAAATCTGGCCTATAATGTAAACACCCATTATTGATATGAAAATCGCACCAATCGCATGAAAATCACACACAAGCCATATACTATCGTAATCATGTGTTTATTATCTTCTTTTTTCACAGAGCTCAGAACGAGGAAGTGTACAGGACAGCGTCATCCAGAAGTCAAGAATTATGGAATCACGTAAAATGATGATAGAAACAGGAGCGACAGAGCGCACTCTGAACGCTCTTTCAGCTCTTCAGGTTGCATAATTCAGTGGGAAATGAATAGAAATTATATTCTGTATGACTAAATATTTTGCAAACGTGAGAATAAATTATAATTCCTCCAAAATATGTGCACTTTTGGACTAAGAGCCCTAACGGACGCTGTCTAGTGCATCTGTGTGAACACAAATAAACTGGAGCAGACATGAATGAATATATGTTCGTGTTTTTATTCTGTTCAAAATATTAAAATTACAGATCGATTATTTTGCACTCTTGACATAAATTAAGAAATGAATGTCATTGCAACCTAGTTTTATGATAATGATACTCAGTTTGTCCAGATCAAGTAAGAGTGTAATGTTTTAATGTGCAGTGAATTTTAAACAACAATAATCTGGGGCCGCCGGCGATCTTTGTATGCGTAAAGGGGTTAAGCTATTCTTGTGTAAAAAAAAAAAAAAAAAAAAATTGATAGAAATAAAGCATTACATTAAAAATATACAAATAAAAATGTGTTTTTGTCAAACTCTGATTTTGGCAAATCTGAACAAAATTTGTGATGTTGTAATTACCTAGTTCTGGCATGAAACTCTAGATGGCGCAGGCTGATAGGTCTTTAACTCATTTGGTAGTGATCACATCATTATCTACATAGCACAGCTGATTGGTTGCTGTTGCATCAGCAGCCAATAAGCTGCGGCTCAACATTCAAACAAATACCGGTAATGTTGCTGTTAGCAGTCTGCAGTGCGCTTTTAGAAACCCTCCACCTTCCCTAGCTCCACCTGTATAGATCTGCTACAGGAGTTAATTCATGTATGTTACAATTGCAGCAGCAGTCTGTCTTACATGCTCACAGCAATGTCTGTGAATGTATTGGCAGTAGCAAGTCTCGATACTTGCTCTGCAGCAGTAGTAGTTTAGCAGATCTATTCCGCCAAGACCAAATACTTTAACACTTCCATATCCATGACCATCCCAATCTCTATTACCATACCAATCTCTCTGAGAGACACAAAAAAAGGAGAATCTCATTGCTGTCTAGAGGAAAGTGAGAAACTGAATCTCATTAAATCAAATTTCTCTTTCCAGTGAGCTGACAGAGATTTCTAACTTCAATCGTTAATGCTGCAACTTATTCTTGTAAAAGTCAGTTTGCCAAAAATCTGGCATTTGAAACTTAGTGTTCAGTCTGTCTGGAGTTATGGCGTCTGTCTAACATTGCGTCTGCTATAAAATCGGGTAGAATCATTCTTCGTAATGTGAGCAGGAGTCCTTAATTTCCCCAATAATTCATTCACTTCCACTCTGCATAGCTGCTTCAACTTATGAGACATATTTCTTGTTAGTCTCTTGCGTGTTAAAAACCTAAAGTAAGAAATGTCTTTCTCAAAGGTAAAATCCTGACAGTTTCCTAACATATTACATTCAGACTGGGTGGCCTAGATGCTTGATTCTTTTTTCACACAGCTGAGGGAGCCATCACAACTCATAAGTAATATATTTTCTATTGATTTTTTGAAAATATTGCTGTTTGCAGCTTTCATGCCTGAGTGGATAAGTATGGAGGTGAAAAAAAGAGAGAGAGGGCCAATTAGGGGCAAAAGGAGTGATAAAGTGATATAAATAGGGTGGAAATAGTGGGAAAATGAAGTCATACAGATTTGATGGGTGAATTAGAATTCAGACCATATTTCACAGCATGACTCCAATCGTAAGTTGGATATTTTCTGCTTATCTTACCAAAACAGTAGCACAACAACAAATATCTGGAACGTGTTCCCGTTCCCTGACTTAATATGATCCTTATTTATCGCTCCATGCTTTGTGTCGTTAATCCTGAGCTTCGCCAGGAATGGCATTTCCACAAAGGAAGTGAGATGTGAGTCTTAAGTTATTAATTATGGAATCCCTCCAAAATAAGTAGCAGGTTTGCCTCTGGCTATGTTCATGATGTGATACGATTTAAGTAGAGAATTATATGGGAATACACTTTAACAGCCTAGAGAGAAAAAACTGGGCAGATTAAGTCTACCAAAAGCATGTGAAGTAGAACTAAAATGCGTCACGCGTTGCAGAAAGGAGGAAAGTGGGGAAAGACTAAGTTTTAAGAGAGAGAAATGATGAAGTCCCAAGCTCTAGCAATATATGCATTTAACATGACCTGAATGAACCAACAATCATTAACTTAACCCTCCTATCGTTGCTTAGGCGGGGTTATTCAATTTGATATCAATGCACCAGTTCAGTTTAGAATCTGGAGGTTACTTGTGTTTGTATCTCGTGTCGTCTTGGGGATTCCCTTTTCGGTCTTGGCTGCAGGTTCCCAGGTTCGGTGATTCGCTGACGGCCTTGTTGTGTCTTTTGATCGACGTCTTGGGAAGCCAATCACGTGGCGTGTTGGCGGCTGGATGGAAAGTCTTGTGGGTATTGTTTGAAGTTGAAGCGTGCTTGCTGTAGATTCGGCGAGAGAAACTTTGCGAAACTTAACTTAGAACAATAGACTCAACGAAAAGAAAATAAACTTAAGTAAAAGAAAGGAAAGTGAGAGGAGAGTTCTAGATGGCTTAAATGAAATCGTTAACCCATTCTCTCAGATCTTGGTCTGCCTCCGACCGTCTTCATCTGATCATCTATTCGTCATGGTGTCTGTCTTTTGTCTTGACTTAACTTGCTCATTCTTGAACTGCCCTGAGAACTTCAACTCTTTGTTCGTGTTCTGAGATTATAAAACTCAAAAATCTGCCCATCCTCCTGGATGGATTCTAACCAATCAGGGATCATCTTGGTTCAGGGTTGACTGTGTTCCCACCCCCCATAAATTATCTGTTATCTCTTGTCTCCTAACTTCCCGCTCTTAAGCAGAGTACTATTAGACATGATTTCTTATTATAAGAACACGATACATTTTAGACAAAATTCAATCAAACCATCTTTTGAAATATAAACAAACAAACAAAAAGATACCAAGAAAGGTACACTTTCAGCCACTCGTTCAATACTTATACAATTACATGAATTGGGAGTGATATATATGTATAATGGTCACGTGTATTGGTTATAGGACATGATATAGAATTATGCAGTAGAAGGCTGTTTGAATGCAAGTTCGACAATCAACGATTTTGTGATTTGATGCAGTTTGTACCTGTGGATTCTGTGGATTTTTCCAGTGGATTGTAACCGTGTCAGTGAGAGTTCATCTAAAGGTCATTGAAACCGCAGAGATCTGGTTTGTTTCTTTGTCTTGTGATCAAACAACTTTGTTGTTATCTTTGGGGTGGCTCAAAGTTTGTCAGGCTGTAAAGCACTTAGCTGGGGGTTTTGTGAGCTTGGTGCAGACTGACCGGCGTCCACTTCAATTAAGGCCATAAATTGTTGATTTGTTGAGTTGAGTTTGTGTGGAATTACAGTGGGGAGAACAAGTATTTGATACACTGCCGATTTTGCAGGTTTTCCTACTTACAAAGCATGTAGAGGTCTGTAATTTTTATCATAGGTACACTTCAACTGTGAGAGACGGAATCTAAAACAAAAATCCAGAAAATCACATTGTATGATTTTTAAATAATTAATTTGCATTTTATTGCATGACATAAGTATTTGATCACCTACCAACCAGTAAGAATTCCGGCTCTCACAGACCTGTTAGTTTTTTTTTAAGAAGCCCTCCTGTTCTCCACTCATTACCTGTATTAACTGCAGCTGTTTGAACTCGTTACCTGTATAAAAGACACCTGTCCACACACTCAATCAAACAGACTCCAACCTCTCTACAATGGCCAAGACCAGAGAGCTGTGTAAGGACATCAGGGATAAAATTGTAGACCTGCACAAGGCTGGGATGGGCTACAGGACAATAGGCAAGCAGCTTGGTGAGAAGGCAACAACTGTTGGCGCAATTATTAGAAAATGGAAGAAGTTCAAGATGATGGTCAATCTCCCTCGGTCTGGGGCACCATGCAAGATCTCACCTCGTGGGGCATCAATGATCATGAGGAAGGTGAGGGATCAGCCCAGAACTACATGGCAGGACCTGGTCAATGACCTGAAGAGAGCTGGTGCCACAGTCTCAAAGAAAACCATTAGTAACACACTATGCCGTCATGGATTAAAATCCTGCAGCGCACGCAAGGTCACCCTGCTCAAGCCAGCGCATGTCCAGGCCCGTCTGAAGTTTGCCAATGACCATCTGGATGATCCAGAGGAGGAATGGGAGAAGGTCATGTGGTCTGATTAGACAAAAATAGAGCTTTTTGGTCTAAACTCCACTCACCGTGTTTGGAGGAAGAAGAAGGATGAGTACAACCCCAAGAACACCATCCCAACCGTGAAGCATGGAGGTGGAAACATCATTCTTTGGGGATGCTTTTCTGCAAAGGGGACAGGACGACTGCACCGTATTGAGGGGAGGATGGATGGGGCCATGTGTCGCGAGATCTTGGCCAGATCTTGGGTCGTGGCTGGGTCTTCCAGCATGACAACGACCCAAAACACACAGCCAGGGCAACTAAGGAGTGGCTCCGTAAGAAGCATCTCAAGGTCCTGGAGTGGCCTAGCCAGTCTCCAGACCTGAACCCAATAGAAAATCTTTGGAGGGAGCTGAAAGTCCGTATTGCCCAGCGACAGCCCCGAAACCTGAAGGATCTGGAGAAGGTCTGTATGGAGGAGTGGGCCAAAATCCCTGCTGCAGTGTGTGCAAACCCGGTCAAGAACTACAGGAAACGTATGATCTCTGTAATTGCAAACAAAGGTTTCTGTACCAAATATTAAGTTCTGCTTTTCTGATGCATCAAATACTTATGTCATGCAATAAAATGCAAATTAATTACTTAAAAATCATACAATGTGATTTTCTGGATTTTTGTTTTAGATTCCGTCTCTCACAGTTGAAGAGTACCTATGATAAAAATTACAGACTTCTACATGCTTTGTAAGTGGGCAAACCTGCAAAATCTGCAGTGTATCAAATACTTGTTCTCCCCACTATATGTTTGAATGAATCATCTGGAAGATTCATTTGTGTCTGATGCGCCCTCAATTCCTACAGTAAGGTTAGATCTATTACAGTTATTCACTGTATATAGTTACTGTTAACCCATTAACAGGTTTTTACTGTGTAATTTTTACAGTCTTTTACCTTTAAAACCACATATATTTTGTATATATATGCGTTTATATATTGTATAAACACATGCAAACAAATCAACCATAATGGACGTGAATTGCAGGTAGGATGGAAAAGCAGGTCTATTCTATAATAATTAAATTATGCCGTCAGTGGGGTAAATGTGCTTTATTAAATCAGTACGTATAGGTAGAGCGTGTGTAAGCCTTTCCCTGGGCACGAACTTGAGACTAGCATTGAATTTTCTCACTCAAACTACTAACTGCTGCTGCTTCTGATTGCTTTTAGAGGAAAGAGCTCATTTTCCCCGAAATAATAGCATAGGGCCTATTGGCAAAACAGATTTGGTGTTTGCACTCTTAACCCTTAAATGCATACCTGCATGGGACATGCATGGGACATCATTCACTACCCTCCTCCTCCTCATTAATTTTTTAAAGTTAGACATCAACCTTCTTAGTATTCCTCAATCAATTCATTATAAACAATATAACAAGAAAAAAAAAATTATAAAAGAATGCCTGTTTTTCCATTATTTTTTTGTAAAAATTGTATAAGGTCGCTAATGACCCGAGGTGTGTAAGAGTGTACGTATATTTTTTTCTAGGTGGCAATGTCTGATACACAATGATGAAGTGACGTTTCACTCAAAATTACTGCAGGCAGAAAACAAAATATTGATTTGCAGTTGAAAATGTTAGTTTTGAGAATATGCTTGAGATCACGAATTTGAACCAGATGCTGAGTGTACTGGGAAATGAGCTCTGATGAGGACAGTGATGATGGTATAAAACATCTTCTCAAACTGAACCCTTCCAAGCTCTAAAAGGTAACAAAATATGCTTTATTTTATTCTTCTGTAATTGTTACTGTAATATCAGGAGAGTTTTATATTATCGCGACTCGTAGAGATCCATCCATGTTCGACGTAGATCCGGGTCGCTAAAGACCCAAATATGTAAGAATGATTGGCGAAACATGCACTTAAGGGTTAAGAGCATCAAAAGTTTCAATTTCCAACACGTTTTGCAGCATTGAGCAATGTAGCCAATCACACACATTTGTTGATTTCTTGAACGCAATTGCCAATCAGACATGTTTAAGTTAGAATCCATTCACCACTCAAAACTGAGTTTTTGTCCAGTGCTGAGTTCTGCACGCTCACAAATTCTCTCATTATAAGTTAACTTATAACAAACAAAGTGTAGACATTAGGTGTGTTCGACTTGAAACGGCGCTGTGCAGACTGATCTGTGTATGACATCAAAGTACTGCGAGAGCGATTAGAGTGCAGACGGCTTCGTATGCTTTCGAATCGCTCTTGCGGTACTTTGATGTCATACACAGTGAATTGCATACGAAAGCATACGAAGCCGTCTGCTCTCTAATCGCTCTCGCAGTACTTTGATGTCACACACTGATCGGTCTGCGCAGCGCCACTTCAAGTCGAACACAACTACTATGTAGGCTAAATAACTGATTCATTGTGCAGTCAGCTTCATTGATTATTGCGGAACTTATTGAGCTTGCAATGAATTGATATGAGTGACAACTTTTTAGTAATTATAAAGGGAGCGCTTTTTGCATGCTTTTTAGGTGATATATAATCCATTCAGAATTTGAATAAAACTTTTGTAGGTAAGGCAATGGTTTGTTATTATTTTAATTGGCTGCCACGCCAAATCACGTTCTCAGGAAGTAAACTGAATCAAAATTTAGTTCCAGGTTGATGACGCAAGATGCACAGCTGAAGGGTGCATCTCAATCAGCTCCCTAGCTCCTGAGCTCCTGAATCAGTATATCATCTATGCAAATCCGGGCACTGGTAAGGACCCTGGATCACTAGGTTACACATTGGGACAGTTATTACTAAATTTTTGACAACATGACTACGTATTTTTTTATGCTGTTTAATACATTGTTCTGTTACATCTTACAACATTTCAGCCGAATATATATGTATGGCTGACTCCCTGATCAGTGTCCTGACAACTGAACTAGGGAGCGGAAGTATCACGTCCGATTAAAAAAGAAACGAATGAGCCATTCAACCAACTGTCGAAGTTTGTCCAGGATTACAGAGGAGTCTGATGAGTGAGTTGACGATACTATGCAAGCCTGAGGCACGTACTGGAAACATGCTTATGACTACTATTATTAAATAACATTGCATTAAATTCTGTCGAGAGATGTAAATAAATGTTATTATAGTATTATAGTTTGTTGTGCTTATTTGATTTAAAGTTGTTAAGCTAAATCAAGGAGTTTATAAGACTGGTTTATTCTTTAGACTGTTAGAACATAAGAGCGTTTGTGCATCAATGTCTGTAATCTGTGCTATAGGTGCGAAACTTTTAGGAAACTTATCTAAAATGTAGACTACTCAGTATTGGTTAGTTGTATCCAACATGAAGGATCAGCAAATGAAACTGTGACCACAAACACCATTAACTTAAATTAATGAAAGGCAATAATCAGCTATATGTGTTTACACTCTCTTTCCTAGCGGTTGTAGTGGTGCAGGGTCCACTTTCTGGCACGTCACTCTTCACTTCTTCCGGTCCAGGGTGTCTTTGGGGGCAGCGTTGACTTGTTTCATATCTTCTTTGATCCAGTCCATCCATCTCCAGTCGGCCATGTGGCCGCCGTCCATCGATGCTCATCTGGCAACTGATTCTTCTCCTCTGCGAACGACATGGCCGTACCAACTGAGACGCGCTTCCCTCATCTTCTTTATGATTGGGGCCACTGCCAGTACTTTCCACACGTCCTCGTTCAGCCCAAGCGACCATCGGAGCATACGCATCTCCATGGTGTGGAGGGCCCGCTGGTGTTTGGTGGATGCAGGACAACACTCCGATACATAGAGTGCAACTGGCCACACGAGGGTCTTGTAGATATTCGCCTCGAGATGAGTGGGCTTTCGCGATTGCATCAGACTCCCGTGACTTGGCGCCACTCTAACCAGGAGGAGTTGACACACGCATGTGCGTCTGGGAGGCTATCGCTGTCTGCCGAGAGAGTGGAGCCAAGGTATTTGAAGCAGTCCACTTTCTTCAGGTCTTAACCGTCTATGATGATGGTGCCTACGGTTTGTGGGCCACATTCCATATACTCGGTCTTCGTGACATTGAACTGCAGTCCATTCTTGTTCTCGATTTTTCCAAAATTGCACTTGGTCATTGAGGGTCTGGCGCTCTTCGTTGGTGAGTAGAACGTTGTCAGCATACAGGAGCGTCCACGTGTGTGGCGATTGGATGTCCTCCATTACTGTATCCATAGACAGGTTGAATAGAAGGGGCGAGAGGGCCGATCCTTGGTGAACTCCAACGTTAACTCTGTAAGCTGGTGAGATTCCTGCAGGGCAGTGGACTATGCTGGTAGTATCCTAGTAGAGGAGTTGGGTCCATCGGGCGTAGGTCTCAGGGATCTGGTGTGATCGAAGGGCTCTCCAGATCAGTTAATGTGGGACCCGGACAAAAGCCTTCTCCAAGTCCAGGAACACCATATGGACTTTCTTGTTTTTCTCTCGATGTTTCTCCACAAGTAGCCAGGCAGTGTGGATAGCATCGCTCGTTCCGCATACCTTGACAAAACCGCATTGATTTGGGGTGGTGCTGGCGATGCTTCGGAGGCGCCAGTTGAGAATCCTTTCAAAGATCTTCATCGTATAGCACAGGAGACCGATGGGTCTGTAGTTGGTACATTCTAGGGCTGCCCCCTAATAGTCGACTAACCGTTAGTGAGCACATTGCAAAAATTTACAGAAACTGCGTATACTTGCCTCACAGACATGAGAAATCTATCTATAGAAAGCTTGAAATGCCTACTTTTAAACAAACCAATTCAAATGGAAAACAAATATTCTCAGATTATGTAATCCATATGAAATGTGTATATACTGTAGGCACGTCCACTACTGCGCAGATGAGAGTCAGCATCGTCGACTTAATCTCTGCAGCCGAAAACACAGAAAACATTATCAATAAATTATTAAAATGTTTAGACAGCCTACTTCTGTTTTTTTCAGGACATACTGAATTGCATTGCCTGTTATTTTCTGTTATTGCCTGCTCATTATTTTGATTAATGGTAAATAATATAATTGCGTGATTAGTCGACTAATTGCTTGAATGAATGACTACTAGTCGACTAGAAAAATCTTTAGTCGAGGGTAGCCCTAGTACATTCGCTCACATTGCACTTTCCCTTCCAGATTGGCAAAGTGACTGGTGGTCCAGTCTTGGGGTGGCTTGTTTCGCTGCGATCATCTGATTGAAGAGTGATGCCACGGTCTCAGCACCCTGCCATCTCATTAGTTTCCAGGCTTTGGCTGGGATATTGTCTGGTCCCGTTGCTTTGCCATTCTTCATTTTATTGATGGCTGCCAGTACTTTGGCTACAGTGAACGGCGGGACGGGTCCAGAAATGGGTTCAGGGCTGGGAATTGGTGGATCTGGGAATTCTTCATTTTTTGTTCACACATATAACTTTCTTTGAATGTTTCATATATGTGTAGGGACATCATTGCGTGATGACGTAAGGAACCAATGAATCTGGGTTTTTTTTTTTTTCATTGAAACAAACTGTCTGAAATAACCGCTTTGCGGAAATGGATCAGACTTCCCATCACTATGCTAGGCTATAGTATTTCATGACTTTCTATTTCTTTTTCTACTTACTTTGGAGTTGGTTCACCCTCTGCCTATGTACATGTGATGTTAGTGAGAGCAGAGTATAATACAAAGCAATATGCCATCATTCATTGGACAATCTGCTTCTGGTGAAAGAATACTACTTGAGACCTACAACATACTAATGTGGAATACTACAACATGAAGCATTGCAACAACAAAATAAAGCAAAAGCTGGATTAAACCGCACTTGCTGGTGAGCAGAGGATTGACCCCATGCGGATCCCAGTTTAACCTCTGCCTTTGATTATATTGAATGTCAGGAGATGCGACAGGAAATCTGTGACAGGCACATGGGCTACAAATTACTGGAGATCATCAAATGCGAGACACTATATCTTTTTTTGGAGGGTGTCAAAGGTGCTCAGTGTTGATCCTGTCTTCTGGAGGACATGAACTATCTGTAATCCACATCACACTGCTGCAGAAAACAAGTCCCTTACCCCTTTTCAACCCACATAGGCATGACATAATAATTCTGACCAAATCATTCCTATAAAAAGATGTTCTGTATGTTCACATCATTCATGCATCAGGAGTTCAGTCAATAGTGAATATGTGTTCCCCATACTAAAGTGTACATCCATGGTGTATGTATATATATATATATATATATATATTTATTTATTTATTTTTTTAAATATGAGGAGAGAGGTGTTGATAATTTCTTTGTATGACAACCTGGCCATAAATTATGTCCACACAATTTGTCATGTTTCATTGAGTTCACACATTTGACTCCAAGCACAACTGTGCAATATGCTCACAAAATCTTTAACACATTTTTAATAATATTTGAATAAAGAATGAAGATATCAATTTTCCTAGGCCGGAAATCACAGCAACCAGGACATTATTCAAAATATTAAGAATTCCATAGAAAATAGTCATAGTCAAAAAAAAAAAAAAAAAAGAATAATGCAATAAAATAAACACAAATAAAGTCATTTTTGATTGAACTATTGCTTATGTTAGGAGTCTCACTCCCTTTGTTTGGTGCAGGTGATTTCTTACCATAACTTGCTTGAAAACACTTGCTAAACTGGGCCTTGTCGTCATCACTTCCAAATTATGTTGATAAATTGATGCTCAAATTTTTTTTTTTTAATAAAATATATATTCATTCAAATCCCATTGTTTGCCATAGCCATATAGACGAGTGCCAATGAGTCCCCAAAAACATGACCATAGACTGTGTACCATAGTAAACATGGAAATGATCAGGGATGAGAGATGATCTGAGTAAGAAGGTGTTATTAGTGATGCTGCTTTCTGCTGACTGCAGTGAGGAACTGTGCCTCAGCTGACCTTGTGCGCTCAAATCACACTGCAACTGAATGGCATCAATTTGGTAGCGTTTGGAGTCAAGTCTGAGCGGCACATATGGGAGATTGATCCTGCCGAGGTCTGGGCTGTGTTAAGGGTTCAGTTAAAACGGACACAAGCACTGTTGCACGTGAGCAACACGAGGACAATAGCATGCACCCGTGAGACAGATGGATTTTTTTCATGGTATCGGTTGCAAACTTCACAATGTGCATTTTGCCGACTAGACTGTAACTATGCAGCAGCGCTCAAAAGATGTTTTTAAATGTTCTCATCTTGGCTACTTGCTGGCTATAGCTAATGATTGAGCATTGCCTCTGAGATTTTCCTGATATACACCCCAGAATGGAATACAATACTATCTGCATACTCTATTCTGCCTACTGTTTTTTTGAAGGCGAGATACCACAAGCAAAATCATTGTTTTTTCATGCACTGTCCAATTATAGCTTTTCGTGTTGTTTTAAACTAGTGGAAATAAAAATCCAAAAATCCATTTTTAATTGTTTGTTATATTGCAATTTTTGCGTCTGTTGATTTCAGTCACAATACAAATCTTTTAAGGCTGTTTCCTCAAAATGTTTTTTTTTCTCTCATACACTGAGCCAGAAAAATATCCACTCAGTAGCACTAACATAAACCAAACTTTCCAGTTTTATTCCCATTTATATTTTGAAGGTTTTTACAGTGCATTTTTTTAAGGAACTTATACAGTTCCTATATAATTGATTTTATTCCTAAAAAACGTAGTGAAAATGTATTTATATATTTTTCTGGCTGTTGACAGTATTTTCTGATTTATGGAATGACAAAAAGAGATCCACTCTTTAAAAACTTTTGACTCTTAAATGTCAAAAAAAAAAAAAATTTTGAACCTGGCTTTATCTAGTGTTTAATGTTCAGTTCTGAAAAATTTATGCAAATGTATTTAATTAGATAATGCATTATTTGCATTTTTAAAATGTTTGTAATTCTTAATGTACTATAATCAATGAACTGGGGAAGTATGGTGATATTTTCTTTTTTACCCTATTCACTTGCCTTAATGTGAAACATGGAACAATAAGCATTTGAAAAAGTAATATGTTTTATACAGTAATTTAAAAAAATGCATTTTTATGAGTGGTCCAATCAAGTCCAGAAAAAAAATACAGCTGATATTTTATTCCTCACACTGGGAAATAGAATGTCAGGTAAAGCACACTGCATTGTGGGATATATTATTCCTGTTATATACAGCACATTTAAACAAATAGGTCAACCCGGTTTTCCATGCATACAGACAATTTGCCTATATAATGTATTTCTCATAGAGATAAGAAAATAGTGTGCAAATAGTACAGATAAAATGGTAATCATGCTATTCTGAACTTAGCTCAAGTCTAATAAACAACAGGATTTGTTTTAAATAGTCTTTCGACAGCTGCTCAATATTGCTGGTATACTGCCATCTGCTGGCCAACTTGACCGTAACAGCATCATATACAGGCCCTGTTGCCCAAAGCTTTTTTTCTCCCCTACTTGATGACTCATACTGACATGCACAGTGCAAGAAATCTGATTAAGTCATCTTAGCTGTAGTGTATGTAGCAACTAAATCGGTCATTCCCAACACAGTGTCATGTAGACTAATTTTTCTGATGAATTTACAATTTCTCAAGAGCACTGACTCGAAATTGGCTTACACTGGCATATCCGCTCTAGTTTCACTTCAAAGGCAAGCAGCACGGCTGAAATTTCCTCCAGCCAGGACTCATAAAGGAATTAGCCATTTCTGTTTCTGCTAGCTGAGGCTAATCCATCTTTATGGCACATGAAACATGTTGTGTGTCATTCTGCATACCTCACCCAGTGCAAGATGCTGCATTGTTCACTCACCGAGCTGGTCTGTGCATTCATGTTATGTAAGCTGAATAGACATCTGCTTCTGTCTCCGCCAGTGCCCTTCCCGCAAGAGGCAGGCACGTTCAGTGGCAGCTGCATTGATTCGAAGTGCCGCGGGCAGCTGGGGGATCACAACAAGCTCAGTGGCTGTTTGGAGACATGATGACGGAAGACATCTTAGCCAAAGTTTGGGAAAGCATGCTGCTTCCTTTTCCTAGATCAACTGGACTCTGTGCCATAAACATGCTTGACATATGACGCATCACCCAGCACACACTGTAAAAAATGATGGTAACTTTAATGGTAAACTACTGTTAATTGGTTAATAGTAAGTTCCCTCATACAGTGGAAAACTGTAGTAGAACTAACAGGACATTTTAATTTTACAGTAAAATACTGTTAACGTACATAAAAAATGACTGAAATTTGTTTTTATTTCAATTAAATGAATGTACTATACTTTAGTTCAATGTTTTTTTATTTAATATTTTGTATTTTTAGGGGATTTTATGGTACTAAATTATATTTATGCTGTAGTTATAATCCATTTATTCACTTTTTGAGAATAGACCTGAAAATGAAATTTTCCACTAGATTAAATTAATCTCCCATTCATTTCCAATGTGGTCAATTTTTAATGTGAGGAGCACAAGTGTGACTTTTTTTCAGGACCATTTAACCTTTTCGAATCATGTCCTTGATTTTTGTGTGATGTCTGTGTGTTTACATAGCAAATGCCAAAACCTTTACCAAGTTTTGTACCATTCCGATGAAGTAAAAAAAATAATTAAAAAAACGTAAAAGAGCACCAGAGGGTTAAATGTTTTTGGAAAAAGAACAAGTAATCTTGTGATTTATAGTGAAAAAAAAAAAAAAAAAACGTAAACTGACATTCCCAGAAATAAATATTAATATGAAATAAATATTTCTTGTACATTACATTTTTGTACATTAGGGTTAATGTTGCATCTTATGTTGTTAAATTAATGTTTATTGCATTATTTTAGTGTCACGTTTGTTACCATGATGGTGTTTTGTTTTTGTTTTTGACATTGTGCACCTTCTCTATAATATTTACTGCAGCATGTGGAAAAGCTTATGATGATCTTTGATTGTCTCTTTACCACCTTCAGTATATTATAAAGGTAAAAACAGATTTTAGTAAAGTGGTATATTAGCATTATTTCAGTTAATGAATTAACAATGGGCAATTGGGAACAACAGCAACTCAGCCACAAAGTGGTAGGCCACGTAAAATCACAGAGCGGGGTCAGTGCATGCTGAGGCGCAAAGAAGTCACCAACTTTCTTTTGAGTCAATAGCTACAGACCTCCAAACTTTGTGTGGCCTTCAGATTAGCTCAAGAACAGTGTGTAGAGAGCTTCATAGAATGGGTTTCCATGGCCGAGCAGCTGCATCCAAGCCTTACATCACCAAGTGCAATGCAAAGCGTCGGATGCAGTGGTGTAAAGCCGCCATTGGACTCTAGAGCAGTGGAGACGTGTTCTCTGGAGTGACGAATCACGCTTCTCTGTCTGGCAATCCGATGGACGGGTCTAGGTTTGGCGGTTGCCAGGAGAACGGTACTTGCCTGACTGCATTGTGCCAAGTGTAAAGTTTGGTGGAGGAGGGATTATGGTGTGGGGTTGTTTTCCAGGGGTTGAGCTTGGCCCCTTACTTCCAGTGAAATGAACTCTTAATGCTTCAACATACCAAGACATTTTGGACAATTTCATGCTCCCAACTTTGTGGGAACAGTTTGGGGATGGCCTCTTCCTGTTCCAACATGACTGCGCACCAGTGCACAAAGCAAGGTCCATAAAGAAATGGATGAGTGAGTTTGGTGTGGAGGAACTTGACTGGCCTGCACAGAGTGCTGACCTCAACCCAATAGAACACCTTTGGGATGAATTAGAGCAGAGACTGCAAGCCAGGCCTTCTCGTCCAACATCAGTGCCTGACCTCACAAATGCGCTTCTAGAATAATGGTCAAAAATTCCCATAAACACACTCCTAAACCTTGTGGAAAGCCTTCCCAGAAGAGTTGAAGCTGTTTTAGCTGCAAAAGGTGGGCCAACTCCATATTAAACCCTACGGATTAAGAATGGGATGTCATTAAAGTTCATGTGCATGTAAAAGCAGGCGTCCTAAAACTTTTGACAATATAGTGTACGTAACCTGAGACTTTCCCTTTCGAGTAGAACTCAATGGCGTGTCGTGGGGTTGATGCTATGCGAACTTAAATTCCAACAAACTTGCCCAAATTTCAACCCTGAAGGACCTGATACCCTGGGGTTGATCTGTGGCCAGACTATAAAACCTGATGAATATGTGTGAAGAGGACCATCCTACCGCAGCACAAATATCTTGCAAGGATGCACCTCTACTCTAGCAAGAGATTTAGAAGACACAATAGTCCTAGTGGAGTGGGCCCTAATCTCTAGAGGCGAAGCCATTCTGTGTGCCTCGTAAGAGAGGGAGATTGCATCACTGATCCAATGTGAGATACGCTGCATTCCCTCTACTGCGGCCAACAAAGCAGGCCAGAAGCTGAGAGGACTTGTGCCACTAGCCTAAGCGGTGGACGTAGATCCTCAAAACACGGACCAGACATAACAGGTGCAGACTTTCTTGCTCTTGTGTCTTATGAGGCAGAGGGAAGAAAGCCTGCAAGACCACTGGGTGACCAGCCATAGAAGGAACTTTTGGAACATAGTCTGGCATGAGGTGCAGTATAGCTCTGACACCACCTGGACCAAAGTCCAAACAGGAAGAGGCTAGGCCTGCAAGTCTCCTACTCCCTTAAGCGAAGTCAATGAGAGCCACTTTAAGAGTCAGGTTTTTGCGGCAGTGAGTTCTACTCGAAAGGGAACTTTACCCCTGTTTGGATAGCATCCATTACACACTGTGTTAATGTCAATGTTTATGACATGTTGACTGTTCAACTTCTTGACACTTGGGTAGATTTCCCCTTTGTAATTCCACTATTTTTTCAATTTCTGCTGTTATATTTAGTGTTTCACAATAACAACCTGATACAAAAGCTTGTGATTTCTGATTTTTGTGTGATGATAAACTATGATAAACGGCATTTGAAGTAATTTATTCCAAAAACATTAGGTATGCCAGCGAGCGGAATGACTCATAACATCATTTTGTTTGTAACCGCCCTTGAAAAGCAGTGGCCGTGGTCATAACTGCTGTCGTAAAGTCAGTTAAAATGCAGTGGTGCAGCAAATCTTTTTGGCACCAGTGGCTGCAAGTCCATTATGAAATGTAAATTGAATGTAAAGAGGACATACCCTTCTGTGTCTCTCTCACATACAGTAGCTTCTTGATCACTACCACCTGCCTTCAGCACAGGTGTCCTAACTGAAAATGAATATGTTAAGGTACATTAATATGTAAATATTGCTACAGTTGTTGGTCAATAAAATCACTTTTTTTTTCCCAAAATTACAATAAAAATCCAATTCATTCATTCATTGGCTTGAATACAGCTCTTCAACGATGAGCATGTTTTTGATGCCTTAATTTTAAAAATTTATTTTTTATATTTTTAGATGGCCATAAATGTCAGGGTGATACAACTTTCTGATATCATATAAAAAGAATAAAAAGCTTCATTAAAAGAAATTTCTTACTCACCAGCCACTTTATTAGGTACACCTGTTCAACTGCTCGTTAATGCAAATATCTAATCAGCCAATCACATGGCAGCAACTCGATGCATTTAGGCATGTAGACATGGACTGAATCCGAAATCGCCCCCTAAACCCTCATTCATTATTCCCTACGTTAGTCCACTAATACAGTTCACTTGAAGGAGTGAATGAAAACGAGTGAGTGAATTCGGACAGCCGTTGTGTGTACATCGGCTGTACACTCGTTATTGCGGTGCATTGTGGGATAGAATGAGTGCACTCAATAACGTCCACTATGGTTTCGGACACCACTACAAATGGGGGCGATTTTGGATTCAGCCATGGTCAAGATGATCTGCTGAAGTTCAAACTGAGCATCAGAATGGGGAAGAAAGGTGATTTAAGTGACTTTGAACGTGGCATGAATGTGATTGCCAGATGGGCTGGTCTGAGTATTTCAGAAACTGTTGATCTACTGGGATTTTCACACACAACCATCTCACAGGGAATGGCCAGAAAAAGAGAAAATAACCAGTGAGGGCAGTTCTGTGGGTGAAAATGCCTTGTTGATTCCAGAGGTCAGAGGAGAACAGCCAGACTGGTTCAGCTGATAGAAAGGCAACAGTAACTCAAATAACCACTCCTCACTTACAATCGAGGTCTGCAGAAGAGCATCTCTGAACGCACAACATGTCCAACCTTGAAACAGATGGGCTACAGCAGCAGAAGCACAGCCGTCGCAAGGGATGTGCCAAGTGTGCGACCGCACAGGGCCTCGCGCCAAAGTAAAGTGACAGCTGACTTGATGTAAAGCCAATAGTTTTGTCCTTCAAAATACTATAATAGTTAAAAGACATAGCTTAAAGTGAGACTATGTGTATTGTGATGCTGTATTTTTCTGCTTGTTAAAAATGTATTATGCAGTAACTTACAATATTGCTCTGTGCATGTGACAGTGATTCATGCGCATACATGTCAGTCAGCGCGGCATCGCACGTCAAGTTCGCAGAGAGCTTTATTCAGTCCATTTTAAATTGCGCCTCTGAAATGGGTCAAACCATAGATATTACCTGAGAAATTCAAGTAAATACGCTAGAAATGCACGCTCATTCAAGGATGTGCATTTATTGCATGGACGGAGAAAGCATGGACGCCTGCAGGATTTCATCTGACGGTACGCACAAAGGGTTTTTTATTTAACTAAACAGTTAAATAAGCATATATAGCCTAACTATTACGCACCTTTTGGACCATCAGTGAGAACAATGGTACCGCAGAACGAGTAAAGCCTACTCTATCTCTAGACGTTTTAAATGGTTTTAAATCAGAAAAATCCAAAAAGCAATGAAATTGTCAGACATCCATTTAGCGCATGTTCACAGAGGGAAAACGACTGAAAAAAGCGCTGGTTGTTCTCTCGATACTGTCTGTTTGTTTTACTGACCGAGAATGATTCAGTGAGAGAGCAGTCCAAACGAACGCGAGTGGATTCAGACCGTTTTGCAAACGTGTTTGACCAATTCATAATTTAGAACATAATTTAAGCATCAAAAATATGTGCACTGTGCACAGTTCAGTTACACAGCTGTTAAACTAAAAAAATGAAGCGAAGCAAACTTTTTTTCTTAAATATCCACAACACAAACAACAAATTGTTCGTCACTACAGCAACAGTAGACCCCTGTTACTATAGCAACCCCCCCACCCCAGACCTCGCACATCAAGTTCACACAGGGCCACGCAACAACATGGAAGCATGGATCCATCCTGCCTTGTATCAGCGGTTCAGGCTGGTAGTGGTGGTGTAATGGTGCGGGATATTTTCCCAATAGAGCACCATTTAAACACCATAGCCTTCCAGAGTATTGTTGCTGAGCATGTCCATCCCTTTATGACCACAGTGTACTCATCTTCTGATGGCTACTTTCAGCAGGATAACGTGCCATGTCACAAAGCTCAAATCATCTCAAACTGGTTTCTTGAACATGACAGTGAGTTCACTGCACTCAAATGGCTTCCACAGTCACCAGATCTCAATCCAATAGAGCAGCTTTGGGATGAGCTGGAACGGGAGATTTGCATCATGGATGAGCAGCCGACAAATCAGCAGCAACTACATGATGCGATTATGTCAATATGGACCAAAATCTCTGAGGAATGTTTCCAGCATCTTGTTGAATCTATGCCACGAAGAATTAAGGCAGTTCTGAAGGCAAAACTGGGTCCAACCCGGTACTAGCAAGATGTACCTAATAAAGTGGCCGGTGAGTGTATAACCAAAAGTTGTAAAATAAAATATGAAATAATTTTCATGACAAGGCAAGTTTAGATCAGATTGTAAAATGTCATGTGGTGTGACTCTCAAAAACTATAATTATGAGTATTATGAATTAATAATTCATCTTTTTTTAAGTTTTACCAAGATATAATGATTAAGGTGTATGCATTTACATGTATTCAAGGTGTAAGGAAAATGCTATTACATTATTAGAGTCATAAAATATAAAGTATGAAAGTTTTTCAAAACCATAATCATTTGTTAATTAAAACATTTTTCCCTTTCTTTGTTGTTGACCCTGATTGCAGGTTCATCTTCTCCTAACATTGAATTATTTGTTTATTTTAAAAGGTTGACTGGGAATGCATAATAAGATATCATTCATAAGAACACCATGAGGAAGTGCAAACGCCCAGTCATTTTGATGTGTATCTTACACTGGTGTTGTTCTCCCTGTAACCAGCAGAGGAGGTCTAAATCAAGGAAAAAATTGATTAAACAAGAACAAACAAGGGCAATACTCACTGTATCACTAGTCATGATCATTAATGTGGGGATAGAATATTACGAATCACATACAGGGTGACATTTTGTGCACTTTTTTAGGGCTTAGTGTAGACCGTGTTAACAGGCATGTTTGAAACTTTTTGATTCAAATTTTGATTCAGCTTTTTAGAAACTGTGACCTTAATAATCCCCATCTCAAATTTTATCGGGAACATTTTAAAAAGATGACTGGCACTATTACTCACCGTTCTTATGCTCTGTTCAGACTACTTTTTATGATTTTTTTACCCGAGTGCAATGTGTAAAAATAAGCCAAATTCTAAATTAACCTGTTTTTTCTACTTCAAACTATTTTGTTGTTGTTTCTCTGACCTAACAGAAACCCAGCAGACAAATATTTTCAAGGTTTTATGCATCCCCCCCCCCCCCCCCCAAATCTTTTAAGAAATGTGCCCCAGTTAATCTGAAAAATATTTTTAAAAAAAATACTATACCATAATTTATACCATCCTCCATTTTATATTATTAAGTATTTTCATTTAAAAGGGCATTTCATTTGAAAAAACAAACAAACAAACAAATAAATAAACAAACAAAGTTAGAAAACCTATTGTAAAAAAAAAAAAAAAGTGTATTTGAGTCACTTTCACCATTGTGGTAAATGACGGTCACTGAAGAATGCTATATAAATAGCTATGATAAATTCAAAGGATTAGTGAAAGTCATAAAATGCTGATGCTACACTGTTAAAAATAATAGTTGGTTTAACGTAAAGTATAAGTAACCTGGTTGCCTTAAGATATTGGGCCCTATCATATACCTGGCACAATGCGACACCATGTGCGACGCAAGTGTTTTTTGCTAGTTTCAACCCGACGTAGTTATAATTTTTACGTCCAGCGCTACGTTGTTTAAAGGTTCGCCCATGGGCGTGCTGGTCTGAAAACGAGGTGTGTTCAGGCGCATTGTTGGCGCGTTGCTATTTTGAGGATCTGAAAACGACTGCGCCATTGACCAACAAAAACCTGCTCTAAAGTCAATGGCGCAGTCAATGCCGCCATGGTGCAAGCGCAACTGGCTTTTAAAGGGAATGGGAGATGACACTCTGATTGGTTTATTGCACGTTACACTCAAAACACACCCATGACTCATTAAGAGACTAGGGACAACCCTTTTGGACCATGTGTCTGGCGCGCTGACCGTTTCTTTCCGTCGTTAAACTAGCAAAAGTGGATTCGGACACACCCTAAGTGCACCTGCGCTTCAGACCATGCACTCAGGTCGTTAAAATAGGGTTCACTGAAATTAAAAATTTGAGTTAATACAATGAAGGAGATTGGTTTAATCAACAAAAACTCAAAATATTATGTTATCTGAATCACATTAATTATCTAAGTTGATTTGACAAAAGAAAAAAAGTTGTGAACTCATGAAAATAATTTTTTTTACAGTAATGTTAAGTACATTTTCAAGCTATTCAAATGGCCTTGGGGTCTCTCAGACCTTGAACAAAACACAGGGGTTAAATCTTGAAATTAATCTTTCTGATTTTTACATGTCAAAGATAAATAAAGAATTAAACAGGCCACATTTACCCAGATATACATGAGGTATTTAAACAAGTCCCGAACAACTTGACAGCTTGTGAATTCAGCTTCAGAGAGTCTCTTGACTTTTTTTACACCACAGGAACAGGATCAGGCAAATTGCCCAGTTTCACTGCGTTCTCGTAAGTGGCTCAAAGTCGACATTATAAAACACATCGGTGAACACTTTAGCAGTTCTGTGTTTGATTAGCACGACTGGGTTCGTGTTTTGATTAAAGGAAGCTTGTGAGTAAAGTGCTGACCATAAACCATTTCCTCATTGCATCAAAGTCACGTGGAAGCAGTAAAACGTCCCCATTTATAGAGCCACAACTTAATGAACAAGCCATAACAAGGCAATAAAGAAGTCAAACAGAACTAATCGAATGCCTTTTATAATAACTTTCAATAACCGCATAATCAAACATTACTACTTTGCATCATGTTTAATAGATCATTATTTAATCAATGATCATATAGTTAGAAATGCATATATGTATTTTCATATATATGCTAAAAATGCTGGTCTGTTAAACATCACATAATGTTTGGTTCATGAAAATTAATATAAAGTGTTCATATTCATACTCATACATAATTCATTATGTGAGAATGTATTAATAGCTGTGAAAGTCTCATTCCTTGGGGGGAAAAAACTATCCCTGTAAAAAACAACAATACAAGTTTTTCTACTTTAAAAAGGTGGAGGTGAATGTCAGGAAAATGAATAAAGTGAAAAAGATCAATAGAACAGAACTTGCTTATGCAATCGACACTGAAGCCAAACTTCTACCCTAAACTTAACTCTCTCATATACTTTCTCAAACACGAAACAGAAATATCAGTTGAATAAACCAATGCTTTTGGGTTTGCTCGCCAATTGCCGTTTACTCTACATGTCAGATTTCAGTCAGTTATAATTACAGTATAAATGTATATAAAAATGTGGCATAAAAAAATAAACACCCACATTTTAGTTACTAATTTCCAACTGCATATACCATCGCTGACAAATTTGCTTCTAGGTCGCAAAGTGTAGAAAAAACGTGATGTCAAATTTAACTTGAATACCAATGCATTTCTCGTATATAAAGTCATTCACCTAGCCATTTAATTTCTTTCAAACACTATGACCTTTTGGTGAAATCAGTGTCTGTCAGTTATACAGTAGCTACAGATACGACAGACAAGTAAAAACAATGCGTAATGAACTTGTCAGAACACATAGGTTATTTACAGGATAAAAAAACCCATCAAATGTAGCAGAATTTAAACTCGTTCATAAGACAATATTTTGTACACTAAATAATTCAGTTTTACAATATATTACATAAAGATGTATGACACAAATATACACAAAAGGTTTGGCAACAGAATTATCCATCCACAGGGTAAAATTTTGATCTTTCAGTCAGTGGAAAGTGAGGTAAAATGTCCCAATTTTCATGTCAGGTCTTTTAAGACATGAGCGAAGGCACATATTTAATTTTTTGGTTGTTGCTTTTTTCGGAAACCCAGCGATTGTAAACATTGTCTGTTTTTTTTGTACATCCACAGAGCAGTACTAGTCCATATTGCAGCACTTCCTCTCATGCGAGGTGATACATGCTGTACCCTAAAGGTGTCCCATATAGACCCACTGGAGCAACAGGCAATAAAGGCCTCTGGTAGTGGTACGAGTGGCCGTAGAGTGAGACCGCCGAATGAAGTTGGGTCCCAAGAGGAAGAGGCAGACTGAAGTTGGGGTGCAGGGCAGGTTTGGCGGTCAGTTTGAGCTTTTCCAGCTCGGCCTCTTGCAGGCGCTTGGCCTTGGCCCGTCGGTTCTGGAACCAGATCTTCACCTGGGTCTCTGTGAGGGTGAGGGAGCTGGAGAATTCGGCTCGTTCTGCAATGGACAAGTATTGTTTCTGTCTGAACTTTCGCTCCAAGGCCAAGAGCTGCGAGGTGGTGAACGGCGTACGGGGTTTGCGGTTGGTCTTGTGCTTGCGAAGAGGACAGGGACTTGCCTGGCCTGAAGTGGGGAAAAAAGGTTTAAACTTTAGTCTAACAAAATGTCATTTCTTGCACATTTTAGGTTGGACAAAAAACAGATTTTAAACTCTAAAAATTTAAGTAACTAACCTTGTAAAATGAATGCTTTAATAATAGTGTTCTCATAGTTCAAATAAATTAAAGCATACAGTACATTGTAAAAAAAAAAAAATTGCTGCCTTAAATTTTTAAGTATAATCAACTTGGATGTTTAAGTTATTTCAACTTAAATTACATAAAACTGACTTAAAAAAGAGTTGAATCTTGTATTACTAGTTAAATTTAATTACTAGTAAACTTATTTTTATGAGTTAAAGCAATGTAAAAACATAACATATTGATCATATAATGTTTTACAGTGTACATAATGCATGCACGTGAATGTGTTTTATTTGAATTCTTTTTGTGTTTTACTTGATATTTTTAATAATTATTATTAGGCATTTAGGAGGTGGAGCTAAGGTGAAAAATACATACTATTAAATGCATTAAAAATGTACTTGAGTATGTTTTTAGTACAATACAAATACAAAAATACATTTAATAGTAAGTCTTTTTCACCTGGGAGGATAAGCCATATTTCAAAGAATGCTATTATTAACAGGCTTTGCTATATTTAGTAAATAATATAAGGAGATATCGCCATCTACACATTAACATCCTGCTTAATAATTACAATAAAGTGTTTCATTTATTTGAAATCATAATAATGTTTATAATAATATGTTTTCTGCTTGAGGCATCATATTTTCAGAGCAGTGGGCCCTCATGTATATCTAGTTTCCTAATTAATAATAAAAAATGCATTTCTTTTTTGAAATATGAGTATGATGTACCATGATTGATACCTGAGGGTTTTTTCTTTTCTTTTCATTCTTTCCAATTTTATGTGAGAATGTTACACTGTGCAAGAATGACTGAACTTGTTTAGTATGTACTTTTTGTTTCTAAAAAATGTTTTGTAATTTTTCTTGAAATATTAAAAACAAAACTGATAGGCAATGGGAAAAAACATGCATCTCTAGTTTCCATTAAACTTATCCTTCCACAGTCTCTATAAAACATGCATTCGCTTTAGTTGCAAGATGCCTAATAAGAAATAACCAGCAGCTAAATATGTTACATTTATAAAAACACTAAAACATTCTGTAGCTTTTATATCTCCTATAAGTTTCAACAAAATTTGCCTAGTTGCAAGCTCATTTTTATGACAATTATTGACGTAACTTATATAGTATTTAAGTTTAAAGTATAAGCAGTTAGTTCAGAAAGTGAAATACTTACTAGTTTGGGAGAATCTGGAGTTCATAACCCATGCTGTACAGTCATCCGGCTCAGGGGACTCGGATTTGACGGGTGAGGTCTGTATAAAGTGCTTTGGTATTCCAGCCGAACCACAAGAATCCCTGATCTCAGTCTTAGCAAACTGACTGTATACATCCTCGCGCCGTCTTTCAGAGTCCTTACTGGGTTTGTGGCTAGATATAAGAGACTCCACGCTGAATGGATGGCTTGACACTTGAGTTTTGCGCTGCTCCATGTCCCGATCCCGGTCTGATTCCTTCAAACTCACGGACGCGGACATCCTCCTCGCGACTAGCCTCTGGACGCCCGAACTTCAAAAATCAGTCTGACGTCTCATGCAAAAAGCTTGAAGCCTTTGATGCCTTGAAGCACGCGGCCACAAACAGAACTTTCAGCCAATCAGAGCGCTGCCAAATTAAGGCGCGCGCTTCGTTGCTACAGCAGCACAAGGCAACAGTAAAAACTTTTAGCCAATGAGAAGAACGCTCATTTCTCGCGATTGGCTTATTGAGTTTGTAAGAAAGTTATGATTGACAAAATTACAGCGACAGATTTAGGGAAAAAGATTCTGCAATTTTGGTAAGTAAGGCCATGGATAAATAGGAAAGAAAGATAACAATGCAACAGTAATTATCTTTATAGTAACCTGGATGTTGTATTTTTTAAATATGTGGTAACACTTTATTTTACAGTGGTCCTGTTACACATTTTACATGTAGTTACTATAGTCAATTATGTATAGTTACATGCAACCTCAACCAAATCCTAATCCTATAGTAAGTACATTACTCAGTACTTACATGTATAATTACACTGTAACAATGACACCTTAAAATAAAGTGTAACCAAATATGTAAGTTAAGAATATTAGAGTTTGTAGTTCTGCTATGGGTAGTTCACACTATTCCAGCAAACATAAATCCTCTGTGTTTGTACCTAAAAAAGTATTGGGTACAAGTTAACAAGGCTAAAGGCACTTTTTTTTTTTTACTTCTCCAAAAGTGTATGATTGCAGGAAAAATATATATGTTTGTATTGAACATTGATGGAGCAACAGATTTTGTGTGAAAATAAATCATAAAAGTGGTTAATTTTGTTTAAAAATCTTATAAATGTATGAGGTGGCGTGGGGGGCCTTTTACCCCGCAGACACACGGGGTAAAACCAGCATGGGACAAAAGACACAAATTCTTTAGCTAAAATAATATGTTTTTAATAATGTCTAAGTTAATACTTGTTCAAAACAATCACTTTAGCAAAGTTTGTACTATTTTCTGTTTATTTTGATAAATAAAAGAATTAGTTTTTGTTCAATAAATATACCGTCATTAAAATATGTTCATATATATTTTAAAAATACAGAAACAAAATTATTTTAAAAAGTAAAGATTCTGAAAGCTTTGAAGGAGATCTCATAATAATTTAATATAGATTTACAGTAGTGACAATAAATGATATTTTATTATATGATATGATTAATATGATTGTTTCATTATAAGTATGGTGATTATCTCTAAGGTGGACACCCAACTTAATATATGATATTTAGCATCTAAATCTAACCATGTCAACAAATGTTAAAGTCAGCCGCTGTTTATTATCATGTTAATTATTGTCTTTCACCCCAAATACCATACTTTTACATATTCTTCTGTTATTGAAAAACAGTTACTTTAATTAGCTTGAACAAAACTGAAAATCATTAAGAAGACCTTTGTCTCAAAATATATTCAGTCATTTTAGCGATTCTCATTTGCTACTTAAATCTACAACATTTTAAAAAACATCAAATATTAGATCAAATTAGCGCAGAATCAACTTTGCGTTTCTGCCCACGATCGTGTCAAATATCAGCCAAATTTCCAAAAGCGGATATTTTGGAAAGTGCTGAGGCAAGTTTTTGTGCCATCTAGTGGTTTAGAGGAAAATAAAATCAAAGGCGCCTTTTCCCCCGCGGTGTTTTTAGCCCCGTTGTACACTACTCTACGGCTACGTACAGACTGTCAATCCAAATCCGATTTTTGTGCATATCCAATTGAAATCCGATCAGATTTAGCAAGTGTGAATGGCAAAAAATCACATGAAATGTGATTTTGACAAATCCGTTTCGAGCTACATTCATATGTGGTTTGAAATCCTATTCAAATCGCATTTCTGGAAATCCGTTTCAGTCTGACCGCTCTGATAGGATTTCGTGTGACTTTTTCATGCCCCGTAAAACGTAAACATCAGATGTTTTTATAGGAAACATGCTGAAAGTTGCTGCAGAAACAAGGTTGTGTTGTTGCAAAGTTCCAGACGAGCAGGAAATGTACAATATAATAGAGAAAAGTTTTGAAACCGGCGGAGATGACAGCATGTAATAGAGGCACTCATACCAGCCGACTACGTTTCTGACGCTGCCTCAGAAGTAGTCCAGCGCGGCGGCTGCATAATGTCCCTCCATGTTACGGTTGTTGTGGTTGTTTTTGTCATTGCAATAGAAACCAATGCAGATATCCCGGAAAACGAAAGAGTGGCAGTTTGGACTGACAGTGTGAACGTAGCCTAAGACCTATAAACAGTCAAATGTGACAGAATAATCAAACAGTAGCAAGTACAAGAAACAGTGCTTGAGGCATTACAATGCAATGTATCATTACTATCCAAATTGAAGTGTGATTATTTGCTTGAAAGTTTGCTGTCTGCAAGTTTCTTTGCACAACATCTAATCTCCTTGGAAAAAAGTATTAGTTCCTGGCAACAGCGGTAAGCTGCTAACGAAAGCATTAGGATGTTTACTCTTCAAACACAAGAGTTATTTTCAAAGTATCACAAATTACCTCTTTGCGAGAGAGAGGAAATATATCTATTATGAAATTGATGTCCTCTGAACACTGAGGCTGTTCAGTAAAAAGGCATTTAACAGAGATAAATTGCTTTTGGTCTCGTCCTACAGGGGGGAATTGTTTGTAACCATGACACTTAGGGTATTTAGGCAATCACACTTAAAATAAACATCTCCCTTCTTCTCTTGTAATGAATAGAAGCAGCAATCAGCTGCTTGTTGGACTGGTCTTTATGTGTGTTTGTATGTGCACTAATGCTGCAGGGTGAGATTCTGCTAGCTTGTCGTTCCCAGGAGCCTCAGCGCGTTTATTAAGCAGGGTGATTTCACAGACAATCTGAGGTTTGTGAAGGCGCCAGTGAGCGGGGAGATGAAAGGCACCTCTCCTCGGGGGAGAAACTGTGGCAGTTTAGCGGCTCCACTCAGGAGGAGTCGCCTCCCTGTACACACATACACACACACGCAAACACACAACGCATGCACACACTTAGCCGTCACGCCCCTGCCCCGAGGCACCTTGTCGAGCACAATCCAACTCTTTGCGCAGATGGACTGAGAAAGACTGCTGAACTGTAGTGATAGATGAGAAGGATGTACGTTTGCAGTTGAGTATCATGGGAGCTGACAGGAGACATATGAGAAATACTCACCGTGAGAGAGAGAAGAAAAAGCAATGTTATGCTCTAAATATTGCGTTTAAAAGAGATGCAGGAAAGAAATCACCCTCTAGGATAAGCCTTTTTGAAACTGACCAGCACATCCTCTTTCCTTCCTGCCTGATCTCTTTGACCTTTATAAATAAACGGAGGCAGTTTTGCCAGAGAGTACAGAAAATGTCAAGAAGAGTGCTCCTGGTTTTTCTGGTATGTTTGGACACACCTTGAGCATTGTAATTATGGGCTCAGCTTTGCAGTGCAGGAATGCTTGTGTATGCATTTACATTTCTTCAATCTAACAATCTGTTTACACATCTATTTGCCTAGCTTTACACACACTATGATCCACTAAAACAAACTTGTCGCCATATCATTTATCGATCTTTCTTTACTCGATAGGGATTTCTGTCAACTGAACGTGATAGAGATTGGCAAATATTATCTACCTACCTTTTGGTTCGAATGTGAACATTTCATAGTTCAATAGCAATGTGATATTTTGCCAACTTTACATCACCATTGGTCAGTTTGGTGCAATGCGAATCCCCTCCTTTTATGTGGAGAGCAATTTATGTATTGTCTTTGAACTCAGATAACGCAATGAATAAGGGATCACAAGCCTTGTCTCACTAATTACACTGCATGACAAGACTTGGCACAGGTGACAGCAACTGTCATCACTTTGTTTTTATTAGTACCTTATTAGGCTTCCGGAGCCTTCTCTTATGAGCAAACATTTGCTGTAATGAGAGAAAATTGCTACCCACCAAAGGAGGATGGCGCCAGCTTCAATTAGCTCAAGGGAGGAAGGTATTACTTAGAGGCAAATAAATTATCATGTAATATAAAAAAATGATTCACTCAACACATGATAGGTCCCCTGTTGTGCAAGAAGCAAATACTTGCTGACTAAATTATTATTTTTTTTAAAGAACTGAAAATGTAACTGTTGCTTTAAAAGGTTGGTATGTTTTGTTTCTTGTAAAGTTTTGACCCTGTATAATGGATTTGAATTAAAAATGAGTTTACAGACACATATTAAGGCATAATTTCTTAACGTAGCTTTACATACAATTTAAGTCATTATTACTGCAATATTATTCTTTAAAGCACAATATGCTTTGTGAAAAGTGCTGAGTAAATATTTTACAAATTGATTGGACCCACTTTATATTAGGTAGCCTTAACTACTATGCACTAACATTGATACAATGCACTAATTGTGTACATACATGTTTTTACATTGTAGGCCTACTTACGTTTTAAAAATTAGCTGCATGTAATTACATCCGTAATTAATTTCTGTAGTTACATTTATAATTACACTGTTGACACATCCCTTACACCTAACCCTACCCTCAAACTTACCCACACCACCACACCTGTCCCTAACTTTACCCGTATCCCACCACAATATCAGCAAAAGTGTTTTGCAATACAATATGAACACAATAAGTACATTGTACTTATTTTTTTTATGTAAGTACATAGTAGTTAAGGCCACCTAATATAAAGTGGGACCAATTTATTGTATCAAAAAAATATTGCTATATGTTCAGGGCTCAACGCTTAGGATTTTTTCTACTATTGGTTCCAATTTTTACTTGCCCTGCCAAAATGATCACTGGCCCCACCACAAAAAAAAACTAATATAAATAAATAAAATAAAATAGGCCTAGTTATTGTTTTGGTTGTTTTTGATCCATGTAACCTTAATACATAAGGTTATGACACCAAAAACTACTAGCACAACTCATATAAATGTTAAATATTGTTAAAGACAAATAATCAAATTACGAGCAATAGCACAAATAAATACAACAAAACAAACATATACAAATGAAATAAACAGTTCTTTTCAGGTTTTTCATGTAGGTCTAAACTAGATTTAGACCTACAGTAATCAACTGTAAAATATCACTGCATAGTCTTCACTGTATAAATATAGATTATAGATAGATGAAGTTATTCAGTCAAGAGCAGTGAGCTCTTGAGCTTGTTTGATTAACATATAAAAACAGACAGCAGCAGGAATATTAGGATACTGTCACTTTAAGAGCTGACTATACTGTTACACATGCATCTTATCTCATGTTTACACTCACTTAAGACATAACCGACTATGTTTACGATGATACTCGACAAGACGAGTATCAATTAGACCTAATTTCGTGTGAATATGTCCGTTCAAGCTCAGGAAGACGCAGCTTTCTGGGCGTGCTTTGGATGTGTGTTGCTGTGCACGCAAAACTTATCACACAGCGTGCGAGTACCAAACTGAGAGACACAGGCACTTTCGCGTCTACGTGTGCTTGAATATTTCAATTGGCAAGGCTTAAAAATGCGCAAATTATCAACCTCCGTGAAGATGCAGCACTGGCCCGAGTGTCTTTCACGCTGGCCCCCGGGCCATCGGGCAGTCCTTATTGTCGAGCCCTGATGTTTCTAGTATACTGCTTTTTATTGTATATAAATTTATGTATATATTGTTTTATTATATTTTTAATTTTGAATAGGCTCCAGCATCCCCGCAACACTACGCAGGACAAGCGATTTGGAAAATGGATAGATGGATTGATTTTTTTTATCAAGAAAAGCAGTTTTGAGATACATGGTCATATTCAGTGTCTCCACACTGATTGTAAACGAATGCAAAGTAGTGACTTAAAAGACTTTCAAATCCTCAATAAAAACACTTAAATGTTAAGTTTTATGTACAACAGAGAAGGACCAAACAAACACTCTTATGGCTGGCCTCATCCTGGTTCTGGGTTCTCTTATGGGATCCCTGGAGATGTGCCATGCTTTGTAATCACAGATTGCCGCCATGCCAGATCCCTGAACCGATGAAGCCATTAGGGTTCATGACTCACCCACCTTCATGACTAAAGTTTCCATGTAAACGCCCACAAGTAAATGAAGGGGCCCTTTCGCGACCTCTCATTTCTCACAGACAGTGACTGAGCAATGCACGGAAGCCTTGATTTATGAGGAGGGTTTACAACACCAAGACAGGCTTTTAATTTAGGTCGAGGCCCTAGCTTGGCGTAATTGTTTTTTAAATGTAGGGAATGGTACAAAAAATATCGGTTGCCACAGCAAAGCGTGAAGAAGAATTACCCCTGGAGATATCCACTCAAGTTCTTCCATCACCTTAAGTTGGACTCATTGGTGACTTGAATGGTGTTGGTTCACCTCAAAGAACTCTTCAGTGTGGATTCTAAATATGGGCACTGAAGGAATTAGAATGTAATTTAAAACAATGAAACAGACCAAGACTGTTATTCACAAGTGCAGTCACAATAAACCCTCTAGACCCAAACACAAACAGGGCACGCCATGTCACCCGACACCTGGACAGCGGGTGTCCCCTTCATTAATGCGATCCTTCCTGCCCCCCAGCCCAAGCAGACGTTTGCCTCCGACCCCAACAACATTTAATGAGAGAGAGACGCCAGGCACAGTGGGGCAAGTCAGAGTGGGAGGGACTCCCCCCAGTCCCCTCGCTAGAATGGACCCTCAATAGGAGCAGACTGCCACAGGGGTCTGTCAGGAACCCTCCGCCCACAAGTTCAAATGTCAGAGCCCCGGCATGCGCCCTCAGAAAAAAAAGAAAGAAAGAACTTTAGTGGTTTGCTGCCTGTCGTCTAATTGACTGGCAGGTCTGCAAATGAGCAATTCTCTGCTTGTTTTGGTGGACAGTTTCCACTTAATCAAGGATTGACAGCAATGAATTGTTAATCTACATTCTTCTTCGCGTTTTTTGTAAACATAGCATTATTTCGAAAATCTTCTACAGGGTTAGAGGTAACATTGACTGATTTGTTATGTTTTTGTCCAGTCATTGAATCAGAGAAGTAGCCACTTAGCCTTGACAGTCTGAAAGTTGAATTATTTGGTGTATATTAGATGTGACAGGTCAGCTTGAGTGTGTTTGTTGTGCGGTTTGGTGCAAGTGGAGGGGTAAGTGAGTGGTGACAGTGTGTCGTGTTAGCAGAGGGAGTCGCTCCGGGACGGTCAGGTTGATTTCATTAAGGTGATGGGACACATGTGCCCCCTTTTTCATCTGCTCTTCGGCCCCCTGCTACTCAGAGTCTTTCAAGTCCCGCTGTCTCCCGATCTGAAGATAATTGTTCACTGTAATACTAGTCAGGAAATGAGCTGATCAACTCCAGATGGATGGACAAGGGGAAGGGGAACGACAGAAAGGAAAAGAGAGACAGCAAGAGAGAGAGAAATAGGAAGAGACAGGGCACTAGAGCTTTGTCTCTTTAAGTCATACATGCAATATTAATGTTGATGCTCTGAGAACCCTTGATACCACTTGGCTTTAAAAGCTAAGACAAAGAGTTCATTACTTTAAAGTTGGCCTGCAGTCCACAACATAGATTCTCATATCAATACTGTGAATTCTCATTGAATGAGCCATAAAATGCTGATATACCAACTCACAGCATGCACATTCTGTAATAAAATACCAAGTTGCTACATTATTTGCCAACAGTAAACAGCTGACAGACAAAACAGATTTAAACTTTATTTTTGACAATCACATTAAAACTGAATTGAAAAAAAAAATGTAATGCCTTCAAATTTTATTTAAATGTATTTATATATAGATTATATTGTTTGACCCTTGTCCCAGGTCCGCTGTTAAACTATGAATTACAAAGAGTGGAATAAACATAATCGGTTTCACTATGTCTTCAAATAAGGTAAATATCATTTATGTATAGAATATTTTAATTGTGCAATCAATCTGTAATTGTGTCTTTTTATGCAAAAAGTGTGAAATTAGATGACGTAAAATACTAGCTGTGAAATTAGCTTTAATAGGAGAAATGAGTCTGTTATTATATTACAAAAATGCTTAAAATGCCATTTCCCTCACCAAATACTATTAAATATGCACACCTCTCCTCAACAAACCCAGCCTGTTTATACATAGATATTAATATGAAACATGTACAGGTAAAAGCATACTTTTTTGTATGTTTAGATAGACAGTGAAACATGTGGACGTATTCACAACATCTAAAATGTAAACATTATTACAGGTGTAGAAATTTAAAATATTCACAAATCTTTTGTATCATAAATACAGTCTTGCTCAAAAGAATCAAGGGTACATAAACTTTTGAACTGGGTCATTTTTATAAATTCAGCTATTTTTGTCTTGTGGACTATATGTATACATATTTTATGTAAAATATCTTATTCAGGACAGCACTAAATAAAAAATAACATGCATTTTGTATGATCCCTCTCATTTTGTTAACATTATTCACAGATTCTGCAAGGGGTGTGTAAACTTTTGAGCAAGACTGTATTTGTATAGTTACATTTGTACTACTTCATAGACATATTTTAGATCCCTTAACCCTACCCCCAAACCTAAACATAACCACTTTTATAGAGGGTATAAAAGGACTACAAAAAATCGAACAGGCAGAAAAATGTACAATGACAATTTTAGTTTCAACATCGCATTTCAATATACAAACAGATATTTTTGAGCTGCTTATCCCACTCTGACCTCTAAACCTAACCCTGACCATTTCTTAAAATATACATTATTAAGAAATATTCATAGACAGATAGGCTAAGTACCTGGACCATTATTAATTTATTGCAAAAACGTCAAAAAAAACAGTACCAAAGTTGTTCAAATGATGATGTGTTGGATTTGCTGTCCCCTCTGGCAGTTATACAATATTTTTGTGAGGTAAGGAGTAGAAGTTTAGTTAACTGCTGCAAATCATATGCCCTCTGTGAAGGCGTGCATATCTCTTTCATACACTACATGAAACATGATGCATGTCAAAATTAGGGATGAAGCATGCAAGTGTCACGATCATGTCCTGTTTAGTGTTATTTTCTGTCACTGTTTTGCTTGAGGTCTAGTTCATTGCCTGTTACCATAGTTTCTAATTAGTCTTGCACCTGTTCCTTGTTCTGTTGATTGCATTCTCTGTGTATTTAAGCCCTTAGTTTCCTCAGTTTAAGGCGGGCATACATTGTGCGATTTATGTGCGATTTCAGCAAGGTTACCGACTCACACTGTACGAGTAGATCGCATGCGATGTTAAGCCAAAGTTCACGATTTATGGGCTCACACTGTGCGGTCTGCGTGACAGGTTGACATGGTGTAGCCTATAGAGAGATAGCCATATGGTCAAACGCATCAGCTATCGATATCAAGAGGATTTAGCATTTCCAATGTATGTATTAAATTATTATTATTATTATTAGGGTAGGCCTACTTTTATTATTAAATTGATAGGCTATTACATTTAATTTGCCACGCAACAATTTCATAGCGCATCAGTGTGTCACGGTTTTGGGTTTTGTTTGTGTTCATGTCTTTGTATTCACGCTCTTTGTCATGTTTCCTGGTTTGTCATGTGATTCCATTGTGCCCTCATGTGATCATGTCATGTGCTTCCCTAGTCTCTTGTGTCATGTCGTCATTGGTTCATTGCCTTGATTGTTCACAGGTGTGTCTTTTTAGTCATTAGTCCTTGTGTATTTAAGCCCTCATGTTTGCCTTGTTCCCTTGTCTAGTATTATTCCCTGTACCGCTGTTGGTGAGTTCTGTGTCTGTTCAAGTCAAGTCCTTGTTTTTGTTTTGTAATTTAAACTGCTGGGTTCTTAAAGCTTGCCTCCAGTGGATCCATACCGTTACACAATGCATAACTGACACGCTGCATAATAAAAGATTAGCTAGATTAGTTTACTCCTCATTAAAATTTAATTATTTAAAAACATTATACAATGAATTATAGGCCTGTAATTAAAATGATTAACAGTCTATAGGAATACTGCAATAATATCAATGAAAAGTAAGAGCAGCTTTATTTAAAAAAAACAACTTGTTTAACACAAAATAGGTCTACTTCTCTTCTTATTTTTTTCACTATAATCTATATGGGCCACAAGAGAAATGTTAAGAAAATAAATTAAGACGGCTAATAGCATATGTTGAAGCAGTTTATCTCTCGTTGTCTCTGCACATTTAAGTTTGCACATTGCGTGATATCCACTGACTCGCCTTCATGATTTAAAACGAAAAAAAAAAATTCAATATTGTGACGTGGCATTTTTCTTTATCACCAATTGTCAAATGATGGACAATGGTTCACATTTCCTGTGATAATAAAATTAAGTAAATATTAAATAAATGAGTAAATAAAGTGTGAAAGTGAAAAGTGAAACAAGTAAATTAATGATCAAACTAAATTAATAAAAGAGGCGCTGGATAGGCTACATGGTGGTTTGGAAGTTTGCTAAATTGCTGCTAGTTTGATCGCTGCCTACAGAACTTAAAGATCTCCCTCTTTTCGTGTTCTTTCTTGCTGCATTAAAGATGAAATGGTTCAACTTCTGCTTTCGCGCAGGTGCAGTGAGGGGAAAACAGGGCAATCAGTTCGTAGCTCTGCTTCATCTGTGCGATACCCTCACGAGGGGCGACCAGAATTTCTGACATGGCAGAAATTCATCCGACCATCCGATTGCCGGTCGGAGAGGTTTCTCGCCTCTCGTTTCCCCCTGTACACTGCAAGAACACCTCATGACAAACGACGCACGGCAAAGCTGAAAATCGGCCTGACCCGAGAAAAAAAAAAAAAAAAAAGAGTCGCACGAGTCAGAATTCGGCTCGAAATCTGACGAAAATCGCACAGTGTATGCCCAGCTTTAGTGGTCGTCGTTGTCAATGTTTAATGCGTAGTTGCTGTGTTCATTCTCCATGTTCATTAAAGTCTCTAGTATCCTGTTATTCTTGAGTTTTGCTCTTTGTATTTAACTACACGTGACAGAACGACAAACCTCCAAACAAAATGAGTGAGAGGAAAAAATATGGACTTACCAGCTGTCCATTTGCTCTGCTTAGAACAAGAAGATTGCTCCCTCTTGGACCATACATGTGAGTTTTTAGATTTGGCTCACCTGATCCACTACCCACTTTGACTTTCCTTCGGGATTAATAAAGTATCAATCAATCAATCAATCAACCCGGACTACTGCCTTAGCACGTTCTATTACGTCGGACTCAACACCGTGATGAAGGCAAAGTTGTCCAGGGATGGTCATCGAGGGAGTTTTGCTGAGTTTGTGGAGTGGGTGCTGATGCAAAATAATTCCCTTTTCACCGTTTGCATCGTAAATGAGGATAACGCCAGACCCACTCCGGACCCAGAGCCAAGTCAACCTGCAGCAATGCCCACAGCTGAGCAGCCTGAGCCCAAATCAAAGTATGACCTGGTGCATGAGCCGGCTACAGTGTCCGTAACAGAGGGCATATCGGTCGAGTTTGACAGCATGGATTGGAGCCCCACCCACATTCCTGTCGCTCAGGTGCATGCAGTGAGCTGGGTCTCAGTGGATTTGTTTGAGTTGGATGAGGAAATATTTTCTGGTCTACCGTTGTCACTGGTTCAGCCCAGTTCCAATTCTTTGTCACCATCTGTTTTGTTGTCCAGGATCCCTCTCCCTCCTCCTCTGCCAAGGCCATCCAGTTCCTTGGCCCCGCCTCCATTGGCTCCCTTTGAGCCCATTGCTCCAGCTCAGCTCTGCCTTGGCTCCTCCTGGGGCTGTCGTCCTTATGGCTTCACCAGGTTCCCTCATCCCTCCGGCTCTTGGTCCATCGGCACTACCAGCACTACGGACTTCTGGGCCTTCAGCTGTGCTTCATCTGTCCACCCCTTTGGCTTCGCCAGGCTACACCTTCCCTCCGGCTGCGCCTTAGTCCCCATTCACATCAGCTCTGCCTTAGTTCTCGGCACCCTGGCTCCACCTCGGCCATTCGTCGCCACGGCATCGCCTTGGCCTCCAGGACCTACGATGCCGCCCGGTCTCATTGTCTCCTTGGCTCCGCCTGGGTCTCCTAATCTCCTGGTTCCACCGCTGGTGGTCAGACCGCTGACTCCTACCGCTGGCTCCTCCCTCCATCGGTTCTGCCAAGGGCCTTCCTCTAGTCTCTGCTCTGGGTTATCCTCAGGCTCCTCCCTCCGTCTCCACCTTTGTTTTCCCTTCAAATTTTGAAATTTTGAAGCAAATTTTTCCCCATCGCTACTAGGGATGAAGACAAAGGTTGTTGCAAAAAGGCTTGAATTTGGGTCTGTTCCTCATAAAAAAAGCAATCATTTGGATTCTGAATATGTGGATTACATTGCACAAATAAAATGAATTGTTTTATGTTGCCTTTTTGGTGTATTTTATGGTTAAATGGTTACAGAAATTGTATTCATTAAAGAGCAGTTTAACATTATTTGTTTAAGTTAGCACCAGAAGTCACAGAGAAAACTATGTAAATGAGTGAACTGCTTAAACAAATGCAATTGAAAACATATAATCTCAATGATCATACTATAATAACAGATTAATTCCATAAATTCAATATTCATAATATATCTGTTTGTCTATAAAGTTCATACATAAATCATGTCCATTTTAGATACAACGTTTTATTGTCTGTGCAAACGTTAGTAAATATACATGTTGAACCACACTTTACATACAATACATACCAATACTCATAAGATCACGTTGACGAACCACACACTTTCATATAGTAAAAACACTGCGGGGTTACACGATGAAGTTTAATACTGTTCAAATCTCCAACACTAGTATTTGCAATAGTAATAGTCATGCTTGCCTTAGCAAAGAACACTAATTGGTTTCAGCTATACATGTATTTAATGCTTCTAGGTCAAACATGTGACATAATATACAGAGATTATACAAGCATTATGTGCACAGTATAGCTGAGGTTTGGGAAAGGAAACTATATTCCTCCAAAGTATAACAACAAAACTTTGTGTAATCAGCTTCATTTACTGTAATAAGCCACTGAAGGGCAGATGGCTTCAGTGGTAGAAATAGAAATCAAAGGCGCTTCAAATTGAGCTGTAATTACACTAACACAAGCCATTGCAAAAAGTAGATATGGTTTTACTTGACAGCTTGTTGTTTAAGTTGGTTAACTAAAACAGTTGTTGCTCGAAGAGAAAATGAAAAGGGAATGTTTGAAGAGCAATTTTAAGTATCGTTCTGGTATAACAGATGTTCAGTTGATCTGGATAATCAGCACAAGTATAACATAGATAAACATTAAGAAATGATTAAAGATAGTATACAAATTGTGTTCAGACATGCAATAGGACAAGCTTAAATACAATTCATAATTTCAGAAACCATAACTTTGTGACAGAACGGTTTACTCCAGTTATTAATAAATTCAATGATTCGTTGAACGCGGGTGTCTCTTATCATGTTGGTGTTACTACTGTATATTTCAAAAAAAAAAATAATAATAATAAAAAGCTGCGAGAGCCCATTCGATTTTAGTGCGGATAAGGGAGTTTTAGGCCTAGAATACCCCTATTAAAATCACTATAACATGCCCTATTGTTGCTTATTGCTTTTGAACACTAACCAGGCTGAATAGTACAATATTTTTTACAGATATTTATGAATAGTCTAAGCAAAACTCTAAAAGTCTACATGCTTTGCACTGAAAAAATGATTCTGTTGTGAAGTAAATACTACAGAACAAACAAATGTAATTTCTACATGAAAAAGCTAGTTCAGGCAAGAATTAAAAAAAACTAAGTAAATTCTATATTAGTACTCAAATTAAGCTTGTAGAAATTAAAGCGTAAATATCAACGTTATAAAATAAGGTAAAACTACTCATATTTTCTGATACTGGTGTTCCCATCATGCTCTGGGGTTTGAATAATTAATAAGGTTGATTTTTCGCTGTTTTCCAGCTGTATTTACGCTGTTTTATCATTGCTTTTGTTGTTAGGTTTAGTAACTTGCCATTTTGTGACATCTGGAGTTCATTTTCTACTCAAAATGACATTCATACTCAAAAACGTTCCATCGAATGTTACCGTCATTGTGTATTGTGTACCAAGTATTGAGGTCTCTGTGTTCAGGTGCTGAGTTTGCTGTTACGTAAATATGTTGTCTACACAATATCTACTGTGTTATTTACTTATATGTTTCTAAGTAAAGCATATACTTTAAAAGAGTGGTTTAATTCAGTGTTATATTGTTTGTCTAAAAAGTATTTCAAAGGAAGTAGAAATAACTCAAGCTTTTACTGGCCAAGTTAAAATTACTTATTTTCTTTGTTAATTTTACTTAACTTAGTTAAGTAGAGTTTACTTAATTCCATATGTGAAACTTACTAAATATGCGTGCAAAAACTTGACAATGTAAATTTTACTTCTTGTTTTTTTCAGTGTGGCTTAAATATTGGGTTTACCACTCCACTCCACAAGGAAACAACAGTGAAGTGTGTGTAAGGACACAAATTCATTGGAAGCTCTCAGATGCATCCTGACACACTCTAAATTCATAATGAATCAATAGATTACAAAATTTCCAAAAACTATACACATTTAAGCATGCGAAATGCCCTCAGTTCCTGTATGCGAAGCAAATGTCAAATGGTCTGCATGAAGACTGACAATATTCCCATAATTATGTTCTTGTTTTGCTTTTTCCGGCTCTCACGTTCTATGTCTCTGATGTGTCAACAGACTCAACACACAACACGCAGTGGCTAGGAACAAACAATCTAAGTCAATATATACAGATAGATAGACAAACAGATTTATAGATATAGATTGATAGAATGAGAGAGAGAGAGAAAACTGCAGAGAGACACCAAGTCTAGACCTCCTATTTGGGGCCACTCCCTGTTTGCTTTGTTCAGTGCTATGTCTGTGCAGGTAATTACCCTTGATCACAGCATCCGGGGAGGGAGACGGGAACGAAAGGGGTTGGGGCTGGAGCCGGCGTAACAGTTCTCTTTGGTGCTGCTATGATAATGTCAAAAAGGAAATTGCCAATAAATTTAATGACATCACTTCTTTTTAATGAGGCGTGCTGTCTTTTTGATGCCTGTCGTGATAAAGACTCCATGAAGCTGCTAGCATGCATATCCAAATCGGGGCTAGATAAACTTCATAGTTTAATCTAAAAACAGCTCCTATTGGGCAAACAGAGTAGGACCAGTCCTGATTTATCATATGGAAAATACCGTTGCGATACTGTTCTAATTATATAGGTACGGAAGGGCGTAATGAGCAGTTTGTTCGGGGCAAACTGTTTCAGGTAGCCTGTAATTGTGATGCCAGTTCTTTTGTTGGTTTGATGTGGTTGACTCATAATGCTGATGCATTGTAGGTATCCGAGATTGCTTTTGAACATATCTAAGCGTGACAACAATCACTGCATCAGGGCTGGGTTATTAGGAGTGCAAAAAAGAGGTTACCAGAAGTTGTTTTGCCCATTAAAATCACAAACTTATATAGGCCAGTACATGGGAGAGGGTTGTCTACAGATTTGAGCATTGTGCTAGGTATTTACCCCTTAAAAAGTATTGTATGTTCAGTTTTTAAGATAGCAGACCACTACTCTATGTAGCCTCTACTATGTTTCTATCTTTCAAGTCAAAATCATATAAATGCAACGTTTTTTGATAAAAGATAAACAAAAGTGATCAGAGGTGTAATTTATTTAGGCTAGATGCTATTTTATTTATTCTGGGTTCATTACAAGTTAAAGGGATAGCTCACACAAGATGAAAATTATGTCATCATTTACTCACCCTCAAGTAGCAAAACGTATCATTTTTTTTTCTTCAGCTGAACACAAAAGAAGATATTTTGAATAATATGGGTAAACAGTAGAGATGCACCGATTGCAATTTTCTTGGCCGATTCAGATTTTTTTGTAAGTGTGACCTTTTGTCGAAGAACTATAATTGACAGCATATACAAACAAAAATCTACTTTTCTTCAATGCAAGTAAAAAGTCAGTAATAAAATAAGAACAAATAAACAAATTGCAAACAACAGCAATAAATGCAATAGAATAAAGAGAGATATGAAATAAACACGGCTTTAAGTTTTTCAGGTGGGTCTAACACTATTCAGGTAAGGAATACGACAGAAATTAAAGTAATCAAATGTAAAATAACACTGGATAGTCTTTATTGTAAAAATTAAATACAGATTAATGCTTACAATTAAAGTTGCAAAAGTTATTTAGTCAAGAGTAGAGAGTGAATTTCTTTGTCTTCTGTTCTTTGATTAACATGACAGACAGCAGCAGGAATATTAGGCTGCTGTCACTTTAAGAGCTTATGCACGGATCCAATATACTGTTACACAACATGCTGTCACAGTTAGGTTCTCTTTTGAGTTCATTTGTTCATGTTTAGAGTTTGTTTTTGATCTGTTTCTCTGTTCAGTTAATGTCTGAGTTTTAGGCCACATCCACACGAAGCCAGAGCTTTCCCTATCCGATCTTTTTTTTCCCTCGTCTCAAGAAATATCTGCGTACACACGAAACCACTGAAACTGACTCAAAACGATGTAGTATACATGCCAGACCAGTATGTGGCGCTGTAATTCTGCCACAGAAATACACTAAAAACGGAGAAGAAGAGCAACAGTCGGAAGTGAGGCAAAATCCCACGATAAAATAACAATAAATAAATTTGCTACTTACCAGATTGTGTTTTATTAACGCCTACACCTACCCCAACCCTAAACCTACCCTTACAATAATGCAAATACAGTTATTAAATAATGCAATATTGATGTGCGCATGCCCAGTGGCCGTAGCTGTATCCCTTTTACCGTGCGGGACGTGGTGTGATGACATCACCGTTTCACAAAATATACGGATTGGCTGTACACACGAAAACACAAGGGTGTCGGTTTCAGATTTATCCACTCTGGGACCCGGTTTCAAAAAATACCGGTTTCAGGCTCCTAAAACGCCGGATCCGTCTAGACGAAACGCTGATACGATACAACATTTTTACGTATACAGCTAAACGCGTCTCCGTGTGGACGGGGCCCTAGATTAGTTTTCATTGTGTTCTTTTCGTGTTTGCCCATGTGTTTGTTTGTTATATCCCGGTCACCTGTGTCTGTTGATTAGTTCAGTTCTCCTCCGTTCTCTCCCTGTTTGTTTCTATGGTTACTGATTGAGTTTGTTCTGTTCAGGTGTGTCTTGTCAATTATCTAGTTAGTTTCTCCCTCTGTTTGTGTATATTTAAGCTCAGTGTCTAGTTCGGTTTAGTTGTTCGTTATTGTCGCGTTATCCCAGTTGTTCTGTTCCACGTTCCTGAGTTTTTTTTATTAAATAAACTGCTGCACTTAGATCATCTCCACTTTATTTGGCAACTGCCTGTGACACATGCGTTTTCTTTCTCAACTATTTACGTTCTAGAACTGACTGGTGTTTAACTGAATACGCGCCAAGGCATTTTGACATAATTTTGTGTGTATTTGACCGTTTAAGCGCAGTTAGCCACTCATTTTTGAGGCTGTTTTAGAGGCGGCTTATATAGATCAGTGGTGCGCACGCTTTTGGTGTGAGCCCAAAACCTGCGAGAATTAGTAAAGTTATGCGCAATACAAGCACTATTTAACCGGATCGAATGAGACGAGTGAGTGAGAGAAGGCGGGTGTGTGTCACCGTCGGAGAGAAAAGAGCGAAAACATGCAGCTGACGCTATTGCCTGTGCCGCTGGCAACAAAACAGACCGGCTCAGAATCAGAAAGACGTGAGACTTATTTGTGGCGTCATGTTTATTACTATCAAATAAATAAAAATCCCTCTGGGTTAGAGGGAGGAACTTACAATGGAAGTGAATGGGAGCAATCCTTAAACACTAGAATAACCACTGTTTCAAAAGTAGAGCTACAAGCAGGTGTGTAGACAGTAGGGCTGCACGATTTGGGAAAAATATCTAATTGCAATTATTCTGGTTAAAATTGCGATTTGCGATTTTAAATGCGATTATTATTTTTTTTACAAATGAAAAGTGTGTGTGTGTATACACTCACCTAAAGGATTATTAGGAACACCATACTAATACTGTGTTTGACCCCCTTTCGCCTTCAGAACTGCCTTAATTCTACGTGGCATTGATTCAACAAGGTGCTGAAAGCATTCTTTAGAAATGTTGGCCCATATTGATAGGATAGCATCTTGCAGTTGATGGGGATTTGTGGGATGCACATCCAGGGCACGAAGCTCCCGTTCCACCACATCCCAAAGATGCTCTATTGGGTTGAGATCTGGTGACTGTGAGGGCCATTTTAGTACAGTGAACTCATTGTCATGTTCAAGAAACCAATTTGAAATGATTCGAGCTTTGTGACATGGTGCATTATCCTGCTGGAAGTAGCCATCAGAGGATGGGTACATGGTGGTCATAAAGGGATGGACATGGTCAGAAACAATGCTCAGGTAGGCCGTGGCATTTAAACGATGCCCAATTGGCACTAAGGGGCCTAAAGTGTGCCAAGAAAACATCCCCCACACCATTACACCACCACCACCAGCCTGCACAGTGGTAACAAGGCATGATGGATCCATGTTCTCATTCTGTTTACGCCAAATTCTGACTCTACCATCTGAATGTCTCAACAGAAATCGAGACTCATCAGACCAGGCAACATTTTTCCAGCCTTCAACTGTCCAATTTTGGTGAGCTCATGCAAATTGTAGCCTCTTTTTCCTATTTGTAGTAGAGATGAATGGTACCCGGTGGGGTCTTCTGCTGTTGTAGCCCATCCGCCTCAAGGTTGTGCGTGTTGTGGCTTCACAAATGCTTTGCTGCATACCTCGGTTGTAACGAGTGGTTATTTCAGTCAAAGTTGCTCTTCTATCAGCTTGAATCAGTCGGCCCATTCTCCTCTGACCTCTAGCATCAACAAGGCATTTTCGCCCACAGGACTGCCGCATACTGGATGTTTTTCCCTTTTCACACCATTCTTTGTAAACTCTAGAAATGGTTGTGTGTGAAAATCCCAGTAACTGAGCAGATTGTGAAATACTCAGACCGGCCCGTCTGGCACCAACAACCATGCCACGCTCAAAATTGCTTAAATCACCTTTCTTTCCCATTCTGACATTCAGTTTGGAGTTCAGGAGATTGTCTTGACCAGGACCACACCCCTAAATGCATTGAAGCAACTGCCATGTGATTGGTTGATTAGATAATTGCATTAATGAGAAATTGAACAGGTGTTCCTAATAATCCTTTAGGTGAGTGTATATTCCCATGTGCTATTTATTTACTGTGTTCTTTTAGCAATCTCCACGTTTATTATTAAAGACTTTTTAATATATTCCTAGTTTGTTCGTGTTGCTTACAACACGCTACCGTATCAGAGACACAGAGGTTTTATCATGCAAACCTTTTTTGTGAATATATAATCCATAAGCATCATCTGAATTAAAGACATCGAATACGGTGTATTTGGCAGTTTGTAACTTTTTTATGTTTTAGTGAACTGGTTTTTAATTCATATGAATTCGTATGTTTTCTTTTTGTACAAAAATGTATTTGTATGTGTATGAAGCACAAAATAGCTACCTTGTAAAATAGTTTTCTCATGAGTTATGTTTGGTATGTTTATTGTGCTCCTGACATTTAGTCTCGTTTTTTTAGTGTTGCACTTAATTCAATTGTTATTTTCGCAGGCAAAGTGGATTTTGTTTTTAATCTAAATCATAGATATTATTATATTATGGCCATCTAGGCTAAACTCCAAAAGTCTAAAGTGACATCATGGCCAGAAGACATAAAAATATCTGCGTTAACAAGATTTTAGTGTGAAAAAACACACCTACTAAGGTTTTCAGTAGCACTTTTTAATAGCAATAATAATGGTAACACTTTATTTTACAGTGTCCTTGTTACATATGTTACATGTACTACCATAATAATAACAGTAAATTATTTATAATTACATGCAACTAACCCTCAACCAAACCCTAATCCTACCATAACACTATAGTAAGTACATGTAGTTACTAAATATTACTCAGTACTTAAATATATAATTACACTGTAACAATGACACCGTAAAATAAAGTGTAACCATTATAATAACTGGGTTATAACTAGGTACTAACCCTGAACCTACCTCTAAACCTAACCTTAACCCATGTAGTTACCTTATATTACCAGTACTTTCTTGGGTAACTACACTGTAAGTACACATACTTTAAAAATGTTAAGGTGTCATTGTTACAGTGCAATTACACATGTAAATACTGAGTAATATTAATTAACTACATACTTACTATAGGGTTAGGGGTAGGATTTGGGTTTGGTTGAGGGTTAGTTGCATGTAATTATGCATAATTTACTGTTATGGTAAGTACATGTAACGTGTAACAAGGACACTGTAAAATAAAGTTTTTTTTTGACCGGGAAGTTTGTTCCCGGTCATGAGTGGAAACCGCAGGCGGCGAGTGAAACTGCATCAAATGTCTGTGTTTTGTTGGCAATCGGTGCATAAATGCATATAATCTGTAAACAACACAAACGTATAGTGAATCAAAAGTTATCCAGGGAGTGTGTGTGTGTGCTCGTAATTCTTTAGCTCCGCCCACTGCACACCTGCACGAGTTCGGCTAATTTCGGAAAGAATCGGTACAGCGTATCTGTCTTTTATAAATATGATAAAACTAAAGACTCTACGGAGATATGAAGGATGCAGTACTACTCTATAAGTACTCAAGATTAACACGAGACTGGCAGAAACTGTGTGTGTTATGTCCCCTTTAATGCCATAGATGATGTTATTTGAATTTAACTTGTACTAAAAATCAGAATTTTCCTTTAAAATGGACTGTGCTGTTCTTCTTCTAAACTTTTCACAAACTTTTCTAAACGTTCTGAAAAACAGACTCTTATCTGCTATAAACTGTAAACGCTGATAGTGCACAAAGAAACCTCTAACTGTAATCTCGAGATCAGAGCCATTTGAATATGAACAGAAGATGTGAGATGACATCTTTACGCATTAGTGAACTCTCATCTAAGCTAGTAACCTCATATTTACCTGCTTTGCAAAGCGTGTTTGCCTTGGGTGAAACATCCCAATTATAAAACTATTTGAAACCGCAGTAGGCCTGCAGTAGAAACATTCAGCTCTGCAATGCTATTTTTGTCAGATGTAACTGAGTATTATCCATATGAATGATCCCTTAGGGTGGATGGCAACACTAAAAAACTCAAGCAATGCTGTCAACAATAACCAATTCTTTTCTTCCAAAAAACACCTCTTAGTCCTGCGCAAACCCCCTCATTTGACGCTGCAGCTTTGTCACCCTGTGTTTAGCAGATTAACCTTGATGGTGCCCTGGGCACTGCTCTCCCCATGACTCTTCGCTGGAACAGAGGAGTGATGTTTCGCAATGCGTGGCGCCGCAGTGGACCCTCGTGGGTATTAGAGGGCTGAACGTTTGGCCTTGAGCCCAACAATTATCCCATCTCTCAGGTACGTCGGAGTCCCGGCACAGTTTGACCCTTGCTTAGCATCTACGAACGCAGAAATATAAATCAATTTGTGACCTTGTTCATCGTGTCGGGCAGAAGAATGTTAAAGTTGATTTAAAGAGGGTTATGCCCCTTTGTAAATGCAAGAGTTAACATCATCATCTTGGTGAGAAGTGCAAAGGTTTGTCATTAAACTCTCGGAAGCAGGTGTGTTGATGACAGCTATTGCATAGACATTAGGATCAGTGCACTTAAGCTTTTGATAAATAACAACGAAGGAAGAACAGCTAACGGCCAAACCCTTGGTGCAAACAAAACTGAATTACATGTATGCAAGGTCGCTAATATTCCTTACTTGTTTAAAAAAGTAAATTTGTCATTCATTTAATTATCCAAATATTTGGGTAAATTACATGATGTTCATTGTATTAAGGTCCGGATCTTATTCAAACATATATTAAAAATGCATTTCTGTCAGGACCACTATCGTCAAAGATGATTGATTGACTATTAGCATACAGTTTGGATTGGCGGTATGGTTCTGTTCTGGGCAAGAACTCCCTGCGCATCCATGCAGCCTAGCATGAATAAGAGCAGGGAGAGCAGCGATAACCCCTCTTAGGGTAAACAGAACAGAACCAACATAATGTATTGCAGATATCATTAATGTCGATATTAAATGTACAAAATAATTCAGGAATTTAGTCTGATTCAAGGGGAATCAGAATACCAAATCCTGACTGGACGAGAGGAGGAGCTGGGGATGGAGGAGGGTAAATGAGCTCTGGAGAACGCAATAGCTGCTGATAGTACTGAAGGAGCTTATATATGTATGCTGTGATAGACGTCGTATTCCTATAGGTAGACGTGATCAGCTGACAGTCAGCTGATGCAAGCTTGACTAACGTGACCTGCTAGAACTGACGCTACTTGATTTTATTCTATGATGAATATGCTTTTTGAATTACAATTCATGTTGATTTCTGGGGGGCATAAATCCAGAAATATCAACTGTTTGATATTATACAGGGCTCAACAGTGTGACCATTTCACTCGCATTTGCGACTAAAAATAGATGTGTGCGAACTGCAAAATGTAGATTGGAGCACATGTGCGAATAAAAAATCCCAGCAGATCAGTTTTCTTAAATGTAAGATCATAAAAAGACTTCAATACCTTAAATGGTATAACAAGCATCTTAATGATCATTTTAAGACATTATATTTTGGGGATGGAAAAACATAAATCGCGATACTGCCTATTGCGATTATTAAACTTCAAAAGGCTATGATTTCATTAATTACATGTAAGTGCTTCACATTTTAAAGCCTGAACGTGGCGCTGTTGTGCGTTCTACAGGCTCACACAATCAATGAATAGCGCACATTTATGCCAAGTGATTGTTTATGAACTAATGCTGATCAATTATGACAATGTTTACTTTACGGTGTTTATATTGTAATATGTTGTATACAGTTGTAAGAATGCATATTTTATCCCCCTCATCTGAATTTGAAAGAGCAGCCTGCAATAATAAAGCATAGACATTTCAAAATAAGAGTCCCTGTGTATTTCGGGCTTGTTTATTAAGGCGAGACACGGCAGGTGAAAACATCGTTTTTTCATGCAGTGGTCAATTTTGAGATTTTGGGCCAGTTTGCTCCCTTAACATGTAAGCCATCATGTCAAAATAAAAATAAAAATATGTCAACATTACACATTAAGGTGGTTATTTCATTATATTTTGTCAACTTGCGCCTTTAGATTTTTACCGGAAATCACCAAAAGTTAGCATTCTAACGCAAGCTCCCGTGCCGTCTCCATTCACAGAAACATGTCATGCCTGGTATCATTATAAAGCTCTCAGTCTCACACACAGCGCTGTCTAATCCAAATATGGGCATTTCCTTTGTAGAACTAACCAACCGCGAAAGTTTGCCGGGGAATCTACAGCCGAAAACCACATCTGATTGGTCGATGTGAATTTCCGACTACGGGATTGGCTGCCGCTTCCTTGTTTATTCTCCGCCTGAGAGAAAATGCAGACAATGCCGAAATCAGCTCATAAACGTTCACAGAAAAGACGGCAACAGCTGTCACTTGCAAGAGCTAGTAAAAAGAAAGTAAACAACAACAGATTAGACGATGAAACCCCGTCAGTGAATTAGATTCAATTAGTTATAGATGGACATAAAACAAACAGGGACAGTTCGTTTGCAGTTTTTGTGACTGTTGTTATGTGTGTTTGTTAAGGTAGTTTTTTCTCACACTCAAAATCAGATATATCCACTTCAGTAGCACCTACAAGCACCAACTTTTCCAGTCTTATACTTAAAGGAACACTCCACTTTTTTTGAAAATAGGCTCATTTTCCAACTCCCCTAGAGTTAAACAGTTGAGTTTTACCGTTTTCGAATCCATTCAGCCGATCTCTGGGTCTGGCGGTAGCACTTTTAGCATAGCTTAGCATAATTCATTGATTCTGATTAGACCGTTAGCATCTCGCTCAGAAATGACCAAAGAGTTTCTATATTTTTCCTATTTAAAACTTGACTGTTCTGTAGTTACATCGTGTACTAAGACCGACGAAAAATGAAAAGTTGTGATTTTCTAGACGATATGGCTAGGAACTATACTCTCATTCCTGCGTAATAATCAAGGAACTATGCTGCCTTACCATGGGTGCAGAGGCGCAATGATATTACGCAGCGCCTGAAAATAGGCTAACTTGCGTCAACATAACCAACATGACAACCTGCTTGCACAAGGAGCGTGCCTTGTAACCATGGAGACTTATATTGGCCGTTTCTCAAAACCAAGTACGCGAACTTCAGACTTGCCAAGTTCGACTCAGGAGAACGAACTCCAGAGGAAGTCTGGTAATTCTGCAAACGGAACAGCAGCTTTCTTGATAGCGTCACTCAGCTTGCTCTGGCTACTCCGGTTATCTCTGTATGTATATTTGAGGCTACAATAAAATGAAATATGTTATAAAACACCACTCTGCCTCTTTTCGTTTTCATTTAAAAAAATCTTAAACATATTAATAGCCATACAAATGTAGTTCAGGCAATGTGTACATTGATTATCTTTACTGCATATATTTTTAACAAAACAAAATATAAAACACAACCCAGTCTCTTTTTGTTAAACGTCAGTTTTAATGATAAAAGAAATAAATGAAACTTCACTTTGCCCTCAGTCAAAACGAATAGCCAGGGAACAAATTATAGATTCATGAGACCAAAGATCGCCCGTTAGATATACACAAGACGAATTATACCTCATGTTTAACCACTACAGAGACATCAGAGCCAGCGGCAGAAGGTCTAGCCGAGGAAAGGCTGCTCTCGGCGGGGTTAATGAGCGCTGAGAGCCCGCTGATCGACTGGATCTCACAACTCTGAAAACAGCAGATCAAATTTTCAAATAGGCACTCTCTTTATAAATAAACCACCGATTTGAGCTTTAAACAAGTACATTCTCACCTGTTGAGAAACGGCCATTTACTTTGGTGCAGATCCTGAACCGTATCTATTTGAACCGGAATACACTGAAGATGAGCTTTTGGAATGTGAAAGGCAAGAAAGTGTGGCTGAACAGACTGGGGCAGAAGGGAGGAGGAGAGCAGATTCGAACCTACAACACACAGAACCATGGCTAATCGCACAGGTAAATCCACTACATAATTTGCCGGCTGTAACTCTGTCTGCAGCTTCATACTACAATCCGGTCACGTTAGAAGTTACCTAGCTGGGGACTATTTTCAGGCGCTGCGTAATATCACGGCAGCAAAGTTCCTTGATTATTACGCAGGAATGAGAGTATAGTTCCTAGTCATATCGTCTAGAAAATCACAACTTTTCATTTTCCGTCGGTCTTAGTACACGATGTAACTACAGAAGAGTCAAGTTTTAAATAGGAAAAATATAGAAACTCTTTGGTCATTTTTGAGCGAGATGCTAACGGTCTAATCAGATTCAATGAATTATGCTAAGCTATGCTAAAAGTGCTAACGCCAGACCCGGAGATCGGCTGAATGGATTCAAAAACGGTAAAACTCAACTGTTTAACTTTAGGGGAGTTGGAAAATGAGCCTATTTTCAAAAAAAGTGTAGTGTTCCTTTAACTATATTCTGAAGCCTTTTACAGAGGGATTTGTTGATATATCATTCCTATCCTGAGTTATAGGTCCTTTTACTCCAAAAAACATGGCGAAAATTGATTTTTTTTTAAGGCTATTGTCAGTATTCTCTAATTTACTAAAGCACAAAATAAGATATCCAGAATCCCCTCTGTAAAAGCCCTTTCATCTAATATGTCAACAAATAGAACCAATAATTTTAAACCTGGTCCTTTCCCATTTCCAGATTTTGTTTTTGGAAATGTATGCAAATGAGCGTATATTTAAGTATATAAGGCCTCATTTGCATATTAAAACATTCATTTACACAAAACTTGTAATACATTTTTTTTCTTATGTTTATGCCAGTAATAAACTGGAGAAGTTTCACAGTGATATCTTCTAATTTAAAAAAAAAAAAAAATTCCCTATTCATTAAATAAAAGTTACGCAGTGTGTCCAATTTTCACCTCGGTTATTATTTGGTTACACAAACTGTATGTCCCATTACAGGAAGGAAAGACTAAGAATATTTTTTGATGCATATTATTAAATAAATGGATTTTACTAGTATCAGTTTTATTATAGTTTACTTGAAATAAATAAATGTTAACTGACATCAAATAATATATGTTATATATTAATTTAGTTGAAATTAACCTGTTATTTAGTTTCATTAACCTGATGTACCAAACTAAAACTGAAATAAAAGTTAATAAAAACTATACAGACATTTTTAAAAACAACAACTAAAAAAAATGACAAAAAAACACTGAATTACTAAACCTTTTAACTAAAATTAAAATGAAAGCAGAAATATAATGAATTCAAAATATTAACAAAAACATTTTAGTATCAGTGATACTGAAATAACACTAGTATGGCAAAATCTGTTCATTACAGTGTGTTGTAATGTATATGGGGAAAAAGTAAGCGTCAAACCCTGTCATGAAGACATCATTAAAATAATGACATTCTTTTACCTCATTGAGTAGAATCTCACATGTATTATTGACCAGTTCAATAAGCTAAATGCGGGTGCACACTAGGGCTGCACGATTAATCGAAATCGAACCGCAATCGCGATTTGGCTTATGTACACGTAATGAAATAATATATGCCCAGCGTGTCGGTGAAGAGCGGCTCTGTGATCAGGAGTAAACGCTGCTCCGTCTGAAAGCACTGCGAGTTTGAGTCGCTTATAACGTGCGTTTGAAAAACTAAAAAAGACAACGTTTAATAACGTTTTAACTCACTTCATATAGTCAGTCGAGTGTTTGATATTTCATTTTTGTGAGCTGATGTGGCTTCTTATCACAGAATGAGGCAGACGATGAATTATTTTATAGTATTCTATACAGTGATGAAGTCTATGTCGATTAGCACTGCATTATAATATACTTTATTATTATGAAAATACCCGAGAAGGCTTGAAGAACTCAAATACACCATATATTGTCGCAGTCTTGATGTTTAATCAAAGCTTTTCTATCTTCTTTTTATTCAGCTGCACAGCTCTAGCTTCACATTAGGGATTTCCTGAAAGGTCATTAAATTACTTCTCTCTGAGGCATATGTGGCGTTTGTGCTCGAGGGCGCCCTCTGGCCTCCAGTATGAATGAAACATGAGTGTGTTTAGTGCCCAGCAGTGCTCAATCCATCCTATTTTGGGTTAAAAATAGGAAAAAATAATACTTCTGTAAATAAATGTATATGACAATCCATATGTTTTTCTCCAGTGTACAGGAGTTTTTTCCCCACAGTGAATGCATAAGAGGCTCATATTTCATATTAAAGACATAGACTCGTTCTTGATTTTGCATACCTCTTGACAAAAATTAAGAAATTGATATTACAGATTTTTATACTACTGCTACTACTAATAATAATATATTTTATAACAAATCCTTAGACATTTCTAGTGATTTTTAGTCATCATAGGTTGCCTGCATGTTAACAGGTAACCCTGCAGTTTTTTGTAAAATAATCACATTTTAAATCGCAATTTTAACCAGAATAATTGCAATTAGATATTTTCCCCAAATCGTGCAGCCCTAGTGCACACTGTACAATTTATAATAGTCCTTTACGACTGTTGCTGTTGTCAGACTGTACTAACATGATCCCCGCTGTAAGCCATGTCACACTGCTGGATCTCAGTTGTCATTCATGTCAGACTGTATGGCAGTCAAGATGCGTTAAAAACTGACGCACACGAGAGGGATTTGGACATTTGAAAAATACCTCATGTAGCATTTGCTTGCCATTGCGAATGCAAAACATGAATAAACATATCATGGGCACTTTAATAGCAGTCATCCTGGTAATTAACAGGAGGTGTTGCCTTCTTTTCTTGGTATTTTTAACACATTAGCCTGCAATTAGTGAAAGAGAAAAATACTGCTGCTTAATCTGACATTGTCAAGCATAGAAAATTGTGAGCCATGCGCTGTGTTTAAATATGTAGTATATTACAATGCAATGCAAATATAATATGGCCAAAATTATTGGCAGTGAAATAAGTTATGTGTTTTTGCAAGTTTGCTGCTTCAGTTGTTGTGGTGTTGATTCACATCAGGAGAGAGGTTCAACTGCAGTCAATGCAGGCTTCAGGACGTCCTAGAGTGTACAGCAACTCCTCCTGAGGATTCAGCTACGGATTCGTATCACCACCAGTGCAAAGCTGCTCAATATTGGCAGCAAGTGGGTGTTAGTGCATCTGCACACACGTGAAGCCAAGACCTATGGAAGGGCAAGAAGGGCAGCAAAGAAGCCACTTCTCTCCAAGAAAAACATCAAGGACAGACTGAAATTCTGCAGGAAGTACAAGGATTGGACAGCAGAAGACTGGTGCAAAGTTATTTTCTTCCCCTTACGACTGTTTGGGACATCTGGAAAATCAATTGTCCGGAGAAGAAAAGGTGAACGCTACCAGGGGTCGTGTGTCGGGCCAACAGTGAAGCATCCCGAGACCATCCATGTGTGGGGTTGCTTTTTATCCAAGGAAATGGGCTCACAATTCTGCCCAAAAGCACTGCCATGAATAAAGATTGGTACCAAAAAGTCCTGCAAGAGCAACTTCTCCCAAAGATCCAGGAGCAATTTGGTGATGATCCATGCAATTTTCAGCATGATGGAGCACCGTGTCACAAGGCAAGAGTGATAATGAAGTGGCTCGGAGATCATTACATTGAAATTTTGGATCTGTGGCCAGGCAACTCCCCGGATCTTAATCCCATAGAGAACCTGTGGTCAGTCCTCAAAAGGCGAGTGGACAAGCAGAAGCCCACAAACTGTGATCAACTCTGAACCCTAATAAGACAAGAATGGATCACCATCAGTCAGGATTTGGTGCAAAAAAGCTGCCAGTGTAATGGACGTAGGCCAGTAAGAGCTGTGTGTGTAAACCTCACTAGCGGCTGCGGTCTTTAGCGTCCTTGTTAGCGCATCCGCCTCCCACGCCAGAGACCTTGGTTCAAATTCCGCTCAGAGCGGATTGAGTAGATCCATTTACATTTGGTGCCATGACCTGGATGGGAGTGAAGTTTAGGGGCATGAGTGTAATGTAGGCCAGTACGAGATGTGTGTGTAAACCTCAGTTCCCTGGCCTCAAGAGACGCGCTGGCAACTGATGCTAGAGGCTGCAGTCTTTAGCATCCTTGTTAGCGTGACCGCCTCCCACGTCGGAGACACCGGTTCGAATCCCGCTTGGAGCGGGTCAAGTAAGACCGGTTACATTTGGTGCCGTGACCCGGATAGGTGTGAGGTTTAGGGGGGTGAGTGTAATGGACGTAAGCCAGTAAGGGCTGTGAGTGTAAACCTCACTCCCCTGGCCTCAAGAAGCATGCCAGCGGCTGTGGTTTTTAGCGTCCTTGTTAGCGCGCCCGCCTCCCAAGCCCCCGAAGTGGAGCGGGTCGAGTAAGACCAGTTACACCAGAGCGGATTGCAGAGGTTAGGACGAAAAAGGGTCAACACTGTAAATATCGACTCTTTGCATATATTGACTGTTTTGGCCAATAAAAGTCTTTAAAACGTATGTAATGCTTATCATTGTTTTCCAGTATGCCATAGAATCATGTGAAAAAATAATCTACAAATACTGAAGAAGCAAACTTTGCAAAACACAAAATGTATAATCACAGCCAATACTTTTGGCCACATGTACTAAAATATTGAATTAACAACACGAAAAAAAACAATAACAGTTTACGGAAACACTTTATTTCGATGGTGCACTTTAGACATTCTACTAACTCTAAGTAACTTTGTAACTACTTGTCAACTCGCAGTCAGAGTATTAGTAGACTGTCTGCTTAATATCTGCCAACACTTCATTTTGATGCTCCTCAACAGACATTCTACTGACTATACGTAACTTGCAACTACGTCAACTTATTCTACTAACCCGAACCCTGACCTAACAGTCTACTTCACTCTACTAATACTCTAATGTTAGCTCTAAGTTAGCTAACATGTAGTTGCAAAGTTACTTATAGTTAGTAGAATGTCAAAAGTGGACCATCGAAATAAAGTGTAACCTAGCAAGTATGACATCTTAGAAACACAAAAAATCCTGCCATGTCAATTGCCCAAATACTGTTTCCTAAGTATTTTCTCAGTATCTCGTCCCATCCATGTCCAACTAACCATGGACACATTGGTCTTGAAACTTGAGCCTAGTCAACAACTTGACCCTAGCTGACCCTTAAGTGTCCACTGTTGTTCTCTATTGCCTCAATTTAGTTGAAGTAATGTGATGTTGTGGCATTGGACACAGGCTGGACAAAGTCATGAGAAAGTCTGTTTGTCAATTTAAAGAATGCTACATTGTTATTTTGTAGATAACTATATACTATATACTTTTACTGATCCAGTTCTCTGGATCCAGATCTGTACAGTATACATCTATGAGGTAAAGCATTGATATTTTAGTGTAGTGCAAGTACTTTTAGTACAAAGCTGATCTAATTCTAAAATTTGTACAAGATATCCTGTACAAATATTGGCATCAAGCCATGTAATCGCATTGGATGCCCTTTTATGTCATAATTCGATGGAATTCCTTTTGTTCCAATGGGCAGGTCCTGCTTTGATTAATTATTCTGTTCCTATTTGTGTACAGTAGGGAACTACAGATGTTGAGACAACTGAAAAACTTTATGGGCTGATTCATGAATCATACCTGTCAAACAAAGCTTCTGTCTTCTGTATAAATTACATTGCTGGGGGAATTCTGCCCAGATCTGTTTGGTTACAAACATTCTTCCAAATATCTTCCTTTGTGAGGGTGAGTAAATGATGACATAATTTTCATTTTTGTGTGAACTATCCCTTTAACGCTGCTGTGAGACAAATTCATGTGGATATTATAGCTCAGATAATTTGTAACCAGTATAATAACTGACTGCTACAGAAAGATTTCTCCAGGTATAGAAAAGCTATATAGATTTATGAGATATATGGAGATTAATCTTTTGTATAGTCCCATGCAAACATCCTGAAATCGTAATATTTCACCTCCATTCAGCGGTTTTGACCAGACAATGAGCACTAAGTGTTTTCGGTCAGTCAGCGTTTACTGGGGACAGTTCGTCTGAGGATGACATTGACAAGCCTGTTGTGGTGTGCAGCTTTACAGCTTAAGCTGTGTCACAAAGACACATTGGTGTCACGTTACTCTGCATCAGCAGGTATTGTTTATGACTGAACTGAATGTTCTTCTGCTGAGTGTCTTACAAAAAAAAAAAAAAAAAGATTTATATCTGGGTTTAGTTTTTCCTTATCAAGATTATACTTGCTCCAAGTTGGCTTCATTTCCATTTTTTTTTAAATGCACTTGATTTAAGATACATAAAATGCTCTTCACACATAATTAGGCTTGTTATAAATTGAGAAAAAAAAAAACCTTCCATATCAACACACATTGTATTATTAACTCTTGCAATAACTTCCAGCTTGCTTTATTTTTTTTGGAAAAATCTCAACTGATTGATTGTTTATATCATCGCTATATGTAACTATACTATTGCCCAGCTCTAAACTGCTAAATGTGGACATTTATTGATTTATTTGAATTGATTTATTTTTTATTTTATTTTTATTTTATTTATTTTTTTGTATTTTATTTATTTATTATTACATTTCCTCAATACATCATTATAGATGTTTTGGAAATGACACTGTGAAGGGAATACAAAAAAAAAAAAAAAAAAATCTGGAGAGAATGTTAAAAAAAATTAAAGTTAATTTTCTAAAAACCCACATGGCCAAAAGTGCCTATGCTATGGAAGCTTGTTTCCACCACTGAATAAAAAATAAAAATGGTGAACGACTTATTAATCTCACAATTCTGACTTTTTACTTGCAATACAAGTTTTTTCAGAGTTATAAAGTCAGAATTGCATGATATAAAGTTGCAATTGCGAGTTATAAAGTCAGAATTGTGAGATATAAAGTCAGAATTGTGAGTTATAAAGTCAGAATTGCGTGATATAAAGTCAGAATTGTGAGTTATAAAGTCAGAATTGCGTGATATAAAGTCAGAATTGTGAGTTATAAAGTCAGAATTGTGAGATATAAAGTCAGAATTGTGAGTTATAAAGTCAGAATTGCGAGATATAAAGTCAGAATTGTGAGATATAAAGTCAGAATTGCGTGATATAAAGTCAGAATTGCGTGATATAAAGTCAGAATTGTGAGATATAAAGTCAGAATTGCGAGATATAAAGTCAGAATTGTGAGATATAAAGTCAGAATTGTGAGTTATAAAGTCAGAATTGCGAGATATAAAGTCAGAATTGCGAGTTATAAAGTCAGAATTGTGAGATATAAAGTCAGAATCGCGTGATATAAAGTCAGAATTGTGTGATATAAAGTCAGAATTGTGTGATATAAAGTCAGAATTGCGAGATATAAAGTCAGAATTGTGAGATATAAAGTCAGAATTGCGTGATATAAAGTCAGAATTGTGTGATATAAAGTCAGAATTGCGAGATATAAAGTCAGAATTGCGAGATATAAACTCGTAATTCCGAGAAAAAAAGATTCAGAATTGGACTTTATAACTTGCAATTGTGAGTTTATATCTCACAATTCTTAGAAAATAGGTCAAAATTGCGATTGTGTTTATATCGTAAACTTGAAATTTTGAGGGAAAAAATGTCAGAATTGTGAGATAAAAATTTGCAATTATCTTTTACATTTTCTTTATTCCGTGGATGAAAACAAGCTTCCGTACCATACAGACAGTTGAAGAAATGTTATGACTGAAAATGTTTATTAAACCAGAAACCTATTTTTTATTATTAAAATGTGAATTTTTCTTAGATTATTTGCTTAGATTTTTAAGTGGATTTGATCCCCCTTCACAGATGGAAGTGCATCCTGTTTGCAGAAAGGAATAATCGGATACAAGTACATCTAATCTATTTGTTTACAAATGGATAAAGAACTGAGACACACTTAAAGTCTCTTCCAACACAGCGTTCATTTGTGTGCCGTGTTAAGACAAGCACCACAAAGCCATGTGTGATGGTTTAGTAAGCAAACGTCCCAGATCTTGTTTTATATGGCCTAGCACTCCTAGAGCGCTTTAATCTGCATCTAACATTAACCTTGTTTGTCAGTCACCATTAAATTTTGATAGTTTTCCATGTTTCGCCACAGCACTTCCTCTGTGCCTTCCTTCAGATAAGCTAAATAGAGCCTTTCCAGAACAGGCCCCAAACACTTTCCTAATGCCTGTCAGCCATGCGTAAATAAGTCCAAGCGTAAACAACAATGGAGCCGCAAGTTCTTGAGGTGGAAACAGTCATTTATGGGCTTATTTCAGACCACAAGTGTAATTAAAAAAAGAACAATTTAGTTGTAATCACATTTGGTGTAAATTTTGTTTATACTGCTTACCTCAATGTAAATTGCGTGTTTATGTAGCCCCGGTGCCGTTATTGGAACAAAGCTTGAAAATCAAAGATATGGCAAAATGATTAATACCGTGGTCATGTCAGAGCTGTAATTAAGTCAATTGTCTGTGATGAAAGCGATGGGCTCTTATGTAATTGGGAGGGGCCCTCTTGTTTGGAGTCTATCAGTAATGTGGATCCGGAGACGCGACCACAGAGTGTCCCTTGAGTTTTCAGGAAAGAGAAAGTCTTTTAGACCGCAGCATGGGGAAATGAGAGCGGAGTTCAAAGATATATGTGTGAATCTCACGAAAAAGTCTAAAATCGAGAGGGAAAAAAATAGAAATTATATTTTGCATAAAGAAAAGAAGCAGATTTTAGCATTACTTCCATGACAGTTATGTACATGGCTGACATTATTTGACGTTTATCTCTCAAGGAGCATCTAATAAGATATAATAAGTGCCGATTTTCTTCTCGGCATGAGAATTTAAGCAATCATTCCTAATTATGTTCTCATTATATCTATCAACAGTGTGACAGCAATGTGTACACCTAGATCAAATATCAGATGGAAGGACTCCAAGATGTTGATCTCATCTGTGTGGTAAAAGAAGGGATCTGCCAAACCCACTGCCAGCGGAACAGTCTCATTCACCAATCGCCATCCAAACGTCTTTCGTTAGAATCTCTCATTATTCCCAAAGTCATAACTGCTCTTCTCAATTTCAAACAGACCAGTTTTGTCCTTTTGTGTGGCTGTCACCTAACCTCATTGCCCGTCTCCATTAGGGATCTCTCTTACGGCAATGGAGGGACTTTAAATTCAAGACTGCTATTATTTTCATTGTGTTTCGCCTCAGCCTGAGGAAACACCTGATCGTGTAAATAGTTCTCGAGCACATCATCGTGGGGTCGGCTATATGGTGCGCTGACAGGCCTACTTATGATCCTTCAATCTTTTGAAAGGGGACGGCCTTTTAAAACCTTTGAAAATAGATTTTTTTTGACCTTCGGTGACTTGCCTTAATCTGCGCTCTTCATATCCTGGCAGATGTCCCAGATAGTTTGAGATGCACATTGTACAATCACAAATGAGCTTAAGATAGGGTATGCCGAGTTTAAATACCTGTATAAAAATAAACAGGCTTTTAAAAGCTGCTGGTTAATCCTACAGAATTTGTATTGCTGGGATTTCATCACATATTCTATAGAGAAGACGGTTGCGTGTGTCCTTAATAAAGTTTGAAAATAGCCCCCTCTAGTGCAAGAACATAGCACCACCTATCAAAGAAGAAGATAGCTTTAGGCAGTTTATTTTCTGTTGTTATGAGTGTTTGCCAAAGCAATCATCACTGTTAATATTACTCATACTTCAATTTCTGGCACATAACTCGTCCTGCATTGCTTGTGATTCACAAACACGAATGATACCCCAAATCATTCAGCTGGATGAGAAGAGCTGTGCTGTTATTGTCTTCAGACTTTTGCCTGACAGATGATAAATCAGAAGAGACCCGAGACATATCTATGGGTGGGTGTTGCCCCCTTTGGTACTTGGTGCCCTACGCAGGCTATGTACAGGCTGTAGGCGGCGGTATTTCAGATTTACTGTGTCCCCACTGCACGCTGCTCAGTGCCGCTGACAACGCTACTATGCCTGTTGGTGTATCTGTAGTGAGTGTGTTTAATGTATTTTTTTGTTTGTTTTTCAGCATACGGCCAATATAATTATCATTATGGAAGCTTGTTTCCGCCACTGAATAAAAAAGAAAAAAGGTAATTGCGACTTTTTTATCTCACAATTCTGACTCTTTTCTTGTGATTATGAGTTTTAACCGGGACGTGTGAGGGAGTCGCCTGTCAATGGCGTCATATCCGCGTTACTCTCAGTTTCCGCTTTTACTGCCGTAGAAACCATGGCAACAGACGTGGACAACTGCGTAACGTCTAGCGGCACGCTGTTGTAGTTTCGTTCAAACATTATGGACCATGGCAAGCAGACTTTGGAACAAAATGAGAAATCAAAAGAGGACCAGTATCGATGTGGCGTTTTCGAGATGGCGAGAGCTTCGCAACAAACTTCGATTTGACAGAGATGCCGTTCTTGCATGTGCTTTATTAGACAGGTGAGCAAATGTACATAAAACGAATCAATGTTATGTAGCTCAACACGATGAAATATTATAATATCATCAGTATGATGTAGCTACTGCTAGTCTCATACAGCCAACAAACTAACACACAGAATAACATTATAACTCTCAACACACTCAAATGCAGTTTAGATAGTGTAGACCAAGTGAAACAGCATTGCGTTTCCTCAATTTTAATTGGTCAAATAAACTGACCTGTATGAGTAGTAATTCAGCACTTGCGGGTAGTTCGGTAGAATGAAATGTCCTCATTTCTTTATATCCCCGGGACTCGCGCGTGTGGCGCTGATATCTGTCTCTTATTAGTAATCGCGCCCTGCTTCATACCACAGTCGTGTTAAAAAACATTAATAATAATAATAAACATTATTAGATCCATCGGTATGACGACAAGTTCCATGATTCAACGCTCATTCACTGCATCATCAATCTATGCCTTTGTTATTGTTTTGAAGAGGTTAGCGACCCCTAGTGGCAGAAAAATACATAGTGTAGCTTTAAGTAAATATATAAAAAGCCTTCATTCGATCATGGCTTAGGCAATTAAAAACAAGTAACAAATAGCCGCTTACAGACGCGTTGTGGCTAATGATTGTGTACACCTTGGCTCCATATGTTTTTATTGAGTGATTTAAACTTAAAATTCTGAGAAAAAAGTCAGAATTGTGAGATATAAAGTCTCAATTATCTTTTAAATTGTTTTATTTCGTGGCGGAAACAAGCTTCCATATATTATAGATACACAGTTGGAAAGGTGCAAACTTTGTTTGCCCGCAGTAAAGATATGCTGTCAGTTTCATACACTTTCATTAATCCAGGCAGTCATCATCAAATTTAAAGTGTCAAAACTTCATTAGAAATTGGAATTAAATATATACAACAATATGATTTGCACACTAAATGTATCAGAAACTCCAGTACAGTAAATAAACTCTGAAAGGCACATTACAGTTGTCACCTGCATCTCATGATGGTGCATTTTCTCTTCATATTTGCATAAAATTTGCATAAAATTGAGCTTCTCAGCTTTTGGACACTCTTGCTCTCAATGCTTTCTCTGACCTGCTGTCAATCCCACAATCCATTGCATGGCCCGAAGCTCAACTCCAATAGGAATTAATTGAAATGCCCGCTCTGCTTGCTCCGTGCCAGTGGACACACACTGTTAAGTTTCCTATTGCTCGATGAAATTTTGTGGGTGGAAATTAGTCATTCCAATAGGAATCCACGTTGCGCTTGAGGGCGAAAAAGTTTCCCACACAGATTTCACTCATTTTCAAGTTTGGTCACAGAAAAAAAAACTTGAGTTCTGTATGAGCTGTGCTTTATGCATTGCTACTATTGACCAAGAGAGTTTATGGAATTTTTTTGGGGAGATTTGACTGCACCTTTACCATTGCTCTGCAAAATTTCAAAGCAGAAATACATCATTTCAATAGGAATCTGCACACTCGAGAGTTTTGAGTGAGGGAGAAAATGTTCCTCACACAGATTTAGCTCATGTTCAAGTTCGTCACACAAATTTGCAGCATTGACCAACAGAAATCTGCTTGGTAGCTGTGTGAATGTTGCTTTATACATCGCTACCACCTCTGCAAACTACCTTCTATGAAAATTAGCTTAAAGGGATAGTTCAACCAAAAATGAAAATTACCCCATGATTTACTCACCCTCAAGTCATCCTAGGTGTATATGACATTCTTCTTTCAGACGAATACAGTCAGAGTTATATTAAAAAATGTCCTGGCTCTTCCGAGCTTTATAATGGCAGTGAATGGCAGCCCAAAACTTTAAGCTCAAAAAAAGTGTATCCATCCATTATAAAAGTACTTCACACGGCTCCGAGGGGTTAATAAAGACCTTCTGAAGTGAATCAATGGGTTTTTGTAAGGAAAATATTCATAATCTAATTAGATTAAATATACATTTTCAGGGCTTGTTTTGTTTGTTCCATGGATGGCTCAGCTAAACAGGCCATTAAGAGACTATTGACTACTGTTATTCCTTTTTAATATACTAATGTCTAATTAAAACGTGTACAAATGTATGGATGCGATCTCAGTGAATCCACATGATTCATGGCCTCACAGAGATCATCACCCTCCAGCGGCGAACCATTGACATTTTGAAACGTTTCGAAACAGTTATGACGTAATGAAGCCTCGTTTACTGAAATCACGTGAATCTGGCAGTTTGAAGCACGCTCCGAACCACTGATTTGAAGCAAAAGATTCAAAGCTTCATGAAGCAGTGTTTCGAAATCACCCATCACTAGCCAGTTCTGCTAACTCAAAACTTTGAATTTCTTAACTTAACAATTTTGATGTAACTGATTACCTTAGATTTGTTGAGTTTTGCCAACTTATTTGGTCTCACAGTGTGTAAACTACAAAAACGCAAATATGTGAAAGCGGTGACGTCATGCGCATGCGTATGGATCTTTTTTCCCCTAATGTTAGGCTACTATCACAAAAAGCAAATATCCTGAAATTGCAATTCATATTTACCCTTAAAACAGCAGAATACTGAATAAAAAAAAATATTGAAAATATTAGATTTTTTTTTTATTCTTAATATAAATGTTATGTCCTTAATAAGTACAAACCCGATTCCAAAAAAGTTGGGACACTGTACAAATTGTGAATAAAAACAGAAGGCAATGATGTGGAAGTTTTAAATTTCAATATTTTATTCAGAATACAACATAGATGACATATCAAATGTTTAAACTGAGAAAATGTATCATTTTAAGGGAAAAATAAGTTGATTTTAAATTTCATGGCATCAACACATCTCAAAAAAGTTGGGACAAGGCCATGTTTACCACTGTGTGGCATCCCCTCTTCTTTTTATAACAGTCTGCAAACGTCTGGGGACTGAGGAGACAAGTTGCTCAAGTTTAGGAATAGGAATGTTGTCCCATTCTTGTCTAATACAGGCTTCTAGTTGCTCAACTGTCTTAGGTCTTCTTTGTCGCATCTTCCTCTTTATGATGCGCCAAATGTTTTCTATGGGTGAAAGATCTGGACTGCAGGCTGGCCATTTCAGTACCCGGATCCTTCTTCTATGCAGCCATGATGTTGTAATTGATGCAGTATGTGGTCTGGCATTGTCATGTTGGAAAATGCAAGGTCTTCCCTGAAAGACATGACGTCTGGATGGGAGCATATGTTGTTCTAGAACTTGGATATACCTTTCAGCATTGATGGTGCCTTTCCAGATGTGTAAGCTGCCCATGCCACACGCACTCATGCAACCCCATACCATCAGAGATGCAGGCTTCTGAACTGAGCGCTGATAACAACTTGGGTGGTCCTTGTCCTCTTTAGTCCAGATGACATGGGGTCCCAGTTTTCCAAAAAGAACTTCAAATTGTGATTCGTCTGACCACAGAACAGTTTTCCACTTTGCCACAGTCCATTTTAAATGAGCCTTGGCCCAGAGAAAACGCCTGCGCTTCTGGATCATGTTTAGATATGGCTTCTTTTTTGACCTATAGAGTTTTAGCCGGCAACGGCGAATGGCACGGTGGATTGTGTTCACCGACAATGTTTTCTGGAAGTATTCCTGAGCCCATGTTGTGATTTCCATTACAGTAGCATTCCTGTATGTGATGCAGTGCCGTCTAAGGGCCCGAAGATCACGGGCATCCAGTATGGTTTTCCGGCCTTGACCCTTACGCACAGAGATTGTTCCAGATTCTCTGAATCTTTGGATGATATTATGCACTGTAGATGATGATAACTTCAAACTCTTTGCAATTTTTCTCTGAGAAACTCCTTTCTGATATTGCTCCACTATTTTTCGCCGCAGCATTGGGGGAATTGGTGATCCTCTGCCCATCTTGACTTCTGAGAGACACTGCCACTCTGAGAGGCTCTTTTTATACCCAATCATGTTGCCAATTGACCTAATAAGTTGCAAATTGGTCCTCCAGCTGTTCCTTATATGTACATTTAACTTTTCCGGCCTCTTATTGCTACCTGTCCCAACTTTTTTGGAATGTGTAGCTCTCATGAAATCCAAAATGAGCCAATATTTGGCATGACATTTCAAAATGTCTCACTTTCAACATTTGATATGTTATCTATATTCTATTGTGAATAAAATATAAGTTTATGAGATTTGTAAATTATTGCATTCCTTTTTTATTCACAATTTGTACAGTGTCCCAACTTTTTTGGAATCGGGTTTGTATTTATTTTATTTTATATTTCATTAAAATGATCTAAAGTATCTTAAATCCGTATTCATTTTCTTGAAAAGCAAAACTAAAATATCAAGACTTTTTAGAGAATATAATCTGAATTTCATTTTTATTTTCCTTACCTCATTGGCATATATTTATTTAATTATTTTTCTAACAATTTTAAAAAGGATAACTTCATTGTTTACAATTTATCTTCAACCTCCAGCTTCCTATGATTCAATCAATTCCCCGAAAATAAAATAAAATCCCGACCTACAATAGGGAAGAAATGACTATCGTAACTTCTGTTTCATGCCGACTTTAACAATCCTGAGATATTTTGCAATGACTGATATAAAGGGATTGTTCTCCAAAAATTTCATTAAAAGTGCACTATGTAACATTTTTTCAGTAAAATATCCAAAAACCACTAGGCCAGTGTTATATATTTTGTTCAGTTGAGTACTTACAATATCCCAGATGTTTCCAACTATTTGTAAATCGTGAGAAAATTGCTATTTTAACCAAGGAACCGGAACGTGTGAGGGAGTCGCCTGTCATTTGCGTCATATCCGCGTTACCCTCGGTTTCCGGTTTAATTTTGCAGAAATGCTTTACTCTTACTGCAGTGTGCAACAAGTGTCATAACAGCCGCCGAGCGAACGCACAGAGTAACGTCATAACATCATTTTCAACACACTCAAATGTATCTAATATGATAAACAGAGCTGCGTTACCTCATACTCATGACCGGAAAAGTGGAAAAGCGGAAATGGCGCCGGCGACTGTGGCATAATAAAAGTCCCACTGCTCGCGAGGCGTGTGTTGCGTTCATCTTATTAACAATCGCTCCAGCGGCTTTGCTCAGCTCCCACAACACTCGGTCCCGCTCTGCTTCACACTACAGTAACGTTAATAATCGCATCCATGAATATGATTTCTGCCCAAGTCCTATCCCGATTCTTTTCAACCGGCTATGAGGTGAAGACCACATGTCCCAAGATTCTGCGCTCAAACTTGGCGTCATCAAGCTACGCCTTTGTTTTGAATAGGCGACCTCTAGCGGACCGAAAAGTTACATAGTGCACCTTTAAAGCAAAACACAAAAGAATTTAAAGAACATTAAGGTTTAAATATTACATCACTGACTCTAATAGCACTTCCAAAAGATTTTTGATGAACTATCCCTTTAATTTATGACGTTTGTTCATTATATGAACCCTAGTACAAAGCATAGGCCTGTATGGCAAGCCATTTTGAGTTTTATTCATTCACAGAGTATGAATTCTTGATATCAACAATTCAATTTTCACTAGTCAAAATGCTAATTCTTGATATCAACAATTGTATTTTCACTAGTGAAATGTCACCATAGGCTGCCATTCAAATTGAATTGTTGATATCAGAAATTGAATTCTTCATATCAACAATTAGCATTTCTGGTATTAATAATTGAATTGTTGATATCAATATAATTTCAGATATCTAAAATGGCTTTTTTACTAGTAACAATCACATTCATGATATCAGAAATTAACATTGTTACTAGTGGCAATTGAATTGTTGATATCAAAAATGAACATTTTTACTAGTAGCAATGAAATTCCTGATATCATCAATTGAATGTTAATGGCAGCCTATGGTGACATTTCACTAGTGAAAATACAATTACTGATATCAAGAATTAGAGTTTTTACTAGTGAAAATTGAATTGTTGTTATCAAGAATTCATATCCTGTGAATGAATAAAAGTCAAAACGGCTTTCTATAAGGCCTGTGTGTTTCTGTTCATTTTTAGTTTGTCATTCATTGCAGTTCCCATCATATCCAGCAGATGTTGCTATCCTTTTGCTTTTCATTTGGTCTTTGTCATAACATCCTTTCTTTTATTCACATCAGATGACACTGCATTCAGAAGCAGAACAATACCATGTACTGAAGGCAGCAGTCAGGTATCAGTGCACCTATGTATGTCATAAGTCTAGCAAAGATGTTTATTGCTAAATACTGTAACCCTAAACAGAACCAGGTTGTTCCACCACATTTCCAAACCAATTTCTTTTACTGAATAAGCAATATACCATACGACAAACTCTCTCCCAAGGGATGAATTTATATATTAACACAACCAAACACACACACATGCAGAAAACATCTTTGTGAGGTCGAGTCATTAATTTTTGCTTCAATTTTGCCCCTTCACCCCACAAGCTATCCAGCCATGTACACACAGCTATCATACTCAATAAACCGCTTTTTAAACACATTGTTTAAGAACCGAGATCCACATTAGTATTCAAAGGTTATTGATCTCGACATCCTCAGGCTTTCATGGTTGTCTTGGAACCCAGTGAGTACTTTTCAGCAAAGACAGCTTATAAGTGTACCTAACACATCGCCCTACAACACAAGGAAATGATTGTGTATATAAGGGGTTAAAATGACAGATTTCATATTAATATTTATCTTGGTACTCTTGCATGAAATGATATCAGCTATATTGTTCCATCCGTTTGAATAGCGCAGTGTTATTTCCAACACAAACACATTATGCCGAAGCCTTTTTCCTGATCAGCCAGACCATGCAGAAACAAAGACCCATTTGCATTTTAATTGAATAAATCCTTTTATTATGATACAGTTCTGATTAAATTTTGGCTAGGATTAATAGGATTCTCTGCTGTGGAAAATGGCGTTAGTTGTCAGACAGTATGGGACACATTGGTCAGGTAGCATTTTGTCCAATCTAAATGAAGCAGACGCCTAATCAATTTTTTTTTTTTTTAATACTTTCAACTATTAATACGCAGGCACAATAACAACACTGTGAACTGCAGTAGCTGCTTAATGTCCAAGAATCCTTAGAGACCCCCTGTGGTGAAAATCAGGTTTTTAATGTTGTTTATATGTCTATGTGGTGTTTTTAATATGCTTTAATATGCAACCGCTGTGTGTACCTGTAGCCAGTACCTGTGTGACTCGTCATAGACATATACACAGAGAAGTAGCTCCGGCTACAAAGACGCATGCAGTTTTGTTTATTAACTGCTAGAGCACCAAAAGTTACATATGCTCAATTTGGAAATGCATACTAGAATACTACTCTTATTCTTTCTGCCATATAAAGATATGGTAAAAGTTAGTACACTAGTATGCACTTCTGAATTCAGCAGCAGTGTACCTTTTAAGACAAACTATGTGCAAATTCATCAGTCAACAGTATTTTCTCCTTAAAACTGCAGTGTACCGAAGACAGTCTCAAAAACGAGGTTTGAAACCGCCCCTATTTCCTACTGTCACAAACATAGCGAATCCCGTCAACATGCAGTGAGGGGCTTTTCCACAGTGAACACAAGAACACCTTTAAGAAGGGACAGGGTACAATATAGCGGGTAAATTATGTATGTGATGTATATTACGATGTTATGATGAACTATACGCCTTTCTCCACTGACTTTCTATGATGTTCAAAACGTTTCCAAGGATGCTGATTTTTAGAAGGCAGACTGAGATGGTGAACGGGAACATGGTCTGTGTAACATTAGCAACATTAACATTGTCAAGCCAAAGGCTAATCATATTAATTACCGTTATGTGTTCAACGTTGTAGAGAGCAACACATAAAACGATTTACCATTGTGATACATCGACTTGTAGACAACCCTGTGTAATTCACACTTCCACTTCTTCTGAATCAGTTTCTGGTTCACACGTACATGGCTGGATTAAACCAATATTTCCATTTGCCATTGTGTAGCATTTACTACAGTTGACCGAGTGGATCAGGTGGTCCGAGCCTGTATGAGTGAGTGGAGGTGGGGACTAAGTTGCATAATTATAGATTTTAAAGGGATAGTTCACCAAAAAATGAAAATTCTGTCATTAATTACTCACCCTCATGTTGTTCCAGACCAAATAACTTTTTGATGAATTCTGTCCCTCAATAGACAGCTATGCAACTATCACTTTGACGCTTCAGAAAGTTCATAAAGTTCATGTGAATCTTTTATTCACATATAAACAGTCATCAACTCACACATCAGTTATGATAAACGGAATCTCAAGCATGTTCGCTTGACGTGCGAGAATCAGTGAGGTTCATTCTCATGTTATGCATCATGTTTGAGCTTCAGCAAGAATCAATGAGGTTCATTCTTGTGTTACGCATCACGTTTGAGCTTTAGCAAGAACCAATGAGGTTCATTCTCATGTTACGCATCACGTTTGAGCTTCAGCAAGAACCAATGAGGTTCATTCTCGTGTTACGCAGCACATTTGAGCTTCAGCAAGAACCAATGAGGTTCATTCTCATGTTACGCATCACGTTTGAGCTTCAGCAAGAACCAATGAGGTTCATTCTCGTGTTACGCATCACATTTGAGCTTCAGCAAGAACCAATGAGGTTCATTCTCATGTTACGCATCACGTTTGAGCTTCAGTAAGGACCAATGAGGTTCATTCTCATGTTACGCATCACGTTTGAGCTTCAGCAAGAACCAATGAGGTTCATTCTCGTGTTACGCATCACATTTGAGCTTCAGCAAGAACCAATGAGGTTCATTCTCATGTTACGCATCACGTTTGAGCTTCAGCAAGAACCAGTGAGGTTCATTCTCGTGTTACGCATCACATTTGAGCTTCAGCAAGAACCAATGAGGTTCATTCTCATGTTACGCATCACGTTTGAGCTTCAGCAAGAACCAATGAGGTTCATTCTCCTGTTACGCATCACGTTTGAGCTTCAGCAAGAACCAATGAGGTTCATTCTCGTGTTACGCAGCACATTTGAGCTTCAGCAAGAACCAATGAGGTTCATTCTCATGTTACGCATCACGTTTGAGCTTCAGCAAGAACCAATGAGGTTCATTCTCGTGTTACGCATCACGTTTGAGCTTCAGCAAGAACCAATGAGGTTCATTCTCGTGTGTTACGCATCACATTTGAGCTTCAGCAAGAACCAGTGAGGTTCATTCTCATGTAACGCATCACGTTTGAGCTTCAGCAAGAACCAATGAGGTTCATTCTCATGTGTTACGCATCACGTTTGAGCTTCAGCAAGAACCAATGAGGTTCATTCTCGTGTTACGCATCACATTTGAGCTTCAGCAAGAACCAATGAGGTTCATTCTCGTGTTACGCATCACGTTTGAGCTTCAGCAAGAACCAATGAGGTTCATTCTCATGTGTTACGCATCACGTTTGAGCTTCTGCAAGAACCAATGAGGTTCATTCTCGTGTTACGCAGCACATTTGAGCTTTAGCAAGAATCAGTGAGGTTCATTCTCATGTTATGCAGCACGTTTGAGCTTCTGCAAGAACCAATGAGGTTTGTTCTCATGTTACGCATCACGTTTGAGCTTCAGTAAGGACCAATGAGGTTCATTCTCATGTTACGCATCACGTTTGAGCTTCAGCAAGAACCAATGAGGTTCATTCTCATGTGTTACGCATCACGTTTGAGCTTCAGCAAGAACCAATGAGGTTCATTTTCGTGTTACGCATCACATTTGAGCTTCAGCAAGAACCAATGAGGTTCATTCTCGTGTTACGCATCACGTTTGAGCTTCAGCAAGAACCAATGAGGTTCATTCTCATGTGTTACGCATCACGTTTGAGCTTCTGCAAGAACCAATGAGGTTTGTTCTTGCGCATCAAGCAAGTTCGGTTGAACCTCTGTTTATGTCCGCTGCTCGAAGCCTAAATTAAATGTGTTCATCATATAAAGCGATCGAGTCTCTTCAGAAAATTTGTACTAAACCGCTCAATTCATATGGATTCGTTTTATGATCTCTTTATGAACTTTTTGAAGCGTCAAAGTGGTAGTTGCATAGCTGTCAATGGAGGGACAGAAAGTCAGATTTCATCTGAATATCTTCACTTGTGTTCCGAAGATGAACGAAAGTAAAACGAAAAGCACAAAATGGCTAAATACTTTCATTAGCTATGTTTGCTAAAGCAAACTTAGGGTTCACGTGAACTGAGATAAACATTAACATCACATCAAGCAAACCTAAATTATTAAATGCAGCAAAGCTGTCTCAAAAGTACAAGCGAGTTGTTTCTTTCTGACTCTGCCACTTGAGAGTCCCCAGTCTGCTGTTTCCAGCCTCATCTTCTCATCTCGTTTTCATGTTGAGAAACCGACTGCTGCTCTCCTTGAGGATCCATCATGAGTTCACACTGACCTTCCATCAAACACTGACCTAAATTACAAGAATTCATTATACACTACCTTCATTAAAATCATATGAAGTCAGATGAGCATGCATTTTCATTTTCAAAATATTATTATTATTTTTTTTTTTTTGCTGAAATATTACGAGTTTATTTCACCAAAGACAGATGATACATCATTTAGATAGTTGTGAGAGACAGAATTTTTATGAGTAAGCTCACTCAATCATAAAAAATAATTAGGTTTTCTCAGTAAACAGGTCTCTCTGGAACAGTTTGGAGCAGTTTTCCGGGAAGCACCATTATTAGTTTTGTAAGAAAGAGAGATGTCTTCAGATATAAATCTGCTACAAGTAATCCTTCACCCTTTTTCTGTGACAAAGAGTTTATTTTTGCAGCATCAGGGCATTGTGGGAACAAATAAAAATGCATTACCTGACCTTTTTAAAATGATTATTGACATGGCATTATAAACTCATAGCATCATAAGATCGATGAAACCATTTTTGCAATTTATAGTGACTTTTAAAAAACATGATTTTTGCATTTCTTAAAGGTGATACGCAAGTTAAAATACTTAAATTGGATACTTTACCCAAAATGGAAATTGTGTCATCATTTACTCACCCTCATGTTCTAACCCTGTATGCTTTTATAGAACACAGTTGTTCATAAACAATTATTACATATTTTACAATTATATATTTATTAATTATTATATATTAAAGAATGACTTTTTTGTCCATACAATGAACGTCAATATGGGTCCAACTCATTCAAAATTTTGCACAATAGAGAAAGCCATACAGGTTTAGAACGATATGTGACCCTGGACCACAAAATAAGACATTTTTTGTTTAACGGATGTTTAAAATTTTTTGAAATTGAGATTTATGCATCATCTGAAAGCTGAATAAATAAGCTTTCCATTGATGTATGGTTATGACAGGACAATATTTGGCCGAGATACAACTATTTGAAAATCTGAAATCTGAATCTGAGGGTGCAAAAAAATCGAAATATTGAGAAAATGTCCTTTAAAGTTGTCCAAATGAAGTCCTTAGCAATGCATATTACTAATAATAATAAATTTTTTATATAATTACGGTAGGAAATTTACTAAATATCTTCATGGAACATGATCTTTAATATCCTACTGATTTTTGGCATAAAAGAAAAATTTATTTGGGGTCGATTTTAACCCATAAAATGTATTGTTGGCTATTGCCACAAATATACCTGTGCGACTTATGACTAGTTTTGTGGTCCAGGGTCACATATGAGGGCGAGTAAATAATAACTTGAAGCAGTGCATGCCGGTCAGAAATGTTGTCCAGTATGAGACACCGACGACACCATGTCACTGTGACCATCTGTACGCCATCAAAGCACCTCGAGAGCTCATTCTGCTCAGTGCTGTGTACTTGACAAATATTCCATCTAATCCACTTCATCTGTGAAAAAGTATTAGAGCTGCAAAATTAATTGTTAAAAGATCATGATCTTGATTCAAACATCGACGCAATCTTATTCCTAAATGACAGCGATTCTCCTGTGTCTATTAAACCTTTGACAAAATCACAGCGCAACATTCAAATCTGTGTTTGTGCTGCCACTAACCCAGAGAAAGCAGTTAGCATGTATAGGTATGAAACAGCTTCACAAACACTCTTTTCAACACCACAGTATGGTTATTAATGCTACAAATATTCAGATTATCACAGAAGTACTAGGATAAAAGTTTCCACTTCAGATATAAACACTGATGTCTACAGTTGCAATCAAAATCGAGCAAATCACCTTTTGAAAGCAACTTGGCGCTTCAAATAACGATTGTATCATTACATTGTTACACCAGTAGGTGGTGACAAGTGACTGTTAAAAAATGTATTTGTCAATGAATCATTAATTCAAGAGATTACTTCAAAAAGGCTGATTCATCTAGTAATGAAACAAGCATTTATGAGTGAGTCATTGAATCCTACATTCAAATAAAAATAAAAAAATAACTCATTCAACTTGATTAAACATTTTTAAATAGATTGCAGCAACATTTTGTCAGAACCTCTAGTAAATTACTTATTTTGTTTAGTTGCCTGTTCAGAATCGTGAGAAAATCGTGATCTCTATTTGAAACAAAAAATTGTGATTCTATATTTATCCAGAATCGCGCAGCTCTACAAAGTATGCAAACACCAGGCAAGCATCACTACGGGAAGTGTCTGACTTGATACCTCTGTTTTCAACTCCTCCCCTGACCCCTGCCTGCAAGCGGCAAATCTCACCAATCATTTAAATCCAGTCAAAGGCGAAAACGTCCAACTGATTCTGTTGTGCTATCAAAAGATTGCACTGTTTGTTTAAAAATTTCAACCGGCCCATCATTGCAACAACAGCTCAACCAATGCCATGAGTTTGGGGCAGAAATATCTGTTCTGATTGACCAATCACAAACAGGGAGTTTTGGGAAACCTGTTTGATAACAGGTCCCTGTAGTGACGGTAGTGGTGCAGAAATTACATGCTTTACCCTTAAAGATAACCGACAGAGCCATTTAGATTATCCAGCAGCACGCAAATAAAAACCATAGTTATAACATGCCACATAGCAGTGGTTCTCAACTGATTTGGCCATTGGACCCACACTTTTCCATTAAACCATGACCCAATTTTTTTGGAATTTAAATGGTTAGTTCACCCAAAAAATTAAATGTATCCCAAAATTTACTCACTCTCAAGCCATCCTAGGTGTATATGACTTTCTTCTTTCACCAAAACACAATCGGAGTTAAAATTAAAAAATATCCGAGCTTTATAATGGGAGTGAATGGTACCCTTGATTTTGTAGCCCAAAAAAGTGCATCCATCCATCATAAAAGTAATACACACAGCTCCAGGGGGTTAATAAAGGCCTTCTGAAGTGAAGCTATGCATTTTTTGTAAGGAAAATATCCATATTTAAAACTTTATAAACTATAATCACTGGCTTCCGGTAATGCCCGTACATAGCGTAAGCTTCAAACAAATAGGGCTGGGCAACAAACTCAAGCTCCTCTTCTCTTATATCGAAATCCTTCGACATTTCTCTTCAAAAATTCTCGTTTCTAATTCATGACTGATGTTTTGTTTTGCTCTATCCTCTGAGCTTCTGCATTCATCAATATGTCATGCGTCGGGAAGAGCCAGGATATTATTTCATATAACTCCGATTGTATTCGTCTGAAAGAAGAATGTCATATACACCTAGGATGACTTGAGGGTGAGTAAATTTTTATTTTTCATTTTTGGGTTAACTAACCCTTTAACTGCATCTGACAGAAGAATCAACAGCATTCACGCACATGTTTCAAAGTAAAAGTCTCACATCAGAAAAACATTTAGAATTAAGGTTTTTGTTGTTTCTTTGGCTACACACTCCACTGCCCACTCAAAACGGTCCTGCGACCCACCGGTTGAGAAACACTGCCATATAAAAGCATGAATCTCTGTTTTTCCTATGCTTGTACAGATGGAACCAGTCTGTGAAAAACAGACTGAGAACATGTCAATTCAGTGAACCACACTCTGCAGAGATGATCAAGAATTTGCTTTCTTTGCCTGGCAGCCATGAGAGGAATCTTGTCAGCCTTTATAACAATAGACGAGCGGGTTGACCTTATTCTAGGCTCTGCTCAGGGCTTTAATAACTATCCACCTATTCAGATGAGAGAAGATTGACATCTTTCCCAAGACCAGCCTAGATTCCTCTTTTTACATTCTCTCTCACTGCGTCTGGCTGTGCTCAAATATGAATGTGTGCATGTGTTGCATGCAGGAGAAGATAAGCATAGCAGCTTTCCATTATTCAATAGAGAGTCTTGCTAGATAGTACAGGTACACCAAAAAATATTCATATCCATCATGTCCTTTTAAATGATTAGAGTAGTCTATAGTGAAAAATTGTCCTGCCTCCTGTTTGTCCTGCTGCCTGCTGTGCTCTCGTGTGCTTTGCTTGCTTTTGAATCTTTATTTGATATCATTCCCTGCTGTTTAAACTGCTAAATATAACTTACCCATCACCATATATTGTCTAATATTGCCTACCACATTAAATCTGACATCGCTAGCTTTTAATCTAAATCACTATCACGCGTTAGCATTTCGCTAGCCTGTTAGCTTGCCATCTCTGCACTCGGGTCTCTTGTTTTCTGAGCTCATTAAACAACTGTGGTGAGTTGGATTAGTAAATAGACTCCATCAAACAACTGTGGTAAATTGGATTAATCAACAAATACGGTAAGCCATGTCTTCTTCTCCTGTCATTGTCACTTGCACTGCATGTTTCATGTTTAGTATATCTTTCTCCGTTGGCGAACAGGGCTTCACATGTGATAAATGTAAGGAGATAGTCAGGCTGACGGAGAAGATTTCAGAATTATAGACACGCATCCAGACTTTATTTGAGAGTAGTGAGAATGTAACAGCTTTAGACACTGCTTTGGATGCAACTAGCTTAGTGAACTCTGTACATTGTTTGGTTCCGGCTGTAGAGCCCGTGCAGCAGGGCAACTGGGTGACGGTGAGACGGCATAGTCGTGGATCAAAAAACCACTCTTCCGTTCCGATTAGAACATCAAACAGGTTCTCCCCACTCAGTGATGCACCCACTGAGAATCCTGTTGAAAGTGCCCTAGTTATTGGCGATTCTATTACACGGAACGTGAAAATAGAGACACCAGCCACCATAGTCACATGTTTACCAGGAGCCAGAGCACCTGACATCAAAGCAAATTTAAAAGTGCTGGCTAATGCTAAGCGTAAATTCTCTAAGATTATTATTCACGTCGGCACTAATGATGTTCGACTTCGCCAGTCGGAGATCACCAAAATTAACATTAAAGAGGTGTGTGAACTCGCAAGTACGATGGCAGATGACGTTTTTTGCTCTGGTCCCCTCCCTGTTCGTCGGAGTGATGAGATACTTAGCAGACTATCATCACTCAATGGCTGGTTGTCTAAGTGGTGTCCGCAAAATAACATAGGGTTCATAGACAATTGGAAAAGCTTTTGGGGCAGACCTGACCTGTTGAAAAAAGATGGTATTCATCCTTCCTGGGATGGTGCCGCTCTTCTCTCTAGTAATTTGGCACATAGTGCTAAACATTGACTCATTGGGCCCAGGTCAGGAAGCAGACGGACTGGCTTACCCGACCGTCTGCTAGCTGTCTCACGTCACAGAAGTCAGATAAATCCCAGCACATAGAGACTCTTTCACCTAGATATTATCACATAGAGACTGTGCTTGTTCCACGAATTAGTAAATACAAAAAACCATCAAAACCATTCAACGGTAAAAATGTAATTGATGTCCAACAAATAAACAACAGATATAATACAGATGATCAAATGATAAAGCTCGGGCTGCTGAATATTCGATCCCTTTCCTCAAAAGGGTTTCCACTTATTGTTAATGATATGATTACAGATCATAACCTAGATGTGCTGTGTTTGACAGAAACCTGGCTAAAACCTGACGAATACATTACTTTAAATGAGTCCACCCCCCAAGATTATTGTTATAAACACGAGCCGCGTCTGAAAGGTAAAGGGGAGGTGTTGCTGTAATTTATAATAATATCTTCGGTATTACTCAGAAGTCTAGTTTCAAATATAATTCCTTTGAAGTTTTGGTGCTTTATGTAACGTTATGTAGTGAAATTGATAAATCCCGTTTGACATTTGTGTTGGCTACTGTATACAGGCCACCATACAGACTTTACCAGAGAATTTGCTGATTTTCTATCAGAGTTAGTACTGGCTGCAGATAAAGTCCTAATTGTTGGTGATTTTAATATCCATGTAGACAATGAAAAAGACGCATTGGGATTGGCATTTAGAGACATTCTAAACTCTATTGGAGTAAGGCAACACGTGTCAGGACCCACTCATCGCCGTAATCATACTTTAGACCTAATACTGTCACATGGAATAAATGTTGATGCCGTTGAAATTCTGCAGCAGAGCGATGACATCTCAGATCATTACCTAGTATCATGTACACTTAATTTAGCAAAGGCTGCAAAGCTGTCCCCTCGCTTCAAATATGGCAGGACTATCACTGCCGCGACTAAAGATTGCTTTGTAAATAATCTTCCTCATCAGTTTCATCTCCTCAGCATCCCAAATAGCCTAGAGGAACTCGATGTTGCAACAGAAACTATTGACTCTCTCTTTTCCAGCACTTTAGACACAGTTGCTCCCCAGCGCTTAAAGAAGATTAAAGAGAATAGTCCAACGCTGTGGTACAACGAGCACACCCGGGCCCTTAAAACAGCAGCCAGAAAAATGGAGCGCAGCTGGAAGAAAACAAAACTGGAAGTTTTTCGCATTTCGTGGAAAGACAGCATGATTGCATACAGAAAGGCCGTAAAAACTGCTAGATCTGCTTATTTCTCGACTCTCTTAGAAGAAAACAAACACAACCCTAGGTATTTATTCGATACAGTGTCTAAATTAACCAAAAATAAAGCTTCAACTTCTGATGTTTGTAAACAGCACAGCAGTAATGACTTTATGAACTTCTTTACTTGTAAGATTGATAATATTAGGAAAAAATTATAACCATGCAGCCGTCTGCTACAGTATCACATCAGACAGTGCATTGTAGTGTCACTGAGGAAAAATTGCATTCATTCACTGCTATAGGAGAAGAAGAATTGGCTAAACTTGTTAAATCATCAAAATCAACAACATGTATGCTCAACCCTATACCGACTAAACTACTAAAAGAGATGCTTCCAGAGGTCGTAGATCCTCTTCTTAATATCATTAATTCATCCTTGACATTAGGATATGTACCGAAAACTTTTAAGTTGGCTATTATTAAACCACTTATTAAAAAAACGCAACTTGATCCAACAGAATTAGTCAATTACAGGCCAATCTCAAATCTACCCTTTCTGTCAAAAATAGTAGAAAAGGCAGTGTCCTCACAATTATGCTCCTTTTTAGAAAGAAATGGTATCTGTGAGGATTTCCAGTCAGGATTTAGACCGTATCATAGTACTGAGACTGCTCTCATCAGAGTTACAAATGATTTGCTCTTATCATCCGATCGTGGCTGTATCTCTCTGTTAGTGTTACTCGATCTTAGCGCTACATTCGATACTATCAACCACAACATTCTTTTGAATAGACTCGAAAGTTATGTTGGCATTAGTGGAATTTCATTGGCATGGTTTAAATCATACTTATCTGACCGTTATCAGTTTGTAGCAGTAAATGAAGAGATGTCACACCGATCACAAGTTCAGTATGGAGTACCGCAGGGCTCAGTGCTAGGACTGTTGCTTTTCACCCTGTACATGCTACCACTGGGAGATATTATTAGGAAGCATGGCGTTAGTTTTCATTGTTATGCTGACGATACTCAGCTCTATATTTCTTTACGCCCTGACAAAACTTACCAATTCACAAGATTAACGGAATGCATAGCTGATATAAAAAATTGGATGACTAGTAATTTCCTGCAACTTAATTCAGAAAAACAGAATTTTTAATCATTGGACAAAAAAACTCCACAAGTAGCAACCTAGAATACAGTCTAACACTCGATGGATGCTCTGTCAAGTCCTCGTCGTCAGTTAGGAACCTGGGTGTGCTCTTTGATACCAATCTCTCATTTGAAAGCCACGTTTCTAGCATCTGTAAAACTGCATTCTACCATCTTAAAAATATAATTTATCTAAATTACGGCACATGCTTTCAATGCAAAATGCTGAACAGTTAGTTCATGCGTTCGTGACCTCAAGGGTAGATTATTGTAATGCTCTACTGGGTGGTTGCCCTGCTCGCTTAATAAATAAACTGCAGCTAGTCCAAAACGCAGCAGCTAGAGTTCTTACTAGAACCAGGAAGTATGACCATATTAGCCCGGTTCTGGCAACACTGCATTGGCTCCCTATTAAACATTGTATACATTTTAAAATCTTGCTGATTACTTACAAAGCACTAAATGGTTTAGCTCCCCAGTACTTGAGCGAGCTCTTAACGCATTATACTCCATCACGTCTATTGCGGTCTCAAAATTCTGTCCAGTTGATAATACCTAGAATATCAAAATCAACTGCAGGCGGTCGATCCTTTTCCTATTTAGCACCTAAACTCTGGAACAGTCTTCCTAGCATTGTTCGGGAAGCAGACACACTCTGTCAGTTTAAATCTAGACTAAAAACACATCTCTTTACTATGGCATACACATAAAACATTTTTAATTTATATTATTCAAATCAGTTAAATGATTGTTTTAGGCTACATTAACTAGGTCAGCCGGAACCGGGAACACTTCCCATAACACCTGATGTACTCGTTACATCATAAGAAGAATGGCATCTACACTAATGTTAGTCTCTCTGTTTATCCCGAGGTTTACTGCAGTCGGCCGGATCCGGGCTGTATCCGGACCAGATGGACCTGGACATGACCAACGCATCCCTGAAGTGTCTGCAGAGATCGTGTCAATTAAACTCCCCCCTGTAAATGCCCCATCGACACGACATCCTCATTAAACCCGTCCCCGGCGTGACGACTCCAATCTTTCGAATAATCCGACGAATATCTATTGATCTAATATGACTTCTGACCTGTAATGTTGCCAGAATCATAATCATACACTATTTGTTCGTCGGCCAGAGGAGAACTGGCACCCCGACTGAGCCTGGTTTCTCCCAAGGTTTTTTTCTCCATTCTGGCCCTGAAGGAGTTTTGGTTCCTTGCCACCGTTGCCTTTGGCTTTTGGCTTGCTCAGTTAGGGACACTTAAATTTCAACTATATTACTGATCTGCCCGCATTGACACTATATGATAATTGAAATGAGCTGGGTGACATCACCGTTTTCACCAGAGCGGCTGTACAGCCGAATCAAATTCTGTTGCATTATTTTCCTGTTAACACTGTGAAGCTGCTTTGAAACAATTGGCATTGTAAAAAGCGCTATATAAATAAAGGTGATTTGATTTGATTACCAAGTAACAGATGAATTGGCTCCAAAATACCATAGAGGTAGATGCATGGTCTTTAATGTCAAAACAACAAAAGGGAAGCATTTTCTCCTCTCTTTTAAATGTCAATAAGCCTGTTTATTTTCTCTCCTATCTCTGAATGATTATATGGCTAGATGCATTTTAATATTTCCATTAGCACTTTCCCCCCTGCTTTCCACAGCCCCATCAGAACAGATCTGTGATGTATTTTTTAGATCGCAAATTTGAGAATTTCTAGCCTACCATAAGGTATACTTAAAAGAAAATATATGAGCATACATATTTTATATATTTTTTATGGCAATACTACAACTCGCATGGCAATAATTCTACTTACAAAACCAACATTATTGATAATGGTCAAAAACTGAGGCCCCTTTTTTTTTTTGAAGAGCAACATTTTACTATAGAGGGTATGCACTGACGTCACTTTCCCGCCGGAACACGCCCCCTCAGCTGGACTGAGTGGCAGAAGAGCTGCTGCATGACTGGATTTAATAGGGGAAACTGAGTTTTACACGAGTAAAACAAACGGTTATCAGTTTAAACTAAAGGTTGGACTTGATATAGTGTTACTTACAACTTACTAAAGATCCAGTGATCCATGGATATTGACATGCAGCCAGAAATCATGTTTCCTGACATTTATATGTGCCTGATTTCAACGCCGGAGAAATACATAAAGCGTATGGAGAAACACTACAACCAAAACAGCAAAAATACACAATGCATAGACAATCACCAACAAACTAGAATGAAATATATACACGGGATAACAAGGAACAAAAAACAGGTGTACATAATCATGATTCAGGAACTACGGAAACAAATACAAAGACTGTCTGAAATCGCCCCATATACCCTTAAATAGTGCACTATTTGAGGGGACAGCTATTTGTAGTGGTGTCTGAAACCATAGTGGACGTTATCGAGAGCACTCATTCAATCCACCACAATAACAAGTGTATAACTGATGTACGCTCAACAGCTAGAGAATACCCCGCAGCTGAATGATTCATCCGTCCATTTTCCAAACCGCTGGTTCAATGTGGCTACAGTGTAATATCATACAGATATAAAATTTTAATTGATTATTAAATTAGTTTAATTAAGCTTTATACAAGCTAGCTGCCATGACAGAGTTCAAGATAAATCTTTACTACTGGAGCTGCCAGTTTGCTAAGTTTCAAATGATTATTAAACAGCAAGCACAAACTACGCAAAAGCGCCCTTTCACTCACTCGTTTTCATTCAAGTAAACTATATTAGAGGAGTAATGTAGGGAATAGTGAATGAGGGTATATAGGGAGGTGTTTTTGAACAGAGCAAAACACAGGAAAAGAAAACAGAAGCAATGGAACAGAATTATCTTTCAAAATAAGAGTCTTTCAAAAGAAACATAATGTGATGTGTATATACTGGTCTTTGAAAAAAAAAAATGAGATTCCAAATGCAAAAATAATGGATAACTGGATTTGTGAACACTCCCCCATCGCCAATGGTCAGATAACCCCAAACCCCAAACATTAGTTGAGTCAGTGTTGCTGTGTCGCTCTGGTTGGGTTGATCAAATAATCAGATCAATGTTTTGTTTCTTCTTTGAAACAGTATTTGAAGGGATAGTTCACCCATTACCCTCTTGCCATTCCAAAACTGTATGACTTTCTTGACGTTCCTTTTTTTCTCTATACAATGGAAGTAAATGGGCTACAGTGTTGTTTGGTTGCCAACTTTCTTAAAAATATCTTATAGAAAGAAATGCATACTGTTTTGAAACCAAATGAAGTTGAGTAAATGATGACAGAATTTTCATTTTTGGGTGGATTACCAATTTTCTGCTCAATCAAGCTACCAACAAATTACTTATAGTTAACACAGACAAATATGTCACACAACCCCTTTAAGTTAAGTTAGGTAAATTACAACAAAATCCATTGGCAATGTATGGCTTTAAAGAGCCCTATTATGCTTTTCGAATATTACCTTTCATGTTGTGTAATATAGCTGTTTGGTAATGTAAAAGTTCTGCAAAAAGTTTTAAAGATCAAAGTGGACGATAAATGGAGTTTTTGTCTCCTAAAAGAAAGAAGCGATTCTGAACTGCCTGAAAAGAGTTGTCAGCAATTCTAGTCTCACTTCCTGCATGAACCTACGTAGGTTTGTAACAAATTTGCATAATGACAGCCTATGGTCTTCACTGGCTGCTCGCGAAGAACGTCTATGTTGACCCACCCTCAAACACTGTAGTTGTAGCTGAGGCTTGTCGCGTTGTCGACATCTGTTTTCTGTGGTGCAAAAGCAAATCCACTTCCATAGGATGAGGACTCAGGCTCGAGTTGATACGGTAAAACCGATGCCATTGTTACCGTTCGTATGTGTATACAAATGCTGAGGAAGCCCCTGGAGCTGAAATTCAGATATGATAATGGGCATTTTGTTTTCGACCCGTGCCATAAGCGGTAGACCAATCACAACAGACTGAGCCATCTGACCAATCAGAGCAGAGTATACAGACCGAACCGTTTCTGACACTGTGAGAAAAGAGGCGATGCTGCAATGTATATTATGAGAAAATAAATGTTTTCACCTTGAATGCAAGTAAACGTATTTTAGGAAACCACCAAAACAAAATTAGGAACCTTTAAAATAGCAAAATAGGGGCACTATTTTGCTATTCAATGATTTTAGAAATCAAAATGACAAAGTGACTGTGGAAAACTGTTTTTTTTTTTCAGATGCTCTTCCATGTTTATGTTCCTCTTCAGCATGTCAGATATATTTTGGGGTGTGAACAGCTACTTTGAGGAGAACTTGACAAGCGCATCTATATTGTCATGCTAGCTGTCAAGTGTTTGTTAAAAGACAGGATGCAAGCCAGGAGCTGAAAGATGTGCGTGCATATCTGTATTTCTGTGTGTTTGTGTGTGTGTGTGTGTGTGAAATCTGTAAATCTTACTTACCCGTGTTTACCTCATAGGGAGAAGGTGTCACAAGATGCAAAACAGCATATGAAATTAACTAGTGGGCAGTAAGGGAAACAATGACACAGCATTAGTTAAATGTCAGATATCATAAGTCGCCTATCTGCACACCCGCTGCAAATTACTTTGGGGAATACATCGAGCTTGATTCTCTTAAGCATGACAAGTGTAAATTAGGGGAATTGTAGTTGGTTGGCCTCCACTCTCAGTTGCCTAGCAGCGTACTCTGATGCAAATTCAAAGTCACTTTGTTTCCTATTGTTGAGAGGCTCAGGAAAAAAATCCCTTCTGCATCAAAGCTTTCCATGAATACAAACAGAAGAGAGCAATACTCTATCCTCCTACACAAATTGGGCTTTTAGTTTTCCATTTACATTGTATTGTAATCGCAGACGTGTTGTACTGTAAGTTGCGTGTTTGTCAGTAGGTGCGCACACACACACATGTGGAAGAGTGGGTAGATTAACATCACCATAGTGATCACATTATGCCTGGCTTTTGCAGACCACACATCTTCAAAACAGGTGCTTACTGCCTAAGAGTATCATACAAGTGTCTGCTTCTGCTATTTCATATCTGTTGGAGCACATAGCTTTGAGGTTTGTGCATCAATACTGATCACTGAACAATATGACAGCTTCTTACCATAATGTCGGCAAACTGAAGTCTGTCCAAGAGCAGTTCAAATTCAGAGCATGTGCTGAACATACATTTGTTACAACTACCACTTTGACGCTTCAAAAAGTTCATAAAGAGATCGTAAAACTAATCCATATGAATTGAGCAGTTTAGTCCAAATTTTCTGAAGAGACTCGATCACTTTATATGATGAACAGATTGAATTTAGGCTTTTATTCACAAACAGAAGCTCAAACGAACCTGCTTGATGCACGAGAATAAACCTCTTGCTAAAGCTCAAACGTGCTGCGTAACACGAGAATGAACCTCATTGGTTCTTGCTGAAGCTCAAACGTGCTGTGTAACACGAGAATGAACCTCATTGGTTCTTGCTGAAGCTCAAACGTGAAGCGTAACACGAGAATGAACCTCATTGGTTCTTGCTGAAGCTCAAACGTGGTGCGTAACACGAGAATGAACCTCATTGGTTCTTGCTGAAGCTCAAACGTGATGCATAACACGAGAATAAACCTCATTGGTTCTTGCTGAAGCTCAAACGTGATGCGTAACACGAGAATGAACCTCATTGGTTCTTGCTGAAGCTCAAACGTGGTGCGTAACACGAGAATGAACCTCATTGGTTCTTGCCTAAGCTCTGCGTAACGCGAGAATGAACCTCATTGGTTCTTGCCTAAGCTCTGCGTAACGCGAGAATGAAACTCATTGGTTCTTGCTGAAGCTCAAACGTGCTGCGTAACATGAGAATGAACCTCATTGGTTCTTGCGGAAGCTCAAACGTGATGCGTAACACGAGAATGAACCTCATTGGTTCTTGCTGAAGCTCAAACGTGATGCGTAACACGAGAATGAACCTCATTGGTTCTTGCTGAAGCTCAAATGGGATGCGTAACACGAGAATGAACCTCATTGGTTCTTGCTGAAGCTCAAACGTGATGCGTAACACGAGAATGAACCTCATTGGTTCTTGCTGAAGCTCAAATGGGATGCGTAACATGAGAATGAACCTCATTGGTTCTTGCGGAAGCTCAAACGTGCTGCGTAACACAAGAATGAACCTCATTGGTTCTTGCTGAAGCTCAAACGTGCTGCGTAACACAAAAATGAACCTCACTGGTTCTTGCAGAAGCTCAAACGTGATGCGTAACAGGAGAATGAACTTCATTGGTTCTCGTACGTCAACAAACATGCTTGAGCTTCCGTTTACCATAACTGATGTGTGAGTTGACGAATGTTTATATGTGAATATAAAAGCCTAAATTCAGTCTGTTCATTATATAAAGTGATTGTGTCTCTTTGGGAATGTTGAATTGTTTTTGCATTGTGTGGATTCATCTAGAATATTTACCCCCAAAAAAAGGACCAGTTTATTGTTCTTTTTTTGGCCTATTCGAATCCTGTCATTTATTCACTTTATTCCAGAATGACTTCTTCTGTGGAACACAAAAGATATTTTGAAGAATGTTGGTAACTAAACCGTTTTAGTGACCATTGACTTCCACTGTATTGACAAAAAAAGACATTCCTCAAAATATTTTCTTTCATACAGGTTTAGAACAACATGAGGGTGAGTAAATGAAGGAAATTTCCATTTTTGGGTGACTTATCCTTTCAACAGCTACTGAACACGGTTCAATTTTGCATGGAAATGAACAGCATGAACATCCTCAAAACATTTGGGCTTAGAACAACAAATGATGACAGCATTTTCAAATTTGAGTGAACTATCCTTTTTGCATCATTTTGTATTTGCAGGAATGTTCTGGACCGCTCTGTCAATTCTGTGTCATTGACACTGTCAAACATACAAACCCGATTCCAAAAAAGTTGGGACACTGTACAAATTGTGAATAAAAAAGGAATGCAATAATTTACAAATCTTATAAACTTATATTTTATTCACAATAGAATATAGATAACATATCAAATGTTGAAAGTGAGACATTTTGAAATGTTATGCCAAATATTGGCTCATTTTGGATTTCATGAGAGCTACACATTCCAAAAAAGTTGGGACAGGTAGCAATAAGAGGCCGGAAAAGTTAAATGTACATATAAGGAACAGCTGGAGGACCAATTTGCAACTTATTAGGTCAACTGGCAACATGATTGGGTATAAAAAGAGCCTCTCAGAGTGGCAGTGTCTCTCAGAAGTCAAGATGGGCAGAGGATCACCAATTCCCCCAATGCTGCGGCGAAAAATAGTGGAGCAATATCAGAAAGGAGTTTCTCAGAGAAAAATTGCAAAGAGTTTGAAGTTATCACCATCTACAGTGCATAATATCATCCAAAGATTCAGAGAATCTGGAACAATCTCTGTGCGTAAGGGTCAAGGCCGGAAAACCATACTGGATGCCCGTGATCTTTGGGCCCTTAGACGGCACTGCATCACATACAGGAATGCTACTGTAATGGAAATCACAACATAGGCTCAGGAATACTTCCAGAAAACATTGTCGGTGAACACAATCCACCGTGCCATTCGCCGTTGCCGGCTAAAACTCTATAGGTCAAAAAAGAAGCCATATCTAAACATGATCCAGAAGCGCAGGCGTTTTCTCTGGGCCAAGGCTCATTTAAAATGGACTGTGGCAAAGTGGAAAACTGTTCTGTGGTCAAACGAATCAAAATTTGAAGTTCTTTTTGGAAAACTGGGACGCCATGTCATCCGGACTAAAGAGGACAAGGACAACCCAAGTTGTTATCAGCGCTCAGTTCAGAAGCCTGCATCTCTGATGGTATGGGGTTGCATGAGTGCGTGTGGCATGGGCAGCTTACACATCTGGAAAGGCACCATCAATGCTGAAAGGTATATCCAAGTTCTAGAACAACATATGCTCCCATCTAGACGTCGTCTCTTTCAGGGAAGACCTTGCATTTTCCAACATGACAATGCCAGACCACATACTGCATCAATTACAACATCATGGCTGCGTAGAAGAAGGATCCGGGTACTGAAATGGCCAGCCTGCAGTCCAGATCTTTCACCCATAGAAAACATTTGGCGCATCATAAAGAGGAAGATGTGACAAAGAAGACCTAAGACAGTTGAGCAACTAGAAGCCTGTATTAGACAAGAATGGGACAACATTCCTATTCCTAAACTTGAGCAACTTGTCTCCTCAGTCCCCAGACGTTTGCAGACTGTTATAAAAAGAAGAGGGGATGCCACACAGTGGTAAACATGGCCTTGTCCCAACTTTTTTGAGATGTGTTGATGGCATGAAATTTAAAATCAACTTATTTTTCCCTTAAAATGATACATTTTCTCAGTTTAAACATTTGATATGTCATCTATGTTGTATTCTGAATAAAATATTGAAATTTGAAACTTCCACATCAATGCATTCTGTTTTTATTCACAATTTGTACAGTGTCCCAACTTTTTTGGAATCGGGTTTGTACAATATGGAATATAACAAAAAGTAAACAAGTACGCTGCTCAAGGCAGTAATTTTCCAAAAGCCAGGAGGGAAGCCTGCATTTTGCAATGATGTTTGGCAATCTCCTGCTAAAGCTCAACAGCATTCGGTCTCTTCTTTCCCACAGCTCTATCTGTCCCAGCAGGGGGCTCGGATCTGTCAAAGTGACGGGAATCAGTGACAGCACTTATTCATTGTGGATTATGCCATGCTAATAATGATAGTCTCTGTTCTTTCTCATTTCAGCTTTGGTAGCATTATACATAACTGCCTTGAAGAAATTCCTCAGGATTGGCAGGCTAATTACTAGTATAAGACAGAGAGGGGTCAGCAAAGAGAGGCATTCAATTAATGTGGATTATGAGTTTGCCATGCAGATGAAATTTAGTATTTTTTCACTCTGGGCATTATTTTTGAAGAGACAGAACGCTTAATACCTACCTTGCTATTTTCTTCTCTCTTCACTTTCTTCGCTGCTAAGATGCACAGGCCTTGGTCCATTAATGTAGTATCGAATGGGTTTTTCAAGATTCTTCTCGCTTTATAAGTGTAGTTCCAATTTTCTGTTTGAAATGATTGGATGATTCATAAGTTGGACCATGAATTGTGGCATATGCACACAGGAAAGACATGGAAGGATGGTGCAAAATTTGTTCTTGATTCTTGTTACACAGCCAATAGAAAACAAAAAGACTAATCACAAGTTAAGGGTTAGCATATTAGATTAGAATACTGTTAGCAGTTTAGCATACCGCTAGCTGATTAACCCTATCATATTACATACTCAAGTTACTACACTACAATGTTTCGAGTAAATATGTCAGCATTAAACATGGTAATACCTTTTTATTTTATTTAATAATAATAAAAAAAAAAACTTTTGAGTCATGTAGTGAAGTTCAATTACAAGTTTATTATTATATTTTCGACAATGTAATACATTTTTGAATAGACATTACAAACATTTTCACACATTACAGACATTTTGAATGGATGTCAATGGAGGAGAGGCTTCACTACAACTGAATAAACCGCTTTTGTGAGGAAATAGCTTATTGCTCTTAAACATTCATTTTGGATTTATCTATTTTTACACCGAAAGTTTACACTGAAAAAATGCTGTTTTATAAGAGAAGTCACGGACAATAGCGTGACAGGTATGATTCAGTTTATGACACGTGATCCAAGTTAGCCATTACGCTTTCTCCAATGGTAGAGCCAAGCCCTCATATCTCCCAGTAATAAGACCATCTCTGACAGAATATATTGTAACTTGCTCATTTGAGTCTCCCTTCTAATCACCAGAGGGCACCCTTTCAGGAATATTCCATCATGTGCGCTGACTTCCCATTTAGGCCACTCCATTCCTTCTGTACTTTTCAGTTTTGTTTACCCTGCCCTTACAAAAAAAAGAAATATACTTCAAGTTAATTTTATGAAGTATACTTAAGTAATGTTCAAGTATATTTTTAAGTATACTTTATGTAGGAAGTATACTAATATCAATGTACTAGTAGTAAACTTGTAAGTGTACTATTTCAATACTGCCTGGGAATAAATTGGCCCACTTTTAGTATATAAAGTATTTAAGTGTACTATAAGTATAACAGTAGTAAACTTTGAGTGCACATCTACGTTTCTAAAACTACGTTTCTCATTTGAACTTATAAGTATACTAGTAGTTTACTATTTTATTACTTGTAGCACATTATTTTAGTTTATGAAAGTACACTTTGAAGTGTACTCTCAGTAAACTACTAGTTTAGTAGTTTTATACTGCAAGTATAATTGCCATCATACTTATCTATGATAAGTTTACTATTTATATATTATCTTTGCACTTTAAATATACTACTATGTTCCTATTTAGGTAGGCCTATTAATTTTTTATACTTGAAATATGCCTTTAACTGTACTTAGATGTGATACATGTCTAGCATACAGAAAAACTCCATAGGTTATATGAAACACACATAATACTTTGATATATGTTTTAAGGCACCTTCTGGTGATTACTTAATATTATTTGGAAGCGATTTTAAGACCATTGTTTGTTAAGACCATGAGGGAGTTCTTTGAAGTCTTTGTTGGGTGTTAGGGAGATTCTTCTGGAATGTACAGATTGGGAGGGAGGAGGTGTCCTGTGTAGGATCTGTGGCGATTTCAGGACCTTCATTTCCTGATAAGATGCTGGATTTGCGTGAGGGTCACAGCGGGGTTTATGTTGTGGAACAAAGAAAAGTCTTCTTTATGGACTAACGCTGTCCTTGCAAGTTGGTGTGAGATTAGGCAGGCCTGGGCCAAAAGGTCCTCCCCTTTGGCCATTTCGGCTCCATGGATTAGTTTTACGACTCGCTAATGATTCAGTGAAGGAACTATCTGTGATCATTGGAATGTGATGTTGTGTTCATCTGATGAGCTTTGTTCATGAATAATCCTACAATGCTTTAGAAGTATTTTTCAATTTTTCACTATTAGTTGTATAAAGGTTAAATATATGGTATAGTGCAGTGTTCAATCTGTGAGACTGAAACTGTTGGTGGGTGGTAATTTTACAAATCACTGATGGAGGTATGACAGGCGGGGGTGAAGGGGCCGACAGATGTGTAATGAGTATGGAAGACAGGCTGACACCTGGAAAATAGAGGTCAATTTGTCTATCTGATAGCCTTCTTATATCTAGCAGACACTTAAACAGTTGAAGATGAATGTACTGTAATATCCTTTCAGAGATCAGAGAAATTGTATTTGACTCAATATAAGGGAAGCAGTGGGTTTCTCCAGGAATAGCATAAAATAACTCATTTGTATATAATTTGATGTAGGCCTGCTAAACTGTAATAAGTGATGATCTGTCATGAGGGAAAAAAATGTTTTAATGGTAGTTTGATAGAACTGACAAGTGAAGAACAGGTGAAAAAGACTTGCATTTCACTTTTGTTAAAGGAGTAGTTCACCCAAAAAATGAAAATTCTGTCATTACTCACTCACTCACCCTCATCTCATTACAAACCTGTAAGCTGTTATTTTCAGTCATTATGAACTTTCATTGTATGGAAAGATGCATAAAGATTCATCAAAGTGTTTCCATTTGTGTTCCATAACGAAATGGAAGATTTAAAAAATAAAATATATTTTCAGCTATGCCTTTACAGAAAAGGACAGTTGTGGTACCTGAGACATAATTTTGATGTGGTGTAATCTCCAAACCAGTGTTCTGACTTAAAAAAAATGTGATGCTTTGGCTATCTGGATTTAAAAAAAAAAAAAAAAAAAAAACTGATGAATGATGGCCTGCTCTTTGTTGTTCAATCTCCAGCGATCTGACAGTTGTGGCCTTCTCGTTCTTGGGAGCTGTGAGGTTGACAAATGATACCTTCACAAATCTTTGTCTCAGAGGATTTATAATGACTTAAAAAGTCAAAACTGATATCAGCTCAAAGATGTGTGCTTCAAATTTTGAGTATATGTGCTTCAAAATTTGGGTACCTTGAGTTTGTTCCGGGTTTAACACAAATTAAGTTTAATTAACGGAATCTGTGGCATAATGTTGAATACCACAGGAGGAAAAAAAAGATTTGTCTTTCAGTTTGTTTGGTTTTTATGTAATGTTTTAAAGTAATTGTTTCCTAACCTTGTCCGTTAAAATTATATACAAAGTAATGAGGAGTGGTTGTGTCTTGAGCAACAGAGAAACAAATCTAATCGAGCAGAATAATTCTACAAGACATCTTCTTGAGTCCTTTCCCAGAAAACTCTGATAATAAACAGAAAGGCTGCTGTCATTTTTGCAACACCCACATAATTTAATTGAACTAAATGTGCCTTTATATCAGGCTTCGAGGTACACAGGCTCAGGGGATGATTAAGCATGTGATTGGCTCAGCACATCTCTCTATATATAGACATTGATAATTGGATCACAGAGTGAAAGATTTTCATTTCATGTCCACTTTAAAGCAGTTTGTGTAGATTCACCATTTTCCTCTTGCTCCAAGCAAGTGGGAAAACACTCTACAGTATATGTCTGTACCTGTCATCACTGTGAGAAATAGAAAGAGTACACTTTTATGTCCCAGGGCTTGATTTCTATTAAAACAACCAAACTATTTTTTTTTTCTTTGTTGTAATATAAAGTTCACATTGACTTGGAAACTTTTACAATGCCCTTATCATTTATTGTTGCTACAGAACTTTCAAACCTTCAAATAACTTGTTTTATGTTTGTCACGTGTAATCTGGGTTTGAGTTTTTGTTGTGTTCTTGTTTGATTTGCACTCCTGTTCATTTCACTTTGATTTCCTGTTCAGTTTCCTGTGTTAGGGGGCTTTCACACTGGCAGTTTAGTTCGAAAGGGTGCATCAATGAGCCTTGGCCGCCCATGACCCTGCCATCACAATTTGGCCCTTGTCAAACTCGCTCAAATCAACTTTGAGGACAAAATGTTCACTTGCTGCCTAATATATCCCACCCACTAACAGGTGCCGTGATGAAGAGATAATCAGTGTTATTCATGTAGTGTCTGGACTGACTCACAATGGTCGGTTCTGTTAATCTCTGAGATGCTTTTAGCCTTTTGACATCTGCATATAAACTAGGGATTTGGCTTCAGCTGGTCTGACGTTTACGAGCCCCGTTGTCACTTTTGTTACCTTGGCCGATGCTGAGTAAAAACACCTCGAAGATCCTTTGGGTACTTCAAAGAGATCGTAATCAACCCATGTCCCTCTCCTCATGGAGGGCCTGGACATTGAGAACTCATCTAAATACACATAGACAGATATTCTCACATTCACCTCATAATTAAACTATTCCAGAATGTATATGATATATTCATGTATGTATGCATGTCCCCTATGTTATACTAGTCTAGTTATGACGTGTGAGTTATGTTAAGGTAATTTCAAATGCTTGTGTTCATGTGTAAGAATATATCTCTGCTTTAATATTGTAAGGTCCATCCGTTAACCCAAAAACGGAATCTAACGGCTTGGTTGAAGGATTCTGCGTGTAAGCCTTTTCAGCATTTCTGTTAAATTCACTTAATTTATTAACATCTAATTTTAAATCTGACTCCATGAATAAAGTGATCTGACTCCAATTTTATGTGACTTCGTTCAATTTGTTACGTTTGTAATTAAACAGCTGATGATTCGTTGTGATTTAATTTGGATCGTTGGTTTTTCTTAGTATCTCTTATTTTCAAATATTCGTTCATCAAGGGACCCGATATCGCACAGAAACAGACGCGTCGCGAGTCGCGCGTTCACGAACACAAACTGGCCAGTTCTGATATTAGTCAGAGGATTGCAGAGTGAATATTTTACTTTGAAGTGGTCGCACCTGCTTACTCAACAAAAAGTGTAATTTGATTAATAGACACGAGAGCTGCAACTTGCTAATACAGTAATAGTCAGAAATCGGATTATCCCGCATGCTGCGCTCCATGCTTCAGTCATGGGGTCCTCGGTTTGATCTATTCTGGCAAAAGATTTGCAGAAATAAAGGACTCCACATTGATCCATACTAGAATAATGATTTCAGAATAATACAAGATAAATCAAGATTAACATTTATTTTGGCCAGACAGAACTTACATAAAAATAATTAAACACGAATCCATGGTACACAACTTTCAGCATAAATATATAAAATACAATTACAAAGTAACATGAAAATAATTTCAAAGAGTCATTATATCTGGCACTGTACATACAGTATGTGTGAGTGCCTCTAAGACACTGACGCAGCACTGCATGGGGGCTCTGGCTACAGAATGTTCCCAAATGGCAGCTCTGCCACCCTTCCTTAAATACCCAGACCAGAACAAAAGGGTTGTAAATATCTGAAACACAAACACCTGGTTTCGGGGGAGAGGATCAGATATCTTCTGAGACTACTCAAAAGGAGAACAGAATTCTCATAAGTTTCAATCTTTCTCATCCTACCAGTGACAGCAGTGAAGTTGAGACCATTTTACCAATCACACTGAGACCTTTAAAAAGATACCACACATGAAAGGGGAAAAACAATAGATTAACAAGATACATCATCTGTGGTATATATACATTCTGTGACTTGAATCAGAGGGAAGGGAGTCGGTGAGGGAGAGGGGGAGAAGGTTTGGGCAGGCCGATGTCCTACACTCTTTCTGTGAGATCTTCTCTCCAGATTAGTGAGTTTTATTGTTCTATTGCAGGGGGTTGGATCTTCAGCTTTTGTCTTAGCAGTAAAAACGATTCTTACAATATCTTCCAGCCATATTGTCACAAGTGTGTAGTGCAGCAGGGAAGAGAAGATCCAGGGCTTCCACAAAGACGGGGTTTATTATTAAACTGATACAGAACACGACACACACGTAAGCATAACAACGGACCAGGAGTGCAGGGAGTGAGTTCAATATAAAGGGAGTGCTAATGACAAAGACCAGGGAATCCGGGGAGAGCGGGAGAGACGATGAGTTCAGGTGTGAGACAGGGAGGATCCTGGGAAATAGAGTCCGGGACAGGCGTGGATTGTAACACATATACCTCCTGGTATCTAAAGAAAACTCTAGAGAAATATATTGTGTTACTATAAAATGTATTATTCGATTTTTACTATCATTTGGAGTAAAACTGCACCAATCTTGACACCTCCATAAAATGGGCAATTTAGGTCGTAAACAGAGGCAAAGGAACTTTCTCCCGCTCAAAATGCACGCTCTGGATTGGTCAGTCCACCCAAGATGGGTGTATGTTAATTTGTCCTTAAAAGACACACACACCGGCCCATCTCTGGGTTGGTTGGTCCTTTTGAAATTCGGTTCGCTTCTCGACTCAGCCACTGGCCAGGCGGCCAGGCGGCCAGGCGGCCAGGCAGCGCATTCCATCTCAGCGCTCATTCTTCTCCGGATGAGACGGACCTCCTTCCTCACTTTCCGGCAAAATTTGCTTGCAAGTTAACTCTTCGAACTTCCGCGGATTAACGACACGACCTCTGGAAGAACCAAGAGCTCATGAACACTCTGAGAAACTCAACAGCACACGCATCGTGCTTTACTCAGCACCAAACCCAATTATGTTTATCAATCTTTAGATGCGTTTAAGCTATGTGCCCCTATATTAAGGTGATTTTATTCGTTGCTGACTCTCGAGGTTAACAGTTTGTGAATTTGCCATTCCTTGATCTTCTCTTTCATTCTTTCTCTCTTTCTTTCTTTACTTTTCGTTATTCTATATATATGTATTCTTTGTTAGTCGTATGTATTCGTAATTTCATTTATTAAAACCATTATGTCCACATTTGATTGTCCCTGTTGCTGCTCACAAATCTCAGTCACTTTAATGTTCAGATTTTTACTACAAGCTTTTATATAGTACCGCTGAGTACTTAAATTAATAATCTGATAGAACAGAAAGTTATTCCTCGTGGTCAGAAGAATAATCTTTCTGGAGAGTCGATAGGAAGAATAAACTTCGGGAGAATTGATAAGAATATCGTACTGTCGGTTTGGCGGACGAATGGACCATTTGATTTGAAATTAATTTTGTTAAAAATTATTCTGAAAACTGACCTAGCCTATATATTCATAATTAATTACAATACGTTGTGATTAACTATCTATATATATGTACAAATACATGGGCTAGGTATTTCCCCTTTTGGGTGATGAAGATATTTATAACTGATCATAATACGTTATGATTAATTATAGATATATGAACATAAATAAATATATAATTCCCTTTTGAGCTATATATATATATAGCCGAGTCGCTACATTCACTTCATCTGTCAGGGGTCATAATGTTATGCCTGATCGGTGTATATAGGTATACAGAGACTCGAACATGTAATCATTTTTAAAGTTTTATCTACAGATTTCAAATCTTATTTATATTATCTGTATATATTTATATTAATTTAAACTAAATGCTTGATTATTTACTTAATTACCCCTAATTTTAGTTTAACAATTATTATTATCTAAATAATATATACAGTAAATCATATGAAATAATTATAATAAATAATCAGCATTATAGCCAGACTATGTAGTGACCTTCAATTTGAAATGAGAGAAACTGGGGGAGTGACTTTATTGCATCAGACATGTCACTTTGCTCACAGCTGTTACTATAGCGATGAACACTGCTAAAAGCCAAACCACTTTCATGGTGCCTAAAACCCAGGGTTGGTGCAAACTAAACTGAAACATACCTGGCTAGCCACCTTAACCGGCCTCATGGTACAAGCCCCAGTAATCATGGATCTAGCAGTAGTAAAGATCCTCCTCCTCTCAGAGAGGGATCTTTCTCTCGAGGAGCACACAACACCGTCCGTGCCAGTGGATGTCCTCGTGGAGTACTAAGGCATGACGTGGAGCTCTGCCCATACTCCAGCCGCCGAGTCCCCTATCTCCACCTCAGTCCCACCTCGGCCCTCCAGCCCATCGGTGTCATCTTGTCTCTTCAGCTCCACCTGGGTCTTCACCTCCACCGGCTCCATCTCAGTCGGTCATCTCCCTGGTTGGCATGGCTCCTCCCTCCATCAGCTCCACCATGGACCTTCATCCTGGTAGTATGGTTTGGTGTCACTCCTTGGCTCCTCCCGCTGTCGTTTATAAAATAAAGAGAAATAATATTTTTGTATTAAGCAATGCATTTTTCAATGGTTTTTGTGTTATATTCCTTACATTAATAAATAGTTGTTAACCATGGTAGCTGTTACATTCCTTTTGGCCATTTTAGTCTAAAATATGTTTAATCATTTTACCATTCAAATCGAGAGAGAGTAGTTTTATTATCATCACATTTGGATGCCAGGTTTCACATTCACAGTTATTTGTTAGCTGATTCATTCTTATTTAGCTTTATATAAGACTCAACAGCTTGTAAATGAAGGAATAGCAGTTTTGAGACTCGTCATTCCCTGCAGTTACAATTTCTGTGTAGATCTAATCGCCAATCAGAACCTTGTCAATGCCCATTCATCAAAAAGCATGGGGAAAAAACAACTCTTTGGAGAAGAACAAAAGCCACAGCTGGAGTGGAAAGAAAAATCAAGACATGCATTTGTTTTTTTGTTTTGTTTTTATGACGGGAAGAGAAAAGCTTTTCACTGACAGATCAGCAATCATAGTCTTTGACTTCCACACATAAAGAATACTTTTGTGATAGGTATGAAAAACATTGGGAAGAATATGTGACAAACCATTTGAATTATAGTGGTTCATGTTAGGAATTTGCACATTAGCACTGAGAAGAAAAGACAAATTTTATCACAGACCCCAACATCGGAGGAAATGGCTGTTTTATTAATTCATTAGACTGATTGCAACAAAATATGATGCTATGATGTTTATTATCAAATACACCATAAATAAACCTACTGTGTTCCCAACTGTCATTGTCATATATTTGTGATATTCGGCTGGAAAGTCTCTAACTATTTCTTTCTCTTGTTGAAATGTCTTCACTGTGCCAAAATGGTTCACATTAGCCCTTCCAGGGGAACATTAGGATTTCGATAACATAAACTCCAGAGCTTCACAGATTAAACCTTTTCAATGTGCTTAATTGGAAATGGGACAGATCTTTGGCTCACAAAACTACTGCTAAATGAACACCAAATTAGACTTAAAAATGTATTTCAAATAAGACTGGAAACATGGAGTGAGGATTACAGCTGAATTAGAGCAAACTAATGAAGTGTAACAATTAAATCTTTTGAAACAATTATGTGTATTCTTCATTCTGGTACGTTTCTTCAATAGATTAGTCAAATACACTCGTTTCATAAGACTGATCTATATAAGAAGTTTCATACCGTCAGTGCAGGTCCACATGGAATCTCTACATTATTAACAAATTTCGGGAGGAGCACGTTAAGTTAATCAACTCAAATGATAGGTGGTATATATGCAGCAGACTTACTTAAGATTTCCAGCATCCCTCGATCACTCCATCTCCTCACTCCTAACTATTCCTATCCCTGTCTGGGATGGGGGTTGGGTACTCTGGGTTTGGACCAAATTCTGAGCTTGGAGCCCTCCCCTTGGACAGCATGCCAAAAACGCATAAGCTTTCTTATTATATAAACTCGTGAACCACAGAAGTGCCAAGATTTCAGCAGAAATTCAATACACATGCACACCCAGATAGCAAGCAATCATTGAAACAACGTTGAGTCAATGTTGATGCGTCAACGCTAACTGCGTTGAGTTAATGTTACAAAGTGATGTTGGTTCAGTATCACTTTTGCACCCTCAATTAATGATGAAGCAATGTTGAGATTTAAACCACAAATCAATGGTAATTTTGTTGATTCAACATTACAAAGTAATATTTTTTCAACATCACTTTTAAACCCTCAGTTACTGTTAAAACAATGTTGAGATTTCAACCACAAATCAATGATAATATCATTGAATCAACATTATGAAGTGACGTTAGTTCAATGTCACTGTCTCCATCCAACTTTCATCAAAATGTCAATGCTGATCCAACACACTTTAAACACTGAAATATCAACCTGGATCAAAAACTTTGTATCGATGTCCCCATGCTATCTGGGTATAGCAACCAATATGCAGTAAGTGTAGTAAGCTATACCTTAAGCTCACACTTGACACAATACCATGTTTAAATACATTTTGAAGGATTCTGAGGTTTTTCATTCAAAACCAGAGTGGAAAGTTCAAGTCAAGTTCTTGGCCTGCTAATAAGTGAGTCAATACCAGTCTATGGAGCAATATTAATATCCAAATTAAACTGTGACAGGTCGGTGTACTCCAGAGGTAATTGATAAAACAGTCAATGTGCTGCACTGCCAATAAGTCTTACTCTTTCTTTTCAATAAATGTGCCTTGAAAAGAGTTATTTTTTTTACAAACCCGATTCCAAAAAAGTTGGGACACTGTACCAATTGTGAATAAAAAAGGAATGCAATAATTTACAAATCTCATAAACTTATATTTTATTCACAATAGAATATAGATAACATATCAAATGTTGAAAGTGAGACATTTTGAAATGTCATGCCAAATATTGGCTCATTTTGGATTTCATGAGAGCTGCACATTCCAAAAAAGTTGGGACAGGTAGCAATAAGAGGCCGGAAAAGTTAAATGTACATATAAGGAACAGCTGGAGGACCAATTTGCAACTTATTAGGTCAATTGGCAACATGATTGGGTATAAAAAGAGCCTCTCAGAGTGGCAGTGTCTCTCAGAAGTCAAGATGGGCAGAGGATCACCAATTCCCCCAATGCTGCGGCGAAAAATAGTGGAGCAATATCAGAAAGGAGTTTCTCAGAGAAAAATTGCAAAGAGTTTGAAGTTATCATCGTCTACAGTGCATAATATCATCCAAAGATTCAGAGAATCTGGAACAATCTCTGTGCGTAAGGGTCAAGGCCGGAAAACCATACTGGATGCCCGTGATCTTCGGGCCCTTAGACGGCACTGCATCACATACAGGAATGCTACTGTAATGGAAATCACAACATGGGCTCAGGAATACTTCCAGAAAACATTGTCGGTGAACACAATCCACCGTGCCATTCGCCGTTGCCGGCTAAAACTCTATAGGTCAGAAAAGAAGCCATATCTAAACATGATCCAGAAGCGCAGGCGTTTTCTCTGGGCCAAGGCTCATTTAAAATGGACTGTGGCAAAGTGGAAAACTGTTCTGTGGTCAGACGAATCAAAATTTGAAGTTCTTTTTGGAAAACTGGGACGCCATGTCATCCGGACTAAAGAGGACAAGGACAACCCAAGTTGTTATCAGCGCTCAGTTCAGAAGCCTGCATCTCTGATGGTATGGGGTTGCATGAGTGCGTGTGGCATGGGCAGCTTACACATCTGGAAAGGCACCATCAATGCTGAAAGGTATATCCAAGTTCTAGAACATATGCTCCCATCCCACCTTGCATTTTCCAACATGACAATGCCAGACCACATACTGCATCAATTACAACATCATGGCTGCGTAGAAGGATCCGGGTACTGAAATGGCCAGCCTGCAGTCCAGATCTTTCACCCATAGAAAACATTTGGCGCATCATAAAGAGGAAGATGCGACAAAGAAGACCTAAGACAGTTGAGCAACTAGAAGCCTGTATTAGACAAGAATGGGACAACATTCCTATTCCTAAACTTGAGCAACTTGTCTCCTCAGTCCCCAGACGTTTGCAGACTGTTATAAAAAGAAGAGGGGATGCCACACAGTGGTAAACATGGCCTTGTCCCAACTTTTTTGAGATGTGTTGATGCCATGAAATTTAAAATCAACTTATTTTTCCCTTAAAATGATACATTTTCTCAGTTTAAACATTTGATATGTCATCTATGTTGTATTCTGAATAAAATATTGAAATTTGAAACTTCCACATCATTGCCTTCTGTTTTTATTCACAATTTGTACAGTGTCCCAACTTTTTTGGAATCGGGTTTGTATGTCTGCTGAGTGAATGTTTAGAAGGATGAAGACTGAAACTCTAAGTGTGACAGTTTTCTTTGTGAATATTGCTTGGGTCTACAAAGGTTTTTTTTTTTTTTTTTTTTTTTTTTTTTCTTCTTCTTCTTCATGAAAGGAGTATATCTGTTTTGGATTTATGACAGGGAGTTTGTCTTATCCATTCTTTCCCATTATAAACAAACTTTGAATTTGTAATCATCATAGCTGATGTTAAAGTGCCTCTATTATGCTATTTTAAAGTTTCCACATTTTGTTTTGGAGGTCTCCAACAACAGGTTTACGTGCATCAAAGGTCAGAAAACAGTTTTATTTTCTCATAATATACATTGCACATCACCACAATGTTCAATGATTCTCAAACGACTCGATGGAGGAATCAGTCTCTCTAAATCCCTCCTTTCCGCGAGCTACTCTGCTCTGATTGGTAAAATGGCCCAGTCTGTTGTGATTGGTCTACTGCGTACAGCGCGTATTTCGGAAACAAACGCCCATTACCATAACTGAACTCCAGCTCCGTCCGGAGGCGTCCTAAAGCTCGGCGATGGTACACACTGTAAAGACAGTAACGATGTCGATTTTACATAAATCCCAGCGCGAGTCCGAATCGATGATGAAACAATGGAAGAACTAATTTTTCAACTCGAACCTTGAGCAAGACGTTTCTCAGTGATGCTACTCCGTTTGAGGTACATTATGAGATGTTGCAACTGTAATTCCTCATCAGCATTAACAAGTGTGTGTACATCAACAAACCTGTGTGTGTGTGTCTAATGTATTGCGGTGTACATCTGGGAACTGTATCAATAACAGCTCATGCGTTAGCCCAGCTGCTGTAAACATTAACGTTTGCAAAACAAATCTTGCTCCATCCTTTATCTTTACTCAAAGTAGTAAGAATCACATACAATCTTCATTAATAGACACAGTTTTAGGTCATACTGCAGCCCACAGCTGATTTACAGTAGTATTTCAGTAAGACAGTAATAATGTGAGTTATCCGGTTAGCCAGATACTTACACAATATGAAACACAATAAACACATTGTAGAGCACAGCGTCTTCTCGACATTATGCTATCCAGTATCCACAGGAATCAGCTGCAGTGTTTGAGGTGGTTCAAGTTCTCCCTGGTGTCTGTGCGTGCAATAAGTGGACGGGCAATATGCTAATGTTTCGTCAACTCGTTTGAAAAATTATTCGTTTGACTACTTGTGAGAGACAATAACTTTATATACACTGCACTTTTAAAACTTTTCATTCACTTAGAACTATGTTACACACTACATGAAAGGTACTTTTCAAAAATCCATAATAGGGGCACTTTAACTCCATTGTGAGCTTAGAAATCAGCAGATTTTTGTTCATTAATTACAGTATAGAATATTTCAAAATAACATACTGTCAGCCTCATTCTGTAATAAGCCACTTCAGATTTAATTTCAAACACTTTCAAACACTTGATTGACGCATGAAGTGAGTTTGGAGTAAAAACGTGTAATATTTGGCATGTTTTGCTTTTCAAATGCACATTGTGAGTGACTCACAGCGCTTGCTGAGATGGAGCAGCATTTATGCTCTGATCACACTGACGCTCCTCAATACGAATTACATTGTTTAGCACATTATAAACATCTATGTTTGTGCAAATATTCACGAACACTGTATTTCACAGTAAACACTGGTCTAAACATTTTAATATTCATGTTACAGTGTAAACACTCATATTTCATATCATACTGCATTTTATTTTATAGGGCATGAAAACATTCTCGTGTCGTACGACATTTAGATTTATTTAGACATTTAGCAATGAAAGGTATTTCATATATCAACATGTTCTGTCGATTTCACATATTTTAGTCTGGCAATAGTTCAACTAGTAAAAATGTGTAAAAGTTTATGTAACAATAACATGTTAACTAATGTATGTACGAATGACTGAATCCTCCGCTGGTTCGATCGCAGTCTTCTTCTCATGTCTGTGTGGCAAGTATTCGCTGAGTTTCAGTTCATTTTTGTGACGCGTTTCAGAAAGAAGTTCACAGAGATTGAGACGGCAGAAAGGGCACCCTGTTTGTTTTCTTTATTTTACAAAAGCACAGTTTTGTTGTTATTGTGAGTACACAAATAAAAGTAGACCCTTTACAGTTTCGAATGATGCATTACAAACAATTATGGAGTATTTTAAGTCGATTTAGCTGTTATGTGGAAAAAATCCACCAAAACGCGCCAGCGTGTTCATCGACCCCAGAGAGTAATGCTTAATATTACAGTAATACTTGGCTGTAATGAAGAACTTAAAGCAATATCAAATAATAGCCATTACACAACAACAAGCAAAAATGTAATATTCAGTAATCTCATTAGTTCTCACCTGTTCCATTTTTCATTGATTGCCTTCCTCCAGTGTATTTAAGCCTTCAGTTCTCCTCTGTTTATGATCTTGTGTTAAAGGTGCAGTGTGTAGTATTTATGAGGATCTATTGACAGAAATGCAATATAATATACATAACTATGTTTTCAGTGGAGTATAAAGACCTTACAATAATGTACCATTATGTTTTTATTACCTTAGAATGAGCCATTTCTATCTACATACGCCGCGGGTCCCCTTGCAGTGAAATCGCCATTTTGCACCGCCATGTTTCTACAGTAGCCCTAAATGGACAAACTTCTCTACAGAGCGCTAGTCACTCTGTGCTCTCTCCGACGCCTACATTTTTGTCCTGTGACGGCCCCTGTAGCCTCTCTATGTGCTTTGAAAGGGAGGGGTGAGCGTTGGGTGATTGCAATTCACAACCTCACTGCTAGATGCCGCTAAAATTCACACACTGCACCTTTAACGTAACAGTGTAGTTCCAAACTAAGCCAAAGCATAACTGAACCACTGGGAGTCTCAAATCAGATCACGTTTTTAAACTAATCGGTTGAGTATATAATTCAATGACTCATAAAGACAGTCACTTGTTGCCACCTACTGGTGTTTCTATGTAACTTACATAAAGAGTCACTGAAAGATACCCACCACCAATGGACAGACTGATAGTCTGTTTGGAATGTGCCAACATTCCTGGAAGGCTGCTCAGCCAATCAAATTTGAGGACTAGTACTAACTGGTGTATAAATTACATTATGATTGATGAGTGATCCTGCCAAGCCAAGAAAAGTGCACCACATGTTCATGAGACATTTGCATTTAAACAGATGGTCCATTCAAGCAACTCCCTTCATTATAAGCCGTTATAAGCTATAATATATAAGCTATATTCACCAAAAGGTTACATTCACAAATTTACAGGGGTTACGAACATGAGTAAGAAAGGAGAGCTGTTCTTTTTGTTCCACAGAGAGGATTAATGCAATCTGAATGAGTCAAGCCCATTATGAGAGACTCACTGAGGCTCTGAGGTAATTATGGCCACCTCTCCTTCTTATTTTCACTTTGTCTTTCCCTCTGTCGGTAAATGGCACTGCTAGCATGTTTGCCGCTGTGTATGTCATTTACAGCTTTGAAAGAAGCTTCCTGCTGAAATCTCTTGCTGCCCAATCTTCAGAGACATATACACACACAGGCACACATTGCAAAGCATAGTAATTCACATGCATTCTCTGCTAAACAATCGACACAATTCCCATTCAATATATCTCATATCCAAAACCTGAGGCATCCATCCAAGAGTCCTACTCCAGATATGCTGTTCTGATGTGTGTGTTAATGTGAAATATTGAATTATAAATGTAGATTTTATTTAGAGAATTTATATAAAATACATACATAATTCAGCTTGCAACTGAAGAAACGCAAGCAATTTTACATTTAAAAGACATCTAATAGCCATCCAAACACAGCCCTGATGTCTAGGCTAAAACCAGATTTGGGCTGTCAGTGAAAATTTAATAGACGTCTAACCATAGCCCAAGAATAGACTAGTCATCAAGAACATGAATATGTGAAAGAAATGAAACTAAACACCTTGTAATCACTGTTGACTTTGCTTACATGATGGAATATCATACATCTCGCAAATTATTTTGGCAAAACGACATTGAACCAAATTTAAAGTTATTTTGACTAGAAGTGGGCTACTCATAGCCGGACTATATCGGGTCTATAGTTAACCGAGACGGTGAAATGACGGCTATTGTTTGCTGGGAATGCATCAAGTGAAAATCTAGTTGCAGTGTGACAAATGGTAGAACTACAGATAATTTGCAAATGACAATTCCTGAGAGATGTCAAATGGCATTAAAGAACCAGACTAAAAAACTTGATTGGCATTTAAAATGACCTCTTGTCTCCATATAAAACAAGTATCATTCAAATGGGCCTTAAAGGGACAGTTCACCCCAAAAAAATTCTGTCGTCATTTACTCACCCTCATATCATTTCAAACTTATATAACTTTCCAACTCAGACTCATCAGAAAAAACATTTGTGCAAAATGATATTATGTTGTTTCTTGCACTTTTCACAACCCTGGATGATCAAGAAAGGTGAGCAAAGACACACCAAAACAGAAAATTATGGGAAAGATGGGACCAAATACTTATCTCCTGGAGGATGGCATAAACTGGAATGCACTGGAATTCATCACGCCTTTCAGCAATTCTGGACTCTGTTCCTGTGGAAAAGTCAGAAGATAGACTCTCCTTCATCCTCTGAGCATGTGATTGCTGACAATATGGTTACAAGAACCACTAGATAAATGAACCCTCCTTCATGGATGAAAGACTTTGTGACCTAAAGTTGACTTTGATAAGTACAAAAGAGAAATGTGTTAGTAGTGTACGTTAAGCTATCCATCCACTTTATTGATAGAGGCAGAGTAACAACTAATATCAAATGATAAGCATATTCTTTTTTTTTTCTTTCTTTAAAGGTGGTTTTGATGTGGTACATGTTAATGCTACAGTGTTCATAGTGATTTGAAAGGGGGAAATGTTATGTTTTGTTTATTGCATTAGCCCTTTAAGAAATTGTGCAAGTGCATGTAAAAAGCGCTATAAACGCTGCACGAGTTACTGACATGCACTTTTTACAAAATGGATTCTTTATTGACTTGACAACCAATACAACAGTTAAGTGTAGCTCGCGGTTCGTGTTTATATCGGTCACGTGCTTTCTTGTTGTCTTGCGCTGTGTTTTTTTTTTTTTGGCCGCGTGCTATGTTTTCATATTCTGTGTGGACACGCAGTTGGTGAGACTTGTCATTAGCTGTGTGTTAGTGTCATGTTTTGTTTGAGCACATGGCTTGTGATTGTTTTCTCTGGCTATGTGCTTGTGTTTTTGTCATGTTTGGTGTGAGCACATGGCTTGTCATGTTTGTTTCTACAAACCCGATTCCAAAAAAGTTGGGACACTGTACAAATTGTGAATAAAAAAGGAATGTAATAATTTACAAATCTCATAAACTTATATTTTATTCACAATAGAATATAGATAACATATCAAATGTTGAAAGTGAGACATTTTGAAATGTCATGCCAAATATTGGCTCATTTTGGATTTCATGAGAGCTACACATTCCAAAAAAATTGGGACAGGTAGCAATAAGAGGCCGGAAAAGTTAAATGTACGTATAAGGAACAGCTGGAGGACCAATTTGCAACTTATTAGGTCAATTGGCAACATGATTGTGTATAAAAAGAGCCTCTCAGAGTGGCAGTGTCTCTCAGAAGTCAAGATGGGCAGAGGATCACCAATTCCCCCAATGCTGCGGCGAAAAATAGTGGAGTAATATCAGAAAGGAGTTTCAAAAAAGAAGCCATATCTAAACATGATCCAGAAGCGCAGGCGTTTTCTCTGGGCCAAGGCTCATTTAAAATGGACTGTGGCAAAGTGGAAAACTGTTCTGTGGTCAGACGAATCAAAATTTGAAGTTCTTTTTGGAAAACTGGGACGCCATGTCATCCGGACTAAAGAGGACAAGGACAACCCAAGTTGTTATCAGCGCTCAGTTCAGAAGCCTGCATCTCTGATGGTATGGGGTTGCATGAGTGCGTGTGGCATGGGCAGCTTACACATCTGGAAAGGCACCATCAATGCTGAAAGGTATATCCAAGTTCTAGAACAACATATGCTCCCATCCAGACGTCGTCTCTTTCAGGGAAGACCTTGCATTTTCCAACATGACAATGCCAGACCACATACTGCATCAATTACAACATCATGGCTGCGTAGAAGAAGGATCCGGGTACTGAAATGGCCAGCCTGCAGTCCAGATCTTTCACCCATAGAAAACATTTGGCGCATCATAAAGAGGAAGATGCGACAAAGAAGACCTAAGACAGTTGAGCAACTAGAAGCCTGTATTAGACAAGAATGGGACAACATTCCTATTCCTAAACTTGAGCAACTTGTCTCCTCAGTCCCCAGACGTTTGCAGACTGTTATAAAAAGAAGAGGGGATGCCACACAGTGGTAAACATGGCCTTGTCCCAACTTTTTTGAGATGTGTTGATGCCATGAAATTTAAAATCAACTTATTTTTCCCTTAAAATGATACATTTTCTCAGTTTAAACATTTGATATGTCATCTATGTTGTATTCTGAATAAAATATTGAAACTTCCACATCATTGCCTTCTGTTTTTATTCACAATTTGTACAGTGTCCCAACTTTTTTGGAATTGGGTTTGTATGTGCCACGTGCTGTCCTGTCCATTGTCTAACCCTGCCCTTCTTGTTATCTGATCACTGGTTCATTTGCCCCACCTGTCCTTCCTTGTTACCTGTTTTGTTCTCCTATTTATTCTCCTTGTGTTAGCAATCCTGTGCCAGTTCGTCATCTAATGTTACCGTCATGTGTTATCTTTGTGCTTTTTTCCTGTTTCTGCCCTGCCTTCTCCTGCTTACTCGTGCTGGTCGTGTTTTCCCCCATAGATGGGTTTCTGTGCAACGTCATCACAGAGATGCGCACGCAACTAGGGGGCAGAAAGCAGCACTCTTTACGGCATATCTATAGCAGAAACAGAGATGACACAGAGCTGTTGTGCTGTAAACTGCACTAACCGCCAAAAAGATGGATTTAAAATGTTCAATATTCTGAGGGGATCACATGCCTTTGCTAAAAACAGAAGAGATTATGGATCCAGGCCATTAACAGGGCGGATTGGGGTCCCGGTGGTCCTATAATGCATATATTATAGAGTTTGGGGGCGCACCAGACACAAATGAATCTTCCAGATGATTCGTTCAAACATAATTCCACACAAAACTCAACTCAACAAATCAACATTTATGGCCTTAAGAAGAAATGGGCGCCATTCTGTCTGCCCCAAGCTGACAAACCCCCCAGCTAATTACTTTCTGGCCTGACAAACTTTGGGCCACCCCAAGATAACGGCAGAGGTGGTTTGAACCCAAGACAAAGAGCTAAAGCAGATCCCCTTCTTCTCAACGACCTTTAAATGAACTCTGAGTGACACGGTTAAAATCCACAGGAAAATCCACAGAGACTGTTGTTACATATAAACTGCATCAAATCATTCAAAAAGGGATGATAGTCGGACTTACATTCAAACAGCCTTCTACTGCATAATTCTATATCATGTCTATAACCAATACACGTGACCGTTATGCATATATATCACTCACAATTCATGTAATTGTATAACTATTAAATGATTGTTTGAAAGTGTACCTTGCTTGGTATCAGTATGATTGTATGCTTATAATTCAGAAGATGGCTTGATTGAAATCTGCGTAGAATGTATCGTGTTCTTTTAATAAGAAATCATGTCTAACTGTACTCTGCTTAGAGAGGGAAGTTAAGAGACCACAGATAACAGGTAATTTATGGTGAGGGGTGGGGACACAGTCACCCCTGAACTAAATATGATACCTAATTGGTCAGAACCTATCCTGGAGGATGGGCAGACATTCGAGTTTAAAATCTAAGAACACGAACAAAGAATTAGACAGAGTTTAGACAGAGTTTAGAAGAGTTGAAGACGATGACAGACATTGACGAGATAGACAATCAGACGATCATGGCAGACCAAGATCAGAGAAAATGGGTTAATTTCATTCAAGCCATCTAAATACTCTCGTCTCACTTTCCTTTCTTTTACTTAGTTTATTTTCTTTCCGTTGAGTCTCATGTTCTAAGTTAAGTTTTGCCGCAAAGTCTCGGTCACCGATTCTACAGCAAAGCCGCTTTAACTTCAAACCTCCACGAGACTTTCCAGCCATCCGCCAACACGCCACGTGATTGGCTTCCCAAGACGTTGATCAAAGACACGACAAGACCGTCAGCGAATCAAAGAACCTGGGAAACCCCTCTCAAGCCAGGACCGAAAGGGAATCCCCATTCAAAGATGATACGAGCTACAAACGCAAGTAATACCTCCAGATTCTAACTGAACTGGTGCATTGATATCAAATTTAATAACCCCGCCTAAGAAACGATAGGAAGTTTATTATAAATTAATGATTGATGGTTCGTTCAGGTCATGTGTTATAACTGCATATATTGCTAGAAACTTGGGATTTCATCATTTCACTCTCTGAAAACTCCTCACTTTCCTCCTTTCTGCAACTCGTGTGAATGTGTATGTGAGTGTGTTTGTGTTAGATATTAGTTTTATGTGTTAGAGTAATCAATAAAATTTTGTTTGTATTTAAAGATGTGTTCTTGTGTTATGTGCTTATGAATTTAATGTCTTAAACTGCTGATCTATGTTATCTGGCTATTGTAGTGTTTCACTATTGTGTGGATATTGATATCCGCTGCAGAGTTGATAGTTACGGCCCATTCAAATGAACGCTGGATGAGTCATTTGCTCGGCCGTAAAATAATTGACTCTTTCAAAATTCCCTATGAATTAATTAATAAATTCATTTGAGCTAAATAGACCTGTTTCCCTTATATAGAGACCTACAATATTAAATGTATAGAGAAAATTTATATATATAAGCAATATCACATGAGAGGGAGTAGTTTCACAATAACACTTTTATTTAACTTATTAAAATGATATTTCAGAGATTCTCATTGAAAATTGATTGTCTGCACAGAGATACATTAAGGGCACAATTAGGCCCTTATGTTATAATGCTTTTATGTTATGTACATGCAGTGCTTAATTTGTAAATGAATTATTGCCGGGTCAAAAACGGCAATTAAAAGGCGCTGTGACCATACAACTTCAGTTTTCCGGGAACATAAAATGACGGCACAACTGTAAGAGCATCGTTCAGAAGTTTCTGCACAGCCATAACTACAGCCTACAGTGTATTTGTCACAGATCAGCCAGGCTCTCTCACTTCCACCACACAGCGATCACAATCACCAGAGTTCTGATCACCCACACCTGTCATCAATCATCTCATCAGCAGCACACGATATATTCACACAGCTCACATTCAGTCCTTGTCTGGCCTTGCACTAGGAAAGACTCACTTACCTGATCTCCTTGGTTTTCCCAGAGTGTGTTCCTGTCTCCTTGCGATTTCATCCCAGAGTGTTGGCTTTTGTTATTCACCTTTCATCCTGGCTGTTGAGGTGTCCGTTCCTCCATCTCCATACTTCCTCTGTAAGACAACCATCAAGACTTTTATTCATCTACCGTCTCTCACTGTAATACAAGTGTATTTGCTACACCCCATTCTCTGCCCTGTGTTCCCAAATAAAGTGTGTGTTTGGATCTTCACTAACCTTGTCCAGTGTGTATATCCTGACAGTATTATTCTGTCTATTTAGTGTTGAGACCAAAAATCATCCAGTTGATTAGTGATATTTTCTTTATTTACATTGTTGCTTTTTCACAACTAGTGTTTTCAACCACATAATGTTTATTTTAGATTTCAGACATTTAAATGGAGTATTATGGCCTATAAAAAAAAATACAATTAGCCTATAATTGGTTAAATTCCAATTCCATACACTCTCTATGGAAGCTGCAATAATAATATAATTTGACGACGTTTTTATTCATATCAGATAGCCTGCGCATTGTGTATGAAACAAAGTTTACTCTATTCTTCTCCCAGTTCACTGGTCACTTACTTTTATGTATTTCTGGAAAAAAGTTATGAATTTACGTGATGTAAATCTGGCAGATCCTCTGAATTGCGGTGGAAACTCATCGCAACTCATAAACACAACACCTTCACTTCCACAAATATATAATTCATGATATAGTTAAGTTTGTGAATATTTTGAATAAAAAAGGAGTATATGTCATAGTCTGGGTTCATGATGCATCGCCAAGGAACTACTCAACATAACACCTGTTAGCGGTTTTGCCCCCTGAATGCGCACGCATCCAGTATTGTTTGTATACAAGAAACCCATCTATGGGGTATTTTTGTTTGTTTTTGTTTTATTTTATTGTTAAATAAAGCCCATAACTCTTCATCTTCCTCGCCTCATCCCTTCATGAAACCTGACAGACTCGTGTTTCACAGGACTCGTACCAGAGCGCCCTACATCATAAGTGAAATGCTGTATAACGTGAGCAAGTTTACTGTGTCAGAAAGGCTATATATATGTAGCTGGTTATGTGATGAAAACATCAAAATGTAGTAGTTTACAAATCATGCAGTGCTTTGAGCTACTGCAAGATATTTTGCAAGGAACTGCACAAAATAAGTGTTTATTAATCGATAATCTGCCTAATCTGCCTAAAACTAATCTTAGTTTAAATAAATGATTTTAATATTTTAAAAGTCAGTGGTTTCCAAACAACATTGGACACCGTTGACTTTTATTGAATGGACAAGACACTAAGACATTTTTCAAAATATATTTGTGTATCGCAGAAGAAAGAAAGTCAGGTTTGGAATGACATGAGGGTGAGTAAATAATGAAAGAATTTTTTGGCGAACTATTCTTCAACCCACACAGTTTCCTGTAGATGCAGCAGTGCTCAATCCACATAGTGGTCCATTCACAAAAGATGCCCATTTAGTGCCTGCTACGCTAATGAGGCCCCAACCATAACCAACAGCCAGATCTCTATACTAGCTGATATACTAATATTTAACCACTAATATAAACCATAAATCACTTGGCCAGCCCCATTGCCCTTGAAGGCAAGAGGCAAGATCAGCCATCAGACCCCTGCTTCATATCTGTGGTCATATTTCAGTCAGAAAATAGCACAAATGGTCAGTGGGGGGATAAACATGCCATGTCACTTCCATCTTTGACAACTATGACAGATACAATACTTAGCACAGTGGAAAACCTGTCTCAACTGTATGAATGCAGAGTGGCATTGGGGGCTCATACATACATACACAAACACACACACACACACACACGTTGTATATTCGATCCCCTAAACCCACCCATCATGGAAACTTTCTGCATTTTTACATTAAAATATAACACAAAAAACAAAAACTAACACATAATTTAGTATGATTTATAAGCTGTTTTCCTCATGGGGACCGAAAAATGTCCCCACAAGGCCAAAGTTTTCTGATATTGCCATCTTATGGGAACAATATATGGGTTGATATAACGCGTGATGAGTTTCCACCGCAATTCAGAGGATCTGCCGGATTTACATCACGTAAATTCATAATTTTTTTCCAGAAATACATAAAAGTAAGTGACCAGTGAACTGGGAGAAGAATAGAGTAAACTTTATTGTTTCATACACAATGTGCAGGCTATCTGATATGAATAAAAACGTTGTCAAATTATAATTGAAATGATTATTATTGGTTGATTATTGTAATTGGTTGAATTGGAATTTAACCAATTATAGGCTAATTGTATTTTTTTTTACTTCCGGTGAGATTCTGAAGTGCGCATTCGATGGACACTTTACTATCCCATGAAGCCACGGGAGAGGATTTGTGAATGGCAGTGAAGCGACGCAACTGATGCTGGTAGGTCATGTGACAGTAACAACATGGCAGATGTAGTACATCCAAATTTCATTCATACTACACACATTCATACTGTATAAAACATAAGTTTTAACGGTCAAGAAGTAAGTTCAAATTCAAATGTAGTATCAAATGTAGTCAGCGATTTCGGACACCACGACAGTCGTTGCATTTCCTTCCTTCTGATCCTAAGCATGGATGAACTTTATTTTAACAAAGTTCCAAATCACATCAGCAAGATTCGGATTTGATTCAAGACAAAGTTCGACACTTTTTTTCAACAGGCTTTTCAGAAAGACTGAAAAAAAAATGCAGTGCCGACTACATTGGATCCGACAGTAATGTCGCAACACACAAGTGTGAGTAACAGTGTTTTTCCATGTGTGACTATTGCTTTGTCTGTTATAGTTTGTTTGATATATATATAAAATTATAAATAATGAATATGAGAATAACAATGCATTAAACAATGGTACATTGATTCATTTATAATTCATTTACATGTTGAAAATTATTTTAATATGCAAAACTTTTACCTAATCATATCACATCAGTGAGCATTTACTTCCGAAACTTGAATGTGGCATGCCTATCAAAACAGTGTTTCAAAGAGAGGATCAAAAACAGGATAGAAAATAGCCTATTACTTCTGTATTAAGATGTGTTTTGATGTGAAAATCTTGATAACATTACAAGTGGACCTCAAAGAACATTATAAATTGTAAAAAAAAAAATCCACAACATAAGTGAACTCTCGAATTAGATCACGTTTTTGATAACATTGGTTGAGTAAATGATTCAATGACTTGTCTTCACCTACTGGTGTAACTAGCTTTAAAATATGGGTGCACTAATATGCATTAAATCATGATTAACTAATGCACAGATAATCCCTAGTTAAAGGTAACTCATGAAGAACTACACTTAAAATTACATTTAATCGTTTAGCAGATGCTTTTTCTTTTCATAGAGACTTACAAATGAGAAGAATAATAGAAGCAGCCGAATCAACAAAAGAACAACATGCAAGTCCTGTGAAAAGTCCCAGTTAGTCTAGCACAGTACACAAGTTTTGGTTGTTGTTGTTTGTTTTTGGTTTTTTTTATTATTATATAGAAAACATAAATAGAATAGAAAGAGTTAGTATTACTGGGTCATGTGTTGAAAAAAAAAATGGCTAAAGACTCAGCAGCTTGGGTTGAGTTAGGCAGGTCATTCCACCAGGTCATTAATTAAATGTGTCATCATATATTAATTCCTTATCAACATATAGTATTAACTAATAGTGTAAATTAATGTGTTAATTACCACAATGGGTCAAAGCCATGCATTTCAACTTCATCAGCTAACAATTTGAAAAGATATAATTATGGTAAGACTTTACTTGATGAGGCACAGGACTATTAACTCAAGTTAAGTAAGTAATATGTCACAGTGAAATCTCATTGTTCTAAAATTCTGCTCTACATGACTGTAATAACTTCCCAGAGGAAAGAAAAATAAAAAATGAGATCTCTTTAACATCTCAAACATTTCTCCTACCCTTACAAAAAAGAAGTTTATTCAAGTGTGCTATTAGTATACTTCTTTTAAACAAAAAAAAAAAATAAGAAAGTATACTTTCAGCCTACTTTATACAGTATGTACTTCTCAAAACTTACACTTAAGTATACTTGACTTGTATTGACAGAAAAGTCTAAGTATATTTGGCCTGTACTTGTACTCAATCTTTTGATCAAGATATACTTAAAATTATAATACATTTTCTAAGCATACTTGGCTTGAAGTTGTGCCCTTCCTGTCTGCCCTGGTGGGATTGAAGAGGTGGTCCTTGCCTTATATGTGGCTGCTACTATGTGTGTCTGGCCACAGTTTAAGTTTAAGGCCACAGAGTGTTAAGGCCACAAAGGCCAATCCTGCAGGGTCCCCTGAGCTACCTGCACCGCCATGGTCCCCAGAGCTACCTGGGCCCCTGAACTGCTGGCGTCACCCTGGATCCCTGAACTGCCGGCGCCTCCCAAGGCCACTGAACTGCCGGCTTCACCCTGGGCACCTGAACTGCAAGGGCCGCCCCTGAACTGCCGGAACCACCCTGGAGGCTCCTGTTCTGCGTATGTGGCGATGTGGATGTAATATGCCGTGAGGACGCGCCTTCCGGGAGGGCAGGGTACTGTCACGTTTTGAGTCTGTTCATGTTTAGAGTTCGTTTTTGATCTGTTTGTCTGTTCTGTTCATGTCTGCGTTTCTAGGTTGGTTTTCAATGTAATAATTTAGCCCTGTCATCCTCCGCTTCCCTCCCTGTTAGTCTCCTAGGTTACAATTAAGTAGTTTGATTAAGTAGGCACAGGTGTTTCTTTGTTCTGCCTATTTAAGCCCTGTGTGTCTTTCAGTTCATTGTCAGTTCTATGTCGTGTTAAGTTGGTTGTTATGTTCCTGATATTCTGTTTTGTGAAGGTTTGAGTTTATTTCTAAAAAAAGACTGTTCCACTTACACTCACCTAAAGGATTATTAGGAACACCATACTAATACTGTGTTTGACCCCCTTTCGCCTTCAGAACTGCCTTAATTCTACGTGGCATTGATTCAACAAGGTGCTGAAAGCATTCTTTAGAAATGTTGGCCCATATTGATAGGATAGCATCTTGCAGTTGATGGAGATTTGTGGGATGCACATCCAGGGCACGAAGCTCCCGTTCCACCACATTCCAAAGATGCTCTATTGGGTTGAGATCTGGTGACTGTGGGGGCCATTTTAGTACAGTGAACTCATTGTCATGTTCAAGAAACCAATTTGAAATGATTCGAGCTTTGTGACATGGTGCATTATCCTGCTGGAAGTAGCCATCAGAGGATGGGTACATGGTTGTCATAAAGGGATGGACATGGTCAGAAACAATGCTCAGGTAGGCCGTGGCATTTAAACGATGCCCAATTGGCACTAAGGGGCCTAAAGTGTGCCAAGAAAACATCCCCCACACCATTACACCACCACCACCAGCCTGCACAGTGGTAACAAGGCATGATGGATCCATGTTCTCATTCTGTTTACGCCAAATTCTGACTCTACCATCTGAATGTCTCAACAGAAATCGAGACTCATCAGACCAGGCAACATTTTTCCAGTCTTCAACTGTCCAATTTTGGTGAGCTCGTGCAAATTGTAGCCTCTTTTTCCTATTTGTAGTGGAGATGAGTGGTACCCGGTGGGGTCTTCTGCTGTTATAGCCCATCCGCCTCAAGGTTGTGCGTGTTGTGGCTTCACAAATGCTTTGCTGCATACCTCGGTTGTAACGAGTGGTTATTTCAGTCAAAGTTGCTCTTCTATCAGCTTGAATCAGTCGGCTCATTCTCCTCTGACCTCTAGCATCAACAAGGCATTTTCGCCCACATGACTGCCGCATACTGGATGTTTTTCCCTTTTCACACCATTCTTTGTCAACTCTAGAAATGGTTGTGCGTGAAAATCCCAGTAATTGAGCAGATTGTGAAATACTCAGACCGGCCCGTCTGGCACCAACAACCATGCCACGCTCAAAATTGCTTAAATCACCTTTCTTTCCCATTCTGAGATTCAGTTTGGAGTTCAGGAGATTGTCTTGACCAGGACCACACCCCTAAATGCACTGAAGCAACTGCCATGTGATTGGTTGATTAGATAATTGCATTAATGAGAAATTGAACAGGTGTTCCTAATAATCCTTTAGGTGAGTGTAGATCCTGTTTCATCTCTGCTGCAACCAACGTGTGACAGGGAAGAGCCAGTATATTATTTAATATAACTCTGATTGTGTTCGGATGAAAGAAGAAAGTCATATACACCTAGGATGGCTTGAGGGTATATGGGATAATTTTGGGATATGAGATAATTCATTTTTGGGTGAATTATTCCTTTAATCTCTTTCTAGTGTATTTGGGAAATGTGCTGCATATTCAATGCTTTGCATTGAAGATAAATGTAATCTCGTAATCCTTGATATTCTGAAATGTATATTAGGAATATAATAAAATAAATCTGAACACATCTGAAGACAACGTTGATACCTAAATGAGACGTAAGAGAATCACCACTTAGCTTAGAGCAACCTCTATCAGAACCATAGCCTTGTGTGCAAAACATAGACATCAAGGCACAAATGCACCTCAGACAGCACGAGTCCCGGCTGAAGGTACTTTCCTGCTCCTGTTCCCTTCTCGCCTCTCCCATTGTTTTCTGTCTCTCCTGAAGTCCTGACCATTAAAGGTATAAAACCCAATATAATCAACATAAATAAAAAAATTAAAAAAATGAATAATGGAGTCTTGAGAGAGATTACAGCTAGACAATAAAGTAATCTCCCATGTTTCTCACGAAACATTCACATTTTGGACTCCTTTCTCTCAGAACTTTCTCATGTCTCAGTTGTGTCTACTTTTATTTCTCCAAAGGAATTTTAGGATAAACCTCTGAAACACTGTTGATAATAAAATGAGAGATCCGAGAATCACAAGTCTCCTGAGCTTAGGAAAAGCAACCAGTGGCCAATACATTTTTCCTCTGGGTTAATGCTGGAAATTTTTCGTGTCCTGGTTAGGAAACAGTGTGATACAGTCACCATACCATTTTATTCTACCACAGCACTTTTTCGTAAGGCTTTCTCAAAATGAGTCACAGATAACTATGCAACGAATGAAAGCATGTCTTCGAATTTAAAGTCCACTTCAGACTAATACACAAAATTGCACAAATAACATTTACCGAGCTGAACAGGCTTGTGTTTAATAGATTGCAAAGGTAAGCTGTCGTTGTATTTGGAATATATCAAACACTCTGAGCTGCTCTGCTGATACGGCATGAAAAGTGCTAGTTCTCCGACTGCATCAACAATATCCTTAATCCCTCGCCATTTGCCATTTCTGAAGGATTTGTTGAGCCTGACCTCAATATTACAGCGTAATACAGGGTGCAACAGAACATTCGTTGTATCCTCCAGGATTTATTTTTGTATTGTCAATGCAGTTAAATCAGGTCAAATTTTGTACTACTAATTGCTACTATATACACTACTTTTATCACCTTTAGCTTAAAAAGCTTTTGAAAGCTTTTCAAAAAGAAATACATAAATAATAAAATAAATACATAAATAAAAGTTCTATTGTTGGCAAATGTAAAGGCTTTTTCACACCAAAATGTGAAATAAATGCATTTTACTGTTTTATTCATTTTGAGGAATACTCAATCTGTTTTTGTGCGAGTAGAGTAAATTCTCTGGGTTAATGCTGGAAATTTTACGTGTCCTGTTAGGAAACAGTGTGATACAGTCACCGTACCATTTTATTCTGCCACAGTACTTTTTCGTAAGGCTTTCTCAAAATGAGTCACAGATAACTATGCAACGAATGAAAGCATGTCTTCGAATTTAATCGTACCATTTTATTCTGCCACAGTACTTTTTTAGTACTTTTTCACCTTTAGACCCACAAATGTTTTCAATTATATGGAAACTGCTTGTATGAGAAGCATCTATAATCCAAGCCTATCCTTGACATTTCTTTCTATACATTCAGAGTCCCTGGCTTCACCATTAACACATTTAATTTGTCAATCACTCCTCTTATGTTCCTCTGAAATCATACAGCTATCATTTATAACAGCCATTCAATCCCTAGTAGACAGGTGAATAGATGAGAGAGATCTCTCATGATTTCTTTGCTTGTTCAGGCCAAGGATCTTCTGGCCTGCGCTAGTTACACAAGGCTGACATTTTGCCAAGGTCTAACTGCTTACCTTTTCATGAGGCGAGAGCTCTTACCATTTAATGTCCTCTAATTGAGCACTCTTGCATTGCCAAAAAAAACATTGCCCTGGGACTTGCTTCCCTGAGGAGGATGCTATCCACATCCATCAAAAACTACATGCAATAAATAGAGGCTAGAGCAACACCTTTTCTTATTTAATAAAATAGTATAGGCTCAATAACTTAGGCCAGACACTTGCTTTACGCAATGCATGTTGCTAGCGCATAACACCATTACATATACAGTACTTGTGTTTCTCTGGATTTTAGATAACTCATGTTATGACTATGCCATATCTGGTTAATCGGGTCATATTCACATGATGTGTACACAAGCATACAGAGACAGGACTTGACGTCAAATAAAGTTCAGTCATGAACTGCAACAAAGGCCACTGAAGGTGAGTAGCTCGAACCCAAGTGCAGTTTTATTTATATCCATATACAAAATAAACAAAGACTTGACAGAAAAACAAGAGACTCAGCAAAAGCAGGTATCAACAATGCACAACAAGGAAACATGGCAAACATGAGTGTTTAAAGGTTTTAATATGTATGATTTTTGGATTAAAATATCCAAAAAACACTAGAACAATGTTATATATTTTGTTGACTTGTGTATTATCCCAAATGTTTCCAAGAATGTTTAAAGGGGTCATGAATTGAGAAATCTACTTTCCCTTGAGCTTTTGATATATAAAAGGTCATCGTAATATAAGAATATCCTGTAAGTTTCAGAGCTGAAAACTTCCTTGTTAGTCAAATAAAAGCTTTTATTGACAGCTGGCTCAGCAGGCGATCGATCTGCGAATGTGCGTCCCCTCACTCTCTTGACTGGTAATTTGAAGGAAAAATACAATCGCGGAAGTTTTGAACATGCTGATTTGTCTGAGGTGAAGTTTTGCTGATGCAAGTACTGGCTTGTGGGTGTGAGCGCACGTGTGTGTGTGTGGGGGTGTGAGCGCACGTACGTGTGTGTGTGTGTGTGTGGGGGTGTGTGTGTGTGTGTGTGTGTGTGCGTGCGTGCGTGTGTGTGTTATATGCACGGTTCGCGGAATTGGGGTTATATCCACCGATCGGGCCGGCCAAGTAATAAAAAATGACATTCCAATTAATTGCGGGTGGATGAGAGATAAATCATTGTGTTTGTTTGATAAAGACATTTTGCGAGCCCTGTGGGCGAATCATTCCAGTTGCCGTTTCTCCACATTGGAAGTTTTCAAAACAAGGGAGCCGAAGCTCATTATAATATGCAAAACTGTTATCCAATCATAGCAGTGGGCGTTTACTTCCAAGTCTTCAGTGCGGCACGCCCATAAAAACCGAGCGTTCCATGAGAGAGGCTCAAAACCAGGGTAGAAAATAGCCTATTACTTATTCATTATGATGTTTTTGAATGTAAAAACCACGCGAACGTCATAAGTTGACCTCAGACAACAGTATATAAAAAAAAGCCAGTTCATGACCCCTTTAAATAAACAAGCAATTTTAACCAGGACACGGACTGTGTCCGTGCGTCGACTATCAATGACATCATAAGCATACGCATGAGCGGAAGAAGCGGAAGAAGCGGAAGCGCTCGTCTACGGCATAATAAAAGCTTTTAAATCGCTCTCTAATAACTAATTGCGTTATTTACTTTTTATGGAAGGTAATGTTACTTATGCATGAATTTTCCCTCACCTGGGCTTGCTTATTTGTTTTAATAACAAAAATAAATACATAAATAATAAAATAAACACATAAATAAAAGTTCTATTGTTGGAAAATGTAAAGGCTCTTTCACACCAAAATGTGAAATAAATGCATTTTACTGTTTTATTCATTTTGAGGAATACTGAATCTGTTTTTGTGCGAGTGAGATGAGTAAATGCCTGCTCACATTTAGTCTAGAAATGAGAGCTTTAAGTGATTTTAATGCCATGTCATTCATTCATACTAATAGGTCTGGCCAATCACTGCTTCACACCTGGAGTATAAAAGCACTGAACTCTCTGTTTCGTGTTCACAGTTGATGACGCTGACGTTCCCTCCATCCTCTCCACCACCACCAGGTTGGCCCCTGTCCATCCGTCGGGGGTAGGCTCCGCCCCTGCATCCCCCAGGATTCGGAATAAGGATGGGTCCTACGCCAAAGAACTTTTCTTTACAACTAAACACAAATCATTGTAGCTCAATACCATCTGTTAATACTTTACAGAATAAATACCATGCAAACATTCAACTGCCCTCTGAATCTTTCTGGTAGAACTACAATAATGTTGATAAATGTTAATAAATGTTCACAGAGTGCAAACAACGCCTCTGCACTTACTCCTGATTTCTCTCAAAATGGGGACAAATCAAATCAAATCACCTTTATTTATATAGCCCTTTTTACAATGCCAATTGTTTCAAAGCAGCTTCACAGTGGTAACAGGAAAATAATGAAACAGAATTTGATTCGGCTGTACAGCCGCTCTGGTGAAAACGGTGATGTCATCTAGCTCATTTCAATTATCATATAGTGTCAAGGGAGTTTAATTGACACGGTCTCTGCAGACACTTCAGGGATGCGTTGGTCATGTCCAGGCGCAGGTCCACCATCTGGTCCGGATACGGCCTGGATCCGGCCGACTGCAGTAAACCTCGGGATAAACAGAGAGACTAACATTAGCGTAGATGCCATTCTTCTTATGATGTAACGAGTACATCAGGTGTTATGGGAAGTGTTCCCGGTTCCTGCTGACCTAGTTAATGTAGCCTAAAACAATCATTTAACTGATTTGAATAATATAAATTAAAAACGTTTTATGTGTATGCCATAGTAAAGAGATGTGTTTTTAGTCTAGATTTAAACTGACAGAGTGTGTCTGCTTCCCGAACAATGCTAGGAAGACTGTTCCAGAGTTTAGGTGCTAAATAGGAAAAGGATCGACCGCCTGCAGTTGATTTTGATATTCTAGGTATTATCAACTGGCCAGAATTTTGAGACCGCAATAGACGTGATGGAGTATAATGCGTTAAAGTACTGGGGAGCTAAACCATTTAGTGCTTTGTAAGTAATTAGCAAGATTTTAAAATGTATACAATGTTTAATAGGGAGCCAATGCAGTGTTGACAGAACCGGGCTAATATGGTCATACTTCCTGGTTCTAGTAAGAACTCTACCTGCTGCGTTTTGGACCAGCTGCAGTTTATTTATTAAGCGAGCAGGGCAACCACCCAGTAGAGCATTACAATAATCTAGCCTTGAGGTCATGAACGCATGAAATAACTGTTCAGCATTTTGCATTGAAAGCATGTGCCGTAATTTAGATATATTTTTAAGATGGTAGAATGCAGTTTTACAGATGCTAGAAACGTGGCTTTCAAATGAGAGATTGGTATCAAAGAGCACACCCAGGTTCCTAACTGACGACGAGGACTTGACAGAGCAGCCATCAAGTGTTAGACAGTATTCTAGGTTACTACTTGTGGAGTTTTTTTGTCCAAAGATTAAAAATTCATTTTTTTCTGAATTAAGTTGCAGGAAATTACTAGTCATCCAATTTTTTTATATCAGCTATGCATTCCGTTAATCTTGTGAATTGGTAAGTTTCGTCAGGGCGTGAAGAAATATAGAGCTGAGTATCGTCAGCATAACAATGAAAACTAACGCCATGCTTCCTAATGATATCTCCCAGTGGTAGCATGTACAGGGTGAAGAGCAACGGTCCTAGCACTGAGCCCTGCAGTACTCCATACTGAACTTGTGATCGGTGTGACATCTCTTCATTTACTGCTACAAACTGATAACGGTCAGATAAGTATGATTTAAACCATGCCAATGAAATTCCACTAATGCCAACATAACTTTCCAGTCTATTCAAAAGAATGTTGTGGTCGATAGTATCGAATGCAGCGCTAAGATCGAGTAACACTAACAGAGAGATACAGCCACGATCGGATGATACGAGCAAATCATTTGTAACTCTAATGAGAGCAGTCTCAGTACTATGATTAGGTCTAAATCCTGACTGGAAATCCTCACAGATACCATTTCTTTCTAAAAAGGAGCATAATTGTGAGGACATTGCCTTTTCTAGTATTTTTGACAGAAAGGGTAGATTTGAGATTGGCCTGTAATTGACTAATTCTGTAGGATCAAGTGGTTTAATAATAGCCAACTTAAAAGTTTTCGATACATATCCTAATGTCAAGGATGAATTAATGATATTAAGAAGAGGATCTATGACCTCTGGAAGCATCTCTTTTAGTAGTTTAGTCGGTATAGGGTCGAGCATACATGTTGTTGATTTTGATGATTTAACGAGTTTAGCCAATTCTTCTTCTCCTATAGCAGTGAATGAATGTAATTTTTCCTCAGTGACACTACAATGCACTGTCTGATGTGATACTGTAGTAGACAGCTGCATGGTTATAATTTTTTTCCTAATATTATCAAGCTTACAAGTAAAGAAGTTCATAAAGTCATTACTGCTGTGCTGTTTACAAACATCAGAAGTTGAAGCTTTATCTTTGGTTAATTTAGCCACTGTATCGAATAAATACCTAGGGTTGTGTTTGTTTTCTTCTAAGAGAGTCGAGAAATAAGCAAATCTAGCAGTTTTTACGGCCTTTCTGTATGCAATCATGCTCTCTTTCCACGAAATGTGAAAAACTTCCAGCTGCGCTCCATTTTTCTGGCTGCTGTTTTAAGGGCCCGGGTGTGCTCGTTGTACCACGGCGTTGGACTATTTTCTTTAATCTTCTTTAAGCGCCGGGGAGCAACTTTGTCTAAAGTGCTGGAAAAGAGAGAGTCAATAGTTTCTGTTGCAACATCGAGTTCCTCTAGGCTATCTGGGATGCTGAGGAGATGAAACTGATGAGGAAGATTATTTACAAAGCAATCTTTAGTCGCAGCAGTGATAGTCCTGCCATATTTGAAGCGAGGGGACAGCTTTGCAGACTTTGCTACATTAAGTATACATGATACTAGGTAATGATCTGAGATGTCATCGTTCTGCTGCAGAATTTCAGCGGCATCAACATTTATTCCATGTGACAGTATTAGGTCTAAAGTATGATTACGGCAATGAGTGGGTCCTGACACGTGTTGCCTTACTCCAGCAGAGTTTAGAATGTCTCTAAATGCCAATCCCAATGTGTCTTTTTCATTGTCTACATGGATATTAAAATCACCAACAATTAGGACTTGATCTGCTGCCAGTACTAACTTTGATAGAAAATCAGCAAATTCTCTGGTAAAGTCTGTATGGTGCCCTGGTGGCCTGTATACAGTAGCGAACACAAATGTCAAACGGGATTTATCAATTTCACTACATAACGTTACATAAAGCACCAAAACTTCAAAGGAATTATATTTGAAACTAGACTTCTGAGTAATACCGAAGATATTATTATAAATTACAGCAACACCTCCCCTTTACCTTTCAGACGCGGCTCGTGTTTATAACAATAATCTTGAGGGGTAGACTCATTTAAAGTAATGTATTCGTCAGGTTTTAGCCAGGTTTCTGTCAAACACAGCACATCTAGATTATTATCTGTAGTCATATCATTAACAATAAGCGTTTTTGAGGAAAGGGATCGAATATTCAGCAGCCCGAGCTTTATCATTTGATCATCTGTATTATATCTGTTGTTTATTTGTTGGACATCAATTAAATTTTTACCGTTGAATGGTTCTGATGGTTTTTTGTATTTACTCATTCGTGGAACAGACACAGTCTCTATGTGATAATATCTAGGTGAAAGAGTCTCTATGTGCTGGGATTTATCTGACTTCTGTGACGTGAGACAGCTAGCAGACGGTCGGGTAAGCCAGTCCGTCTGCTTCCTGACCTGGGCCCAATGAGTCAATGTTTAGCACTATGTGCCAAATTACTAGAGAGAAGAGTGGCAACATCCCAGGAAGGATGTTATTTTGCGGACACCACTTAGACAACCAGCCATTGAGTGATGATAGTCTGCTAAGTATCTCATCACTCCTTTTAACGGGGAGGGGACCAGAACAAAAAACTTTACGTGACATCGTACTTGCGCGTTCACACACCTCTTTAATGTTAATTTTGGTGATCTCCGACTGGCGAAGTCGAACATCATTAGTGCCGACGTGAATAATAATCTTAGAGAATTTACGATTAGCATTAGCCAGCACTTTTAAATTTGCTTTGATGTCAGGTGCTCTGGCTCCTGGTAAACATGTGACTATGGTGGCTGGTGTCTCTATTTTCACGTTCCGTGTAATAGAATCGCCAATAACTAGGGCACTTTCAACAGGATTCTCAGTGGGTGCATCACTGAGTGGGGATAACCTGTTTGATGCTCTAATCGGAACGGAAGAGTGGTTTTTTGATCCGCGACTATGCCGTCTCACCATCACCCAGTTGCCCTGCTGCACGGGCTCTACAGCCGGAACCGAACAATGTACAGAGTTCACTAAGCTATTCGCATCCAAAGCAGTGTCTAAAGCGGTTACATTCTCACTACTCTCAAATAAAGTCTGGATGCGTGTCTCTAATTCTGAAATCTTCTCCGTCAGCCTGACTATCTCCTTACATTTATCACATGTGAAGCCCTGTTCGATAACGGAGAAAGATATACTAAACATGAAACATGCAGTGCAAGTGACAATGACAGGAGAAGAAGACATGGCTTACCGTATTTGTTGATTAATCCAATTTACCACAGTTGTTTGATGGAGTCTATTTACTAATCCAACTCACCACAGTTGTTTAATGAACTCAGAAAACAAGAGACCCAAGTGCAGAGATGGCAAGCTAACAGGCTAGCGAAATGATAACGCGTGATAGTGATTTAGATTAAAAGCTAGCGATGTCAGATTTAATGTGGTAGGCAATATTAGACAATATATGGTGATGGGTAAGTTATATTTAGCAGTTTAAACAACAGGGAATGAACTTAAATAAAGATTCAAAAGCAAGCAAAGCACACGCGAGTACAGCAGGCAGCAGGACAAACAGGAGGCAGACAGGAGGTGTCAGTCAGTAAATGGGAAACACTTACTGTTTCCCTGTAAATTACTGTAAATGGGAAACACATGCAGACACACTTTTGGCAGAGGTCTAACGTCCTCACGTTATTCAGCCTGAATTGCAAGGTAACATGAAAATAAACGGGGCAGTCTGAAATATGCCCCAATGGCTCTCATTAGAACGTGCTGCAGTTCCTTTTTTCACCACAGATTTACATCTGAAAATAGTGGGGCGCTGTAGAGCTGGGGAGCACACAACACACTTTGGTCTCTCTTCATTACACACCTTTGTACTGGTGAATCCAAGGGCAAGATATGTCTCGTCATGTTTTCTTCGGGGTGGTTGGTGGGGGGGTCCATCCGAGCTTTTGGAGCCGTTTTCTTATCGACTCAATAGTTATTTCTATAATTGTCTCACTCAGGGCTCGGGCTAGATCTTTTTTCAGCAACCAGGTGCTCATGTCACTCCAGCCAGCTTTAACAAATGTTCATCTTCTTATTTTGTCTGGATTTTTACCCTCACACTCCAGGCTTCTTTCTTTCCTCCTCCTTGCAGCGATGGAAATTCGTTTGGTGGATGAACAGTGCCGTTTGGTCAGATAGATGTTCTTTCCGAGGAGGGTCCGATGGCACCATAGGGAGGGGATGTCTGACTCATGGTTCGTTGACTATGCTGAGGAGGTGTCCATTCTAGCAGTTGTAATCTCTTCTTGATGGCGTCTGTTGAATGGTGGGAGAGGGTTGATTGAAGAATCCTTAGGTGCTCCTTTCTTGGCATGTTCCTCCTCTATTCAGCATTTGCAGTTTCTATTTGATGGTCATCCTCCTGTGTAGTCCACAACTTCCTCTTCTTTTGAAGGAGCTTTATCCTTTCGTTGTTTACTTTCTCTGGGTGTTGGTGATGACGGTGCATTCCCAGGCTTCTCAGAGAGGGGAAGGGTCTTCCACAGTTGTTACAGGGTATCATAGTCGAGGAGGTGGTATTTTGTTTCAAAGTCATCTTGTCAGCCCTTGCCACGGCTTCACTGCTACTGCGTTCCTGGCTACCAGAGGGGCCTGGGTTTCCATTTTCATTCTTTTCATCTGTAATCAGCAGTCTTCCCTCCAAGCGGATGGTTGGCCTGCCCGGGGGTGGCCCAGATCTTAGTTCAGGTGGGTCGCACAGGGGTGCCGCCGGTAGATGTAACACCGAAGCTTCCCACCCTATCCAGCGGTCGCCACGAGGAGGCACCCGGGCCGTGTAACTACACTCATCAGAAGAGAGTCATAGTTACTCCTGCCGTTTACCTGCGCTTCATTGAATTTCTTGACTTCGTCAGGTGTTCTCTGCTAGAGAAGTTCGGAGCTGTATATCACCAAGGCAAGGAAAACCTTAGCCGATCATCTAATGGAATTTCTCCAGGAAGAACCGCGGATGCAATTAAAAGGATGGACCCCATCTCCAGAGGCAGTAGATGCACACTTCAATCCAGGGGATGCAATCACAGAAAAGCCTATATCAAGAGATATCGATGGAGGTATCAACACCAGAGGCCCTGTAAGAAGACCTGCAGAGGCCAAGGAGCCTAACAGCGGTCGAAGGGGTCCGAATGTGGCAGCACTAATTACCTTGTCAATGAACCATGGCATCATCTCACATTAAGATGCTAAAACTATTCCTACTATTAAGAGTTGTCATAAATAAACTATACGGATACAATTATTTTCTATTTTAAATATTAACATCTACATTTTGGATTAGTCAAGCAAGCCCGTTAAAAACAACATGGATAAATATAAATCTCAACATCATTGCGATGAACAGAAGGCAAGAATTCAGAGGACATCTTTTCCAGAGTTGACTCTTATTCACCAGCGGCTGTGGGATATAAAAAGACTGCAGTGTGTGAAGTAGACATGGAGGTGAGATGCACTGCTGAGGAGAGTTAGGTGATGAGCAGAAGGTGACAACTTGTGATTAGGTTTTTTCATGAATAGCTGCAGATTTCACAGCATGCATAAGTTTACATTTGCATGTGGTTTTATTGTATTATGTTTATCTAACAGGTACACATCTGGACTAGAGGCTTAAAAATACTCGCAAAAACCAATTTGACACTGTACACAGTGTTCGTCTTTTTTAAATCTTTCAAATAATGAGTGCTTTCTTTGAATACATATGAGACTGCGAATTAGATAAAAATAGGTGTGTTAGACTGTTGGCTGGATTTAACAGATCAGCAAGATATGCCGCTTGCAGTCAGGGGAGGAGTTGAAAACAGAGACGTGAAGTCGGACACTTTCTGCTTCCTGTAGTGAAGCTAATGTGGTGTTGGCATACTTTACCACAGATGAAGTGCGTTAGATGAAATTTTTGTCAACAGACATTTTCATGTAGCAACAGAAACACTTTTCATTCAATACATTATTTTGCTTAATACAGTGCCTGTATGTACAAGAATTAACATAAGCCTATACTATGTACGAACTGGTATGTACTCAGTCAGACATGATGTTGAACACGTCTATTGATTTGTGATTTGATCTAGGTGTGCACATCACATTGTGATCCCATACTGCAAACCATTGTTTTTGAAGAGGGTTTTTTTATATAAGGGCGTAGAAGCTGAAGTTCAGCTTCTCATTGACCTGTGAAATGCATATGAAGAATTTAATTAAAAATGTATAATAATAATAATAATAATAATAATAATAATAATAATAATAAATGTTTCATAAAAAAAAAAAAAATAGAAATAAATAAAATAAAGCAACTATACACTGAAAAAATAGCGACAATCTGAAAAAATAACAACAGGAAATGTTCAAAAGTGAACATGCAGTTAAATTAACCCTTAAATGCATGAATGTTTCAACAATCATTATTACATATTCAGGTCTTTAGCGACCCAGATCTACATCTAACACAGATGGATCTCTACCTGTCGCGATAATATAAAACTCTCCTGATATTAGAGTAACAATTACAGAAGAATTCTTTTATTCTTTTGTTTTCTGCCTACGGTAACTATAAGTGAAGCGTCAGTTCATCATTGTGTATTAGACATTGACACCTTGTGGAATAAATGTGAATTGCACTTATTCTGTCATCAAAGACTCCAATTTACTCCAATTCGTTGTTGAAATATAATCATTTATAACAGCGGCTGTCATTTTCATGACCGATTTATTTAAACATGCATTAAATAATCAAGACATCAGTAACTATCAATGAATATATAGGCTAATATAGTGCATATATTTAGCGAAAGAGTTCATTTCTCTAGTGTACTAACAGCTGTGGACACTGAATGACTTCTGAGGTAAATGTAATGCTACGTGACATTGTTTACAAGCTGTTTCATTGACGTCTTTCCGCCGTTGAAACACTGATTGAGGGATTACACGACATATGATACGTTTCAGTAAGTTGTAATGTATCCTCACCATACCTTCAGATGTTGATTCATGTTTATTCTTTGACTAGAAAGAGATGATGGTGTTCACTCGCACGCCACGTTGCCGCTTGAACTGACGCGCATATACAGCGATATGTGTCATGCCACATTAAAGAGCGTCAAAATGCCATTTATCGTTTGAATTTCGTGATAAAACGGACAGAATAGTTAATATGTTAGTGTGGGAAATCAGATTGAAGTATGTTCCGCACGTAAAACAAGCCTATTGTTAGCTGTTAAAGATTGCATTCGGTACCGTTCGGTACACACATGCACCGTACCGTACCGAAATGGTGTACCATTACACCCCTACATTACTTATTAAAGGTATGCTATGCAATTTTTAGCCTTCTAGCAGTTGAGCCGTAAAACTGCAAGTTATTTGCGGAGGAACATTCTTTTGGTAAATATGTTTTGGTTGGGCTTCTGCTCAGAGTTAAGCAGAGATGAATATAATGCATTGAGGCATACCAGTGTATGTATGGTTACATGCAATTACTTAACATCACAAATGTCATTAGAAGGGATGTGCCCCTGAAGCCTAAATCTGAATTCAGAAAGGCACGTCCACCTGAAGGGACATGGTTAGGCTTGCTGCGGTAGTTGGTTACATTACAGTACATCATGATTTCACTTATCACGTGCAGATGGAGAGATGACTGACAGGATGATGGCAGATGATTTGGGGCACAACAGATCCTCATTAGCTATGTTTTCATCCACCTATTTTTGGGATATCACATAAAAAATAAAAAAAACACTGGATGGAAACGGCAAGATGTGCATAAATACTAAAAATGCGCATAAAAAACGTATGCACCCAATTGAGTTGGATAAATGTTTATCCAATAAGAAAACATGCGCATAAACTACGATGGAAACATTTACTGAATGAATTTATCGATGCACATCAAAAAAGTCATGTGACGGCATAGCTGGACCAACCAGAGGACCGATCTCATTCCACAGCATCTGAAATGCCTGAGCAAAGTCTGTCGTCAAAGTGGTTTGGTATAATTACCTTCCACAACTGTTGTACATGACTGCATTCCCAAACAGCAGGCATCCGAAAGCAAGTCTGCTCACTCTGAGGCGCAAGTAATTTATTATATCTTGTGTCTTTCTAGTCATATTTAGCGCCAGTTTATCAGGAAGTGACAATTTTGTTCTCTTCGACTCACTGGATGGAAACGATGCTTTATTCGCAAATGTTTTATGTGATATTCCAATTTTGTTAAGTTAAATTCACAAGTTTGGATGGAAACATAACTACTGACAAATATCTTATCTTACATATCGTAAATGTGTGGTCAGTACCACCGCTCCCTATAGGCATGATCGAAAAGCGAACGTGCATTCAAAAGTGATTTTAATACGGTACCCTGCATATTGATAGCGACTCCCTGATACCCGCAATTTATATATGGGTAATATATAATTAATATAATTACCCAACTATATAATTGCAGAGAGAACACAAAAGCATTGAAATATATTTTTTTCCTCCCATCTCGTATTTTTTTCCATCACCATGTCCCTTTAGTGGCTCCATAGAATGCATCATTTCCTTTCCGAACATAGTTGTTCTAGTTATCACTATAAAGCTGCTTTGAAACAATAAAAAGCGCTATATAAATAAAGGTGATTTGACTGGATAGTATTCAGCTTCGGGCACATCCCTAGTAATTAGCAACATAAAAATTTGCCTCCTCCAAAAGAAAATACATAACGTAAAAAAATAAAAAGACAGATATTATTGTAAATAATAGCTTTTGAGCAGGTAACTGTCTTCCACTGTTGTTTTGGCTCATTGAAAAACTATACAAAATTTAGGCAAACACTGACATTCGATATAAAAATGGCTAGATATCTCACCTGTCAGAGCATTGGTTTTGAATACTTTGTTGGTATCTCTGAAAAGCCTGTCTGACGTTGATACAACATTGATATTATGGGCTCTGTTGCTTTCTTTAAGCTTGTAAACTGAACAAGGTTTCCCATTAATGTTGCTTGGTAGTTATGATTACAAGCTGTCAGACGTATTCAAGCCCTATAATAGCTGGATATTCTTCTCTTTATTTATGAATGTGATGTTACCACACAAAGATTAATGACCTGAGCCAGAGGCGTCATGCCCATTCAAACAGACGGGGCACGTGCCCCCACAGATTTTTGAGCCAAATGGATTAGAATGCAGCTTCCAAAAGAAAATTCCACATTTGATAATTAACCATTTGAAGCGTATGTTCACACCGGTGTGATTAGAACATTCAGTAAGTCACGTTATCAACTGCTAAATTAAAATCTGCATTTGCGGTTTGGCTGGCGCTCAGCGCCATATATCATCATATATCACACGTTCTCATTAAATGCGTATCTATAGCACGAATGGTATTTTTTCAACGTACTTTGTACGTTTTCAACCATAATGTTTATTTTATGATTCTGACATTTAAATACAGATAAGTACAAGCAAAAACATGTAGTTTGTAAAATATACATTGACGTCTACTGTCTATGGAAGCGGCAATAATGCTTTCAAATATATTGACGACGTGTTATCCGATAGCCTAGTCTACACAATGTGTGGGTAACTATAACGTTTACTCTAACTCACTTCACCTGTGCGCTCTCTCTCACTTTCCTTGCGCATGTCCCTTCTTTTCCATATAACAATAACTGCGCATGTCAGCGCGCCAATTCCCCATACGTATTAATAATGTCACCACTGCATCACACATGAACAGCAAACCAAATTACTAAATTTACATATTACAAATAATCACAAAATAAATCTCACAATATTGTATGTACAAAATGGTGACTTTTGATGAATTTCTTCGTTTTGAAGCTAAAATTTGTCCCACAGCCTAGGCGATTCATGCATAATCATCGAGTTTTCAAGTGCGGGGTGGTTGGAGGAATCCGTCCAAAATTTTACAAAATATTAATTTTTAGCCTTCTGTTAAATTGACTTCTACCGATCGACCGAACTCTGAACTTCAAAGAACAGCTTCCGATTCACAAAACGCGCTGTCGAACGCCGAGATAAGGTGCAGTTTGCCTTGTGGTGTTAGTACCTAAATGCTTTAAAATCTTTTGTTTCTATAGCTACAGAATACTTGGAAGACTGAATCGATAGTAATCGAATAGGCTATTCTTTATATTGTAGAATATTAATGCACAGTAAATGCATTAATAATCTATATAGCTAATAATGAATAATATGTAGGCTATTAGATATGATGATTACAGTAATTATTGCAGTGACAGCTTAAGTAAAGTTTTATTAGGCTATAATCACTATAAAAACAATTTCACTATAAAAACTATTAATATTATAAATAATAATAGTTTTTATAGTGAAACACGACAAACCCCCACTCCTCAATTGGTGCCCCCTCAAAAATACTGAGTGCATAACGCCCCTGACCCGAACATCTGCCCTGATACTGCAAATTTTAAATCATTAAACAATTGTGAACAGTTTTGAACAGATTTTTTTTTATATATATATATATGTACTTAGGCCTACTCAAAAATGTATTTGTATTAAAGGGGTTGGTGATTGCCCCTTTTTACAAGATGTAAAATAAGTCTCTGATGTCCCCAGAGTGTGTATGTGAAGTTTTAGCTCAAAATACCCCACAGATCATTTTTTATAGCATGTTAAAATTGTCACTTTTTGAGGGTGAGCAAAAATGTGCCGTTTTTGTGTGTCCCTTTAAATGCAAATGAGCTGCTGCTCATGGGGCGGAGCTTCAAGAACTCCAGTTAGCAGCTCTGATGTCACTAACCCGGGAGGAAGCTTGTGTAGTCCCTACCAGCCATTTGTTGTAGTCCTTAAAAAGCAATTTCTTTAAAAGAAAATATCTCCCTTTTCACTGAACTTTGAGTGTCGTAACTTTGCAGATGTTGTTTATGCTCAAAAAGCAACATTACACACTAACTAAAGTTTAAAAAGTGAAATCATAATCAACCACACCTTTAAAGAGGTCCTATTATGCTGTTTTACGAAGTCTTGATATTGTTTTTGGGGTGTAATAGAATATGTTTTCATGATTATTGTTAAAAAAAAAACATTATTTTTCACATATTTTCCATTATTACAGCTCCTCTCTTCCCAGTCTGGGTCGAACGTGCCGTTTAGTTCCTTTTTCAATGAAGCCCCTCCTTCCGAAATATGAAATGTGCTGTGATTGGTTAGCTGGCCCAGTGTGTTGCGATTGACACAGTGTGTTCGGGAAATGTCATGCCCCTTCATAAACAGCGAGCTCTAGTCAGATGTAAATATTAAGGATGGCGTCAATTTCAAAACAAATCGACCCCCGATTCAGACCCTGATAATGTTAACGAACAAGAGGATCGTCCAGAACAGGTTTCAAGCACAGACTTTGCAAGCACGGATTTCACAGTACTTTTCAGAGTGGTATGTTTTTTTGTTTAGTTTTTTGTAATTTTCTTATAGATTATAGATACGATGTTATCCACCATTTAATCATATTTGTCAGAAAACTATGATAATGCAATCAGTAATCGATTACAAAATCATGGATAATTTTCCTAAGTGGCAGTGAACAGTTTTACAAAAGCGAGAGCTTACAAAAGCTACAGTAAACTCTAAATCAATACTGTAATGTTAGTTAGCAGGCTAGCAGACTAAAGCTTTGCCCTTTGTTTACATCATAGCAACTACATAAAACTTATGATTGGAACTCTTAATAGAAAACAACTACAATAATAAGACATACTTACAAGTTGTGATCCATAAATAACAGATTGTCCCGACAAAATGGGAACTATAATGTTCAGGAACAGTGATAAAAATTAATTTTAACCATTATAAGATTGTCCGCCTTGGGTCGGCCTTTGTCCGCCATAAAAAATCGTATTTTTTATCATATTTTTTATGATCAAACAGCAACATTACAGACTAACTAATGTTGAAAAAGTGAAAAAGCATAATAGGACCCCTTTAACAAATCTTCCATAGTGCACTTTTAAATTATCAGTAGGTACTTATAATAAACAATAATATCATAGGTGCAATACAGTATGGGAACCATTGTTATTTATTATTTCCGCAACCTTTATCATATTCAATGTAACCTTTAAATTACTCTTGAATGACGCCCTGTTTTCCACATGCTCTGCCAGCCATGTCTGTCCTCCCTGTTAGATAAAAGTGACAGACATGCCAGATGCTCATGTCGTGCGCTGGAGACAAACCAGGTGTTAAAAGAGAATTTGTGCATAAGTGAATGTTTGAGCATTTGATGTGTGTCACAGTGGACTAAAGAAACAGGAAAAAATTACATAAAAGTATTTTCTTTGTCATACCGGAAGAAAAACACTGACAGATGGACAAGGGAGAGTGTGAGCTCACAAGCTCACTAACCCTGCTGGACAAGTGACATTTATTAACCCTCCAGATTGACAGTTTATGACCTACCGCTGACCTTAACCTTGTGAAAAAGAATTGCACATCGTTGTTTTGAGTGTGCACTTGTAGTGTACTTCAAATCTTAAATGAAGTGAGATTTTGTCTTGCATTAAGACAACACCCTCCCTTAAACACATATACCTCAGGTCTTTAGTGACCCAGGACATCATTCACTACCCTCCTCCTTATTAATTTTTTAAAGTTAGACATCAACCTTCTTAGTATTCCTCAATCAATTCATTATAAACAATATAACAAGAAAAAAAACTAATAAAATTATAAAAGAATGTCTGTTTTCCCATTCATTTTTGTAAAAAATTGTATAGGGTCGCTAACGACCCGGGTTGTGTAACAGTGTAAAGATCTGCACAAAATTAATTGAATCTTTGATGACTCAATAAGTGCAATTCACCTTTATTCCACCAGGTGGCAATGTCTGACACACAATGATGAAGTGGCGTTTCACTCATAGTTACCGCAGGCAGAAAACAAAAGAAAAGGAAGAATTATCAGCAAATCTTGAAATGAGCTCTGACGAGGACAGTGATGATGGTATAAAACATCTGCTTAAAATGAACCCTTCCAAGCTCCAAAAGGTAACAAAATATGCTTTATTTTATTCTTCTGTAATTGTTACTCTAATATCAGGAGAGTTTTATATTATCGTGACAGGTAGAGATCCATTCGTGTTAGATACATATCTGGGTCGCTAAAGACCCGAATATGTAATAATGATTGGCGAACCATTCATGCATGTAAGGGTCAAAGTCGGTATACATGCAACAGAAGTTGTGATTGTCTTTTCTTTCCTGTCGTGACGCATATCCAAGTAAACAGCTCAAACAAGAAAAAATGTAGGTGGGACTTTTTTCCATCGAGGAATTGATTAGATTTTTAGACCGTTGTCATTTGCTATTGCTGCGATCTCATGATTATGATCTACTCATGAGCTCTAAGGTTGTTAAGCAATCATATATGCTTTTGTAGAAGCCACAAGTCAGTCTGATTTCAACTTTAATGACAGAAGTCACTGTAAAAATCAACAAAAAATGATGGATGATGTTCAAGTATTCATACACTCAAGATGTTTACAAGGTTGTTCTTCCAGAATTTGAAGATCAAGGTAAATTGTACATAATTTGTCTTCCGGGAAACATGTAAGTATCTTCTGTTGCTTCCGTAGGGCAGTACTAAGTGAAAAAAAAAAATTATATTTAAACAAAGTAAGAAAAATTTGGACATCTTCATCCTGTTCAAAAGTTTTACCCCCCTCCCCCCCTTTTTTAATAGCTGTGTTTGAGTCCCTCAATCGTCCTCAGTGTGAAAAGATGGATCTCAAAATCATACAGCCACTGCTGGAAAGGGTTCAAATATGAAAAGATGATGGAAAACTGAAGAATTTGCAGGACCTGGAGGATTTTTCTGAACAACCATCACAAAATAAAAAAACAGCCGTGGATCATCCAGGGAACGACACACAGTATTGAGAATCAAGGGTATGTAAACTTTTGAACGGGGTCATTTTTTTTAAATTCAGCTTTTTTTGTCTTTTTTGGACCATATGTAAACATTTTTTACGTGAAATATCTTATTCAGGACAGTACTAAATAAAAAATAACATGCATTTTGTATGATCCCTCTTATTTTGTTAAAATTATTCACATTTTCACAGATTCTGCAAGGGGTTTACAAACTTTCAAGCAGCACTGTATATATATATATCCTTCATTCACATTGAGCTTTTCATATTTACTATACTAAACAACACTGACTCATCCAGGCAATGACCTTGCCCATTTCCATTATAAAATCATCTCTTTGATCACATCTCATTGAAAATATTTAATAGCTCACTCTCCACCATCTCTATTGAACTTGGCAGGAGTGTACTGTTCTCCCAACTCTTGATGTGCCCAGAGGTGGGAGAAAATGAGAAGGGTTCATTAACAGTCGTTTGCTAATTGACTATGCTAATTAATGAGAATGGAGCAGGACTATGAAGAGCTGACACAAAGACAACTGCTGCAGTTCAGACACTAAGATTATCTGGTGTCTTAGAATAGATTCAGTGTAAAGAGCTGTACTGGTGATTGTTCTCCCACTAGATTTGATTTAATAGCCCTCCTAGGCTCTGATAAGGCAATAGAGGTTGGAAAAGTACAAAGCCTACTGAGCTGTATTGCTGTCTACTGTCTACATGAGCCACTTTCACACATTAAACCTACTAAATTGCAATAAAATCCACTTTTCCGGTAAATGTATCACATCTGCTATTCACACATGCAGTGGCTTTCTATTTTTGAACAATAAACACAACATTTCTCACGACTTGTTTGCTTTTTATGGGCGAGTCAGAGTTAACTGCGGCGCTGATAGAGCTCATGAACGTGCAGTCGTGCTCAGAAAACCAGTAGCCAAGGTGAGGATTTTCGTTAAGAATATATAAATTTTAGTTTGTTTTTCATCAAGCCCTATTATATAGGGGAGAGTGGGGCACAACCTAATACTTTTTGACTTTCTCAATTTGCGTAAATTCACTTGGGGTTCAGAGTGTTTATTTTTTCCCACATTAATTTCACACGTCTAGTACAATTATGTGGTTTTGTTTTATTAATACAGTGTATACTTTTTTCTTGATTTACCCCGAAAGAATGGGAGTAAAATGTGACAACATGCCCCATAGGTGGAGTACATTGTAACATGACAGCTTAAAATGTTATCTGATGTAATAAAAAACAGAAAATTCAAGACAGACTTAAATATGTTTTCAATAAATAATGCCATTTTTTAAATAATTGAAAATAAAGTAATTTTTGAGTTGACACCGCAAAACAGCTATACAACAGTTCAAAACATAACAATAATTCATAATTTCTGAACATTGACTGTCTTTATTCACCTTTTACTCATGGTTTCTCAACAGAATTAATAAAAGTTGTTAATGTGAGTTATATCGCTAACATCATAGAACAGCATAGTTCTAATAGGGTAGCCCCACGTTAGGTTGTGGCCCGCTCACCCCTACCCCCAGAACACTTGGAATATATGGCACATGTCGTAAGGGATCATTCTGTGATACTTTTGCATCTTTTTTTAAAAGCTTGCAATGCTTTTTAGATGCTGGTCACTATTCACTGCCATTATATGGCAAGTGTGAGAAAGACATTTTTGAACAATTCTTCTTTTGTGGTCCGAAAAAGAAAAACAGGCATACGGCATTAGAACACCAGGTTCAGAAAATGATGACTTAATTTTCATTTTTCAGGGCTGGAATACACTAAACAACTTTTAAAATCTGAAGAAAAGTGTCACAGGTGTGGGTTGCGTATAAAAAAAAAAAAAACGCAGGAATAGATCACACAAACAGTATTTAATCCAAGAAACCAACTGATAACAGGTCATAGAAACTCAGGAGATAACACAACCACTTAACATTGATGAGAACGGACCAAGAACTGAACAAAACAGGGAGTATATACACTATATTGCCAAAAGTTTTGGGACACCTGCCTTTACATGCACATGAACTTTAATGACATCCCATTCTTAATCCGTAGGGTTTAATATGGAGTTGGCCCACCCTTTGCAGCTATAACAGCTTCAACTCTTCTGGGAAAGCTTTCCACAAGGTTTAGGAGTGTGTTTATGGGAATTTTTGACCATTCTTCTAGTAGAATGGCCTATGTGGTAAGCAGGACAAGGCAGAGGGACCGTGAGAGAGAGACAAATAAAAAGACTCTGAACTCGCTGACCTGACTTCTTCGTCCTTTTTATTTTTTTGAACCTTTGTTACAGTGGTGCCGAAACCCAGGAGGAAGGACGTACATGCTGTCTGAGAGCCCTCGCTGCTGAGGGGGGGGTCGCGGTGCTGAGGAGATCGGGCAGCATGGAGGAGCGGAGACCGCGAGTGGTGCTGGAGCGAATTCAGAGTCTTTTTATTTGTCTCTCTCACAGTCCCTCGGCCTTGTCCTGCTTGCCACAACCTGGCTCGCAGTCTCCGCTCTAATTCATCACAAAGGTGTTCTATCGGGTTGAGGTCAGGACTATGCAGGCCAGTCAAGTTCCTCCACACCAAACTCACTCATCCATGTCTTTATGCACAGTCATGTTGGAACAGGAAGGGGCCATCCCCAAACTGTTCCCACAAAGTTGGAAGCATGTACTATTCTCCTGGCAACCGGCAAACCCAGACTTGTCCATCAGATTGCCAGACAGAAGCGTGATTGGTCACTCCAGAGAACACGTCTCCACTGCTCTAGAGTCCAATGGCGACGTGCTTTACACCACCATGGAAGTTGTAATGGCGATCCAAGCCATGTTCTTCACCATTTCCATAAGCTTCGACACAAAGGACTTGACGCGTGAATCCAAAACTTTTCCTGAAATGTTTACTTTTTTCTTTGTCTTGTTACAGTACAAAAGAAACTCAAAACACAAATTCTTTCCAATTATTCCAGTTACAAAACAAGAAAATTTCACGGTCAAAAGACTGTCTAGCTCGAAGCTTTTCTTGTTTCCGTCTACTTCTTCAACTACTCACTTTTTCCTTACGCATACGCATACGTAATACGTATATAACTAGTCACAGTCACGTGATACAAAACTAACATAAACACACCTTTTTCAAGAACATAATTATTCTTAATATAAGGAAAAATGTTACAAAATTATTAACGATGTTATGGCTCTAACACTCCGGCCCCTAATTGTCTATGCCGGAAGCATAACAATTAACTTTTTCTATACTAGAATAGAGTCATGACAATAATTTCTGTTCTTTTGATCAATTATACTAGAGGCTTATAATGTCCATGAAATTTAAATTCAGTCTCTATGTAAATCTCTTATTCTTCTTCAGCTTCTTGCAATAAGCATAGCTTTGTTATCGGCCTGTCCAAGTGACGTTTTTGTCTGAACACAAGCTCGTCGAACTATACCAGAAGCATCTGGTATGGTCTTGAGTATTCTTCCCATAATCCAAGAATTTCTTTGGGCTGAATTATCCACAATGAGAACAATGTCTCCTGGTACCAAGTTTCTTTTCAGTTTTTACCACTTCTGTCGTTCCTGCAATAGAGGCAAGTATTCCTTAGTCCATCTTGACCAAAAAAGGTCTGAATTTGTCTCCACCTTCTGCGAGAATAACAGTCCTCTTTCACAAAAACTCCTGGCGGAATGACTGGTTGTTTTTTCATCAGCAAAAGATGATTCGGAGTCAGAGGCTCCAAGTCATTTGGATCATCTGACGCTTTCGTAATCGGTCGGTCATTTATAATGGCTTCTACCTCACACAAAACTGTGTGAAGCCCCTCCTCGTCTAATGTCTGTTGATTCGGTACAGAATTTAAAATCTTTTTTCGGATTTGTCTCTCCCACACTCCTCCTTGATGCGATGCGGCCGGGGTATTGAAGATCCATTTGATTCTTTTTTGGACAAGAACTTCTGCTATTTTGGAATTATCCAATTCTTGGATGGCTTCAAGCTCTCTTTCAGCACCAATGAAGTTCGTACCATTGTCCGATCGGACTGTAGACACCTGCCCCCTCCTGCAGATGAAACGTCGTATGGCGTTGATGCACGATGAGGTATCAAGACTGTTGGCCACCTCAATATGAACTGCTCTTATAGTTAGACAAGTAAATAGCACTCTATATCTCTTCACAACGCTGCGTGCACGCTTTGTTAAGAAGGCCCCAAAATAATCCACACCCACATGTGTAAAGGGCGGATCATCTGGCAACAGCCGATCTCTTGGCAGTTCTGCCATTTTCTGTTCACTGACTTTGGCATTTACTTTTCTACACACCGTGCATTTAAAAATCAGCTTTCGTACGGCTGTATTGGCAGCTACAACCCAAAACTTGCTTCGTAGTTGAGCAAGAATCTGATTTCTACCACTATGGCCTGTGTTCGTATGTATGTCTTTCAGAATCAAAGAAGTTATGTGCTGCTTTTTGTTAAGAATTGCTGGATGCTTGGCAAATTCTGGCATTGCAGACTGATTTAAATGACCACCTACTCTGAGTATGCCGTCTTGCAACACTGGATCCAGTTTGGACAGAGAACTACTTCTTTTGACAGGATTACCTCTTTGCAAAGACTTGAATTCGTCAGGGAATGTCTGTCTTTGACTGTAGCGAATCAAACTCAGTTTTGCAGTTCTACTGCAAGAGGCTTTGTGGTCAGTGTCTGTTTCAGCTTGAGCATTTGAGTTTGCAAATGAGCTTGTTGTTTGTTTGGATTATCTTCTGTCTGATTTATGGTAGCTTGAATTTCGCATCTCTTGATTGCTAGATAATGCAGGATTTCCTTCAGACGTAACATCCAAGCAACAGCTCTCTTCAACCTGTACCATTCTGAATAATACTCAATCAGTTTATCCATAGGTTTCCCTTTTTCTGTAGCACTGACACAATTTACTGCAGCTGATTTTTTCAATTCTATTTCCATAGCACTTGCCTGCTCTGGTCGCAAAGGCCATTCATTCTCATGTTTGCAAAGGAATTCTGGCCCTTTGATCCAATTTTCCTTTTTCAAGAAGTTTTCCAATTTGATGCCTCTAGATGCCATGTCTGCTGGGTTTAGTGAAGTGCCGACGTATCTCCACTGTAAAGGCTTCGAAGCTTCTCTGACGAAGGGAACTCTATTGGCAACAAATGTTTTAAACCGTGAGGCTTCATTCTCAATGCGCTGAAAGACTGTGAGGCTATCAGTCCAAAATACAGAATCTTCAAGTTGTAACTGAAGCTCTTGCTTTAACATTCTGTCCATTTTCGCTGCAACCACTGCTGCAGTCAGCTCCATTCTAGGGATTGTTACCTGTTTCAACGGTGCCACTCTGCTTCTACCTATTACGAATGAACAATGTTTTTCTCCATGCTCATTTGTAAGTACTAGATAGGAAACAGTTCTATACCCATTTTCACTTGCGTCCGCGAAATGGTGTAATTGGGCAGACTCTGTGGTTCCAAAGTCGTTTGGCTTGAAGCATCTGCTTACACTGAAGTCTGACAGTTGCTGTATGTCCTTTTGCCATCTGAACCACTGTTGTGCTTGCTTTTCTGGAATATTCTGATCCCAGCCCAGTTTCTCTTTGCACAGTTGTCTCAAAAAGAGTTTCGCTGGAAGTATACATGGTGATACAAGACCAAGAGGATCGTATATAGAGCTCACCACTGAAAGCATTCCTCTTCTCGTAGCAGGTCTTTCTTGTACATTTATGGAAAATCGGAAAGTATCTGATTCTGTACACCAGAGCTCTTTCAACTGGCAGATTGTTTTTGTTGAAATCTAAGTCTCTGACTTCTTTAGATCTTTCCGTTTCTGGGAATGATAACAGGACTGACTTGCTATTGCTCACCCACTTCATCAAGTGGAATCCCCCTTTAGCGCACATGGATATCAGACTTTATGATAGTTTGATTGCTGCATCCTCAGAGGCGACAGATTTTAAGCAATCGTCCATGTAGAAGTTTTGGAGAACAGTATTGGCGGCTTTAGCCGTTTCCTCAGCTTTTCCATCTATTGCAGCCTTTCGTAAAGCGAAGCATGCGCAACTGGGAGAAGAGGTTGCCCCGAACAGGTGAACCGTCATCCTGTATTCCTCTGTAGGTTTACTTAGATCTCCTTCAGGCCACCACAAAAATCGCAAAAGATCTGAGTCATGATCTGGGACTTTCACTTGGTAGAACATAGATTCAATGTCTGCCATGATAGCAATTGGTTCTTGCCTGAAACGGTTCAATACACCTATGAGAGTGTTGGTTAGGTCAGGTCCCTGCAACAATTGATTATTCAGTGAGAAGTTCTGGTAGGTTGCAGTACAATCAAAAACAGCTCTAATCTTGTTCTTTTTTGGGTGATAATTCCCATGATGTGGAATATACCACACTCTGTCTGCGAGTTACAGTTGTTCTGAAGGGACTTTCTTAGCATAGCCTTTCTCAATTATGTCCGCCATGAAAGCTTTATATTCTCTGTGGAACTCTTGGTTCTTGCTGAGCTTTCTTTTAAGACTGATGGCTCTCTGCTCTGCTATGCATCTGTTGTTTGGCATCATGTCAGGATCTTTCTTAAAAGGCAGTCCAATACAATAATGTCCATCTTTATACTGTACTGACTGTTCCACGGACTGAATCAATTTCAGATCTTCCTGTGACATCTCGTTTTTGTCACTGTAATTGCGTTCAGGTACTGTACTGTCTGTTCCACGAACTGCATGAATTTCAGATCTTCCTGTGACATCTCGTTTTTGTCACTGTAATTTTGTCTCTGCCAACAGTGTTTCAATGTCTGTAACTGCAATCCTGTTCACAGTGAAACTTGGAATTCTGTCATGGTCTGATTCTGTGTTCACATCTGTTCGCAAAGGTCCGTTAACAATCCATCCGAGTGCCGTCCTGATAGCATACGGTCCATTTCCTTCGCTGTTTATTATATGCCATGGTTCTATGGCCTTGTGAGCATTAGCGCCAATCAGCAAGCCTACCTCTGCATTCAGATGAGGGAGGTTAACCTGTCTCAGGTATGGCCATTTTTCCAGGTCCTTTTGATGAGGGATATTTTCCTGGTTCACAGGAATCTCTTTCTGAGTGAAAACCTTAGGAGGTTCTATGTAGTCTTCGCTTTCCAAACCACTTATTTCCAGGTCTGACAGAATATAACTATGTACAGGTTTTTCTTGTCCCATAGTACGAAGAAGAATCTCCGTCTTTCTGCCTCTCAAGTTCAAATCTCTCATCAAAGACTCGGTGCAAAAAGTCGCCGAACTTCCTTGATCAATGAAAGCAAATGTCTTCACTATCTTGTCACTTTTCTTTGACTTGATATTCACTGGAACTATAGCAAGAATGCATTCGCTGTTTCCGGCCCGAGTGTATCCACAAGTTTCATGGTCTATAGAAGCTGTTCTCCTGGTAGATTTGGTTTCATCACAACTGCTGGATGTGGGACTGTTCTCCTTCGCAATGTGCAGGATGCTTGGGTGCATCTTGGAACATTCTTGACAAGTAAGTCTTTTCTTGCAATCTTTGCTTAAGTGTCCTTGCGTGAGACATCCAAAGCACAGTCCTTTTGTTTTCAAAAATTCAATTTTATCCAAGTGTGCCTGCTCCTTAAACTTGAAACATGAATTCAAGGCATGGTTCTTTTGACAGAACGTGCACGTGACACCAACTCTTTTGTCAAGCTGAGCTTTTGTTTCTTTCTTGCTTGTCTCACTTTCTTTTTTCTGTTCAGTACAGACACTTGTAACGAAACTACTACCCTTGGTAGTAACCTTTTTGTGTTTAAAGTCAAAATCTTTGCTTTTCTTCCCAACTTCAGCATTATGCAACTAAGAGCATTATGCACTTAGCATTTTCCCATCTTCCGATTTGATCTGAGGCCATTTTAGTGCCTTCTCAATGTACGCTGATGCGATCTTGAGTTCGTCACCATAATGATGTTGCAATAGCCTTCTTGCTTCTTTGTATCCATTTTCTGCACTCATATGTCCACAACGCCTTACCAGATCTTGGGGTTCACCACAGGTATATTGCTCCAAATAGAACAGCTTGTCCTTAGCATTCTCAGTTTTACTGTCTATGCAATATCAAACGCTCGCATAAACGCTCTGAAGTTAAATGGATCACCAAGAAAGATTGGGACATCTCTTTGCGGTAGTTGGGACAGATTGTGTTGCTTCACCAGCATTTGTGTGATCTCATTTTGTCTTTTCATTATTTGAAATAAATTGTCCTCTGAATTTTCAGATTTTGGAAACTTTTGACTGGCATTATGTAGTCGAGTTTGGTCAGCAATAGGCTTTTGTTTTCTTCTGATAGCAGCTTGAGCATCAGAACTTCCCTCTTCAGCATTTTTCATAAATCCCGACTTTCTTTCCTCTACTGCATGCGTTGGTTGAACATATCCTTGCATTGATTCATCAAAACTTTCGGTTTTGCATCAGAAACTGCAATTGCCGTTTGCAATTCTAATTGCTCCAATTTGGTTTTCAGGTTTATCTCTTCTAACTGCAAGGCTTGTTTCCTTTTTAAACTAGCAGCTTTGGCCAACATAGCAGCTTTCTCAGCCTCTTCTTTCATTCGTAACCTTGAACTTGAACTGGTGGCTGATAATGCGACAGAATTACGTCCGGCTGACGAACCTGCTCTACTCTTCTTTCTTATTGCTGAAGCAACTTCAGAGACACTGTCACCTGGTTCAATGTCCTCATTTTTTGCAGCACTTGCATCTTTTACATGCAAGAACAAAATCCCTGATTTTTGATGATTTGGGCTCAAACCAGATACGATGATCATCCTCCTTTTCATCATCCATCAAAAGCTCTTGAATGGTTTCATGAAGCTCAATGAACTCTTGATACAATTTTGCTAGCGTTGTTAGAACTTCTTGCTCTATCTTTTCCACATTCTCATCATTTTCTTTTAACTGTCAATTTCTTTCATTTGAATTGTAATTTGAGCCATTTTTGACTTTCTCAAGTTGACGAGTCTGTTCAAACGCTCCTCTTGCGCTTTAAGCGTGTACTTGACCGCCCTCTTGTGGCCATCTTTATCTGCGTCCGCAATTTCAGCTGCGTCATCCATATTTCAACAGCAAGTCAAGCTCAATTAATTGAAAAACGTAACAGTAAAGTTACCTTTTAAGCTGTAGAAAAGTCCAATATCAACTTAAAAAACAAGTTTGAATGTCTCTAAATATCCAAATAGTCCCGGGTAATCGCCGCACTTGACTCCTAGTTTACTTTCACTTTCGTCCGTGCGTCGCAAACTCGCGGTTCGCTCCGCCCACACATCCCATAATGATCATAATCCTTGTAATCCTCTTCGATAACCATTGTAGCATCAATCCTGGCAAATCAATCTCCACTTCACGCAATTCCGTTGTGAAGGAGTCTTTTGACTATAATTGTAATGGCGATCCAAGCCATGTTCTTCACCATTTCCATAAGCTTCGACACAAAGTACTTGACTCGTGAATCCAAAACTTTTCTTGAAATGTTTACTTTTTTCTTTGTCTTGTTACAGTACAAAATAAACTCAAAACACAAATTCCAGTTACAAAACAAGAACATTTCACGGTCAAAAGACTGTCTAGCTCGAAGCTTTTCTTGTTTCCGTCTACTTCTTCAACTACTCACTTTTTCCTTACTTCCTGAAGTCTGTGTTCAAAAGACCTTGCAATCGTACCGGCTTCTACGTCGGCCGAAATATTTACACAGAGGATCGCAGCGGAATGTTCATACTACTGGGACTGGGATTAAAGTTTTATGTTCTTGGTCTACGGATTCAGAAACAAAAAAGCGTTCTCTACGTGGTGTTTGCCATGCAAACTTAAGTTATCCACAACCGACTCCTCAGAAAATGCGACTCGAAACTGCTCGGTTTGTACATCTAAATGTTTGTTCATTGAACAATAAGACTGCTGTACTCTATGATATCATATTGAACAATGCTCTGGATTTCTTTTGTATCTGTTAGCCCCTAGGAAAGAACGTGTTTCATTTATTAAATCATCTCCTTGGTACTCTACTGAGCTCAGGGCTCTTAAGGTGAAAAGTAGGCAGCTTGAACGCCAGCACAAGAATTCATGCTTAACTGTTCATAAACTCATGTACGATGAACATTTGAGTCAATATGCTGAAGCACTCAAAGCAGCAAGAACAGAGTACTACTCGTCTATCATTAGAGATGGTGCTGCAAACCCCAACAAGATTTTTAAGACGATCAACAGTATTCTTTCACCAATTAAGCCACCAATTTGTTCCTCTGTGCAGGAGTGTAACAAGTTTCTTAATTTCTTTATGGAAAAAATTGAAAACATCTATAAGTCTATCAGTTCGGTCCCCTGCTCTGCAGTTCCTGAGACCTATCCAATTAGTTTTCCTGAAACTGCATTCTCCAGCTTTAACATAGTCACTATTGATTGTATTTTGAAATTAGTGATGGCAATGAAAACTACATGTACTCTCGACCCAATCCCAACATCTGTTCTTAAGGGGTGTCTCTCTTCAATTAGTCCCCTCATTTTGAAAACTGTGAATACCTCCCTTACTACTGGTATTGTTCCAAAAGCCCTTAAAGTTGCAGCTATTACACCAGTCCTTAAAAAGCCTGGATGTGACAAGTCTGACCTATCTCAAATCTACCCTTTCTTGCTAAGGTTTTGGAACGTGTGGTTATGGCATAACTCCACTCACACTTGTCTTCCAACAAACTTTTCGAATCTTTTCTTGTCTGGGTTTAGAAAGGGAAACAGTACAGAGACAGCCCTGGTTAGAGTTATGAATGACCTGCTTGTCTCAGCTGACTTTGGAGCCTCTACCATCTTGGTCTTATTAGATCTCACTGCAGCTTTTGACACAGTGTGCCATTCTATCCTGCTAAATAGGCTGGAGAGATGGCTTGGTATCACTGGTACTGTGCTTAATTGGTTTAAATCTTACCTCACCGATCGTTCTCAGTTTGTTGTCTTGGGAAACAACAATTCTCAAATTGGACAGGTCTGCCATGGTGTTCCCCAGGGATCTGTCCTGGGTCCCATATTGTTTAGTGTTTATATGCTTCCTTTGGGGCAAATAATTAGGAAATATGGCTTGGGGTATCACTTTTATGCCGATGATACCCAAATTTACATCAAGTCTGATCCTACTATCACCTCTACAGTTCTCTCAGGAAATAAAAACATGGATGCACCATCATTTTTTTTAAAACTGAATTGTTCTAAGCCAGAGGTTCTACTTACTGGCACACCAGCGGCTATTCATAAAGGTAGCAATTTTAACTTGATTGTCGATGATAGTGTCATATTTCCATCTGCTCAAGCTCGTAACCTTGGTGTGATTTTTGACACTCATCTGACGCTAGGCTCACATATTAAGAGTATTACAAAATCTGCATTCCATCATCTTAGAAACATTGCAAGAATTAGGCCTTTCCTCACTCCGCCTGATGCTGAAAGGCTTATTCATGCATTTGTGACTTCCAGGATTGACTATTGTAACACACTATTTGTTAGGTTACCTGCTAAATCAATTAAATGGCTGCAGTATATCCAGAATTCAGCAGCACGTGTTCTTACATATACTTCATTACGTCAACACATCACAGGCGTGCTTTATAGTTTGCATTGGCTTCCTGTTCCTCACGTATTGTTTTTAAAACTCTCACACTAACTTACAAAGCTATGCATGGAATAGCCCCTTCTTATATCTGTGACTTAGTCACCCTGTACACGCCTTCTCGTTCCCTTCGGTCAGCATATTCTCTTACTCTTCAGCAGCCTCCCTGTAGATTAAGATCTATGGGGGAGAGAGCTTTCTCTGTTGCTGCACCCATGTTATGGAATGCACTTCCTCTCACTGTTAGTGATGCTCCCACATTAGCCAGTTTCAAGAAGCTGTTAAAAACTCATCTTTTCAAAATTGCTTATATAGATTGTCATGATTAGTATTCTATTGTGTTGTACTGTATTTTATGATTTTATAATTTCTTTGTATTGCATTATTTTTTTATTTTATTTGTTTTTATTTGTTATTGTTTGTAGTGCTTTGGGTTTTAGAAAAGCGCGTTATAAATAAAATGTATTATTATTATTACACATTACAGTGATTCAAAAATTTTTGAATATATACTCTAAAATTGGCTCAAAATGTCACACGTTTGAGGTCCTCTGACTGGGTGCAATTACAATCTGAATCTGAAAAAAAAAAAAAAAACAGGAATCTGTGTCCATCATACACTACACAATTTTCTGTGAAATTTGTCAAAATGACTGCCTAAAATCTTCAGACTTGCTCTGACTATCAGCATCTAGCGTTGACTTGTCCAGACTGCAAATAGGGACAAAAATGTGTGCATAGTCATGTAGTGCATTTCAGCTATTATTATAGTGTTGGTAAGTCATTCTCTTAAGTCTCTAAGTCTCAGCTCCACCCCCCATAGGATGCGAGGGAAGGCTGCAAGGAAAGAAAATGAGGACGGAGGAATCCAAGGAAAGCCTTTTTGAATATAGGAATATTCTTGATCACTCTAGCGTCCCTTCACAGCGTTATCAGCTGCACTCAAGGGATCTGCCCTTAAGTTGTTGAAGTTTGGTTATTTAAGAAATTCTTAATAAATAATAATAACGCCAGATGCCTTGTTGAAATATGTGAGATGTATGGTTTATTTAAACTGCAAAGGAAAAGCATAAATTCAAATTATTGTGACAGATGTGAAGGGGGAGGAGAATTTATACGCGTGTCCGGTTTCTCAACAAGAAAGACTTCCGCATAGGATACACCTGTGCATCCTCACTCATCGCTCCTCTGGAAGCCTCCTCACTCCTTGTTCCTCACCTCCTCGCAGTGCAATTAGAGAATTAAGATTCTCTAATTGCACTGTCCTTCAAGATGGCTAACTTTGATCGGTTTCCGGGTCACAAGCTGGAGGACGAAAGTGCGAGGAAACGAGGAAGCATCAATCTAAGTATTGAGAAGCACCCCAAGTATATTTTTTAAGTATACTTTATGTAGTAAGTATACTGCTATTAATGTACTAGTAGTATACTTGTAAGTGCATTTCAATACTACTTTTTAGTGTATAAAAGTATAGTTTTAAGTGTACTTTAAGTGTAACAGAGTAAACTTTGAGTACACAACTAGTTTACATCTATGTTTTTCATTTGTACTGCACCTATACTACAAGTAAACTTACTGATAGTTTACTGTTTAAATACTTGTAGAAGTATTATAAAAGCCAGTATGAATCGAGTCTGTTAAAAATTACTCTTAGACCTTGGAAGAATTATCAATAAAATCAGTCACATTTTTATCTTTTTCTGTGTGGGTTATTATCATTGTGTACAAAGAAGATCAGGTTCAGTTCCATGTGTTTTATTTACTCTAAGCTATTCCATCCCAAAGCTGACTTGTTACTGTATAAACTTAAACATGTAAGTTTATAAGACAGTTTATGTGAAAAAAGTATTTAACTCTTTCCCAGCCAGTGTATCATTTTCACAAAACTTTCATGGCCCCAGAATATTTTGTTGTATACAGTACCAGTGTCAGTTGCATCGCTTCACTGCCATTCACAAATCCTCTCGCGTAGCCTCATGGGATAGTAAAGTGTCCATCGTATGCACACTTCAGAATCTCACCGGAAGTAGTAGGTCATCCGGATACTTTTTGCTGACTCTCTGGCAGGGAAAGAGTTAAAGTTAATCGGATTCATTCATGATTTTCTTTTTTCAAAAGTCTGACCGCACGCTGCAGTTATATCCTCTGACGCTTAAAAAACTTCAAGCTCTTTAAAGACAGGTGTATTCTGATTGGCTGTTTTTATCATTCATCAGCTGGGAAAAAAATGTTCTGAAAGTGATTCAAATGATATTGTTCCAATGTTATTTTTTACAGTTGTTACAGTGATGTGGATTTTCCTATTGTCATATAATTAGAGTGATTATTACAACTTCATAGTTACCGTCCTTGGTTTTATCAGGCCTTTAGAATGCTTAGAAATTCATGGGATATTTTTTAAATTATACAGTTCTTTTCCTAAGCCTGGTCTGTATATATCCTCTGATTTTGAATAATGCATGCATGAGAACTTAATGGTAGTCCCAAATGCAACCGGTGACTACAGTGCCTATGGGGAAGAAGGCGGACAGACTAGCAATTAAACATCCCTGGAAAAGTAGGGCATGCCGAAATTACACACAAGCCATGAGTGTGCCCTGCTGGGATCCCTGAAGACAAAACAGGGAACCAGGAATTACTCAAAAGGTGGGAGGAACCAGGCACATTCGAAAAGGCTGTCAAGGACAAGTACTGTGAGATAAATCTTAGCTAGTGCGCTTTAATATTAACCAAAAATTTGTACAGTATAGAAAGCTTCATTAGTGTATATAATTAGCAGACATTAATTCTGAACCAATTTAATAAACATTCCTGGCCTTAGGTCCAAAACACACTATTCGCTAGTATGTGACCGTAAACGATGCAAGCTCAATTTTGTGTGAAAATTGCATTTCATAATGTGCCGTAGTATGCATTTGCATAATTGCCACAAGGGGTGCTATAGTGGATATTAGTAAACCAGTTTTCTCTTTTCTGTCTTCTTTTACGGTTTTCTCTTTCAGGCCAATGCTGTGATGGCAGAGCATGAAGAGAACCTTGCTGAGTAATTTAAGTTAAGTTTTAATGTAAAGTTGTTAGAAAGTTAAATTTGACATGCAAATTGCAGTACGTGAATTTGATTTAATGGCACCGACATTTTAAGACTATCACCCCCTAGACCTCCACAATTCACTCCAAACTCTGGTATGAAAGGCCCACTTTTCATGATCCAATTAATTACTGAGTCCTTGTGAAAAAGAAGTACACTTTAGCATAATTTTAGGGTACTGAAAAAAATATATATACTTAAGTGTGAACTGAATGTAATGATTATGGAAACTTACTTGCATATTATTTACAAAATGAAAATGTATTATTTATAATAAATGTAATTTAATTAATTAACTAATTGTTAAATGCCCCAATTATGCCCCAATTATGTGCCCCAATTATGCTATTTTAAAGGCTCCTAATTTAGTTTTGGAGTCTCCTACAACAGGTTTACATGCATCAAAGGTCAATAAAAACTTTCATTTTCTCATAATATACACTGCACATCACCACATTTTTTAATGATTCTCAAACCAATCAAAAAAAAACACCAGAAAATTGCAGTATTTTTATTGGCTGAAAGCAACTTACTGCATTCCACACTCACGTTTAGCCTTCAGTAGCGGAGAGATTCTGACATAGTGATGGGAAGTCACCGGTTCCTTTACGTCCTCACGTAAAGACGTCAATTCTATCATCCCGGCAGATGAAAATACATTCAAACACATTCATATAAAGTAATTTGTAATCATAACTTAGTATAATAATCATCATCATCATCTTCGATAAGTTTCTTACATTTACGTTTTGCAAAAGCACTCAATACAACCACTGTCGTGCAAAGGCGGATGTTTTACACAGATTAAATAAACTTACATTGACATAAACTTACACAACATAGACATACACTTACACAAGTCCTCGGTTCACACGTGCTCATATTATCAGCACAGCATCAGTTGTTCGGTTCAGACGACGCTATCACGCATGCTCAGTATCTCAGCTCATCGGTTTTCAGTATCGAACGTGTCCGAAAGAAACAGTTCTCGATTCTGTACTGGTGATTCGAGAACCGCTGCAACCCGTTCCTGACTCGAGAACCGCTCTAGCTGTGTGTGTAAGTGTGCTGAGCTGAGAACTGCTGCAACCTGAATATACAGTCGACAAAACTAAAAATTCAAAGCATGTTTCCAGTATGTTCAATATTCTACTGTTTTGATTAATACATTTTAAGACTTATATCAACTTATTTAGAAATTAAATAAGCTGTTCCTGAAAATATCATGCATTATCGATAAAACAAATAAATGTTTAGTTTGACTGTTTTATCCATTCATTGTGTTTCCAAACTTTAAAATAATACAGTGATAAGACAGCAATTATGTGATGAACATGTTTCCAACATGTTTAATTTTGATACACTTGAAACATGCATTTCGTCCCTCTGAACAAATGACACGCATGCTCAGCTCATCAGCTCATTGGTTCTCAGTATCAAACGTGTCCGAAAGAAACAGTTCTCAGTTCGGATTCGAGAACTGTTAACTCGAGAACCGCTGTACGTTCGGTAGTACACGCGCATGCTCCGTATCAGCTGCTCGTGAGTTCTCATCAGTTCTCTCAGCACAACATGAGTCTCAGTTCAGTGAACTGTTGGAGTTACTAGAGTAACATATATTTAAGGATATTGGTTTATTTCTAGTCAGAGGGACTTTCATGTCAGAAAGTTAGTAACTTTAGTAACTTGTGGATCAGCGCTGACTCGAGACGCGAACTGTTTAGAACGATTCAGTCTGATTTGGTGAACTGGTTTGACCGGTTCACTAAAAAGAACCGGTTCAAAAGAACGATTCGTTCACGAACCGGACATCACTATTCTGACAGAGACACACGACACGACACGACACGAATGAGAACATTAGCAAGAAGTTAACAAGTATTTGCGTACAATGCACAGATTTTTGGTGCCCATAAGGAAGTCTGTTAATGGTGATGTGGCCACTGTTGTTTCAAAAACTCCATCTTCCCCAGCTCCCGCTTCAGAAATAAATCTGCCTCTCTCCACCTCAGCCCGGCAAAATCACGTTGCCGGTGGCAGCGAAATACTGGACCTAAATGTAAATGCACCATCCCAGCCAATATTAAATAGCTACCCCAAACGTGCATTTGGGTCCATATCACGGGCATTTAATGCTGTATGGTAGGGGAGACCAGGTATGTAACACTTTTTTCTTCAGCACCTAAAACTACCCTTTTTTTTTTAGCTACACGTCTGAAACTTTTAGGCAAAGTACCCACATGTGTCTACTACAAATGGCAACAATTTAAATTTCTTCAACTATGTCACAGACTTTGTGAGATGATGACAAATACAAATTGGTCCTTTGTTACAACCTACCCCACTACTGGGGTAGGTTGTAACACATACTGGGGTAAGTTGTAACAGGTAGATAAAATGCACAAAAACTAAGGGTACTCCAAGTGATATGCCACAACAACAGTTTTATTTTAAATGAATGGCTGCAACAATAAAATATGTGTGAATATGGGGAGTGTATGTGCATATTGTGTGTGTTTTTGCATGCACGTGTGCGTTTGTTTGTGCATGTCTGTACGTGCACATTCATATGGGTGTGTGTGTGAGCGAGAGCAAATTAACCTAAACAGGCATTCTGTAGAATTATTAAAATCACAAAAATGTTCTTAGTTTTATGTAAGTGGATGGTTGTTTCAAAACACGTGTTACAACCTACCCCGCCACTGTCACTCATTGTTTAGCTAGCTGTATTAGCATGGTGCTTTGAAATTAGCAGGAGGTTGATACACCATTCTTTACTAGAGAAACTACACTTTGACCTGAGAGAACTCATACAACATTATCTACAACGGTAGAAGTAATCTTATTTTTTTTTTACTTTCTTACCTCAGAATTAGATTTGCTGTAGCTTCAGGAGAGATAGCAACACAGAATGGAAAACCTCGATGTGGGATCGTAAAGGAAGCCAGAGGTAACTGAAACTGTCATATGACTCCTATCTTATCTGTGATTCGTGGAATTGGTAGTGTTACAACTCTCCCCGTGTTACAACTATCCCCTACTATTCACGTCCATGAATACAGCATTTTGCGGGACGCATGCTTCTGTTTCCCCTGTCGTAAGTTCGGTGTCGCTAATTAGAGAGATTGTTTTTACCTAGCGTGGTTATACCTATTGGAAAGCAGCAATGGAACGCGACAGGAGTATGCAGAAACATTCATCCAGCCACTGTCACGTTCAGTCTAACGCAGCCTGGTCTGAATTAAAATGTCGGGAGACTGCATGCTAGTGAAAGGCCGTAACCATGTCTTGAACATTGGGGGGACCAAAGTTTTTTTTAAAGGGGGGGAGGGGGTGTCTTTTTATTTAAAGAAATTAAGTAATTAGAGGATTAAAAAGGATTTAAGGGAATAAAGAAATAAGAATGGTAAAAGAAGTTCCTGGTCTAATTATAGCCTATATATTTGATGATGTTTATTAACAAAGTTCGGGAAGAACACGTTCAAATGATCTATCCAATCATCATGTCATTCCATCCAGCTGTCAGCAATCAGTAATCAACATGTCTACCCAATCAGCACAAGTGAAGGATTATATAAATACCCAGTCAACTCACCAATGTTCCTCGACAGTTTTTCAGCATGCGATCAATTTATTATAACGGCCAAACACATCCCCGGATCCAAAAATCAAATAGCTGACTCTCTCTCTTGCTTTGCTTTTCAGAGATTCAAGCTGTTGGCACCAGATGCGGACCCATTTCCAACCCCAGTACCTCATTATTCAGATCTGATATTCCCATAAACCATCCACTGAAAACTCTCCTTGACACCTCTCTCAACTACATTCTTCAAGCCATATCCCGTAGAACCCTACAATCTTATTTGACCGCTTGGAGATGTTTCAAGTCATTTCACCTCACTTACAGTCTACCTTTTCCTGATTTTTCTCTTCTCACAATTACCTCATTCATATCTTATCTAGACAGCATTAAGAACCTCCAAGCCGGCTTCATTAAGGGTTATCTAAGCGGAATCCAATTTTTTCATAAACTTATATTTGGCTCACCATCTTGCGAAATAGCCAATTCACAAACATCCCTTCTCATCAAAGGCATCCAAAGATCCCAACCCACACGCCAAGACGCCAGGAAACCCATTACCCTAGACATCCTCACCAAATGCATCTCCACTCTCTGCAGAGGCTACCACTCCATCAACACAGCACGCACTCTCGACGCCATTCATACTGTTCATACTGGCCTTTTTTGGTTTTCTCAGATGTTCGGAACTCACCACCACATCCAGCTTCAACCCAAAAATCCATCCCACAATTACAGACTTATCAGTGTTAGATGACGACACCATCTCTTATTTCATTAAACAAAGTAAAACAGACAAAATTAAAAAAGGCCATTTCATCTACATCTTTAATCTCCCTGCACCAATTCAGCTGTACCAAACCCTTTCAGCTTATTTACACTTCAGAAATTCTCAGGCTAAACTCCCATCCGACCCACTCTTCGTCGATGATTCCAACCGCCCTGTCACACGTTTTTGGTTCCAAAAACACCTTAAATCTATCTTGATTCAATCCGGCATCCAAGCAGACCACTTTTCCAGCCATTCGTTCCGCATAGGAGCAGCAACTACAGCTGCCCAAAAAGGCCTTTCCCAACACCAGATCCAAACACTTGGTCGTTGGTCATCAGAAGCTTTTAAGAACTACATCCGATCAAATCGCATCCATATCAAAGAAGCCCAACGAACACTTATCAGCTAGGTTTCATCTCCAGCCTCGTTCTCCCACACATACCCGCAAGCCCACCACATCCAACTCAGCTAATACCATCATTTCAACAATTGGGAATTTTCTTTCTCCACTGCCGCAGCAGTGATGTTGTCTCGGCTCCCACAGGATCTCAGTTCTTCTGGCCAATTCTTCCACTGCCGCAGCAGTGATGTTTTCCTCGGCTTCCGCAGGAGCTCAGCTCTTCTGGCCAATTCTTCCACTGCCGCAGCAGTGATGTTTTCCTCGGCTCCCGCAGGATCTCAGCTCTTCTGACTAATTTCTCCACTGCCGCAGCAGTGATGTTGTCTCGGCTCCCACTCGGCTCCCACAGGAACTCAGTTCTTCTGGCCAATTCTTCCACTGCCGCAGCAGTGATGTTTTCCTTGGCTCCCGCAGGAGCTCAGCTCTTCTGACTAATTTCTCCACTGCCGCAGCAGTGATGTTTTCCTCGGCTCCCGCAGGAGCTCAGCTCTTCTGACTAATTTCTCCACTGCCGCAGCAGTGATGTTGTCTCGGCTCCGACAGGAGCTAATTTTTTCTGGCCAATTCTTCCACTGCCGCAGCAGTGATGTTTTCCTCGGCTCCTGCAGGAGCTCAGCTCTTCTGACTAATTTCTCCACTGCCGCAGAAGTTATGTTGTCTCGGCTCCCGCAGGAGCTCAGCTCTTCTAACTAATTTCTCCACTGCCGCAGCAGTGATGTTTTCCTCTGCTCCTGCAGGAGCTCAACTCTGTCTAAACTCACCTTCACTGCCGCAGCAGTGATGTTTTCATCCAACATGACGAGAACTCTCCCGGTCCTTCAATCTAACCCTCCAAAACAGCACAATCACAATGCAATGTTTGGGGGTCATCAGTAATGTTTCCAGCTGCTGTCCTGCATTGGTTTGCAATTTTTGGGGAGTACTCTGGGCTCGGGCCAAATACAGAGCTCGGAGCCTTCTCCTCGGACAGCATGCCAAATACGCATACTATTACGCATACTATTTACTATCTGATTATTTGTAAGTGTGAACTCGTGAAATGATGTTTATTAACAAAGTTCGGGAGGAACACGTTCAAATGATCTATCCAATCATCATGTCATTCCATCCAGCTGTCAGCAAGCAGCAATCAGCAATCAACATGTCTACCCAATCAGCATAAGTGAAGGATTATATAAATACCCAGTCAACTCACCAATGTTCCTCGACAGTTTTTCAGCATCCCTCCACCACCCCGTCTTCCTCACACTCACCTGGTTACTTTCCTAACCAGAGATACAGGGGGAGTACTCTGGGTTCGGGCCAAATACCGAGCTCGGAGCCCTCTCCTCGGACAGCACGCCAAATACGCATACTATTACGCATACTATTTACTATCTGATTATTTGTAAGTGTGAACTCGTGAATTAAGTAATCCATTTAAACTCTTTGCAAATAAAATTTTATTTAAAAATATGCACACATTCACTCTTGTTTGTATGTCTATGTCAAAAACGTAAAAAGAAAGAAAAGTTTCTTGTCTCGTTACATTCAGTTATGAATGACGTCATTTAAATCATTTAAATGATAGCATATTTTCAATTCAAAATGGCGAAATTACATTACAAAAGTTGATGTTACTGTGTTACTGTGGGTCGTTAAATATATCCATTGTAAAACAGTTGTCAAATATTAAATGTGTCCTGGCTAATCCAAGCTTTATAATGGCAGTGAATGGCTGTTTCTGTTTGGGGCCTAAAACGTGCGTACGCACAGATTTGATCTTAGAGTGTGCGTACGCTAAAATCCACGGCAAAGTTCATATTTATGAAAATGGTCTTTGACGTGGAAAAGTGCTTACCGCCACATCAGGGTCTGTGCAGACGTACGCACTTTTTCTTGTGGCAGAGTCGGAGTACTGCAGATGTTTGGAAATTTATAAGCAGTAGCAATAATAATTATAATAATAATAATTATTATTATCCTGATAATAGTTATTTTCCCTAATAATAGTTATTTTTCCTGACAGAGCGGGCAGAAAGTAATGCAGGGTTTCACTTTAAAACTTTCCACACATCATTACGAAACTTAGTGTATTTAGTTGTTGCCATATCAACAGTATATAGATAAAAAAATGCTCCAAAATTCAAAAATCTTCGGAAGATATCACTGAACATTTATTTAACCATAGCAAAAGTACATTTCTTAAGTTAATTTTTCATCTCTGTTTTTTGTGTTTATTTAAAATTAGACAAATCTGATATTATTTTAATCTTATATCTGTATTTAACAGTTGCGGTAGTTCTTTAATACTTACTTAACCAGCAGAAGACACTAAATCCCAGTTGTGCAGGTGGGGCATGTTGTAACACTGCGTTATAATGTGCCCCTATTAGAATTATGCTATTCTATTCTATATTTTTATGAATAGTATAGTCAATGTTCAAATTATTAATTATTATGAACTATGCTGTATGTGTTTTGCAGTGTCTTTGTTGTTTTAATTAATAAAAAATGCCATTATTTTATATGAAAAAATTGTATTTTATTGACAAAATATTTTAGTTTGTCTTGGATATTTTTTTGATTAGATAAGATAACATTTTAAGCTGTCATATGGTCTTGTTACCTATGGGGCATGTTGTCACATTTCACTTCCATTCTTTTGGGGTAAATCAAGTATACACTGTATTAATAAAAAAAAACACATAATTGTACTAGACGTGTGATATTGATGTGATATATATATATGAATAAAATAAATAGGCTTACGCAAAATATGTTTCACTTACATAATTAACACATTAACAAAACGAAACAAAAACAAGTGTAGGCTACACTGACATTATTATTAACACTGATATTAATTAGGGGGCGTTTACAAGGCGGAGATCTGAAAACATTCAGCTGCGAACAATTTCAAGATCATTTGCGATTTATATATTTCACATGCGAAAGAGAGGCACACGCATGTTTTTTGTGCGTACGTTCGGTTTTCGGAATCACACGTACACACATTTGAGAAATGATCTTAGATCAAACGTAGGACAGTTTCTAAGCAACATTTTATAAATTAGGCCCTTGAAGTCTATAAAAGTGCATCTATCCATCATAAAAGTGCTCCACACGGCTCCGGGAGGTTAATAAAGGCCTTCTGAAGCGAATCGATACGTTTGTGTAAGAAAAATATCCATATTTAAAACTTTACAAACTGTAATCTCTAACGTCTGCTAACTGTCGTACGCACGTTTACGAGAGACTGGCGTTCCAGCGTATGACGTAGGACGCTCCTGTGAGAATATGCTAGTTCTCCCGAGAACCAAGTTTTGTTTTGCTCTATCCTCTGCGCTTCCGCGTTCGTCACCAGAACTTACGATACGCCAGCGTCCTACGCTGGAACGCCAGTCTCTCATGAACGCGCGTACGATAGTTACCGGAAGTTAGAGATTACAGTTTGTAAAGTTTTAAATATGGATATTTTTCTTACACAAATGCATCGCTTCACTTCTTTATGGATTTCAAAACAGAAACAGCCATTCACTGCCATTAGCTTGGAAGAGCCAGGACATTTTTTAATATAACTCCGATTGTATTCGTCTGAAAGAAAAATGTCATATACACCTAGGATGACTTGAGGGTGAGTAAATCATGGGCTAATTTTCATTTTTGGGTGAACTATCCCTTTAAAAGCGATGGGACACAAGACAAGTGTAATGTGGAAAACTTGTCTGTAATAATTAGGTTTGTGTGCAGTTCCTTGCCAGAGGAGCATTTGATTGGGTTGCTTGACTTGCATCAACTAGACGAATTCCACTCGAATACTGAGCCACCTCTCAGCTGCTGGCTACAGTGCTGACAACATAGTGTCTCAGTGTACAAGCCCTGCTGCAAAACAAGCTTGGTCGGTATATATCTTACATTCATTGTTATAACCACTAGCTACATTTAGCAATTGTGCATGTCATCCAGTGTGATCCATGTGGGAAAAAAGTTTTTTTGACTTTGCCAATTCCCTTTGCAACTTTTTCCATCACCACTATATGCGTGGCTAAGAAATATGATGGCCCTTGTCTTAAATGATTATTGGAAATTCAATGTCACAAGGTGCATTATTGAGAATGAAGACATTCTAATCAGCATCCTCTCAAACATTGCAGAGGATGATTTTGCCACCACTGACCTGAGCACTGAGGCAGCAGGCCTTTTAATCCAAATCAAAAGGCACAATTTTTTTGAAACTGGGAAATTTCTAGTCCGGTTACTTGGTGTCCTGAAACCAGCTAATGCTATTCTCCAGTCTCAGACAGTGGACATGTGTAAAGCTGGTAAGGTTGTCAATGCATCCTTGGAGTCCCTAAAGGCAATTCGCAGAGATGAGTTTCAGACATGTGGTGATTTACACCCTTCCAAGAGAAGAAGAACACTAAATACACAATACTACAATCTACAATACTTCCCAGTCAGTCTCTGAAGAGATCCTTGCTTTCCATTCTCGACAGGGCCATTGTTGAAATGGAAAATAGATTTTCCACAAAAAATGTTGATTTCATGAAAGCTGTATCTTGCCTTGTGCCAACGTCTAGTGCATTTCTAGATGCCACATTGTCGAGCCCTCTACATTTGCTTGCTGGCACTACAGATTTGTGTCGCCAAACCTATATGCTCACCAAACAATTTCCTGGTGAAACAGACCTGTCAACTTTGTGCAAACACTTGCAAAGCTACCAAGATGCATTCCCAGAGCTACATAAGTTGTATGTAACTGCCCTTGTCATTGGGATGTCCTCAGCATCATGTGAGAGATCTTTTTTTAACTCTGTCACAGGTTCTGACCCCTTTTTGTCTGTGTATGTTACACCAAAGAAAGAGTCATTTAGTGATATTGGCACATGAGAAGTCCATCACTCTGTAGCGAATTAGCTCAGAGGGGAAATATTAATAATTATTCATACTCATTATGATTATTCATTATGATTAATTATGAATATTTGAATCAGTTAATGAGATTAACTGGATGTAGCTACATTAACATTACAATCAATCAATCAGTTCATCCTGTAAACGCTCAGTATTGATTATTAATTAATTCTAAGAAAAGGATATTTTTCATGGCCACAGAAAAATAGTTCTTCCTTTGTATTTACAAACCCGATTCCAAAAAAGTTGGGACACTGTACAAATTGTAAATAAAAAAGGAATGCAATAATTTACAAATCTCATAAATTTATATTTTATTCACAATAGAATATAGATATATCAAATGTTAAAACTGAGACATTTTGAAATGTCATGCCAAATATTGGCTCATTTTGGATTTCATGAGAGCTACACATTCCAAAAAAGTTGGGACAGGTAGCAATAAGAGGCCGGAAAAGTTAAATGTACATATAAGGAACAGCTGGAGGACCAATTTGCAACTTATTAGGTCAATTGGCAACATGATTGGGTATAAAAAGAGCCTCTCAGAGTGGCAGTGTCTCTCAGAAGTCAAGATGGGCAGAGGATCACCAATTCCCCCAATGCTGCAGCGAAAAATAGTGGAGCAATATTCGATCATGTTAAGTGGACCGAATTCCGGCTTTCACAGACCTGTTAGTTTTTCTTTAAGAAGCCCTCCTGTTCTCCACTCATTACCTGTATTAACTGCACCTGTTTGAACTCGTTACCTGTATAAAAGACACCTGTCCACACACTCAATCAAACAGACTCCAACCTCTCCACAATGGCCAAGACCAGAGAGCTGTGTAAGGACATCAGGGATAAAATTGTAGACCTGCACAAGGCTGGGATGGGCTACAGGACAATAGGCAAGCAGCTTGGTGAGAAGGCAACAACTGTTGGCGCAATTATTAGAAAATGGAAGAAGTTCAAGATGACAGTCAATCTCCCTCGGTCTGGGGCACCATGCAAGATCTCACCTCGTGGGGCATCAGTGATCATGAGGAAGGTGAGGGACCAGTCCAGAACTACATGGCAGGACCTGGTCAATGACCTGAAGAGAGCTGGGACCACAGTCTCAAAGAAAACCATTAGTAACACACTACGCCGTCATGGATTAAAATCCTGCAGCGCACGCAAGGTCCCCCTGCTCAAGCCAGCGCATGTCCATGCCCGTCTGAAGTTTGCCAATGACCATCTGGATGATCCAGAGGAGGAATGGTCATGTGGTCTGAGGAGACAAAAATAGAGCTTTTTGGTCTAAACTCCACTCGCCGTGTTTGGAGGAAGAAGAAGGATGAGTACAACCCCAAGAACACCATCCTAACCGTGAAGCATGGAGGTAGAAACATCATTCTTTGGGGATGCTTTTCTGCAAAGGGGACAGGACGACTGCACCGTATTGAGGGGAGGATGGATGGGGCCATGTATCGCGAGACCTTGGCCAACAACCTCCTTCCCTCAGTAAGAGCATTGAAGATGGGTCGTGGCTGGGTCTTCCAGCATGACAACGACCCGAAACACACAGCCAGGGCAACTAAGGAATGGCTCCGTAAGAAGCATCTCAAGGTCCTGGAGTGGCCTAGCCAGTGAACCCAATAGAAAATCTTTGGAGGGAGCTGAAAGTCCGTATTGCCCAGCGACAGCCCCGAAACCTGAAGGATCTGGAGAAGGTCTGTATGGAGGAGTGGGCCAAAATCCCTGCTGCAGTGTGTGCAAACCTGGTCAAGAACTACAGGAAACTTATGATCTCTGTAATTGCAAACAAAGGTTTCTGTACCAAATATTAAGTTCTGCTTTTCTGATGTATCAAATACTTATGTCATGCAATAAAATGCAAATTAATTACTTAAAAATCATACAATGTGATTTTCTGGATTTTTGTTTTAGATTCCGTCACTCACAGTTGAAGAGTACCTATGATAAAAATTACAGACTTCTACATGCTTTGTAAGTGGGCAAACCTGCAAAATCGGCAGTGCAAATACTTGTTCTCCCCACTGTACATGGTAAGAGGCAAAGTTAAAGTGGTTGGAAGATCCGGGTCAGAACAGATGGATGAAGTTATGGGAAGAGTCTAAAACCTGAGAGAACCATCATTGATAAGCTCCTTTGTCTGAACAAAGGGGTTTACAGTTTTACTAACTACACAGCAATTTGTATTTCGTAGTACGTTACTTGCATTTGCCTGGGAAGGCGTCCAAATATGCAGTCGCAGGTGAAAGTCTTGATGGTTCCGTCCGATGGTTTTGCAGTTGCGATCATTTCCTTCCGTGTTGAGCGAAGGAACGACGGTGAACTTGCATGGTTGTTTCGACTCCGTCGAGGTTGAGGAAGTTGCACGTAGCATGAGGAGTTTGGGCCTGCTGGCCCACCGGCCGTGTGGTGGCATCGGGTTTCCTGTCCCACACAGCACATGGCTCTGTGTGTGTAGGCCGTATTGGCCTAGCTTGCTGGCCGGCTGGCTAAGATGAGGCGTTGGTTCAGCCAGAAAGAGAGAAGAGAGCGAGAGAGAATCTGTGCGTCTCTCCTTAAGAGTCTGCAAGAAGTCCCACCCTTTATGATCGAGTTAACCAATGCGATTGTTGGGATTTCCCAGCGGGAAATTCCTCTGTCTGAGATTTATGGCTCTTTGTTTCAAGCATGATTCAATGGGTCTGTGCCCATTTATACTCCAGTTAATGCAACAAACACACACTGCTTCCTACGAGGAAGTAACATACATGAAGGTGTAAGTCGTTAAACGAGCATTAATTTGATAGGAGACAAGACATATATGAGGTTACATGAACTAATAAGTTGCTCATAAGACATGCATAAACGAAATACCATACAAGAGACCCTTTACAAAACAGTTTAAATTGTATAAACAATATCCTGGGGTGCATGTTCATTTATAGAACAGTTTTTCTATAAATTAATGCAGGAAAGTCTGTTTTAAGGGCCATAGGTTTTTCCTATGGCGTTGCTTCTCAAATTCCTTCAAGTCTTATCAGTTGATATCCATGGTAACTGAGGCCCTTCTGAGTGGTATGTTGGGGGAAGGCTTTCTTGGGGAAAGCATTTAAAGCATATTTGTTAAATGTAGCAAGTAATTACGTGTCTGATTTGTCTCAGTCGTTACAACTAGTACCTTAGATATGGATGAATTTGTTTGGATTTCTGCCAAAAAAGGAGACTGATGCTGTAGATCTATCTATCTATCTATCTATCTATCTATCTATCTATCTATCTATCTAAGTATGATTACGATAACAGTGAACATTCAAATCTGCATTGGCGCTGCCGCTGATCCAGAGAGAGCAGTAGCAATCAAAATAGAGTAAATCACTTTTTGGAAAGTAACTTGATGCTTCAAATAAAGATTGTATTGATTACATTGTTACACCAGTAACTGTTAAACAAGTGACTGTTAAAAATGTATTTGTCATTGAATTATTCATTCAAGGGATTCATTCAAAAACACAGATTTATCCAGTAGAGGAGACCGGGGATGGTTGTAACACGGGTTAATTGTAACACTTCCGATTTCTCCAATCAGGATTCACTTCACACATGCTCTGTTTAGTCATTATTCCACATGTGAGAAATGTAGAGCCCTGTGGCGGACAGATCAAATTTTAGACTAGAAAAACAAATTCCGATGTAAGAAAGTAACTTGTTTTACTTCCTTTATTTTTGTTATGGCAATTCCTGCTTTGTAGTTAAACTCATCAAAGTTAAATTATGTTTATTGTGTGTCTGTGTAGATATTTTTCATGCAAGTTGTTAGTGCTAATGTTTTGGCTGTTAGCTGTTAGGTGAGCTAGTTCATGGCTACAAGACTCTGGGTTAGTTGTAACAGCAAGACTCTGGGTTAGTTGTAACAGCAAGACTCTGGGTTAGTTGTAGCATAAATGAAGCATGTTACAGCGTGCCCCAAGTAAATTTTTAGTTGTATTTATACCTTTTTTTTTTTATTTATTTTTTTTTTTATTTCAGTATGCCTAGGTTAGATGTGTTTAAACTCAGTCCTAGAGGGTCACTGTCCTGCAGAGTTTAGCTCCAATTTCCCTCAACACACCTGCCTGGAAGTGTCTAGTATGCCTAGTAGACCTTGATTAGCTGGTTCAGGTGTGTAGTTGGGGTTGTAGCTGAACTCTGCAGGATGGTGGCCCTCCAGGAGCATGATTGGACACCCCTGGCCTAGGTCTTGGAAGAGAAAGACAAATTGAGGGACATAAAAAGAGCATTTGCTCATTTTATTCTTTTTTGTTACACACATGCACACACATCAATTATGTTAAAAAGCCTGTGGTGAATAAAAAACTTTCAAAACTTTTTTTTTGTCATAATCCTTATTTCATAATGTTACATATCACCCCGGTGGATATAATAATGTTACATCTCACCCCAGGGTCTGTTACAACTAACCCGGACTATGGGGTGAATTGTAACATTTCACTCCTTGTGTTTGAATCGAAACCACACATTTTCTGTTTGTGCTGCAAAGATAACAGCTATGTCATTTAATAGCTGACACTTGTAAAGAGTTTTAATCACATTTTGAATGCACTGGCTTAAAAGAACTCCAAGATGCAGACAGAAATGTCAAAATTGTTACAACCATCCCCGGTCTCCACCAGTGAAGTCTTTATTAGTGTCATTGAAACATTCATTGAAACAATTAAAAAAATAATTCAAATAAATTAAATATTTTTAAATAGGACTGCAGCAATTAAAGGTGTGGTTATGATTTCACTTTTTAAACTTTAGTTAGTGTGTAATGTTTCTGTTTGAGCATAAACAACATCTGCAAAGTTACAACGCTCAAAAGTTCAGTGAAAAGGGAGATATTTTCTTTTACAGAAATTGCTTTTTAAGGACTACAACAAATGGCTGGTAGGGACTACACAAGCTTCCTCCCGGGTTAGTGACATCACTAACCCTGAAATTTACATAAATCCTGCCCCAGGGAACACGCAACAAAGGGGGTGAGATTATCATGACAGAATATGCTAATCAATGACTTGAAGATAGTTAACTCCACATCAGCTCCATAAATTCATCAACTAACCATTCAGAAACGTCCTGTCTCATTCTACATGTTGTCACTTCTCCATCATTGTCCGACTCCGGTTTGAACATAAAAGTCTGAACAGTTTCATTGCCTGTATGCATGAGGTTATCAGAGCTGCTAACTGGAGTTCTTGAAGCTCCGCCCCATGAGCAGCAGCTCATTTGCATTTAAAGGGACACAAAAACGGCACGCTTTTGCTCACCTTCAAAAAGTGACAATTTTAACATGCTATAAAAAATGATCTGTGGGGTATTTTGAGCTAAAATTTCACATACACACTCTGGGGACATCAGAGACTTATTTTACATCTTGTAAAAAGGGGCAATCAACCACCCCTTTAACATTTTGTCAGAAACTCTAGTAAATTACATTTTGTTTAGTTGTCTATGCAGAATCGGAGAATGGGAGAATCTTGAAAAAAAAACACGATTCTCAATTTATCCCCACAGTTGCCCACCCAGTATATCTGCCAGCCCACCCTTCTATAGCTGTCAAGAACCGGGTCTGGCGGGAACTGTATTAACAGTATCAACAACAGCGCATACGTTAGCTGAGCGCTAATGTGAATGACTGATGTAACTTTAAAGTTTGTAAAACAAATCTTTCTCCATCCTTTATCTTTACTCAAAGTAAGAAAGACAGACAATCTGCATTAATAGACACAGTTTTAGGTAATAGTGGCCCACAGCTGATTAGCAGAAGTATTTCAGTAAGACAGTAATAATGTGAGTTAGCTGGAGACCTACTATAAAACACAAAACTATGTATTTTGAACACCCGGTAGAAAATATATACATCGATAATTAATCATACTTACAGGTTGTGATTCTGAGGAGCAAGTTGGTCTTTATTTAACCAGGGGAAAATCATATTGAGACTATAGTCTCTTTTTCAAATGATCCCTGGCCAAGAAAGGCAGCACTTAAAAATGTATCAGCACCCCATAAACCATACAACACTTAACAAGGACAAAAGTTAAATACAACAACAAACAAAATATGACACAATAACATAATAACCAGAACAGGCAGAAAACAAAACAGAACAGCAGCCTATATACAATCACACTTATAGTTGAAGGTTTCTGTGACATATAATTTAAAATCATTAAGTGGGATAATAGTGCCTAGCTTTCTGCAAAGCATTCCATATGGGCACAAATAGTGCACGGGTACTGTCCCATCTTTAATGGATAAGCATTTTGTAAATCCCATTCAGACCCCTGTCTTGAAGTGTAATTATACATTTAAGTACTGAGTAATAATAATTAACTACATGTACTTACTATAGAGTTAGGATTAGGCTGTGGTTAAGGTTAGTTGCATGTAATTATGCACAAGTTATAGTAATTACTATAGTAACTACATGTAGCATGGCGGACTGTAAATTAAAGTGTTATTGTAGTTAAATGTATTTGTAAAATACGAGGAGAGTTCTCTGCATAAAAGTCCCACAACTGGCAGATCAACGTGCTACTTCTTTTCTCTCCAGTATGGTAGGAAATTAAATTAATGATTATTATTGCTGACATATGAGTGTTGAAATTTCTTCTCCTGCATTTGCTTGAAAGGTTTGTTTGAGCTGCGCTTTCTACTGTACAGGTGTGAATTTGCATTTCCTTCAGCCTGAGGCTTATTCATTTCACTTTTGCCAAAAATATAACTTTTTTTTGTTATTAAAAAACAAACAAGCAAGCCTAGCCCAGGTGAGAAAAAGTAATGCAAAAGTAATGTAACACATTACTTTCTTTAAAAAGTAACTAAGTAGTGCAGTTAGTTACTTTTAGGTAATAACACAATATTGTAATGCATTACATTTAAAAGTAACTTTCCGCAGCACTGTTTGTAATGATGTTGCAATTTAGTACATTTAAAATTTACGGGCCCTATTTTAACGATCTGAGCGCATGGTCTGAAGCGCATGGCGCAGGTGCACTTAGGGCGTGTCCAAATCCACTTTTGCTAGTTTAACAACGGAAAAAACTGTCGGCGCGACAGGTGCATGGTCCAAAAGGGTTGTCCCTAGTTTCTTAATGAGTCATGGGTGTGTTTTGGGCGTAACGTGCAATAAACCAATCAGTCTCTCATCTCCCATTCCCTTTAAAAGCCAGTTGTGCTCGCACCATGGCGGATTCGCTATTTACATGACAAAATTTGCGAGCGGAAAGACTGAACGCTTCTCCAGAGAGGAATCCTTTTATTTTTAATTTTTAAAAATGTTTGTATGTTGCTGCGCGTCCCTGGTGTGTGTGTAATAAGCAGAGTGTACGCACGTTGTGCACCCGCCTATAGGCGCATATTATTAACGCGCCCTTTAAATAACACTAAAAATACTGCGTTTTCAGTTCCTCAAAATAGCAAGACACTAAACAATGAGCCTGAACAAACCTCGTTTTCAGACCAGCACGCCCATGCGTGAACAGATTGCACGAGTGCATTTGCTATTTAAACAACGTGGCGCTGGACGTGAAAATGATAACTGCGTCGGGCTGAAACTACTAAAAAAACACTTACATCGCATTGCGCCGGGTATATGATAGGGCCCTAAATGTATCAAATTACTTAAAATTATGATCAAGTACTTTACATGTGCTTTGGCATGTTATGCACACCAAAAGAAGTGTACTTCTTGAAAGCATGAGAAAAGATTATAAATAAATATTATTTAAAACTTTTAATTTATTACAAAGTGCAATTTTTAAAGTGACTATGTTAAGAAACAGTCATGAAAGTGTACTCTCATTAGGTATACTTAAATGGCCTTTTATTTCATTATTATTATATTATTAAGTGCAGGTTTTTTATATAAAAAATATACTTTAAGATTTTAAATACACTACAAGTGCACTCAATACAATTCAGCACAATTTTTTTTCATAAGAGAATTCTTGCACATTTTTTCTCATTGAATATCCTGTTTCATGCCGAAATACAGTACATTACAGAAGTTTTGGGTTGTGAATGCTGTCTCATGTAGACTTTAATATCGGTATGTCATCTCATGTAGACTTTAATGCCTGTAGCATTTTTCTATGAAATTCCAAAGCGGCCAAAATTAAAAATAAATAAATACATAAATAAATATACAAAGAAATGTAAAAAAGCAAAAATAAATAAATAAATATATAAATAAATATACATAGAAAAGCAAAAAAACAAAAATAAATAATTATTTATACATTTATTTCCTTATTTATGTATATATTTATTTTTTTCCACATTTATTTATTTATTCTTTTATTTATACATTTATTCATTTCCACATTTATTCATTTCTACATTTATTTATTTATACATTTATTTATTTTTACATTTATGTATTTTTACATTTATGTATTTATACATTTATTTATTTATTTATACGTTTATGTATTTTTACATTTCTTTGTCGGTAGGGTAATGAGGAGGGCATGGTTTACCTCAGACATAGCAATCGAGCTCATGGAATTCCAAAGCTGCCAAAATTAAAAATAAATAAATACATAAATAAATATACAAATAAATGTAAAAAAGCAAAAATAAATAAATAAATATATAAATAAATAAACATAGAAAAGCAAAAAAACAAAAATAAATAATTATGTATATATTTATTTTTTTCCACATTTATTTATTTATTCTTTTATTTATTTATACATTTATTCATTTCTATTTTTATTCATTTCCACATTTATTCATTTCTACATTTATTCATTTCCACATTTATTCATTTATACATTTATGTATTTCTACATTTATTTATTTTTACATTTATTTATTTATACATTTATTTATTTTTACATTTCTTTGTCGGTAGGGTAATGAGGAGGGCGTGGTTTTCCTCAGACATAGCAATCGAGCTCAGAGTAGGCGAGGGCAAAGCGTTGAGACCACAGTGACACCTTGTGGTGTGGCTGAAATACAATAAGTATAGCCTACTGACGTCGATACTGTCTGTGATGAATGACTTGGATAGGTACAGTGGGGAGAACAAGTATTTGATACACTGCCGTTTTTGCAGGTTTTCCTAGTTACAAAGCATGTAGAAGTCTGTAAATTTTATCATAGGTACACTTCAACTGTGGGAGACAGAATCTAAAACAAAAATCCAGAAAATCACATTGTATGATTTTTAAATAATTAATTTGCATTTTATTGCATGACATAAGTATTTGATCACCTACCAACCAGTAAGAATTCCGGCTCTCATAGACCTGTTAGTTTTTCTTTAAGAAGCCCTCCTGTTCTCCACTCATTACCTGTATTAACTGCACCTGTTTGAACTCGTTACCTGTATAAAACACACCTGTCCACACACTCAATCAAACAGACTCCAACCTCTCCACAATGGCCAAGACCAGAGAGCTGTGTAAGGACATCAGGGATAAAATTGTAGACCTGCACAAGGCTGGGATAGGCTACAGGACAATAGGCAAGCAGCTTGGTGAGAAGACAACAACTGTTGGCGCAATTATTAGAAAATGGAAGAAGTCAATCTCCCTCGGTCTGGGGCACCATGCAAGATCTCACCTCGTGGGGCATCAATGATCATGAGGAAGGTGAGGGATCAGCCCAGAACTACACGGCAGGACCTGGTCAATGACCTGAAGAGAGCTGGGACCACAGTCTCAAAGAAAACCATTAGTAACACACTACGCCGTCATGGATTAAAATCCTGCAGTGCACGCAAGGTCCCCCTGCTCAAGCCAGCGCATGTCCATGCCCGTCTGAAGTTTGCCAGTGACCATCTGGATGATCCAGAGGAGGAATGGGAGAAGGTCATGTGGTCTGATGAGACAAAAATAGAGCTTTTTGGTCTAAACTCCACTCGCCGTGTTTGGAGGAAGAAGAAGGATGAGTACAACCCCAAGAACACCATCCCAACCGTGAAGCATGGAGGTGGAAACATCATTCTTTGGGGATGCTTTTCTGCAAATGGGACAGGACGACTGCACCGTATTGAGGGGAGGATGGATGGGGCCATGTATCGTGAGATCTTGGCCAACAACCTCCTTCCCTCAGTAAGAGCATTGAAGATGGGTCATGGCTGGGTCTTCCAGCATGACAACGACCCGAAACACACAGCCAGGGCAACTAAGGAGTGGCTCCGTAAGAAGCATCTCAAGGTCCTGGAGTGGCCTAGCCAGTCTCCAGACCTGAACCCAATAGAAAATCTTTGGAGGGAGCTGAAAGTCTGTATTGCCCAGCGACAGCCCCGAAACCTGAAGGATCTGGAGAAGGTCTGTATGGAGGAGTGGGCCAAAATCCCTGCTGCAGTGTGTGCAAACCTGGTCAAGAACTACAGGAAACGTATGATCTCTGTGATTGCAAACAAAGGTTTCTGTACCAAATATTAAGTTCTGCTTTTCTGATGTATCAAATACTTATGTCATGCAATAAAATGCAAATTAATTACTTAAAAATCATACAATGTGATTTTCTGGATTTTTGTTTTAGATTCCGTCACTCACAGTTGAAGAGTACCTATGATAAAAATTACAGACTTCTACATGCTTTGTAAGTGGGCAAACCTGCAAAATCGGCAGTGTATCAAATACTTGTTCTCCCCACTGTATATGGCCAAAATCTTATATCACGGGTTAAGTCATATCACCCTAACGGTAGGCTACTGTGTGACATGGATAGGCTACTCTTTATTCCAGACATGGCCGTAGAACATCGTCTGATCTGGATTTGTAAAATGTCCTGGGCTAACAAACATGAACACCAACAACTTCAACAGATCTGATAACAGGGACTCTGAAATGGAAGCGCTTGATATTTTCCATTACCGGTCAGAACACACGGAAAGGAAGCAGCGTACCTATAGGCTATAGTGAAGTCGACGCAAGCATATTGATCAATGCATTTGAAACGAGACCACAAATTCACTTCACATTCATATTTCCTATTTGTACATGCACAACATGTGACAAACACAAACACTATACAACGCATATTTCAAAGATCCAAAATAGAACGAGGCGTCTGTTACAGTAGAACATTTTGTCGCGTCGCATCACTTCATAACATAGAGGAGACATAACTTTTATTTTCGGAACTGTCAGTTTACAGTTAGCCCGTTAGGCTAATTTATGTGTATCTTTATGCCTACCATGCATATTAGACCAACGCAAACGAAAAAACCATTATACTCAGTAGCCGCGTTTCCATTACAGATTTGCGATATTTACTAAATGTCGATAAAAAACTATTGCGAAATGACGGCGTTACCATTACTAATGACTAATGACTAATTACTAATTACTAAATGACTAAAACTTATTTTTTTCCTCTCGCGATAAGTCATTCCAAAAAGTATGCCACGTATGTTGGTAGGTTTATGTATATCCCAGCCACCGCAATAGCCATTATTTTTAATGGAAGGAGACGTAGGCGTGTTATTCAAGCATTAATTAAAATTAAAAGAGTGAAATGTTTGAATTTGCATGGTGGTAACTCAAAGTTTTTTTTTTTACCATTTCGTTATTTTGGCTTGAAATTTCGTTTGTTAGAAATATGAACTGAACTTAGAAATGCTTTTGAAATTTAATTTGCGTTTAATAAACAAAAAACATTTTTGAAATGAAGACAGCGTTTGGAGTGGAGTGCATGCAAAATAATCCGTTCCCTGAATCAACGGCCTTTGTTGTTATTGTGAGTGTACACAAATAAAAGTAGACAATTTATAGTTTATAATTATGTCTTGCACTTATCTGTATGGCTAAAAATGACAGAGTATTGTGAGTTGTTTCCGCTGTCATAAAGGAAAATATCCATCAGAATGCGCCGGTGCCTTCGTCGGCCATGGGTTAAAGAAAACGTAGTCTATTTAGTTTCATAGTTAGGCTATGTTTAAATATTAGCCTATAATATTATTTTTTTTTAATTTCATATGTTGATTATGAAAAGTGAGCAGCATGAGTAAGATAGGCTATACATCATAAGATGCATATGTCTGGAGACATGGAGTGGGGTCAGACATGATTTTGACCACTTAATTGAGTATTGTTTTGTACAAAGTCTTTCTTTAAAGTGAATTTCGTTTTGTAATTTAATTGTAATTTTGATCAATGTTTCATCAACTAATTGCCTGTATATTTAACAAATACGAAGCAAACCAAGAACGTCGGGAATGGATTGACGTGCGTAACGAAACCACTTGCCTGTTTCCGCGGCCTTTGAGTAAGGCTGAAACTTTAGCGTCTTTCTGTTTTTAATACATTTCTTGAATATATGTCTTAATTACAGTAGGCCTATAGATAGTTATGATATTTGTGGCTGCACCGAGGTCCGTCATTACTAGGTTAAAGTTACGCCACTGAGGCTAATCATGTCCATGGCATTCTCCTAATAAGGACATATGTTGAATAAAAAATAATATGTAGGCCCTATGTGGCAGCAATGCGTCACCGTACCAGGTGACCTGTAAATGCGAAAAAACTTTTTCCATTGCAGTTTTGCGAAAATTTCCTTTTTCGAATTGCCTGAAAAACCACCTCATGTGAACATAAAAACTTTTTTGCGATATATGAAAGTTTTTGCGAAATTGACGTTTCCATTGGGCGTATTTTCGAATCGCAATTTCAATTTGCGCAATTTGAAGGGTAATAGAAACGCGGCTAGTGATGCTGTGACTGTCCACACGTGAAGTGACGCGACGCTACAAAATGTTCTACTGTAACCGACGCCTCGTTCTATTTTGGATCTTTGAAATATGCGTTGTATTTTAAGCGTTTGTCACATGTTGTGCATGTACAAATAGGAAATATGAACGTGAAGTGAATTTGTGGTCTCATTTCAAATGCATTGATCAATATGCTTGCGTCGACTTCACTGTAGCCTATAGGTGCGCTGCTTCCTTTCCGTGTGTTCTGACCGGTAATGGAAAATATCAAGCGCTTCCATTTCAGAGTCCCTGTTATCAGATCTGTTGAAGTTGTTGGTGTTCATGTTTGTTAGCCCAGGACATTTTACAAATCCAGATCAGACGATGTTCTACGGCCATGTCTGGAATAAAGAGTAGCCTATCCATGTCACACAGTAGCCTACCGTTAGGGTGATATGACTTAACCCGTGATATAAGATTTTGGCCATATACCTATCCAAGTCATTCATCACAGACAGTATTAACGTCAGTAGGCTATAGACCAATTATCTGTTTGTAAACATACAGGATGCGCGCGCAGCTAGGTTGCAGAAAACCCAGGAGAGATAGCGTTTAGGCCTACGTATAGAAAATTACATGGATACGGTAGAAAATCGTTAGATTTAAAAAGATTATGGATTATTTATAGATGTATATTTATAGATGACTAATTATAGATAATTAGATGTTATTTTCAAAATGTCGTCCGCATATTACAATAGTTTGTCACCCAGCGATAAGGAGTGTTATTTAACGAAATTAACGTTAGTGAGTGGAATACGTCTTACAGATCCGTTTGCCATACCATCTTGTCAATGGGTAAACGATGAAACGAAATGGCCAAGCATCCAGTGGAAAACGTGCATACCACGGGGAAAAAACTGCATATACTGTCAAATAGATATTTTTAATATTTCTTTTTTTGTCCATCTATTGAAAGTCTAGGCAATCAAAAATTTCTTCTGAAAAGATAACTTTATTTGATCAAGCTTTTAAGCTTTTTTTTTCATATATAGGCTAAACGATCAATTACCATTACAATTATCTCACAAATATTTGATAACTCAATGTTTTTTTTACAATGGGGTGATTTTGTTGCAATAGCTTACACAGCACAAGGAAGCTTGATTTCAAATGGTAAATTAAATTTAAAAAGACAAGTAAACAGTAATAAAATAAGAACAATTAACAAATTACTAACAATAGCACAAATAAATACATTAGAATAAAGATACAAATGAAATAGACTACTTTATTTTTCAGGTAGGTCTAACTGACCTTTTATTCAGGTAAGAAACTGAATAAAAAAAACAAAGTAATCAGATTTAAAATAACATTGGATAATCTTCACTGTAAAAAATTAAATACAGATTAATCCATTAAAGTTACACAAGTTAATGAGTCAAGAGCAGTAAGTGATCGTTTGTCTTTTTGTAGTTTGAATAACATTAACAATATTCGGCTGCTGTCCCTTTAAGACCTGACGCACGCATGGATCCAAAATACTGTTGCTGTTACACAACATTCTTCCTGAACTGTTGAAGACTGTGTTTACGCTAATACTCACCAAGATGGACATTGTGACATTATTTTTGAGTGTATTTGACCATTAATAAGCTGGGAAAAGGAGCTCATTTTTGCACTTGTATGTCAGAGGCGGCTTTATTACTGTAGGCTATGTGTGCGCGCTTCAGATGTGAGCGCGAAATATGCGGGAGTGAACTGCAGAGTCGGGCATTTTTAATTTGGTCCTCTTTCCAATCGGCTCTTCTGAGGGCTTGTAACCAAAGACGTCTGCGGTTGGCATTAAAAGTACTGTGAGTTGATGGTATTCGGTAAAACTTAAGACCACTGTTTACAGATTTACGATTCTGGCATCCCACTGCACAACATGACATTTTCCCGATCGTCTTTTGCAACCGACATGCGCAGTTGAACCTGCGTGACGTAGGCTGATAATTGGTCTATAACTTATTGTATTTCAGCCACACCACAAGGTGTCACTGTGGCCTCAACGCTTCGCCCTCGCCTACTCTGAGCTCGATTGCTATGTCTGAGGTAAACCACACCCTCCTCATTACCCTACCGACAAAGAAATGTAAAAATAAAAAAATGTAGAAATACATAAATATAAAAATAAATAAATGTAGAAATGAAATGTGGAAATGAATAAAAATAGAAATGAATAAATGTATAAATAAATAAAAGAATAATGTGGAAAAAAATAAATATATACGTAAGGAAATAAATGTATAAATAATTATTTATTTTTGTTTTTCTATGTATATTTATTTATATATTTATTTATTTATTTTTGCTTTTTTTACATTTCTTTGTATATTTATTTATGTATTTATTTATTTTTAATTTTAGCAGCTATGGAATTCCATATTTTTCAAGTTTTGGCTATGTAAAATGAAACATCTTGTGCTACATCTAAGCCGCAAACTACACTCGCCTAAAATGAGGTGACAGACGTCACAATCAGAAATCATTTTGGACCCTGTTGGAGGGGGTCTGCATCAGCACAGTGAGAGCGCTTCCTGTTGAGATGAATCATCTGTGTAAAAACAAAACGGGGTGTTTTGGAACTTCGGCTTCAGTAAGTTTGTGGTGTTCTGTGATTTTGTTTTAACCTTGCTTACTTTAGTTAGTTGTGTGACGGGTGACCTGCTACCTTCCACCTTGTGGCCAAGCAACAGCTTTTAGGTGACAGGAGCACAGCAGGACACATACGCACAGACACACACAAATTTGCTGAACCCTCTTGAGAGTGCCAGTCTGTTTCTTAAGCCATAGGCTCTGCCGTCATAGTATGTCAAATTCATCTTATGTAGATGAAAAAGACATTTATCATGACATACATGTTTTATATACAGCATTACCCCTATTTCTTGACACTACAAATTACAAGCACCACTGTGAAATGATAGTTTTTATTATTATTGTTATTTTTCAATAGAGTGGAAGCCAGAGAATCTATCAATGATAAAGATTCAATACACTGCTTTCAATGCAATTAGCTTGATTTACATACATTTTTGTTTGTCACTTAGTGTTCAAACAAATTATACTTACAAATACTGACGTGTTGTTTTCCACTGTGCTTTTCAGCACATGCGTCACAAGTGCATTGCCACAGGTTGTGGTGAGACACGAATGCTTGATGCTTCAGTTGCCACCATAGCAACAGTGAAACATCACAATTTGCTAAACCTTAATTTAACAAGACCAGCTTCTCCCAGGCAATTCCATGCTATTGTGTTTTCCCTGAATGTGATTATTGTGTTCTGTTGGAAGGTTTTGAATGGCTGTAGTTTTTTTTGTACTTCATATTTCTTCATATTTCTCTAATACAAAATATGTAGTTTGTACCTTTTGAAAATGTACACATTTTTTTCACACTAAAGAATACAAATGTGCATATATTTTATGATTAATTGTTTAAAGTTTATTTCTACTGTTGAGGTACACCATCTAACATGGCAAATTAAGACCTATGTGTTAGCAAATCTGTGGATTTTTTTTTTTTTAATGAATATGATGCTCACCCTGAAAGCCAGCTTCAACCAGCCTTTGAGCTGGTTTAGCCAAGCTGGGAAACCAGGTAAACTAGCAAACCACCTCAGGCTGTTTAAACAGGGTGTATGATCCCATAATCCCACTGCTCTTTGTGGGGTTTTGTCTTTTGAACTGAATTGTTTCTACTAGCCCAGATATGGTTTGATCTACCTTACACTTTGAGAAAATCCTCTTAAATCTAAAGCCTCATGAGGATTTTCAAATATCCTTAAGTGTCGTTGTAATGGTTGAGCTGTATAGATAATCCAACAGACGATGCGTGACAGAATTATCGATCAGGAATAACTTTAATAAACACAGAAGAGAACACAACCTACCATAACTTTAACATGAGACAATGAACAGAAGTAAAAGAGGGCTTAAATGCATAGAGGAAGATCATTAATGGAACAGGAAACTAATTAAAAACAATGACGACTAATAATGAACTAGAACTTAGGCAAATGGTGAAAATGAAAACTATGACTAAAAACTAAACAAGACAATGAAACTAAAGATGATGTCACATTACACATAGTGGGAGGAGCCAGCGTGGAGATTGAAGGAACCAGAGGATGACCCAGATACGAGACAGGATGAAGGCCCATGGCGGAACTGATGGAGGGAGAAGCCAGACTGGAGTCAGGAGCCTGACCAAGTGAGGTGGAGACGTGATGACGAGACCCAGGTGGAACAGATAAGACATCGAGCCAGAGTGACGCTGAAGGCTTGGAGGGCCAAGGTGGAGCCGCATGTGCAGACCGGGGCGAAGACAGTGGGAGTGAGGAAAATGGAGAAAACGGAGGCAAGGAGGAGTCTGGCGGAGTCAGAGTGGTGGAGGGTTGGAGCGCAGCTGACTCGGAAGTCCGAGGTGATGCCAGAGTGAAGAGGGACCAAGGTGGAGCCTGAGTGATGACAGACTATGGTAGAGCTAAGGGCGAGTTAAGCCAAGGTGGAGCCAATGGGTCGGAAGGCCGAGGTGGAGCCTTGTGTTCGGAAGCATGAAGTGGAGCTGAGGGATCCACGGGCCAAGGCAGAGCTGATGACTGGGGGATCCGTGCAGCTGGGCACAGTCACTGGAGGAGCCAAGGGGCTGAAGAAAGACAGTGGAGATGAGGCCAAGGAACTGGATGGCTTTGGCAGAGGAGGTAGAGGGAGGCTGGGTGGGACAATCCACAACGAAGGAGCCTTGGAGCTGGGCAGAGCCAATGGCAATGAAGGCGACGTGGAGCTGGGCTTATCTAGCGGCAATAAAGATGACTTGGAACTGTCTTGACCAACGATGACGAAGATGACTTGGAACTGGACTTATCCAGTGGCGATGAAGATGACTTGGAACTGGGCTTATCCAGCAGAGATGTAGACTTGGAACTGGACGGGACTAGGCGAGACAGTAGACCAGGAAACATCATATCATAATCCAGCTCATATAATAATTCAGCAGGCATCCAGCTTATAGTGTGCACCTCAGTGACGGGAGTGTGGGCAGGTTCAAATCCATTCTGACGAACTACACTAATATGCCCTCGATGATAGACACTGATGCCGGTTCACACACCTGGACACACTCCATGAAAGGATGAAAGTAGCCTCTGGCGATCACTCTGGCTTATCTTTCATGGCGGGCTCAGAGTCTGCGGTGAGCTATGGCTGTTCCTCTGCAGGCATGGCTGAAGGCTGACTGGGCTCTTGGTCTGGAGTGGGGCTCGATGGCAAAATGGTTGCACTGCACCAGAACCCACTCCACATACTCTGCAAAGTTTCCTCAAGGCCCTTCCATGGGCAGGCGAGATTGAGAAAGTCCCTTGTGTGATCCTTGAGGAAGCGATCCCCCTGCTCCAGCAGGAGACTAACAGCAGGAGTGTCCATTTTTCCTTTTGCTGTTTCTTGTACTCGTGTTGAGGGTCTCACGTTCTGTAACGATTGAGATGTATATATAATCCAACAGACGATGCATGACATAATGAATGATCAAGAAAAACTTGAATAATCACAGAAGAGAACACATCTACCATAACTTTAACGTGAGACAATGAACAGAAGGAACAGAGGACTTAACCCTCTGAACGCGCGTGCGCATTTTGCTTGATTTTTCCTCATGACAGTGTAAAACAACTTAAAATACTCCTAAAATACTAAAATACTCATTTTTGGCCTCGCAGACATGAAAGATATGTCTTTACAAAGCTTAAAGTGTCTACTTTTATTTGTGTACACTCAAAATAAAAACTAAATGTTCTGCTTTCGCTAAATAAAGAAAACAAACAGGATGCGCGTCTCTCCGTGAAGTCCACCCTGAAATGCATCTGAAAATGAAATGTAACTCAGCGAATACTTGCCACACACACATGACAGGTATCTCTTTAGAAAGCCTGGAATGTCTGCTTTTAAATGAAGTAATGTATATAAAAAACTCTGTTTATATTCTATAACAGAGAATTAAATATTCTCTGTTTATGTAATCCGTATGAAAACAGCGAGAGGTACAGTTTCTCAAGCGAGCCTCATTATCTTTAATGTGACCACACCCACGCGCGCACAAAGGGATTCACATGCTAATTGTCCACGTGAAGGAACGCAAACCTGTAAACGCCCCCATCACCTCAAAACAAAGAATCATCTTCATCATTCTTCTGCTTTTCATGGAAGACACGCTGTGAGTTTACCTTGGATTTACCTCAATAAGAAGAACGCGATTTTAAGATGAGAATTTTTAAGGTAAAACATTTCTTCTCACTTATATTAGCGTTATTGTTGCATAAACTTCACATTGTAGGCTACTAGTTGAACTATTGCTAGACTAAAATGTGTGAAATCAACGGAAACATGTTGAAAATTAAATATAGACAGGTAGGCAACCTTTCAATGCTAAATAAAGATACACGTATGACATGAGGGTATTTTTATGCTCTATAATATTAAACACAGCATGATATAAAAGTAGGGCTGCCAACTGTCCCGTATTAGCCCGGACGTCCCGTATATTGGGCCTAAATGTCCCGTACGTGACCTCCCTTGTCCCGTTTATTGACTGCTACGCTCATCTAACCACTGAGGGGTCGTTCACATATGTTGCGTCTTTTGCGCACTCAAGTTCGTTATTTTAAATGTAGACGCACGACAAGCGTGCACAAAATAGAGAGCAACGACGTTGTGATGCTCATGCGGTGCGGCGTGCTCATTTTTCCCAGATGCGTCTATGCCTCACCGAGATGAAAACGCTTAACGGCAGACACCACGGGAGCATTTAGTTTGTTCTGCAAACTAGGTGTGTTCGAGTAAAACGCCTTTAAATGTGGCAGGAACATCTGTTTGTGTATGCATTTGTAGATTATATTGCAAACAAGTCATGATATTCAACTGTGATACTGTAATGGGAGATCCATGTTGAAAACAGTTGTTAATTTTTTTCAGGATTCTTTGATGAATAGAAAGTAAAAAAAAAAAACAGCATTAATCTGAAATAGAAAGCTTTTGTAACATTAAAATGTCTTTACTGTCTGTCTTGACACGTTTAATGCATTCTTGCTGAACAAAACTATTAATTTCTTAAAAATTATTAATTATTAATAAAACTATTAATTTAAAACAAATTCTTACTGACCCCAAACTTTTGAACGGTAGCATATAATGCTACAAAAGCTTTAGATGGTTTGTGTCTAACAGTTGACATTTATTTCTATGACGTTAACATTCTTTTTTAGGATTAAATTGTGCATTAATAGGTTAAGCAAAACAAATGTGTTTATATCTGAGAGCCTTTTATACACACACTTAACTGCAGACACTGAAATAACATACACTTTGAGTGTCCCTTATAAAGAACCACGATTGTCCCTTATTTTTGTCCCACTTTTTGTCCTTCGTTGTGTATGTTTGGATTATGTTATGTTGTAAATAAATGCAAACAAATCAAAAAGCCATTCTTTTAATCTCTTCACATTCTTTGTTCAAGTTACCTCACAGTTCCATTCAGCTGATAGGGCCATCAGGGGAGGGTCTTTGTCTTTCTCAGGTGTGAAAAACATCAATATTCATGATGATTCACGCCCTCCCCGCATAAGCCTTCCTGACACAAAACATGTCTTACAAATTTTAAATCAGTATATTGTTTTATGTAAATGAGTGGCCAGAGTAATTTTTACATCATCTTGAAGCAAAAATTCTAGCCTACGTGATCCAGTTTTCAAAAGTCTTGTGAACAAATATTCAGTATGGGTTTTATAGCCTTGCAAAGTCAACAACAGTGACTTAATTTTTTTTCTTTCCACAAACCACGCATAAATGTAATTTTCTCAAAACTACGAACTTTTACACACATGCTGCTCACATATTATTGTAGCAGAGTTTGTGCTGAATACAGTGTAATCAGACTTTAGCCATGAAAATGTTACAGAAATAAGCTCAAATGTCAGGGCATGTCAAAACACCTCCAGGGCCCAGAAAACAGCTCAGGGCTCAGAGGGTTAAATACACAGAGGAAGATCTTTAACAGAACAGGGAACAGGTGAGATCTAATTAGAAACCATGACGATTAATGATGAACTAAAACTCGGGCAAATGGTAAAAATCAAAACTGTGACTAGAAACTAAGCAAGACAATGAAACTAAACATGACAGTGACTGTATCCAATCAATGATAAAAACAAGTTCAAAGGATCTTTTGAACACCATTCTCTTGTTCTTGTCAAGTACAGTCCAGTTAAGTTTACTATAGACTTTTTAATTTAATACTCTGTAAGAGTTATGTTAAGCTTCATTGTGTTTTTGTTCATGTTTTATGGTTTCTTGTATATCCTTTCAGTGTAGCGTTCTCCTTACCCTTGTTAGTGTCTTTGGTTACTCATGAGTTAATGATTATATTCATCTGTCTCCCATTTAGTTCCCTTGTTAACCCTGTGTATATATGCTCCCTGATCCCTCTGTTCAGTCCTTTGTCAGTTTTCATCGTTATGTTACGTGGCAATAATGCTCTTCTGGAGCGGGATGGACGATATCCTCAGTCAGATGCTGCTCTGGGGGGAGGATCATTGTCCTTTGACTGAGTTTGTGGATTACACCTTGTGGGTATGCAAATCCTCCCTCACTGTGATGGAGTCGTCGAGGACGACGCCATCACCAACTCCTACTCCCCAGCACATATTCCATCACCAGCATTCATCTCTCTGCCCACTCCAGATTGGATTCATCATCCTAGAGTCCTGGACAACATGAGAGATCTTCTGCTGCAGACCTGAGTTCGATGCCTGAACCTGCAACGAATATATAGCCTGAGCCAATGCCCTACACAAACCACATGCGAGAGCTGCCTCCCACCACGGAGCCAGAGTCAGCCAACGTGTCTGGATGCTTTCACTGCGAAGCCAGCTCCCACCCTTACTCCCACCCCTGAACTCGCTCCAAGTCACCTGTTTGATGACCCAGTCCTATTCTGTTACCTTCCCGCCCCATTGTCTCCATCAAGTCACAGTCACTCACCTGCTTCACTGTCTCGTAGCTCCTCGGCACTGACTCCCGCCAGCTCTTCGGTGTTGCCTCGGGCCACTGCACCACTAGCTCTGCTTTGTGAGGCGGATCTCCTGGCTGCACCTCAGGCCTCCAGGCCCATGTCTCCACCGTGGCCTGTCAGTCCATCTGCTCTGCCTTGGCTCTGCACTCCTTCAGCTCCACCATAGTCCGCCATTACTAAGGATCCACCGGGCTCCCTCCTCCCTCCATGTCCACCTTGGTCTCTCATCACCCTGGTTTCATCTCGGACTTCCTCCACCCCTTCAGCTCCACCGGGTTCCCCCTTCCTCCTTCTCTTCTCTACGGTTCATCAGTGCATGTTAATTTAAAGGATAAAAATGTTTGTGTCGTAATAATTAATATCTTGCTAATTTGCCTCTTTATTTAATATCATTGTCAAGGAGAAACAGTTGATGGAAGTTTAAAGTATTAAAATAAACATTTTCTGTTTCTTAATAATAATATTTATTTTTAATCCAAATGCTGAGTATTTAGTTCAAACATATTCTCTTCTCTTTTTATACTCATTTAGCATCTATAGCCAATTGATTGAATCACTATATCATGGCAGTTGTTTTTCGATCTGTAGTTTGACATTCAGGATGTGGCTCAGTCTTCTCAGCATGAGAGAATGTGAGGTGGAGGAGAGCTATGAACAGACAAGATGAACAGAGCTGCTAATTAGCCAAGCAGAAATAAACCAGTTGTCAGTCTAATATGCGACTGCTGTGCTTCACTCACATGAGACTCCCACCCACCCAGAAGAGAGGAATCGTGAGCATCTTGAGTCAGCTGAATGAGTTCAGACAGATTTGTCAAGTAATTGGACGTGGATATTGTATTTTTGAAATGTAGTTTACAAGGTTATTGGTGTATTGCTATTACAATGAATTAATTACCCAGGTATCAATTATGATAGAGGAAAATTGTATTGCTCTTTTAAAGCTCAGAAGACTTAAATGGATAGGCCATCCAAAAAGGAAAATTCTGTCATCAGTTTTCTGTAATCTCATTTGAATCTGTGGAACAGTGAAAGGAACGTTCCTATCTGGCTTCAATATGGACAAAAAGTACCATAAAACTATCCTAATAGTAGTGCATAGGACTACTGTAGTATGCACTATTTTCCAAGTTTTCTGAAGTCAAATGATATGTAAGACCAAACAGACCAAATTTAAGTCACTGATGATTTAGTACATGATATCATATTAGTACATGTATCAAAAAATCAAATCACCTTTATTTATATAGCGCTTTTTACAATGCCAATTGTTTCAAAGCAGCTTTATCAACTGGCCAGAATTTTGAGACCGCAATAGACGTGATGGAGTATAATGCGTTAAGAGCTCGCTCAAGTACTGGGGAGCTAAACCATTTAGTGCTTTGTAAGTAATCAGCAAGATTTTAAAATGTATACAATGTTTAATAGGGAGCCAATGCAGTGTTGACAGAACCGGGCTAATATGGTCATACTTCCTGGTTCTAGTAAGAACTCTAGCTGCTGCGTTTTGGATAAGCTGCAGTATATTTATTAAGCGAGCAGGGCAACCACCCAGTAGAGCATTACAATAATATAGCCTTGAGGACATGAACGCATGAACTAACTGTTCAGCATTTTGCATTGAAAGCATGTGCTGTAATTTAGATATATTTTTAAGATGGTAGAATGTAGTTTTACAGATGCTAGAAACGTGGCTTTCAAATGAGAGATTGTATCAAAGAGCACACCCAGGTTCCTAACTGACGACGAGGACTTGACAGAGCAGCCATCGAGTGTTAGACAGTATTCTAGGTTACTACTTGTGGAGTTTTTTTGTCCAATGATTAAAAATTCATTTTTTTCTGAATTAATTTGCAGGAAATTACTAGTCATCCAATTTTTATATCAGCTATGCATTCCGTTAATATTGTGAATTGGTAAGTTTCGTCAGGGCGTGAAGAAATATAGAGCTGAGTATCGTCAGCATAACAATGAAAACTAACGCCATGCTTCCTAATAATATCTCCCAGTGGTAGCATGTACAGGGTGAAAAGCAACGGTCCTAGCACTGAGCCCTGCGGTACTCCATACTGAACTTGTGATCGGTGTGACATCTCTTCATTTACTGCTACAAACTGATAATGGTCAGATAAGTATGATTTAAACCATGCCAATGAAATTCCACTAATGCCAACATAATTTTCGAGTCTATTCAAAAGAATGTTGTGGTCGATAGTATCGAATGCAGCGCTAAGATCGAGTAACACTAACAGAGATATACTACAACTACGATCAGATGATAAGAGTAAATCATTTGTAACTCTGATGAGAGCAGTCTCAGTACTATGATACGGTCTAAATCCTGACTGGAAATCCTCACAGATACCATTTCTTTCTAAAAAGGAGCATAATTGTGAGGACACTACCTTTTCTAGTATTTTTGACAGAAAGGGTAGATTTGAGATTGGCCTGTAATTGACTAATTCTGTAGGATCAAGTTGCGGTTTTTTAATAAGTGGTTTAATAATAGCCAACTTAAAAGTTTTCGGTACATATCCTAATGACAAGGATGAATTAATGATATTAAGAAGAGGATCTATGACCTCTGGAAGCATCTCTTTTAGTAGTATAGTCGGTATAGGGTCGAGCATACATGTTGTTGATTTTGATGATTTAACGAGTTTAGCCAATTCTTCTTCTCCTATAGCAGTGAATGAGTGGAATTTTTCCTGATGTGATACTGTAGTAGACGGCTGCATGGTTATAATTTTTGTCCTAATATTATCAATCTTACAAGTAAAGAAGTTCATAAAGTCATTACTGCTGTGCTGTTTACAAACATCAGAAGTTGAAGCTTTATCTTTGGTTAATTTAGACACTGTATCGAATAAATACCTAGGGTTGTGTTTGTTTTCTTCTAAGAGAGTCGAGAAATAAGTAGATCTAGCAGTTTTTACGGCCTTTCTGTATGCAATCATGCTCTCTTTCCACGAAATGCGAAAAACTTCCAGTTTTGTTTTCTTCCAGCTGCGCTCCATTTTTCTGGCTGCTGTTTTAAGGGCCCGGGTGTGCTCGTTGTACCACGGCGTTGGACTATTTTCTTTAATCTTCTTTAAGCGCCTGGAAGCATATTTGAAACTAGACTTCTGAGTAATACCGAAGATATTATTATAAATTACAGCAACACCTCCCCCTTTACCTTTCAGACGCGGCTCGTGTTTATAACAATAATCTTGGGGGGTGGACTCATTTAAAGTAATGTATTCGTCAGGTTTTAGCCAGGTTTCTGTCAAACACAGCACATCTAGATTATGATCTGTAATCATATCATTAACAATAAGCGCTTTTGAGGAAAGGGATCGAATATTCAGCAGCCCGAGCTTTATCATTTGATCATCTGTATTATATCTGTTGTTTATTTGTTGGACATCAATTACATTTTTACAGTTGAATGGTTTTGATGGTTTTTTGTATTTACTAATTCGTGGAACAGACAAAGTCTCTATGTGATAATATCTAGGTGAAAGAGTCTCTATGTGCTGGGATTTATCTGACTTCTGTGACGTGAGACAGCTAGCAGGCGGTCGGTTAAGCCAGTCCGTCTGCTTCCTGACCTGGGCCCCAGTTAGTCAAGGTTTAGCTCTAAGACTATGTGCCGAATTACTAGAGAGAAGAGCGGCACCATCCCAGGAAGGATGAATACCATCTTTTTTCAACAGGTCAGGTCTGCCCCAAAAGCTTTTCCAATTGTCTATGAACCCTATGTTATTTTGCGGACACCACTTAGACAACCAGCCATTGAGTGATGATAGTCTGCTAAGTATCTCATCACTCCGACGAACAGGGAGGGGACCAGAGCAAAAAACGTCATCTGCCATTGTACTTGCGAGTTCACACACCTCTTTAATGTTAATTTTGGTGATCTCCAACTGGCGAAGTCGAACATCATTAGTGCCGACGTGAATAATAATCTTAGAGAATTTACGATTAGCATTAGCCAGCACTTTTAAATTTGCTTTGATGTCAGGCGCTCTGGCTCCTGGTAAACATGTGACTATGGTGGCTGGTGTCTCTGTTTTCACGTTCCGTGTAATAGAATCGCCAATAACTAGGGCACTTTCAACAGGATTCTCAGTGGGTGCATCACTGAGTGGGGAGAACCTGTTTGATGTTCTAATCGGAACGGAAAAGTGTTTTTTTTTGATCCGCGACTATGCTGTCTCACCGTCACCCAGTTGCCCTGCTGCACGGGCTCTACAGCCGGAACCAAACAATGTACAGAGTTCACTAAGCTGTTCGCATCCAAATCAGTGTCTAAAGCTGTTACATTCTCACTACTCTCAAATAAAGTCTGGATGCGTGTCTATAATTCTGAAATCTTCTCCGTCAGCCTGACTATCTCCTTACATTTATCACATGTGAAGCCCTGTTCGCCAACGGAGAAAGATATACTAAACATGAAACATGCAGTGCAAGTGACAATGACAGGAGAAGAAGACATGGCTTACCGTATTTGTTGATTAATCCAACTCAACACAGTTGTTTAATGAACTCAGAAAACAAGAGACCCGAGTGCAGAGATGGCAAGCTAACAGGCTAGCAAAATGCTAACGCGTGATAGTGATTTAGATTAAAAGCTAGCGATGTCAGATTTACATGATCATGATCATCATGTATATCATGTATATACATGATATACATGATATCATACTTGATTTATTTAGTTAGTTAATTAGTTACTGAGTTTTACCCTGAGTTTTCAGTTGTTTTTCCTAAAATTCTTTTGGTGAGATTACTTCCCTTTGTGAAAAAGAAGTACACTTTAGCATACTTTTAAAAAAAGAGTACTTATTATGGAAATAATATGCTTTATATAACTATGTTTTCAGACACTCAATTGCATGTTAATCGCAATTAAATGAAATTAAATACAATTAGCTGAACTTTAGAGTGTTTTTTTAAATTACTTTTATTGTGTTTGAAATGGTTAAAATGTACTGCACTTACGGTAAATGAAAATACATTTTAATGGCATTTCTGTTGAAACTTGTGTCAAAATGTCATGTATTGAAAGACATTTGTAATTGCATTGTTAATGATTCAGTTGCAATTTAGTAAAATATATTAAGTTTAAATATTTAATAACATACTATAGCACATGTAAAGAACATGATTATAGTTTTAACTGTAGTATGTTAGTCAACACAATAAGTGTACTTTAAAGAACGATAAATATTATTAAAAAATTTAATTTGACATTACATAGTTACTTTTAAAATTTTTACTTATAGTCATGAAAGTGTACTTACTTTAAGTGGCCTTTTAATTCAGTAATGGTATATTATTTGCAATTTTTTAATATACTTTTAAGATTTGAAGTACACTGGTGGTGGTTGAGGAGAGACCCCTGACATGAGTGTAAAGCGCTTTGGGTGTACAGTAGTACATATGAAAGCGCTATATAAATGCCTCATTCATTTACTACAAGTGCACATTCAATACAGTTAAGCACACTTATTTTTCACAAGGGTGGGTCTTTTTCTAAGAAAACTGAGAAAATAAAATGTCATTTTGCTTTCTAAATTTAATCTCATTGGTGTCAAAATGAAAAAATTGAGATATTGAAAAGATGTCATTTGTGATTTCCCTTTTCGTGTTATTTCCTCATCCTCATTATTGTGTCAGTTTGTCTGAAGATGATTTTATTGATTTTGACACAACACACGCACACACACGTTGGATTTTCATGTTTTATGGGGACTTTCCATAGATACAATTATTTTTATACTGTACTAATTGTATATTCTATGCCATTACACTAACCCTACCCCTAAACCTACCCATCACACAAAACTTTCTGCATTTTTACATTTTCAAAAAACATAATTTAGTATGATTTACAAGCTGCTTTCCTCATATGGTCCAAAAAATGTCCCCACATGGACAAGGATTTTGAATATTGCCATTTTGTCCCAATAACGTAGGGTTTACCTGAACCACACACACATTGTGCCTGTGCAAACCCATTACCCAACAAGAACCAAAAGACACAAACAAGAGCAAAAAGACACAACAATTGAACACCTTGTATATCTTTATTATTTTAAACCTAAAGGATGCACAATCAAAAATACTCAAGGTTTTGCTACATCTCAACTAACAACAGCACAAGATTTCAAAAATCCATTTTTTTTCTGACAACAAATATAAAAATGGAAAAAGAGCAGACCTGTGACCAAACAGCAGAAAATCAAGCTTTGGCAGGAATTCAGATGAGACATTTCACCAAATCATCTCAGAGTCCAAGGTTTCGTCCCTGGTTAAATGCAAGCATAGACACCAGCTAAAGCAAGTCGCAAAGCTCTAAACACCTCCATCCATTGAGAAACAGTGAGAATATTACAATGTATCTGATGGAGATACACACTATGGGTAATTGCTCTCATGAGTTATTTACATTGAGGTTCAAAGTAGGAACCATAACATTCTGTACATTTACAATATGTTTTTTGCCATTTGATTTTTGGCCTATATCAATGTTTCATTAATATGTTGTAATGGATCGTACATAAAAATGAGTCTAGCAAGTAGGGTTTCTGTTTTCATATTCTAATGTGAGAGCATGTATGTGTATTTTCTGCTGTTTCAGAAATAAAAGCACAAAACTCCCTGTTTTATCATGCCTTTCAAGATTGTTGTTACCTAACTACATAAGGGGCTTATGGGTATTCTGCTTCCATAATGGGTCATTGACACTCACAGACATTGTGGGGAAACTGCTTGACAAGATTGCAGAGTCATGCCTTTGTACAAACAATAGTTGAATATTAAATACAAAAAAAAAAATTACAACAAAAATAAATATTAATAAATAATAATAAAAAAACAAGCATATGATTAAAACTACGCAGCTAAAAAAATTAAACAATGGACATATGAAAAACAAATGGGCCTGTAGAAATATTAGGGAAATATTAGGGAATTGCGTGCATGTGGACATGATGAAAACCTTTTAAAAAGCAGTGTGGGAAATCTCATTGGCTGTCTGTGTTGGGAGGCTTGACATCATGTTGGGCACTTCCAGCAGGGAGCCATGGAGAAACTGAGCGGGAGGTGGTCTGCTTGGCCATGCTGTAGTGGCTGATGACGGTGTAGAAGCGTCCACGGCTGTTGGCGTCCTGGGCGGTGTAGTAGGCCTCCAGCGAGGCGGGGATGCAGCGCTTGTGCTTTTGAGAAAGGTGTGTAACGTTAGAGCTGTGAATATAGACTCCTGCTTTTGTTGAACAAGCAGTGTTATTTTCAATGCCTCAACATGACAAATGTGCAACACACACATCGCTAATATTCTGTCATTGTCATAGATTAATGTACTCATTACTAAAGAGGACCTATTATGCCCTTTTTCAAAGTCTTGATTTTGTTTTGGGGTCTACTTATGCTTGAATGAAAACATTTTTTTTTTTTTCATATTTTACATTATTGCACAAAAGTGCAATGCGCTCTGATTGGTCGGTTGGACCACTGTGTTGTGATTGGTCAACCGCTTCGAGTGTGTTTGGAAATGTCCCACCCCTTACCATAACCACGAGTTTTAACACACTACCAATCCAACTCAACCAGGCCCCGCCCCTTTATTTTGCTAATGCTTGGGTGGGAATTATTTAAATGAGTAAAAGAGTGCAACAGTCTGATTCCGGAAGTGAAAACTTGATTAATGATAACTTATAAACCTTTAAAGACAGCCTTACTGTGAGCTACGCTGTTGTTAATCGATGGTATTTGCTTCTGCTGAACACATCAGCAAGCATTATTTCAACTTATTTTTAAAATAATCATGTTTAGAAACAGAATTTGTGGTGAAAAAATATATTACCCATGATGCTGTACAGAAAATTCAACCAATCAAAAGAGTTAAAACAAAAAACAAGCAAATCGCGCCAAAAGAGCTCTTTAGCTCTGCCCACTCCCATGAAGAACTGCATATACACCGATCAGGCATAACATTATGACCTAATATTGTGTTGGTCCCCCTTTTGCTGCCAAAACAGCCCTGACCCGTCGAGGCATGGACTCCACTAGACCCCTGAAGGTGTGCTGTGGTATCTGGCACCAAGATGTTAGCTGCAGATCCTTTAAGTCCTGTAAGTTGCAAGGTGGGGCCTCCATGGATCGGACTTGTTTGTTCAGCACATCCCACAGATGCTCGATTGGATTGAGATCTGGGGAATTTGAAGCCAAGTCAACACCTCAAACTCGTTGTGCTCCTCAAACCATTCCTGAACCATTTTTTCTTTGTGGCAGGGCGCATTATCCTGCTGAAAGAGGCCACAGCCACCAGGAAATACCGTTTTCATAAAAGGGTGTACATGGTCTGCAACAATGCTTAGGTAGGTGGTACGTGTCAAAGTAACATCCACATGGATGGCAGGACCCAAGGTTTCCCAGCAGAACATTGCCCAAAGCATCACACTGCCTTCGCCGGCTCGCCTTCTTCCCATAGTGCATCCTGGTGCCATGTGTTGCCCAGGTAAGCGACGCACACGCACCCGGCCATCCACGTGATGTAAAAGAAAACGTGATTCATCAGACCAGGCCACCTTCTTCCATTGCTCCGTGGTCCAGTTCTGATGCTGTTTCGGCGGTGGACAGGGGTCAGCATGAGCACCCTGACTGGTCTGCAGCTATGCAGCCCCATACGCAACAAACTGCGATGCACTGTGTATTCTGACACCTTTCTATCAAAACCAGCATTAACTTCTTGAGCAATTTGAGCTACAGTAGCTTGTCTGTTTGATCGGACCACCCGGGCCAGCCTTCGCTCCCCACGTGCATCAATGAGCCTTGGCCGCCCATGACCCTGTCACCGGTTCACCACTTTTGGACTTCCTTGGACCACTTTTGATAGATACTGACCACTGCAGACTGGGAACACCCCACAAGAGCTGCAGTTTTGGAGATGCTCTGACCCAGTCGTCTAGCCATCACAATTTGGCCCTTGTCAAACTCGCTCAAATCCTTACGCTTGCCCATTTTTCCTGCTTCTAACACATCAACTTTGAGGACAAAATGTTCACTTGCTGCCTAATATATCCCACTCACTAACAGGTTCTGTGATGAAGAGATAATCAGTGTTATTCAATTCTATTTTTCAATTCTTTTATTCTATTCAATCATAATGTTATACCTGATAGGTGTATATGCATATTTTGTATTACACTTAAAATATATATATATATATATATATATATATATATATATAAAATAATTTTTATATTTCTCCATTGTTTTTAACTTGACTGTGCTGTTAGCAAGGCTTCATGGGACTGTAGTTCTCACAGCCCTTGCGACGGCTCTGTTTTGTACCTTTGTATTTTTGTCTGATTTTCAAATTATTTTCTGCTTTAAATCAAAGTTTGTAATGTTATGATTCAGCTGCCTGGCTTGGTTCATGTCATAACACTTGGTATTACGCTTTAACAAAGACTTTTTTAAAATCCATATGTGAGAAATGAATGGAAAAAAAAAACTTCCGGAACCAACGCCGCTGAAAATGTTGGCGGGCACTGTTGCATTCTACATTGTGACGTGTTCATTCCCAGAAGAAAACATTTCAGAGATTTCATTATACATTACATTAAACATCATTACACATTACACACTAAATAAAGCTGAAAAAATGTAAAAAGGCATAGTAGGATCCTTTTAAAGAAATATATATTGTGGAATTTTGTCCAAAAACTACATGGATATGAGTATTATACAATAGTATATAGTACAACTATATGAATTTTGCAGCAACATTTGCAGTTAATGTTCTTATTATGGATTTATTCGTAACATTTGCCAGTTATAAATGGATTAAACAGCCTTATTTTCAGACATTAGTAGTTTAGATGAATTAAATAACCATTACAGATTATATTGAATTTAATTCATTGTTGAAATAATGAGTGTAATTGGCTAATGACTGTAAAAAAATGTTTTCCAAAGGTTTTGAGATATTTGTTACACAGATGTGTTTGATGAAAGAAGAACATGGGTTGTGTGTTTATTCCCTTACCTTATACACAAAGCCATCAGGGCAGGTGTGGTCATAGGTGAAGGCTTTATACACCACCAGGAACACTATGCAGGCCAGAAAAGCCAAGGCCAGTATGATAAGGATGGTCACCTGTATGTTGAAAAAAGACACAATTCAACACTGCGCTCCTCCAGCAATTCTGGAAGTCTTTAAGGTCGCGCTGAATTTGCAATAACCTGTATACACTGCAAAAATAGTTGTGTGTATTTGTTTAAAGGTAATGTGAAACATGTTGGATGCAAGATATAAATGTGAATTTCTCACATATTATAATAAATGGATTCAAATGTGCACCTTAAATGAACAGTGCATGAATGGCAATAATCAAACAAATGCAAACACAACCCCCAATTTCAAGCTCTTCAAGCGCTGTGTTTTGTCTAAACCTCTGCAAAGACAGAACTGGAGCTAAACGGTCCGATGGAGACAATAGTGCGATCACATCTCTGTTGTCTTTTTTCCCAGCAGACCACATTTTTTTTTTCACATCACTGTCATCTTCAAGTACATTCACCGCACAAGATGCAGTTCAATCTGTCACACTGCATTTGTCTCAACAAAGCAGCTCATACAATAAATCTATGTGGCCCAAGCTAAAAATCCGAGGATTAAAGAAGGCAATTCTCGACTAGACCGGATTAATTTGTCATGGGCGATTAGTTCTGTAAAAAGGGAAGCCACTTTCAGTGTTTGAGTCCCAGACACAGCAAATGGATGTTTTTGAGGACTGACTAATTAGAATTATGTAAATGAAAATGAAAGATAAATGAGAGCAAGCCAGTTGACATCTGAATATTTCTCTTCCAGATACTGAGAAACATCTGTGCTGTCAAAGTGCTGCAAGCCTTCTGCTTTTTCAGCTAAAAATGCATTATGTGTTTTGGCTGTTCATTTACACAACGATGGTTTTGGGGGCCTGAAAATGCAAGTTTTTGAAAACGATACCGTTATCGTCTCCATGTAAACTACAAAAACAACGCCATGTGACGTCACGCGCATCCATATTACGTGTTCAGTCTATAGGCGCATACTTTTTCTTTACTAAGTGACATCACCACCTACTGGCCTGGCAGCAGAATACAGCGTTTTTAGTTGTTTAGAATTTGGGAAATGGGATCCAAGCCAAGAATAATATGATAATGTTAAGAAGGAGGATGATCCAAAACATCCATCTGAGATAAACATTGAGAGAAATGTATTTTATTTTATTTTCAGTACAGAAAACCATAGATAAAAATAGTTATAATCTAATTAAAATTGACTATTTTACCCAACAGAGTTCTGCAGGGACGATGCATTTTTGTAGGCTTTTTTTTTTTTAAAATGGGTTTAAAAGTTAAATACCTGAAATAAGGTCTGTGATAAACAAAAGCTCAAAATATTTTCACGTTTTATTCTATGGCATAAAATATATCAGTTATACCCCCTTGTGATTGTTTTAAAACTTTTTCTTATCTTGAAAAAGTTGATGAAATTGGACTCATCACTGCAACGTTCTATATTTGTGTTTTGTCCATAGACTGTATAAAACATGGGATGGGATGTCACCCGTAGATTTCTGAAGAGCATTTTTGAAGCCCAAAGTGGGCGGAGTCGGCCGTCGCCATCTTGGCAGCCCGTCACCGTGCGTCACTCCCTGATAACCAAAAATGGGCAAAGAGGAGGGACGTGGGTGGACTAACAGACAGCAGACAAACGGCTAGTAGTAACAGCAGCGGCAGTCCAACTGTCACTCAAGTGGCCACGCCCTTAATTATGCAGAACTTTAAGGCTTAATATAATTTAAACGGATGAGTTATAAAAAAATTCACCCCCTCACAGTCACAGGGGAAAATTAGCTATATAGACCAAAACCACTTTTTGTATCAGGCTGTAAACATATTTTTTTCTGCTGTAAAGTTGGACATTTTAACATGGGGGGTCTGTGGGATTGACTTTTGGGAGCCTGTCTCTAGCAGCCAGTTGATGTATTGCAGTTTAAGTCACTTCCGTGTTGGATTCAAGAGAGAGACCGGAAGGTTGCCGCTTGGTTTTGTCTCATTATTAGATTATTATGTTGTTATCTTAGCAACATGCTAATGTCAAACCCAGCAAATCAACTGTGTGTGCACTTCACACAAGCACTATTTGTCTGGCCTATTTAGAGCATATCAGGTCTGTTACTTAGTGTCCATTCCATTTTTGGATTTGTCAGCACACAGTTAAGCAGATCACTAGGGTTTGGAACAGAGCCATTATGTTTTTGTCTTCCTTGAGGTTGGGTAGCTTTGTAGTAAAGAATGACATTACTAGAGATGCCTGATGGGAACTACTAGTGATGAGGAGGTAAAATGCAAAACATAATATCAACTGGATTGATTTTAAAATCATATGATCGTTATCTGTTTTTCTCTCTCTCTCCATTTATTCATTCTCTCAGCACAGATTAAACAAGTGTAGGCTACAGCCTGATGTCCTTGGCCAAAATTGGCCCCATTTGTACCATGTTGCTAAGCGGTGGGACTAGCGCCAAAATGGCTGGGTGCCTTTCACGCTCTGAGTAGCATCTAGATTTGAACCAATTTAGTGTTTTAAACCACCCCCTGATGGGACATTTTCAAAAAAAGTTATGTTTTTTGTGAATCCTGCATGAAATTTGGCTATGGTTTGCAGGGGAAAGTCTATTCATGCTTATTGCATTATTATACTTATTTTTTCCATTACCGTTCCCAACAAAAGAAAGATAGGGAGTCACAAAAGCTTCATTCTGGCAAATCAAATCCAGACTAAGGACAGAATCGGCATAAAATTAGGTCATTCCAACTCAAATGTCAATGTGTTTGTGGCACACAAGACATGCCACCATCTGCTTTCCTGTTTGTTTTGTCATCACCCCCACAAAGTGTATAATTGTGCCCTACTGATGAGCTTCAAGGTTGTAGAGCGTTTTGTTGTTGTTTTTCTTGGTCCCCAGTGTTGCTGCTTTTTTTTTTCTTTGGGGGGTGGATGGGAGTCAGATTAATCTATGTTCAGAAAACCATAATCCCCAGGGTGGATTTATTCAATAGCTCATCTTCTCTGCAGTGCTAGGAGTATTAATGCTTTACGCTGATTCTGCATGTACTATAGAGTCTATAGACCTATATAAATATCAAAGCATGCAAAGATGTACAAGACAAAAAAATATATATATATTTTTTAAAAATTATATACTTTCCCCTTTTCTATTTCTCTCACTCCAATGAGCGTCTCATGCATACTGCGTGCAAAATTAAAAGTACTTTCTCTCTCTGGCAAGCCCTAATCTGATTGGTAGAGAATAAGTATACACTAGGCTTTTAAATGAGTCAAGGTTGTGTTCAGGGTTGGGAGGGTTACTTTAAAAATGTATTCCACTACAGATTACAGAATACATGCTGTAAATTGAAATCTGTAACATATTTCATTATATTACTCAAGGTGAGTAATCTAAATACTTTGAAATACTTCTCCAAAACTGGCCATTGTTTAAAGTATAAAAAAGGAAGAAATAAAGGCCAGTGTTGCTTTTCAAGTAAGTTTACGAAATAACTAACCATTTACTGTACAAAACTATCAAAGTCCTCTTAAGAACAGCTCATATTGAGATCAGCGCTTATGCGCAATGTGGCAAAGAATGATGCACTTCAATAATTTGAGTGCTCAGACTAATTTATCAGTTAAAGTGGGAATGATGGCTACATTTGTATATGTTTAACGATAGCTACATATAAAGCCACAGTGACCAATGAAAGTAAAGCGATTTGAACTGCAACATTGTAAAAATTTTGCCCCTGTTTCACTTTCAGGCAAATGATATACAGATCTGCAAATGCCCTAAGTAAAAGAGCAATCAGACGAACAGTGACATTAGTTTAACCAATGCTGTGTTTTGGGGGATGGGACTGTGGGATCTGATGGGATCTGTTTGACGAGTTTTGGGGACATTAATGACAGAAATTACACACAACAATTTACAAAATACCATGCTGATATCCTATAGTATACATTGTCCTCAATGAACTTCAGTGAATAATGTGATAGCACAATATTACATGTCCAAAAAACTTGATATCATGCATATCCAAAAAACGTTTCGACTGTAACCATGGTTCCCTGAGAAGGGGAACGAGACATTGCGTCTTGGATGAGGACGCCATCAGCATAACTGGTGTCTGAAGCACGTGTGAACACATGCCAATTTTTCATTGGTTGACGACAGTCTGTGGCGGTATTAGTGGAACTATAAGAGGGCGCCCGTGATACACGTCACTAACTTCTTTGTCTGAAGGAGATGTGCAGGCAGGCTCGAGGCATGGCAACAAGACACAGTGTCTCATTCCCCTTCTCAGGGAACCATGGTTACAGACATAACCTGAGGCGTGCCCTTTTGAAGTGGAACTCAGCATTGCATTTTGGATTGACGCTATGGGGAACAAATACCCACTCCACCATGCTGAGGGAATCACTAGGTGAAAATATGCACAAACATAGTGGGCATAGCATAAGTTAGCTCAATGGATTATTTAACCAGAGTCAGAGTGTCAACCCAGGGCACAACCATTCAACTCACATAGACCGCCTAATGGTAGCACTCCCTAAGCTACCATCTCCCAATAATAGATGTCTTTGCTCCTATGCTCTTATAGCAAGGGAAGTCCCGGTATTTACAACCTTCCTCCTTCGTGGGCCATTTTAGCCCCAAAAACAGAGCTCTAAGGAATAAATGGCTTAGCTATGACAGCCTCTTTTGCTCGACATAGCCCTCAGAGAGTATTCGCAAAAAGATGATACCACTACCACAACCTTGGATGATACCACTACTTCCAAGGGGAGATATTATTACTTCTCAGCGATCTTCCGTTCTTCCTTACCGAACCGCTTTCTACTGATCACCTCTAGGGCTGCACGATATATCGAAATTGTTGAAATATCACAAATGTACATATCGCAATATGCATATTGCAACGGCATGAGATATTTGAATGATTTTATTAGGCTACTTCAAAACACTCCAAAAGTCAGTTTTAAGTTGATGCATATAGCAGAGAATAGACTGAGCATGCGACTGTTACTTACGTGTGACTTACTTGGCGTTAAAAAGAGTTAAGTGCAATAAGCTGTGGAAAACAACTCATTGGTATTTAAATACTGACATTACATTTTTTTGTTTGTTTACATTGATGTTAAAATGACGTTGTCAGATTTTTGACATTACTTTTTATGTAATGCTAAAACACTGCTGTTCACTTTCAGAAGATGTAGTGATGTTTTATTTTCCCAGAAAGAATGTGAATCATATATATTGGTTATATAATTTTCAGTTTTTAAATATTTTTTAAATATAATTTAAATTGGTTTTACACAATTAAACCAATATCTTATTGCATATCCAATATTGCATTATTTAACAAGGTCTTGCATATCGCATTTCTTAAATATCGTGCAGCCCTAATCACCTCCTTCAGGTCTTGTCTCTTCCTCCTAGCATACTCCTTGAGGGAGGAGGAGCACAAGTGGCTACACTCTCCCTCTGGCCTTGCCTCCAGTTTTCAGACTGTGACAGGCCAGGACCCCCAGAGGCTTAATGCGGAGAACTGGATCGGCGCAGGATGTACTTCTTGACTGCGCCCTCGCCTCTCTAAACTTTCCAACCACTCTCCACTCACTCTACAGACATGCCAAAACGTTCAGAGGGCGAGACCAGGGGATCAAGGAGAAAATTATTTTCCTTCTCCCTGATGTCTGCCAGGTTCAACCACAAGTTCCTCTCCATTACCACCATCTGCATGCACCATTGGTCGTTAAATGGCAGCGGCTGTTTGTTTGGTGGTCCGGAAGGCTAGGTCTGTGGTGTGGTGCAGTTCAGCGACTGATCCTGCCCTCTCCTGACCCTGATCTCTCAGAAGATCTGCCTGGTAAGCCTGCAACACAGCCATAGTGTGTAAGGCTCCACCGGCCTGACCTGCTGCCACATACGCCCTGCCATTCAAGCACAAAGTGGTCTGTAGCTTTAGCCTTCAAAGAGGATGACTTACCCTGTGAGAGATAGCTCGCAAGCGTCTCTTCATCCTCACATATCCCCGCTCGCTCAATCCTTCCACATTCACATAATTCGAATGATGGAAAGGATGAATACGAGCTGAATATGGTTTCTTCAACGATTTCTTCACTTCCGTGTGAAGAACGGGAAGAAACGGGAGGCTCATGGGGGAAGGACAATTATGGCCTGACAGGAAATGCTCATCAAGTCTACCATGAGCCGTTTCCTGTCTCCCACACCCCATGCTAGATCCAATCTGGTTGTGGTGTGGGGCAAAACATCCAATAGCTCCCTGTATGCAGGCCTGGCAGGCTGAGAGGGCTCAGTACAAAAGCTATCTTTGCCACATCCGCCTCCTCCTAACTGGATGGTGCCAGTAAAATGCTATCTGCTGGATCAGATGACTCTAGAGACAACACATCTTGATACAACAGATCGCTCGAGCCCACAACTGAGGAACGCAAAAGAGCCATTCCTTTTTCGAATTCCTCTGCAAACTCGACCTGCAATCGTCATGACTTCAGCCTCAGCGGTGCCTTGGGTACAGTCGGGCCCCGAGTCGTGAGGCGCAGACGCTTGTCTGCTCTTTGAGAATAAGGCCAAACGTGAGCGGAGCTTCCGCACTCAAGCACAAAACGCACCGGTTGCCTCAGGCGTCAAAATCCTGGGTCAAGGACACACTTCCTGCATCGCTTGCTCGGATTCTTCATAATTTCCCCTTCACCACACGCTATTTACACAAACGGCACCTGAAGACAAAAAAAGCTGATGATGCGCATCACAGGAGCCCTCTTATACTTCCGGGAACTCCGCTAATGATGTCACGGACTGTCGTTAGCCAATGAAAAAAATGGCGTGTGTTTACACGTGCTTCAGACACCGGTTACACTAATTGAGTTCCACTTCGAAAGGGAACAAATTTTCTTCTTTCTTCTCTCTAGACATCAAGGACACTAAAAAGTAGTGCTATCCGATTCTATTATTTTTGCGTTGAGCCTGTCCTCTTTCATTCTCTTGTTTCTCTCCTCTATTGTCTTCCCATCATGCTTGCTCTATAATTCTCGCCGCCTCTCCACTGCCTTTAAATAAATGCTGCAGTCTTCTCCCACCTGAATGTTCTGCAGTTCAGGTCACCATTTGCCAACCTCTGTGACTCCATGTCCTATTCAGACGGTAATTGTTTCTCATGGGGACGTAAGGTATTTTCAACATTTACACAACATTCTCACCAACCGTGTATAAATCCCCTACCAGATTACCTAGTGGTTTTTGACAAACACTAAGGTCATGTGGTAATTCAATTGCCGTCCGAATCCACATCTCTGACAAGAGATCTCTTAAAAAGTCACCGTTCAAATCCTTTCTGACCACTGCCGAGCACTGTATGCTAACTGTTGCTCTTTGCTGTAATTACCATGCGTTTTAAAGATGTACACTTTTATTACTAAAATGCTGGAAAGTATAAATTTACAAGAAAAATACTTCATCACTGCTCCACCTCACCGAGTGGGAGCTGTTAAGAACAAAAAGGAGAAAGAGTATAAAAGCGGAAAAGCAGGTATGCAATAAAAATGTTCAATATGTATTACATACAATGATATACATTAAAAATATATCTTTATGTTTACCTCTTGTAAATAGGAGACTGCATTAACTAATTTCTGCTCATTTAAAATTACCCATCATTATGAGACATAAAATGCAAGACAGAAATCCATTCCATCTATAGAGTGTCTATTTTCCTATTTTTAAACAGTAGATTTTAATAATCAAATAATAAATAGGACACTATTATTAAATTAAATATGAATTTATTCTATTATTCCAAAAAGATGACATTTTATTTACAGCAGACAATCATGCAACTGACCACGTGAGCAGTGCTTTCCCGGGTTCATAGGATCACAAAACTGAATAAATCCCCATCCGAATGCATGAGTTTTATCACTGAGGTGCCATGCAAATTTTATTTTCACAGACATCCACATGAGAAGCAATTATTGTCCAAATAGGGCTTTTGAAAGAGTTTTTTGCTTGATATAACTTTGCTAATGGTTTTGATTGTTCCTCCAAGATACATTTGTATAAATACCATAATAATAGCACGATTTAATTTAGGCACTGTATCCTAATACGCAAGGCTAGGATTGTGTTTTCCCCCCCTTCAGTTTATAATATGTCTGGCACTTAACTGAAACGGTATTTCAAGGACAGTCTAAATAACTTCATAAAGGACATTTGTTTCTTAGTGATCCTCATCTTTTGGCCACATTTTCATGCTGAATAAACATTTTGCCATGATCATGAGTTTTTGTCAAAGGAAATTTTACCAAATGAATTATTTTGAACTTCCTGTTTCAATTAATCTGCACAAAAATACTGCACAATATAATATAACATTTATACAATTATGTAAACTAAATCCGTCCACTCTTGGGCACTGCACATTTTACTTTTCTCTCAAGTCTCACTTACAACCAGGTTACTCTGTTCATCAAGATCCACCATCTCTCTACACAAGTTTGTCCAGGTTCATAAATATGCTAAACAATGCAAACCAGCTTCCAATCATTTCCAGAATGACTGACTAATGGCTGACACCTCCTCTGATGCTAAATAAATTAATGTTTTGAATATCTTGAGCCGAACACTGCAATTATTTCTCATTTACTAGAATACAGTGGGGAGAACAAGTATTTGATACACTGCCGATTTTGCAGGTTTTCCCACTTACAAAGCATGCAGAGGTCTGTAATTTTTATCATAGGTACTCTTCAACTGTGAGAGACGGAATCTAAAACAAAAATCCAGAAAATCACATTGTATGATTTTTAAATAATTAATTTGCATTTTATTGCATGACATAAGTATTTGATCACCTACCAACCAGTAAGAATTCTGGCTCTCACAGACCTGTTAGTTTTTCTTTAAGAAGCCCTCCTGTTCTCCACTCATTACCTGTATTAACTGCACCTGTTTGAACTCGTTACCTGTATAAAAGACACCTGTCCACACACTCAATCAAACAGACTCCAACCTCTCCACAATGGCCAAGACCAGAGAGCTGTGTAAGGACATCAGGGATAAAATTGTAGACCTGCACAAGGCTGGGATAGGCTACAGGACAATAGGCAAGCAGCTTGGTGAGAAGGCAACAACTGTTGGCGCAATTATTAGAAAATGGAAGAAGTTCAAGATGACGGTCAATCTCCCTCGGTCTGGGGCACCATGCAAGATCTCACCTCGTGGGGCATCAATGATCATGAGGAAGGTGAGGGATCAGCCCAGAACTACACGGCAGGACCTGGTCAATGACCTGAAGAGAGCTGGGACCACAGTCTCAAAGAAAACCATTAGTAACACACTACGCCGTCATGGATTAAAATCCTGCTGCGCACGCAAGGTCCCCCTGCTCAAGCCAGCGCATGTCCAGGCCCATCTGAAGTTTGCCAATGACCATCTGGATGATCCAGAGGAGGAATGGGAGAAGGTCATGTGGTCTGATGAGACAAAAATAGAGCTTTTTGGTCTAAACTCCACTCGCTGTGTTTGGAGGAAGAAGAAGGATGAGTACAACCCCAAGAACACCATCCCAACCGTGAAGCATGAAGGTGGAAACATCATTCTTTGGGGATGCTTTTCTGCAAAGGGGACAGGACGACTGCACTGTATTGAGGGGAGGATGGATGGGGCCATGTATCACGAGATATTGGCCAACAACCTCCTTCCCTCAGTAAGAGCATTTAAGATGGGTCGTGGCTGGGTCTTCCAGCATGACAACGACCCGAAACACACAGCCAGGGCAACTAATGAGTGGCTCCGTAAGAAGCATCTCAAGGTCCTGGAGTGGCCTAGCCAGTCTCCAGACCTGACACACTGGATTTTTGTTTTAGATTCCGTCACTCACAGTTGAAGAGTACCTATGATAAAAATTACAGACCTCTACATGCTTTGTAAGTAGGAAAACCTGCAAAATCGGCAGTGTATCAAATACTTGTTCTCCCCACTGTACAGCAAATGCCCTTTTTCCATGAAATGTGAAAACAAATCCTTGTTTGCTTCCTTAAAGGGGCAATTTCATGCATTCTGCTATTTCATGCATTCTGACTTATTTACACTGTTAAAGAGTTGGATTCTCATGCTAAGCATGGCCAAAATAAAAAAAAAAACAAGTTGGACGTATGACGTATGAGTATTTCTGTGCCAAATACACTCCTTCAGGATTCAAACAAGTTTCGGAAAGTTTTTTCCGAGTATGTCCCTGTATAACGTCATAAAGGGGGAATTGCTTAAATGGGCACTTCTCCCGGATGAGCACACACACACATCAACCAGAGCGAGAGCAAGAGCCACCCATCAACGAGCTTCGTTCAGGTTACAGAAGCCGTCGGCAGCGCTGTCATTTTGTTTTTAGACCACGAAATCAACAATGTCACTAAAGAAGTGTGTTTCTGGTTGTGAGGGAAAGATAACCTTGTTCAGCTTCCCAAATAACCCAGCGTTAAGGGAACAGTGGATGCAGTTTGTTTTTCCGGAGCAGCAACGGAGTTCTGCAAGTGTGTTTGTTTGTTCCCGGTCATGAGTCGAAACTGCAGGCGGTGAGTGAAACTGCATCAAATGTCTGTGTTTTGTTGGCAATCGGCGCGTAAGTGCATATAATGTAAACAACACAAACGTATAGTGAATCGAAAGTTATCCGGGGATAATGCCATGATGTATTGTGTGTGTGTGTGTGTGTGTGTGTGTGTGTGTGTGTGTGCACGCTCATGACTCTTTAGCTCCGCCCACTGCACGCCTGCACAAGCTCGGGTGTTTTCGGAAAGAATCGGTACAGCGTATCTGTCTTTTATAAATATGATAAAACTAAAGATTCTTCGACATATGAAGGATGCAATACTACTCTATAGATACTCAAGATTAACATGAGACTGGCAGAAACTGTGTGTTATGTACCCTTTAATTAATTGTGTTCATTTATTTTCCTGTTTCACTGTTAAATTGCCATACCACAAAACTATATGATATGTTAAAATGCTTTCGATCATTGATCTATAAACCATGGTCGGTGTCCACCTGCCAATATTAAAATTCCTTAATTTCCTGAGTAGACCTAGACATTGTCTTGCCTTCTTATGTATGTGTTCCACATTATCCTGTCATCATCCGTTCCTTTCCTTTTTTTGATTCCCACAAGATAATTCCTTTGTCTTTTCATTGTTCAAGTGTAGATGAGTATTGATGAACCACTGAACAAGGTTTCCAATGTACTCAATATAAATGTCCATTTGGCAGAAAATTAGAGCCAAGTCATCAGCGTATTTAATTAAGGTCAGATTGTCCCTATTTACACTGAATAATGATCAATTTATCATTTCTAAATTAAGTATTACATTATTTACAAACCAGCTATTTAGGAGTTGTCAATGGTTCATAATATCATTTAGAAAGTGTAAGTAAATGAATAATAAACTATTTAAATGTACATTTATACATCTTATCAATGTTAACGTGTGTTAATAAATGCTTTATAAATTGTGTTTCATTATTCAAATCACCTGCAATAAATCAAATTGTGTTATTTTCACAACTATGTGGGTCATCATCATACAGTTGAACCTGTTTCTGTTGTTGCCCATTATTGTTTAGTCCCCGCCATTGCCTCTAGCATTACCGGTTTTGAATTTCTTCTCAACTCTCTCTTTATACTGTATTTGCGCCTCATTTATCTTACATTTAACTTTTTTTTATTTAGCTCTTTTACTTTGTGTCTCATTCTGTAAAACGTCCTCTTCATATTTAAAAATTGCTTTAGATCAGGGGTCTTCAACGTTTTTCAGGGCAGGGACCCCTATAGAGACATGGAGCAGGAACCCCCGATTCAAAATGTGTCAAACAGAGCCACATATTAGGCATATAGTCTTTGATATTAATATAAACCTACCATATTATGATAGTTATATTATGTTAAGACAGTAGATTAGAACTATGCGCGTTGCACATGCTTCGTTGTCTGTATATTACTTTTCACTGTTAAAATTGATATTACATTTTTTTAATCACAATTACTTTAATGGGTTTGCAGAGTTCTCATACATTTTAATTTGACTATTTTACAATTAAATATTGACCCAAACATTAGCTATAAGTTTACTAAAACATTTTTTCACATTTTATTTTTACTGTCGACAATTAAGAATCAAATCACTGAGCATCTGAAAATAGCGAGGGTTCTCTAGTAAAGTGCACATGTAATGTGTAAGCAACGGCTCCACCATAACAAGAATGGCAATGTATAGTTAGACATTTAAGATTATGTACGTCATTACTTTTACGAATTTCAAAAATATTTTTTGATATGAATATTTGCAATTCTGCAATTTGGCCCTCTAGTAGTCATGTCATGTTTATTGGGGGTTCAAGCTTGAAGTGCTAAAACCCAATTGTTATTGTAACGACCGCTTGTCGTAGACTCGAGAATCATTGGAAGCCTTGGCTCAAGACGAACAAAATGTATATCTCCGATTTCATTTCCACCATGAAAAATTGTCCACCATTTTGAATTTTGTCAAAAACATACATTTGCAAACTAGTAGGGGTGTGACGAGACACTTAGCTCACGAGAGGAGATGAGACACGAGATTGGGTTCACGAGAACAAGACGAGATTTTTGCACAGTATTTTTAAGAAATCCACAATGACAAAATTCATTACTGTTAAAATAGTCTGCAGGTGCAGTTTGAAATGCTTTAACTAATCATCTTGAATGTCATTTCAGTTCTACTTTGAGTATGAATTATCAAATGCATTGAAAGACAACAATACTCAAGCACTGTAAAAGGTTTTGCCAGAAACTCAACTGACTGGCTTCTCTCCTGTATGATTTCACATGAGTCTCTTCAGACCTTACTGTACATGAATTATGATCTTCCAGAACTTCTGATTGAAGCTGTACCTCCTAATTCAACTCCTTTCCACAAATTGAACATAGAAATAACATAGAAGTATAAATAACAAAAATAAAGAACAGTTTTTTCTTAGTCTTATTAAATGCAAATAATATCATGTATCAAAATACTCTCTCAATATTCAAAGTGCAAACAGAGAGAAAAACCGAGACCAGAGCTAAGAGGTGGTTACAACTACACAGCCCAGCATAAGATAGCTTTGATAACCCTTTTGAAAACCCTTTCGCTTAGCCTTTATTAACCCCCTGGAGCCGTGTGGATTACTTTTATAATGGATGGATGCACTTTTTTGGTCTTCAAATTTTGGACTGCCATTCATTCCCATTATAAAGCTTGGAAGAGCCAGGACGTTTTTTAATATAACTCCGATTGTGTTCGTCTGAAAGAAGAATGTCATATACACCTAGGATGGCTTGAATGTGAGTAAATTATGGGATAATTTTCATTTTTGGGTGAATTATCCCTTTAATTGGCGGAGGGGCATTAGCACTGCGGACCTCTGGTTGAAGACAATTGCTTTAGATCTTTGCTAATCCAGGGATTGTTGTTTGGAAAAATTTGAACCTTTTTTGTTTGAACCACTGCCTTCACACAGACATTAATATAGCAGGTAATCGTTTCAATCAATAATTCATGATTACTCCTTTTTAGCATCTGTCTATATTTTGGAAGGAGATGGATGACATTATGGTCTGAACATCCTAATGGAGGATGTAACCTTTAGTACATAGACACCAGGATTCTGGGATATTTGACACAATTAGACTCCCTTGTTCCTGGCCTTGTCCTGCTACCTCTGCAACTGCAACAATCGCATACAAACACAGCCAGACCACTTTCCACTCCATATGTGTGAGCAGCCCATCTGTCACAATTTCCTCAGGGGTTCTGAGATTCTCAGTTTCATCTACTCTTGCCGCATAACAGCGATTCCCACAGAGCAGTGATGCCAGTCAATAAATAAATCAATTCATCTCTGAGCTTGAGATGTCGGAGCACTCATTTTCCCAGAGCAACTCTGTTATGAGATGTGAGCCAAGGCTAACCACAGAGCATTACAAAAGATATCCAGATTTTAGTTTTATTAGATAAATAATACCTTAGACATCTGCTTTCAAAATTACCTCAGCTCCAGCCGAGTACAGAAGGAAAGAGCAGAGACATTTTGAGGGAAAAAAAACAGTTGTGGGATTAGTAATCTTAAACTTCATCTGTTCCTAAGCATTTGCTTCAGACACACAGCGGTGAAACAAGGTTGAGGAGAGGCTGGGGAAAAATCACAGTGACGCATTAGATGTCAAGGGAACAGAAAAGACTAGGGTGTTTGTTCAATATCTGCGCAGAGTCAATGCCAGCCTGTTTCCTCAGAAGTAAATGTGGTCTCGCTCTGTTCGCTGCCTGAGGCAGCATCTTAAGGACTCATAGGCACGTAAAAATGCTGATGCGTAATGCAAATGTTGTCCCATACTTTAGATTTATTTTAGAAATTTAAAGTCAGATTTGAATGTGTTTTCCAGAGAAGGCAATCCCAGAATGCAGAGATAAAATTAAATCCAAGACGGCAGTAAAGAGTAAATTCTGAGAAGTATCAATAAAACTGATCTGTGTAAATAAATATTTATTATTGTAAGCAATGTTTTTGTGTGCAATATTTTTTTTTGTTTTATAGACCATTTGTGAGCAGACGTCACAGTTACGTCATTTGCAGCTGCACGCACATTGGCAGAAAAACAGTGGTAACAAGTGGAGGAAAATGGGCAAAATCGACGGAATAAGAGAAAAAATGTCTTGTTGTGCCTTTGGATGTCAGAAACGGAATGCAAAAAAGATGGTGTTCATATTTATAGAATACTGTCGTTGAAGACACTCTGTGAAGCTAAACGCAGACATTTATGGTTGCAAGCCACAGACTGGACTGATGAAACCTGCAATGATTAGTCTATTAAAGCATGGATTTGATGTAAACAATAGATCTACATAATATTCACATATGCAATTCATAGGGGCATAATAGCTTTACAGTTACAGCATGAAATAATATTTAAACCTATAACGTTTTATATAGGTAACATTTAAACATAACATTTTTAGGCCTATCTCACAATTCTGACTATTTTCTTGCAATTGCGAGTTGATATCACAATTCTGAGGGGGAAAAAGTCAGAATTGGGGGATATAAACCCGCAATTCTGAGGGGAAAAAGACAGAATATCAAGTTTATGTCTTGCAATTCTTATATTTCTTCTTAGAATTGTGAAATATAAACTCGGAAATGCGAGAAAAAAAAGGTCAAAATTGTGAGATATAAACTCAAAATGACCTTTTTATTGCTTTATTATGTGGCTTCCATAGAGTGCTACTGCAGAACTGTGACTTTCTGCCACCAGGTAAGCTCCGCCCACAAAACACGTCATCAATGTTTGCAAACACCAAAATGGTCTATTAAAGTATCGCGCCATTAGCTTAGCAACATGCTAACAGCAAACTCTATTGGTATCGAGTTACGGTTTATGTTTATGTAGAATGTTCCGAATCTGTAATTCATGAGGTGACGATGCTGTCGGACAGGCCATTCACTAGGGTTGGGTACCGTTCACATTTTAACTGGTTCGGTGCCGGTACCCAACGGTACCTTTTTTCGGTACTTTAGGGATGTTTACCTCAATAACTGTAAAGAAACTAAAGAAAAGTCCTTTATAGAAGTGTTTGACGTTATGCCAGAGCTGCCTTGGTCGCTGTCTGCTATTGTCTGTGATGTTTGTTTACTGTAATATTTACCAGTAAATAGTAGGCTACTAGCTACTTAATTGAATTCATAAAAACAACCATTTTAATATATATATTTAATATATTTTTATATTTAATATATATGAAAAGATTTCCCACAAATTCTGTGTTGTGTATTTTCTGGTAATCAAATGAAGACATAAAACATTAAATTTAATTTATCTTTTAATTTAATTAAACAAACATTTTTGTCAAACAAAGTGCTGCACAACTCAGCTTTATACTGTTAAAATTAAAACATGGAAGAAAAATTGTGATTTATTACTTAAAAAATTAAGTTTTGATAATTTATTATTATTGCATTAGTGTTAGTATTATTATTACATTGAGACGTATCTAAATTCTACTGTACAACAGTAATATATTTGTTTTAAGTTAAACCGAACTTTTATTTTGACGGGTTGCCGTGAAGACCTTTGAGTTTGAAACGGTAAAATGATCATGAAGTGACTCTCAGAGCGGCTCTGGAGATGACGTTCATGCGTTCATGTCCTCGAATGAGATGGCAGAGATGGAAACACGTGACTGTCACGCGCGATTCAGTGTGTATGTGTGAGGTCAGTTAAATTAAACCGCGCGTCTGTCATTCATTCACATAGGGACATGCAGGATTCGTATTTAAATAGTGTTTTTGCGGATTCACAGACACTAGTCTAAATCACCAGATGCGTTCTCAGGTACCGAAATTTGGCACCGATTGATTTAATGTGAATCGGTACTCGGTAGTACTGATGTAATACGGTCGGTGCCCTTAAAAGTACCGAGTTTGGTACCCAACCCTACCATTCACACAGAACATGTTTTAGCATGCCACTGTGCTACTTTATAACATTTTCCTATGTAAACATACTTTGTGGATGGAAAGATGTTTTTGACCGCTGCGATGCACCTCGCATGAACGCCATGTTTTAAAGACGCTATGTGAAGTTAAAAAAAAGTTGATGCCACACACCTCATCAGTTTCAAAAGAGTGGACCAATCAGAAGCAAGGGGGTGTGTTTACCAAATAATTACTGATTATTTTAATAATTGCAAAACATTGTCATGGTTAAGTCATTAATATATATATATATATATATATATATATATATATAATTTTCGAATAAAGTTCAGCACTATTTGACATTAAATGTAAAGTTCATATTATGCGATTAATCGGTTATCGGCCATATTTTCCCATTTTAGTAAACAGCATCTGCAAAATCCACTATCAGTTATCCTCTAGTGTTTGCTGCAGGATGCAACATTTTCTTCAGGATTGCTGATTATGGCCTAATTACAATGAACATATACCATATTCATAATAAATGTTCTGAATCAGCCAAAACCATCTTGGCAGCTATTAACACAGAAACGCTGTTTGGTAGTGTGGCTCTCAACACGAATAGAAATCCCTTTCCATTTCATAAAAAGTGAGAAGGAGAAGTGACACAAATGAAAGAATTCTCCTCAGGGATAGGACAGAAATGTCAAGTTCAGCTCCAATTACCATGTCTTAATATGACCCAATTAGGCTGGGTCTCTTTGGAGGTACCTGAATTAAGGGGGAAGAAAGACAAAACCAGTTATCGGAGAATCCTTCAAAATATTTAAGCCCAAAAGAAAAGAGAGTTGCTGAAAAACTGCAACCCAGAGCCTTTTGAACTAGTCTTTTATCACAGAATTCTAAAGATATTTCGCGTTTTAACTGTGACAGAGGCTCTAAGAAACATGAAAATGCATTGTATGGGACAAACATCTCATAGTATTTGTTCTTTCACGGTATCAACATTTGGCTACCTGTTTCGCGCAGTAAAAAGCTGATATGCAAACGTAGTAAATTGCTAAAGTAATAATTCTATAAGTAAAATGGTTTACAAAATATTTAAGGACTTCCAAACATTCCATTTTGGTTGTGGCAATGTTAAAATATTTTTTTAATGTAGATGTTACTGACCCCAAGCTTTTACACAGTGTAAAAAAACTAGAATAAACATTTTAAACTGAACTGAACACACATTCTCTGACTACTCTTAAAGCAGATCTGGCTATAAAATGGTTTCAGCAAGATACAGTGGGGAGAACAGAAATATCAAGCAGAACTTAATATTTGGTACAGAAACCTTTGTTTGCAATTACAGAGATCATACGTTTCCTGTAGTTCTTGACCAGGTTTCCACACACTGCAGCAGGGATTTTGGCCCACTCCTCCATACAGACCTTCTCCAGATCCTTCAGATTTCAGGGCTGTCGCTGGGCAATATGGACTTTCAGCTCCCTCCAAAGATTTTCTATTGGGTTCAGGTCTGGAGACTGGCTAGGCCACTCCAGGACCTTAAGATGCTTCTTACGGAGCCACTCCTTAGATGCCCTGGCTGTGTGTTTCGGGTTGTTGTCATGCTGGAAGACCCAGCCACGACCCATCTTCAATGCTCTTACTGAGGGAAGGAGGTTGTTGGCCAAGATCTCGCGATACATGGCCCCATCCATCCTCCCCTCAATACGGTGCAGTCGTCCTGTCCCCATTGCAGAAAAGCATCCCCAAAGAATGATGTTTCCACCGCCATGCTTCACGGTTGGGATGGTGTTCTTGGGGTTGTACTCATCCTTCTTCTTCCTCCAAACACGGCAAGTGGAGTTTAGACCAAAAAGCTCTATTTTTGTCTCATCAGACCACATGACCTTCTCCCATTCCTCCTCTGGATCATCCAGATGGTCATTGGCAAACTTCAGACGGGCCTGGACATGCGCTGTCTTGAGCAGGGGGACCTTGCGTGCGCTGCAGGATTTTAATCCATGACGGCGTAGTGTGTTACTAATGGTTTTCTTTGAGACTGTGGTCCCAGCTCTCTTCAGGTCATTGACCAAGTCCTGCCATGTAGTTCTGGGCTGATCCCTCACTTTCCTCATGATCATTGATGCCCTACGAGATGAGATCTTGCATGGTGCCCCAGACCGAGGGAGACTGAACGTCATCTTGAACTTCTTCCATTTTCTAATAATTGCGCCAACAGTTGTTGCCTTCTCACCAAGCTGCTTGCCTATTGTCCTGTAGCCCATCCCAGCCTTGTGCAGGTCTACAATTTTATCCCTGATGTCCTTACACAGCTCTCTGGTCTTGGCCATTGTGGAGAGGTTGGAGTCTGTTTAATTGAGTGTGTGGACAGGTGTCTTTTATACAGGTAACGAGTTCAAACAGGTGCAGTTAATACAGGTAATGAGTGAAGAACAGGAGGGCTTCTTAAACAGGTCTGTGAGAGCCAGAATTCTTACTGGTTGGTAGGTGATCAAATACTTATGTCATGCAATAAAATGCAAATTAATTATTTAAAAATCATACAATGTGATTTTCTGGATTTTTGTTTTAGATTCCGTCTCTCACAGTTGAAGTGTACCTATGATAAAAATTACAGACCTCTACATGCTTTGTAAGTAGGAAAACCTGCAAAATCTGCAGTGTATCAAATACTTGTTCTCCCCACTGTATTTTCTTCAAGATATAGTCAATATGACTGAAAATAGTGAATGAAACCCTTAGTTCTTGACTAGCTTTACTCCAACAATATGTCAAGAATGAATAATGAAAGCACATCTTAGACCAGTCTGGACCAGTCTAACTTCCAAGACGCTTTTTATTTTCAGTGCTGGAGTATTAATAACAAAAGATGGTTAAACTGGAAATTGCAGATAGAGCATTTTGACCAATGTAGCCATGCTAAAACCAGCATTAAAGTGGGCAAAACCTAACTTAAATGAGACCGTTTCAACTGGTCAAAGTTTTTGGGGAAAGATTTTTTGTCTTTTTTAAGCTGTCAAAAGTAACTTAAAGGGTTAGTTCACCCAAAAAAAAAAATTTACTCACCCTCATCCTAGGTGTATATGACTCTCTTCTTTCAGCCGAACACAATCAGAGTTATATTACAAAATGGTACCTTGGATTTTGAAGCCCAAACAAAGTGCATCTATCCATCACTAAAGTGCTCCACACGGCTCCGGGGGGTTAATAAAGGCCTTCTGAAGCGAAGCCATGCGTTTTTGTAAGAAAAATATCCATATTTAAGACTTTATAAATTATAATTACTGGCTTCCGGTAACGTCCGTATGCTAGTCTAGCTCCGGCAGAAGAGTGACCTCTGACCTGACGCATGACGTATTGACGAACACGGAAGCACAGAGGATAGAGCAAAACAAAACACCGTAATAAGTGTGCCATATGCATCAGACGTTCAGCCAATGGTCCGTGGGCATGACATCTGAGGCTGAGACTAACGCTACGTCTACATCCTACGTCATGCGTCAGGTCAGAGGTCACTCTTCCTGCCAGAACTAGACTCACGTACGGCCGTTACCGGAAGCCAGTGATTATAGTTGTAGTTGTATGGATTACTTTTATGAAGCCCAAAAAGCACATCCATCCAAGTTACCATTCACTGCCATTATAAAGCTTGGAAGAGCCAGTATATTTTTATATAACTCCGATTGTGTTCGGCTGAAAGAAGAAAGTCATATACACCTAGGATGACTTGAGGGTGAGTGAATTATGGGATAATTTTTGGGTGAACTAACCCTTTAAGATAAACATGTCTAATGCAATAATTGTTAACACATTTACCAAATACGATGTTATTGCTTTCTGATTGGAAATTGTAAGATTAAATGTGATTATTTTATTGACAGCCCTATTTTTTTAACAGCAAGAAAAAAAAAATGGTACACAAAAATGATGGTTTGGTGTGCACCTTGGTTTTGAAGTCACAGTTCAGTATGTTTTTTGATAGAGTGTAGGGAAGAACATGGCATAAAATTGTTTCTTTTTTCATTCTTTTTAATAACAATAAAAAGCAAATTAATTAGTAAAAATATTTTGCCTTAATAAAATCACAATTAATATGTTTCTCACATTGTATAAATGGATGTTCACACATTAAAAAAATCTGTCTGACTTTATATTTTAGGAAAAAGGACCCTCACAAAGCAGTCATAATATTTTGGGTGCCCTGGGTATCAAAAAGTTTAAAATGCTTTAGTCTAGACTGTTTCCCCCCCTCAAAAGGCAAGGTTTTAGCTGTCAGTAATACTGCAGTGTTAATCTAACTTCCTCTCAAATGTAGCCTACTTGCAATGTGCTAACTGCTCCTTCAGATCCACCGTCAAGCTAGAAGGCTTCTGTGGGGGGTAATCAACAATATGGCAGAATAACAAGACTGCCTCTCCAGGGCCGTGTCTCTCACACCAGTGAGCCTGTGGGCATTCTGGCCATTAGCCCTGCTAACAGTGTGTGCTAAAAGACAAAGAAAAAGAGAGAGAGGAACAGTGCAGTAGGGAGAACTACTAATTGCTCCCCAAGCACCCCAGAGGTGCACAGGTAAGAGGCTTTTGCTCAAGAGAGGCAACAGTGTCACAGAATAACGTGGACTCATTTTGCTGTGTATAGTCAGATACAGTGAAATGCGTGTTTTGCCACTTTGCAGGGAATTTTTCTGACGTGCTGTAAAGTTGTATCATAACGGATAGAAACGAAGGCTCTTAAACTGTATGGTGTCATATGGCTTGAAAGAATATGGCATACTAAAAAGATAGGGAACCTTATAGAAAATTAGTTTACATGAACAGTTTCAATATTATTATTTCTATATTTCATTTCAAAATCAAATAAAAATATTCTCATCTATTATCAACGCAGGTTTACAAGTAATAATGTCTGGTATTAAAATGCTTATCTTTTATCTGGGTATAGCCCGAATTCCATTAGGACACCACATACAGGAAATGTGTGACTCAAGAGAAAGTGATTTGCATTGTGTATTAGATCACACTGTAGTGTGGACACAATTCAGATTCATTTATCTTGGGCAGGGAACCTTGCCACCCTTAACCTTAGCCCTGTCACCAGGCACTTATGGGCCAAAGAAACACATTTTTCCTACAGCTCATATACACAACAACACCCTGATGACTGTCAAAAATCAGGGGCCAAATTCACGAAAATCTTTATTTAAAGGTGCAGTAAGCCATTTCTGAGAAACACTGTTGATATTTGAAACCACCAAAACAAACACGCCCCTACCCATCTTGATAGCTCTGCCCACAAATTCACGCACACGCTATGCAACACAGGCACCTCCCCCCTCATGAGTGTATACGCCCCTTACTGCTGATTGGCTACAAGTGTGTTTTGGTGCTCGGTCCGATCCACTTTTAACAGCATTTCTCAGAATTCGCTTACTGCACCTTTAAGAAAATTCTTAAAGACCCCCTGTGGTGAAAATCAAGTTTTTAAATGTTGTTTGTATGCCTATGTGGTGTTTTTAATATGCTTTCAGGCAAACCATGTGCAAAAGTCAACACCATTGCTGAGTATTTTCTCCTTAAAACTGCAGTGAACCAAAAATGCGAAAACGCGGTTTGAAATCGCTGGTGTTTCTGACATCACAAACTACCTTGTAACCAATCACGTCAACTTGTGGGCAGGCTTTAGCATATCATTAACTATGACCGCTCTGAAGCAGGGGAGTCTCAAGAGAAGCCAGGTTATCCCAGTATATTTTTCTGTTGATATGAAAAATACTTTTAGCAATATAGCGGGTGAATTATGTATGTGATGTATATTATGATGTTATGATGAATATGCCTTTCTCCACTGACGTTCTAAATTGTTCAAAACGTTTCTAAGGATACTGATTGATACTGAAGGCAGACTGAGATGGCAAACGTGAACGTGGTTTGTGTAACATTAGCAACCAATATTAGCTGTTTAATAACGTAGTCAAGCCGAAGGCTAATCATATTAATTACTGTTATGTGTCGGACGTAGAGAGCGATACCTTTGTGCAGCGTTTACTACAGTAACTTGAGTAAAAGGTAAAAGTTGACTGACTGGGTCTCTGTGCTGGTGTGAGTGAGTGGAGGCGGGGCTAATTTGCATATTCATGTATCCGCGTATACTAAACGAAGCAAGGGTGTAGAGTTACATTCAAGCTATTTTAAGGCATGACGATTTTTTTTCCACAGGAAAAAACATTTAAATATGTCATTTTGGTGATCAAAGATGATTATTAAAGGATAAAATTATTGACTAGAGGGGGACTTTAAGATAAATTAGTAATAAGATAAGTTTGTAAGAATGTTCCTAAGTGCAATTCTTAAAAAATTCTTAAGAAGTTCTCACATATTTTCTTATCTTAATTTTTGTCTTAAGATGAAAATGACAGGCTCTGGAGTTCTTTGACTGAAAGGCGAGTATTGCTGAAGACTAAGCCGGTCTTTTTGCGCTGCATGCAGATTACCGTAGTTATCATAATAAGCACGCAGACTATTTTCATACAACTGGCTTGACGGGAGTTAATTTTAATGTGCTGTGTCATAGTTATTTTAAAAGAGCCTGTCTTAAGATGCAAAGGACTTTCCCATTAATTTGCGTTTCGTCTTACGCTCTCTCTAGAGTGAAAGCCTCCTGTATCTAGCTAGAGTGAACTAGTACCTTACATCCTCACGCAATGACGTCACAATCCGGCCCCAGGTTATTCCAAAAGCCTGACAATGCAAGAAAATTGTGTTATGATTTAAAAGGATCTGTTTTTTGATGTCAAAACAGACATGCTCTCAAGGAAAAATCCATCAGCATGCTGATAAATATGTTTACAACTGGTTGTGTACTGGACAAAAAAATCTAGGTGTATCAAATATTTTTGAGGTGTAGCCATGACCTTATAGCCTGATGAAAGAAAAGCGTTCAAACATGTTATCTTACACGGCATTGAGATATTAGGCCGAGCATGTAACCATGCTAGCTGTCTACATCAATAAGTGGGTGATATTTCTATCTACAAAGCCAGACAATAGAGATGAATGTGATTCTCCAGCAGTGGTGGAAGGTGAGATTAATCAGGGTTCAAACAAAGGAAAAGCCATCTGGTGTCATAAATCATCTCTGTCGCTGTGAACCGAGAACAGGACGTCCCGCAGCAGATCAAATGCACTGTCGCATTTAACGTGACAAATGACTCCAGTAAATTGCCTAAGCTTTTTATTTCAAGTCTAATGACGTCTCTGACTTCACAGAATACGACAATTGCACAGCTGAGATACAAAAGTGTGATGTAATACTGACCATTTTATGACAGTGAATTCTGGACAAAGGGAAAAAGTTTGCTGTAAGTACACTGTAAAAATGATTTTTCAAGATTATTGGAGCATGTTTTACATGAAAACTCTATTTCAGCTTTTCTTCAAAATCTAATTTTTATTTTTTAATAAAATATTTGAAGAATCTTTTGCTTTTGCTGAAACTCTTTGACCCCACTGACTATTATTGTATGAACAAAAACAGCTGAAAGATTTTTCAAATAACTTCTTTTGTGTGAAAGGAAATTGGAACGACATGAAGGTGAGTAAATGATGACAGACTATATAGTAACATTCTACATATTGTTGGTTGGTAGTGGAGAGAACATGTAAAAACTGGGGTTGAGTGCTTCCAGTTTGCCTTTGGAGACTTCAATCAGCATCACTCAACACGATCAATCACTCTGACAGTGACTGCCCCCCTACGTTACCCGGGGTCACTGCTTGACAACATATGGTTTTGCCCAAGCAAACGATTTGTCAAATCCAATGAATGGCTATCATCTGTAGGGGGATGCTAGGAGCAATTCAATGACTGCAGCATAGCATGGTCTCCTGACTTCAGGGTGGGTGACAATCGTCTCTGTTTCCTGGCACTCCCACATGATTGGGTACTTTATTTTGACATCGAGTGAATGCCCAGTGACAATTTACAGCGTGACTAGGGAAAATGGATTGGCAGCATTATACAAAAATGGATTGTGTGCCCTCAAATGCATCTCTCTGCATGGCGGTCGCCTTTCTGTCAATGACAGTATGAGTTACGTTGCACCAACAAAGGCATTTCAGCTTGAACGCTTGCAGAGTTTCAAATAAAATTTGTCCTTTAAAGGGACATTTGCTCAATTCTCTTCAAAGAAAGCATTAATTTCAATAAACATCCCAATAAATATCACCTTTTACACTGGTAGTCATGAAGTACCATGGTATTTAAATATGGTAATCAATACGCCTTACACTAAGTAATTGGTAATAAAAAATACCATGGTATTACCATTTACCTCTGGACATGTTAATAGCATGATATTATTTGAAAAAAAACATGTAAATATCTTAGATATGAATATGGCGATCAAATGGCCTCCTACTAAAAAAAGAGAAAAACAATACATGCCATGTTTTTACTTATTCTTTAAAGTACCTTGGAATACCATGTAAATAAACTGGTACATAAATATGGTAATCAATTGGCCTAATTGGTCAAACGGTAACAAAAATGACCATTTGGACAAATACCAGAATAAAAACATGGTATTATGTGAAGTATATTGGAGTACCATGCAAATATCATGGATATGAATACAGCAATCAACGGACCTCACACTAACAAAAATAAACAAAACATGCCATTGTATTACTATGTATTTTGGTTATGTGCCATGGCAGTAACATGGTAACTTAGAAATACACTGGTGCATGATTATGGTACAACTGTTGTTAAAACTGCAAAAATATGATGTTCAGCTTTGTTTAAAATGTGTAGTCTACAGCACACAGTAGAAACTGCACAATTTGAAATACGCCCACTCTCATAAAAGCTTAACTGAGTATTAAAGGTGTATTTTTCGCTCTCTGTCTGACTATAGCTACCTCCATTGTAGCAGTCCTTTTCACCCTCTTTTTTATTTCTTGTTCTCATTTTCTCTCCAGAGATGTTAAAATGGTAGACTAAACAAGAGCCGAAGGGCCTTGGCAGTGCAGTGTGGGTGTGCCAGTATGTGAGTGGTACTTCAAGCGAGCACGTCTGCCGCTCACCCAACCCCTCTCCTTCATTCTTATTCTGCTGCTCTCCCAGAGATGCCGAGACTGACGGGGCAGCATTTCAGCTCAATGTCCTCTATTTCTCTCTCTCTCTTTCTCTCCTCCCGTCCCTCATGTCTACTGTCAGCTTGACATCCATTCAGCTATGGGATGTGTGTCTGAACTGAGGATTGTGCAGCTACGTCTAAGGATTAGCTGGGTATCTATTTTGCACTGCGCATTAGAATTTGTGCGTCTTTGTGTGTGCAGATGCTCTCCATTAGGAAGCTTTATTATTTTTCAGGCAGGTTATTAATTGGTTTGCAGCACAGACAGGAGGATCTGCAGGGGTGTATTCCTGCAATGACAAGTTATCTCCTAGGGTACATTTACAAGACAACGATGTACGAAAAAATGGAAACGTTTTTCATTTGGGTTTTCATGTACAGACGACAACGTTGTCAAAACGATCCCCATTCACACGGATACGCAAAAACGACTAAAAGCGCTGGATTCTGCTGCCAGGCCAGTAGTTGGCGATATGACTTTGTAAAGAAACACTATAGACTGAACACGTAATACGCATGCGCATGACGTCACCATTTCCACAAATTTGTGTTTTTGTAGTTTACACGGAGACAATAGCAGTATTGTTTTCAAAAACTTCCACTTTAAAACCCATTTTCAAAAGTTTGCGTTTTCATGCCCCCAAAATGCTGTTGACTTGAACGGCTAAAATGCATATGTTTTCCATTTTTAGTTGAAACCGGTGTCATGTAAATGGCCCCTCAATGTATGTGTGTGTGCTATAGTCTGTACTTTAAAAGCTTATTGAGCACAATTCATAGCGAACATTATTCTGAAGAAAGAACAGGATTAATTTTTAACCTGATCTGAGGCCCTGTTTACACCTGGTATTAAGGGTGTACTCACACTAGGCACGGTTGCCTTGTACCGTCCCCGAGCGCGATTGTCCCCCTTCCCCCGCTGGCCTGCACTCACATTGCACTTAACGTACCGGGCCAGAGCACGCTTACGTCATTCACGATGCAACTTTTTGTTTTGAAGACAACAGGAAGAAAAGCACTTCTTTCGTTAATAGACTGCCTAAAAGATTGATCATTTATGCCGCGCAGCGATTTTCACTTGATTGCACTGCACGTATCAGAAGGCAGCTGACTTTGATGGAGGAATTTGCAGCTTTACTCGCAAACTACAATTCATGTTCGTCAATAAGGTGAGAACCAGGACCGTTATAAACCTAAATATACTTGAATTAATTGAAAAGTGTATCCAAGTAGTAATAGTTTGGTGTTTGCTGTCATAATGATGACAGTAGTGCACAGCTGTTTCGTGCTCCAGCGTGGTTAGCGCTCACACTAAATGCGTACCGCGCCCGAGCCCAACCGAACCGCGCTCTGGCCCACCTCTTCCAAGCGGGCCAGGGCCGGCTAAACGAACCGGAACGGAGCACTCACACTAGTCAACCGAACCAGACTTTGGGGGTCAAACGCGCCCGGGCACGGTTCAGAGCGCCTAGTGTGAGTACACGTAACGCGTAAACATTATGTGAAGTGCGCTAGCCAGATGGGGTTTAAACTTTGTTGGCTGGAGACCCAAGTTTTCTCTCACCATTCCTGATTTCTAACACACACTCACAACGTTCAGCTGGTCTCGCGTCTGTCAGAGCAGAAACGAAAGCAGATGCTCTTCGTATGTTTTTCCATCGTCTCCGGGTGTGTTCATATGTACATTTTGCAAGCTTATTTTGTCCATTAGATGGAAAGATCTGAAAAAAACCATACATTTACCCGCCCATTGACCCTCCCCTCAAAGAAATCAGGACAGAAGTGGTCAAAAGTGGACAAAAGAGACGGATTAAAACACCAGGTGTAAACAGGAATGTGTCTCCCTCGTCTACTTGTGATCCGATCGACCAAAACGCATCTTAATACCAGGTGTAAACAGGGCCTGAATGCAAAAACATTCGGTCTCTGAAACCACAATGCTACACAGAGGAACAATTTTAATATTAACAGATTTTTACTGGTTCATTTTTTAACTTATGTCTCCGCCCTGATAACTAGTGTTGTGGGTGGTTGCTAAGACATTGCTATGTGGTTGCTAAGGTGTTCTGAGTGTTTTTAGCATGTTGCAAGTCGGCTGTAAGGAGCCTAGGTGGTTGCTAGTGGGCTGCCTATAAAAAAAAGTTTGGGTCCCTCTTTCAATGTAATGAATGGCATTGGTACAATGTATTCAATGTAATTGTATTTTCAGCAGTTTTATCGTCTACCATGTTAAAATCAAAAACTGGTAAATTAAAATCATAGGACTAGGGATTACACTTAGCACAACTATCACAGCCTATTTCCCAAAATTCAATCAAATCCTAATGGATAAAATAAAGTCCATCCTACATTATTTCCTACTGAATACTCTTTTTCACTATGTAACACTGATAGAATGTAAAACTAACAGTGCAACAAATCCAACACAAGTAATGTTATTATTTTTTAACAACAATGAAATGCACAGTAATGTGTTAGGAAATCAAAGCCAAAAATCACCCTTTTCCCCGCACTTTGTCAGCCAAACTTCCCAGCCAAATGCACCAAGAACAAACAGAAATCACAAGACCTACTCCCCGCTTAATTAAGTTGTCTTAATACCAAATTTATTTTAACATGATATGTTAATATGTTCCACTTGGCTGCATATGACACCAAGAGACCACAACTCTCTTTTGTTTTGAACATTTAATGAGGGGGAACATTCCTTCTTTACTTGCTAGTGGAGCGACAGCAGGGAATATGTTAAAAATCCAACTGGGAGGCTACGCAGCAGAGATCAGCCTGCAGTTAGCTTTCTGTCCTCGGAATGACTCGTTCTAGACAACAACCTCAAGAAGAGTTTCCTACAACAAGCTCATACAAGAAAGCTCCGGGATGTTTCCTTCAGTACCTCCAAAAATAATGAGCGCCGTTGAAGGAGGATCTCAGACAAGAACATCTGGATTGTGTCTGTGGAAACATTCTGTATATGTCAGTTATTGTTTTCATAGTGCATTGTGATTCCAAGACTGCTGACAGTTTCATTCAGTGTTATTTAACAAACGAAGTCAGTCTTTATGCCAATATTTGCTGTCGTCTTCGTCTGCCTCTCCAACGACCTTCACTGCTCCGATAAAACGTCCCTCCATACGCTCCAGTTCTGCATTAAGTTCACTCTGCCGACAACTCTCTATCGCCCAACAGCCTCTCAAACTGTTTCCAGGATTCATTCCAAACAGTTGAAGCAGTGTTGAAACGAAGAGTTTTTTTTACAGCATTAAAGGGATAGAGTTCACCCAAAAAAGAAAATTCTGTCATTTACTCACCCTCATGTTGTTCCAACCCGTAAGCCTTTTGTTCATCTTCAGAACACAGATGAAGATATTTTTTATGAAATCTGAGTGATATCTGTCTCTCTATTGACAGGCTTAGCAACTACCACTTTGACTCTTCAAACGGTTCATAAAGAGATCTAAAAACTAATCCATATAAATTTAGCGGTTTAGTCCAAGTTTTCTGAAGAGACACGATCACTTTATATGACAAACAGATTGAATTGAATTTATTCACAATATAAACATTTATCAGCGAACATAAACAGAAGCTCAACCGAACCTGATTGACGTGCAAGAACAAACCTCTTGCGGAAGCTCAAAAGTGCTGCATAACGCAAGAATGAACCTCACTGGTTCTTGCTGAAGCTCAAACGTGCTGCGTAACACCAGAATGAACCTCATTGGTTCTTGCTGAAGCTCAAACTTGCTGCGTAACATGAAAATGAACCTCATTGGTTCTTGCTGAAGCTCAAACGTGTTGTGTAACACGAGAATGAACCTCATTGGTTCTTGCTGAAGCTCAAACGTGCTGCGTAACACACAAGAATGAACCTCATTGGTTCTTGCTGAAGCTCAAACTTGCTGCGTAACATGAGAATGAACCTCATTGGTTCTTGCTGAAGCTTAAACGTGTTGTGTAACACGAGAATGAACCTCATTGGTTCTTGCTGAAGCTCAAACGTGTTGCGTAACACGAGAATGAACCTCATTGGTTCTTGCTGAAGCTCAAACGTGCTGCATAACACGAGAATGAACCTCACTGGTTCTTGCTGAAGCTCAAACGTGCTGCGTAACACGAGAATGAACCTCATTGGTTCTCACACTTGTTCAAGCGAACATGCTTGAGCCTCCGTTTACCGCAACTGACGTTTCAGTTGATGAATGTTTATATGTGAATAAAAGCTTAAATTCAATCTGTTCATCATATAAAATTATCATGTCTCTTCAGAACATTTGGACTAAACTCACTTCACATGGATTAGTTTTACTTTTTGAAGCGTCAAAGTGGTAGTTGCGTAGACTGTCAATGGAGGGACAGAAATCTCTCAGATTTCATTAAAAATATCTTCACTTGTGTTCCGAAGATGAACGAAAGTCTTATGGGTTTGGAACGTCATGAGGGTGAGGAATTAATGACAGAACATTAACCATGTTAATGAGGTCTTACTGGTGAATCTGGTTTTCAAATGAATCCAATGCTGGGAACCAGCACCCAGAACATTTGCTGACCAGCCATGACGTTTTCTTTTTTCAACAAATGAATGGAAGAAAAACAAAAAAACAAAGCAAGGCCACCTAAGCCGATTTTAAAAGAACTGACATGACAAAGGAAGTTCAGCTATACCTTCAGCCTTTCAGAAACGCCATCAGTCACACTGATGGTGAACTCCTCCACCTTCGGGACCTTCAGCTTGGCCTTGTTCTTCTGTTCCGTCTGATACTCAGTTCGTGTCTTCACCACCACCTGTGAAGAGAGTATTTAACCATCAAAACAACCTAATGTGAACAGTGAATTCCACTAAGATCAAAGTTTGATAACTGTACCATGAAGCCAGTACCTTCCAATCAATAATGGCCATAATCATGTTAGGCCTTCCTCATGATAAAACATGCAAATTGCTCAAAATCACTGATCTCACAGACACTGAGATAACAAGGACTTCCAGTAACACAGTCGCAATGGGCCTTTCCAAAATCAAAGCCGATTCCCACAACAGCACTCAATCGTGAGTCAAATCAGACTGGGTAGATCACATTGCATCCCAGATGATGGAAAAAACCTGCTTGAAATCCATTCAGACCATTCAAACTGAAATAAAATTAATAAAATTAAATTAATTAACAATAATTAAAATCACATTTTAATTAGATTTCAAACCACATATGGTTGTGGTTAGGACTGGGTTCATAAAAAACAGATTTCAAGTGTTCAAATTTCAAGTGGATTTGACTTGGATATGGCAAAAAAAAATCACATTTTTAATTGCAGTTCTGTAAATTCCTCATCCTGTCATACAATTTAAATTCCAACTAATGAATTAGGAGGGAGCAACTTTCCCCAACCCTGTCCCTGGCTGATGTGAGGTGACAGACGGAGGAATAACACGTCTCAGTGTTGACCTCCGTTCCTGCCACCTTACTTTCTAGAAACCCTGAAGTTGATGAAGTCTAATGTCCTGTAGACCACTGGATGAAGCTCAACCACTTGTCACGAACTCTGCAATTACTGCTTATCTGTCTCTTTTCCAAGCCCTCTGACATTTCATTTTCCCCCTGAATAACCATCTTGTCTGCTTCCATTTCTCTCTCCTTCTCCTGATCTATGTGAGACATTCTGTTATCGCTAGGATTGTTATTCGGTTTTTGCACTCCCCCAGAATGCAACCTCTGCCTCCGGGCAAGGTTGCGCATTGTCTTTTTTGCTGCTGATTCAAGCCATCGATAGTGTCAACACTATATGAGTGCTGTACTGATATGCTGTACTGATATGCTGATATGACAACCAACTTGATTGAAAAATGCTTTGAATAATGATGAGATGCTGATGACATGCAGCTTGTGATTTTGGCATGCAATTAGCAGATGATGAATTTGGTAGTCTGATGATAATGGAATGGTTTCGAGATTCTGGATGACAACAAGACATCCTGACCAAATGTTTCCAATACGTAAGTCCCCTTGGGAAACATGAAAAAAATGAAATAATTGCCCCACAACTAAATGCACGGTTTACCTTATCCTTGCAACATCCTAACTTAAATATCTGACAATTAAATCCATATTTTTTGCTCCTCAGTTGTGGTGTCCAATAACTGAGAAAAACTCAATTACTCAAAAACTGAATTATATTCATGCAATGAATCTACACACTTAACTACAGTAAACAAATGTAATTCTTCAAAGAGTGAGTTCTTAACTTGGCTCATATAAAATAAATAATTCTAAGACAGTTTTCAAATAATTTGCAGTTATTACTGCCTGATTGCTATCTGCAGACCTCTAGAGAAAGATAATGATTTCCCGCAGGGCTGATCCTTGTCCTGCTTAAAGACAGCATGAAAAATTAATGAATTTTACATTGTCCAAGTTTATGTGACAGAATTCCACCAAGAGCATGCATTACAGCAACTTCACGATAGATTCTCTGCTTACAGTGATTATAATTTGCTTTATAACCTTCTGAACAAATTATTCCATGCTTCTTTTTTTTTTTTTTTTAGCAATTGAATTGGTATTATTTTGGTCATTTATGTACAGACTTTGTGACCTTTTTTCCTGCTGGTGCGACTAAATTTTGTTAGAGGTCGCATTGGTGCCACCACCACGGTGCCCAACTGATAAAAGCTGCCATTTCTGTTGAGAAATATCAAACGGCAAACGAAATGAAAGCGGAACGGAACCGCGCTACTCGTTTGAGCTGCACTGGGCAGACCGTTTATCAGCTCGGAGCAATAATAGACAGCGCAGTGCGAGCTCATACACGGGCCGATCTTGATCACGCGACACCGTTACTACACAGTGCTGGGAGATCCAGTGAGAAAGCGTTTGAATTCGCCATATAATTAATAACATCGCTACTGCGAGATCTAGTGGGAAACGTTTGGCACAGAATTCTGTTATAAACCACAGATATCAGATCAAACAGCGCTGACGTGGAAACCAGGAGAAACCATTGTTGCATGAGTTAAGTTAAGTTAAGTTAAGGGGTTTCAGTACACAAATCATAAACATTCACCATGGACTTAATGTAGTAACACCACATGGCAGAAACAGTCAAATGTTTTTTTTTGTTTTTGTTTTTTATTACATTACTCATCTTAGGCCAAGGTTCGTACAACCTTTTGAGAGTGAAATTCAAGCACTTTTTCAAGTGTTTCACACTTTTTCCAGCACTTCAAAGCTCTAAATATTATCCAATTTTAATGTTATTTTTAATGTGATGATTTGTAAAACAAGTTTAAAGGTGTACGCCAAACAAGCACTTTTATTTAAAAAAGACATGAAATTACCACTATAACCAGTAGATGGCGGCAGAGGAGCACTTATTGACTTATTAGCAATTTCCACTCCTTAATATATGGAAAAAAAGTAGGAAGTCACAAAGTCTCATGAAAAACATAAACTTTTCTTCAAATTGTGACTGAATTACACAGAAAACAAGTAAAGAGCGCTCCTTTTATAATCACTGAAGCTGTCAGTCAGTTCAGTGTGATACTATAGAAGAACAATGGTACATTTAATAAGAGTAGAATATTAAAATTTCCCCTTTAAAAATGAGGTTTTTGCACATTACTGTTGTTAATAAAAGTTAATTTTATATCCATATCAATTCAAGCTCAGTGCTTCACTGTTAAATTTCCAATAAACAAACTTCAAATAAAAAAATATTTACACTTCTTAACAAAACAACAGTAATTTTCTGATTAAATTCACTTTATGATACATTTTCCTCCAGCACCACCAAATCAGGTGCTGGCGCCTCCATATGTAGAACTGAGTGGCGCCAGTGCCACTGCTCTCAAATGTTAGTCTGGAGCCCTGATATATATATATACAGAGGGGAGAACAATGTGTATTTGATACACTGCCGATTTTGCAGGTTTTCCTACTTACAAAGCATGTAGAGGTCTGTAATTTTTATCATAGGTACACTTCAACTGTGAGAGACGGAATCTAAAACAAAAATCCAGAAAATCACATTGTATGATGATTTATGATTTAAATAATTAATTTGCATTGTATAAAGTATTTGATCACCTACCAACCAGTAAGAATTCCGGCTCTCACAGACCTGTTAGTTTTTCTTTAAGAAGCCCTCCTGTTCTCCACTCATTACCTGTATTAACTGCACCTGTTTGAACTCGTTACCTGTATAAAAGACACCTGTCCACACACTCAATGAAACAGACTCCAACCTCTCCACAATGGCCAAGACCAGAGAGCTGTGTAAGGACATCAGGGATAAAATTGTAGACCTGCACAAGGCTGGGATGGGCTACAGGACAATAGGCAAGCAGCTTGGTGAGAAGGCAACAACTGTTGGCGCAATTATTAGAAAATGGAAGAAGTTCAAGATGACGGTCAATCTCCCTCGGTCTGGGGCACCATGCAAGATCTCACCTCGTGAGGCATCAATGATCATGAGGAAGGTGAGGGATCAGCCCAGAGCTACACGGCAGGACCTGGTAAATGACCTGAAGAGAGCTGGGACCACAGTCTCAAAGAAAACCATTAGTAACACACTACGCCGTCATGGATTAAAATCCTGCAGCGCACGCAAGGTCCCCCTGCTCAAGCCAGCGCATGTCCAGGCCTGTCTGAAGTTTGCCAATGACCATCTGGATGATCCAGAGGAGGAATGGGAGAAGGTCATGTGGTCTGATGAGACAAAAATAGAGCTTTTTGGTCTAAACTCCACTCGCCATGTTTGGAGGAAGAAGAAGGATGAGTACAACCCCAAGAACACCATCCCAACCGTGAAGCATGGAGGTGGAAACATCATTCTTTGGGGATGCTTTTCTGCAAAGGGGACAGGACCATATTGAGGGGAGGATGGATGGGGCCATGTATCGCGAGATCTTGGCCAACAACCTCCTTCCCTCAGTAAGAGCATTGAAGATGGGTCGTGGCTGGGTCTTCCAGCATGACAACGACCCGAAACACACAGCCAGGGCAACTAAGGAGTGGCTCCGTAAGAAGCATCTCAAGGTCCTGGAGTGGCCTAGCCAGTGAACCCAATAGAAAATCTTTGGAGGGAGCTGAAAGTCCGTATTGCCCAGCGACAGCCCCGAAAGGATCTGGAGAAGGTCTGTATGGAGGAGTGGGCCAAAATCCCTGCTGCAGTGTGTGCAAACCTGGTCAAGAACTACAGGAAACGTATGATCTCTGTAATTGCAAACAAAGGTTTCTGTACCAAATATTAAGTTCTGCTTTTCTGATGTATCAAATACTTATGTCATGCAATAAAATGCAAATTAATTACTTAAAAATCATACAATGTGATTTTCTGGATTTTTGTTTTAGATTCCGTCACTCACAGTTGAAGAGTATAAAAATTACAGACTTCTACATGCTTTGTAAGTGGGCAAACCTGCAAAATCGGCAGTGTATCAAATACTTGTTCTCCCCACTGTATATATGCAGGAGACTATGGCTATTGGTTAATGATGTTCCTTTCGAAATACATTTGGGTGCTGACAAAACGATTTGAAATAATTTGTATAAGACAAATCCAGTCATCTTTCTGACTGAGGCTAAGGCGGGCCATTATTCTATTAAATTACCCTTCTAGTTCCTCTTATTCATTGGAAAATTTCATAATTGCAATCTCAATTTTGTTAATTACATATGAACTATATTGAAGTATGACGTCATGTAAGCAGGGTGGGATCATTGCAAGTCCCCTAAGCACACGTCTTTGGATATAAACATTAACTGACCTGAACCAAGATCTTTTCAGCTACCTTTAGAAATATGGTGGTCTAGAAAAAATTTTTTAAAACCAATTTTTTTTTTTGCTTTTATCTTTTTCATATATTTCAGTGCCTACAACTCACAACTGTAGCTACAAATGAAGGTGTAAAATAATATAAATATTATATTTACAATTTTTTCTTGCATGACATTTTTGTCCACAAAAATGATCTAGTATACATAAATACACAATGTTTGCCTGTTTACTAATGCATAGTCTCTCTGAGAGCCACAAGGAGAAGAAGAAAGGCTCACCAGGTGGCAGAGACGTTAATAATCCAACACATCCTCTTCACCTCTAAGCCGGCATTAAACAGAGGATGCAGCCTCCATATGACAGCCAAGATAAACGATAAAATGGCTTTTTTCTGTTTGTCATGCAGGCCAATAAACCACCCCAAAGGGTTGGGGGTGGGATTGCTGTGCAATCCTTAAAATATGACAGCCTGTGCTTTTGTGACTGGCTTGTGCACAGGTTTGGGCAGAGTGACAGGGCACTTCATTTAGCAGGTGCAAAAAATGATTGCGCCATCCTCAGCAGAATCCCAAATGAGGGCCGAAGCACCACTCACAGAAAGTGTCACAGCTCGCGCCCTTATGCACACCGTCGGTTGGCAACCCAACCGTAAAAGCAGAGGATTGTACCGGCATGTTTGGGGAAAACAGTGAAAGCTATTGGGTAAAACACAAGCACTCAGGATTTTAAATTATAAAAATATTGTATTGTACATACTCAAATGATAAAATTAAAGAACAGCGTAATCTGACAATTTAATTTAGCAAGTTGGGTTTAATACATCATTATTCGTTCTAGGCACTATAACAGGTTTGGAGGGATATATTGTTATGACCTGATTAAAAGCAAGGTCTGATGACCTATTATATAATACCTAAAGAACAATTTTCCTTACCTTGTCTGGGGCTTGGTACTGAAGATTAGTAACATCCAAGGGCGTGATGAGGGGGACGTTTTGAAAGCCGTCTTCAACACTAACAGCTTTGGCTCCTTTGTCTTGTAGATTACTCCCCAGTTTAACCATCTTTAAAGGATTATTGCACTTTTCACCAGCCTATAAATGCAGAGAAACACTTGTAAAATACCAATTGTAAAATATCCCAGCCTTGGCTCTGAATCATATATCGACCACCTTTAATAATAAAACAAAAAATCTATACACCTCTGGCACTTGAATAAACCGTGCAGAGCTACAGCACACATTATATATCAAAGCTTTTGGTAAACACCTCACGCGTGTCCGTCTGATGTCAATGCTTTAAAATACACAAACGTTGCGCGTGTACATAGAAGTAACGGATTGTGCATTGATCTTTGAGATGAAAGGGGAAAAACACAGCACGGTTGAACTATCCTGTCCAAAACCCAGGTGTCGAAACATCAGCCACAGCGCAAATAAAGCATCCGCGCCCGTTTTATGGCTGGTTTACCAGTCACAACAATTGATCTCCCACCCAAACACAACACGCGCGAGATGAAAAGATGTTTTTAAACGCGTACTCACCGAGAGAGGTCAACTTTCACGCTTTTTAGGGGCTCAAAGACAGTTCAAATTCGGGTTGTTGATGAGGGCAGGTGGAGCGTCGAGATGGAGATGCTGTATGTGTGTGTGTATGTGTGTGTATGTGTGTGTGTGGCGCTGATGCGAGAGATGCAGATACTGACGGCCTCGCGCAGCATCCAAACCCTCACTTACACTCAAGCCACTAGGGGGGATCTAAAAGAAACCCTACATTTGTTTTGCCCGACCCTTAGAAACCCTGAAGCTCAATACTCACCCACATTAGCTGACTTGTTTGCCATCTAGTGAAAAACTGAGAGAAGTGCATGAAGCATTTTCATTTAGGGTTCACGTAGGCTAATACATTTTGTTTGTCAAACGACACAAACAGTCTTTATAATAATAACCTAAAACTTACATTTTTTTGTGTTGTTTGGCGGGATTATGAATGAGACTATTATTTGGCAGACTTGTTCAGTCATTTTTAACTAAATTAAATTTATTATTAGTAGTAGTTTTTTTATTTTATTCAATATGTTTTATATTTATTATGATAAAAGACACAAATGCTCATTAAACAATTACATGTATTATTTAGCGTAATAAATTCAAATATAGTTCATTTGCCTACAGTAGCCTAAATGTAGGTTATTTACTGTTGCCAAGCAAAACTGGCACATTAATACAGAATTGAAGTGATGTGCAGACACAGGTGGACTTATTATCCAATCAGATTTTAGAGACAGTACTGTGCTTTGTACTAATATTTGCACACAGTGGTAGGGTACAACGGGGCTAAAGGCACACCTTAAGAAAAAATGTTTTTCACTACTCCCAAAGTGTATGATTGCAAATATATATATATATATATATATAAAATATATATTTGTATTGAACATTGATGGAGCAACAGATTTTGTGTGAAAATAAATCATAAAAGTGGTTTGTTTTGTTTAAAAATCTTATAAATGTACAAACCCGATTCCAAAAAAGTTGGGACACTGTACAAATTGTGAATAAACAAGGAATGCAATAATTTACAAATCTCATAAACTTATATTTTATTCACAATAGAATATAGATAACATATCAAATGTTGAAAGTGAGACATTTTGAAACGTCATGCCAAATATTGGCTCATTTTGGATTTCATGAGAGCTACACATTCCAAAAAAGTTGGGACAGGTAGCAATAAGAGGCCGGAAAAGTTAAATGTACATATAAGGAACAGCTGGAGGACCAATCTGCAACTTATTAGGTCAACTGGCAACATGATTGGGTATAAAAAGAGCCTCTCAGAGTGGCAGTGTCTCTCAGAAGTCAAGATGGGCAGAGGATCACCAATTCCCCCAATGCTGTGGCGAAAAATAGTGGAGCAATATCAGAAAGGAGTTTCTCTGAGAAAAATTGCAAAGAGTTTGAAGTTATCATCATCTGCAGTGCATAATATCATCCAAAGATTCAGAGAATCTGGAACAATCTCTGTGCGTAAGGGTCAAGGCCGGAAAACCATACTGGATGCCCGTGATCTTCGGGCCCTTAGACGGCACTGCATCACATACAGGAATGCTACTGTAATGGAAATCACAACATGGGCTCAGGAATACTTCCAGAAAACATTGTCGGTGAACACAATCCACCGTGCCATTCGCTGTTGCCGGCTAAAACTCTATAGGTCAAAAAAGAAGCCATATCTAAACATGATCCAGAAGCGCAGGCGTTTTCTCTGGGCCAAGGTTCATTTAAAATGGACTGTGGCAAAGTGGAAAACTGTTCTGTGGTCAGACAAATCAAAATTTGAAGTTCTTTTTGGAAAACTGGGACGCCATGTCATCCGGACTAAAGAGGACAAGGACAACCCAAGTTGTTATCAGCGCTCAGTTCAGAAGCCTGCATCTCTGATGGTATGGGGTTGCATGAGTGTGTGTGTGTGGCATGGGCAGCTTACACATCTGGAAAGGCACCATCAATGCTGAAAGGTATATCCAAGTTCTAGAACAACATATGCTCCCATCCAGACGTCGTCTCTTTCAGGGAAGACCTTGCATTTTCCAACATGACAATGCCAGACCACATACTGCATCAATTACAACATCATGGCTGCGTAGAAGAAGGATCCGGGTACTGAAATGGTCAGCCTGCAGTCCAGATCTTTCACCCATAGAAAACATTTGGAGCATCATAAAGAGGAAGATGCGACAAAGAAGACCTAAGACAGTTGAGCAACTAGAAGCCTGTATTAGACAAGAATGGGACAACATTCCTATTCCTAAACTTGAGCAACTTGTCTCCTCAGTCCCCAGACGTTTGCAGACTGTTATAAAAAGAAGAGGGGATGCCACACAGTGGTAAACATGGCCTTGTCCCAACTTTTTTGAGACGTGTTGATGCCATGAAATTTAAAATCAACTTATTTTTCCCTTAAAATGATACATTTTCTCAGTTTAAACATTTGATATGTCATTTTGTTGTATCCTGAATAAAATATTGAAATTTGAAACTTCCACATCATTGCATTCTGTTTTTTATTCACAATTTGTACAGTGTCCCAACTTTTTTGGAATCGGGTTTGCATGATGTGGCGAGGGGGGCCTTTTACCCCACAGACACACGGGGCAAAAGACACAAATACTTTATTAAAAACATATTATTTTAGTTATGTCTAAGTTAATACTTGTTCAAAACAATCACTTTAGCAAAGTTAGCACTATTTTCTGTTTGTGATAAAATAATTAATTTTTGTTCAGTAAATATACTGTCATTAAAATGTTAATATAAAGAAACAAAATTGTTTTTAAAAAGTAAAGATTCTGAAAGCATTGAAGGAGATCCCATAATAATGTACTATAGATTTACAGTAGTAACAAATGATATAAATATATTTTTAAATATGGTTTCATTATAAATATGGTGATTATCTCTAAGGTGGACACCCAACTTAATATATGATATTTAGCATCTAAATCTAACCATGTCAACAAATGGAAAAGTCAGCCGCTGTTTATTAATGTTAAATGTGCTGTAAGTTTTTGACTGTAGCTACTAATGCATAAACATACCATAATATATTTGCAGATATTTAGGAAACATGCTAAATCCACATACTTGTTTCTCTGAAAAACAAAGCTACAGCCAGTTATTCTACTTTGAAATGTGCGTTTCATGTCGGAATGTCTGTTGTTGTTTTGGTCTGTGCGATACCGCACGCCGCCAGTTTACCCAATAGTATTTCGACACCACAGGTTGCCAGTTGGCGGAAAACACAGCGTATTGCTGCCATGAAAACCAGCAAACAAACTGGGTCAGAGATCGCAAATTCTACCCGACCTAAAAAGCCTCAGCATCCATCTAAAAATCTCTATGAACGAGAGCATATTAAAACACGGATAAATCAACTCATCAACTTACAGTGTGGTTTCCATTGTCAATTGCACTCACTCCTGTTACGTGTCCTCAAGCTGGCAACCCGCGTGAGTGTCGAGTCTGAGGAGGAGGAGGAAACAACGATCTCCAATATTTTGAATTTGGACTGCAGTACCCATGTCAATCCTGCATACCGCACCTTTAATTATTGTGCCTTTCGCTCCAACAGCAGGGGCGCTGTTTACCATACTTTTACATATTCTTCCGTTATTGAAAAACTGTTGCTATAATTAACTTGAACAAAACTGAAAATCATTAAGACCTTTGTCTCAAAATATAGCCAATAATTTTAGCGATTCTCATTTGCTACTTAAATCTACAACATTTTTAAAAACATCAAATATTAGATCAAATTAGCGCAGAATCAACTTTGCTTTTCACGTCAAGGATCAGACAAATTTCCATGTGCATCTTGAAAAGCGGATGTTTTGGAAAGTGCTGCGGCAAGTTTTTGTGCCATCTAGTGGTTTAGAGGAAAATAAAATGAAAGCCGCCTTTCCCCCGCGGCGCCTTTGGCCCCATTGTACCCTATAGGCCCTATTTTAATGATCGAAGTGCATGGTCTAAAGCACACTGCGCAAGTGGACTGGGGGGTGTCTGAATCCATTTTTGCTAGTTTAACAATGGGAAAAATGGTCAGCATGCCAGGCACATGGTCTAAAAGGGTTGTACCTAGTCCCTTAATGAGTCATGGGTGTGTTTTGGGCATAATGTGCAATAAACCAATCAGAGTCCCATCTCCCATTCCCTTTAAAAGCCAGTTGCGCTCACGCCATGGCGGATTCACTATTTACATGGCAGAATTTGCAAGGGGAAAAACTGAATGCTTCTCTAGCAAGGAAACAAATCTGCTTGTCCAATGACGCCTGCTTGCCTGTCATTACTGCAAATAGGTAGGCTAATTCTGATACATGCAATGACTATTTGACATGTATGCATTTTTATTTTATGTACACAATAATAATCTTTTACATTTTAATCCTTTAGTTTTTCATATTTAAAAAGTGTTTGTGTGCTGCTGCGTGTCCCTGTGTGTGTGCGCGTTGTGCACCCACCTATAGCTGCATATTACCAACACGCCCTTTTAAAAAAAAAAAAAAAAAAAAAAAAAAAAAAAAAAAAAAAGTCGTTTTCAGTTCCTCAAAATAGCAACGCGCCAACAATGTGTCTGAACATGCACACCTCATTTTCAGACCAGCACACCCATGGCCGCACAAATGTGTAAATGCATTTGCCATTTAAACAACGTGGCGCAGGACGTGACAATGATAACGGTGTCGGGCTGAAACTAGCAAAAAACACTTGCGTTACACCTGCCGTCGCATTGCACCGGGTGTATGATAGGGCCCTAAGGCTTGTGCAAGCTCACCAATTTAAACTGTTATTGTTACAGAATGTATACACGCAACACAAAGAGGAATCGTAAACAGTTTATTCGAGACAGCACGGACAAGAGGCAATATCAACAGATGATTAGACACTCACTGGAGACTTGATGTCCAGTAGGTGTGAGAGTAATGGAAAGTCTTTTTCTTACAGGTGCAGGAACTCGTGAGATTTGGTGAAGAGAAGACCAGGTTGGATGCACACACCTCGACCTCTGACAGATGATCATGGAGAATGAAGGTAACTCTTGGAGGTAAACGCTGGAGATGCAGGCAAGTAGTCTGTGTAGCATGAACGAAACTGGACAAATAACTGAGGTGAGGTGCGTGCTATTAAAGCCAGCTGATGAGGGTGCAGGAGTGCGTGATTAATACTCAGGTGATTGGGTGCGCTGTGGTTGACTGGTGAGAGCCTGGCATATTTAATCACAGTACACCCCCCTCCACAGCCCGCTCCTGAGGGCCGAGGACCCCGATGTCGTGGTGGTCGACCTCTGCCATGGGGAGCAGGACGATGTGGGTTAGACTCATGGAAGGCAGTCAGTAGTGTGGGATCGAGGATATCATCTCTGGGAACCCAAGATCTTTCTTCTGCTCCGTAACCTTCCCAGTCCATGAAATACTCTAGGGTACCACCACGGCACCGGGAGTCCAGGATCTCGCGCACCTGATAGTTGGTTCCATCGTTGGGAAGGGGGGGGGTTCTTCGGCTGGGCCAGGCTCTGTGGAAACAGAAACAGAGTCGTGATAAGGCTTGAGGAGTGAAACGAGAAAGGATGTGTATTCTGTAGTGTGGTGGGAGTTGGAACGTGACCGGGTTAATCTGCTTGAGGATGGGGAAGCGGCCAATAAATCTGGGACCAAGCTTCTTGCAGGGCAGCCACATTCTGATGTCTCGGGTGGACAGCCAAACCTTCTGACCAGGTTGGTATGGTGGTGTCTCTGATCTTCGACTGTCAGCTGGGATCTTCCGCCGCCGGACTGCCTGCTGAAGCCGATGATGAGCTGCGTCCCAGACCCTTTTGCTCTCTCTGAACCAGTGGTCGATAGAAGGGACATCAGAAGGTTCTCCAGACCAGGGGAATAGGGGTGGCTGGTAACCGAGTACGCACTGGATGGGAGTGAGTCCAGTAGTGAGTTGACACAGGGAATTCTGGGCGTACTCGGCCTAGCCAAGGAACTGGTTCCAAGAGTTCTGGTGGCCATGACAGAAGGTTTCGTAGGAAGCGGCCGATCTCTTGGATCTTTCTTTCCGTCTGCCTGTTCGATTGAGGATGGTATCCAGAGGAGAGACTTACGGTCACACCTAGGAGGGTGAAGAATGCCTTCCATACCCGGGATATAAACTGTGGACCCCGGTCGGACACGATATCTTCAGGAATCCCGTAATATCTGAAGACGTGGTTGAAGAGCAATTCGGCGGTCTCTAGAGCTGTCGGGAGTCCTTTAAGAGAAAGCAGACGGCATGACTTGGAAAAGCGGTCGATGATAACAAGGATGCATGTATTACCGTTAGATGGAGGCAGATCAGTGATGAAGTCCACTCCTAGGTGTGTCCATGGCCGACTGGGAACGGGCAGCGGATGGAGCTTGCCAGATGGTAGATGGCGGGGACTCTTAGAGATGGCACAGTCCTTACATCCCTGGCCATGTTGGGCCACCAGAAGCGATCTTTCAGCAGCGAAAGGGTGTTATTGGCCCCTGGGTGGCCAGTGCCCAGAGATGAGTGAGTGGAGTGGATAAGTGGAGTGTGTTGACGTCGTGGAACATACTGGTGACCGGGTGGACAGCCCGGCGGAGTGGTGGAGGAGACATTGGTCCTCAGACTCCGTTGCCTCCACCACTGCATGGGACTCACGATCAGATTACCAGGCATGATGGGTTCTGGGAAATCATTAACCTCCTCAGGGGCGTGGAGATGGGACAGAGCATCAGCCTTAACATTTCGGGTTCCTGGATGATAGGGGGAAAAAAAAAAAAAAAAAAAAAAAAAAAATCAAAGAATTAGATTTTTTTTTTTTTTAAGATAGAGTCTTTTGGCGTTTCTAAGGTATTCCAAGTTCTTGTGATCGGTGAGAACAGTGAAAGGATGGTGTTTGTTTCAGGTCCAGTCTTCTGTTACGGAATGTATACACGGAACACAAAGAGGAATGGTAAACAGTTTATCGAGACAGCACAGCGCAACAGGCAATATCAATAGGTGAGTAGACACTCAATGGAGACTTGATGTACAGTTGATGTGAGAGTGATGGAAAGTCTTTTTCTTACAGGTGCAGGGACTCATGAGATTCGGTGAAGAGGAGACCAGGTTGGATGCACACACCTCGACCTCTGATAGATGATCATAGAAAATGAAGGTAACTCTTGGAGATAAACGACAAAAAAATAGCTGAATTTACTAAAATGACCCGTTCAAAAGTTTATGAACCATTGATTCTTAATACTGTGTGTTGTTACCTGGATGATCCACAGCTGTGTGTGTGTTTTGTGATGGTTGTTCTTGAGTCCACTGTTCGTCCTGAACAGTTAAACTGTCCATTGTTCATCAGAAAAATCCTCCAGGTCCTGCACATTCTCCAGTTTTCCAGCATTTTTTGCATATTTGAACCCTCTCCAGCAGTGACTGTATGATTTTAAGATCCATCTTTTCACACTGAGGACGATTGAGGGACTCAATCACAAATATTACAAAAGGTTCAAACATTAACTGATGCTCCAGAAGGAAACACGACGCATTAAGAGCCGGGGGTGAAAACTTATTGATTTTGAAGATCAAGGTAAATTGTACTTAATTTGTCTTCTGGGAAACATGTAAGTATCTTCTGTTGCTTCCGTAGGGCAGTACTAAGTGAAAAAAATTGATATTTAAACAAAATAAGACAAAATTGGACAGCTTCATCCTGTTCAAAAGTTTTCACACCCCGGCTTAATGTGTCGTGTTTCCTTCTTTTTTAATAGTTGTGATTGAGTCCCTCAGTTGTCCTCAGTGTGAAAAGATGGATCTCAAAATCATACAGTCACTGCTGGAGAGGGTTCAAATATGCAAAAAATGCTGGAAAACTGAAGACCTGGAGGATTTTTCTGAAGAACGCTGGTCAGTTTAACTGCTCAGGACAAACAGTGGACTCATGAACAACCATCACAAAAAACACACACAGCCGTGGATCATCCAGGGAACGACACACAGTATTAAGAATCAAGGGTTCATAAACTTTTGAATGGGTAATTTTAATAAATTCAGCTATTTTTTTGTCTTGTGGACTATATGCAAACATTTTTTTATGTAAAATATCTTAATCAGGACAGTACTAAATAAAAAATAATGCATTTTGTATGATCTCTTTTATTTTGTTAAAATTATTCAAATTTTCACAGATTCTGCAAGCGGTTCACATACTTTTTCTTACAACTGTACATGTAATCATGTAATCAAACAGTAACTGAAGTCTGATTACAAGTATTTTAAAATGTAATATAATCTAATTACAAGTACTTCATTTTTGGAATCTGATTATGTAGTCCAGATTACATTTAATCAGTTACTACCCAGCACTGTCTGCAGGTATATTTGTAGCCTCCTTAATTTTGACTATAAAAATTTGACTATATACCAATTTATATATCAATTTCATCTCCAGCCACAAGGGGGCGTAAAGATATTATATATTTATTATACCTGCCTTTGAACTAATAATACTTTCAGTCATGCATTGCACTGAAATCGCCCAAATTTAAAAATGCTTAAAGGTGGATGGGGTGCAACACACCAACATTCATTTTACATGTTCATTTGTTATACACCGATCAGGCATAAAATTATTACCACTGACAGGTGAAGTGAATAACACTGATTATCTCTTCATCACGCCACCTGTTAGTGGATGGGATATATTAGGCAGCAAGTGAACATTTTGCCCTCAAAGTTGATGTGTTAGAAGCAGGAAAAATGGGCAAGCGTAAGGATTTGAGCGAGTTTGACAAGGACCAAATTGTGATGGCTAGACAACTGGGTCAGAGCATCTCCAAAACTGCAGCTCTTGTGGGGTGTTCCCGGTCTGCAGTGGTCAGTACCTATCAAAAGTGGTCCAAGGAAGGACAGGGTCATGGGCAGCCAAGGCTCATTGATGCATGTGGGGAGCGATCAAACAGACGAGCTACTGTAGCTCAAATTGCTCAAGACGTTAATGCTGGTTCTGATAGAAAGGTGTCAGAATACACAGTGCATCGCAGTTTGTTGCGTATGGGGCTACATAGCCGCAGACCAGTCAGGGTGCCAATGCTGACCCCTGTCCACTGCCGAAAGCGCCAACAGTGGGCACGTGAGCATCAGAACTGGACCACGGAGCAATGGAAGAAGATGGCCTGGTCTGATGAATCACGTTTTCTTTTACATCACGTGGATGGCCGGGTGCGTGTGCGTCGCTTACCTGGGGAACACATGGCACCAGGATGCACTATGGGAAGAAGGCAAGCCGGCGGAGGCAGTGTGAAGCTTTGGGCAATGTTCTGCTGGGAAACCTTGGGTCCTGCCATACATGTGGATGTTACTTTGACACGTACCAACTACCTAAGCATTGTTGCAGACCATGAACACCCTTTCATGGAAACGATGTTCCCTGGTGGCTGTGTCCTCTTTCAGCAGGATAATGCACCCTGCCACAAAGCAAAAATGGTTCAGGAATGGTTTGAGGAGCACAACTAGTTTGAGGTGTTGACTTGGCCTCCAAATTCCCCAGATCTCAATCCAATCGAGCATCTGTGGGATGTGCTGAACAAACAAGTCCGATCCATGGAGGCCCTACCTCGCAACTTACAGGACTTAAAGGATCTGCTGCTAACATCTTGGTGCCAGATACCACAGCACACCTTCAGGGGTCTAGTGAAGTCCATGCCTCGACGGGTCAGGGTTGTTTTGGCAGCAAAAGGGGGACCGACACAATATTAGGAATCATAGTGGTCATAATGTTATGCCTGATCGGTGTAAATACTACAACATACAAGTTTCAATAGAAATGATATTAAAGTATACCATTTAAGTTTAAATTCTTGTCAGTATATTCAACAGTACAGTTTGACATTTCAAAGACAAATATAAATTATTATGGAATTACTTAAGTCCTATAAGTGGGTTGAAAAAAGCACTTTTAAGTTCAACTGACTGCAAATAATATAAATGTAAACGATAATATGTTTACATTTAGTTGCAAATACCATGCAATTAAGTGTCCAAAGATGTTTTTTTTGCTCTAAAATATATTTTTTCCTGTAAAAAGCACTTGTTAAAGTATGCTAAAGTGTACTTCTTTTTCACAAGGGACACCAAAGGAAAAAACACAACCTTATTCATAATGAAATTCCTGCAGAAGGGCGTGGCATTGATGTCACACGTCATGCACAGCTTCAACAGATAATCAATCTGTTTATCATCCAAGTGATTCCAAATGAGTTGTGTGATTGAAACCTCTCAGCAGTGAAGCACTGTGATCTACATTTCCTGTCCCACAGTCTCGTGGGGAACAAATAATTAGACTGTGACCTGACTACACGCAGTACTTAACCTTTGTTCCAGAGACGAGGGTGATCTCATCTCACTCTTTCTATTATTCTACAGATCCTGCTGGACGGATATAAGGGAGCAAGTGAGGCATGTTGACTGTTTTATTAGGGCGATCAGCATATTCATTACCTCAGCAACATGGCACAACCTGTGTGAAATCTAGAAGCTTCACTGAAACAGTGCCACACTGATCTATTACAGCTGAGGAAAACATCACCGGTAAAATAATAAAAAAAGTTTATCTCCTGTGGAGTATCGAGGTGAAAAAAGATGAGAATTAAAATAGTAATTATGTGAACTGAAAATTGTTGTGTTATTAATAGCTAGTATATTTTTCCTCCAGCCTGACTTTTGCTTTTGATTTCTCTTTACTTTGACCATGTCAAATCTCATCTAGATGACAGTGTATGTTTTGACTAGAATTTACATAAATGAAGACATAGTGTCAAATAAGTTTTATGTAAACATGAAAATGGACTCACAACGTGAAATGTTAGACCAAAAACAAATAAAATGCTTATAAGACCTATATTTCTAATAGCAGCATTCAGAGACAGCAGATGGTGCCACTGAGAATAGAATGTAAATAATAGAAAAACAAAAGAAATAGCTTACTGATGCTCTTAGAACTACACCCAGCTTTCTAAAGCAATATACATTCAGAAAATGTTTTTTAAAGCATTGACATGGATTTTTGTATTATTTTAATAAGTTTCTTGAGGTTCACTTATAATGTTAATTTAGTTTTTTGCACAAAAAACAAATAAAAACAATTATTTTCTACCTTCATTCTGAGCCTATGTCTGAAATTATCAGTTTTTAAGGCACGGCTCCTTTAAGGCTTGTCAGTAAACGGCCACTGTTTTGATTGGCTAATGTCATTGCATAGGAAACAGTATCAGTGGCCACTCGCTGTTGCACATGCCCATATAAAACGGTCATTTTCAAAAAAAGCATTATGAATTGTTTATTTTCGGTTTGTGATGCAGCTGCTGTCAGATCTGCTTAATCTGTCAACCAAAGTTTCTTTGCAAACTCTCCATTAGAGGTCTTCACGGGTCCACTTGGATCCGAAAAAACGAGGTCTGACCTGAGACCCGGGCAGGTTCGGGTCCAAAATGCCTTGGACACGGGTTGGGTTCGGTATTAGTGGCCTTGGGTAATTTTAAAATAAATGTGCTTTTTCCGAATTGACCCGAGAAGGCCCGGATTCTTTTAAACTATGTCGGGCATTTAACAAAATGGTATTATTTAAAACAATATGACAACATTATTATCTACGTGCAATGGACTCTACGCACGTTGCTTCCACATTTAGACTCAGTTGCTTCGTCAGGTAATTAACATTATGCCAAAAGTTACAGGACGCTACAGTGACGAGTAATTGACATTTCAGCATTTCAGCACTTCAGCGTATAGCCTACTTGCGCGTTCGCGTTAAAGGGAAATAATTGAAATATCTGTCATTATTTACTCACCCTCATGTCGTTCCAAACCCGTATGATCTTCGTTCATCTTCGGAACACAAATGAAGATATTTTTGATGAAATCGGAGAGCTCTCTGACCCCTCAATAGGCAGCAAAGTCAATGCAACTTTTAAGGTCCAGAAAGGTAGTAAAGACATCGCTAAAGTAGTCCATATGACTACAGTGGTTTAACCTTAATTTTATGAAGCAACGAGAATACTTTTTGTGCGCAAAACCCCCCAAAAATAACGACTTTATCCAACACTTACTTTACTTACCCTCATGTCGTTCCAAACCCTTAAGACCTTCGTTCATCAACGTCGTTCTCCTACACTGTTGACATAGTAAATACATTGCAGCGCTTCTGAGGTCTAAAGCAGAACAGCGGCTCACCATTGGCTGATGCTGTTCACGTGAGAACCACAACGCATGCGTGTGATGCTGACGCAGAAGCTAGCCAATGGTGAGCCGCCGTTCTGCTTTAGACCTCGGAAGCGCTGCAATGTATTTACTATGTCAACAGTGTAGGAGAACGACGTTGATGAACGAAGGTCTTAAGGGTTTGGAATGACATGAGGGTGAGTAATTAATGACAGAATTTTCATTTTTGGGCGAACTAACCCTTTAAGTGCATTTTTGAGAAACGCACGTAGAAAAGGAACAAACGTTTGTAACCTTACACAGAAAAACATCTTGTAGCTATGAGATCCATCAGGAAAAGCCACTCGCGTCATTACGCTGCGTGTTCATGCAGGGCTTTTCCTTTTTTGTGTGCAGAAGCTCTTCACCGGAGATTAGGTAAATAGCGTTGCAGACAACACTAGCATATCCATGATTTATTAGGCTATCGATTTAATTTTTATCGAGCTAACACGTTTATTTTTCCAATCCACTGGTCACAATTGAAAGCCGAAATAACATGTATCCATTGGGCACTAACATAGAGTATAGGCCTAATAACAAATAAGTAAATAAATAAATTAAAGTAATGGAGCAGTGGCTAAATCAGTCAGCAGGACACTGGGATTTTTCCTGACTGACTGCGGGGATGCAGGCTGTGCACACGTCAATGCCATTTACATTCGGGTCTAGTTGGGTTGGAAAATAAATGCCGTTGGGTCGGGTCTAGTTTTATCTGGTCTGTCTCTGGTCGGGTTTATTTATGCACATCGGGTTCGGGTAAGAAGTGATTCGGGTAGATTCAAGGCCGAGTACAGATTTTAGGACCAGAGAAAACGTCTACTCCCCATTGCACTGTGCCTCCTTCCCAAAACAAAATGCTCCGAACAAACATATAATCCTGTGACGCCATTAAAATAAAACATCCACTTGTTTCTGACGCTGGGATCCTTCTGGGAAGTCTGTACAGAGAAGCAATCGAACAGTTTAAACTGGACGCGTCAAAGTGAACGTTCTTTCACTCTTCCATTTGTCCTGTTGTCGGCAGACTCAAGTGCGTGGAGTGTCAGAAACTGAACGCTTATCTGTATACTGCATCAGTGTAGACAGCGTCAGTCATCATAATGGCTTCTGTTTGCTCACATCCAGTGTAGGCAAATGTCAGCCATTAACACTTTCTCCATGACCCCCCATTTTGGCAGGTGGGGCATAAATGACATACCCAAAATAAAAAGCTTGCTGCTCATAAGTCATTCTGAATAGACACATAACCAACATATATTTAGAAAGATGACACTTGAGAGTTTACAGTTCAAGAATCAGAATTATTCAGACTGATATTAATATGGATATATATAATCTCAAACAAAAAAGCAAAATAAAAATATTAATACATTTTTTAAATTAATAAAAATGTCTGTGTTTAGCAACTTAGAAACACAATGAAGCTGAAGCCACATTTTCTCTCTAAAACTATGAATTTTATTAAACATTTTGTAAGACCATGTCATGTGAGTTTTTAGAGAAGTCTGATAAGATGCTAATAAAATACATTATTGCCCTGTAAACACCCATTTGCAGTCTATTGTTTAAGGTCTGGCGAGGTGAACTGCCCCATTCACGTTTCTATTGTTCTCACTCGACAAACCTTTCACACCTCTGCCGGTATGAGACTTAATCTTCATTATTCTTTTGTTTGTATTCAGCCATGATTATCTTTTATTCTGGCATTATGGTTTGCCCATCTACAACACTTTGACCCCACTATACATTAATCCACCTATTATCTGAAGTCTTTCTAGAAAACAAAGAGCATATTATTGGGACTTTATGTGAATTCTTTTAACAAATTAGATTATGGAATAGCTCCTGACACGACAGGTGCATTAAAACTACAATTAGCATCAAGCTACATAACACAATTTAAAAGACTATTACTCTTTTACTTAAAACTCACTTTAAACCACCTTAAGCATTTGTATTAACTTCCAATCATGATCTAATGTGGATTTCAGTCATATAATGTTGTTGAAATGACCCCTTTGAGAATAAAAATACATTTGAGTCTTTGTCTGATTACTTGCAGTGCAGTTAAAGCTAAATTCAATGTAAAATTGTGGCAGAGGTTGGAACCCACAGCAGAATTCCTACTGGTCATTATGATTGGTTTGATTCGTAGATTCAAATGAATTCAGAGTAGCATCTGCCAGAATATCTAGAGAAGGAGACTGGAGTATTTCAGGCAAGAAATGCAACAAAGTCAGCGTCTTGTCACAGTTAAGTTTTATTCATTCAACATTTCACATTACAAATATTTAAAAATTATGCATATTGTTATAAATAGTTGGCTGCAAACAATTAAATAACATTAGATTTTTCTTTTTGTTTCACTAGCACTTACAGACCAACTCCTAGAATATGGACATTTCGTATAACATAACTTAATTAGAAAGAAAAATACAAAAATAGGAACTTATAAAGTGAAATGACAATAAAAATTAAGGTGATATCTTAAGTAAAAAAATGCTATTAATAAATACAACAACCTTCCCATACACAGTTAAAAACTATTGAAATTTTGCCATTAAGTAACATCGTTAACAGACAGATATTTAAATATTTATTTTCCTTCAGAAAATGTGAACCATATATTGTGGAGCACAATATAGCAATTAGTAAAAACTAGACACTTTAACATATTAAAAGCTTCACCTCAAAAATATAACAAAAATCTGATCAAAATTATAAAAATTAATTATACATTCCAATTAAAAATATACCAATAAACAGCTAAATACATTGTTGACCTAATAATTACAATGCAATCAATCACAGTAGCTTGAAATAAACAAAATAAGCAAATGAGCACAAAACCTTTAATGTTTTAAAAATAACTTCAATTATTTATATTAGTACAAATAGTTTGATTTCTTTTCTTTTTTACAAACACCAGCATGAAAAGGATTACAATAACAGTAGAAAATGACTGTGAAAAACATATTAACATCTTCTTTAAATGTCGGCAATTAAAAATGGCATTAAAGAATTACATTGCAAAGAGTCTTTATCTGGAAAAAGTTCAAAAAAAGTATTGCACATAACAACTCCAAGTTAACTTGCAACATTTACCACATTCAAGTCTTAAGTTCCCCTTCCTCCAAACGGGTTTGGATTTACTTCAAACAGACAGTGGGGATGAAGTTCTCAAGTCTTTTCGACAACAGCGTACTATAGAAGATGCGTTCGTCCTGCACTGCCAATTCATCCAATGACATTTAGAGTTCTGTGTGTGTGTGTGTGTGTGTGTGTGTGTGTGTGTGTCCTATCGATACTGGATTAGAACATGGGAAGAAGGGTGCAGGGTGTGGGGTGGCCTTAAATCAAAGCTTTAGAAACATCTGGTGCACAACCACAACAATTAAGTTTTTTTTTCTCTTCTTCTCGTCATGCATGCTAAGGATTACAATAGGAACTAGTTGGCAGTTCAAGAATATATAGTTTCAAATGTTAAAATACCTAGACATCAAACATCCATTCTTGTGATACGAGGATCAGCCTAAACATGAACCGGATTGAGCATTCTCCTTATATTATAATATATTATAGTTTATATTCCAGCTAATCTTTTTAGCCATTTTGCGCAATATGAACATGAACGACAACGTGTTGTTCTTACCATGCTAATTTCCAAATCTAGTAGGGTTGCCATTAAAATCTAGTGTACAATAGCCAAGACTCTCTCCTCTGCAGATTTGTCGCGTCAACACAAGTGCGTGCTTTAGTTGTAAAGATTCCTCAGCACTGAAATGTATAAAAAGCATAATTGAAAATAATATATATTAAATTTCACTCAACCTCTTGTTTTTTTTTCTCTTAAAATGAAAATTTCCATATATGCACATCTCTCAGTAACAAAAGTACAAAAGCTACCTTTCACAATGTGAAAAATTGAGGTATTGCAAAAAGGAGTCTTTTCCATTTGTGAAAAATGTGCCTAAAATGACTGTTGAAAAAAAAGTATTTAGAAAAGTAGTGCATAATAAATGTTTATATGTGCATGACAAAATAATTTAGCTAGAAAACACTGTACCAAAAAATCAGCAGGCCATGTATAAAATAATCATCTTCTTCATTAACAGCAAATTCTTCAAAAAGTGTTTAACTTCGAAAATGTTCAACCACCACTACACCCAGCGGCTCAACAAGCCCATTTCTCACTAGTGTATCAAGTCGTAACTGATCACTAACTTCCCTGACTTTTGCGCTTTTTTGACGATAAATTGGAATTTCCTGAACTCCCTCGACAATACCCGACCGACGAACTGCACGCGTCTCCTTCGTCTGACCTTTGGGAAAGCGGGTAGACTTGCAAAAAGGCCGGTTTTCACTAGTGTTACTAGGACTTTAACTGCATGCTGATCGATTCAAGGCCAATCTTTGGTTTGCTGGAGCCCATCTGGTCTTTATATTGAATGGGATGAGGACTGGGTTGGGTTGGGGGCGAAAATCATAAGAAAGGAAACGTCCATGGTTTTGCTAGCTACTACACAGCCATCTTTGGTTCCCTAATGTCTGAAAGTAAAACCTCTTATGCTTCAGGTGAGGGGGTCGGGCGAGCGGAGAGATGCACGGACTACCTTCAGTTATGCTTTACACTCAGGCTGAGCGGGCACGGCTGCTGCAGGACAGGAGGTACCTTGTCTTCCTCCCTTCTAAGTAGCTTTCACTGCTGTTCTGCTTGCTCTTTTCAGGGCTTCTTGGGGCTGGGGAAAGGCTTACGAGACACATATTGCGAGTTAAAAGAATGAAAACGAAGGCTTGCCGCTAAAAGCCTGAGAGAACGACGGCAACGAAGTCAAGCTCCTTGCATTCGAACCAGCTTGCAGGCAGACTACTGCAACTTTAACAACATACATTCCCCACTAGGATGCTGAATCTCCAATTCAAATCAGGAAGTGACAGAGCAGATTTTCTCAATGTGCCGTTTGCTGATGTCATTTCCTTTTCTGTGGTCCTGGGGGAAAGGGTGAGACCAGCTTGATTTGTTTTCTTCTCTATATATTCGACTTAAACTAGCAGCTAAGCTTGAGGTATTAGTTTTCTTGCATGTCGCAATGGAGATCAAATCCAGACAGCTGTTGTGGAATCAGTTGTTGTCATCAGGAAACATTAAAGATTAGCATGGTCTTGAAGTACAAAGTATACAAAAAAACAGAGCGGTGAGAGAATTCGCTTCTTCTGTTTTTCAAATCCCAAGCTTTGGTTAACAACTCAGATCTTAGACCACACATCTGCACAAAGAAATAAGTGCACTCTTCCCGCACCTTTTCTTTTCACGCTTGCTCCTTTGCCTTTTCCATTAAATTAAAATAGGACGTAATACTTCCAATCGCAATGTTAACAAAAAGCCAATTCTAAAGTCATGCAGATACTTACTGACAAATTATACTAATACTCAATATATTCACATCTCTGTGCACTTGAAAATGAAATATAATGGAGTTATAAAAAAATAGAGAGATGGATTAGACATTTTCTTTTTCTTCCTGAATCTTTTTTTGGATACACATCCATTTTTTTTAATATATTAAATGACAAATTAAAATCATATATTTTTTGTGTTTGTCTTTTTTCTTTTTTAAATTAAACTAAAAGGAACCAGCAACAGAAAAGTGCATTTATTTAGATGATGATTCTGCGACTCCTCCTAGCCTACTCTCCTTCTCTTTCTCCCTCGCTCTCTCTCTTCTCCTGGCCTACCAGCTTTAGTTCCAGCGGAAGGAGATGTGGCGAGGTCTGTCGCCGCCTTCCTTCACCAGGGGCTTGTGGAACTCCCGGCCGGCGCGCGAGTGGATGGCCGCCCAGCAGTATTCACAGTAATACTGGAGACAGGTCACGTTAGCGCAGAAGAACGGAGCGAACTTGCCCCCGCAGCGAGTCCCCTGACATTCATCGCACAGCTGGTCATCCAAGACGTATGGCTTCACTTCCACCTGGGTCGAGAGAGATCAGCAGACGGTTACATACATGTGTGCTCTTATCAAACGCTTGCAGCTCATGTGTTATTGGTCACACTTTAGTTTAGGGTCCAATTCTCACTATTAACTATGACTTTTGCCTCAATAAACTCCTAATTACTGCTTATTAGGGCTACACGATATATAGTTTTAGCAGCGATATTACAGGATGTGCGATGTCAAGTATAGGGATCGTAGTTGATCCGTGATCCGTACGGGCCAGCTGCACCCCGGCTCAGGACACGTGATTCCCGGATTAATGGCAAAGTTTAACCATCATAGAGTGAAAGTTTATCATTTGCATGTGTTTTTAAGTCGAGTCAGCGCGCAAACATTTTGACTTCATTTTCTTCTGAGCTTAAACAGACACGTGCATGCAAAATGAGATTAAGTACGAGTATCCTCGTAAACACGGTCGATTATGTGTTGTAAACAATTGAGAAAGAAAACAGATGCGTGTCATTTATATCGGTCCGTGCATTCGTCTTAAAGAGACAGCAGCCTAATAAACCCGCAGCTGTTTGTGTCACCAATGGTGATCAAACAACAAAAGAGAAAGAGAAAATGCTTTTGTGGCTTTAACAGGCAAAATGTATGTTATTTCATTTATACGGTGAAGCCTGTTATTTTACATTTGATTATTCAATTTCTGCACCTAAATACTGTTAAATTTACCTAAAAAACATAAAGCACTGCTTATTTCAATATTATCTTTCTTCTGTTGTATTTATCTATGCTTGTAATGTGTTTGTTATTTTCTACGCAGATTCACTCCCCTACAAAATCACCCAAATTATTCTAGAATGATTCATTCTTTTCAAATAGAGATATTCAAATCATCTGGTGAAATTGTTTTTATATCGCAATATATAAATCGCAGAAAAACAAAATATTGCAATGTAAGTTTTTTTCCAATATCGTGCAGCCCAACTGCTTATTAATAGTTAGTAGGGTGGTAGTTAAATTTAGGTATTGGGTAGAATTAGGAATGTAGAATATGGTCATGCATTAATATGTGCTTTATAAGTACTAATAAACAGCCAATATCCTAGTAATATGCATGCTAATAAGCAACTAGTAAATAGTGAGAATTGGACCCTAAACTAAAGAGATACTGTATTATTTTATTAAAACATTTGCTTATTTTTATTTGCATTGTGACATCATTTTCATGATAATTATGGACATTTTCCACTCAAGTTGATTGCAATCCCCATTATTCTCAATAGTAACTGTCACCACAGCAAAAAGCAAAACAGTAAATACTGTTATATTGTTTTAAAAAAATATAAGGAGTACTTTTTAACCTAATTATATTGTCTTGTCTATGCTGGCATTCTTAAATGTGTATTGTTCGTTTAAATCTGTCCTGCAATTGATTATTCAATTGATATTTTGTTTTGTGATAACTTGTAAAAAAACAAATATATTGCTAAAAAAAAAAAAAAAAAAAAAAAAAAAAAAAAAAAGAATCGGCAGTACAATAAATACTATCACAACGTATAAATACCATAACCAGGGTTATTATATTTAACTGAAATAAAAACTAGGACCATTAAAAAAACATTTTCGTTGCTTGAAATAAAATAGATAAAAATAAAAAAATTAAACATTTTATTTCAGTTAGTTTCTCATTTTCATTTAGTTTAACTTAATGTACTAAAATAACTATAACAGAAAAAAAATTATAAATCTATAGAGACATTAAACAAATGTAAAATTACTAAAACTTTAAAAATTAAAACGAAAACTGAAAAACAAAAAAAATAAAAACTATAATAGTACAATAGTAAAACTATTTTAGTATCTCAACGATACTAAAATAACACTGACTATAAATGCAAAACTGATAAATTGTAATGAGAATTAGGGGAAACCGTAATTCCGTAATTAAAAAACAAATCGTAATTGTCATTAAAACGTGTAAGATTTAAAAAGTAAATAGATTTTCTCTTTTGTGTCTTGAAATATGATGTTTTAGACCGGTTTCAAAGGATTTTATAATTGAGAAGTATATCCTGAACATTTAAGTCTCAAAAATGTTCCCTGTATAGTTTGCAGCGTTAGTTGATGATAAGATATTTTTTCCTTGAGGAAATTGACCATGTAATATGCCTGATAGAACCCAATTAATCAATATCGAATAGTGAAATTTGTGTAAATGCCCATCCCTAAAAGAAACGCAACTAAAACCCTTTCATCAGCCAAAAAATATGTTGAAATGTAGGCTTAGAGAATAGTCCAAAACTGTGTGTAAGTGTTTGTGAGGCTCGCTGGATCAGTGCCCTGTCATGGAAGGGGAGTGTGCATGTGTATTTCTTGTGGAAGTCAGCACTGACCCGTTTATCAATTTCCCCATGCTGCAATTGTACAAAACGAGCACTGATAGCAGCAATGTAGCTCTGCTGATTAGAGAAGGCGACCCGCCCTGCTCCCTTGGGGTACTTCAGTTCTGGGTCTGTGTCGATGCCTGCGTAGCACACGCCGCCATACAGCCTGTCCATGATCATCGCCAGTTCCACTGTCAGAAAGACAACATACTCAATGGTTAATGTTCAAAACTAAACCACACAGACTGTATAATTAATCTACCTCCTTCTTACTAAAATAAAAGGACAACTCCCCATAAAGTTGAGCAGATTTGGGGACGCTACTTTAGCCTGCCAAGCTACAAACTATTACCAAGTACTTAAAGAGACAGTTTAGCTACACTACAAGATGGTCATGGGAAATTATTCAAAGAGCAGTATTTAAATATTCTACACAGTTTATCAAGTGTGTGGTCAGTATTTTTCTTTTTGAAAGGCTGCATTAAATTGATCAAATGTGACAGTAATGACTTTTACAAATTCTTACAAAATAGATACTGTTTTTTGAACATTTATTTCCATCAAAGAATCCTAAAAAATTATTATTGTTCACACAAAGATATTAAGCAGCACAACTGTTTTCGATGGGAGCTTGTTTCTGCCACGGAATAAAACAATTTAAAATAAATTGCGACTTTTAATCTCACAATTCTGACTTCACTCGTAATTGCGCGTTTATATCACACAATTGTGAGAAAAAAAGTCAGAATTGTGAGATAAAAAGTCGCAATTACATTTTTTTTTTTTATTCTGTGGCGGAAACAAGCTTCCATAGTTTTCAATATTTATGATAATTATAAGAAATATTTCTTGAGCAGCAAATCAGCATATTAAAATTATTTCTGAAGAATCATGACACTGATGATTGGTGCATGAATGCTTGGATCACAAAAATAAAATTTAAATGTTTTATTTTAATTCTAATAATATTACACAATAATACTTTTATAATAATTTCTATTACTAAATTATTTCACTAAACACTTATTACAACACAACAAATATCAGTAAAATATGACTGGACTACAAACATTTTTTTTTGTGGCAATAGCCAACAATAAATATTGTTGATATTTGTTGGCTATTGCCACAAAAAAAATGTTTGTAGTCCAGTTTTGTTGTGTTGTAATAAGTGTTTAGTGAAAATAATTTAGTTCAATACAGTGGTTCAAGTTTGGATGTTTTTAAACTTTATTGGTTGAAAAAAAATTTTTTTAACATGGTTTGGTGTTGTTTTATGAAATAAGTCTCTAGTTCTCTAGTTTGTTTGATTAAAAATACAGGTAGAATTATTATTGAATTATTGTAATAGAAATTATTATAAAAGTATTATTGTGTAATATTATTAGAATTAAAATAAAACATTTAAATTTTATTTTTGTGATCCAAGCATTCATGCACCAATCATCAGTGTCATGATTCTTCAGAAATAATTTTAATATGCTGATTTGCTGCTCAAGAAACATTTCTTATTATTATCATAAATATTGAAAACTATGGAAGCATTGTATGGGTCAAAATTATCTATTTTTCTTTTATGCCCAAAATCATTAGGATATTAAGTAAAGATCATGTTCCATGAAGATATTGTGTAAATTTCCTACCATAAATATATCAAAAATGTATTATTATTAGTAATATGCGTTGCTAAGGACTTCATTTAGACAACTTTTGTTTAGTTGTCCAAATTTATTCCGCTTTCAGGTGATGTATACATCTCAATTTCAAAAAATTGACCCTTATGACTGGTTTTGTGGTCCAGGGTCACAAATGTCATGAATGTCACGTTCCCAGCGGATTCTGCTGGGAACGATCAGGTTTGGTCATTCGCTTACAGTGTAGATTCGTAGATTAAGCATTACTACAGCAGTGGTGTGTTTCATGATAACTAATAATTTCCTAATAGAGTACATTAAAGAGAAGATTCCATCCTCCATAATTCTCTCCGAATGCGGTTACAGGTGCGCGTGCCATGATGACCGTTTTTTGGGGCAATATTTACAGGTATAGCTATAAAACAATCATACATTTTCAAAGGGGAATAAGGTTGAGGGAGCCACAAAATAGTTACTGAATTCAATTCTAGGGGAGCTGGAGTGGTTAGTTCTGGCACAAATTAAATTGGCTACTCAAACAGAGCGTGTAAGTGATTATGTACTTAATGTCACACGGAAACAACACTATCTCTGGAAAAAAAAACCCCTCCATACCTGCACGAAGTGGACGTGGCACTCCACCCACGAATATGGTCTTCCTGGGGTCTAGAGGCTGTGATCCATCCATCACAAAGTCACTATCATTAAGATTCCACGGGCGAATCTGGACCTGTTACAAAACCACACACCAACAAAATAACGAAACAAATAATCCACAACAGACAACTCTTTTTTAAGAGTTCAAACCCACTGAGAAAAAATATCAGGTTTTTATTAAGGACAAATAAACACCGTATAACTCCTGATTTGAAAATGCAGCGGTTTAAGACAGGCAAAATGCAATTCATCCTTACAGGTTTGTCTTTAATGGTGGGGCTGGAAACGCATAAGTAGAGCTTTCCGTCCTCCTCGATGCAGGCATCGATAAGGGCTTGAACAGAGCTCTCGTCTTGAAACAAGAGGAATGCGTAACCTTTGGAAAAACGCATTTTAGAGTTAGTAAACTGCAGGAAAGAAGGCAGAAGTGCTACATTTGACATTAAAATAATAAATAAAAAAGGATATGATACCAAAACAACTCCCGGCTTTTAACATTATCGGTAGCACAAATTCAAAAGGGTTTGGTCGTGCAAAAATCTAAATTGTAACCATTTACTCGCCCTCATGTCGTTCCCAACCCATAAGACACTCATTATTTTTTGAAACACAAATGAAGACAGACTTCTGTCCTTCCATTGAAAGTCCATTCCACCAAAATATTCAAAATGTTCATAAAGACATTGTAAAAAATAATCCATATGAATCAAGCTGTTTAATACAAGTCTTCTGAAGAGACAGGATTGTTTTATATGTTGAACATATATTTTTATGTATTTATTCACATATAATTCATATATTCACTGTTCATCATATAAAGTGGATTCATATGGATTGCATTTACAAGTGGAATGGACGTTCAGTGCAGGGGCAGAAACCTCACAGGTTTCCTTAAACATTATTGTCTGGGTAAAAAAAATATATTCTCATTGTGAAGAACCAACATCGATTCTTAAATCCCAAGAATCGATCTTTCAGTCTATGCTGTTTTCAGTTGATGAATGAACTAAACTTTGCATCGTGCCTCTCATCCAATAAATCTCAATAAGCTTTGTGCTTTGTTACTTCTGATATGAAACAGTCTCAGCTTTCAAATTCGGTCAATTTCAATACAAAATTTAAACAATAAATACTGTTTTGGTGCTCTTTAAGAGCGCATGTGAACAGACCATCTCTTCTGCTTTACTACCAGTTACAGCACGAAATAAACATGAATGAACATCAGAAGGTATGTTGAAAGATACAGTACTTACTAGGGGTGTAACAATATAATCGCAACAAAAATGCAACATGTATCATGGATAATGAATGAGTTGAGTATAGTTCACCCAAATACAGAGTTTTAGTGTCAGTACTACATTAAACTACTATATATATATATATATATATAAAATGTTGAATATGATGTATAATAATGCAGTGGGGAAATATTTGTGCGTCCTGGTAATGTCAAATGTCTTATGTTACCAGTAAAAAGTGGCCTGCATTATTTTAAATATATCTAGTCAGTGACAGAGTGCAAGCATATTCGTCTAAAATAATTCTGTATTTTCAGCTTTAGAATCGTGAATATTTTTATTCTGGTGTCACCATTGTCCTGTGCATTGGGTTACCAGCACCAAGTCTAAGCCAATTCATTTCCACCCCCAATGTAATACCAAATTTAGCATTTTTAATCAACAGAACATTTTTTGTTAACCTTTTACCATATGTCTCGGAGTATCGCAATAATATCGTATCGTGAGTTCAGTATCGTGATATGTATCGAATCGTGAAATGAGGGTATTGTTACACCCCTACAACTTACTGAAATCCGTATCATGTCTCGTAATCTCTCAATCAGTGTTTGTAAACAATGTCCCGTAATGTCACATTAATCTCAGAAAAGCCATTCAATGTCCAAAAACTCAGTCAGCTAGAAAAATAAACTTAGAGGAGCATTTTGCTAAATATATGCATTATATTGCATATTCATTGCATTTTTACTTTATTCTTCTATTAATTTTTACCTGTTCTTCAATATTAAATGTGCTTGAATAAAATGTTTTTATGACAGCCACCATTTAAATGTGTAATTATGTCATTAAAAAAGCATTATTATAAAGTTATTACTATTATTATTATATAAACTTCCTTATGTGTAATTTAAATCAGTCAATTGTAAACTTTAATATTATAGTGATGTACCAACTGGGGTTCCCTGTATAGTTTGCAGCATTAGTTGAGAGATTATGTTTTGGATTTTTTTGTCCTTAAAAAAAATTGCCATGTACTGTACCTGATAGGACCCAATTAACCAATATTGAATCGAATTGAAATTGAATTAAAATCGAATCGTGAAGTTTGTGTCAATGCCCAGCCCTATTAAAAACATCTTTACTTGTGTTTCGAACGAAAGTCTAAATGACATGAAGGAAAATTTTTGGGTGAACGAAGCTCTGTCATGGTGATCAAGCCAGCAGCAGCTAAAACATTACTATTAATGACTGTCTCTCTCATACGCAGAGCTGGGTAGTAACTGATTACATGTAATCTGGATTACGTAATCAGATTCCAAAAATTAAGTACTTGAAATTAGATTGTATTACGTTTTAAAAGACTCATAATCAGACTACAGTTACTTTTCTATTGATTACATGATATTCTCACAATGGCCGTCAAATATTCATAATTCATTGATTCTCCCTACTACTACTTTTTTATCTTTTAAATTTTCCTTTCTAAAACAACACCTACTTTTATATACTTTTATACATTCAGAAGGTCTTCCAGGTTTGTGGAATCGCACACACAGACCAGCCACTGGTCATGTGACTATCACTGTTATTCACTTTTAACATTGCATTCCTAATCAACTCCTGATTCACACATTAATTATTATTTAAATTATTACCCAGTTTCAGCAAGTTATTTAACCATGCATTAATGTCTTTTGAAGGCTTGTCTGTCAAACACAATGCACAACAAAAAAAAAAAAACGTCATTTCATATTTACATGCAAATGCAGGGATTCCCCCTGACTTCCCCCTGCTAGAATTTCTTTGTCAATAAAATTAAGTCAATAAAAATAATAATAATAAATAAAATTAAGTTCAAGGTTCCCTGATGTCGGTTAATGATCACATGACATATAGGCAAACAAATAAATTTATCTTTTTTATTGTTTTTATTTTAAAATTATTTATTTTAATTAAAAAAAATATGAATTACTTAATAGCTTTTCATGTCTGGGAAACCCTGACGTAATGTAATGTAATATAATAATATATTTTCTGTCTCTTTGTATTTTTATATCAATATGGTATGAGATTATTCTACTCAATGTGATAAACAAGTTAGGTCAAAAGTAATCTAAAAGTAATCCAAAAGTAGTCAGATTACCTTAAATATGTAATGTAATGGATTATGTAACTAACTACAATTTATGTCATGTAATTTGTAATCAGTAACCGATTACAATTTGTAGGTAATTTACCCAGCTCTCCTCATATGGTGTCAGTGAGAACAAAAGCCTTTAAAATGGTCACATCTCTCCCAGTGCCAAACTCTTAGCTCACCTTTCGGGGGGAAGTATGACTTGCTCTCTGCTTTGTGAGGCCAGTCCACAAACAGGTGCCCAAAGCGGCGAAAACTAGCGGTTATCTCATCTAGAAAAGATAATATTGCAGATAAGACAAGCTATCATGGAAAGAGTTCCAAAGCTAACAAAGAACCTTGAAACCTGTTTTTGTTTACATAAGCAGCAGAGTAGAGGTCACCCTAAACGCTTGTAATACCTTCGTCGATGTCAGGGGGGAGGCCACCCACAAAGACTTTGCGAGAATAGCGCTCCACCCTCTCTCCGTTCTGGTGAGGGAAGCAGTGGGGCGAACCGAGGCCAGGCAGGCTCTGGTCGGCTCTCTCCTCGTCTGGGAAGCCATCTTCCATCGGGAACAGGGATGAGTGTCCTGAAGAGGAACGCAGGAATTATTATCTGTGCCTGGTGCGTCTCAGTGTTACAATATCCACGCACCACAGAGTAAAATGAATTCCACCGACGGATTATTCTGAGCCCGAGAAATACTAAAACAGACAATTGCATCATCTTGGTTGTGCAATTTTGAAAGCATAGGGATTTCTGAATTATGGCTACTGTGGCCCTGTAATCAAACAAATTATAGCCCACAGTTTCAGTCCAATGATAAAGCAGGTCATTTTCACTTTCTACACAGAGAGTTGTGTTGAAGAAAGAAACGTTTGGGGTTGGTAAGATTTTTTTTATGTTTTGAAAGACCATGGATGCATTCAATTGATCAAAATTTATTCCTGTTATGCAAAGCTGAATTTTCACATGATTTTGTGCTCAAAAATCATTCAGTATTATTCAATGTTGAAAACAGTTATGTTGTTATATTTTTGTGGAAACCATGATCATTTTTTTTTTTCAGGATTCTTTGATGAATCGAAAGTTTGAAAGGGACATTTATACATTATAAATGTATTTACTGGCTTTATCTACCTTGCTAAATAAAAAGTATTAATTTCTTTTAAAAATCTTAATGACCCCAAATTTTGAACAGAAGTTTGTTCACTTCACAATTTCATTGTTAAATACACAAAATTAAATCAGATTAACATTTCAGGTTAAATTTACATACTATATTAGTTATGAACAAACTAGATTCCTGAACTGAAAACTAATTTTATCTTTGAAATAATTGTGTAAATGTAGGATGGAATGTTTGAAGGCCAAATTTACAGTAAAGTAATAAGCAGTGCATTATAGATTTTAATGGAGGTTCTCTGCTTTGTGTCTTGCTCATAAAATGCATTTCTACAATTAAGAGAATATTTTTTCAAAATCTTTTAAAGCAAGTGTGAATGGCTAGCGCGTGGTCATGTACTAAAGCTTCAGGGTCATTCTGTCAAATCAACCAAATTTCATAAATTTCATATTTTTTTCTGAAGAAAGACAAACATAAATGGTGATGAAAGCCAAAATATTAAATGTAATGACTGTATATTGACTGTAATTCACTATTTTGTAAAGGGGGTCAAAATGACAATTTTCACCTGAGATTTGGAGCCAAATTACAGGGTGGCAAAAATGACTTTAGAAAGATGGCAGCATCATTATTTCATTTTTACACAGAGATTGGTAGGTCTATTAGTAAAATCTGTTGACTTCAGCAATCTTTGTTGCATTATATGGCAATGGTGATGGTTCAAAAATGGGGAAAAGCTTTTCTTGTGCTTTTTTGCATGCCTCTAACTCAATAAGTATTAAAGATATCTTAATATCCTTTTAGATTTTGGTTTTTAACAAACATTTCTTTTGCTGTTTTCATTTTAAAAGGCCCTCGATGGTTAAATCCCAGAGATATGGACATGTTAATGTGGCTCCATGAGTAAAACATGAGTTTTCAGTGGCCAAAAACCAAATGTGGGTCACTTTGCATACATCTGGTACTGTTTTCTTTTAAAGAGGAATATCTGAACAACAAACAATGTTGAAACTACAAATGTATCTAGTTTTTTTCTATCAACACAATTGCACCTGTCTCAAAATCAAGTTTTTTAGCCGGGGACCACTGGTTGAGTTGACATGGAACGACCCCATCAGTAATAACACAGGCTGAAGGGTGGAGGATGTAGTACTAGTCCTCTGGCTCAAGCCACTCCAGCAAATTTCCTCCTGACGTGACAGAACACAGGCCTGAGCTGCTTTACAAGGCTTTATGTAAGGGACTTAGTCACTGCGGCCTGGATGTGGATGTGGATGTGGATGTGTGTGTGTGTGTGTGTGTGTGTGTGTGTGTGTGGTTGCACAGACCACAGAAAAGCCCCAATCAAATTTACTCTTCACCAAAAAAAAATAAATAAAAAAAATCTCCAGAGTACAGCAGGAAAGAGGCACACAATCGATACACAAATGGAAATAAAGGCTGCACGCTACATGCAAACAATTAACAATGCCCCAAAACATTTCATGCAGATGCTGGATTATTCCACCGATAATTAGGATAGTTCAAAAGTCTTTTTCATTTTGCTCATTTGGATGTGTTAAAAGTTTTCTTTACCTCGTCGCCTCCCATAATTCCTTGCTGCATGTAAAATAAGATGATCACATGTGAAGTAACATCCCCAAATGAAAATGTGAACTCTCTGACTAAACTATAAAAATTAACAGTGGAACCATGCTTTTTCAAACCAAACCTGACTGTATCAATTTCACGTTTTAAACGAATGTGTTCAGATTAATTTGGATGATTATAAATCAAAATCTTGCCAAAATTACAGTTTACAGTTTTTTGTCCAAGTGCTTAAACACTGTTAACAAGACTCAAACTAAACAGTGTAACTAAACTGTCTAGATTCTCTTGGCTCAGTGACTCAGAAGATTGGGTTAATGGATTTAAAATACATCCAAAAAACAGGATTGAGATTTTTGCACAACAATACAAGATAATACACACCTATATGATGGTGATGATGATATATAACTAGGCCTATACATTAACTATACATACTAATATCCTTCATTTGTCTTAATTGGGGTGAAACTGTCAAATTATAAATATATGCATTACCTCATATCTCAAATGCATTCAAATAGAGCGTTTCATCTAAAAGCGCATGTCAAATGACCACTGAACCAGTAAGACAAAGTGCTCCAAACTAAACCTATTTTAGTGCTTCCTAGACACAAACATGTTGGGTCTGTCCAGCCCACCCTTGCTTCAGCTTGAGCCACAAGCACACTAAACCAATAAAATATATGTACATACCATTTATGGGCAAGGGGCTGTCTCCTCCTGGATGGGTGAATCCGAGGCGACCTTTGAGAGAGGAGGGTATAAATCAACTGCATGGCTGAAATGACTTACGGCATGTTTGTATCCACACATGGTTTGTATTAATACACAGAAGAGTAACAGGTCCCTAGTTTCCAAGATTATGCACCCACTTGAATGGGTTATTTGTTCAGTTTTCAGTTACAAATGACAGAATCACTTGATAAAGGTGGCTGTTCAGAAGCAAAAACCAGTTAAAAATGTCACCCAAACAAAGTTCCCTTACAGTTGATTCAACAACACAACTGGACCTTAAGTTATACCATAACTAATATTATTTTACTTCAAATTTAAATGCTTTTAGAACACCATTTTTAATTTATACAACAAAACTGATTCACATGTTGTCAAATAAACAACCAGTCAGTAAATAGACTGATGCAAGTCTCGGTAATCTACAGTCCACATCAGTTGTATACACTCTAAAAAATGCTGGGTAAAAAAAAAAACAAAAAAAACAAGTTGGGTTGAAAACGGACAAACCCAGCAATTGGGTTGTTTTAACCGAGTAAATGGGTTGTATGTTTGCTTAAAACAACCCAATTGATGGGTTAAAACAACCCAAATGCTGGGTTTGTCCATTTTCAAATCCAACTTTTTTTTAACCCAGCATTTTTTAGAGTGTACCTTTCTTAGAATCAGCAATTGAAATCGAAAATTCTGATATTAGAATAGAACTACATGTTGTTTAGGTAGCAATGCTGTTATGAAACAACACCAATGTCTAAAGTAACACCCTAAACCATAAAAATTACCAAAAAATATGATTTTGTTTAAATCATGTTGTCTTTACCGTTTAAATAACACACGTTTTGACAAAAATAGGAAGACTTATGAACATATAAAACTCCTTGGATTTGCATGAATCAAGTGATTGGTCTATTTCAATGTCAGAACGGCAAATCTCTCCGAAAGTCAACAGGTTTGAAGGTATGTGCGTGGTTCAGTAACGACTGATTCAAATCGCTAACTTACAAGGAGGTTTGAGGTTGATGTCACTGAAATGGTTCACAAGAGTCATTTGAACACTAATCAGACATCAAGAATTTACCATGTTGAAGGTGCACACCTAAAAATGCCACTCTATTCTTCTAAGGAACTGCTGATGAAAACTGTCATCAGAAGGTGTTTTTATAGGGTTTCGGGTGTTAAAGGGTTAGATCACCCAAAAATGAAAATTATCCCATAAATTACTCACCCTCAAGCCATCCTAGGTGTATATGACTTTCTTCTTTCAAACACAATCGGAGTTATATTACAAAATATCCTGGCTCTTCCAAGCTTTATAATGGGAGTGAATGCTACCGTAGATTTTGAAAAGCACATCCATCCATCATAAAAGTAATACACACGGCTCCAGGGTGTTAATAAAGGCCTTCTGAAGTGAAGCTATGTGTTTTTGTAAGAAAAATATCTATATTTATAACTTTTTAACAACTTTATAAACTATAATCACTGGCTTGAGGTAGCGGCCGTACTCGAGTCGAGTTCTGGCGGAAGAGTGACCTCTGACCCGACGCATGACTTAGGATGTAGGCGTAGCGTAAGCTCAGGTGAGAGTTGACGCCTCTCGCGCTTCTAACAAATAGAGGGGTGCAGGTATGACATCATTTTGTAGGCCAAGACGCAGAAGCGAGTTAGCATTTTAGCACTTCCGGTTCTATCGTCCCGAAGTCAATGGATTTTTTGAATGGCATTTTGTTTAAATGGCTGAAATAAGGTCTGTGGTGAACACAAGCTCAAGACACTTGCACGTTTTATTCTACGCCATAAAATGCATCAGTATTAACCCACTCGTGATTTTTTGAAGCCGTTACGTGTCTTGAAAAAGGCGGTTGCTAACAAGTGGCTAAATGGGACTACAGAGGCTGTCGTGGAGATTAAACGTCATCACGCTGAACAGGTACGCTCAGGCCACTTTTACAGCCTCGTTATGCTTATAATTGTGCTCTTATAGACTATTCTAACTCAAACGTTCTGGGAAAATGTTTTTATGTAAAAACCTGGAAGAGTTGTCGGAAGCTAAGTGATGGTGACGTTGAAGTTGTGGGACTGTGGTGTCCGTAGCCTTTTACTTCTGGCGACTGCATTTAGGCTTCAAAATTCATAAAAGTTCATCTGTGATAATTATCTTGATGGACAAAACATGCAAGTATCATAAATTTTAGTTGATCACAGAACTTGCTTTTTGCAATAATCCGAAAGCCTATGGGAAAATCCTATTGTGTTTTTAATCAAGGGAACTAGTGTGATGCTAACTGCTGATTGGCCTACAAAGTGACGTCATACCAGCACCACAAACTGCAACAAACTCAAGCTCCAACATTTCCCTTTAAAAATTGTTTTAGACTTCTAATTCGTGACCGGTGTTTTGTTTTGCTCTATCCTCTGCGCTTACGCGTTCGCCAGTACGTCATGCGTCGGGTCAGAGGCCACTCTTCCGCTGGCTTCAAAATCTTAGGAAAGAAAAATCATATACAGGATTGCTTGAGGGAGTTTTTGGATGAATTAACCATTTAAATATCATCTTCCAAAGTGGCTCTTTTTGTATGACAAGTTAGAACGTATTCCGGGAGTATCACAATACTCTCCCGGATCTAGTTCACTTTCATTCTCATGCCTCTAGTAGAAGAATGAGAGGAAACATCAAGCACAACCAGCACGGCTGGTATGGATTGTTTCTCTCTGTAGTGTTAACATGGCTCTGGCAGCCCCCTCCTTCTACTGTTCACTGCGAGAGCAGTCTGGTGGCCAGGGCCAGCACACCATTTTGTTGCTGTAGCAAGAACAGAGAGCTCTTTTACAGGCAAAGGACAATGCTGGAAGCTATTCAAAGCAACTTGTACACTGGACTACTTCTCTTCCCCCGTCTCTTGTTTGGTCATTTCTGCCACACTGGGGTGGTGTCTGCAGGGTCGCCCTTCTGGATCTGAGGGTGCAGTTATGCTCTTCTAGAGAGAAGCTGACCCTGAGGCTTTTCCTAATTTGGTTTTTAAACTACAGTAATGTGCATGAGAGTGAGCAGCTTTGATTCAAGAAACCATCCAACAGAGATTTCATTGTGCTCCTTTTAAAAAATCCACAGTAAGTTAACTGCATTTTGGGGTAGCATTAAAGGATTAGTTCACTTTAAATTACCCCATGATTCACTCACCCTCAAGCCATCCTAGGTGTATATGACTTTCTTCTTTCTGATGAATTTAGAAAGTTATATTAATAAATATCCTGACGCTTCCAAGCTTTATAATGGTAGTGACGGGGTCCATTGAGTTTGAAGCCTAAAAAAAGTGCATCCATCCATCCATCAATCATAAAAGTGCTCCACACGGCTCCGGGGGGTTAATAAAGGCCTTCTGAAGCGAATCGATGGGGTTTTGTAAGAAAAATATCCAAATTTAAAACTTTATAAAGTAAAATATCTAGCTTCCGCCAGACCGCCTATTCAACTTAAGAAAAAAAGCGTAACTGGTGTGACGTATGACGTCAGACGTAGCGTAAGCGTTTTGAACTGCGAGAGCCGCTACACTTTCTGCGTAAGTTGAATACGGATGGCGATCCGCCGGAAGCTAGATATTTTACTTTATGATGTGTTAAATATGGATATTTTTCTTACAGAAACAGATGGCTTCGCTTCAGAAGGCCTTTATTAACCCCACCGGAGCCGTGTGGAGTACGTTTATGATGGATGGATGTGCTTTTTAGAGCTTCAAACTCAATGGATTATAAAGCTTGGAAACATCAGGATATTTATTAATATAACTCCGATTGTGTTAATCAGAAAGAATAAAGTCATATACACCTAGGATGGCTTGAGGGTGAGTAAATCATGGGGTAATTTTCATTTTAAAAGTGAACTAATCCTTTAAGCATGGTCAAAATGTGTGAAAATCCAAAATAAGATATCAAATGCTTCTGTTTAAAGTCATGAGAAACTGCATTTGCAAGCCATTTTTACTTCAGTAATATGATTTATTGTGAACTTAAATATTCAATGAGAAAAAAAAAAAAAATGGCAGAAGGCTTCATGCATCAAGAATTGATTGAAAAAGTGGATTTTTAACATCAGAACAGAACCAGGCCTGAATTCAAGTGTTTCTAACACCATGAATCTGCAGTGCCACGGCAAACAAAATTATATTTTTCTGGATTTGCGAGCTTGAGCTAAATGTGATAAGATAGCAAGAAAACAACTGAATAAATTTGTCCTTGAAGGCTGTAAGCAAAAACAAACATACAGCACAATGTGATTCACAAACAAATGATTTTTATGAGTCGGTTTTTATGGTGAATCATTCATGATTCATGATTCATGATGAACTGCTAACTGAACGAACTCACTGAACCCGTCAGAGCAGTTACTGAATCAACATCTGACTCACTCAACTGTCCATTTTGAAATTTGAGGTTTCAAGGTTTGCAAAACTTGATTTAGTAAAATTACAGACTGCCTGTTCATATGACTATGTGCCGTTAAATATTAAAGATTTAAACTAGTCTTTTTATATTTTAATAATTTAATTCACATAATAATGTGCACTAATATATCATAGACATAATTAAGTCTCTAATTATAATTATTGACTCTAGCAGTGATTACCTTATTGCAGGTGTTCTTATTACCATTTAATGAAAAGAAAAAAGACAAAAAACTGCACATAAAAATAAACCGAAACGGAACGGTTTCCTTCAAAACAGTTTGAGAGAGCTTGCATAATAAAATTCACACACTCTCCATGTCCTAAAACCAGGCTGATGTGTTTATGAAGATTAGTGTAGCTTCAGAGTTAAGCTCTGCTGCACACACACCACTATTTGTAGGTCAACACAGAGCTTTATCTATCTTCTCGCTCTGTTTGTGTGTACGTGCATGTGTATGTGGGCGTGCAATGATTCAGCGCTAATGGGCAGCTTTTTACAGCTGCTCACTCTCACACCAACACCACATCTGATGATAAAGAAATTTAAGTTTGCAAGAAAACACAGGGTGTAAAATGCCACTGGAGAACGCAAAGGTAACAAGTCTTCAAAGACAAAAAGGAAATGTTTTAATGCCTGTTCGCTTTTTCCCATTATAATTCCATTCTGCTCAATTGGGAAATAACAGGCGGCTGTAGCCAGCAGCAGTGACCATAAAAAAAAGATTAGATCCATTGTCTGCTCCAGAACATGCTCTAATAAATGCTTGGAATAACGTCATGGGCTCATTCATTGGTGTTTTGAATGCATTTACAGCTGATATCAAAGGTAAGGCCTGCAGGACCATGCTTTGTGATCAGTTGTCAGCTCCCGTAAAAGAAGAATATAAATGTGATTTTCAAAACAAATGGGACACCGGTCCCAGAACAAGAGCTCCATCAAACCAACAAACGCATGATTTAGAATAAAAAGTTGAGAAAATAATGTTTGTGTCAAAGACTTTGTCAGGATCGGATTCAGAACGATGATCAAAACACAGATAGAGTAGATCGAGTCATTCAACACCCCCAAAGCTTGCACGTTTTGACATTTTTCTGTCAGTTTTGGTCTATATATGACCCTGGACTACAAAACCAGTCATAAGTCGCACGGGTATATTTGTGGCAATAGCCAACAATACATTGTGTGGGTCAAAATTATCAATTTTTCTTTTATGCCAAAAATCATTAGGATATTAAGTAAAGATCATGTTCAATGAAGATATTTTGTAAATTTCCTACCGTAAATATATCAAAAATGTATTAGTAGTAGTAATATGCGTTGCTAAGGACTTCATTTGGACAACTTTAAAGGCCATTTTCTCAATATTTAGATTTTTTTGCACCGTCAGATTCCAGATTTTCAAATAGTTGTATCTCGGCCAAATATTGCCCTAACAAACCATACACCAATGGAAAGCTTATTTATTCAGCTTTCAAATGCTGTATTGATGTATAAAAATTGACCCTTATGACTGGTTTTGTGGTCGCATATGTGGTTGAATGTTTGGTGATCATGTCAGCTTACTTGTGCGTAAACAACTTCTATCCGTGGCTCCTGGTTTACACAGATCGTCTTCGATTGTTTTTGGATCCGAAGATTCTGTACTATTTCTAGGGTTGGGTAGCGAAACCCGGTGCCATATATAACCGGTATGTAACCGGACCGAATCAGAACGCAGATTTCGGTGCCACTTAAATTCAAACGTGCTTTCGCGTTTTGGCTGGCGCCAAGCCAGAGACGGACGCGCTCAGCACTTGTCACATATCACAACTATTCAGTGTTTTCAACATCATGTTTATTTTAGACATTTAAATGCACATAAGTACTAGCAAAAAATACATTTATAGTTTGTTAAATACACACTGATGCCTATGAAAGCAGCAATAACAATCCTTTCAGATATAATTTGACTACGCGTCTTATTCATATCAGATACACATTATATAGTTAACTATATAGTTTACTCTATTCTTCTTCCAGTTCACCAGTCACTTACTTTCATGTATTTCATGAGACGTGGATGAATTTACGTGATGTAAATCCGACAAATCTGATTCTCTGAATTGCGGCTCAAACTTACATGGCGGCAGCCATCGCGCATTATTGATCAACTAACATATCATTATAAAGGGTTTTAAATGACAAAACACATTCACTTACACATATTTGAAAATCGGAATATGAGGTAGTTCATGACATAGTTAACAAGTTTGTGAATATTTTGAATAAAAAAGAAAAAACGAAATAAAAGCGATACATCCGTCATACAGCACTATTGTGGCTGCGGTGCGTCACGTGAGAAGCATAACCCGTCGCCATGGAAATAATAAGGCGATACGTTATAAAATATTTAGCCAGAGAATATGGTCATATTTCTGCAAAAGAATTGCTGAAACTTGAAGCTGGTTTGTAGCATACTAAGAATGCCGAGAATACTTTGCTGTTATTAGTACTGTAACTGTTATACAGTGTTAAATTAGGCCTATTGTATTTGGGTTAGGTGGCTTAGGTTTTATTGTAAATTTGTTGCGTTTTGTATTTATTTATATTTAAGTATACTTTAAACTAGGGCTGCACAATTAATCGAATTTCTAATCGTGATTACAATTACAGATGCCACAATTACGTAATCGTTCAAAGGCACAATTACAACAAACAAACAAAAAAACACTACTATACTTACATTATTCTGCGTGCTTAAGATGTGTTTATTTCTGTCTACAGGTTATCCTAAAGGTCTTTCCATGGTTTTAATTTTAGTTTTAGTATAACATTATAATACCATAGGCCTACATATTTTTACTTTTTTCTTATTTAAAGAAGAAACCAATCCAATGTATAGTTGACATTTGAGGCTTAATGCTATAAAAAACAATTAAAGTTTTCAGGAAGTGTTTTCAGCTTGTTTATTTTCATATAAAAATATGGCATCCAGTTGCTTCAAACTAAAGCTATTCAAAATGTCATTCAATGTAAATTGTGATAATCGTAATTAATAAATCGCAATTACAATTTCAAGGGAATAATCGACAATTATGTTTTTTGTCATAATCATGCAGCCCTACTTTAAACTTTTAATAAATTGTTCAATATAAAGAATTTTTTTTTTTTTTAAATTTCAATAAAAAGCCACTCTTTAAATGTCATCCACCGTCATTTTGTGGCTCTTTTTTGAAGTATCGGTTCAGGCAATGTTTAGCACTGGTACCATTTTAAAAGTATCGATTTGGCACCGCTATCATAAAAAACCCAAACGATAACAGCGCCCCCTACCGTATAACAGTGAAAACATGGATTGCCGGAAAAATCTCGTCAATAGTGGGGAAAGAGTTAAAGTTGAGCTACTTTTTACACATGCACTGCATTTTTTGAAAGCTGTGTCATTTGCAAGAGTCTAGTGCATGTTTGCATAGAAAAGCAGAAACACAAAAACACTGTTTTGTGTGAATGACCCCTTACTGGAGTACAAGCTACAGCTTCCATTTGCAGAGCAATGCAACAAACCACGTGAGCGGGACAAAGGTTTTTGGACATCAATACGGTACTTTGACACAATCTCCCTTCGTGGGCTCTTATCTTACCTTTCAGAGTGTCTTGCTCAGCCCTCATGATGTCAATCAGAGAGTTCTCCAGAGAATGCATGTTGAAGCCATCGAATGAACGGGGACGATCCTGTGAGGGGAGAAAACGAGGATGGGTATCAAGAAAAAAAAAAAAAAAACTACGATGGCATTTCTCATATCCCTCAGCTCTGCGGGAGTATCCCTTTCATCTACAATAGAGTTCAAGCTGTTGTGCTTATGTTCCTCTCAAAGAACTATATCCTGTTGAAAGGAAGTCACAAATGAAAGGCTCAACAGAGGCTCTAGACCAAAGTATAAATCCAATTTGGTGCTCACTACTCACTTGACCCCTAGATCATGTGGCTAATGTCTGTGTGAAGTCTAATGATTGACATGATTTATAAACACAAAGGTTGAAAAACTGTCTGAGAAAGCACAGCGGCTTTATAAAAAAACACTTGCAATGAAGAGTCCACTTGACATTGACGGTTTATACTGTTGGGTTACAATGATCAACAAACAATGTTAACAACTTAAACCATGGGCACGATCACTTTTAAAACGGAGAAACAACAGAGATAAAGCCTGAATTTAACTATTTACATGACAAATGGCTCATACAGAACCTGAAAAACAAAGCTTGAACAATAATATATGATATAATACAGTTCATATTTTAAATGGATAAGGATATGCCCCCATTTACCTGATGATTCAGCACAATTGTGCATTTTAAACTGGATCAGAGGTCATCTGATCTCAAAACTGAGACGTATTAAACACACCTCAGATTCAAGATCCTTCATTCTATTGTCCACCAAAAGCAAACAATAACAGAATCTATTGACGGTCTTCCTGTTTTCTGAAGGTCAGAAAGACATTCTATGCAAGTACGTCAACACAGGCCCTGTTTACACCTGGTATTAAGATGTGTTTTGGTCGATCGGATCACAAGTAGACGAGGAAGACACATTCCCGTTTACAGCTGGTGTTTTAATCCGTCTCTTTTGTCCACTTTCAAACACATCTGTCCTTATTTCAGAGGGGAGGGTCTATGGATGGGTAAATTTATTGTTTTTTGTTTTTTTTAGATCTTTCAATCTAATGAGCAAAATAAACTTGTGCAATTTACATATGAAAGTGACTGGAGACGACGGAAAAACAGAGAGCATCAGCTTTCGTTTCTGCTCTGAAAGCCGCAAGACCTCAGGAATGGAGAGAGAACATTGTGCTTGGTACGTTTTGCGTCTTCAAACCAAACTTGGGTCTTCAGCCGACAAAGTTTAAATTCTGTCTGGCTTGTGCTCTTCCCATAATGTTTCCGCATTAGGTCAGTGGGTGGAGAGTAGGGGGTCTTCTAGAAGCAGTTCGAATGCATTTGACCACATGAGCATTTACACTGCGAAAGCAATCCGGTCGAATGCGTTTTCCATTACCTCTGGAAGTGGCCGAAAGTGGACAAGCTCAAAACGTTTAGACGTTTTCACCTGTATTTAGCGTCGTCCACTTGTGATCCGATCGACCAAAACGCATCTTAATACCAGGTGTAAACAGGGCCACATACGCAAATGCATGGACTAAGCATTATAGCAACAAACCTCAGCACTTAAGGGGTTGAGAGAGTCAGCGTCAAATGTCTGTGCCAATACAGGAATACTTCACTCCAAACTAAAGATTCTGTCAGCAATAACTCACACTCATGTGGTTCAAAATCTTCATGACTTCCTTTCTGCTGTTAAAGACAATTTTGTCCTTTCAAAGAAAGTCAATAGGGTCCAACGGGGTTCAGAAAAAACAGACTTTTTCAAACAGGTTTCAAATGACAGGAGGGTAAGTAAATTACAGAATCTTCCCTTTAAATGAGAAGTTCACACAGGGCAGGGCAGTGGAATGGAAAAAAAGAAAGGTCTAGACATGTTTTTTTTTTTTTAAGTTGTTTTAAAAGCTTTTAATGTAAGCACTGCATTTTGAGATCACGGTGCTGCATGCAAGACTTGGACGCAACAGTCAAACACATCCTTCTATGAAAACATCCTTCTAGAAAACCCGTGTGAACAGCCCCTTAAGGCTGCAATACACTACACAACTTTTGCCCCGATTTGCAGTCTGGACATGTCGGCACTAGTTGCCAAAAGTCAAAGTCAGTCTGCAGATTTTGGGCAGTCGGAGATGACAGGTTTCAAGTCTGGTGCTGCGTGATCTTCAGTCATTTAGTGTATGATGCCCTGTTTTTCTCTGTAAACACTTACAAAGTCGGCGAGTATATGATGCATAGTGCTTTCAAATCTGTCTAGCTTTTAAAAGTCATACAGTGTAGTCCAGCCTTTAGATGTTATATTATTCTCTGCAAAGTCCACTACATATGAATGTCCACTACGGAAGCCCTTGTAGCCAGTGTTGCCAAGTTAATTGGGCTACTTTTAAGTTGTTGCCGCGGTTAAAAATTTTTCCACTGGTTGATTTCCACCCCCATATGAACGATTTGGCCGCTCCAACAGCCCCAAAACACCCAAAAACGCACAATTCCAGTGGAGAATTCGGACCCCGATGGAGGAGGAAAAAAAACATTTTTTGGCCTACTTTTGTTGCACAGACCTGGCAACCCTGCGTGTAGCTGCAGTAGCTATGAATTAGGGTCGCAAAGGGGCTGAAAATTACCAGGACATTTTCATAAACTTTCCAAAAGTTTCTGAAAGTTTCTAAAAATTCTGGAAAGTTCCTGGAAACTTCGCAACCCTACTATGAATTGAAAGTGTGTGGAGTCAAGCGTTGTATTCCCAACCTTGCATAGAGTGTGATTCAGGCCTGTTTAGAATGTTAATCTTCATTAATACTAAAGTTTTTCAAAACTGCTGTTATTGGCATTAACACCCATTATGCCACCTTTTTAAATGTTTTAAGCAAAAACCTGCTCGCTGCTACATATATGATGTAGCCGGGTTCAACTGTCCATTTATATAAATAGCTAACGTGTTGTACCTGAGCTCCAAGCCAAGTATGGTGTCCCATACTCGGAATTTGTGCTCTGCATTTCACCCATCCAAGTGCACACTCACAGCAGTGAGTATTGAACACACACACACACACACCCAGGAAGCGATAGGGGGTTAGGTGCCTTGCTCAAGACCACATCAGTTGTGGGTAGAGAGGGTGGAAGAGAGCGCTGTTCATTCACTCCCCACACCTACATTTCCTGCCAGAACTGAGACTCAAACCTCAAACTTCGGATTACAAGTCCGACTGTCTAACCATTTGGCTACAACTGCCCCTGAAATTTAAGCATTTCATGCCAGCATTACATGTGGAGTCAAGCTTTGTATTCCCAAACTTGCATAGAGTGTGATTCAGGCCTAAGACTGAATCCATAGCCCTTTTAGATTGTTAAAGGGATAGTTCACGCAAAAATGAAATTATGTCATTAATTACCCTCATATTGTTCCAAACCCGCAAGACTTTCGTTCATCTTCGGAACACAAATGAAGATATTTTTGATGAAATCAAAGAGCTCTCTGACCCCTCAATAGGCAGCAACATCATTGCAAATTTCAAGGTCCAGAAAGGAAGTAAAGACATCGATAAAATAGTCCATGTGACTCCAGTGGTTTAACCTTAATTTTATGAAGCAACGAGAATACTTTTTCACCAACGCTGCTGACGTAGTAAATACAGTGCAGCGCTTCCGAATTCTACGTCAGAACGCCAGCTTACCATTGGCCAACGGTGAGTGGTATGAACAGCATATGAGAATGACACAGATGAGAAAAAATTGTTGAATAAAGTCGTTATTTTTGTTTGTTTTTCGCGCACAAAAAGTATTCTCGTTGCTTCATACAATTAAGGTTGAATCACTGTAGTCACATGACTATTTTAACGATGTCTTTACTTCCTTTCTGGACCTTGAAAGTTGCAATGACGTTGCTGTCTATGGAGGGGTCAGTGAGCTCTTGGATTTCATCAAAAATATCTTCATTTGTGTTCCGAAAATGAACGAAGATCATACGGGTTTGAAACGACATGAGGGTGAGTGATTAATGAAAAATTTCATTTTTGGGTGAACTAACCCTTTAAATCTTATGAATGTTAATTCATAAGATTCATAGAACATTCATAGAATGTTAATTGGCTTAACACCAATTGTGCCACCTTTTTAAGTGTTTTAAACGATAAACCTGCTCGCTGCTACATATATGATGCAGCCGGGTTCAGCTGTCTATTTATATAAATAGCTAACGTGTTGTACCTGAGCTCCAACATAACGCAGCTTCCATCTGAACTGGATGGTGTCGTGATTAACGGTACAATCTGCTCATGCTCAGTCAGATCTGGCATCTGCTGGGATCTTCAGAGCACTACTCATCTCCCTCAGCTTAGAGAGGCCGTGTGCTCACGCAGGGCACTTATGCCACAGCACAGGGCTTGAGCACTGATTTAGAACATGAGAGCAGGCCAAAGGCCGTCTTCACAGTACACTCTGCTGAGAGCCCTTTGATGAAGAACCAACCCCAGAAAGATTGTAGCCACGATTGACAAAAACTGCACGAGCTGCATTCTATACACCACGTCTTATTAAAAAGGTGTTAATAAGCATTTCCCACTCCTAACGCGAGAGCTATTTTGGGTTTAACTATAATTAGACTGTGCACAGGGCTTGCTGACTCAAAGGCCTTTACTCACCAGGGGCATGTTTTCAGGTCATCATAGTTCAAGCGATATGGAAAAAGTCTGCTGTGAGATTTTCAGAAAGGGACCTTGATGGAACACCCTGATGTGAGTGATTAAGTGTGGCATGTTACGAGTGATTTTAGGAACGACATTACTCTGAAATGTCATGAAAAGGGGGGACGGGGCAGAATGAGAAGCAAATGCTTGACATTGTTTTTTTATGTTGCAGCACAAGGTATTTCAAAGCCTTCCACATCAAAATCACTCTAAAGCCTATTAATCCGTCCTTTCCACACGGTTGGGAAGGCAGGGGGTATGGAAACTTTCCACAGGGGAGCGCAACTGACTCTGCTGATCAAGTAATTAAAGTGTAGAAGGAGCTCTCGGTCAGATAGATGGTCAAATAACCATGACCGCCATGGCCATACCCCTATCGCAGACCATTTCCCATTGGAGAACTTCCAATATGACAAAATACAGTTGTATTTTGGTTTTCAACTGAAAAAAAAAAAATGTCATTACTACAGTATTATTACAGTAAATCACTACAGCAGCATTCCTAAAATAAATATAACTTCAGAACTCGGGTTAATATGAAACATTAAAGGGATAGTTCACCCAAAAATGCAAAATCTGTTATTTACTCACCCTCATGTTGTTCTAAACCCACAATTAAGATATTTTTAATGAAACCTGAGAGGTTTATTTCCCTCCACTTGAAATCCAGGTAACCAAAACTTAGAAGATCCAAAAAGGCCATAAAAAGTGTTGTATAACAAATCCATATGAATCGAGCAGTTTAATCCATGTCTTGTGAAGACATTCGATCACTTGGCAGATTTAATTTAAGTTTTTATTTACATCTAAACAATGATCGTCACACATACATAGAGGACATCACATATGGTGAACACAGAAAGATGCGTGTGTGATGCACAAGAACCAGTGAGGTTTGTTCTGGCGTGTGACACACACACACGACATGCACAAGCTTACGTGTGCCCATATGTTATGCGCTCTGTGTGTGTGAATAAAAGCATAAATTAAATCCGTTCATCATATAAAGCAAAGAAAGCCCAGTTTTGGTTACCTGGAATTTCCTCTCAGGTTTGTGTTTCAAAAATTAAAGCATTATTGGTTTTGGAACAACATGACAGTGATGATGACAAATTACATTTTTAGTAGCCCTTTAAAGTAACATAAGCCTCCAACAGAAGCCTATATATTTGTACAGGGCTCTAGACTGTGACTAAATGCTCACATTTGGGACCTTGGCTCAAAAGGCAGCGAATGCGTTCACTTGCCGACCGGTCTCGTTCACGCAAGTGGCGCAACCACTAAACAGCACTGTGAGATCCAGTGAGAAGTATTCGAGTTCACCGCAGAGACTAATCAAACCACTAATGTCTCTGAGATTTAAACTAGTTTAAAGCCAGATGAAACAGTGCTGATTTAACAACACTGATGCTGAAAACAGGAGAAACACTGTTCCACAACGATCCAATTAGAAGAAGGCTTTTCAACCTACAAATCACCAACATTCACCATGGATTTACTGTGGTAACACTAACTGTAACCATGGTATTGTGGCAGAAATGTGGGATCATAAATTTTATTATATTGTTAATGTAGACATGTATTAAAGAAGTAATAGAATATATTTACAGTATTTTTGTTAAGATATATACATTTTTATACTAAATGTGTTTAAGCTAACAAATATATAAACCATATAGTTGATTTTGCATGGTAGTGAGATGCTATGTGTGGTTTTACCTGTGGTCTACGAATGCATGATGCTATGGAAGACCAAATTTAATATAAGTAATAAGAATATTTAGATTTTACCCTATAAAAATTAGGCTGTTGCAATTTTTACAGATGTTAATGTGTTTGTTAATAAAAATAAATTTACATCCACATCTCAAGCTATTGCTTAGGGATGCACCAATATGAAAATTTTGGCCGATACTGATAATTCTTTATATTTGAAAGTCGATAACCAATATATTGGCCGTTAAATCTAAATTCAAATTTTTATGTAATTTTTGAGAGCCTGATAACAGAAACAAAAGTCTCCCCATTAAATCCATGCCCAAACACACAATTATGATGTTCTCATTATAATTTTATGTAGCCTATATGACTTGCGCTACACATGTTGCACTGAACTGTATTTTTGAAGTGATTTCAAGCAATTCAAAACCATCATGGCGAACAGTGCACACCTGAAGTCTCTCAGCTGAAGGAAATAATACATTATTTATCTGCTTTAATATATCAGCCAAATTCTCTTATCGGGCAGATAACGATAACATTAAAAATGAACATATCGGCCGATACCGTTATGGTGGCCGATATATCGTGCATCCCTACTACTGCTACAGTCAAATGTGCATTTCCAACAAACAAAACATGTAATACTATTAATTTACATGATTAATAATAATTATTATTTTTGGTGCTACCAAATCAGGTGCTGATGCCACCAATCTGTAGAACTTGGTGACACCGCTCTCAAATGTAAGTTTAGAGCCCTGCTGTACTGAAGAAGAAAAAAAAAAAAAGTTAATATATGGCATTAGGGCTGGGTAAAAAAAAAAAATATTGATTTCTCGATTTTAATCGATTCTCATTTTTACGAACCGATATCAATTCTTATATCCCAAGAATCGATTAGTCATCCTGTTTTCAGTTGATGAATGAACAAAACATTGTAGCGCCTCCCATCCAATAAATCGCAATAATCTTTGTGCTTTGTTACTATTGCAAAGTCTAAACAAAGTCTCAGATTTCAAATTACATCCATTTTATTACGAAATTCAAAAACATAAATACCGTTTTGGCGCTGTGGTGTGAAGCGGCACGTGAACTGATCTTCTCTTCCACCTTAATACCAGTTACAGCGCGAAATAAACATGAATGAGCATCTGAAAGTGTGTTAAAAGAGTACAACTTACCGAAATCCGTATTATGTCACATGGAATCGCTCAGTGTTTCAATCGTGAAAAGACGTCAGTAAAACAGCTTGTGAACAATGTCATGTAACGTCACATTTACCTCAGAAAAACCATATCCAGTGTCCATAAACTCGTTAGTCAGCTAGAAAAATGAACTCTAGAGAGGTGCATTTTGCTAAATATATGCACCATATTACATATTCATTATAATTTTTAATGTTCTTCAATATTTAATGCATGCTTGAATAAATCTGGGAAGTTTTTATGACAGCCACCATTTAAATGTCTATATTTCATATAACTTTATTATTATTATATAAAAACATAGAGTGTAATTTAAGTGTTTGTATACAAATCAGTTAATTTTTTCCTTCAATATTACAATAGGCTACAACTGACTCCCATAGTTTACAGCATTAGTTAAGAGATTTGTTTTCCTTGAGAAAATTTGCCAAAATAATCGGTATTGAATCGGAATCGAATCGCAAGCTTGTGAATCAAAATCTAATCAAATTGTGAAATTTGTGTCAATACCCAGCCATATATGCCATGTAACTTAATTTAAAATTATTGCTTGACTGATCAAATTAACTGTCATATTTACTCTGCCAATATACATGTATATTTAAAATTTCAAATACACTACATTTTTTTCAGTTGAACGCAAAATAAATAAATAAAACGTCACGCTGCTATTTTTCATACAACGTAAGCACATACAGTGACCAGAGAACTACATGGCGTCCATCTTGCAGGTTTACATAGAAAAACAATGGAAAAGTGATGGAGAGGAATGCAAAAACGTGTTCTGCGTGAACGGATTCTAAATGATGACAGAATTTTCATTTTTGGGTGAGCTAACCATTTAAGGTTCTAACACCAAAGAGTCTAATACCAAAAAACACTTTCTTTGTATCACACCACAAAGACCACCAAGAATAGATGTGGTTTCATGAACTGTGGGGTCAATGTCCATGCTGAGGCAGCCTGAAGCTCAAGCAATCATAGGAGACTTTAAAGAAGATTACAGAGAGTTAAGATGATGGCTAGAATATACAAAGCAAAAAAACCTGGCTGACCCATTGTATAGTGCCCTAAAAAACACACATCTAATGTTACAGAATTAAGCTAGAAAGGCATAAGCGCAACTTTAAAAAAAAAAGTGAGATTGATTTGAATGGATGGTAAAATGTAAAGTGTCACATTAGGCAACTGCACAGTCAAATCCTTGACTAACCCTCTGTTCTTTACGATAAAGCCGAGCGACAGATGACTATTTGCCATGGGCACCTGCGCCCCATGACAACAGCCGATCAAAAGCTGGCCTTGTGAATAAAACAAACAGCTTTAAAATGCCTCCATGTCAGCTTGATAGCTAATTGAGCCTTGGGCCTGTAACAGCCCAATTGGATTTAAAAAAAAAAAAAGAGAGAGACACTTCCCAACAGCCATATTTGTTTTTCTGTTTTCTTTACAGTGTCTTCAATCATCTAACCTTGTCACAATATCCATCTTCACCATCATGAATTGCGTGGCCCATTTCTCATTTTCTCTCAGAGCAACTGCTTAATTACACATCTCGGCAGCGCCTGTTCATGTGTGAGTGTGTCAATGCATGCATGTGTGTGTGTGTGTGTGTGTGTGTGTGTGTGTGTGTGTGTGCGCGTGTGTGTGTGTGTCCTGCCCCCCCCCTCCGGAGACAGCCTTTGCTTTCACACCAAACATCAGATATTCTTGGCTGAGAGTACACAGAGCCTGTGGAAACTTCCAGCGACATTATGCAGTGCTGGGAATCACATCACGTATTCAACCAGCTGGAGCAAATAGCTGCGAATAAGAGCTGCCTGTTCTCAGCGGTGGAAGCCACAGGTTACAAGCGCTCTCCGATACCTTTAGTTTGTTGGTTTTACAAAAGAACAGAACACATCTAGATCACAAAACTGCAAGCTGACCCACATTTCTATACCAGATGATGAGCTCTAACCCTAACGCCTCGATAAGAGATTCTGGAAGACACCTGTTCGCTGGAGTCAAGGGAAAATGGAGACACAAATGAGAACTGATGGCCCTAAAAAACAGAGAGGATGACACTAGTAATGTCATTCACCGTGTATGAAATAAAGATTTTGACAAACCTGAGAGGCAATGGTCCGTTCAAGTATTGTAGAGAAAGATCGAATTTATGAGTTGAACGCACATGAATGCCACCACAAAGTAAATCGATTCATAAATGAAATAATGCATTTGATGTAGGGATGCACCGATATAAAAAATGTTGGCCGATACCGATAATTCTATATTTGAAAGTCGATATCTAAAATCTAAATTTTTATATAATTTTTGAGGGCCTGATTACAAAAACAAAAGTCTCACCATTAAACCCATGCCCAGGCACACAATTATGATGTTCTCATTACAATTTTATGTAGCCTATATGACAGACATGTTGCTCTTAACTGTATTTTCCTTTTTAAAGTGATTTTAATCATATTTCAAGCAATTCAAACCCATTATGGCGAACAGTGCACATCTGAAGTGAGTCTCAGCTGAAGGAAACAATCCATAATTTATCGGCTTTAATATATCTGCCAAATATAGGGTCGATAACGATAACATAAAAAAATCAACATATATCGGCCGATACCGATATGGTGGCCGATATATCGTGCATCCCTAATTTGATGTGCATTCTTTATTAAATATTCTGTTCAAGTAGAGTTTGTGTTCAAGTGTTCAAGTTCAAGTATGTTCAATTGTGTTCAAGTTGATGTCGTAATTACGACTTCCCCTCTCATAAATAAGAACTTCCCAGGAGGACTTGAATGTGCCACAAGAAACAAGGACTAGGTCACATGAAAATTAAACAGACATGCTAAAATTAGATATCTTCTGAATTCTGAGGTGCTATATGCATGGTTTTGACTGTGGATATTATGATTTAAAATGTATGCTACTATAGATGACCAATTGATCATTTTAATATTGAAATTTTAACATAAAAATTAGGTTTTTACCATTTTTAAAGATGTTACTGTTTTTGTTAATGAACATAAATGTACAACTCAAGCTACTACTACTGTAAACAAGCTACTGTCAAATGTGAATTTCTAAGAGACAAAAACAAGTACAATTATTAATATTTCAGCCTGCACTGCAAACTGTGCTGAAGATACACATCAAAGTAAGGTCACACAAACCTGTTTCATGACTAGAAACAATATCACCCGTTAGCACATGCAGAAACTAAGAAATTCAGATTAATCAGTAAAAGATCGCAATCTCGATTCAAACAACCACGCAGTCTCATTCCTAAATGACAATGATTTTCCTGTGTCTATTAAAATAGACAAATCTTGATCTTTGACAAAATCACACTGAAATATTCAGATCTGCGTTTGCGCTGCATAGGTATGAAAACATCTTTTCAACCACACAGTAGGCCTAATCGCTATTTCTGTGTTACAAATATTCCAATTATCACAGAAATACTAGTTTATAGTTCGGATATAAACACTGATGTCAACTGAAGCGATCAAAATAGAGCAAATCACCTTTTGAAAGTAACTTGGCGCTTCGAATATATAATTGTATCGATTACATTGTTACGCCAGTAGGTGGCGACAAGTGACTCATAAATGTATTTCTCATTCAAGAGATTCTTTTAGAAGCGCTGATTCATCCAGTAATGAAACAAGTTAAGTCTTTATGAGTAGGGCTGGGTATTGAGTTCGATACTTTTTAGGCACCGACTGAATTGCCCCGATATCTTAAAAGGTTTAGTAGTACAAAATTTCAAAACCTAAGGGGTTTATCTCGTCAATGTCAGTGAGCCAATAAGCATGCAGCATGATTGGCTGTTGTGGAAAAGCACTAGTTTAAGGCTCACACGTGAGACTTTAGTGTGTAACCCCGTCTGTGGCACATTACAGCTCCAAAACAGCCACTAGAGGCTACTTGCCTCACAGACATGAGAAACAGATCTATAGAAAGCTTAAAATGTCTACTTTTAAACGAACCAATTCGAATCGAAAAACAAATACTTTGATTATGTAACCCAAATGAAATGTGCATTTCCCTCTAAAGGCGCGTGCGTGTTCACGACTGCGGAGATGACGAGTCAACTTCATCTTTGCAGCCAGCAAACTCAGAAAACACTAGTTTATTAATAAACAATTTAAATGTCTCCTTGCTATTTTTACATTCATAATCATTAGGCTACTTTGGCAGTGCTTTGCAGCTAGCTTTATGCATGCGCTTGAGCGTGAGCCATATATTCCACCCCCAGTACCCGATATGAGTCTTTAAATCTGTGTAAAAAAAAAAAAAAAAAAAAAAAAAGTCAAACTGGAAAAATAAGGTAACACTTTACAATAAGGTTTCATTAGTTAACATTCGTTAATGTATTAATTAACATGAACTAATCATAAGCAGTACATTTGTTACTGTATTTGTTCATCTTTGTTTACGTTAGTTAATAAAAATACAGCTGTTCATGTTAGTTCACAGTGCATTAACTAATGTTAACAAGATTTTAATAAAGTATTAGTAAATGTTGAAATTAACATTAACAAAGATAAATAAATGCTTTATAAGGGCAGTTCATTATTAGTTCATGTTAACTAATGAACCTTACTGTTAAGTGTTACCAAAAATAAAAACAAAGGAATTGTGTAACGTAATCTTGTTAAAAAGGAAAAATAAAATTGGTATCGAAAAAAGTATTGTTCAGGAACCGGTATCCAAGTCGAGGTATAGATATTGAACATTTTTCAAGAATACCCAGCCCTGTTTATGAGTGAGTCATTCAGTGACTAATCAAATAAAATAATTAATTCAGATTAATTAAACATTTTAAATAGACTGCAGCAATTAACATTTTGTCAGAACCTCTAGTGAATGTTATTTTGATTAGTTGTCTGTTAAGAATTGTGGGAGAATCGTGATCTCTGCAAAAGTATCTAGGATCTTTTCACAACCATCACATGTACACACACACACACACTAAACAAACAGGAGCGGTTCTAGTACAGCTTATAGACACTTAAGTTACGACTATGTCATACTACGGCTGCTGCCGCCTAAGTTAATTGAACTTTACATTTATGTATTGTAGCGCACCTTAACAGATCTAAAGATGGCATCAATCTATCTAGCTCCAGTTAAGTATGACACAAGGCCAAAAATATACTACCAGGAATAAAACAGGTTGGCCGACATTTTAAAATCTGTGCTACCATGATTAATGTAACGACTTATGTAAATGTCATCGAATGGGTCAAAAAGACAATGTCTACATTACAACTGTTCGCTTTGTACGATCTAACCATCCCAGACAGTGTCATGGCAGGCAACACTTTGTTTTTGAGCTGTTGTCAGCTACTAAAATCTCACAGAGCTGTTTGGAAAACCAAACAGGCAAAGCAAAGTTAGTCATCCAAGCCTCTGGCACATGTTGCTTTGGGCCCAACTCAAATAGAATTTGTCACAATGTGCCATGAGAGAGCAGAAACAGGCAAATTAGAGCTGTGCAAATGCATAAAACCATCCACGTGTTATGGGGTTCACACTGACAGCAACTGCAGCTTTAAAGCAACCAGGCATCATTCATTTTCAACGTAAACTGCCGATTTCCGACAACAAGAGCAACAGAGACTGTTGGCAATGTGAGAAAGCTGAGCTGAGCTCATGTGCAAATGAGCAGTTGCGACGACTACCAATGGGAGTGCACAGAGACATACAACACCTTTTATAAAGAGAGCGGTGGTAATGCTTGATATAAACAATTTATATACCAGTTATATGCATTATATAGCTGTAATTAAGCTGTTATAAACAAGCAAAAGAAAAAAGATTTACACAAAATTGCTGAGATTGTATTTTCTTTAAATTAGAAAAGTCTTATTCCCACGATATAATCCCACGTTTTTAAGTATTTTGGCACAGTTAAGGTCTGTTCACACAAAGAACGATAACTATATTAGTGTCCACACCAAACGATGATAACTTTATTATTATTTTAAATGTGTGCGGTCTGCCGCTTTAAATGCTCAAGCTCTTTAAAGTAGTGTGGATTCTGATTGGCTGTCAATGTTTGTATTGCTCATCAGCTGGAAAAAAAAAATCAGCCTGAAAAGTGATTCAAACTATTTCACTCTTCTTTGTCGCTATCGGTATAGTTACGGTGTGAAATATCTGCGTTTACATGGACCCTAATAATCCGATTGTAATCGGGCTAGTAGCACAATCAGAACAAAAATGTCACATGTAACCACGTCAATCGGAATGAATTGGCCAGATCTTATTACAATTTAATTCGGATTGTATATTCCTTTTGTAATCCGATTCAGAGGGCAAGTAAACATCGGATTGAAAACCGAAACTGGAGAGTACTGCGCATGTGCAATGACGTCGAAATAGCATAATGACGTATAACGCGCGGAACGAGCTGTTCTTCCTGTTGAATAGTGTCAAAAATTAGTGTCCTGTCACTTATCGTCTGTGAAGTGGAGCAGGACAACGTCCCACCAGTCCTTGTTTCGGACTCTCATTCACAGACGACTGTTTTGGCCACGGGATGGGACGTTTTTACGGTTTGCTAAATATAAGCAGCACGGCATAACGGTTCATGTGCTCGTCGTCGCCTAATTAGCACCTGAAATAGAAAAATATCAAGTCTGCTTTTTTAAAACAAAGAAAAGGAGGATGGTTATGGTACGTTCCAGACGAGGTAGGACGTGGGAATATCCCAAATTAAATGTCCCACTTCAGACCTCAGTGTGTTCCAGTCAATCACACGTCACATTCACATGTTGACGATGTGATGATGCCATGACACACAAGGAGGCTTATCGTATTTTGGGGTCAATTATGGCAAAGACAGAACAAAACTAACATAATTGCTTTGAAAATAGCTGAAGAAAAGCAAAAACGAAGGTATCATTACATAACTTAATGTCCAATGTTAAAGTGTCCGGGTGTTTTTGCTCATTAGAAGCAGGACTTGACGACATCTTGGAAGTGACATCAAATGACGTGTCTCGCTGAGGTCGGGGTTGATCGATGTACCCCGAGTTCAGGAGTCGAATGTCCCACTTTGAGTGGCGTTCCAGGCGTTATTTCCAAGACAGAGGTAGGAAAAATCCTCGTGCTAGCGTAAAACGGCGGAGGGAGGCGAAACACAAAAGTGAGTAATAAAAAAATGCACCCATTATTTTAACATTTACAGCACGTGAGTGCGAGTGTGTGCATGCGCGTGTATGTGTGCGCGCGTGTGCTTGCGCGCGTGTGTGAGCGTTATTTTTAACTTAAGTACACTACTTGACAGTTTTATGTGCTTTTAGTAGCCTATTTACTAGTTTTTATTAGTTCTAAATGCTCCTGTCGTCTGCTGTGTTCAGACTTAAGTTGTGTTTGATGTTTGCTACATTCAGGAAGTGTACTTTCTTGGAACAGATCAAACAAAAAAGGAGTTCATATGTATCTGACTGCTTGTATTCATTGACGAAAACATAGCCATGTGCAGTAATAGTAAAAATTGAGGATGCAACGAATCGTGATGCATCATATCGAATCGAATCATGAGACTAGTGACGATTCACACCCCTAATATTCGTGCAGTGTGAGCATGTCAAAAGATTAAATCCGATCAGAAGCTTGTGACATATAAACGTGCTCATCAACCCGATCACTTTATTTAGCGTTATGTAAACACTACGTTCGAATACATCAATCGGAATTAATTCATTCAGATTGAAGCAAAAAGTGTCCATGTAAACGTAGCCAAAGTGTACTCTTTCTTTATGTTACCTGAACCAAGATATCCTAGTTTATTTGTCAGAAAAGGTTGTCTTTTGACAGCTCTAGGGCTTTCATCTTTACAGACTGAAGTTGGACATTTTGTATCCCCGCTCACGGACAGACAAATCGAGTCCAGTTCATTATGGGTGTTGAAGCTTCCCTACTTTTTTTGGCAAAAGAGAACGACACAGCGTTTATTCTCCATTTTCTCTAGTCATGTAGCACCATTTTTTTTAAATGCCTTTCTACAGCATATACAGCCATGTTTTATTAAAAGCCCATCATGACAGCTATGAATTATCATTTTAAAATATTATAGTTATTGTCCTTGGTGTGAACAGGGCCAATATATCGGTCACTGACTGGTTATTGTTATCTATTTTTGAGACGAATCATTACACACACCTGGAAAGGGAAGATATTCTCGCTCCTGCTGTCATCCATCCAGGACTTAGGGTTGAAGCCGGGACTGGTGCGGGAGTACTTCTGCTGGGGCATGTGGTTGTTGGGGAAGGTCTTCTTCAGCGGGGAGATGGAGTTGAGAGGCGTCATGCCGCCATTCAGGCCTCTGCGGTACTCGCGGCCCTGGGAGCCCCCCCAACCACCGTAACCCCCACCTGGGCTCCAGGAAGTGGAAGAAGGAGAGGGCGAGGGGCTCTGGTAGCTGCCCCATGGTGAGGGAGGCTTGCTCAGGTTGTTGGAGAGATGCGGCAGCTGGCCGAAGGGGGCGCTGCGGTGGGGGAACGGCGGCGGATGCGGACTGGCCGGAGAACGGCGGTGCTGCTGGTGCTGGCTGTGAGGGTGCTGGAAGTGGGGGTGAGGTGGGTGGTGCTGGGAGATGGGACCAATCTGAGGGGAGAAGTTGCCCCCGAAGCCCGGGCTGACATGGTGGGAGAAATTCTGGAACAGCAGAGGGCCGTTGTTGGCCGAGGCAGCCGGGTTGAAGAAGCTGATGTCCTCATTGATGATGGTGGAAGGGGTGGCGGGGATAGCAGCTGACCAGTTGTTGAAGCTGGTCAGGGAGGAGGAGGTGCTGGATTGGGCAGCCGTGCCCAGTCCCGAGGGCTCCTGATAGTCAAAGGGCGTCAGAACGGGGGACTCCAAACGCAGCTTCTCCTTGCCGTTGGTCCCCTCGGATGACCCGCTCTCCACTTTACTCTCTTCAGCGCGAGCTTTTTCCAGCTCAGAGATGATGCCGCTCTCCTGGTGTCCGGGCGAGAGCTGCTGCTGCTGCTTCTCCTGGCTCTCTTGCAGCTCCTGCTGCTGGACTTTGGGCTTTTCGGAGCCCAGGATTTCATCTTGCATGTTGCTGTGAGCGCCGGCCGCCGGGAACAGCCAGGTCGAACCGCTGTTGCTGCCATTCCCAGCCGGGGTGCTGTTTATGAAAGCGGCGGGGCTGGCGGTCGCATTTTGGTGGTGGTGTGGGGGTTGCAGGTGAGGGTGGATTCGTACTGGGAAAGCAGACTTGTTGCCAGTGTTGTTCTGCACTAAGACTCCAAACCCGTAATCCCCCATTTATGTTCTCCAGTTCAACCTGGCTCCAACACAGTTATTCTTGCTTCCTATGCCCTAAAAAAAGAATGCATATCAATGGTTAAAATAATTCATGACACACTACACTCTTAAAAATAAAGGGTGCGTTCACACTTGTAGTTCGTTTTGCCAGGAACAATGCTGTGTGCTGAGCTAAATGCTACATATGATGGTATTTTGAGCAACTGAGAACTTGTGAAGAGCTTATAAAATGTGTAAAGGAGCCAAAACAGCAGCAGGAATCCCTCCGTCACACACACAAACCAAGATCTGCTGCGAAGAGACACGGTCCTGACGCCAGTACCGAACCTGTATCACGGACGAGAAAAAACACGTAGGCGTGAGGCATTCTGTCCTTTTTAGGGTCTCATCTTCCCATTTTTGGTTCGTTTACATGTCTTTGGTCCATGTTGCGTTCATATTTCAGGCCGTTTTCACACCTATAGATCATTGGTTTTGTTCCAAAACAGGGACTTAATTTGTTACAATGTTGCATTTTGTTCTTGGTTCGGTTCGCTTTCACATTCTTTGTTTATGCAAGTCACATGCGAGTACAATACAACTCTTATTGGTCAGAGTTTCCTCTGCGTCATCCATCAAGATGATTGACAAGTTTGCTCCATGAGCTTATTGTGGCTTTATTTGTAACTTTCGAGACACACGCAAACACTATAAAGAATGTAGCCGTCATTCCCGCTGTTAAATTATATACTACATTCACATTAATACTGCAGAAAATTCAAACACACTCTCTCTGGATCTCCCAGCTCTGTCTAGAGGTTAACTGTGTCAAGACACACGCAAACACTATACGAATGTTATAATGCAGCTAGATCAGGAATCAAGGCTTCATTGGGACAGCATTCTCACACAGAGAAGATTTTAAGATTAAGAGGTGCTCTATTGGTTTCCAACTGTAATAATTAATGTGCTCACTCACAGAATCAGACACTACTGCTTTTTATATAGCACATTTCCCATTGTGAATTATAATATAATTTGGTTTGTTGGTCCGTTGCGTCGGATTGCTTTCACACCTCAATGAGTTCGTTCGCAATCGGACCGAGAACACCTCGTTTAGGGTGCGTTCACACTTTGCATGTTTGGTTCGATTAAAACGAACCCTGGTGCGATTGCTCTATTAGTGCGGTTCATCTGAACATGTGTGAACGCTGCCATCCCAACCCTGGTACACAGCAAACAAGCGCACCGAGACCGCTGAAAAGATGGGTCTTGGTCCGCTTCCAAACGAACTCTGGTGCGATTCAAATGATATATGAACGCAACACGGACCAAAGACATGTAAACGAACCAAAAACAGGAAGTTGAGACCCTAAAAAGGACAGAATGCTCATGCATATCGGTAGTCGCGATGTTGGCCATCACAGTTCAGTACAGGTATCAGAAGCGCGTCTCCTCGCAGCAGATCTTCGTTTGTGTGTGTGACGGAGGGATTCCTGCCACTGTTTTGACTCGTTTACACATTTTATAAGCTCTTCACGAGTTCTCAGCTATGTCAAAATACCATCATATGCAGGCTATGCACACACAACAAGCGCATTTATCCCCGCACACAACATTGTTTTGGATGTTCGGTAAGTTCCGTCTCAAAATAGGCAATACGTCAGAAAGGCCGACCAATCAGGTTGTGAAAGTATCCCTATGCCTTTAGGTTCAGTATCTTTTGGTTCGGTGATAAAAATGCCAATCTGAACGCTAATCGGACCAGGACTAAATGTTTTTTTTTTTTTTTTTTGGTCTGGACCGAACAAACCAAGCGAACCTAACTACAAGTATGAACTCAGTCGAACTGCACCAGAGTTCGTTTGGAAGCAGACTGAGACCGCTGAAAAACTTGTTTGGTGCGCACCAGGATTTGGATGGCAGCGTTCACACTTCACACAGAGCAATCGCACCAGAGTTCGCTTTAATCGAACCAAACCTGCCAAGTGTGAACACACCCAAAGGCTCCAAAAAGGTTTTTTTTTTTTCACAGCGATGCCATAGAAGAACCATTTTTGGTTCTCCAACCATATGTGGACACTTTATATAAGCTTTGTTCTCTATAAAGAATGGAAACCTTCCATGGATGTTAAAGGTAAGAGTGTGGAAACACTGAGGACACCCTTTGGTGAGAGACTATGTGGCACTCAGACGTCACAAACACTGACAGGAGAGATATATTTGATGAACACGTCATATCATTAATTCCCCGACGGTGTTGACGGTGTACATGCCATACTGGCTATATAACACAAGTTATAAAGCTCTCTCGGGCTCTAATTATAGATTCATGACGTCTCTTCGGCTAACAGCTAACAGGCTACCGGCTTATTCAACAGGAACTGCTGAAAGGCTTCATATCAACCGAAAGGCCGTGTTTTTCTGACGCAGAAATAGCACAGTCAGGTAGCGTACACGACAAAACACCTCTGTTATTATCATTTAAATACCATCTAAGGGAAAAAGGTACTCAGAAATCGCCTTCCCTTTTTAACGAACGAACGGTCGAGCTGAAAAATGATGACGTCTTCTGCTCGCGAGCTATAATAATCACAATACTGCACGATTTAACACACGTAAAACCACAACTCACATGTAATATTAGGGATTAAGCATTAATACGTTCACAAAAAATAAATAAATAAATAAATTTTTCACCTTAGCGGCTGATCCGAGCGATGACTGAGGACAGAGACTCGTTCCAGAGACCACAACGCAAACTAAATAAATAAACTGGTGATCTGATATTATGAACTGGGGATGTTTAATCCGTCAAGAGTGTCTATTTGTTTTCTCCCTTCCTCGTCTTGACGTGTCCTGCCTTCTCAATGACACAGCCCTGTCTCGCTTTAGCCCAGCTGCTAACCTTTAAATCACTTGCGTAGACGATTCTACGGCATTGACTTACATATAAAAACACTAGTTTAGCTACTGGTGAACTGCAATGCGTTCATGCGTCCTTTTCATTGTTAGATTTTTGTTTCTCTGTATTATTATTTTTTCTTTTTCACCAGCGCACTGCTGCTCCCTTCGTTGCGCTGCCGCTGCTGTCCTTTTCCTCTCCACGGCACAATCTACTGAAGCCAAATGACAAGGAGACCCAGTCCACACAAACTTCCGGCTAAAGCCACGCCCCCGTCGCGTCAGACCACGCCCTCGGGAACCTCACAAGGCGTGTGTTCCGCCCACGCTGGTTGAGGACGTGGCATTTAATTGGTCAGAGTGCAAGTTATCACCGCCCACTTTTTCCTAATTTGGATGCGATTCATAAATATGCGTCTTCTCTTTAAGGTCACAGCCTATGCCTTGAAATCTCCGCCCTATAAGGTCAACAAGTATTAGGATTATTTTGTATATAGACTATATGCAATATGTTTAAATGTAAATATCCTCATGCAATTTCCCTGAGGTTTATTTGGTACTGTGGCATGTGCAAATGTGTGTCCTTTCTCAAGGCACTAGTAGGAACTGAATCAGCAGGGGTGAGCTTATCTCAGTTGCGATGACACCTGCTTGCGCCCTTCTTCCCTGTTTTAAGCGACCCGGATCAATCTCATTACCAGTGTTCGTGCAAACGGATGGGTCAGAGAGCAGGGAGGAGAGAGGCTCTGAATATGACAGCTGTGCCCTCAGACAGAGGTCTCATTAAGACCTGCTGCTGTTTTCACTCTATAATGGAGCTCCTCCACCATCATCATTTGGTGCAGAACTTCTCATATGCGCCAACAATGCAGCCAGAATGCAGAAATCAGATTCTAAGGGTGAGATCTTAGGTACTAGACAACATACACACATAGTATATATATATAGCATATACACACTGTCAACTGATCATCATAACAGTACACAAAATCCAATTTGGGTTGTTTTCAACCCAAGGGCTGGATAAATATAGGACAGAACACATGTTGGGTTAATTTTACCCAGCAAATTGGGATGTTTATTTAACCCAGCATAGTTCATAAATTTTTACTATAGCTTTTTTTTTTTTTTTTTTTTTTTACTTCATACGTGAATTAATGTCTGCGGATTAACTTAAATCCTCTAAACATTTTTAAAATACTCGACACAACCACTGGCTTGCAAGATAATCCCTTTATTTTCGATCATATTTTACAGTATAGCATATTTTATATAGTTTTTAATACATATTGCCAACATTTAAGCTTGTTTGACAAATATTAGAAGTAAAAATTAAACATTTAGAAGTAATTCAAGTGTAATCGACCAGTCTCTGTCCCGTTTCCAGCGTAACGTGGCTGGATGTCGTGCCGGAGCTTGTATCATGTTCAGCGGAGGAACTTCTAACTTCTGACCGCCGCCCTGCGTTTCTCTCATAGCCGAAATATGCGGTGACTGACTCCATAACCTGTCCATAAACAATCAGTGTACAGTTCTGAGAACATATTTTAACATAATAAGTATTTATATTCTGTATCTTTTTGAATAAAATCATCACATTTTATGCACGGCATCAGGCGTTTCCATCACACGAAAAGGCCGACACCACACTTGATTAGGTGATTCATCGTGCCCGTGTATGTTGCTTTGCATAAAATTAAACGATATACAGCACAATAACGAATTTATAGATAAAATAAAATGTACACAAACCTGTATTTTACCGAAGACATGCACCAATTTGAAGGAGCGGCACTGCTCTCTCCTGAAGAGGTCGCAAAAAGCCCACAATAAATAACTCAACCCCTGGGTTGTTTCGTCTGACTCAGGATCTGGGTAACACAAAAACTACCCAAACACTGGCTTGTTACATCTGACTCAGGATCTGAATAACACAAAAACTACCCAAACACTGGGTTGTTCCGTCTGACTCAGGATCTGAATAACACAAAAACTACCCAAACACTGGGTTGTTCCGTCTGACTCAGGATCTGAATAACACAAAAACTACCCAAACACTGGGTTGTTCCATCTGACTCAGGATCTGGATAACACAAAAACTACCCAAACACTGGGTTGGTACGTCTGACCCAGGATCTGAATAACACAAAAACTACCCAAACACTGGGTTGTTCCGTCTGACTCAGGATCTGGATAACACAAAAACTACCCAAACACTGGGTTGTTCCGTCTGACTCAGGATCTGAATAACACAAAAACTACCCAAACACTGGGTTGTTACGTCTGACTTAGGATCTGAATAACACAAAAACTACCCAAACACTGGGTTGTTACGTCTGACTCAGGATCTGGGTAACACAAAAACTACCCAAACACTGGGTTGTTACGTCTGACCCAGGATCTGAATAACACAAAAACTATCCAAACACTGGGTTGTTACGTCTGACCCAGGATCTGGGTAACACAAAAACTACCCAAATATTAGGCTGCTGTCACTTTAAGAGCTGCACAGATCCAATATACTGTTACACATACGTTTTCTTTGTCAACTGTTTACGTTCACTTAAGACATAACCAACTGTGTTTATGAGAATATTTTGACATATTTTTGTGTCTATTTGTCCGTGCAAAAAGATGAGGAACAGAACTCAGTTCAGTATCGCGCACTATTCAGTATGAGAAGTCGTTCTGTGCGCACGTTTTGGATGTGAAAACAGCGTGCAAGTCTGTTGAATGGTTTAAAATCAAAATGCGCACACAGGAACCAACAAGCGGAATCAAAATGCGCGTTTCTTATCAAATCACTGGTTCTTCGAATTTCAGAACCGAAATGGAACCGGTTCTCGATACCCATCCCTAGCAACAAGCCTTACACTATAAGTTGTTGAGTTGATTTATCCGCGTTTTAATAAGCCTCTGGCCTTAGAGCTTTTTAGATGGATGGAGGCTTTTTAGGTCCGGTCGAATCTGCGATCTCTGACCCAGTTTGTTTGCTGGCTTCCGTGGCTACAATACACTGTTTTCCGCCAAATGGCAACCCGGGGAGTCGAAATACTATTTTCCAATACAGAACGCACATTTCAAAGTAGAATAACTGGCTGTAGCATTGTTTTTCGGAGAAACAAGTATGTGAACTTGGCATGTTTCCTAAATCTCTGCAAACATATTATGGTATTTTTGTGTTTTAGTACAGTCAGAAAAAATTACATACAGCACCTTTAATCATCTAACATTTATTTGGAAAGTTTAATAGTAACCCCAGTGAAACTGGTAATTGGCCAAATTGTTGCTGTATACCCAATCCCTCAATCTCCGATTTCCTCTCCAGTACAGTGTCTGCCAACACAGTCTCAGACATTCAGTAGTTCAGTGTGACGACACTTCTCTCTTAATGAGGAATGAAGATGCCACCATGTTGGTAAAGAGATTAAAAAGGGCAGAGACAAAACCAGTCAGACTGGCTTTAATGGAAACACACCTTTGCAGCACAGCTCAAATAACCTCCATGCAAAATTATTCAAGCAGTCAAGCACATTTACATGTATTAAGGCAATTTGAATGAGGTTGGTGCATTTGAACAAGCAGATGTGCACTTGCGTCTGGCTGTAAGGATCCAGCCACTGCAAACGCGACCCTGGTTCGGTCTCCGGTTTCATTCGCCAAAGAGCCAGCTCGACTATGAATAAAACATTGAATCCATTAAAAAATTTATCACCCCTACCTAAGGCATAATTATGGCACAATACGTTCCTCAGGAGAGGAGAATGAAGTTGTAACGAAGATGCATTGTGTTGTGTAATACTGCTTATTTTGTGTGCCATGAAATATTTAGCTAGTGTACACATGCCTAAACAAAGCGGTGTAAGCTGAACACGCAACTGGGATCGTATTCTCAGTCGCAGCAGCAAGAATGGATCATCCCGGTTATGCAGTATATCATCGTATATTAAAAATAAACATGTATATAATAAATATGTATAAAATATGTTTATTATATATAGATGAAATATAAAACTCACAAGATGGAACTCATATTATTTAGTTTTCTTTTATTACAGTATCACAATTCAGTGAACTTTTTCTCTGAATTTAAAAAAAATTGTCCCCATAAATCTATACTGTACTGTATGCTATACATCTAAAATCAAAAATACAATTTATTAGGAATTTATTAGGAATATAATTCCAATCATTTCTTGCCTTTTTGAAAAAAACAGGGTACCCCTTTAGACCCCTTTTTCGACGCACGGGGTACTCTATTGATTTCAGTGGTTTGCCCAATGCGTCAGATCAAGACGCATTTAAAGGGGTCAAATAAAATTTTCCTTGAACTTTTGACTTATAAGAGGTCATCATACTATAAGAATACCCTGTAAGTTTCAGAACGGAAAATTCCTTGTTAGTCCAATAAAAGCTTTTATTGACACCAGGCCCAGCAAACGACAGGTTTTTCAAAGTGGGGATCTATGACGTCAAAGGGATGCAAGCACCGCCTCTGCAGAAGAAGATTAACGCCTACTTCATCACTGCCTGTTTAGCCCCACCCACCGATTCGTGCATTACATGCAATAGAATAGGTAGCCTAAGTAACATAGGCCTACGTGGTGTTAAACCAGATCGAGCTACCAAGCAATAAACATGCAGTTGAGGATACTGCCTGGACTCGACAGTAATGCAACATGTAAGTAACTGTGTTAATTCTAATGCCTGATCTGAAATGTAATGATTCATGTACAGTCAGATGTTCTTTGTCTGTGTGTCAGTAAATCAAACCAGTGACTAAACGTCAAATTGCGTTGTTTCTCTTAGTAGGATGAAAATAATCTGTTATTTAACGGTGATTAAATTCTATAAAGCGATCAAAGAAAGCTCCCTTTGCAATCGTTGGAGCAGCGCGCGCTGAAGCTGTCAATCAAACAGCGAGTTTATCAGTGACGCGTTTATCAGTGACTCCCGTTTTATTCAACGAATCTCTTAACTATATCACGTTTGCACTGTTAGTGAAGATGAAAGCATTCGTTAGTGTACAGAAACTGAATTGCAATGACGAGATCACTGCTTTCATGCGCTCAACATGTGTGTGACCGGCTACAATGTTCATCTCTGCAACCTTTCATGCCACGATCTGAATATAATGCCATAGATCTGAATGTAATGCCATAGATAAATGTAATGCAACACTTTTCACGATTAGTTAACCATGAGAGCTGTAACAGTAAAAACGTGCTAAAAGAGAGAGTAATACTTGGCTATTACAAATGGAAAGACATTAGCCAATCACGGCAGTGGGCGTTTACACTGAAGTCTCACAGCAGACACGCCCCTTAAAATAGAGCGTTCAAACCAGAGGGCTAAAATCAGGGTAGGAAAAATGCCTTTTATTTATAAATTATGACAATTTTTGATGTAAAAAGCATTCTAACTTTATAAGTGCACCCCAGGAAACATCATAAAACAATAAAACAATGCAGTTCATGACCCCTTTAATTCTTTGCATTTGTAAAAGTACACATGATTTTATGAATATTTATAGGCTACTTTTATATTTTGCAGCAACTATCCCAACTCATACCCTGAACCTACCCACTTCTAAACAATATAAAACATGCAACGTTAACAGGCAAATAAAGTACAGTCACAGGTATTTATTGCAAAAACTGGCCAAAAACAGTATAAAAGTATTAACTGATGTTGCATTCCAAGTCTTCTGAAGTCATACGATATCTTTTTGTGAAGAACAGAGTAGATCTTAATGTTTTTAATTTTGCTGAAATGATGATCCCACCGCTCCGTGAACGCACGCACTCAGTCATATCTCATTCAAAAGATACACCCGACTCTTTAGCATGACGCAATCGGTCACGAGACACACGAGAGCCAATGACATTTTACAATCAAAGCTGACGTAATGACGCAGTTGGTCACGAGACATACGAGAGCCAATGCAATTTCACTATCAAAGCTGACGTAACGTTTCTTCGGGCGACAATTTTTGAATGTGTGCATGATTTTCGGCGGATGGAGACGCTGATCGCTTTTGGGGATTTTCTTCACACAAATCAATCGTTTGGCCTCGGAACACTTGGAATATTTGTACTTTTTGAATGAACTGTGCATGTAGTTGTATCTGCCTGTTATATCCTGTGTTTTATATCATATAATACACAAATGGGTAGATTTAGGGATGGGATTGGGTTACGTGTTTAAACGTGTCTAAAATGTAAATAAAATTAAACTGGCTGATTAAATTGAGAATCACACTCCAACACGTCATAATGGCAAAATCATAACCCAATATATAATTTCATCATGACGATAACATTCCCATGCTTAACGCGTCTGTGTATGACGCCGAAGGTTTCTCACTGAAATCAATGGAGTACCCTGCACGACGAAAAATTACGCTAAAGGGGTACCCTGTGCGTTAAAAAGTGACGCCGAAGGGTCCTGACCAAGTGTCAATATTTGACGAGTTGGGTGTGAGAACGTGTTGGTTTCTTTTCATTTATTTTGAACATACAGTAGTGCAAATTACAGTTTGTTCCACCTAGCGCATTTAGTCCCCTAGTTGGTACAGTACAGCCTCCTTTAGTGTATCAAGCACTAAGCAGTAAACAGAATGCACTCTTACATAGGTCATGTTTTTTTTGTAGGGCTGATAAAAACAAAAGCTATCTGGTCACATCAGCTACAAAACTGAAAAAGCATATTTTGTGTTATAATAGTGCAAAATAAATAGAATAATGAAAAATAATATCCACATCTGAGCCTACTTCACCTCCCCACAAGGAGATGCCGAGTGAAGCGGCACCTGAGGCTTCCCATTTCCAGGACACACATATTTCATCACTGGACTGAAGCGAGACTTCCACGACACAAATCAGCCCAATGCCAAATGATTTTCTCATTATAACAGCGGAAACAACTTAAAATACTCCGTCATTTATGGTCATACAGATAAGAGTAAGACATCATTCCAAACTGTAAAGGGTGTGTACACTCACAATAAAAACAAAACATTGTGCTTTTGTAAAATAAAGAAAACAAACAGGACTCCAAAAGGGAGTCAATCCCACAGACCCCCCATGTTAAAATGCCCAACTTTACAGCAGAAAAAAGATATGTTTACAGCCTGATACAAAAAGTGATTTTGGTCTAATAGCTAATTTTGCCCTTCATGACAACTGTGAGGGGGGTGATTTTTTTTTTATAACTCACCTGTTTAAATTATATTAAGCCTTAAAGTTCTGCATTAAAGTCCTGCATAAAGGGCGTGGCCACTTGAGTGACAGGTGGATTGCCGCTGATGTTGCCACTAGCCGTTTGTCTGCTGTCTGTTAGTCCACCCACGTCCAGCCTCTTTGCCCATTTTAGGTTATCCGGGAGTGGCAGCAATACTTTTCAGTTTTGCTGCCAAGATGGCGACGGCCGGCTCCGCCCACTTTGGGCTTCAAAAATGCTCTTCAGAAACCTACGGGTGACGTCACGGACTATGGTAAGCATCTGAACTCTTGTTTTGGGTTGGTGCAGAGATCGTCTCTTCTTCTTCTGCTCTTTTTTCCTGTTGTGGTGGTAAGCAAACAGCGTTGCATTACCACACACGCCCCCTTCTGGATTGGACTGTGGATCGCCTGACTAAGGCTGCGTTTTTTTACTCACATCTGACACGGATCGGAATTTGTTGCACACGTGTAGACACAAAAAACCACACGAGATCCGATTTCTTTGCATCCGATCTGAGCCACTTCCAAATGTGGTTTTAAATCAGATCCATATCCGATATCTGGACATCCGGCCTATGACTAAACATGTATATCTGATTCCCCTTTGAATTCCAAGCCACCACAAAGCGAGGGCGACACGCTTGCCCAAAATTTGTAATATGAAGCAGATGTGCTTGTATGCACTCGCCAGCAGCTTTTCCATTGAGGTGGAAACTTTATAAAGGAAAAAAATTGCGTGCGCACACAAAAATTCAGGAGCTGGTTTTCAACCTCTCTCTTGTGAGTTTTATAAATAAAACAGCTTCGCTACTCAAAACTACATTATATCTCTCATTAATAAGGCGATAACTTCGCTGTAATTAAACCAACAAGCTTCACTGTTAGGCTACTTTCTCTCTCGTTAATTCATTCGAATTCATTCAAAAAATGTAATCTTGCAGCGCTGCTTTATCTATCGAACAAGCTGTAAGATAGATAAAATAATCTAAAATTACCGTTATTTTCCTGTCCATTCGGTCAAACATCCATGTATTCGTCGTCTGACTGTATGCACTGAATGCCATGACGTCCGTACCGTGACAGTTCGGAATGAATACAAGTACCGTTACACCCCTAATGTTTTGTCATATAAGTTTGTCTATCTCATTTTAAAATATTGTTGTCAAAGTGCAGGCAAGGGAAGAGGAGCAGAAGATTTAGGGTATGTTTACACAACAACAAATGTACTAAAAACCAGTTTTTCCTTTGCGTTTTTCGCGTTTCAGATCTCCAGTGACAGACTTGTGCATGCAGTTATTATTAGATAATTTTAATTTGCAGGAGCCCACAAGTCATTTCTTTCTCCTGCTTCCTGCACACATATCAGTACCTTCCCTCTCACACATGCACTCAGCAATGTGCCGTGCCGCACTCTGGGTGCTGTGGGATTGTAGACCTCTAATTTAAACTGCAGCAGATTTACATTATTTACAAAAACAAAAATCCAGAAGGCAAGAATCAGAGTAACAGCTTTACTTATGTAAAGATAATAGGACAAAGAGAAGAACCAAACTGAGTGCTTAAATACATGGCTAAATGAGGAATCAAACCAGACTCAGGTGAAAATAATCAATTAACCAATGAGTAACCATAGAAACTATCTATCTATTTATCCATCCATCCATCCATCCATCCATCCATCTAATAATCGTTATAATTTATAGTTTAAGTACCTGAGCTTGACCATAGCATGTTTCTGAATGTCAACTACAGAACTTTACTGAATTTTTTTTTTTTTTTTTTTTTTTTGAACGTTAAAGAGCTCAAAAGATACAGCATAACAGGAATGATCCGACTGCATTAAAACAGACAGGAAGCTTGAGCAAAAAAGCGTGTGCATATTGCTCGTCGTCTATTTTTTCTTGCTGGGATCCCTGAGGGATAAAATCCTAATTATTCTGAAGAGGCCGAAAGCAGTCAGTAGCACATCAGCCCTGCTTGTGGGAAGGAATTCAGCTAGGCGGGCGTTCACGTCAGAAAAGCATTTGCCATTTCATTAGTCCTCTGGGTCCTGAGAGGAATAAATTATAGACGAGAAGCTTAGCATATGCATATGAGTGTGTACATGTGTACGGGAGAGAGACAGAAAGTGTGCATTGACTGACAGTTTGCATTTATGCATTGTCATGTGATTATGATGTTAACTCACCTCAGACATCCCAAATGTCATCCAAACCTGTATGACTTTATTTCTTTAGTGGAACACCAAAGAAGAAATTGTAAAGGTACATTTATACGACAACGATGTACAAAAACTGGAAAAGTTTCTCCTTTGCGTTTTTATGTACAGGCGACAATGTTGTCAAAACGATCCCCATTCACATGGATCCGCGAAAACGACTAAAAGCGCTGTATTCTGCTGCCAGGCCAGTAGATGGCGATGTCACTTTGTAAAGAAACACATGCGCCTATAGACTGAACACGTAATGTGCATGACGGCAGCATTTTCACAAATTCGTGTTTTTGTAGTTTACGCAGGGATGATAATGGTATAGTTTTCAAAAACTTGCACTTTGAAACCCATTATACGTTTACATTTTCAGGCCCCCAAAATGCCGTTGTCGTGTAAATTAACGGCCAAAACACATAAAATGTTTTCAGGTTTTAGTTAAAAACAGTGTGTAAACAGCCCCTAAATCTGGTTGCTGTTTTCAGTGCAGTTACAATGAATGGAACTGAGGCTTTTATGATTCAAAAAGAATGAAAAAGCTCAATAAAAGACTCACAAAAGTAGTCCACACTACTTGTGCGCTAAGTCTTCTGAAATCATATGATAGCTTTGTGTGAGAAATGGATCAAAATGTATGTGACACTTTACAATAAGGTTCCAATTGTTAACATTAGTTAACTAGTTAATATGAACTAACAATCAAACATGCTTCTAAAGCATTTCTTAATGTTAATTTCAACATTTACTAATACATTATTACAAATTTTAAAAGTTGTCGTTAAACTTTATTTTACGGTGTCCGTGTTACAGTGTAAGTATACTTTTAATTTAAGTACTGAGTAATAATAATTAACTACATATAATTACTATAGGGTTAGGATTAGGATTGGGGTTTGGTTTAGGGTTAGTTGCATGTAATTATGCATAATTTATAGTCATTACTACAGTAACATGTAATGTTTAACAAGGACACTGTAAGTGTAAAAAGTATTACCAAAGTTGCGTGTTTTATTTAATGGACTTGCGATAACACGAACTAAAACTGAATAGTTGTATTTTTATTAATTAATGTTAACAAGGATTAATAAATACATTAACAAATGCATTGCTCATTGTTAGTTACTAATGTTAACAAATGGGAACTTATTGTAAAGTGTCATCCTCGATGAATCTTCCCCTCTACTGCAGCTGGATTGAATCAAGTGAGGAAGCGAATCAGTCTAATTTGTGAACGAATCATTCATATAGGTTTTGTGATTCGGATCAACCTTTTCATTTAAAAGAACAAAAACATCTCTCATGAAGCCTCATTCACCAAGTACAGCCAGGGCTGATGAATTACAACATACAGTACATTTCATTTTAGTATCATTTCTGTACTGTTATACTTTTTGCTAATATTCTGAATTAGTAAATTTGTTCGTTCTTATTATTTTTATATGCCTATGTAGTTGTTATTAAGTGTTAGTTTTTAGTTTATTTAGTTTTAGTTATTTTAGTACTTCAACTTTGAACAAAAATAAGAAATGTAGCCTTGGCAACTAATGGCTAAAATAACTAATAATAAAATAAGCTTATTTTTTATACACTATTTCATTTTCAAGTAATTAATGAAGGTTTTTAGTTTTATAGTTAATGATAATAACCCTGTCCAGAAGACTTGGAATATTGCACACAAGTCATACAGACTACTGATAAAAGTGATTCTGTGGTGAAGTAAATACTACAGAAAAAACAAATGTAATTTCTACATGAAAGTTAGTTCAGGCAAGAATCAAAAAAACTAAGTAAATTCTACATTAGTACTCATCAATTCAAGCTTGCATAAATTAAAGTGTAAATATCAATGTTATAAAAATGATTAATGTTCCCATCATGCTCTGGGGTTTGAATAATTAATAAGGTTGATTTTTCGCTGTTTTCCAGCTGTATTTACGCTGTTTTATCATTGATTTTGTTGTTAGGTTTAGTAACTTACCATTTTGTGACATCTGGAGTTCATTTTCTACTCAAAATGACATTCATACTCAAAAACGTTCCATCGAATGTTACCGTCATTGTGTATTGTGTACCAAGTATTGAGGTCTCTGTGTTCAGGTGCTGAGTTTGCTGTTATGTAAATATGTTGTCTACACAATATCTATTGTGTTATTTAATTATATGTTTCTAAGTAAAGCATATACTTTAAAAGAGTGGTTTAATTCAGTGTTATATTGTTTGAGTAAAAAGTATTTCAAAAGAAACTTCAACCAAGTAGAAATTACTCAACCTTTTACTGGCCAAGGTAAAATTACTTATTTTCTTTGTTAATTTTACTTAACTTCGTTATGTAGAGTTTACTTAATTCCATATGTAAAATTTACGTAAAAAATATCCGTGCAAAAACTTGACAAAGAAAAATTAAGTACATTTTACTTCTTTTACTTTCAGTGATACTTATGATACTTTTATGGTGCTTTTGAGACCTTTTCTGTGTTTAAAAATCCTCATTCGTGAATCATTGTCTACGTTTACATGCACCCTCATAATGCGATTATAATAGGATTTTGACAATATTTTGATTAAACTTTACCTCATGTAAATGCAATACTTCGATCAAACTAATGCGATTAAGCTCATAATCGTAGTAACCATTGTCGCATTATACTAGGTGGCATACGCCGATTTTAATCGCAATAAACAGGCATGTAAACACCTTAATCGCATTATTACCATTCTGACCAAAGTGTGCATGTGCGTGGACGTACACGGATACCGTGTGTTGTTCACACAACTTCATGAATGAACTTCGTGACATTATTCTGAAGTTTTCTCTTCTCCAAATCCCTAAACTCTGTTAACACAACTCGCTGCGCAGTCTCTGCTCCGTGTCTTGATCCAGACGGCGCGAAGTACATGACGACAGCGTAGGCAACCCGGCATTGCGATGTTCATCACAGCGCCGAATAATATCCAGTAAACTACGTCCATAAAAATGTATTATGAATTTGATGCGAGTAGATTAAAACAGCCGGTAACATGCATACTGTATGCCTATTTGAGTGTGGTATAACCATACTTATTAGCGAATAATCAGAATAATGAAAATTTCATGTAAACTGGAGTGAGGAGTTCTGCTCGTGTCATGTAAACATCTTACTGCGATTAAGTAAATAGTCGCATTATTGGTGCACATGTAAATATAGTCATTGTGATATGGAAAAGAGCGACCAGTGCAATCTTCAAAATATCTACTTTTGTGTTTCACAGAAGAAAGAAAGAAAGAAAGAAGAGTTTAGAATGATGTGACGGTGACCAAATAATAATGGAAGTGATCTAATCCTTTAATATGAACGTTCATCGTCATACTGACACGCGTATGTCTGCGTGTGAAAACACAATAGCAATTATAGGGGCTGGCCTCCAAACTGAGATTACTCATTCTTTCTCTTCCAACCCCATGAAACGCTGACACGGCTGATCAGTCTGAGTGGCGGGCGGAAAAGCGCTGAGTCAGGCTGGACTGCACCATCCTCCTCCACAGCAGAGATGCTCAGAATGTGGCCTCATCAATAATGAAATGTTCCTTCAGCCAGCCGAGAGCCGGAGCTTCTACAGAGCATCTCATCACCCACTGCAGTCGCTTCAATATCAGGCGGGTGTCAGCGAAGGTGAAATAGCGCATGTGGGCTATAACAGACGGCTGATGCACAATGCGCTGTTGGGCATTTTGGGATTGGAATAATTAAAACTGTTATTCAGCCTCATAATATCAATGACAAACTCCTGGTATGTAAGTTAATATTGCTCCAGATGTTGCCACCTCGACATTTCTGTGTGAAAAGCTGCAAAACAAGGTGGTTTCCCCAGGCTTAATACAGTCTAATTTCCTTCACAAGTTTGTTGCTGCCCTACTTAAAAATGGGTGTTCCTGACTGTGTCTGCTTTGAATGAAGTAAATTGCGCCGAGACGGTGAGATGTTCATCCACAGTACCTACCACTCAGTCATATTGTGAAAAATGATTGCAATTTTAAAAAACTGTTTAAATATTTTTTTTAAATGTAATTTATTCTTGTAATAGCAAATGAATTTTCATCAGCCATTACATCATTAGTGTCACATGATCCTTCACTCTTAAAAATTAAGGTTTTCGCAGTGGAAGAACCATTTCAGAACCATTTTAAAACTCTAAAGGACCTTTTTTTCACTATAAAAAAAACTTTTTGTGGAATGGAAACGTTCCATGCAGGAATGCCTTAGAACGGGGTGTCCAAAGTCGGTCCTGGAGGGCCACTGTCCTGCAGAGATTAGCTCCAACTTGCCTCAACACAAGTTTCTAGTATGCCTAATAAGACCTTGATTAGCTGGTACAGGTGTGTTTAATTGGGGTTGGAGCTGAACTCTGCAGGACAGTGGCCCTCCAGGAGTAGGATTGGACACCCCTGCCTTAGAAGAACCATTTTTGGTTCTCCAAAGAACCTTTCAGCAATCAGTTCTTAAAAGAAGCATTTATTCTTAAAGTCCCCATGAAATCAAAATGGAAGTTTTTTGGCTTTTAGTATAACTATGTTAGCCTTACTATTATCTACATAGGGGATAGGGAACGATCAGACAGTGCACTATATAGGGGATAGGGAATGATTCAGACAGTGCACTATATAGGGGATAGGGAAAGATTCAGACAGTGCACTATATAGGGGATAGGGAACAGATCAGACAGTGCACTATATAGGGGATAGGGAACGATCAGACAGTGTAAATATGCTTTCCATTGGGGCAAATGAAGTCTGGTTTCACGTTAGTGTCATGCGAACCACCACAGCTCCGGTCCAGAGACACGACAGCACAGAGGGGATCATGCGATCGAGTCGGTCCAGAGACACGATAGCACAGAGCGGATCATGTGATCGAGTCGGTCCAGAGACACGACAGCACAGAGGGGATCGTGTGATCGAGTCGGTCCAGAGACACGACAGCACAGAGCGGATCGTGTGATCGAGTCGGTCCAGAGACACGACAGCACAGAGCGCATCGTGTGATCGAGTCGGTCCAGAGACACGACAGCACAGAGCGGATCATGTGATCGAGTCGGTCCAGAGACACGACAGCACAGAGCTGATCATGTGATCGAGACGGTCCAGAGACACGATAGCACAGAGCGGATCATGTGATCGAGTCGGTCCAGAGACACGACAGCACAGAGCTGATCATGTGATCGAGACGGTCCAGAGACACGATAGCACAGAGCGGATCATGTGATCGAGTCGGTCCAGAGACACGACAGCACAGAGGGGATCATGTGATCGAGTCGGTCCAGAGACACGACAGCACAGAGCGGATCGTGTGATCGAGTCGGTCCAGAGACACGACAGCACAGAGCGGATCGTGTGATCGAGTCGGTCCAGAGACACGACAGCACAGAGGGGATCGTGTGATCGAGTCGGTCCAGAGACACGACAGCACAGAGCGGATCATGTGATCGAGTCGGTCCAGAGACACGACAGCACAGAGCGGATCGTGTGATCGAGTCGGTCCAGAGACACGACAGCACAGAGCGGATCGTGTGATCGAGTCGGTCCAGAGACACAACAGCACAGAGAGGATCGTGTGATCGAGTCGGTCCAGAGACACGACAGCACAGAGGGGATCATGTGATCGAGTCGGTCCAGAGACACGACAGCACAGAGCGGATCATGTGATCGAGTCGGTCCAGAGACACGACAGCACAGAGCGGATCATGTGATCGAGTCGGTCCAGAGACACGACAGCACAGAGGGGATCATGTGATCGAGCCGGTCCAGAGACACGACAGCACAGAGCTGATCATGTGATCGAGACGGTCCAGAGACACGATAGCACAGAGCGGATCGTGTGATCGAGTCGGTCCAGAGACACGACAGCACAGAGCGGATCATGTGATCGAGTCGGTCCAGAGACACGACAGGACAGAGCGGATCGTGTGATCGAGTCGGTCCAGAGACACGACAGCACAGAGGGGATCGTGTGATCGAGTCGGTCCAGAGACACGACAGCACAGAGCGGATCGTGTGATCGAGTCGGACCAGAGACACGACAGCACAGAGCGGATCATGTGATCGAGTCGGTCCAGAGACACGACAGCACAGAGGGGATCGTGTGATCGAGTCGGTCCAGAGACACGACAGCACAGAGCGGATCATGTGATCGAGTCGGTCCAGAGACACGACAGCACAGAGCGGATTGTGTGATCGAGTCGGTCCAGAGACACGACAGCACAGAGGGGATCGTGTGATCGAGTCGGTCCAGAGACACGACAGCACAGAGGGGATCGTGTGATCGAGTCGGTCCAGAGACACGACAGCACAGAGCGGATCGTGTGATCGAGTCGGTCCAGAGACACGACAGCACAGAGCGGATCATGTGATCGAGTCGGTCCAGAGACACAACAGCACAGAGAGGATCATGTGATCGAGTCGGTCCAGAGACACGACAGCACAGAGGGGATCATGTGATCGAGTCGGTCCAGAGACACGACAGCACAGAGGGGATCATGTGATCGAGTCGGTCCAGAGACACGACAGCACAGAGCGGATCATGTGATCGAGTCGGTCCAGAGACACGACAGCACAGAGCGGATCATGTGATCAAGTCGGTCCAGAGACACGACAGCACAGAGCGGATCGTGTGATCGAGTCGGTCCAGAGACACGATAGCACAGAGGGGATCATGTGATCGAGTCGGTCCAGAGACACGATAGCACAGAGCGGATCATGTGATCGAGTCGGTCCAGAGACACGATAGCACAGAGCGGATCATGTGATCGAGTCGGTCCAGAGACACGACAGCACAGAGCGGATCATGTGATCGAGTCGGTCCAGAGACACGAGAGCACAGAGCGGATCATGTGATCGAGTCGGTCCAGAGACACGATAGCACAGAGCGGATCATGCGATCGAGTCGGTCCAGAGACACGATTGCACAGAGCGGATCATGTGATCGAGTCGGTCCAGAGACACGAGAGCACAGAGCGGATTTTAAAAAAAGAGGGAGGAGCTGTTTGATATGTCCCGCCCTGTCTTCCTATTTCAGTGAAAATTACGTCAACACATTGAATAATGCTGCACGTTTCAAGGCCTTTGAGTGGGCCTTTAAGGCCCCGATATACTCATGGCGGAGTTCTTTTTTGTTCTTTTGTTCAAAATACAAGATTAGCGATATACTGTTAGCGAACATCCGAAGCTGCCCACTCTGCTGAGAGCGACGTTTAGATGAATATGTAAATATGTGCTGCACGCTTTCCTCTCAATAACAAAATAAACACCAACAAAATTGAGAAAACAGCTAAATAAAGCATAAGAAAGCATCTGATCATAGCAATGTGGATATGTTTGCACAAGCTCTGCAATTTGGCACTCTAGTAAAGTCACGTCACGTTTATTTATATAGCACTAACAATAGACTGCTTAAAATCAAGCAGATTTACCGTATTAAACATGAAAAACAGTGTAAGTGTCAACTTCATTTTCTACTATAAAGCAGCTCTCCAATGTGTTCATATTTTCACTCTTGGACGTCTGACCTCGATGGACTGAACAGGACAAATCCCAGCAGGCACAGGATGTAGACTTTATAATCAAGTAGATAATATCATCTGATCACATTTTCTCTTGCTTTTCCTGCCATAACAAACACAGTTACAGCAGAGAGAAAAACTAATGTTAAAAAGTCAAGTCAAACAACCCAACTAAAGGAAACACTGAAACCGAACTTTATTTTCAATAAATCATCAACATCTAAACCTCTGTTAATTCTCAATAAGAACTTCTGTAGACGTCTGACAGAAATAAAGTCAATCTGATTAGTAATAAGTAAAGCTGGTAATGCTGTTTGTGGAGTTGTTTAATCCTCCTCTGCTGAGATCTTGAGAGATTTAGGGCCCTATCATACACCCGGCGCAATGCGGCGCCAGGCACGACGCAAGTGTTTTTTGCTAGTTTCAGCTCAACGCAGTTGTCATTTTCATGTCCAGCGCCACATTGTTTAAATAGCAAATGCACATCTGCCCATCTGTTCGCCCATGGGTGTGCTGGTCTGAAAACGAGGTGTGTTCAGGCGCATTGTTGGCACGTTGCTATTTTAAGGACCTGAAAACGACTGCGCCATTGACCAACAAAAACTAAAGTCAATAGCGCAGTATTTTTCTGTGTTATTTAAAGGGCGCGTTAGTAATATGTGCCTATAGGCGCTGCACAACGCGTGTACACTGATTATTACACACACAGGGACACGCAGCAGCACACACACATTTTTAAATATTAAAAATAAAAGGATTACAATGTAAAATATTATTATTGTGTACATAAATATAAAAATGCCTACATGTCATAATGGATAGTCATTGCATGTATCAGAATGACCTATTTGCAGTAATGACGAATGAAATTGGCTAATTATTAAACCAATCATGGCAATATACACACGTATTTAAACTGACTCGTCAGGATGAGGGTGTCTATATTCCGCCATGTAAATAGTGAATCCGCCATGGTGCGAGAGCAACTGGCTTTTAAAGGGAATGGGAGATGAGACTCTGATTGTTTTTTTGCACGTTACGCCCAAAACACACCCATGACTCATTAAGAGACTAGCTACAACACTTTTGGATCATGCGCCTGGAGCGCCAACCATTTTTCCCGTTGTTAAACTAGCAAAAGTGGATTCGGACACGCCCTAAGTGCACCTGCGCCGTGCGCTTTAGACCATGAGCTTAGATCGTTAAAATAGGGCCCTTAATGTGCTGCCATACATTTCACCCTTTTTATATGATTTTTTACAGTGCGGTGCTTATTCCAACCAAAATTCAACGTATGTCTGACGTTGGAGCTTGACGTCAAACAAACGTTGGGTTTACACGTCAACCCGAATTTCATTTTTGACCAAAATATGATGTCTGACTGACGTCGGATTAGTTGGAGTTCAATGTCTTCCTGACGTCACACTGTGTTTGCTGGGATGAACCAGAAAAGATTTTCACGCGAAAGAAGGCGGCGCCTCCGCGCACACAATTTGTTCTAAATTACGTCACATCAGTTTGCTCTTCGATTTTGCTTGAAGTGTATTGGGGCCTTTAGTGTGAAGAACATTTTATTAATCTAAAGAACCTTTTTTCACTATAAAGAACCTAAAGGGTCCATGGGTGTTAAAGGTTCTTCATGAAACCACCAAAAAGAAAAAGAACATTTTTTGTTACAATGTAAACGTTTTTGCTATCACTTTTGATAAACGTAATTGATTTTGATGAATGCATTAATCCTATATAATGTATTTTTCATATCCCCATTCCAATTTATTGATTATAGACTGTGACCTTTTCATTGTCATCAGGGCTTGGGTTAAGAGATTGATTTTCCACCCGGCTATGTTCATATAGGCCTCAGTTCACAGGGTTCACAATAAGGACACCCGATGGTTAGATGGACTGGCTAAGATATGGGACATGGGTCATGAATCGGCTTTAGTAGTGCATTCACTGCCATAATATTTCTGAGAGACTAGCATGCTCAAAGAATTCTTCCTATCCGTCTCAACAAGGCTCACATTCGGAGGCTTTGCCATGAAAATGGATTTTTACAATGCTCAAAAAAGATATTCATGCCCATGGTATTTCCATTGTATATGTCCAAAAACATAATACTGCCATGGTGCTTTTTGGTACATATTCATTTATATGCTTTCTTTTCCGTTTCTAAATGTAAATGTATTCAATTTAATATAAAGGCTGAGTTATTTAAAAAGGTTTTGCGGAAGAGGCATTAGTGCGACACTTAAAAAATGACTGCTAAAATATTCTGTGCATTAATGTTCACACAGTAAAATAAGTGGTGTATTCAGTGCTCTTCTCATTCCACCTTACACACCATTTTTCGCTCTATAATTTGTAGGCCTCGGCTGCAGACAGATGGTGTGATGCCATATATCAGGGAAGCAATCTGCACTCCCATCAAACATTTACACATCTTCACCTCCCTTTCTGCAGAACACACACACACTCACTCACACACACGTTGGGTTTTCATGTTTTATGGGGACTTTCCATAGACATAATGATTTTTATACTGTACAAACTGGATATTCTATCGCCAAACCCTAAACCTACCCATCACGGAAAACTTTCTGCATTTTTACATTTGCAAAAAACATCACTTAGTCTGATTTATAAGCTGTTTTCCTCATGGGGACCAAAAAACGTCCCCACAAGGATAAGGATTTCGGATATTGCCATCTTTGTGTGGACATTTTGTTCCCATAATGTAGGGTTTACTTGAACCACACACACACACAAACTCACATATATCCTAGTAAAGTGCACTGTTTATCCCAGTCCTCTTCTCACTTAGCTCTGGATTTCTGTGGATTCCCCCTCCCCCCAGCTCCCTGCTCCTGAAAAAAGCTCCCGGGAAGCTCAGTGGTGCAGTGTTTCAAGACTCCCCCATGTGGGAGCTGTCCTGAATGGGTCATTCAGGGGCCATCTAGCAACACATGGTCCAATCAAATTAATACATATAGTCACGTGTCAATAGATTGGCTGATCTATACAATCTATATGATCTATAGTTGAATTTGTGCTTGTCAAGAGATTTTTAACGCTAAGAGATTGAGCTTCGCTTGGTGTCATTTCCTAAAATTCTGTCAATTGACTCCTTAATTAATTCTCTGTGGTGATTGTTTAATAGACTGAATATTCTTACACTATATATTTTATTATTTACATTGTAGTATTTGAGAACAGTTTCCCCCTTCTTTATATTGTTCCAGTGTATGCAGTGTCAGTAAATTCCAAGTCTGCGCTATACGCTTGCTAAGAACGTTTTTTCTTAGTGGAAGTTTGGCGTTTGGTGAGCTAATAAAATATTAAAACTCAAATCAATATTTTGTGTACAGTTATTCAATTGTCATCCGGTATCACAGACTCGCTGTCTTGTTTCATACAAACGCAGCTGCTGCCATTTTGTGACGATTGTTTTGTACACTGTAATGGATTATAAGATAACAAACAGGTACGATTTTAAAACAGTTTCATCTCAAATCAGTATCTCTTATCCCATAATTATTTATGTGGTGAAATACCGTGAAATAAGTAGTATGACTGTACCGTATCCCTTAAATGTCCGCTTTGCTTCGCGTTGGGGTCCAGATCTGTCGGGGTTTATTCTGCATGCGATAACAACCGGCTGGATGTACATTATCCCTTACATATTATATATCTTTTTAAAAACAGTATACATTATACACCGATCAGGCATAACATTATGACCACCTTCCTAATATTGTGTTGGTCCCCCTTTCGCTGCCAAAACAAGCCCTGACCTGTCGAGGCATGGACTCCACTAGACCCCTGAAGGTGTGCTGTGGTATCTGACACCAAGATGTTAGCAGCAGATCCTTTAAGTCCTGTAAGTTGTGAGGTGGGGCCCCCATGGATCGGACTCCCACAGATACTCGATTGGATTGAGATCTGGGGAATTTGGGGGCCAAGTCAACACCTCAAACTCGTTGTTGTGCTCCTCAAACTATTCCTGGACCATTTCTGCTTTGTGGCAGGGCGCATTATCCTGCTGAAAGAGGCCACAGCCACCAGGGAATACCGTTTCCATGAAAGGTCTGCAACAATGCTTAGGTAGGTGGTACATGTCAAAGTAACATCCACATGGATGGCAGGACCCAAGGTTTCCCAGCAGAACATTGCCAAAGCTTCACACTGTGATGCACTGTGTATTCTGACACCTTTCTATCAGAACCAGCATCAACTTCTTGAGCAATTTGAGCTACAGTAGCTCGTCTGTTTGATCGGACCACACGGGCCAGTCTTCGCTCCCCATGTGCATCAATGAGCCTTGGCCGCCCATGACCCTGTCGCCGGTTCACCACTGTTCCTTCCTTGGACCACTTTTGATAGATACTGACCACTGCAGACCGGGAACACCCCACAAGAACTGCAGTTTTGGAGATGCTCTGACCCAGTCGTCTAGCCATCACAATTTGGCCCTTGTCAAACTCGCTCAAATCCTTACGCTTGCCCATTTTTCTTGCTTCTAACTTCACCTGTCATAATGTGGTCATAATGTTATGCCTGATCGGTGTTTATACATATATACATGCAAATATTTCTTAAATATATACATGTATTTGTGTGTATTCAAATATACATAATAATTATACACAGTACACACACATATATATTATGTAAACATAAACTTTTATTTTGGATGCGATTAATCGTTTGACAGCCCTATAGCTTTAATGTAGTATTAGTAATGTCTTTTTAATGTTTTCATCTAATGTTTATATTTTATTTCAGCTTTATTTCAATGACCAAAAATGATTTTTAATAGCTTTAGTTAACAATAACAACATGGCCAATCAAGCCATTGGCTGCCATTAGCTGATGCCAATAATCTCAAAATTGTCAAATATCAGCCAATATATAATGGTCCATCACTTTCTTTTCAAGGTAGCAAAACCATATCTACACCCTGCCTTCTTGTTTTAAACATTAATTACCAGAATGCATAATTTCCAACAGCATAATGCAGTGACATTTCCACATTACAATGGCCATACATTTCCTTATAAAGAGTCCTTTCATCAGTATGCTTAAAATGTCGCTCTTCTGAATCCTTTTATTAATATGCGAATGCAGTCCATTCAGAATGAGAGGACAACTATCCAGTGACAAATTGCTGTGTTGGTTAAGCATGCTGTCTCCTGGGCTGCAGTGGGAGTGAGGCGTAGGATGCAGCGATGCGCGGTGTGAAGGTCCGCTGTCCTTGTGTGGGGTGGCATGCGGCGGCTGCCGGGGCTACGTGGGCAGCGTTCAGTCGGCTGTGTGCGGAGCAGAGCGAGAGCGTCACAGTCAGAGGCACTGATGCATTCAGCGGGGCAGACACAGAGCCCAGAGCCGCAGTGTGAACACAGCCTCGTCCCCTGGGCCTTCTGCACACAGACACAACGCTCATCTGAAATAAGGCCAGTCGCACTGGCTGTGGATGAGTGATTCAGTCACTCAACGTAATCTAGATAACTATGGTAGCTATATGTAACCATTGCCCTGTTATAGAAAAGTGCCGTCTCATACACACTGTATTTTTTACCCTTTTCTTATTGCTATGTTTTGTATTGCACTGCACCTTCAGATTTAAACCCACTCATCATGTCATTCCTACATTTTTAGTGGATAATGCAGTAATATTCCAATAACAACAGCCAGGACACATTTGCAATAAATTATAAAATATTATAATTATAAAATAAAAGTTATAATGAATTATCACTAAGGGTTTTTTTAACTAACTTGGGATTGTTGCAACTGGTTCCTTAAAGTCACCATGAAATCAAAATGGACAATTCTTGTCATGTGCCCTCCAAATCTTTAAAGGAGTCCTATAATGCCCCTTTTTACAAGATGTAAAATAAGCCTCTGATGTCCCCAGAGTGTGTATGTGAAGTTTTAGCTTAAAATACCCCACAGATCATTTTTTATAGCATGTTAAATGTGTCACTTTTTGAGGGTGAGCAAAAACACGTTTTTATGTGTGTCCCTTTAAATGCAAATTAGCTGCTGCTCCCGGCCCCCTTTCAAGAAGAGGGCGGAGCTTCAAGAGCTCATGTTAGCAGCTCCGATTACCTCACGCAGACACACACTGAAAATGTCCGAAACTGTTCAGCCTTTTATGTTCAAACCGGAGTCGGACAATAATGCAGAGAGTCACGAAGAAGTGACAACATGTAGAATGAGACAGGATATTTCTGAATGGTTAGTTGATGAATTTATGTAGCTGATGTGGAGTTAACTATCTTCAAGTCATTGATTAGCATATTCTGTCATGATAATCTATGCAATCTATGTTGTAAAATGCACAGAGCCAGAGAATATCTGCTGCATGAAGATAGAACAGGTATAGTTTAGTTTAATTACGGTTATAACTTATGTTGTCATCTTGCTTTTATGACATGCTATTGCATTTGCGTTCGTACTGTATTGCAATAAATGTGAAAAGACGGATGCGACAGCTTGAGCAGACTCCCAAATGTGCTCGCCTACAACAACTCTTCCTCTTCTCAACATGGCCTTTGTTGCACGTTCCCGGGGGCGGGGTTTATGTAAATTTTAGGGTTTGTGATGTCACTAACCCGTGAACAAGTTCGTTGTAGTTCCTACCAGCCGTTAAAAAGCGAATTCTGTAAAAGAGAATATCTCCCTTTGCTTTGAACTTTGAGCGTTGTAACTTTGCAGATGTTGTTTATGCTCAAACAGCAACACTACACACTAACTAAAGTTAAAAAAGTGAAATCATAATCAACCACCCCTTTAATCAGAATAACTTCCTCTACCTCTTGCAGCGACTTCTCTGATGACGAGAGCGGGGCAACCTGTCACTCACATGAGATCCACCAATAACAAACCACTACCATCCAATCAATTCCCCATAGACAAAATCAAGCCCCGCCCTACATTTGTTCTTGTATGAGAAGTCGTTTCACTCGGATATACGTCACAATATAGGGAAGAAAAGACTATTGCAGCTTCCTTTTCATGTCGACTCTTAGTTTCTTATAACATAATCCTCCAGGAAGTGACATTACTCCAATGGGATTCATAAATTTTCTGATGTTTTATGGTATTTGTTGGTTTGTGCTGCTCATTTTCCGTTCTGTTAGATAAATGACAGAAATCACATGCACATTTACTGCATACATTCCCCATCATACGTTTCTATATATAGTTTAAATATAAAATGTTATAATATAAAATCCAACTTGACCAGAGCATATTTCTGAAAGTCTGGTATGCATGTGCTTCTTTAAATTCCATAAACATATTAGGTTTTAAGAGTTACTGCATAACAAGATTGACCCAGTTGTGTTCTGTGAACATAATCACCTGATTAACATGAAGTCACAAAAGGCAGGAAGTGCAGATCTGAATCATTTTCAAGTATGTGAATTGTTATTTTAAACATAATCTATATCTTGTGACCTTTTATATAACTATCATCATTGACATTGCACAGAAGAAAATGGATGAGGAGAAATGTGAGCTTCAGGGATCCATTTCTATGACAAAAGGCTTGCGTTACCAAGGGTTACTGGCTTTTTCCAAGCACGGCTCTTATCACGTCAAACGGATGCCCGGCAAATGCACCGTAATCAAATTCCTGTCAGAGGGTAATTAGTTCAGCTCCTGTGCTCAAAGCAACGCCAACCGGTACACCACCAGTCCAGCTACAGTCAAATAAGTCCACTCCACATTGTTCTCATATGTTATGCTAAACTGGCTAATGCTGCTTAATGCCACATCCACACAAAAAGCTCTGAACTACAGTGTACAGAAATAGTGCTGCCAGTTTTAAAGGTAGCGTAGGCAATTTGTTTTATAAAAACTTTTTGCTATACCGGTTGAAACTCTCTTCACATCCTGATAGCAATCAATAATTGAAGTGGTAACTAAATATTAAAACATGTACATATATTGTCTGTGGAAATCTCTGGACCAAAAAATATTTGTCCAATCATTGCATTCGGTCCGATATCCTACCCGCCTGTCAACATATGCATTTCCATACCTCTGCGCACCTGCTCGCACAGACATCAGCGCGTAAGGCTATGCAAAGTTGTAGACAGACAAGTGCCAACGTGGTAAACCATGCTAGCAACGTGCTAATCATGCTAGTAACGTGGTAAATCATGCTAACAAGATGTTAAATCATGCTAGCAATGTGCTAAATTATGCTAGCAACATGTTTTTTAATGCTAGCAAGATGTTAAATCATGCTAGCAATGTGTTAAATCATGTTAGCAACATGTTAACAACATGCTAAATCATGCTAGCAATGTGTTAAATCATGCAAACAATGTGCTCAATCATGATAACAACATGCTAAATCATGCTAGCAACATGTTAAATCATGCTAACAATGTGTTAAATCATACTAGCAACATACTAAATCATGTTAGCAACATGCTAATTAATGCTAACAATGTGTTAAACTATGATGTAGTGTTAAACTACATCTATGATCTTACCATTTCTATCTATCATCTATCTATCTATCTATCTATCTATCTATCTATCGAAAATCCTATCTTTTAAAATTGCTAAACTAAAACAAGACGCTCTGAAGGGAGGGTGGGATCTCATGCTTTCAAAGCTAACTTGCTATTGCTAGCCGAAATTGCATACCCTACTTTTAATGTTCATGATATCCAAATCCAATTCACCATGAAAATAGCACTAAATGTAGTCAAACAAATCTTTTGTTAAGTGTGTCATTGTCTCTAAAATATTTGGCTCAAGGGCCTGCAGAAATCATTTATGCTCTTAGCAGATGCTTTTTAACCAAAGTGACTTTGCACATATTGCGTAAGTGGCAATTACCAGAACAGCTAAAAATACTAGTCAAGTGCTAATGCGGGGCTTCAGCGCCAAGAAGAACATCAAGAACACAATGGCAAACAGTGCCAAAACTGTGCAAGTGCAGGATCAGGTCATGAAAAAGTTTCTAAAGACTAATCACAGTACAATGCACAGTGCATGTGATTGTGGAGGCAGTTAGCAGGAAAGAGGAGTGTTAGCTATGCTATATTCTTCAGATTTTATTATATCTTCCCTGCTGAAAAAAACAACAACAACTTAAACCAGCCTAAGGATGTCTGCCAGCCATATGGATTCCCAACTTGACCAGCTGAAATGTTCCCAAAATCCCACTAAAACCATCAAAGACCAGCCAGCTAGCCATCATTAAAATATACAGTAGGTTCCACTCATTAAGTATCATCAAGTCATTTCAAATGCATGTTGAAAAACCTGCTTAAACCAGCCTAAGATGGTTTCTAGGACTTGGCTCATCTCCCAGCATGGCCAAGCTGGTGTTCAATGCCCAAATCCCATTTGAAATCCTCAAAACAGACCAGCCTCATCACCTTGGTGGACCAGCAAAACCAGCAAACCACTTTAGAATGGTTTAAGCAGGGAATATCAGAAAACAAACCTGATGATGGTTACCACTGTTCACATACCCAGTGTCCGAAAAGACCTACTTAAGCCCAAAATATACTTTGTCTTTTATGCATACGCTAATGTATGCTTACAGTCGAACGCGTAGCCTTTCAAAGTATACTCTATTTGATAGCGTGCACGAACGCAGGCAAGTTTCATTCTTGTCCGGTATGTGCGCTATTTTTCTCCAGAAGTTATGACGGATAAAAATGTCTTTGTATTCTTTTAAACTAAAGTTGCGACTATCTCATAACCCCCTCACACAAATGCTTGTCATTGCGACCGTCTGTTGTTCTTGCAGTCTTCGGTATTTTGTTGTTGTTGTCGTTGTTCTGTCTCGTTAGTTTTATTGTCTACTGTGAAACAACGGCCCAGGCCAGTGTTGCCATTTTGTGGAACAACTGATTAGTGCGAAACAAATTCAATGCATATGTGTCGACCTGGGTGTACAAAGTACAAAAATTGGTTACAGAAATTGAGCGGTGCGCGTAATTGGTTACAGAAATAGAGCGAGCCTTGGTGATAACTAAGCAAATATTTAATTAATAATTAATTAATTTCTCGCTAGAAGTGACATCAGAAGAGGAAAACGTTGGTCAAAAAGGTACATTTATACACAAACTGACTACCAACCACAACTGTCAGATGCCATCTTTGTTTTTTAGCTCAACTGTCACAGAACGGAAAGCACAGGATTGTAGGATATTAAAAAAGGCAGTGAAGGATACATCTATGCTGCCTTCAAAAATCGATCAGATGAAGGTCTCTCAGGAGACAGGAAGTGAAGCTAACATTGTATTTAGACGTGCCTTGATGCCTTCCTAGCCTAGACTAGACAGTATGCGATTTTGGATGGAGCTACTGTATAATGCTAGAATAGCATGCTAAACCTAAGCCCAATGCTAGTACATTAGGGATGGAGTGTTTTATGGAATACTGTGTTTTTTTTTTTTTTTTACTTACTACTGCTGTGGTGTTTTTCAGGTTGAGAATGGTAAGTTATTCTATATTTTTGGAAAATTGCTCCAGCACTCTATTACAGTCAATATTTTTTTAAACCACTGGTGAATATATGTTCTTTGAAAATGGACTGCTTGTGCCACACCAGGGGAAAGTCATCACCCAAGATGCACCATGGGGGCCTGCCCTAAATAGCCATCCAACAGGAACAGTGTTAAGGCCCTATAGCCACTTCCTGCAAAAGTAATCATCCTTAAAGCCCTGTCCCCAATTCTGTCCTAGAAACCCTGAGAACTCTTTACATCTTAGAAATTCAACGCACCTCTTTCCTGAATGCTATGTTTCAAAGTTGTATATCCCAATAGACCCTGAACACTTGTCCTAATATAAAAGAACTACACAATTCAGACACTTATAACACTCCACACTCCAAACCCAGTTTGGAAACAGCACTCAGACCAAAAGACTGCATAGTCGTCCTCAACAACAGGCAAGTTTTGTCTGGGCAACCATCCCTGCTGGGGTAATATGTCAAGATTATGGCAACATTACCCTACCAGGAGGGTAGCAGATTTTTTTTTTTTTTAGGCAGCATCAGCTGACCATCAATTGACACAATATGACTTTTTATCCCCCCAAAAGGTCTGTACCTTAGTTTTAGCAACTCAATTAATGAATAAATTATTAATTAAAAGAAAAAAATTCTTGAATAGAAAACCTTAAGAGGTTTGGAATAATCTTTTATAATTATTATTTAATTTCTGATGTTTTTTAGAAAAATACTTTTACCTTGAAAATATATTTAAAAAACACTTTAACCTTGAAAATATATATTTTAAAACATTTCTGTTATTTTTTTTTATCCTGGACCCTCTTATACATCATTGACCCATTTCCCACTTCCTTTATTCTGATGCATCAATAATGCATTAGATGTGCTTAAGGTTACTACTAAAGCAATAATTACAATGACAACCTGGTGGAGGAGGTGTATTTATGGCGGTGACCTCCATGTGATTCATCATCCAATGGCGTCACATTCAGAAACATTGTTCCACAGCTGGATGCTCGCTCACAAGGTCAGATCGCTGGGAGTGTGTTCGAGTGTCATCCCCATTTGCTTGCCATGGCAACAGAAACGTGGCATGGCAGCAGCATACAGGCTTCAGAGGTAGCTGAGATGTAAGCAGAACGACGAAAAACATCAATACGCTTCATATGTGACAGTCTATATTAAACTAGAGCTAAGGTTAGAGCGGTTAAATCTTTTATGTAGACTTTAGTAGTAGTAGATGCCTTTTTTTAATTTAATGCAATAGAAAATGAGATGCGAGGAACAGAAGAACTGTTCGATATATTGTATAGCAGGATATAGATCATTCAGCCAAAAGTATTGAAAATAAAGAGTGTTTCTCTATTGGAAAATGTGGGAAATGTATTTTTAATGTTTTGTCAGCTGCAAGTTCCCTGTAGATCAAATGGCAAAGCTTGGCGCTAACAACACGGGTTCAGTTCCCAAAATGTGGTTTACATTACAATGGTTGACTTTAATGGTTGTCTGATTTGTCAACACACTTACATGTTACTGCTACAATCTTATAAAGCAAAAAACTTCATTTCACAAGTGAGCAATTAATTATAGTCATACTTCAAATTCTTTATTGACGGCACACTTGCATGTCAAACTAACAGAGTGCAACAGAAAGGGAGCACAGTAATTTTGATCAAATGAATATTTCTGTATCATGTACACTGAACAAAATTATAAACGCAACACTTTTGTTTTTGCCCCCATTTTTCATGAGCTGAACTCAAAGATCTAAGACTTTTTCTATGTACACAAAAGGCCTATTTCTCTCAAATATTGTTCACAAATCTGTCTAAATCTGTGTTAGTGAGCACTTCTCCTTTGCCGAGATAATCCATCCACCTCACAGGTGTGGCATATCAAGATGCTGATTAGATAGCATGATTATTGCACAAGTGTGCCTTAGGCTGGGCCCTCTGGCTCCGCATTGGTCAGACATCGCTCTGCCTACGCCATGGACTTCCAGGTCTCCGGCTGCGCCTCGACCCTCCACCCTTTCAGCTCCTTCGGGCTTCGCCTTCCATCCAGCTCTGCCTTGGTCCTCAGTCCCACTGGCTCCACCTCAGTCTTCCGGCAACCTTTAGTGTCGTGTGGTTCCATCAGCTCTCTGTCTCCGCCTGGCTCTCCACCTCCATTGGCTCCATCTGTCATCCCCCTGGGTAAACCTGACAAATCTCCACCATGGCTCCTCCCTCCATCGACTCCGCTGTGGGCCTTCGTCTTGGCCGTGGTCTGGGTCCCAGTCTGGCTTCTTCTACGCCTGGCTCCTCCCACTGTCAATACCGCCCTGGTCTCTCCCTCTGTCATCTCCTCTGGTGTCCTACCCTTCGCCTGCTACATATCCTCCTCCTGCTACATATCCTCCTCCAGAGCCCCCTCCCTTCCTCCCCAGTTGGATTTGTTACATTACACAGTCAGCAATTTGTTCCAAGAGCCATGGTGGAGGCTTGGTCGATGGACCCTGGGGTGCTTTCTCCTGCGATGCAGCCGGCCATGGTGGAGACCCAGACTGAGCCGAGGTGACACGGAGCCAGGGTGACACTGCAGGGAGCAAGGCGGAGCTAACAGCTCATGGGACCGAGGCGGAGGCAGGGATCCGGAAGACCGCAGTGGAGCCAGTGCGACAGAGGACCACGTGTAGCCGGAGGGAAAGCGGAGCCCAGTGGAGCCGAAGGGATGGAGGGCAGAGGTGTAACCAACAGACCGGAATCCCACAGTGGAGCCAGGGTGACGTCTGACCAAGGTGAAGACGGTGGGACAAGGGAGCCTGGTAGAGCTGGTGGGATGACGGGCCAGGGTGGAGCTGGCAGAGCTGATGGGTCGGAGGACCGAGGTGGAGTCCGGGGCTCTGTGGATGGAGGCGGAGACAAGGAATCCTTACACAAAAGTGATGCTGGGGACTGGAAGACCCAAGGCGAATCCACTGTATTGCTGGGGACCAACTATGAATGAGCCGAGGGACTGACAGGGCTCAGTGGAGGAAGGGCTGGTGATAAGGATGGCTTTTGTAGAGGAGGTGGGAGAGGGAGGCTGGGCTGGAACACTGGAAACAAGTCAAGTCAAGTCACCTTTATTTATATAGCGCTTTTTACAATACAGATTGTTTCAAAGCAGCTTTACAGTGGTAACAGGAATATAATGCAACAAAATTAGATTCGGCTGTACAGCTGCTCTGGAGAAAACAGTGATGTCATCGTCCAGCTCAGTTCAATTCTCATGTGGTGTCTCAACAGGCAGATCAGTAATATAGTTGAATATTTAGTCTCCCCAACTAAGCAAGCCAAAAGCCAAAGGTGAGAAAGGTGACGGTGGCAAGGAACCAAAACAGGTGACAGAATGGAGGAAAAAACCTTGGGAGAAACCAGGCTCAATCGGGGGGCCAGCTCTCCTCTGGCCAACGAACGAACAGCTTATGATTATGATTCAACACAGAAACACAGAAAGTTCTAGGCTAGCCGGGACCACCGGGGACACAGGAAGTTCTAGGCTAGCCGGGACCACCGGGGACACAGGAAGTTCTAGGCTGGATGGGAATAACGGGGACACAGGAAGTTCTAGGCTGGATGGGATCAGCGGGCACACAGAAAGTTCTAGGCTGGACGGGACCAGCGGGGACACAGGAAGTTCCAGGCTGGATGGGACCAGCGGGGACACAGTAAACACAGGGCTGGGCGGAACCAGCGGGAAAGGGAGATTCAGGGGTATTGTTTCCTCAAAAAAATTCCAAAAAGTTTAGAGTTCAGGTTTAGCTCATTCAGCGGCAGGAAAGTGGGCGGGGCTTCCATCAAGTCCTCTAGCTCCACTAGTACTCCCTTGGGGACAGGCGTTGTAGCAGTCTCACACACCTGGTCAGACGTGTTGATGGGAACAGGCTTCAGGGCGGTACTCGGCTCAGTTTGGTTAACTGACTCATTCTCTGTGGCAGGTGCTGGCTCTGTCTGGGGTGGAGATCTGCTGTCGTTCCGTCGGACGGGGCGAATGCTGACTGGGCTCTGGGTCTGGAGTGGGACTGGTGTGCTCTGCTGGGCCGATGGTGAAAAAAGACAAACGTCGCAAAAATAACTTCTGTTTTGGTCCGATCTTCTGTCACGGGTGGCTGTATCAAAGAAGCCCATGATGAAGGAGAAATCCAGGAAATAGTCTTTTAATCCACACTCAGAAAAAGGAAGGGGAAACTCAGAGAAACGGACAAAACACTAGGTCACAGGAACACAAACCATAATCCTTACATATATATTATAGCATTAATATATATATATTTTTTAAGTTGTCTACAATAGCATATTTGTATATTGCACATTGTTTGCAGGATAACATTGGGTACAATGTGGAATATCCTATTATTGATTAATGGATGAATCAAAATCATTTATTAGATGCACTTTAATCCAAAGAGGTATCGTTAACATATGCATATCAGAATACCTTTAAACATCTCCACTTTGGTGGGCATGTGTGTCTGTGTTCTGTGAAGTGTGTGTCTTCAGAGAGCAGTATCCTGGATTGTGCTGTAGAGATGGCAGCCATGATGCAGATTTTCTGAGCAGATGGGGCATGTGATAGGTCACATCTGGTAGTGGGGGAGGATGAAGGAAAAGAGACAGAGCCTTTCTAGTGACCTGAGCTGAGCCGGATGTGAGAAGGTGCAGTACAGGCAGTTTTTTTCTGTGGTAATACCACAGCATCACTAGTTTGCATAATGTACATTTGATGAACATGGGGGAGAAAAAAAAAGATTTTCTTTAATGTGAATGTGCTAAGTGTGTTAACTGTAGGTTGTTGTTAGGTGGTTGCTAAAAACATTAATTTGGTGCAATATCGTAAGAAAAAAATCGCAATAAAGTATTGTATTGCCACTTACCTAATAATGAATGCCATATAGTTTTGAGGAAAGTACAGAACCCTGCACATGACATGTGGAGGAAAAATATATATAATGTGGCCAGGAATAAAGAATTTGTTCCCATGACTTATTCATTTGTTACCTTGTTTTAGTTAATAAAACATGGTCATGAATTAAGTCGTATGAACAAAATCTTAATTCTTGGATACAATATCTATAATTTCGTCCACATGTCATGTGCGGGGCTCCGTAGGAAAGAGTGAGTGGAAATGAGCATATTGTGGCAGTGTTGAGCAGTATCAGTGTTACTAATAAAAGCTGTCTCAATAGCGAGGTTGTAGCATTGATAGTTTTTCTTAATAATTTAAATAGTTTTTGATTTTTTTAAGTAGAAGGGTAGCATTGACACACAGGTTGAGTTTTCCTATCAAGTTGTGTTCAATATGTTCTCTCAGCTGTCTTGAATCAGAACTATGGGTGATGCACAAATAAATCGCTCTTTTTAAATGGGTTCTCAAAAGGTTAACAAAATAGTTTGCATTATCTTCACGCAGTGTGAATTATTACATTGCTTATTCTCAAAAAGGTTTGGAGCACATTCTTTGTACAATAATAACAGTATACTTTACAACACAGAGTATAAAGAGTGCTGGATAAAGGTGAATATTTAAAAACAGTACCATGAAACATGATTTTTACCCCAAAACATGATTTTTTTGGACATTCTATGAAAAACTTTGGAGTACTATGTAAATTACTTGAATATAGTGCTCATTTAAAATTGTTGAAGTACCATGTTATTTATGTACCTTAAATGTAGCAAGATATACTTATAGCGTAAATATCCATATAGCTATTTTTCTTTAGAATAATTAATAACTTAGTGAGCTACATTTTTGTGTAACTTGCTATTGGTATTACTGGTATAATTTTAATACACATATGGATTTGATATTATAATGGTTTGTGATTGTACCCTGAAAAGCTCTTTAAATGCATGTTCATAAGGGCCATCTGCATTTGGCTAACAAGTATATTTCTGCAACGACAGTGTTCCACAGTGTCTGGAAACACTGTTTAGTGGTGTATGTGCGTGCCGGTGAATCCCGCTGCTTCATGTGATCCGGCGGCTCTCATGACCGGATTACGAACAATGAGCTCCATACAGAGGCCACACTTGCTCGCCCCTGAGGTACGTTTCAACATCATGGTCACACACAGGGCGTTCCTCAGGGTTCTGTTTCGGGCCCATCTTGTTTTTCACTCTCTCATTATTTTCTCTTAAATAAGGCTGGGTTGTTGGCAAACTATGCTTCAATAGAATTGTTTTTTAATAAACATAAATTTGATTGGATTAAGAATTTTATCAATTTATAAGAGAAGTGTATATCAGTACTGTAACCAGGGCTTGACATTATCACCTGCCAACCCGCCATTTGCGGGTGTATTTCAGCTGTGTATTTCATTCTCATCTTAAACAACAAAGCAGAGATGTACGTGCAATGTACGTAAGAGATTCATTCATCATACAGTGATTGACTGTTTTTGTTCTATTTCAGCAGCAAAAATAGTTTCAAACAAAGATCACAGCAGAACCATAGCGCATCTGATATGACTGGCATAAAGTTGGCTTGATGTTGGACGTTTGATATTCGCAAATTTAGGGACAGTCTCTAAAGTTACATACGACATTGGTATAAATGTTTAACTTCAATAGCATTTGAAGAGAATGACTTACAGTCATAAAACTAACTGTAAAGTGTTCATCTAGGTGTCAGGTATGATGCACAACTTTTAGATTTTTGATATTTAATAAAATAAACTGTCAAATCACATGAAAATATGGATATATATTTCACTAGGCTACTGTATGGGCTCACACACAAAATATTCTAGATTTAAATATGTCATAGCTGATAGAACACTGATGAGAATATTGCTTGAGAATAAATCATATTTACACCAATAAATCTTATTTTTTCAGACAAGCAACTGTTAGTGTTTCTCTGTCTAGATTAAGGAGCTCTGCACACAACCTTATCAGAGCTAAATAGGCCTACTTGATGACCTGTCATGTTATACATTCCATGTAGACTTGATTTGAGTGTGTACAGTGGTCATTTACATATAGCCAACAACAAATTGCCCAACAACAAAATTTTGGCCAGTAAAAATGCTGAGTGGCTAGTAACTGACAAACTGACAAATTTTCATTTTAATCAATCAAGATTTGTTGATTATAAAGGGAGCCTTCTAGTTTTGTCATGTTGTGATGCCCGCTTGCAGTGTAGATGAGTATGACACAACCAGGATTGCAGTGATTTTATTCTCCAATGCTTGCTTGTATTAGAGATGGAACCTCATCGATTCCCCACTAAACATTCCAAAAATGTCATCCCTATGTCATCTCATTGCTGACAGGAAGAGCACTGCAGTGGGCACTGACCATTTGGGAACAGGGCGGTTGATTAACTCAATCTCTTGATAATTTTTGACTTCCCTCTGGTGATTCCTCTGTCCATGAACAGCTGGATAAATCAAATTTGTCAAGGGTGATGATCCATCACTGATTATGCATTCCAAATCCGTACACTGGCAGCAAGCGGATGGAATGAACCGGCCTGATAACAAATTACCGTTGAGGTCTGGATCCTGCTTTGAGGTCGCATCTCTCCGCATATGATGACATGGGTTTGAGTGTTTTATTCAACTCTCTATCCGAGTAGCCCATGGCTTGCACACCTGCATCACAGACCATCCTACCCTGCCCTCCGCCTCATCAAAGTCCCCTGCGATATCACACTCCCAATCCAATTCGTAACAGGAAAGCCTCTGAATAAAGGGTTTATTCACCATTGAACTCCCTCGGTCACACTGCAAGTGGGCTGCCACATGTGGAGGATATTCAATTAATGTTTCTGGAGGCTTCAACAGCTGATATCATCCTGTGGTATCCCTGGCTGTGTGCACATCATCTCATAGAAGTCTGGTTAAGTTTTGAAGTGGAGTAAGGGTTGCCTTCGAAGTTGTCTTTGTCCAGTTCTATGCTGCAAGTATGTGGAGAGACAGTCCCAGTCCAGTGATCGTCACGTTATTATCCTGCTACCATCAATACCTTGATGTTTTCTGCCCCAAAAGAGCCTTTCAATTACCCCCTCACCAACCATGGGACTGTGCCATCGACCTTCTGTTGGGTGCGCCATTGCCTAGAGGATGTATATATCCACTCTCCATCCCAGAACAGAAGGCCAAAGAAGAGTATGTTGGCGAGGCCCTCGCGCAAGTTTACATCCACCCATCTACATCCCCTGCCACTTTGTTTCAAATTGATTATCATGCCCTTAACAAAGTCACTGTAAAGTACCGTTACTCACTTCCCCTCATCTCTGCTGCCTTGGAGCTGCTAAGAGGAGCAATGGGCTTTACAAAGTTCGATCTACGCAGCGCCTATACCCTCATTCAAATACATTAGGGGGGGCGAGTGAAAAACAGAATTTGTGACACCTACTGAGCACTACGAGTACCTGGTCACGCCATATGGCCTAGTCAACGCCCCTTTCATATTCCAGGGCTTAAGAGACTACAAAAGCACCTGTTGTTCCTCAAGGCAGAGAAGTGTTCCTTCCATCAGAGCTCTATTCAATTCTTACGCTACAACATCAGCCCCAGAGAATACAAATGAAACGCATTCTTGGATTTGCTAACTTTTACCGAAGATTCATTAGAAACTACAGTTCCATCAATGCTCTGCTCATTTCCCTTTTGAAGAAAGCCTTCACCACTGCTCCTATTCTGGCTCATCCTAATCCAGAGTTCCCATTTGTTGTTGAGGTGGATGTATCTACCACAGGAGTGGGAGCAGTCTTGTCTCAGCGGCAGGGGAATCCACCTAATCTCCATCGATGTGCCTTCATCTCAAGGAAATTATGCCCGATGGAGTAAAACACTTGCCAGGCCCGGTGGGCTCTATTCTTTACCCGATTTCAGGAAGTATGTAGATTCGTCCAATGATTTGCCAAAGCCAAGTCTCCACGCCACTTACCAGCAGGGAAACTCCTCCTGCTGCCCGTACCTAGGTGACCGTCACACCTGGGAGTGCATTTTATCACAGACCTACCTGACCTATTTTGGTTGCTGTAGACAGGTTCTTTAAAGCATGTGGTCTTGTTCTCCTGAAACTACTTCCTACTTATTGCCTTGGAAACTGCAGAGCTCTTGTCCCAAAACATTTTCATAAATTTTGGACTAACAAAAAACATTGTGATAGTTCCCTTGTTCCAGTTTATTCCAATGAGTATGAAGAACTTATATTCCTAAGAAGATAAGTGTTCTCTGTTTTGTCCTTGTTATTTCCACGTTCTACCACGTATGTTACAAGACTGTCCTGCATTCCCTCGCAAAGTTAACCCTTTTAAACTCGGTGTGTCGTCGCCGACACATCCAACCAAGCTGTATTCATGTTACCGTAGCTCTTCCATCAACTCTTCCATCAAAATAATTCAAATTGCTCCAGAATTATACAACAATATACGGCTTATTATGGTAATTTTATGCTTTCCGTCAGTAATTGACAGCAGCTTTTGGGGAGAGCAGGGGAGACTTGGGAAGAGGCTGAGCAGGACTCTTTCACACATCTTAGCATGTGGTCTGTGCATGTGTATATATGTGCATGCGTATGTACAGTATGTGTGCATCCGTATCTATGTATGCGTGCATGTGTATACACTCACCTAAAGGATTATTAGGAACACCATACTAATACTGTGTTTGACCCCCTTTCGCCTTCAGAACTGCCTTAATTCTACTTGGCATTGATTCAACAAGGTGCTGAAAGCATTCTTTAGAAATGTTGGCCCATATTGATAGGATAGCATCTTGCAGTTGATGGAGATTTGTGGGATGCACATCCAGGGCACGAAGCTCCCGTTCCACCACATCCCAAAGATGCTCTATTGGGTTGAGATCTGGTGACTGTGGGGGCCATTTTAGTACAGTGAACTCATTGTCATGTTCAAGAAACCAATTTGAAATGATTCGAGCTTTGTGACATGGTGCATTATCCTGCTGGAAGTAGCCATCAGAGGATGGGTACGTGGTGGTCATAAAGGGATGGACATGGTCAGAAACAATGCTCAGGTAGGCCGTGGCATTTAAACGATGCCCAATTGGCACTAAGGGGCCTAAAGTGTGCCAAGAAAACATCCCCCACACCATTACACCACCACCACCAGCCTGCACAGTGGTAACAAGGCATGATGGATCCATGTTCTCATTCTGTTTATGCCAAATTCTGACTCTACCATCTGAATGTCTCAACAGAAATCGAGACTCATCAGACCAGGCAACATTTTTCCAGTCTTCAACTGTCCAATTTTGGTGAGCTCGTGCAAATTGTAGCCTCTTTTTCCTATTTGTAGTGGAGATGAGTGGTACCTGGTGGGGTCTTCTGCTGTTGTAGCCCATCCGCCTCAAGGTTGTGCGTGTTGTGGCTTCACAAATGCTTTGCTGCATACCTCGGTTGTAACGAGTGGTTATTTCAGTCAAAGTTGCTCTTCTATCAGCTTGAATCAGTCGGCCCATTCTCCTCTGACCTCTAGCATCAACAAGGCATTTTCGCCCACAGGACTGCCGCATACTGGATGTTTTTCCCTTTTCACACCATTCTTTGTAAACTCTAGAAATGGTTGTGCGTGAAAATCCCAGTAACTGAGCAGATTGTGAAATACTCAGACCGGCCCGTCTGGCACCAACAACCATGCCACGCTCAAAATTGCTTAAATCACCTTTCTTTCCCATTCTGACATTCAGTTTGGAGTTCAGGAGATTGTCTTGACCAGGACCACACCCCTAAATGCATTGAAGCAACTGCCATGTGATTGGTTGATTAGATAATTGCATTAATGAGAAATTGAACAGGTGTTCCTAATAATCCTTTAGGTGAGTGTATGTGTGTGTACGTATGAATGAATGTGTGCATGTGTATATGCATATATGTGTGCGTGTGTATGCACGCTCCTTAGTGAAAACTGTGCAACCCAGTGTCACAAAAAGACTATATATTATAGTTAATTTATGGTCAATAACTATAATTTATTGAAAGCCATTTGTTTTCTGAAAAAAAAATCACACCTTGCACTTGCAATTTTTGTCAAAAAATACATACAGTCTTGCTCAAAAGTTTACACACCCCTTGCAGAATCTGTGGAAATGTGAATAATTTTAACAAAATAAGAGGGATCATACAAAATGTATGTTATTTTTTATTTAGTACTGTCCTGAATAAGATATTTTACATAAAATATGGCTGCGTCCGAAATTGTGCACTATGTGAGTAGGTACTACATTTGAATTTGAACGAACTTCGCAACCATTAAAAAAGTACGTTCTATATAGTATGAATGAGTGTAGTATGAATGTAATCCGGACGTACAACATCTGCCATGTTGTCGTTATCATGTGACCTACCAGCGTCAGTTGCGTCCCTTCACCTCCATTCATAAATCGTCTTCCGTGGCCTCATGGGATAGTAAAGTGTCCATCGTATGCACACTTCAGAATCTCGCCGGAAGTAGTAGATCATCCGGCTACTTTTCGCCTACTGTTTTTCAAATACTATTAATTCGGACATACTACTCTGTTGGCGTACTGTTTTTCGCACACTATACAGTAGAGAAATATTCAATTTCAGACGCAGCTACAGTTTACATATAGTCCACAAGACAAAAAATAGCTGAATTTATAAAAATGACCCTGTTCAAAAGTTTATGAACCCTTGATTCTTAATACTGTGTGTCGTTCCCTGGATGATCCACGGCTGTTTTTGTGTTTTGTGATGGTTGTTCTTGAATCTCTTGTTTGTCCTGAGCAGTAAAACTGCCCAGTGCTCTTCAGAAAAATCCTCCAGGTCATGAAAAGTCTTCAGTTTTCCAGCATTTTTTGCATATTTGAACCCTCTCCAGCAGTGACTGTATGATTTTGAGATCTGAGGACGATTGAGGGACTCAAACACAACTATTACAAAAGGTTCAAACATTCACTGATGCTCCAGATAGAAACATGATGCATTAAGAGCCGGGGGTGAAAACTTTTTGAATTTGAAGATCAAGGTAAATTGTACTTAATTTGTCTTCCAGGAAACATGTAAGTATCTTCTGTTGCTTCCAAAGGGTAGTACTAAATGAAAAAATTCTTCATCCTGTTCAAAAGTTTTCACCCCCTGGCTCTTAATGCAAGATGCTGGAAAACTGAAGAATTTGTATACTGTATACTCAACCTGGTTGCTCGCCTGCCTTTCATCTTTAATAAACTCCCACAACTGGGTTCACTTTCAATTCCTGAGTCTGTGTATTGTAACAGGAATCATAGATACCAATAGAGAACTTTGATTTAAGAGTGTACTTTCACAGTTCACTGTGGGTAAGGTGAAGGGTGTGGACTACTCTGACATAATTCCTGTACAATGTTGTGGTCCTGTAACCATTCATAATTGTGCAATATAGAAAATGTTGAGATAATAATGTGGGAAAACTGAGCACAGACTTTAGCAGATAGCCACTCTAATTTAGTGTTCTGTTTACCTTTGTTGGTCAAACTAGGAAACAGCTAAACAAAACTTTAAATGTATCTTCATACATTCATTTATACAAGATTTGTAATCATGCATTTTAGATGTTGTCAGCTTGTGACTAGCTTTAATAATTGCCCTTGCTAAGCATATAATGCAAACCACACCATGGATCATGAATAATACCTCAAATCATGCAGTTTGAAAAGAAAAGGTGAGTTACAACTTCTAAAAAAATCTTTTTTTAGCTGCAACCATGTAATATACTGTATACACACACATGCAGGAATACACACATGAACACACATACACTTGCAACAGGATCTGGATTTTAGCGTGAAAGCAAGTGTATCCGTAAAACTGATCAATACAGGTTTTGTAAGTTAGAGGACACGTCTCCTTAAGAAGGACGACGTTACAGCATCCAGCTCTCAGCACTTAAAGAAAAGCCCTTTGACAGATGCTGTTTACAGTCTCTTATGTTGTTTATTTTCCATTTCACAGTATCCGCCTTGCATTTATATCTACACACACACACTTCCAAAACAGAAGTAACTTAGAAGGCCAGCACCTTTTCCCTGAAAAGGAAACACACAGACAGATTTCCTCTAAGAGCATGTTCTTTCTCAAGTACTTTACCTATAGGCCCCAATATACTCATAGCGAAGTTCATTTTCGTTCTTCGCTTAGGGGTAAAAAGAAGTTAAAAATACACAAGCAGGGGTATACTGTTAGTGAACTTCCTGACGCCTGACAATGACAGTGGTGAGAAAACAGCAGTTAAAGGGGTCCTAAAATGCCCCTTTTTACAAGATGTAAAATAAGTCTCTGATCTGATATAGTGTGTATGTGAAGTTTTAGCTCAAAATACTCCACAGATCATTTTTCATAGCATGTTAAAATTGTCACTTTTTGAGGGTGAGCAAAAACGTACCGTTTTTGTGTGTGTTAAATGCAAATTAGCTGCTTCTCCCGGCCCCCTTTCCAGAAGAGGGCGGAGCTTCAAGAGCTCATGTTAGCAGCTCCAATTACCTCACGCAGACACACACTGAAAATATCAGAAACTATTCAGCCTTTTATGTTCAAACTGGAGTCGGACAATGATAGAGAGACTCAAGAAGAAGTGACAACACGTAGAATGAGACAGGACATTTCTGAATGGTTAGTTGATGAATTTATGGAGCTGATGTGGAGTTAACTATCTTCAAGTCATTGATTAGCATATTCTGTCATGATAATCTATTAATCGCTCGTGTGGGAACTGTTGTAAGATGCACAGAGCCAGAGAATATCTGCTGCATGAAGACAGAACAGGTATAGTTTAGTTTAATTACGGTTATAACTTATGTTGTCATCTTGCTTTTATGACATGCTATTGCATTTGCATTCGTACTGTATTGCAATAAATGTGTAAAGAAGGATGTGACAGCTTGAGCAGACTCCCAAATGTGCTTGACTACAACAACTCTTCCTCTTCTCAACATGGCCTTTGTTGCGTGTTACCGGGGGCGGGTTTATGTAAATTTTAGGGTTAGTGATGACACTAACCCGTGAAGAAGCTTGTTGTAGTCCCTACCAGCCGTTTGTTGTAGTCCTGATTTCTGTAAAAGTAAATATCTCCCTTTGCTTTGAGCGTTGTAAATTTGCAGATGTTGTTTATGCTCAAACAGCAACATTACACACTAACTAACGTTAAAAAAGTGAAATCATAATCAATCACCCCTTTAAGAAAACATCTGATGTGAATATGTTTATATATGAATATGTTTACCAGCTCTGCAATTCGGAACTCCAGTCACGTCACGTTTATTTACATAGCACTTTACAAAATAGATTGCTTTACTGTAAAGCAAGCAGCTTTCCAGTATTAAAAACTGTCAGTGTCTCTTTCAATTAAAATGACAACTTCCATTTGTACTATAAAGTAGCTCTCCAATGTTTTCATGTTTTTACTCACAGACGTCTGACCTCAATGAGCTGGACAGAAGAAACAAACCAGACAAGATTTCCATGGCAAAGAAGGCGGAGCCTCAGCTCAGAGCCACACCCACCTATCACATCATCACCACAGACCAATTGTTGAAAGTTGAAAGTGGTTAGCTCGCAATTCTGACTTTATAACTCGCAACTCTGACTTTATTTCTCACAACTCTGACTTTATTTCTCACAATTCTGACTTTATATCTCACAATTCTGATTTTATATCACGCAATTCTGACTTTATATCTCGCAATTCTGACTTTATATCTCACAATTCTGACTTTATATCTCGCAATTCTGGCTATATATCACGCAATTCTGACTTTATATCTCACAATTCTGACTTTATATCACGCAATTCTGACTCTATATCTCGCAATTCTGACTTTATATCACGCAATTCTGACTTTATATCTCGCAATTCTGACTCTATATCACGCAATTCTGACTTTATATCACGCAATTCTGACTTTATATCACGCAATTCTGACTTTATATCTCGCAATTCTGACTTTATATCTCGCAATTCTGACTTTATATCACGCAATTCTGACTTTATATCTCGCAATTCTGACTTTATATTTCGCAATTCTGACTTTATATTTCGCAATTCTGACTTTATATCTCGCAATTCTGACTTTATATCACGCAATTCTGACTTTATATCTCGCAATTCTGACTTTATATCTCGCAATTCTGACTTTATATCAAGCAATTCTGACTTTATATCTCACAATTCTGACTTTATATCTCGCAATTCTGACTTTATATCTCACAATTCTGACTTTATATCACGCAATTCTGACTTTATATCTCACAATTCTGACTTTATATCACGCAATTCTGACTTTATATCACGCAATTCTGACTTTATATCTCGCAATTCTGACTTTATATCTCACAATTCTGACTTTATATCACGCAATTCTGACTTTATATCACGCAATTCTGACTTTATATCTCGCAATTCTGACTTTATATCACGCAATTCTGACTTTATATCACGCAATTCTGACTTTATATCTCGCAATTCTGACTTTATATCTCACAATTCTGACTTTATATCACGCAATTCTGACTTTATATCTCGCAATTCTGACTTTATATCTCGCAATTCTGACTTTATATCTCGCAATTCTGACTTTATATCATAATTCTGACTTTTTTTTTTATCAGAATTGCGTTTTATAAAGTCAGAATTGCATGATATAAAGTCAGAATTGTGAGATATAAACTTGCAATTGCGAGTTATAAAGTCCAAAGATTTTTATTTTTTTATTCTGTGTAGGAAACAAGCTTCCATAACCACACCCTATAGTAACTGCACTAACAAACATATTTACTTCAGAAAATGTTACTTAATCATATTATGCAGAGTAGTCTCTCACATTTTAATAACAACATTATTATTAGTCATAATACATCTTATGTAACCAAGGTGAAAGATCTGTAATCTGTTTAACAGAATAGCCATAAATTTTGTCTTTCTATCGTCTGTGTTTCAACTACAGTGGCCATTTACCTACTGACTGCTGTAATACAGACTACTGTTGATGTTTACGGTAAAGAGGCTCAGCTAAATACACAGACTGAGCAGCTGCACATTGTAAACCCATGTGACCATACTCTCAGACCATGTGAGTCTCTCTCAACCTCCGTCTGCATCATGACATGCATAAAGGATCAGTACTTACATAGAAGTGACATATTCAACACACTCTTATGGCGATTCGTAATTATTTTGGCGAATTAGTGGCTAATAGCTAATGGCTAATTCATATACTCTAAGAAAAGTTCCTAAAAATAGGGCCCAATGCACTGTGTTAACTCTTTCCCCGACATTGACAGAATTTCCCCTCCAAATCCTTGAAATCAGGTGTTCCAATCACTTCCATGGCCACAGGTGTATAAAATCAAGCACCTAGACATGCAGACGCTTCTACAAACATTTGTGAAAGAATGGGTCACTCTCAGGAGCTCAGTGAATTCAAGCGTGGTACCATGATAGGTTGCCACCTGTGCAATAAGTCCATTCGTGAAATTTCCTCACTACTAAATATTCCACGGTCAACTATTAGTGGTATTATAACAAAGTGGAAGCAATTGGGAAAAACAGCAACTCAGCCATGGAGTGGAAGGCCACGTAAAATCACAGAGCGGGGTCAGCGCATGCTGAGGCACACAGTGCGCAGAAGTCGCCAACTTTCTGCAGAGTCAATAGCTACAGACCTCCAAAATTCGTGTGGCCTTCAGATTAGCTCAAGAACAGTGCGAAGAGAGCTTCATGGAATGGGTTTCCATGGCCAAGCAGCTGCATCCAAGCCTTACATCACCAAGAGCAATGCAAAGCGTGGGATGCAGTGGTGTAAAGCACGCCGCCACTGGACTCTAGAGCAGTGGAGACGTGTTCTCTGGAGTGACGAATCACGCTTCTCTGTCTGCCAATCCGATGGATGAGTCTGGGTTTGGCGGTTGCCAGGAGAACGGTACTTGCCTGACTGCATTGTGCCAAGTGTAAAGTTTGGTGGAGGGGGGATTATGATGTGGGGTTGTTTTTCAGGGGTCGGGCTTGTCTCTTAGTTCCACTGAAAGGAACTCTTAATGCTTCAGCATACCAAGACATTTTGGACAATTTCATGCTCCTAACTTTGTGGGAACAGTTTGGGGATGGCCCCTTCCTGTTCCAACATGACTGTGCAGCAGTGCACAAAGCAAGGTCCATAAAGACATGGATGAACTAGTTTGGTGTGGAGGAACTTGACTGGCCTGCACAGAGTCCTGACCTCAACCCGATAGAACACCTTTGGGATGAATTAGAGCAGAGACTGCGAGCCAGGCCTTCTCGTCCAACATCAGTGCCTGAACTCACAAATGCGCTTCTAGAATAATGGTAAAAAATTCCCATAAACACACTCCTAAACCTTGTGGAAAGCCTTCCCAGAAGAGTTGAAGCTGTTATAGCTGCAAAGGGTGGACCAACTCCATATTAAACCCTACGGATTAGGAATGGGATGTCATTAAAGTTCATGTGCATGTAAAGGCAGGTGTCCCAAAACTTTTGGAAATATAGTGTATATTTTCATAACTAATTGTATAGTTAAAATTAAAAAGTTAAAATCCATTATAATATTTGCAGATTCCTTGTTACATCTGAAATTGCATTATACTTTCTAAAGGCGTGTTCAAGTATTATAATGTATTATAACTGTGGCATTATAACAGTTATTCATGAGACCGTATAATGCATTATAAGGTGCATTACAAAGCATAATTAATGCATTAAAATATTTGTATAATGCCTTATATATAAAGGCTTTAAGTAAAGTGTTACCCTTTTTTCTATAAATCGTAGAATTCTTACAAAAATGGCACCACATAAAATAGGTACATTTTCTTATGAGATCAGGTTGACATTTAAAATTCTCCACATCTTGTGTCTTCCTTTCCTGTGCCAGAGCTGCACAACACAAACTACAGTTAGTTGCTAATACGCTTGTTCATCCATGCCAGGCAGAGGAAAGGATTACCCGAGGGCAGCACTGGCCTGTTCTCTCACTGCTGCCGACCTCTATGAGGGAACACCGTGTTCCCCACTGCCTGTTTTATTAAATTGGAAAATTTGGTTGTGTGGAAACGGTGGTGGTGGAAGACTCCTCTAAATATATAAATATTGAGTTATTGTGAGTATATGTAGGGTCCCTACTCAGTGTTCACTACTCACTACTCCCTGAGCACAGGATATCTGTTAAAGATCACTTCACTTGACAAAATGTGCTCATTCGAAACACCCTGCAACATCATCCCACACAGATGATACGCCAGAACCGCATTTTATAGTTCAAGAGCTCGAGGTATGATCACATATTATAATTTAATTAATATAAATTGTCATATTTGAAAGTACTTACCTAAGTGTACGTTTACACTACAACTATGTACTAAAAACTGAATTTTTTTTTCCTTTTTTCGTTTTTCGTGTAGAGACGACAACGTCGTCGAAACGATCCCCATTCACAAGGATCCCCGAAAACTATTAAAAACACTGCCAGGCCAGTTTTTGATATGACTTTGTTAAGAAACACTATTTGCCTATAGACTAAACATGTAATACGCATGCACATGACGTCATAGTTTTCACAAATTCGCATTTTTGTAGATTTACACGGAGACAATAATAGTATCGTTTAAAAAAACTTTCACTTTGAAACTCGTTTTCAAAAGTTTGCGTTTTTCAGGCCCCCAAAATGCCATTGTCGTGTAAATGAACATTAAAAGGTTTACGTTTTTTGGGGGGGTAAAAATGTTAAATTACATTTTTAACCCAACGGTTGGGTTTGTCCATATTGGGTTAAAACAACCCAGCATGTTTTAGAGTGTATACATGTGAATGTATGTGGATGCATGTGGCTCTCTTACAAAACCTAGCAAGTGCCTTGCTGCCATAAAGAGCATCCTAAATGAAATGAAACCTCAAGAGTAATGGATCTGAAATGCTCAACATAAGTTAAATAGTGATCGCACATGGGAGACATGATTCACAATTGATTTCAGTAGTGTTTAGCATTAGTATAAATTATATAAATTATAATAAACAGTTTTATGAGACTGGATAATTTTTTGTTATTGAATGAAATGCGTCCACCATCTTGAATAGATGTCGCAATGAATCATGGGAGTGCCTTCTCCATTAAGAATACATGCAGTGCTGAGTATTGCCTAAAGAAGAATCTAAATTACACTGCCTAATTGCCTTAAAATGCTGCTTACGTAGGCAGCTCACTTGGTTTAGAAACAGCCTTTGTGTAGGATGTGCCATATATCTTGCTAATGAGCAATACTAGCATCAATATTTGAAAAAGCACAACACATACAAACAATTTCGTCAACTACCCAAACAATTTAAAGCTAAAATGAGCTGAATTTGATATTGAAGTTTAACCAGCACTCGTGATTTCATTCTATTGCATCATCAGCCCTTGGCTTCACATGCACCCTGCTTTTTAACAAAACAACTTAAAATCCTCCTGATTCAACTCAATTTGCAGTTGGAATGTCTCACAATCATTCACACCCGGGTGTTAAACTGTGACGATTGACTTCAGCATGTCTGTCAGACCTGTTCGCACACAATCGTGGAATCCCACACCCATGAAGTCACTAACCAGGACCTGCTCCAAGATGTATTTCCCTTTATACAAACACATGGGGCTTGGCTAGTGGGATATGTCATCAGGATCAGGTTTCAGAGGTTTCTGGACAGTGATTGGATAAGAGAGGCAGAGGAAGTCCAAGTCGTTGTTTAATTCAAATTGCAAAGGTAAATGTATGAGCTTGCTTATAAACCCATCACATTTAGAGGAAGCTGATACTTTATAACACATTTATGGGATCATTTATCAGCTGAGCTAATGTTTGTTTTGGTATTTCAGATGGTCTAGATGAGTAAAGAGAACTGAAATTTAATATAGAAGATTTATATGCTCTATAAGCTTACAAGCTTATGTATGTCAAAATTGTGACAGTAGCATCCGTGCAATGCAGAAAGTCTTATTCCAAAGTATGGGAAAAAACATAAGATTGCACTTTAGTAATGCTTTCTATGAGCCATTTTTTTGCAGTATGTTTTCTGATCAGAAAAATCTGATCTTTTCTTATTAATATGAACTAGATATTTTCTTGTTAATATTAGGTTTAGAGATCTAAATAAAAGTGTTTGTCTCGTGCCTGTTTATATGGAAGCTTGTTTCTGCCACAGAATAAAAAAACTCACAGTTCTGACTTTATATCTCGCAATTCTGACTTTTTTTCTCAGAATTGTGTGATATAAAGTCGCAATAGCGAGTTATAAAGTCAGAATTGCGTGATATAAAGTCAGAATTGTGAGATATAAAGTCAGAATTGCGAGATATAAAGTCAGAATTGCGAATTATAAAGTCAGAATTGCGTGATATAAAGTCAGAATTGTGAGATATAAAGTCAGAATTGTGTGATATAAAGTCAGAATTGTGAGATATAAAGTCAGAATTGTGTGATATAAAGTCAGAATTGTGAGATATAAAGTCAGAATTACGAGATATAAAGTCAGAATTGCGAGATATAAAGTCAGAATTGAGAGATATAAAGTCAGAATTGTGAGATATAAAGTCAGAATTGTGAGATATAAAGTCAGAATTGCGTGATATAAAGTCAGAATTGTGAGATATAAAGTCAGAATTGTGTGATATAAAGTCAGAATTGTGAGATATAAAGTCAGAATTGCGTGATATAAAGTCAGAATTGTGAGATATAAAGTCAGAATTGTGTGATATAAAGTCAGAATTGTGAGATATAAAGTCAGAATTACGAGATATAAAGTCAGAATTGCGAGATATAAAGTCAGAATTGCGAGATATAAAGTCAGAATTGTGAGATATAAAGTCAGAATTGTGAGATATAAAGTCAGAATTACGAGATATAAAGTCAGAATTGCGAGATATAAAGTCAGAATTGCGAGATATAAAGTCAGAATTGCGTGATATAAAGTCAGAATTGCGTGATATAAAGTCAGAATTGTGTGATATAAAGTAAGAATTGTGTGATATAAAGTCAGAATTGTGTGATATAAAGTCAGAATTGCGTGATATAAAGTCAGAATTGTGAGATATAAAGTCAGAATTGTGTGATATAAAGTCAGAATTGTGAGATATAAAGTCAGAATTGTGTGATATAAAGTCAGAATTGTGAGATATAAAGTCAGAATTGTGTGATATAAAGTCAGAATTGTGAGATATAAAGTCAGAATTGTGTGATATAAAGTCAGAATTGTGAGATATAAAGTCAGAATTGCGAGATATAAAGTCAGAATTGCGAGATATAAAGTAAGAATTGCGAATTATAGTCAGAATTGTGTGATATAAAGTCAGAATTGTGTGATATAAAGTAAGAATTGTGTGATATAAAGTCAGAATTGTGTGATATAAAGTCAGAATTGTGAGATATAAAGTCAGAATTGCGTGATATAAAGTCAGAATTGTGAGATATAAAGTCAGAATTGCGAATTATAAAGTCAGAATTGCGAGATATAAAGTCAGAATTGCGAGATATAAAGTAAGAATTGCGAATTATAAAGTCAGAATTGCGAGATATAAAGTCAGAATTGTGTGATATAAAGTCAGAATTGTGTGATATAAAGTCAGAATTGTGTGATATAAAGTAAGAATTGTGTGATATAAAGTCAGAATTGAGAGATATAAAGTCAGAATTGTGTGATATAAAGTCAGAATTGCGTGATATAAAGTCAGAATTGCGTGATATAAAGTCAGAATTGTGTGATATAAAGTCAGAATTGTGAGATATAAAGTCAGAATTGTGTGATATAAAGTCAGAATTGTGAGATATAAAGTCAGAATTGCGAGATATAAAGTCAGAATTGCGAGATATAAAGTAAGAATTGCGAATTATAGTCAGAATTGTGTGATATAAAGTCAGAATTGTGAGATATAAAGTCAGAATTGTGTGATATAAAGTAAGAATTGTGTGATATAAAGTCAGAATTGTGAGATATAAAGTCAGAATTGCGTGATATAAAGTCAGAATTGTGAGATATAAAGTCAGAATTGCGAATTATAAAGTCAGAATTGCGAGATATAAAGTCAGAATTGCGAGATATAAAGTAAGAATTGCGAATTATAGTCAGAATTGCGAGATATAAAGTCAGAATTGAGAGATATAAAGTCAGAATTGCGTGATATAAAGTCAGAATTGTGTGATATAAAGTCAGAATTGCGAATTATAAAGTCAGAATTGCGAGATATAAAGTCAGAATTGCGTGATATAAAGTCAGAATTGTGTGATATAAAGTCAGAATTGCGAATTATAAAGTCAGAATTGCGAGATATAAAGTCAGAATTGCGAATTATAAAGTCAGAATTGCGAATTATAAAGTCAGAATTGCGCGATATAAAGTCAGAATTGCGAGATATAAAGTCAGAATTGTGAGATATAAAGTCAGAATTGCGAGATATAAAGTCAGAATTGCGTGATATAAAGTCAGAATTGTGAATTATAGTCAGAATTGCGAGATATAAAGTCAGAATTGTGAATTATAAAGTCAGAATTACAAGATATAAAGTAAGAATTGCGAATTATAAAGTCAGAATTGCGAGATATAAAGTCAGAATTGCGTGATATAAAGTCAGAATTGTGAGATATAAAGTCAGAATTGCATGATATAAAGTCAGAATTGCGTGATATAAAGTCAGAATTGTGAGATATAAAGTCAGAATTGCGTGATATAAAGTCAGAATTGCGAGATGTAAAGTCAGAATTGTGAGATATAAACTCACAATTGTGATATAAAAAGTTGCAATTATCTTTAAAAAATGTTTTATTCTGTAGGGGAAACAAGCTTCCATATGTTTATATAAGAGAAGTGGGTCAGATAATGTGTGTGTGTGTGTGTGTGTTAATATGATATATGAGGACACAAATTTGTATAATGACATGGGTATTACACTGGTATTACAACGTAAATGTGGTTTATTAGGACATTTCCGTGTAATTAAAATGGCTTAAAAACATAAAAATGCAGTTTTCTGTGATGGGTAGGTTTAGTGTAAGGGGAGAGAATATACAGTTTGTACAGTGTACGGGGGGGGGGGGGGGGGGGGTCACACACTCACACACACACACACCTATGACACACACACATTATCCCTGGATAACTTTGATTCACTATACGTTCGTGTTGTTTACATTATATGCACTTACGTGCCGATTGCCAACAAAACACAGACATTTGATGCAGTTTCACTCACCACCTGCGGTTTCCACTCATGACCAGTAACAAACAAACACACTTGCAGAACTCTGTTGCTGCGCCGGAAAAACAAACTGCATCCACTGTTCCCTTAACGCTGGGTTATTTGGGAAGCTGAACAAGGTTATCTTTCCCTCACAACCAGAAACAAATTTTGGCCCTGTTTAGCATGAGAATCCAACTCTTTAACAGTGTAAATAAGTCAGAATTTATGAAATAGCATGAGACCCCCCCTTTAAATGTTTTAAAAACTTTTTTTTTCTGGGTTATGCGAACATTAAAGGTGCAGTATGTAGTATTTATGAGGATCTATTGACAGAAATGCAATATAATATACATAACTATGTTTTCAGTGGTGTATAAAGACCTTACATAATGAGCCATTATGTTTTATTACCTTAGAATGAGCCATTTCTATCTACATACACCGCGGGTCCCCTTACAGTGAAGTCGCAATTTTGCGCCACCATGTTTCTACAGTAGCCCTAAACGGACAAACTTCTCTACAGAGCGCTAGTCACTCTCTGCTCTCTCCGACGACGACATTTTTGTCCTGTGTCGGCCACCGTAGCTTCTCTAAGTGCTTCGAAAGGGAGGGGTGAGCGGTGGGTGATTGCAATTCACAACCTCACTACTAGATGCCATTAAAATTTACACACTGCACCTTTAAGGAAACATTTTATCATTTTCAAACATTATGGAAACATTTCAGAATGTTCAGAAAACATTCAAAAGTAACAAGTATAACATAAAAAAAATAAAAAATTTGCTGAACGTCCAACTTTTCAAAACTTCCATTTCAGAAAAAAAACATTCCATGAACGATAAATAATAAATAATGTTTTGGTGCTTTTTTTGAGAACATTTTATATATATATATATTAAAAAATAATAATAATAATAATAATATTTATTTATTTTTTTTATTTTTTTTAGAACATTATTAAATACCAGATCACTTTTAAAGAATGTGTTAACATTACTGGAAGATGTTTGGGTAACACTTTATTTTAAGGTGACATATACACGTTACTACATGTACTTACTATAGTAATAACAATAAATTAAAGCTGCAAGCAGCGATGAAAGGGCCCTCGCACCTGGGGCCACCACCACACGGTGGCCTCAGGAAACCAGCGAATAGTGGGCGACATGAATTTAAGCAGGTAAATATAGGAGAAAAATGGCAAAGTCATTCTGATGTGCCACACTTCCTGCTACCAGCAGGTGGCGCTTTGACTATAACTGAATATTGTAGATGTCTTTAGGTCAGGACTATTATCAAACATGTGAAGTTTAGGACAGATCAGACATTGTATGCTTGAGTTACAACAACTTCCTGTTTTGTGGCGTTAATCACATACATTAGCAATTAGCCAAGTGTTGCATGATTTAACGTATTCCTAGCATGTTTGGGACTTGATGGCATATTTAAATGTGTTTCTCGGAGAGAATTACAGTGTAAAGCATGCCATTTCCTGTTTCCAGTAGGTGGCGCTGTGACTAACTAAATATTGGCATGGACTCTTATCAAACATGTGAAGTTTGGGGCAGATCCGACATTATATGCCCGAGTTACAACAACTTCCTGTTTCATGGCGAAACATCAGACTTTGTCAGACCGCCACGGACACGCCCTTCAGCGAAAACTCAAGATCTTCGCAATTAAACGTCGCAAAGGCCTTTAGATTAGACTGACCAAATATGATGTTGATCTGATTAAATCTCTAGGAGGAGTTCGTTAAAGTACAACCTCTGGAAATGGCAAAAACTGCAAAAATTTTGCAGAGAAAATTCAAAATATCTCACTTCCTGTTGGGTTTTCAGAGTTTGCTCCCAGGGACTTTTTTGTAGGTATTAGGCTGTTACATGTGTCTACCGAATTTCATACTTGTACGTGAAACTTAGCGCGAACGGCGCTTAATTGAGCGTAACTGAGCAATTACAATAGGGTCCTCACACCATCGGTGCTCGGGCCCTAATTATGCATAATTACAAGTAAATAACCATAAACCAAACCCTAATCCTAACCGTAACTCTATAGTAAGTACATGTAGTTAATTAATATTACTCAGTACTTATTTAAGTAAGTACAATGTAACTACCTAACCTTAAAATAAAGTGTAACCGAAGTTTGTTCATAATTTTGAGAGAACCATGTCAGAACGTTATACAAAGTTCAGAGAAATGTTCACTTTTTGCTGGGTAAACAGTATGCAAAAGAAGATATTTTGAAGAACCCAGAAAACATTGGAGCCCATTGCCTTCCACTGAATGAAAAGACATTTCTCAGAATATCTTATTTTATGTTCCACAAAAAGTCATACATAAGGCTAAGTTACTAAAGACACAATTTTAATTTTGGGGGGAAACTATCCCTTTAATCTTATTTGACAGCAAATTCAAACCTAGCATGTGGAAATCGGTCACAATGCACACTAGAACCAATGCCATTTGGTCTCATTGATTTCAAAATTGGCACAATGTATCTTGAAGCACAAGGTTTGAATGTGCATGAGTGTGGAGGAGAAGATTTCCAGCGAATGCTGATTAATCTCATAATCTTTTTGGTGCTTGACTGCCCCTGGCCACTGCATGCATGGTATATAAAAGAGTAGCTTGTAGTTGTGTTATTTGTGTTCATTATTTTCAGCATTATTCTCCCCATGGCCGTATAACTCGTAGTTGTCGATATATAGTGATTGTATAATTCTACATTTACTGTTACGAGTACACATGAGCAAACAGCATTCTTTGAATATCAGAGAGGCAAAGTCTAACCAAGTATGCAATACTTCCACAAAAGCTGGTGTTATCAGCATTGAGCTGGTATGTACTGTTCTTAGGTGTGTGAGGACAAACTCTGTCTCTCTTACACACACAGAAAACAGTGAATAAAAAAACTATTTACTCTAACGGGCCCAATAGTTCAGAGGATTGTAAATATCCACTCCTCCTGTTTGGCATCTACGATTCTATGATTGGCTGAGACAGTGGGAGGGTGTGAGTGTGTGTGTGTGTGTGTGTGTGTGTTTAGAGAAAGTGGAAGGGTTAGTGGTTAACACAAGCCTCCTTGTAAGCTCAAATTGATTGAGACAGATCACTTACAGTCATTCCAATGATTAAAACCACCTTTCCCAGAGCTGGCAACAAGTAAATAGTGTGCTGGGGCGAGGCAGTGCTCTGGTTGGTTGGTTATAGACAGCAACAGTGCTCTGATTGGTCAGTTTAAGAGTGTAACACTGCTCTAATTGGTCATTTATAGAGAATAACAATGATCTGATTGATCAGTTATAAACAGTAATAGTGCTCTGACTGGACTGATAAAGACATTTAGAGTGCTCTAACTGATCCATTCTATATGGTAACAGTGCTCTGATTGGTTTATAATGGACAGTGTTCTAATTGGTCAGTTAAAGATATGAAGAGTGGCTTGATTGATCCATTAGAGACCTTATGCAGGGAAGCCCCATATTACATTTTTGACAGAAATGAAAACAAGGCTGTGAGGTAGAAGTACAGCACATTAGTAGTAGGCAAAAACTCCATAAAACAGTTTTGAAAGTTGTGAGTTGGCAAAAATTATGTGATCCTTTATATAATGCGTGTCATTGTAAAGACTATAAGTCTATCCCTCACAGCCTTGTTTCCATCTGTGATGGCGTCTAACCTTACTAAGGTCTACAGAAGGTAACAGTGCTTGGATTGGTTGGTTATAGACAGTAACAAAGCTCTGATTGGTTCATAACAAACAGAGGCAGTGTTCTGATTGGTCCATTATAGATGGTAACAGACAGTGCTCTGATTAGTTGGTTTTAGACAGACACAGTGCTCTGATTGGTGAGTTAAAGACATGGAGAGTGCCCTGATTGGTCCATTATAGATGGCAACAGACAGTGCTCTGATTGGTTGGTTATAGACAGTAACAGTGCTCCGATTGGTTAATTATAGACAGTAACAGAGCTCTGATTGGTCAGTTAAAGACATGGAGAGTGCCCTGATTGGTCCATTATAGATGGTAACAGACAGTGCTCTGATTGGTTGGTTATAGACAGACACAGTGCTCTGATTGGTCAGTTAAAGACATGGAGAGTGCCCTGATTGGTCCATTATAGATGGTAACAGACAGCGCTCTGATTGGTTGGTTATAGACAGACACAGTGCTCTGATTGGTCAGTTAAAGACATGGAGAGTGCCCTGATTGGTCCATTATAGATGGTAACAGACAGTGCTCTGATTTGTTGGTTATTGACAGTAACAGTACTCTGATTGGCCAGTTAAAAAAATGTAGAGTGCCCTGATTGGTCCATTATAGATGGTAACAGACAGTGCTCTGATTGGTTGGTTATAGACAGTTACAGTGTTCTGATCGGTAAATTCAATAAGCCTGAGGCAAATGCACTCTGTTTGGCCATTTTCACCCCTCTTGCACCCACTAGTCTCTCTCTTTCTATCCAAAAAATGCTGATTCTTCTTTCTCCACACATTCCAGCACAGATCTCTCTGCCTGACTGGTTCTGTAAAAGCATACAGTTGGAATCCACTCCAGCTTCCTATTTAAAATTCATTCAGATGTGTTGCAATGTAATTGGGACAATATAAAACACTCTATGTTACTGATATGTCTTTGTACATTTGATTCTCCCACTGAAGTTGAATTAGTGCCGCCCCGCAGCCACATATTCTAATGTAAGCTCTTAGAACAATGCACACTTAGATCTATTATACAAAGGTCTTTGAATGAGCTCTCAGCTAAAGAGATTTTGCAGAGATAAAATATACACATTGGTCCATTTCATATTTATTTTTCCCTTTTCAACAATGAGATGAAGCTTTTTAGTGCTAGCACAACAAAGACTGCAACTATATGTTTATATTTTTATCAACCTCAGCGTTGCTGCCTCATAAACTTGTATAATCAATATCAATTTTATTCCACCATGATTTTTTTTAATAAGCACGTCTCCAAATTAAAAAATTGGAGCTCAAAGACAATTCCACAGATTTCTAACTGGTAATGTGATACTACTGCAGTGGCTTGTGCAGTCATTATACAACCATTCCAACATGACTTGAAGGCAACATGACATACTATATGGACTAAAAGCCATAAAACTTTGATTTTGTTTACATGAGGTCCTTAAAATATTCTTTAATTATTGGCTGCAGTGAGGAGAAGTCTGTATCTGGCTTTTTCTGAAGCTGTGTTAATACTACAGTACAGCTGGGCTGTTGCTGTGGCAAACGCTACCTGGCAGGTTTATGGCCTGATGGGAAGCCTGTCGTACATGTGGCTGCCATAAATAGCAGCATGCCTACAACAACAGCAGAGACGACACATGCAAGAGTCTTTTAATGTGCAGGTGATCATGGGTAAAGACTAGCTGGTCCATAGAGAGATTACTGTGAATGGCATGTGTGGGTGTTTGTGTGCTGAAACACTCAAGGTTAGGAAATGGAGTGTGGTAGTTTATAAAGATAATGCTTTTAAACTTCTTTTAAAACATTCTTCTCATGCACAAACAAACTACTCACTTAATTGTGTCAATTAAGTTTGCAAATAACCAATGTCATTATACCAGATCACTTGCTTTCAATAGAAAAAGCAATGTTCACCATGAAGCAACTGAATGAGAGGTGTGAAATGAAAAGTGTGTGTGTGTGTGAATGAGATTGTGACGTGTAGCTAGAGGAAAGCTACAGATACTGCTCTAATCACCATCACCCTGTAAGACAGAGCGAGGGAGATTGAGAGGGTGAAAGAGGGAGGCATGTTTCTGCAAAGATTAAGTGCCAACTCTTGCATGCAGCTCATGACAACAATAGGAGTGTCGGAAATGAGCCAGTGGGAGAAAATGTGTGATAAGAGCTTAAGAAAATCAGTTACGTTTGAATATTTGTGGTAAAAAGACAAATTTTAAAAATATGATAGAAAAGACTAGAAATAGTGCACTAAAAGTCATAAAACACAAGAATTTCTATGTTACTGACTTTTATTTAATCTTTAAATCTTTATAAAATCTTTAATATTTTAGTGAAAATAATTCAAATTAATTAAAAACGATAAAATATTGAAAAATTAACAGTAAAATAGAATAGAACTACTAAGCATACCATCAAATCACCTTCAAATCACCTTTATTTATATAGCGCTTTTTACAATGCCAATTGTTTCAAAGCAGCTTCACAGTGGTAACAGGAAAATAATTTGATTCGGCTGTACAGCTGCTCTGGTGAAAACGGTGATGTCATCCAGCTCATTTCAATTATCATATAGTGTCAATGCAGGCAGATCGGTAATATAGTTGAAATTTAGGTGTCCCCAACTGAGCAAGCCAAAAGCCAAAGGCGACGGTGGCAAGGAACCAAAATTCCTTGAGGGCCAGAATGGAGAAAAAAACCTTGGGAGAAACCAGGCTCAGTCGGGGTGCCAGTTCTTCTCTGGCCAACGAACAAATAGTGTATGATTATGATTCTGGCAACATTACAGGTCAGAAGTCATATTAGATCGAAAGATATTCATAAGATTATTCGAAAGATTGGAGTCGTCACGCCGGGGACGGGTTTAATGAGGATGTCGTGTCGATGCGGCATTTACAGGGGGGAGTTTAATTGACACGGTCTCTACAGACATTTCAGGGATACGTTGGTCATGTCTGGGCGCAGGTCCACCATCTGGACTGGATACGGCCCGGATCCGGCCGACTGCAGTAAACCTCGGGATAAACAGAGAGACTAACATTAGCGTAGATGCCATTCTTCTTATGATGTAACGAGTACATCAGGTGTTATGGGAAGTGTTCCCGGTTCCGGCTGACCTAGTTAATGCAGCCTAAAACAATCATTTAACTGATTTGAATAATAGAAATTAAAAATGTTTTATGTGTATGCCATAGTAAAGAGATGTGTTTTTAGTCTAGATTTAAACTGACAGAGTGTGTCTGCTTCCCGAACAATGCTAGGAAGACTGTTCCAGAGTTTAGGTGCTAAATAGGAAAAGGATCGACCGCCTGCAGTTGATTTTGATATTCTAGGTATTATCAGCTGGCCAGAATTTTGAGACCGCAATAGACGTGATGGAGTATAATGCGTTAAGAGCTCGCTCAAGTACTGGGGAGCTAAACCATTTAGTGCTTTGTAAGTAATCAGCAAGATTTTAAAATGTATACGATGTTTAATAGGGAGCCAATGCAGTGTTGCCAGAACCGGGCTAATATGGTCATACTTCCTGGTTCTAGTAAGAACTCTAGCTGCTGCGTTTTGGACTAGCTGCAGTTTATTTATTAAGCGAGCAGGGCAACCACCCAGTAGAGCATTACAATAATCTAGCCTTGAAGTTATGAACGCATGAACTAACTGTTCAGCATTTTGCATTGAAAGCATGTGCCGTAATTTAGATATATTTTTAAAATGGTAGAATGCAGTTTTACAGATGCTAGAAACGTGGCTTTCAAATGAGAGATTGGTATCAAAGAGCACACCCAGGTTCCTAACTGACGACGAGGACTTGACAGAGCAGCCATCGAGTGTTAGACAGTATTCTAGGTTACTACTTGGAGTTTTTTTGTCCAATGATTAAAAATTCAGTTTTTTCTGAATTAAGTTGCAGGAAATTACTAGTCATCCAATTTTTTATATCAGCTGTGCATTCCGTTAATCTTGTGAATTGGTAAGTTTCGTCAGGGCGTGAAGAAATATAGAGCTGAGTATCGTCAGCATAACAATGAAAACTAACGCCATGCTTCCTAATAATATCTCCCAGTGGTAGCATGTACAGGGTGAAGAGCAACGGTCCTAGCACTGAGCCCTGCGGTACTCCATACTGAACTTGTGATCGGTGTGACATCTCTTCATTTACTGCTACAAACTGATAACGGTCAGATAAGTATGATTTGAACCATGCCAATGAAATTCCACTAATGCCAACATAATTTTCGAGTCTATTCAAAAGAATGTTGTGGTCGATAGTATCGAATGCAGCGCTAAGATCGAGTAACACTAATAGAGAGATACAGCCACGATCGGATGATAAGAGCAAATCATTTGTAACTCTGATGAGAGCAGTCTTAGTACTATGATACGGTCTAAATCCTGACTGGAAATCCTCACAGATACCATTTCTTTCTAAAAAGGAGCATAATTGTGAGGACACTGCCTTTTCTAGTATTTTTGACAGAAAGGGTAGATTTGAGATTGGCCTGTAATTGACTAATTCTGTAGGATCAAGTTGCGGTTTTTTAATAAGTGGTTTAATAATAGCCAACTTAAAAGTTTTCGGTACATATCCTAATGTCAAGGATGAATTAATGATATTAAGAAGAGGATCTATGACCTCTGGAAGCATCTCTTTTAGTAGTATAGTCGGTATAGGGTCGAGCATACATGTTGTTGATTTTGATGATTTAACGAGTTTAGCCAATTCTTCTTCTCCTATAGCAGTGAATGAATGTAATTTTTCCTCAGTGACACTACAATGCACTGTCTGATGTGATACTGTAGTAGACGGCTGCATGGTTATAATTTTTTTCCTAATATTATCAATCTTACAAGTAAAGAAGTTCATAAAGTCATTACTGCTGTGCTGTTTACAAACATCAGAAGTTGAAGCTTTATTTTTGGTTAATTTAGACACTGTATCGAATAAACCATCAAAAAAAATTTCAATTTAAAAGCTTGACTGGTAAGATATTTAAGAAAACAATTAAACATAAAATAGAATATAAATTGTATAAGTAGAATAACAAAAATGTATTTAAATATGAGTGGTGTTATATATTCCCTGTCTGTTTGTGGACTTTTATGTTATTTCCTGTTGTGTGTTTTGCTTTGTAGTTCTTTGTAGTTTTTCATGCTAATTTAGTTCTCCAGGTGTTACCATTTAACCACGCCCCCTTGTTATCTTGATTAACTTGTTTGTCGGGAGGGAACCGTCAGGGCCCTCTAGGCCCTCAGAGAGGGCCTAAACTATTGTAAAAAATAATATTTACAAACTTTTAAATAATAGTTTAAAAAGTAAAAACTTTTTTAATAAAAAGTCATCAGTTCTAATGTTATTTTAGTCATTTATAATTTGACAATAAACATCTAAATCTTTTTGAGGAAATAAACCCTTCAAATGTGCCGATTCAGTTTGTGTTATGTTGTATAGACGTCTGTTTACTCCATATTAGGATTTTTCCGCCTAACGCTTTCAGATCTGTGATTGGTGGTCCAGCTGTGAAATTACAGAGGGCCAAACCATAACAAGTCTATGGCTGAATCCGAAATCGCCCCCTATACCCTCAAATGGGACAGCCATTTGTAGTGGTGTCCGAAACCACAGCGGACGTTATTGAGTGCACTTATTCAATCCCACATTGCACCCCAATAAACAGTTATTTTGCAGAATTACTGGTCAGTCTGTAAATTTACTATCTGAGTGACCATGCACATTTGCTGTAATTCTGCATAATAGTTAAATTTTCCCCAAATCACAAGTTTAATACTGTCTGTTACATATATTTAATCTGCTGCTGTGCCAGTCTAATGATGTGATTTATTATCAACGGGAAGTTTTTTAATGCGGAAAGTATCTGTCGCTAATGTGTGCTTTGGTCTGAGTGCTGTCATGATGCATCGGCTTACATTAAATTTTGTTTAATTTTATGGTTTTGTGGTCACCATATTCCGTTGAAATAACACACCGATTGTGTGATGCAATTATTTGTAATGATGATTTGCATTTTTATTACTGTTTTTTTTTTGATAACTCTCACGCTCACTCTGATGTTTGCTTGTGGCATTTCTTGTCAAAGGAAACATTCAGTATTATAAAAGAGAACACTGTAAGCTGACTTTAAGGCTTTAAGGCTTTATAGTGCTTATGTTTCACTCATGGTTTGTCCGTTGTTTTTTGAGTTTGCCTAGGTCCCTTGTGTTACTAAACTTCCTAGCATTTAGATCCTCTCTCTCGCCTGATCATTTACACCCCTCATGACAGAACAACGGACGATGCTATGGATCTAACAGGAAGTAGCACAAGTCCACACAAGATCAGGGGAAAACAAGACAGGAATCATGACAAGTGGCAAATTCTAGAATTCAATCAATTGAATAGAACAGAACAAAGTCAACAAGTTAACTGGCATACTATAGGTCAATAGTAGGCAGGAGGGTGAGGAACAGCCTGAAGATGAAACCACAGAGACAATGACCAGACGAACCAGGTAGGAGGAGCCAGGGTGTGGACAGGAGAATGAGCCACAGCCCAGCCAGGCCCATGGTGGAACCGATGGTGGGAGGAGCCAGTGTGAAGTCAGCAGTCTCAACACAAGCGGTGGAGCCAGGAGAATCGGAGACCCAAGTGGAGCCGAGGAGTCACAGAGACCGGGTGAAACTGATGGCTCTGGAGACTGAGGTGAAGCCGCAGCGACGAGTGTCTGAGGTGGAGCCAGGGCGCCAGGACTCAGGCAGAGCCGGTGGGACTGAGGACTACGGCGGAGCCCAACGGAGTCGAAGGGGTGGAGGGACAAAGCACAGCTGAAGGCCTGGAAGTCTGCGGTGTAGGTAGAGCGTCAACTGACCAAGGCAGAGCCGGAGAGCCGAGGGAGCCTGGTGCAGCCGTAAGGACAACGGTCCCAGGTGGAGCCAAGGAAGGGAGGAGCCAAGGTAGAGCCAACTGGTTGACAGACCGAGGTGGAGTGACCGGCTTGGTGGCTGGAGGTGGACCAAGGAAATCCCCTTGCCAGGGCAGAGCTGGAGACCGGAAGACCCAAGGCGAATCCAAGTTGCAGGGTAGAGACAATAGAGGAGGAGACAAGGGACTGAAGGGAGCCAGCGGAGGTGGGGCCTAAGGACTGGCTGGCTTAGGTAGAGGAGGCGGTAGAGGGAGGCTGGTTGGGACCACATCAGCAAAGGAGATTTGGAGACTATACAAATAAGATGACACAGAACACTAAATAAAGAAAACCGAGGACTATATGTACACACGCAAACAAAGGGAGCTAAACGCAGGTGAAACTAACAAACTGGCACACACTAGGAAATTAGGTCAATTATCAATGACAGGGAACACAGGCAAACCAGAACACAATGACAATAAAACAGAACTATACAGAACAAAACCATTACAGTAATATCTGAATAATTATTAAAACAATTAAAACAAAATTAAAACAATAATTAAACAGAATATATTTATAATTATTCTATAGATACACTGACAAAAAAATAATGTTTAAATATTTAAGAGGTAAAACTAATAGAATATAATAAAAAACAATAACAAAAAAAATGTGCACTAAAAAAAAAAGTTTTATTCATATATTTGACTGATCAAATATTCTAGAGAATAGAATAGAATATATGTAATTATTTACAATAACATGATAATCATTTACTTTCATGGTATATATCATGTCATATATTAACATCACTGTACCATGACACCGGCACAGCACTTTTTTTTATACATCTGTGTTTGCTAGCACAGCATGAAGTTTGAACATTGCTAACAGGCTGTCTATAACATTACACACACACACTACCAGCCTCACACCATATTAAATATTACAGAAACACCCCCAAAACATGCCCATGTCAAGATCCACACACAAACACACACACCTAATATATCCAGACCTCCCTTCAGGGGTGCAGTGAGGGCTAACACTGTGAGATCTTAATTAGTCCTGGACTAATTTATTAAGTGTGGGAAAGTGTAAAGACCCAGTGAACTGAGAGAATGAACTCATTCTGCTCTGCTGAGAAGTGCACTTGTTTCACTGTGCCTGTGAGAGACAAATGTATAAAAATGTTCTCACAAATATAATCAGCCCTCATAAAATTTACTTTGAAGTGAGTACAGTTTATAAAATGGGCCAAATAATGTTTATAATGTAAATGTGTCAGTAGGGTTGATGTATCATAATTATAATAAGCTTAATTTGATAAATTAAAAGTCTATATTTTTACATTAAGCCTACTGAAAAAGGAGTTGTGCTTTCCCAGGCAAAAATTGGCAATGCAGTGTTGTTCTGGCCGGTTGCCAGGCCTTGCTATGCAGTTTCTAAGGTATTGTGAGGGTTTTTTAGCATATTGTGGCTGGTTACTAGGGCACTGCTAGGGTGTTGTGAATGGTTGCCAAGTGGATGTCAGCTGTCTATCAAACAAATTATACATAAGTGTTAGGGATGCTGAGATGAAAAAGGGACCCAAGAGCAGATTAGTAGTTTAGCCGAGCCACCGAGCAAAGGGCGGAGCAGAGGCGAAATCCAAGGGGCAGGCAGGAGTAAAGCCAGAAGTCAGTTCAGCGTGGCAACAATCCCAAGGGAAAGACGATATGAAAGACAGGCTAGGCAGGGGTCAAAACCAGAAGCAGATCAACAGTCCCAGGTGCAGAGCAAAGGCAATAGTCCAAAACAAGAGCAGAAAGTCAGTAACCAGGTAAGCGATCTGAAACAGGACTGAGTACAGGGACTGGGCAAATCAGAGAAGAAAAAAAACAAGATTAAATAAACGGTCGGTACGGACGGTAACCAAGACACACTGACAAAGAAGCAAAGAAAGAGAGAAGCATAGTGAAGAAAATCAATGCAAAATGGGAGACAGGTGTGTGTGTGTGTGTGAGGCGAGCAGGAGCATTGATTAGAATGAGGTGCAGCTGTGATGGAAGAGTGAGTGGAACTGACAACCTAAGACACAAACACAACAAAAAAGGCTGATGATCAAACCAGAGTCCTGACACATAAGTAGAACAGAACATAGGGTTACACTTTATTTCGATAATACACATTCTACTAAATATAAGTAACTACATGTCAACTAACTCTCATTAGAATGTTAGTAGACTGTTAAATAAGGTTAGGGTTAGTAGAATAAGTTGACATGTAGTTGCAAAGTTGCTTATAGTCAGTAGAAGGTCTGTTGTGGAGCATCAAAATAAAGTGTTAGCAGATATTAAACAGACAGTCTACTAATACTCTAATGACTGCAAGTTGACACAGTTGCAAAGTGGACTATCGAAATAAAGTGTTACTGAACATAGTACTGTGTGTAGTGTGTATAAAAATGCCCCATAATTATTATCTGTCTTTAGTTTACTACATTAGATCCATGCAAAAATGATTTAGATGATGCATGTTATTACTGATTCATTATTGTATTAGTGCAACTCTTATTCCGTAACTGAATGTAATGCAGAGTAGAATGACAGAATATAGCTATGTTTCCATCCAAAGTTGCAAATTTAACCTATGTGCAAAACTGGAATAATTAGCGAATAAAGCACCGTTTCAATCCCATGTATTCAAGAGAATAAAATCGTCACTTCTTGGGAAATTGGCACAAACATGAAAATGAAAGTTGTTGCAATTGGGAAATGCACTGTGGCTCTTTTTTCCTGCATCATAAATGGCTTGCGTCTCAGAGCGCACAGACGAAGCACAATAGACGCTGTCATGTTATCTTGCGTTCGGATGCTGGTGTTTGGGAACGCAATCATGCGAGCCGCTTCTGGGAAGTCATTCTGATGACAGACTTTGGTTCAGGCATTTCAGAATGATCAAATCAGCATTTGAGGTTCTCTGCGATGCGATTGGTCCGCTGGTTAGTCCAGTTATCCAATCACATCCACTGTTGAGACAAAGGGCCCTATTTTTAACGATCTGAGCACATGGTCTGAAGGTGCACTTAGGGTGAGTCCGAATCCACTTTTGCTAGTTTAACGACGGAAAAAACGGTCGGCACGCCAGGCGTATGGTCCAAAAGGGTTGTCCCTAGTCTCTTAATGAGTCATGGGTGTGTTTTGGGCATAACGTGCAATAAACCAATCAGAGTCTCATCTCCCATTCCCTTTAAAAGCCAGTTGTGCTTGCACCATGGCGGATTCGCTATTTACATGCGAGCAGAAAGACTGAACGCTTCTCCAGAGAGGAATCCTTTTATTTGTATTATTTAAAAAGTTTGTGTGCTTCTGCACGTCCCTGTGTGTGTAATAAGCAGAGTGTACGTGCGTTGTGCACCCGCCTATAGGCGCATATTATTAACACGCCCTTTAAATAACACCAAAAATACTGCGCTATTGACTTTAGAGCAGGTTTTTGTTGGTCAATGGCGCAGTCGTTTTTAGTTCCTCAAAATAGCAACGGGCCAATAATGAGCCTGAACACACCTCGTTTTCAGACCAGCACACCCATGGGTGAACAGATGGGCGCGAGGGCATTTGCTATTTAAACAACGTGGCGCTGGACGTGATAATGATAATGATAATGTCGGGCTGAAACTAGCAAAAAACACTTGCGTTGCGTCTTGCAATGCATTGCGCCAGGTATATGATAGGGACCAAAGTCACGTTTTTTGTTGCGCATCGAGACATTTATTTGGTAAATGTGTTTCTATCATAGTTTGTGCGCATGTCTTCTTATCGGATAAAAAATTGTATCCTCCTCAATTGAGTGCATACGTTTTTTATGCACATTTTTCTTGCCGTTTCCATCCCAAAATGCGCATAAAATAGGTGGATCGAAATATACGGTAGGCTATGATACGACATAGTTAATTGCAGTACTACATTTACCATCAAAATACACAAAACCAGAATTGTCTGAACCTTTTTGAATTTGTAAAAATCATAAACTTTTGCTGGTCACAGAGCATATTTTCTGCAATGATTAAAAAGCCAATGAAAGAAATCCTCTTAGGTTTTTGTCAAGGGAACCAGGCTGATGTGAACTTCCTTAGGGTTGGACTACAAAAATATGTCCTGACTCCAGCACTATATAGAGCTTATGTAGCCCCGCCCCTTGTCAGCGTTGCGCTCGTTATGTTCTGCATTCCCATTTGTATTTCCACAGCATGAAGGTAAGATCTTAAGGATTTATCAATGAACCGCTTGTTTTAAAATCTTCCCGGTCTACTGATATTTGTTATGGCATCTGCTTCAAACATTACAATGCTCATGATAACTTTCGTTAACTCTACAATAAGTAAATCCACTTCACAAGCTAATTACTTTTCAACAGCATTGCCATAGAAATATACAGAACTAACTGAAGGTCAAACACAAAATTCTAAAGATGGCTGCGCACTTGTTTATCTGGCGCATAAGGTCTATAGTTCTTTAGTAAGCCAATCACAATTAAAATACTGTATCACACACCTAAAGAAAGAAAGACAGAAGAGAGAACTTTATCTTTACATTTCTACTTCTCTCTGTCCCACCCCATTAGTAGACATCTCCCATTATGACAATCACTTACAGCCACTATCGATTCCCTCTCCAGCTGTGACTCACTCCACACACACACTCTTATAATCAGTCACATCATACAGACTATTCACAGACTTTACACCAGCCAAGCACACACACAAACACATTACTCACAAACAAACAAACACTTCTCATTGATTTTCTCAGGCTGGGAGCTGCAGGCACACATTTCTGCTCTACTATTGGCTGATAATGACACGGAAATATGGAGAAGTCGAGAGGAAAAGAAAAATGGAAAAACAGGAGGGAAGCAGGAAGGAATGGGCAAGAATGGAGCAAATATGAATATATGAATCAATAAAGGGAGTGGTGGAGAACAGAAGTGCACATTATTGTATTTTTTCCAGGCAGCCCTTTTGCACTGACATAGGAAACTGCGTTCTTTAGCGCCCTTGTTCGCGTGTCCGCCTCCCATGCCGGAGACCCCGGTTCAAATCCCGCTCGAGCGGGTCAAGTAAGACCAGTGACATTTGGTGCCGTGACCCGGATGGGAGTGAGGTTTAGGGGGGTGAGTGTAACGTAGGCCAGTTAGAGCTGTGCGTGTAAACCTCACTCCCCTGACCTCGAAAGGGTGCACTAGCGACTGACACAAGAGGCTGTAGTATTTAGCGTCCTTGTTACCACACCTGCCTCCCACACCGGATACCCCGCTTGAATCCCGTTCGGAGCGGGTCGAGCAAGACCGGTTACATTTGGTGCCGTGACCCGGATGGGAGTGAGGTTTAGGGGGGTGAGTGTAACGTAGGCCAGTAAGAGCTGTGCATGTAAACCTCACTCCCCTGGCCTCAAGAGGTGCACTAGCGACTGATGCTAGCAGCTACGGTCTTTAACGTCCTTGTTAGCGCCAGCCTCCCACGCCAGAGACCCCTGTTCGAATCCCGTTTAGAGCGGGTCAAGAAAGACCAGTTACATTTGGTGCCGTGACCCGGGTGGGAGTGAGGTTTAGGGGGGTGAGTGTAACGTAGGCCAGTAAGAGCTGTGCATGTAAACCTCACTCCCCTGGCCTCGAAAGGGTGCACTAGCGACTGATGCTAGCAGCTACGGTCTTTAACGTCCTTGTTAGCGCCAGCCTCCCACGCCAGAGACCCCTGTTCGAATCCCGTTTAGAGCGGGTCAAGAAAGACCAGTTACATTTGGTGCCGTGACCCGGGTGGGATTGAGGTTTAGGGGGGTGAGTGTAACGTAGGCCACTAAGAGCTGTGTGTGTAAACCTCACTCCCCTGGCCTCGAAAGGGTGCACTAGCAACTGACACTAGAGGCTGTAGTCTTTAGCGTCCTTTGTTAGCACACCTGCCTCCCACACCAGAAACCCCTGTTCAAATCCCACTCGGAGTGGGTCGAGTAAGACTGGTTACATTTGGTGCCATGACCCAGATGGGAGTGAGGTTTAGGGGGGTTAGTGTAACATAGACCAGTAAGAGCTGTGCATGTAAACCTCACTCCCCTGGCCTTAAGAGGCACACCAGCGATTGATGCTAGTGGCTACGGTCTTTAGCGGACTTGTTAGTGCGCCAGCCTCCCACGCCAGAGACCCCGGCTCGAATCCCGTTTGGAGCGGGTCGAGTAAGACCGGTTACATTTGGTGCCATGACCCGGATGGAAGTGAGGTTTAGGGGGGTGAGTGTAACGTAGGCCAGTAAGAGCTGTGTGTGTAAACCTCACTCCCCCGGCCTTAAGAGGCACACCAGCGATTGACGCTAATGGCTGCGGTCTTTAGCATCCTTGTTAACGTGCCCGCTTCCCACGCCGGAGACTCTGGTTCGAATCCAGGTCGAGTAGGACCGGTTACACTTGCAGTACTTTGATGTCATACACCAATCAGTCTGCACAGCGCCGCTTCAAGTCGAACACGTTTTTTTTAGGATAGTGCATGATTTGTAAACGAATACATTTTCATGTTTGCATCACATGACGAGTTCCATATGTATGGCTTTTCTGATTTAGTAAACTTGCTCAGAAGCTCACCTGATACAGAAATGCACTTGTGATAGGGTATGAGTCACGAGTTATGATTAAAAAAAAAAAATCAAAGACATGTAAAGGCAGGCTAAAATCGTATGGTTGCTTCTGCAAATCTCATGTTTGCCTTTGTTTAGGGTAGGGTTTAGTGTAGGTAATATGTTATTTTTAAACATGATTAGAAAATTAACTTTTAACTATTAGCCCTGATTTTAGTTAAATCATGCCCATGTTGTACTAATTCGTTTATGTGCGGGGCTCCATGCATTCTATGCAATGATAAATGATTCAAATAATAGTATGATACACATGATCTTATCATGTTGAATGTTTTATTCAATAAGCGGTGCCCAGTTATATTATCTAGGAAATAAATATGACTGTTTTACATTTCTAAAATAATTGATGTTTGTGTAAAAATGTCTTTTCACGGTCAGATTAAAGAAAAGTCAAGAACATGATACTAACAGCACTGCTAATAAATGAGAAAAATAAGAAAATCTAACTTTTCTCACTATATCTATATGCATACCGTACACACTTTGTGAATTTTTTGTATGCATGGAATACCCAGATTATCTACTTTATATGTGTAGCATAACAGAGCATATTTTGAATGCAATGCACTCACATACAGCCAAAATTTAAGATGCCTTTACTCAAAATTGAATTAAAAATCCAAAGTAACCACTTTTATTTGCTGAAATGAAAACTTGACTTAACTCACTCAATGTGACAACAATGGAGTATGAATACTGGTTGAGGAATAATGCTTACTACTTCTCTTGCTATTTTTTAAAATAGTATGCAGCTAATATTCCTCAATAAATGCATGAATTTTCTATATATTAAATGTATGCATGATGTACTGCAGAAATAGTAGAGTATGATATTCCCACATAGCAAGTTCTGTGGTATATTGCTATCTTTCTTCTAGGGATGTATTTCTCTTTCAATCTATCCTCATCATCTCTCACAGACATCTTTTATTTTCCTCAAGGATCCTGAGGTGAATGTTGTGCCAATCTCTGCCACCTCATATTCTGTTCTTCTCTTGCTCTCTCACTCGCCTCCTATAATAATATTTGATTTCAGCAGCTTTAGTAGTAGTAGAAATAGTAGAAATATCAAAGAGGAAGGGAAGCAGTCGCTCACACCTCCCGTTCCCAAGAGGATATAATTGCTGTTGGCGGAGGGATGGAGGGAGGGAGGGAGCGTGACGTAGCGCGGGAGGAGTGAGGAGTCAGGGAATACCCTCGTGAAGAGAGACAGAGAGGGTGCGTGGGTGTAGGATGAAGAAACACTGTCAAATGTGAAACCTCTCTCTCTCTCTGGTTTCTCCTTCAGTGCAGTGGTGTGTAGCGTGAGAAAGCCGAGCCTCCGGCCCATGTTTAAAGATTCATGATGCAGAGTTCTGCGTCTCAGCTCCTCTTACACACACACACACACACGTACACTCCATATGCTTCTGTGCCAGCAGAGAAACGCTTTTCGTGCTCATGTACGCCATGATGGTGTGCGTCAACTAAATGCAGTTTAGATGTGAAAGAACTCGATGTGCTTCTATCTATCACTTTGTCTTGCATTAAATGCTGTAGAATTATTGTTTATTGGTAGTTCATAATAACTAATGTAGTAAACTAATGTTAATGAATGAAACCTTATTGTAAAGTGTTACCAAAATATGTTTAAGTGTGTGTGTAAATCATCATGTCTATGGAAAGTCCCCACAAATATACATATAAAATAGTCAATAATAAATATGAAAGCATTTCAGCAGAGCAATTTTGCAAATTTCACGTTAGAATTGGCCGTATGGCACGTTATGCTCCATAATGCAGCACTGTTCTTGCTTATCACTGCATGCCTCTATTTATAGAGCCTCCCAAGAGCAGAGAAAGACTCCCATCTGAAAGAGCACACACACACACTCATGCTGAGGGAAGAGAGTAGCTGCAGTGGGAGGGCTACAAAAAAAGGTAGATTGCTGAAACTCATGGAGTGAGAACTTGAGAACGAGGTTAGACAGAGAAGGTGAGAAACACGTGGATATGATTGATGGGCACAACAGCACATGAAAAGAGGTGAAAGAAAAATATAAAAGAGATGCAAAAGAGAGATAAATAGAAGAGAGGGGAACAGCACAATTAATATTTTCAAAATTGTCCATCTGAAAGACTGAGCATTTTGAATGAGGTACAAAAAAACCCCACACCTAATACATGAAGAGAAAAAAAACTTTAATTATAATAATCCTAATAATGAAGGTTTTAATTTAATTAACTGGTTTATATTAGCTTTTCTATTTTCTATTCATTTTATATGAAATTGCCGTTTTTGCTAAATATTACCAACATTTGGAAAATGTCTAAATACTGTTTAAATCCCTGCTTTGTGTGCTTTTGTAATAATCTAGCATCAAAATAAAATAAAAATACATAAAAATAAAATAAACATACATTAAAAGAAAATAAAATACCTGAATGGGTAACAGGTTTGCAAACTAAGCCTAAAATAATCCGTCACAGAATAGTTTTGGACAATGTGCTGGTTTGCATTTATTAATAAATTATATATTTCCCATGAATTAAGAAAAAATAGCCCGGAGACTGTCTGACCGGAGAGAAACTGAGAGGCAGATGTTCCCTCAGCTGACCAAAAGGCTAATTGACACGAGAGGGGAAAAACGCCCTCTAGTGGCCGGGCTCATCGCTCAGTCGAAGGGGTTTGGGTAGAGCCATTCACTGCAGTTAGGAAGGATCCTGAGATAAGAGTCGCTTTAAAGGGATAGTTCACCCAAAAATGAAAATTCTGTCATCATTTACTCACCCTCAAGTTGTTCCAAACCTGAACATATTTCTTTGTTCTGCTGAACACAAAGGAAGATATTTTGAAGAATGTTTGTAACCAAACAGTTGTGGGGCTCCATTGACTTCCATAGCATAGAAAAAAAATAAAAATACTATGGAAGTCAATGACGCCCCACAACAAACATTACATGGTTACAAACATTCTTCCAAATAGCTTCCTTTGTGTTCAGCAGAAGAAAGAAATTTATACCGCGTTCCAAATTATTATGCAAATGATATCTTTCTCTGATTTTCATAATTAGTCAATGCAAATGACAGTCAGTATAATTTTCAAGTCATCAGCCATTAGGGTATAATTCGAATTTTATTGAACAAACCTTCTAATGATAACAGTATTTATTTCAAAAATAAAAAACTGAAAATGCACTGTTCCAAAATTATTATGCACAACAGAGTTAAAACATTTTCTAGGTTGTAAAGAACTGAAAACGGGCATTTGCTGAATTTGCAGCATTAGGTGGTCATATTTATTGAAATCAAAAGCTATTTCAGTCAAAAACATCCTAACAGGGCAAGTTACATCTTAACATAGGACCCCTTCTTTGATATCACCTTCACAATTCTTGCATCCATTGAACTTGTGAGTTTTTGTAGAGTTTCTGCTTGAATTTGTTTGCAGGATATCAGAATAGCCTCCCAGAGCTGCTGTTTTGATGCGAACTGCCTTCCACCCTCATAGATCTTTTGCTTGAGGATGCTCCAAAGGTTCTCAATAGGGTTGAGGTCAGGGGAGGATGGTGGCCACACCATGAGTTTCTCATCTTTTATGCCCATAGCAGCCAATGACACAGAGGTATTCTTTGCAGCATGAGATGGTGCATTGTCATGCATGAAGAACGAAGGCTACGGAAGGCACGGTTCTTCTTTTTGTACCATGGAAGAAAGTGGTCAGTCAGAAACTCTACATACTTTGCAGAGGTCATTTTCACACCTTCAGGGACCCTAAAGGGGCCTACCAGCTCGCTCCCCATGATTCCGGCCCAAAACATGACTCCGCCACCTCCTTGTCGCCACCTCCTTTCCCATATTGCTTGAAACCTGTGGCCTGCTAATAATGTGGAACGTCCTTCTTAAGTACTTTTCCTTTAATTGGGCTCATCTGGCAAACTAATTATCACAGGTGTCTGAGATTCATTTCAGTGATACAAAGAGCCCTGAGACACAATACCATCCATGAGTTTAATTGAAAAACAAAAAAATTAATGTTTATGACATCGCAGCCTTATTGGGACATGATGGCCATCCACTACTCCATCCATCTGGACCATCCAGGGTTGCACGACACTCATCAGTAAACAAGACTGCTTGAAAATTAGTCTTCATATATGTCTGGGCCCACTGCAACCGTTTCTGTTTGTGAGCATTGGTTAGGGGTGGCCGAATAGTAGGTTTATGCACAGCTGCAAGCCTCTGGAGGATCCTACACCTTGAGGTTTGCGGGACTCCAGAGGCACCAGCAGCTTCAAATACCTGTTTGCTGCTTTGTAATGGCATTTTAGCAGCTGCTCTCTTAATCAGATGAATTTGTCTGGCAGAAACCTTCCTCATTCTGCCTTTATCTGCACGAACCCATCTGTGCTCTGAATCAGCCACAAATCTCTTCACAGTACAATGATCACACTTAAGTTTTCATGAAATATCTAATGTTTTCATACCTTGTCCAAGGCATTGCACTATTTGACGCTTTTCTGCAGCAGAGAGATCCTTTTTCTTTCCCATATTGCTTGAAACCTGTGGCCTGCTAATAATGTGGAACGTCCTTCTTAAGTACTTTTCCTTTAATTGGGCTCATCTGGCAAACTAATTATCACAGGTGTCTGAGATTCATTTCAGTGATCCAAAGAGCCCTGAGACACAATACCATCCATGAGTTTAATTGAAAAACAAAAAATGTAATGTTTATGACACTTACATCCAATTTGCATAATAATTTGGAACGCGGTGTATACAGGTTTGGAACTTGAGGGTGAGTAAATAATGACAGAATTTTAATTTTTGGGTGAACTATCCCTTGAAGACCTGTTGACACCAAGAAAGATAACTATTAGCGTCCATACCAACACACGATAACTTTATGTTTATTCTAAGCTGCAGTTACAGTATGTCGTCTGCTGTTTTAAATGCTCAAGCTCTTTAAAGCAGGATGGATTCTGATTGACTGCAATGTTTTTATCATTCATCATCTGGGGGAAAAAAATAGTTTTGAAAGTGAATCTAATTATATAATTTCTCTGTGTTGGTATGGTTATAGTTGTGGTGTGGACTCATATTCTTTTAAATTTAAAAATTTTTAAACTATGTTATAGTTATCGTCTTTAGTGTGAACAAGCCTTTACTGTCCATACTGATAAACACACAATTGTAACCCTAATAAACTACATTAGTCTATTTGGTGGGAAAAAAAATAAATTGTGAAAAATTGTGATCACTGCTTGTGCGCACAATTGTGATCCTGCAGAAAAGCTAGACGATTAATCGTTTAAAGACTGCGATCTCAATTCAAAGTGATATAAACACTGATGTTAACAGTAGTGATTGAAATAGATTATACTTGAATGCTTGAATCTAATTGGTTGACGAACGTTCTTAGGTGTGCAATTACGGCTAAAGTAGTTCCAGCAGGTCTTGACCGCATTACAGTTCTATATCACTCCGCCAAATGATTTCAGTTATTTCAAAGCTCCTTACAGACGACAACAGCAAAAGAACCAAAACCCACAGCGACACTGACCAAGCAAAGAAATATAGTAAACAACAGGATAAAAACGACACATTATTTCCATGTTTTTGCCACAAAATTACGTTTTATTATGTACGGAGAGCACATACCCTTTCTCCCGCTCAAACACACTCACATGCAGTATGGACACACACTCGCACAGAAACGTGCACAGAAACGCAGCTCTGACGAGTTTATCAGTAAAATAGTTTAACAACTTAAAAGCTACATGACATTTCTCACTAGCGAGATAATAACGGCGCTGTTCTTGAAGCAGATAAACTTACAGTTTCACTATTAGTAGAGACGCTGCTGCCGAACATTGAGAGACGCACAGACTGAGGTAATTCACATGCGCTTAATCTCTCTCTCTCTCTCTCTGCATTAATAACTGCATTAGTCTGCTCTCCGTTACTAGCTCTAAAATGACGTTTTGGAATTAGCAAAAGAGGCTTGGGATGAGATGAGTAAGAAATTAGTCCTGCACACAAGAGCGTTTTAAAGACAAAACCAGACAAATGTCTTAAAATACATCATCTGATCAATGTTTTGGGGTGTGGTAACCGTAGTATAAGCGCAATAATTGACTCCGCGTAAATGAATTCTTGAAAAGTAATGCACACCCGAGGTGTTCTTTTCCTAATAATTCAATGGCCCTTCGTCAATTATGCCTTATGTAATTCACCTTTTGAAAGTAACTGGATGCTTCAAATAAAGATTCGATTACATCATTACACCAGTAGGTGGAGACAAGTGACTGTTAAAAATGTATTTGACATTAAATCATTTATTCAAGAGGTTCGTTCAACAACGCTGATTCATCCAGAAATGAAACAAAGGCAAATCAATTCTTTATTTAAAAAATGTTTAAATAATTTGTTTGTTTTTTCAAATAAAATGGTTTGAATGAATGATTCAATGACTCATTACTAAAGACTTCACTTGTTTTCATGAAATGAAGGCAAATAATCTCTTTATGTTTTTCATTTCTCTGCATGAAGATTTTATCTTACTTGCCTTACATTTGTCAAATTCCATGTCCATATCATGTCTACATGTGACTTTATTCCTGCCACGTGCAATTTCTATCTAAAATGAAAGCCGAGAATCTTGTCTTTGTCAAAGAAACCTGCGGATGTAGGTGAGGTAGAGATGAGCAAGGCTTTGAGATGCTGAAGAGTGATTATCTTTCACCGCTCTCATGTGTACATCTCATGCAGAGCGGTGTGGCGTCTTTGTAAGAAAACAAATGGGAAACAGCCTCAACAGACATGGATAGACCCCGTTGGAATTCATGCAGAGAATGTAAATCGCATACAAAATGACTTAAGGTCTGGATGGTTTGAACATCGTCAACAGTGTGTTCCAAAAACAGAGGCACTCCTGGACCAATTGGTTGTTGTATGCCATTGTAGTGAATGATGAGATGGTGGGATTCTGTGACTATGGCAACATCCTATTAAAGATCCCATGAAATCAAAACTGGGGTTTTGTGGCTTCTAGCATACAGTACTCCTATAGCTGACAACATTACCTTTTAGCACAAATATGGATTAAAAATTCACTGAGAAAATGGCCTAAATTATTAATAACTCATCTTGCATTCAGGGGCTTATTGTCTTCTAAGATGAGACAGAGAAAGATGCCAAAAGATGCCAGAACACTAAAAGTTTAATATAACGTACATACCACCTACACTACTCCACCCTAAACCTAGTATAACATAGCCAGACCTTCAGACTGACGGCAGAATGTCTGGACTTTATCGCAGCTTTCATTGGCCAAGGACCGCCCAGAGGCCGTCTGACTCACATGTAAAGCAACCAATCACAGTTCGTTTTGATCCGCGTCATGTTTAGGGGCAAGAAAATGTAACGTTGATGTCCCTACAATAACAGGCCGCCGTGTAAATAGTTTCTATGCCGCAAACGTGACATACTTCACATACCTTTGAAAATCCAACGTTTAGTTGATCCTGCACTCTAAAAAATCTTGGGTTATTTTTTCTACCCAAATCCTGGGTTGAGCTTTTTGGGTCATTTTTTGGGGGTTATTTTTTCAGTGTTTGGGTAGATTTAGTGCAACCCATATCTTGGGTCAGACGTAACAACCCAGTGTTTGGGTAGTTTTTGTGTTACCCAGATCCTGGGTCAGATGTAACAACCCAGTGTTTGGGTAGTTTTTGTGTTACCCAGATCCTGGGTCAGACGTAACAACCCAGTGTTTGTGTAGTTTTTGTGTTACCCAGATCCTGGGTCAGACGTAACAACCCAGTGTTTGGGTAGTTTTTGTGTTACCCAGATCCTGAGTCAGACGTAACAACCCAGTGTTTGTGTAGTTTTTGTGTTACCCAGATCCTGGGTCAGACGTAACAACCCAGTGTTTGGGTAGTTTTTGTGTTACCCAGATCCTGAGTCAGACGTAACAACCCAGTGTTTGTGTAGTTTTTGTGTTACCCAGATCCTGGGTCAGACGTAACAACCCAGTGTTTGGGTAGTTTTTGTGTTACCCAGATCCTGGGTCAGACGTAACAACCCAGTGTTTGGGTAGTTTTTGTGTTACCCAGATCCTGGGTCAGACGTAACAACCCAGTGTTTGTGTAGTTTTTGTGTTACCCAGATCCTGGGTCAGACGTAACAACCCAGTGTTTGTGTAGTTTTTGTGTTACCCAGATCCTGGGTCAGACGTAACAACCCAGTGTTTGTGTAGTTTTTGTGTTACCCAGATCCTGGGTCAGACGTAACAACCCAGTGTTTGTGTAGTTTTTGTGTTACCCAGATCCTGGGTCAGACGTAACAACCCAGTGTTTGGGTAGTTTTTGTGTTACCCAGATCCTGGGTCAGACGTAACAACCCAGTGTTTGGGTAGTTTTTGTGTTACCCAGATCCTGGGTCAGACGTAACAACCCAGTGTTTGTGTAGTTTTTGTGTTACCCAGATCCTGGGTCAGACGTAACAACCCAGTGTTTGTGTAGTTTTTGTGTTACACAGATCCTGGGTCAGACGTAACAACCCAGTGTTTGGGTAGTTTTTGTGTTACCCAGATCCTGGGTCAGACGTAACAACCCAGTGTTTGTGTAGTTTTTGTGTTACCCAGATCCTGGGTCAGACGTAACAACCCAGTGTTTGTGTAGTTTTTGTGTTACACAGATCCTGGGTCAGACGTAACAACCCAGTGTTTGTGTAGTTTTTGTGTTACCCAGATCCTGGGTCAGACGTAACAACCCAGTGTTTGTGTAGTTTTTGTGTTACCCAGATCCTGGGTCAGACGTAACAACCCAGTGTTTGTGTAGTTTTTGTGTTACCCAGATCCTGGGTCAGACGTAACAACCCAGTGTTTGTGTAGTTTTTGTGTTACCCAGATCCTGGGTCAGACGTAACAACCCAGTGTTTGGGTAGTTTTTGTGTTACCCAGATCCTGGGTCAGACGTAACAACCCAGTGTTTGGGTAGTTTTTGTGTTACCCAGATCCTGGGTCAGACGTAACAACCCAGTGTTTGTGTAGTTTTTGTGTTACCCAGATCCTGGGTCAGACGTAACAACCCAGTGTTTGTGTAGTTTTTGTGTTACCCAGATCCTGGGTCAGACGTAACAACCCAGTGTTTGTGTAGTTTTTGTGTTACCCAGATCCTGGGTCAGACGTAACAACCCAGTGTTTGTGTAGTTTTTGTGTTACCCAGATCCTGGGTCAGACGTAACAACCCAGTGTTTGTGTAGTTTTTGTGTTACCCAGATCCTGGGTCAGACGTAACAACCCAGTGTTTGTGTAGTTTTTGTGTTACCCAGATCCTGGGTCAGACGTAACAACCCAGTGTTTGTGTAGTTTTTGTGTTACACAGATCCTGGGTCAGACGTAACAACCCAGTGTTTGGGTAGTTTTTGTGTTACACAGATCCTGGGTCAGACGTAACAACCCAGTGTTTGTGTAGTTTTTGTGTTACCCAGATCCTGGGTCAGACGTAACAACCCAGTGTTTGTGTAGTTTTTGTGTTACACAGATCCTGGGTCAGACGTAACAACCCAGTGTTTGGGTAGTTTTTGTGTTACCCAGATCCTGGGTCAGACGTAACAACCCAGTGTTTGTGTAGTTTTTGTGTTACCCAGATCCTGGGTCAGACGTAACAACCCAGTGTTTGTGTAGTTTTTGTGTTACACAGATCCTGGGTCAGACGTAACAACCCAGTGTTTGGGTAGTTTTTGTGTTACCCAGATCCTGGGTCAGACGTAACAACCCAGTGTTTGGGTAGTTTTTGTGTTACCCAGATCCTGGGTCAGACGTAATTTTATTTTATCTATAAATTCGTTATTGTGCTGTATATCGTTTAATTTTATGCAAAGTAACATACAGGGGCACGATGAATCACCTAAATGAGTGTCACGTCTGTCTTTTCATGTGATGGAAACGCCTGATGCCGTGCATAAAATGTTATAATTTTATTCAATAAGATACAGAATATAAATCCTTATGATGTTAAAATATGTTCTCAGAACTGTACACTGATTGTTTATGGACAGGTTATGGAGTCAGTCACCGCATATTTCGGCAGAAACGCAGGGCGGCGGTCAGAAGTTAGAAGTTCCTCCGCTGAACATGATACAAGCTCCGGCACGACATCCAGCCACGTTACGCTGGAAACGGGACAGAGACTGGTCGATTACACTTGAATTACTTCTAAATGTTTGACTTTTACTTCTAATATTTGTCAAACAAGCTTAAATGTTGGCAATATGCATTAAAAACTATATATAATATGCTATACTGTAAAATATGATCGAAAATAAAGAAATTATCATGCAAGCCAGTGGTTGTGTCGAGTATTTTTAAAAAGTTTAGTGGATTTAAGTTAATCCGCAGACATTATTTCATGTATGAAGTAAAATAAAAAAAAAAGCTAGTATTATAGTGAAAATGAATCGAGTATGCTGGGTTAAATCAACAACCCAGTTTGCTTGGTAAAATGAACCCAAATTGGGTTGTTTTTAACCCAGTGTTTTTTAGAGTGTGATAAGTGCTCATTGTCACAGTTGTAAACACGACAACTTTCTTTTTCCATGAGGAGGTTTGGCATCACGCCGTCTTTGTTTCCGGAGGACCGTTAAAGAACGCGACACACACATCTCCCAGACATCTGCTGTGTTCGAAATCGCCCCCATACCGTCATTCACTATTCCCTACATTTCTCCACTAATATAGTCCACTAAAGGAGTGAACGAAAACGAGTGAGTGAATTCAGACACTGAGTGCACCGGGAAGGCTCTCGCTTTTTCATAGTTTGTGCGTGCCGTTTAATAATTATTTGAAACGTAGCAAACTGGCAGCTCCAGTAGTAATGAAAAGATTTATCTTGAACTCTGCCATGGAAACTAGCATGTATAAACTGTAATTAAAGAATTTAATAATCAATTAAAAAGGAATTTATACCTGTATGATATAACGCTAGACCAGCACGGTTTGGAAAATGGATGGATGATTGATTCAGCAGCGGCGCCATCTCCTGGCGAGACGCGGGAATTCATTCACATTGCATTATGGGTATTCTCTAGCTAGCCGCTGAGCGTACATCAGTTGTACACTCGTTATTGCGGTGCATTGTGGGATTGAATGAGTGCACTCAATAACGTTCACTATGGTTTCGGACACCACTACAAATGGCTGTCCCCTCAAATAGTGCCCTATTTGAGGGAATACGGGGCGATTTCAGACACAGCCATCCTGTAGAATTCAGATGACGACTTCGAAACACCTGAAGTGTTTCCAAATTGGTGTGGCATATGCATCAGGCGTTCAGCCAGCGGTCCACCGACCCTAAACCTAACCGATATAGTGTTAACAATAGCAACCATGCCATTTTAGTGTGTGTGCTCTTTTATCGTGACTCGTGTTTCACAGGAGTGCAATGCTGTACTAGGTGAGCTATCTAATAAGTTTACACCAGAACAGGCATACAACACGTACACGTACAACATGTTCCTGGATTACCATCTCTGTTGATCCTGGAACTATGTTCCAATCAACCAATCAGATTTGAGGGACAAGTTTACAGTTTATGTCAAGTTTAGGCTTATGACCAGGGTTAGGTTTTTTCACTAATTCGCCTATTATTTCCTTTGATATTAGGGATAAGTTATGGGGTTAGAATTAGGGGTAGGGATAGGTTTAGGACAAAATTTCTGACAGGAATGTTGTTCCAGGATCAATTAAATATATTGACCCAGCAACATGTCTTACTTGGTAAAATCACAGTGACCATGCTAAAAGAGTTTTGAGGTCATAACATCGCACAGTATTGTGCAAGGAATCATGTGAAAATAAGTCTTCATTAATCAGTAATCTGCCCTTATAATAGTAATTTGTGTGAAAAGGAATAATAATTGTTGGTGTTTTACTTTTTTGCCACAAGTGAATGTATTTTCCACAAAAATGTAGTTAGAGGTATGTTTTCCCAAATTGCAAACTTTCTGAATTTGAAGATCAAGGTAAATTGTACTTAATTTGCAACATGCAAGTATCTTCTGTTGCTTCCGTAGGGCAGTACTAAGCCTAAAACGGAGTGTCTATTTTCACCAAGTGCAAATAGCGTGCCTTGTTGGTAAGTGCTATTCGCACTAGCTCCGCCTAACAATGCCTGTTTGGGAAAAACAAGATTAAAAAATTAAGGGGTGTATTTTAATTTTTTCAGTGGCGTAGTGAGTAAAGCATAAGGCTTAAAGATCTAGGTTTTGACGCGATCAATGCGAGTTCGAATCCGCCTTTTGCCGAGCTCGCTCTTCTCCCTTTTGCCATCACATATCACATTGGAAAGGCATTTACTTTCAATAGAAATTAAGAAAATTTCCTTCTAAAAGTGGAAATAAATTGCCTAACGAAATGTTTAATAATAATAAAAGCATTTATTGGGTAGGGTTAGGGATAGGTGTAGGGAGGGCTTTTATTGTCCCATTAAGGTGGCCTCCATTTAATAATTTTAATAAATATAATCATTTACACTCTGTTATTATTGCATCCTGTTAATGTACAACAATACTGAGGTGCAAATAGTATGTATCCGTCAAAATAAAGTATAAATAGCATCTAATTACTATTTACACATATTGCAAAGAACTGCTACTTTTACATGGTGTAAATAGAATATATCACTATTTTCACTTAGTAAATAACATCTACAGCTATTTGCACTTAGTGTAAATATCATCTATCGCTAAGAAAATATGTTATTTTAACTTAGTGCAAATAGCCACTGCCAAATTAAAATAATTGATATTTAAACAAAATAAGAAAAATTGTTCAAAAATGTTCAATGTTTCCTTCTGGAGCATCAGCGAATGTTTGAACCTTTTTTAATAGTTGTGTTTGAGTCCCTCAATCGTCACTGCTGGAAAGGGTTCAAATATGCAAAAGATGCTGAAAAACTGAAGACTTTTCAGGACCTGGAGGATTTTTCTGAAGAGCACTGGACAGTTTAACTGCTCAGGACAAACAAAAAACTCAAGAACAACCATCACAAAACACACACACAGCCGTGGATCATCCAGGGAACGACACACAGTATTAAGAATCAAGGGTTTGAACGGGGTTTTTTTTGTTTTGTGGACTATATGTAAACATCTTTTATGTAAAATATCTTATTCAGGACAGTACTAAATAAAAAATAACATGCATTTGTATGATCTCTCTTATTTTGTTAAACTTATTCACAGATTCTGCCAGGGGTATTTAAACTTTTGAGCACAACTAATATACATATATATATATATATATATATATACACACATAATATATATGTCCTGAGCAGTTATATATATATACTGTATGTATGTATGTATATATGCTTATGTCATCCTCCACTCTTTCTAAGCTGTAGGTAACATGAGCAGGTTCAGCTGTCTTTATTGCTGTCTGAGAATCATGACCACTGAATTACAAGCAGCTGTGCTGATATTATATACACTGGCCACAAAACAGCAGCTGTGCACACCAAGACATATCCTCAATACATGGTGTGTAAAGCTGGCACTGTATAACCTCTGACTCAGTCTTATGGATTTAAGGAGAACGGTTGGCTAGGAAAGAAAACGTGTTTGTTTTCGGTGCTGAAAAGCTCAGTCTTTATTTTCAGGCTACATTAAACTGAAATGTGTTGTGATTATTACTGTTGCTCCACTTGGTGGCTTTGGCACCTCATTTGGCCAGAATTATGCTGAGTAATTTTTGTCTTATCTGTTATTTTACTCAAAAAAGCGGGGGAAAAATAAATAAATTCATACATACAACACTTAAATAAAGCTCCTGATGAGCACATTTTAACGCTCGGCATAAAGTCAAACATATCAACTGTCCTGAAATCATAATTAAGACAAATGCCTCATTGATATTCTGACAGTTCTTAAAAATAAAACCTCAAGTATTTTAGAATAATCTTTTATAAACTCTTCATTTATAATAATTTACTATTATTTCTTAAGAATCAATATTATTTTAACAACACAGATTCACTCTGCTTTTTTTCTCTGCTGAATAAATCAATCAAAAATCAATAAATCTATTCAAATATCAGATATTTTGACAAGGCATTGATAGTTCAGATTGTAAAATGTCATGTTGTGGGACTCTCCAAAAACCAATGTTATATATGAATTATTAATTCAGTATATTTCTAAAAAATACTTAAATTTAAATTTAAATAATTGGGATTAAAATATATATACTTACATGCATTCAAAGTGTAAGGAAAATATGTTATTCGTTTTTACTTGATGGTTACACCACATGACATTTTTTAAAATCCAACATGAATTCAAAAACATTTCTAAGAACCTGGCACATTTAAAATCATTTAATCTTTGGACACTCTAATACTTTACAATAAGGTAATGAATTAACTAACAATAAGCAATACATTTTTTACAGCATTTATTAATATTTTCTATAATTACAAAAAAAAACTTTTTATTGTTAGTTCATGTTAGCTAAGGCCTGTTATATCATATTTACAGATAAAAGGTTTTATTTTATAAATGTAAATGTTGAAAATTTAATAAAAGCGTTCATTGTTATTTTATTCTAATGCAATTAAATAATGTTAACAAATGGGACCTTATTGTAAAGAGTTATATTTCATTGACCCAAACAAGTATTCTTCTTGAACCAGCTCTGACTTTAACCTACACTTACTTTTCCTGCTGGCATTAAAACTCTCTTTACTTATTCATAAAGACTTGCTTCTGCCCGTTCTTGACCCGAGAGCATGAGTAAGGAGGTGGTATTCTTCCAAATCTACATTTTTAATGCATGAATGAGTGAGATGTAACATGCAAACTGAATTTCTGAGAAATATAAAACATAATTTCACATGTTTACTGTAAATCAACGCTCACCCATTGGGTTTAATCCATTAATAATAACCGACTATGTTTACTATTAGATATTGAGAGTTCAAGCACAAGAAGACGTGAAAGCATTCGCGCACTGTCTGAGACGCGGCTTTCTGGGCACACTTCGGATGTTTGCACACTCAAAACTTCCCACGGCATGTGAGTAACAAACTGAGTTCACTTTTGCATCTTCTTGCACTTGAATATTTAAATTGGCAAGGCTTAAACTTTCTCTACGATGCATCACTGGCCCGTCAGCTGTCATTGACGTTTGTTTGCGTTCATGTTCTTACAACATTGCATTGCTAGCATTCATAAAAATGTTGCCGGACAGCTTGCGATTGACACATTTCATATACTCGCCAACGCCAATTTTTACTTGCATTTGGCGCTTGTTGAGTGTTAATTTCAGGCCCTGTATGTATGTATGTATGTATGTATATACATTTTTATTGTCACTATTATTATTTTTAGTGATTGTAACGTTGTATTGTTGGCAGTCTGTTCTTGGTTGGTTGGGGACAGACTAAAATTGTAAAAAAGCATGGTCTTTGTAGACTGACCCTTACGAAAAAGATGTTTATTCAAGTGAGCCATTAGTATACTTATTTTAAACAAAAAATAAGAAAGCATACTTCCAGTCTACTTTTTATGTACTTCTCAGAAATATACTTAAAATTGCACTTATGTATACTTGACTTATACTGACAGAAAGTATATTTGGCCTGTACATGTACTTAATCTTTTAATCGAGATATATTTAAAAGTATAATTAATTATTCTAAGTATACTTGGCTTGTAGATGTGTTCTTTCATTTTAAATGAGTATCCTATTAAATACTTTTTTCACATAGTTTCACATACAGTCTTATAAACTTACATTGTTTGAAAATATTGATTTATAAAGAAAACACACATGTTCCTAATTCTATCTGAATTCTTGTGTAGGCTAGTCCACTGGTGGTCGTATAGGATCAATGATTGAAATGAATGAATGAATGAGTCCACTGGTAGTGTACATAGGAATTTACTTCAAATCTACTTTACTCTTTCCTCGCCATTGACTGAATTTTCCCGTTATTCATGTTTCAATGTTATACGGTAGGGGGCACTATTACGCATCTTCTAGTACAGAATCTCTGGATCAAAACACAGGTGAAGAAGAAGCAGAAACAAGCGATTTAAGTTTGCTTATGCAAATATAAAACAACACAATCATCAAACATTAAGCAGAATAAGAATCAAAACTGCCTAACGTTACCGAATGAAACGTTAAACCCATGAAGAGAAAACGATGGAAATGGACTCGATCTACTCCATCTGTGTTTTGATCATCGTTCTGAATCCCATCCGGATGTAGTCTTTGACAAAAATGTTCTTGTTTTTTTATGAAACTTACCACATTTTATTGTCGATAAAAAGAATGCATGAAGCTAGAATAAAATCTTTTAAGATTAAATGAGTTAAAATAGAGTTAAAGGTATATTTAAAGTGCAAAAAATTATACAGTGGGGAGAACAAGTATTTGATACACTGCCGATTTTGCAGGTTTGCCCACTTACAAAGCATGTAGAAGTCTGTAATTTTGATCATAGGTACTCTTCAACTGTGAGAGACGGAATCTAAAACAAAAATCCAGAAAATCACATTGTATGATTTTTAAATAATTAATTTGCATTTTATTGCATGACATAAGTATTTGATCACCTACCAACCAGTAAGAATTCCGGCTCTCACAGACCTGTTAGTTTTTTTTTAAGAAGCCCTCCTGTTCTCCACTCATTACCTGTATTAACTGCACCTGTTTGAACTCGTTACCTGTATAAAAGACACCTGTCCACACAGTCAATCAAACAGATTCCAACCTCTCCACAATGGCCAAGACCAGAGAGCTGTGTAAGGACATCAGGGATAAAATTGTAGACCTGCACAAGGCTGGGATGGGCTACAGGACAATAGGCAAGCAGCTTGGTGAGAAGGCAACAACTGTTGGCGCAATTATTAGAAAATGGAAGAAGTTCAAGATGACAGTCAATCTCCCTCGGTCTGGGGCACCATGCAAGATCTCACCTCGTGGGGCATCAATGATCATGAGGAAGGTGAGGGATCAGCCCAGAACTACACGGTAGGACCTGGTCAATGACCTGAAGAGAGCTGGGACCACAGTCTCAAAGAAAACCATTAGTAACACACTACGCCGTCATGGATTAAAATCCTGCAGCGCACGCAAGGTCCCCCTGCTCAAGCCAGCGCATGTCCAGGCCTGTCTGAAGTTTGCCAATGACCGTCTGGATGATCCAGAGGAGGAATGGGAGAAGGTCATGTGGTCTGATGAGACAAAAATAGAGCTTTTTGGTCTAAACTCCACTCGCCGTGTTTGGAGGAAGAAGAAGGATGAGTACAACCCCAAGAACACCATCCCAACCGTGAAGCATGGAGGTGGAAACATCATTCTTTGGGGATGCTTTTCTGCAAAGGGGACAGGACGACTGCACCGTATTGAGGGGAGGATGGATGGGGCCATGTATCGCGAGATCTTGGCCAACAACCTCCTTCCCTCAGTAAGAGCATTGAAGATGGGTCGTGGCTGGGTCTTCCAGCATGACAACGACCCGAAACACACAGCCAGGGCAACTAAGGAGTGGCTCCGTAAGAAGCATCTCAAGATCCTGGAGTGGCCTAGCCAGTCTCCAGACCTGAACCCAATAGAAAATCTTTGGAGGGAGCTGAAAGTCCGTAATGCCCAGCGACAGCCCCGAAACCTGAAGGATCTGGAGAAGGCCTGTATGGAGGAGTGGGCCAAAATCCCTGCTGCAGTGTGTGCAAACCCGGTCAAGAACTACAGGAAACGTATGATCTCTGTGATTGCAAACAAAGGTTTCTGTACCAAATATTAAGTTCTGCTTTTCTGATGTATCAAATACTTATGTCATGCAATAAAATGCAAATTAATCACTTAAAAATCATACAATGTGATTTTCTGGATTTTTGTTTTAGATTCCGTCACTCACAGTTGAAGTGTACCTATGATAAAAATTACAGACTTCTACATGCTTTGTAAGTGGGCAAACCTGCAAAATCGGCAGTGTATCAAATACTTGTTCTCCCCACTGTATATAAATAGTAAACGATAAGTTTGATGTTATGTTATATACTTTATAACATAAAACTACGAAACTATAGTATAAAACTACTAATAGTTTACTGATTGTATACTTCAAAGTGTACTTTCACAAACTAAAAAATGTGCTACAAGTATTTTACTATAGCACACTTCTTTTTTGTAAGGGGGTTTCCGCAAAAAATGAACTGTTTTTAACATTGCTGATAATAAGATCCCTGTTTATATATATTTCTTAGAACAAAAAAAAATTCCTTGCCATGGCCCTGAAAGGAAGTTCAAAGGAAGCAGAGAAAATAGAAACACTCCAGAAATAAAATGTAGATGAAATATGAAGCCAGAGGCGACACTGAGAATATTATCACAGCAGATTGCGGGCTGACATGAAATGGTACGCAGTTTTCCTAGAGGTCATCACTCAGATGTACACTAAACTATCACACACACTCACACGGATCAGAGAGGTTGTTCGCAAGATTCAGGCATGACCTCCAGATACTGTGAGGTCGTGTTTCACTGTGGAGAGAGACGCAAGCTTCATCAAGCCGGATGATTATGAGAGCTCAGCTGATGATGGCTTTGCTGAGAGATTGATGTGGCTCTCGGGTTGTCGGCTATTAATAATTCCTTGCAAGAGTGGCGAGACCACAGCTCTGATTGGAATAGATTGGATTGGCCATCTGTGTGGTCGGCATGGTTACCGGAGTGTATCCTAGGTGTGATGTTTCTGTGTGTGAAGGGTTTGTGTTTCGCTAATCAAGTCATATGCTGCGTCCCAATTCGCATACTATCCGTCCTAAATAGTATTCGAAAATAGAATTAGTATGTCCCAAATCGTAGTATGTTGAAAAGAGTATTCCAAAGATATCTGGATAGTCTACTATTTCCGGTCAGAATTCAAAGTGCAGATCGACGCACACTCTAACGGCTAATATTACCCACAACCCATTGCAAGTTGGACGAGGATTCGATTAAAACTACAAACGCGGATAAAAAGTGTTAAAAAACTACAAACATGACGGATGTGCGAGTCTGACGGTTAAGTAGAGAGGTTTAGATAAAGGGGCTTGAGTGCTCAATTATCAGTATTTAACCTGACGAAAAGATATTTATTCAATATTATCCACATTATATTTCACCTGCAGCAGCATTGAGAACTTTTGTAATGATACGTTTGGTCATTAACTTTTAAATGCATCATTATATTTAAACTGCAAACACATGAGGAGTCTCTGCATTAAAGACCCACGAATGGCAGATCAACGTGCTACTACATTTCTCTCCGATACGGTAGGAAATTAAATTGAATGTGGAGGATTTTAACTGTGACGATGATTGACAGGGCAGTTTAAACGGTGACGGGATGCACGTAACTAAGCAACAGAGTCCGTTAAAGATGACTAAACTTGCATACTCTTCTGCTACACATTTAAAAGTATGTACTTTTTCTTCACAAAAAGAGTACATACTTTTAGGTCGTAGTATAAGTAAGCGAATTGGGACTCAGCAATAGTTTCATTCAAACAAGAAGATTATCATCCTTATGTCGTTGTAAACCTGTATGACTTTCTTTCTTCCTGTAGAACATGAATACAATTATTTTGAGAAATGTCTTTTTTGACCATACAATGGAAGTCAAAAACACCAACATTCTTCAAAACATCGTTTGTCATATTTCACATGTGTTTGCGTTTGGGTGAGTTAATAAAGCACTTCGGTTCACTGGTGTTCATTCAGGTTTCAGTTGTTTGTTTGGCTTTTAGTAGTGATGGGGAGTCGACTCCAAAAGAGTCGATTCCTCGACTCTGAATAGCCCCAGAGTTGGGGTCGACTCCAGCACAGGAAGCGACTCTCGGTTTCGACTCTGTTGCTGTGTCCGAAATCGCTCACTTGTTTAGTGATTCTCTAATCCCTATATAGTACATGGCAGTTAAGTGCACTATATAAGCAAGGAGAGAATGAAATGGAAAAATCGAGGAAATCGGACACTGATGTAGTACACCGCGTCAGAGAGCTGTCGCAGAAACTTTGTAACACATATTTATCCTACATGTACTGTAGCTCACTTTAGAAATAGATAACAGTCATAGTGACTTTAGTTTGTAATTATACATAGGCTTCCTCCATGCTAGCTTTAGTTTAATTGATGGTATATTAATACAATAAATAGATATAGATTTGGTTTTCCATGGTTAACCTTGTGTTCATAACCATTAAACTAACCATGAATCATAAACTCACATCAAGAATAAACACATCAATAAGTGTACATTATTGTATGTGTTTTAGTATTTATCTTTAACTCACCTTTTAAGATAATGATCATGTGCACTTAGCGCTATCACTCGACAACAGCTGTTTTTCGTGACTTTTTCCTCTGTAAAATTAGCTATCGGCAACAGCTAGGTAGCAACGTTGATAGCCACTCATCAAGTCACCGCTAAATTGGACTAATTTGGACGATTGGACTCCTACAGTGGGAGTCGGGAATCGGAGTCGACTCCAAAAAACCTGGAATCGAACACCCCTAGCTTTTAGGAATGACAGCGCACTGCTGTCAGGTAAGGAGTGAGATGGATTGATTGATTTATAACTATTTTTATTTTCACAAACAAATGTAATTCCCCTTACAAAAAAAATAGATATACTTCAAGTTCATTTTATTAAGTGTATATATATATATATATATATATATATATATATATATATATATATATATATATATATATATATATATATATATATATATACACACACACATACATACATACATACACACAAACCCAATTCCAAAAAAGTTGGGACACTGTACAAATTGTGAATAAAAACAGAATGCAATGATGTGGAAGTTTCAAATTTCAATATTTTATTCAGAATACAACATAGATGACATATCAAATGTTTAAACTGAGAAAATATCATTTTAAGGGAAAAATAAGTTGATTTTGAATTTCATGGCATCAACACATCTCAAAAAAGTTGGGACAAGGCCATGTTTACCACTGTGTGGCATCCCCTCTTCTTTTTATAACAGTCTGCAAACGTCTGGGGACTGAGGAGACAAGTTGCTCAAGTTTAGGAATAGGAATGTTGTCCCATTCTTGTCTAATACAGGCTTCTAGTTGCTCAACTGTCTTAGGTCTTCTTTGTCGCATCTTCCTCTTTATGATGCGCCAAATGTTTTCTATGGGTGAAAGATCTGGACTGCAGGCTGGCCATTTCAGTACCCGGATCCTTCTACGCAGCCATGATGTTGTAATTGATGCAGTATGTGGTCTGGCATTGTCATGTTGGAAAATGCAAGGTCTTCCCTGAAAGAGACGACGTCTGGATGGGAGCATATGTTGTTCTAGAACTTGGATATACCTTTCAGCATTGATGGTGCCTTTCCAGATGTGTAAGCTGCCCATGCCACACGCACTCATGCAACCCCATACCATCAGAGATGCAGGCTTCTGAACTGAGCGCTGATAACAACTTGGGTTGTCCTTGTCCTCTTTAGTCCGGATGACATGGCGCCCCAGTTTTCCAAAAAGAACTTCAAATTTTGATTCGTCTGACCACAGAACAGTTTTCCACTTTGCCACAGTCCATTTTAAATGAGCCTTGGCCCAGAGAAAACTCCTGCGCTTCTGGATCATGTTTAGATATGGCTTCTTTTTTGACCTATAGAGTTTTAGCCGGCATCGGCGAATGGCACGGTGGATTGTGTTCACTGACAATGTTTTCTGGAAGTATTCCTGAGCCCATGTTGTGATTTCCATTACAGTAGCATTCCTGTATGTGACGCAGTGCCGTCTAAGGGCCCGAAGATCACGGGCATCCAGTATGGTTTTCCGGCCTTGACCCTTACGCACAGAGATTGTTCCAGATTTTCTGAATCTTTGGATGATATTATGCACTGCAGATGATGATAACTTCAAACTCTTTGCAATTTTTCTCTGAGAAACTCCTTTCTGATATTGCTCCACTATTTTTCGCCGCAGCATTGGGGGAATTGGTGATCCTCTGCCTATCTTGACTTCTGAGAGACACTGCCACTCTGAGAGGCTCTTTTTATACCCAATCATGTTGCCAATTGACCTAATAAGTTGCAAATTGGTCCTCCAGCTGTTCCTTATATGTACATTTAACTTTTCCGGCCTCTTATTGCTACCTGTTCCAACTTTTTTGGAATGTGTAGCTCTCATGAAATCCAAAATGAGCCAATATTTGGCATGACATTTCAAAATGTCTCACTTTCAACATTTGATATGTTATCTATATTCTATTGTGAATAAAATATAAATTTATGAGATTTGTAAATTATTGCATTCCTTTTTTATTCACAATCTGTACAGTGTCCCAACTTTTTTGGAATCGGGTTTGTATATATATACACTGCCCGGCCAAAAAAAATATCGCTGTTTGGATTTAAATTGGCAAATGCTTAAGGTTCAATGATTGGATCATTATTGCATTGATTTTTGTGTTTCTAGCATGTTATATGTTTGGCAACAGTTCTTCCAACCCTAATTGATGGAGTGTGTAGCTTTTCATTTCTTAAACAACTATGTAGGATGACACATCATGGCCATATTCTAGGATAACAATGTCAAGATTCATCAGGCTCAGATTGTGAAAGAATGGTTTGGAGGGAGCATGAAGAATCATTTTCACACATGAATCGGCACCTCTGAGTCCAGACCTTAAATTGTGCTGGAGGAGACTTTACAGAGTGCTGGACTCTTGCACTGACAATACAAGATCTAGACCAAAAACTGATGCACCTCTTGATGGAAAGAACATCACAGCATTTAGTTGTTCCAATTTAACAGACTTTAAGTATACCAATTTATAGTGTCACAAATACATTTAGTTATACTAAAGTACATACGAATAAATTGTGCTTAAGTATACTATTTTTTCACTGGGGATAACATTCTAGAAACATAAAAATCACTGCAATAATGATCCAATCATTGACTCTTAAGCATTTGCCAATTTGAATCCAAACAGCGACTTTTTTTGGCCAGGCCTATAAAAAGTATACTTAATGTAGTAAGTAGCCTATACTAATATCAATGTACTAGTAGTATACTTGTAAGTGTACTACTTCAATACTACTTAGGACTAAATTGGCCCACTTTTTAGTGTATAAAAGTATACTTTTAAGTACACAACTAGTTCACAACTAAGTTTTTTGTTTGTACTGCGACTATACAATAAGTGCATTTATAGGTATACTGATAGTTTACTATACTGCTTTTAAACTAAAAAATAAGAAAGTATACTTTCAGTCTACTTTTTATGTACTTCTCAGAAATTTACACTCAATTTACACTTCTAAAATTACACTCAAGTATACTTGACTTATACTGACAGAAAATAATAAAAGGCCCAGATATACTCACGGCAAAGTTCTTTTTCGTTCTTCGCTTAGGGGTAAAACGAATTTTCGAAATACCAGTGGTATGCTGTTAGCAAACATCAGACGCCGCCCACACTGATGAGAGCGACGTTTAGATGAATATGTAAATATGTGCTGCACGCTTTCCTCTCAATAACAAAATAAACACCAACAAAATTGAGAAAACAGCAAGCATTTTTTTTTTTATAAAGCATAAGAAAAGCATCTGATCATAGCAACGTGGATATGTTTGCACAAGCTCTGTAGTTTGGCACTCTAGTAAAGTCACGTCACATTTATTTATATATCACTTTATACAATAGATTAAAATCAAGCAGCTTTACCATATTAAACATGAAAAACAGTGTCATTGTCTTGTTTCATCAGAAATACAACTTCATTTTCTGCTATAAAGCAGCTCTCCAGTGTGTTCATGTTTTCATTCTCGGACGTCTGACCTCGACGGACTGAACAAGAGAAATTAAGCAGAAAATATTTTGACATGAAAGAAGGCGGAGCCTCAGCGCACTCCTACTTATTATGTAATCGCTACGGACCAATGGTAGTACAAAGGTGTTTACCAAACTTTTCCAGAAACTCCCAAAACAAACTTCAAACGAACTTCGTTTTGGCCTAATTTTTTTGTTCAAAATGACGTTACATCAGTTCGTTCTTCGATTCCGCTTGAAGTATATTGAGGCCTTAAAGGCACAATATGTAATTTTCGCCACTAGAGGTCGCTTATTCAAAACGAAGGCGTTGCTTGTCGATGTCATGAATGAGCGTGGATATATGCAATAATAACATATAAATAGTAAACTATAAGTATGATATTAAGTTCACTTAAAGAAAAATTACATGTATACTTGCAGTATAAAACTACTAAACTAGTACTAAAGTGTACTTTCATAAACTAAAAAATGTGCTACAAGTATTTAACTAGTAAACTATCAGTATACCTATAAGTTCACTTAGTAGTATAGTTGCAGTACAAACGAAAACCTTTGTTCTAAACTAGTTGTGTACTCAAAGTTTACTACTGTTACACTTAAAGTGTACTTAAAAGTATACTTTTATACACTTAAAAAGTGGGCCACTTTAGTCTCAAGTAGTATTGAAACAGTACACTTACAAGTATACTTCTAGTACATTGATATTAGTATACTTACTACATAAAGTATACTTAAAAATATACTTGGACTTTACTTGAGTATACTTAATAATTTGTGACCCTGGACCACAAAACCAGTCATAAGTCGCACGGGTATATTTGTGGCAATAGCCAACCATACATTGTATGGGTCAAAATTATCGATTTTTCTTTTATGCCAAAAATCATTAGGATATTAAGTAAAGATCATGTTCCATGAAGATATTTTGTACATTTCCTACCGTAAATATATCAAAAATGTATTATTAGTAGTAATATGCATTGCTAAGGACTTCATTTGGACAACTTTAAAGGCCATTTTCTCAATATTTAGATTTTTTTTTTTTGCACCCTCAGATTCCAGATTTTCAAATAGTTGTATCTCGGACAAATATTGTCCTGTCATAACCATACATCAATGGAAAGCTTATTTATTCAGCTTTCAGATGATGTATAAATCTCAATTTAAAAAAAATGACACTTATGACTGGTTTTGTGGTCCAGGGTCACAAATCAACTTGAAGTATACTTATTTAAGGGTTGTTTTATATACTGTCTTATAAACTTAAATAGTTTGAAAATACTGATTTGTAAGAAAACAGATATGTTCCTAATTCTGACTATCATGAATTTTTGTGTAGGCTAGTCCACTGGTAGTGTACATAGGAATTTATTTCAGATCTACTTAAAGTACAGTTAAAGGTATATTTCAAGTATAAAAAAACAATACCTAAATAGGAACGTAGTAGTATACTTACTGTACAATAATAACATCTATTAAACTATAAGTATGATATTAAGTTCACTTAAAGAAAACTTACATGAATACTTGCAGTATAAAACTACTAAACTACTACTAAAGTGTACTTTCATAAACTAGAAAATGTGCTACAAGTATTTGACTAGTAAACTATCAGTATACCTATAAGTTCACTTGTAGTATAGTTGCAGTACAAACAAAAAACTTAGTTGTGTACTCAAAGTTTACTACTGTTACACTTAAAGTACACTATACTTTTATACACTAAAAAGTGGGCCAATTTAGTCCTAAGTAGTAGTGAAGACTTACAAGTATACTTCTAGTACATTGATATTAGTATACTTACTAGCTACATAAACTTAAATATACTACATATAAATATACTACATATACTTGAACTTTACTTGAGTATACTTAATAAAATTAACTTGAAGTATACTTATTTTTGTAAGGGCCGTTCTTAAAAGAACAGCATTTCTTTGAAACAGAAATATTTTGTAACATCATAAAAGTCTTTTTTGATCAACTTTTGGAAGTGTATCTCGGTTTCCACAAAAATATGAAGCAGCACAACTGTTTTCAACACTGATAATAATCAGAAATGTTTCTTGAGCAGCAAATCGGCATATTAGAGTGATTTCTGAAGGATCATGTGACAATTCAGCTTTGATCACAGGAATAAATTACATTTTAAAATATATCCAAACATATATTTTACTGTACTGTAAAAATGTTTTTACTGTATTTTGATCAAATAAATGCAGCATTGATGAAACATTAAAACATCTTAATTATTCCAAACATTTGATCTGTAATGTACATATACAGATTCAGATGTGACAACAATGCACAGCATCAAATTAGGATTCATTACAAGTGTCATATTTGATTACAATAGGTGTCAGTAAGGTATGTTTCCTGCATCAAATTATTATACTCCATTAGTCTGTCCATAGACACTTGCTCTTTTCCGTCTTCATGCGAGGGCAAACTCTTCTTGGCAGAGTGGGTCTTTTTCTCTGCAAATACAGTGCATTTTGAATAGTAATTATCTATAAGTATGAACGTGATATAAAAATCTGTTGCTCTCTTACCACTTGGGGAGAGAGTGAACAAGGAGCAAGTTGCCTTGGCAACCGTAAAGACTTGTATGCTCATTCAAAGCGGCAAATTAGATTTTTGTTGCCAACTGGGTTCGTTTGCACAGACTTCACCAGCTGATGAGCTTCTATTACTGCTTGTTCAATATCTTTTGAGATGTCAAGAGGAAATCCAATACAGAAGGCCTGTGACTTTGTGTGGACTGAATAGAGAAAGACAGAGAATGTTCTATATTTGTCAAGCTTGAAAATCTTGTACCAATTCCACCAGATGGATTGAACAATAAGAGCAGAAGCCACGAACAGTCCACACAATGGGCTGTGCAATAATTCACATTAATGCCTTGCTATACAAATTAAGCTTATGTTTTAGGTTATATAAGGTGTCGGATTGCTAAATTGCTTAACTATGCTTGATTTGCCATTTGATATCATGTGTTCTTATGTCTGATTTATGGCATGGAAGCTTAACGCCATTAAATGTTTTCAAAGGTCATAGTCTGATTAATCACCTTCAGAATTTGATTGACACTCTAATATAAGGATGGCGCCTGTGAGACTTGTTTCTGAAAATGTGATCTGACACATTTCATTCGGATAAGTCCTCTAGACTGCATTTGCCATGCAATTATGCTTTTTACCCATGGTTCATTGCCTCTGTTTAATTTGTATCCACTCAGCTGTAGTATGGGGGATGGATGGGGAATTAATAGTGACTTAAAAATGTTTAAACTATGTTTTAACTTTTATGACTTTCTTTTCTCAATCTTTAGCAGAATGTTCATGTTGTTCTTTTCCAATCAATGATAGTAAAGAATGATCAGGGGCTGTAAAGTCATCTATCTACCTATCTATCTATCTATCTTCTATCTATCTATTTATGTATCTATCTATCTATCTATCTATCTATCTATCTATCTATCTATCTATCTATCTATCTATCTTCTATCTATCTATCTATCATCCGTCCGTCCATCCGTTGTTACAAATTGGCTTATATTTTAAAGTGTTACCATTTCATACAAATCCAAACAATCACGCTAAAAGATGGCCAGTTATTGATGCTCTGGTCATCTTTAAGTATCTACACAAAGGCCATAGGATTTAAATTAGACGCATATGTATAGGCTATTGTATACTGTTATTTGCTTCTATTTTAGAGCACTTGATAATTATCTAATCAAAATAACAAAATATGTATTTAGAGTGACGATAAAAAAATAACTGAAGTCTGATGCGTTTCTGATTTGTTTATATGTTTTTGTCAGCTGCATGAACATATCAATTTGCTTTCTCATGTCACTAACTTTAAATAAGCAACTTAGCTGGATAACGAATGCATTAAAGCGACCAGCTGGATATAAACTAATTTGGGTCGGCCATGCGTGTGTTTTTGTCACATTGTTTTAACCACTTGAGGTACTAATGTTAGCGTCCTCTCAACCTCGTCAACAAATTATTTACTTTTTAATGATGTGAAAACATGCAGGCAGGAATGTCATTGGAGTTGGGGAGTTGGGGGTTGTGGATGGTTATTGTATGATGACTGAAATCACGAAATGGCCTTAAACAGTTACTAAAACTGCAAACAGAGATTGTCTTGTTATAGGGAGATGAGAGGGTCTGTATCTCTTACCACTGGAGAAAGCGTAACGGCTAACTTGGATCACGTGCGGTACCTCTCAGCCTATCGTGTAATGGCAGACATCAGTGCTGTTCAAAGTTTTATCAGTCAGTTACAGTTTACGTTAATCAATTTCTTGTGGATTAGCGCGTTGGTCTTGTGAATAAATGTTCTATATTTGGTGTTATATCACTAGTAAACATACAGTAGGACTGCAATGTTTGTGGAATCTGCTTTACTGTGGAAAAAAGAGCAACGACAGGAACACACATACAGGAGCAACGACTGATACACAACAACTGAAGCTCAGAGGCAAAGCCACTAGATGACAATCCTGCAACCATTAGCCAAAAAAGCATAACGGCTAATGCTAATGCTGGTACGCAAGAAAGGACATGTTCAACATGTTTTATGCTAAACAATACATTTGTTGGGAAAGATATGTAGATTTTACTAGGATAAAAAGGTTATTTTATAAGAGAAGGCAGAGAAGGAAATGTCGCGACAGGTAGGACTTATTTACGGCATTACCATAGTTTTTAATAGTAATATTGAGTGATATTGTACATTGTCTTAAGAAAGTAGAAAATACCGGTGTTTTCTTTCTTTGGCTTTCAGGTTTTACCAGTTATGATAAGACTTGAATGGTAATGACCTAACTGCATGTATGCACGTGACGCTGATATTATGGATTTTAATGAATAAAGAGAAAATGAATAATTTAATTATTGTGTTATATTGTACACTCACCTAAAGGATTATTAGGAACACCATACTAATACTGTGTTTGACCCCCTTTCGCCTTCAGAACTGCCTTAATTCTACGTGGCATTGATTCAACAAGGTGCTGAAAGCATTCTTTAGAAATGTTGGCCCATATTGATAGGATAGCATCTTGCAGTTGATGGAGATTTGTGGGATGCACATCCAGGGCACGAAGCTCCCGTTCCACCACATCCCAAAGATGCTCTATTGGGTTGAGATCTGGTGACTGTGGGGGCCATTTTAGTACAGTGAACTCATTGTCATGTTCAAGAAACCAATTTGAAATGATTCGAGCTTTGTGACATGGTGCATTATCCTGCTGGAAGTAGCCATCAGAGGATGGGTACATGGTGGTCATAAAGGGATGGACATGGTCAGAAACAATGCTCAGGTAGGCCGTGGCATTTAAACAATGCCCAATTGGCACTAAGGGGCCTAAAGTGTGCCAAGAAAACATCCCCCACACCATTACACCACCACCACCAGCCTGCACAGTGGTAACAAGGCATGATGGATCCATGTTCTCATTCTGTTTACGCCAAATTCTGACTCGGTGGGGTCTTCTGCTGTTGTAGCCCATCTGCCTCAAGGTTGTGCGTGTTGTGGCTTCACAAATGCTTTGCTGCATACCTCGGTTGTAACGAGTGGTTATTTCAGTCAAAGTTGCTCTTCTATCAGCTTGAATCAGTCGGCCCATTCTCCTCTGACCTCTAGCATCAACAAGGCATTTTCGCCCACAGGACTGCCGCATACTGGATGTTTTTCCCTTTTCACACCATTCTTTGTAAACTCTAGAAATGGTTGTGCGTGAAAATCCCAGTAACTGAGCAGATTGTGAAATACTCAGACCGGCCCGTCTGGCACCAACAACCATGCCACGCTCAAAATTGCTTAAATCACCTTTCTTTCCCATTCTGACATTCAGTTTGGAGTTCAGGAGATTGTCTTGACCAGGACCACACCCCTAAATGCATTGAAGCAACTGCCATGTGATTGGTTGATTAGATAATTGCATTAATGAGAAATTGAACAGGTGTTCCTAATAATCCTTTAGGTGAGTGTATGTTGTTTAATGAAAATAAAAAAATCAAGTATTCTTTCTATCGCTGCCAGGCTGTGTTGTAATGATTTATGACTCTGTTGTGAGCCTAATGATGATGATATAACGCTTTTTAATGAATGAAGGTAAAACAATACATATAATTAATTAATTAAATATGTATTAAATTACAATTAAGTTTTTAGTGTACTCTTAAATGTGGTAATGCGCCCTGCAGTGACTAATTTGCAGCTAATAGAGATATACACGCTCTTTTTTTCCACAGTAAAGCAGATTCCACAAAAATGCAGTCCTACTGTACCTTTACTAGCAATATAACACCAAATATAGAACATTTATTCACAAGACCAACTATGGCGACAAACAAGGTACAAGACAAAACAGGAACCAAACACAGGAAGTGAACACAGAAACAATGGGAACTAAGAATGCACTTCAACATAAAAGTCCTTACAAAACACAAGACAGCAGCTGGGCTGGAGCGGACTCTGGAGTGGGCTCGGGACTGAACTCTGGGACGTGAGCGGGCTCGGGACTGGACTCTGGGACGTGAGCGGGCTCGGGACTGGACTCTGGGACGTGAGCGGGCTCGGGACTGGACTCTAGGACGTGAGCGGGCTCGGGACTGGACTCTGGGACGTGAGCGGGCTCGGGACTGGACTCTGGGATGTGAGCGGGCTCGGGACTGGACTCTGGTCAGGGGCTGGAGCCATCACTGGACTTTGGTCAGGGGCTGGAGCCATCACTGGACTCTGGCATTTTCTCTGGGACCACATGACCAAGAAGCTCTGAGGCAGACGGGCTTGGAAGTGCTGAAGCAGGGTTTTGGAGCGTGGGTCTTGGGATGCAGGCTGCTCGTGCTGAGATCAGGGGAGTGTCTGCTAAACTGGAGGCTAATCTCACATGCCAAAAAAAACACTTTAGTTGCTTCAGACATACAGTTCTTGACAGCCGGAGACTCTGGCATGACGTCCACATTGTCTGGAGACTCAGGCATGGCGGCCATGATGGCTGGAGACTCTGGCGTGGTGGCCATGGCGGCTGGAGACTCTGAAGTGGCGGCCATGGAGGCTGGAGACTCTGGAGTGGCGGCCATGGAGGCTGGAGACTCTGGAGTGGTGGTCATGGCGGCTGGAGTCTCTGGAGTGGCGGCCATGGCGGCTGGAGACTCTGGCATGGCGGCCATGGCGGCTGGAGACTCTGGTGTGGCGGCCATCTTGGCTGGAGACATTGGCGTGGCGGCCATCTTGGCTAAAGACTTGGCGGCCATGTCGTGAAGAGGCTGAGGTGTGGTGGTCATGTCGTTCAGTCTCAGTGCCAAGACAATATAATATTCTAAAGTCCAATAAGGGTCGTTCAGTGGCATGATTGAGTGGCTCAGATAGCCCCCCTCTAAAAAAAAACATGAGACATACCGTGTCTATCGTGGTGAGATGTGCCAGTTCAATAAAGTCTCGAACATAGTCCTTGATCTGGCAGTCTCCCTGACGGAAACGCATTATTTGTGCTGCTGGATTCATGGTTGGTCGGTTGTTCTGTAACGTGTGAGCAGGCATGAGACGGAGCGAGAATACAAATGCAAGCACAAAAGTTTATTAAAAAAAACATGAACACAGACAGTCCAAGAACAGGAGTATAATCCACAGAGAGCAGGCAGGAGAGCAACGACAGGAACACACATACAGGAGCAACGACCGACACACAACAACTGAAGCTCAGAGGTTTAAATAGACAGGTTAACAAGGGGCTGACAAGGGACAGGTGTAGGTGATTTGATGTCATGGGAACTGAAGAGGGTAACAATGGCGACAAACAAGGGCCGTTTCGCAATACCAAGTATGGGAACTTCGGACGTGCGTCCTTGGTAGTTTGAACTTGCCAAGTTCGACTCAGGAGAACAAACTCCCAAGGACAGGAGGACACAAGTCCGGTGATTCCTCAAGTGGAACAGCAGTGTTCTTGATAGTGTCACTCAGCTCGCTCTACTCCAGTTATCTCTGTGTATATTGTAGGCAACAATAAAACGAAATATGTCATAAAACACCACTGCCTCTTTTCATTTTCATTTAAAAAAATCTTAAACATATTAATAGCCACACAAATGTGTTTCAGGCAATGCGTACCTTGATTAAAAAAAAAAAAGTAAAAGGTATAAGAAGCTGTACAATAAGAAATAAAGCAAACAATTCGGTCAAACATGCAAATTCAGTGCTAGTAGGCTACAACGGTAAAGTTAAATAACCTAAATATATAAAGTTATGAAACTTCACTTTGCTCTCAGCAAAAACGATTTGCCAGGGAACAAATTATAGATTCACAAGACCAAAGACCGGCAGTTTGATATACACAAGACAAATTAAATCTCATGTTTAACCACTACAGAGACATCAGAGCCAGTGGCAAACGTCAGAAGGACTAGCCGAGGAAAGGCTGCTCTCGGCGGGGTTAATGAGCACTGAGCCCCCGGTGATCGACTGGATCTCACAACTCCGAAAACATCAGATCAAATTTTCAAATAGGCACTATCTTTATCAATAAACCACATATTTGAGCTTTAAACAAGCATTCCTGCCTGAAAAACTTTTAAAACTACAAACCCGATTCCAAAAAAGTTGGGACACTGTACAAATTGTGAATAAAAAAGGAATGCAATAATTTACAAATCTCATAAACTTATATTTTATTCACAATAGAATATAGATAACATATCAAATGTTGAAAGTTAGACATTTTGAAATGTCATGCCAAATATTGGCTCATTTTGGATTTCATGAGAGCTACACATTCCAAAAAAGTTGGGACAGGTAGCAATAAGAGGCCGGAAAAGTTAAATGTACATATAAGGAACAGCTGGAGGACCAATTTGCAACTTATTAGGTCAATTGGCAACATGATTGGGTATAAAAAGAGCCTCTCAGAGTGGCAGTGTCTCTCAGAAGTCAAGATAGGCAGAGGATCACCAATTCCCCCAATGCTGCGGCGAAAAATAGTGGAGCAATATCAGAAAGGAGTTTCTCAGAGAAAAATTGCAAAGAGTTTGAAGTTATCATCATCTACAGTGCATAATATCATCCAAAGATTCAGAGAATCTGGAACAATCTCTGTGCGTAAGGGTCAAGGCCGGAAAACCATACTGGATGCCCGTGATCTTCGGGCCCTTAGACGGCACTGCATCACATACAGGAATGCTACTGTAATGGAAATCACAACATGGGCTCAGGAATACTTCCAGAAAACATTGTCGGTGAACACAATCCACCGTGCCATTCGCCGTTGCCGGCTAAAACTCTATAGGTCAGAAAAGAAGCCATATCTAAACATGATCCAGAAGTGTAGAAGAAGGATCTGGGTACTGAAATGGCCAGCCTGCAGTCCAGATCTTTCACCCATAGAAAACATTTGGCGCATCAAAAAGAGGAAGATGCGACAAAGAAGACCTAAGACAGTTGAGCAACTAGAAGCCTGTATTAGACAAGAATGGGACAACATTCCTATTCCTGAACTTGAGCAACTTGTCTCCTCAGTCCCCAGACGTTTGCAGACTGTTATAAAAAGAAGAGGGGATGCCACACAGTGGTAAACATGGCCTTGTCCCAACTTTTTTGAGATGTGTTGATGCCATGAAATTTAAAATCAACTTATTTTTCCCTTAAAATGATACATTTTCTCAGTTTAAACATTTGATATGTCATCTATGTTGTATTCTGAATAAAATATTGAAATTTGAAACCTCCACATCATTGCATTCTGTTTTTATTCACAATTTGTACAGTGTCCCAACTTTTTTGGAATCGGGTTTGTACATTTTGTGACACAATAACAGTAGTACTTTTAAATTTCTCATCCGCTATTGGTGCTTGCTGGTTGGTGCGAGTCTGCGAGATGCATTCTGGGATACCTGTCTGTCTCAAGTCACCTCTCGATGCATCCTCGATAAAAGGGGCGGATCAAGGACACATCCGGGGATTTGAACTGTACTTGGCTAGATGTGAACTTTGAATTGGAACAGTACTTGGGCAGCGACTGATGACGTTTCACAAGTCCACGAGAACACAAGTACAGACAAGAACGCATATTGAGAAACGGCTAAGGTACAAGGCAAAACAGGAACAGGAACCAAACACAGGAAGTGAACACAGAAACAATGGGAACTAAGAATGCACTTCAACATAAAAGTCCTTACAAAACACAAGACACAGTACAGGGATCATGACAGTTTCATTGTCTGCAGCCTTGCATGTCAAAACAAACTCCATGAGGCGTCAGCGATAGTTTTTATTTCGCCTCTAGAGGCCGCTTTCACACTGTATAATGACAGTGGACCTTTCTTAGCCGCTCCAGCAACAGATTATCCGTATGGATTTTTGCAGAAAACCAATTGTTCCAGCAACAGGTTATCGTGCCGATTAATCTGCAAAACCGATCAATCGGTTGACCTCTACACTCTATTGCTCTTCCACAACAAGCAACTGTAAATTTTCACTGTACATGTAACATCTATTTCTAGAAAAATAAATGTATAAATGCAACTGTATTATACAGTACTTCTGTATCTGCTGCTGTTTAGGGTTGTGACTTTCCTCCACGTTCAAAAATGGTAGTGATTATGCTGGGCAAACTTGCTTCCAAACTTGATTGGTTCATTGATAAGATTGTGATTGCCATTTTATTTACAATAGCAGGCCATTTGCCAATTTAGCAGATATTATGTCATCCGTCCTTCGGATGAGACGTTAAACCGAGGTCCTGAGTCTCTGTAGTCATTAAAAATCCCAGGAAGTCCTCCTGGCCAAATTTGCCTATTGGCCTCTGTCCATCATGGCCTCCTAATCATCCCCATATGCTGATTGGCTTCATAACTCTGTCTCCTCTCCACCATAAGCTGGTGTGTGATGGGCGTTCTGGTGCAATATGGCTGCCGTCGCATCATCCAGGTGGATGCTGCACATTGGTGGTGGTTGAGGAGATTCCCCTCTTCTATATGTAAAGCGCTTTGAGTACCCAGAAAAGCGCTATATAAATGTAACAAATTATTATTATTATTATTACAAACAGATATTTATGGAATATACATGCATGTCTGACAGATTGTGACAGATCTTTTTTGCATGTGATTTTGCACTCACACAATAACAAAATGTTTAAAAGATGTGAAGGGCATGACTGATTTGATTGAGAATCAACTCATCAGTTTTAAACAGCAAGCCATGTGCATTTAGTTCCTGTGCAAAAATGCACATGCCAAAACGCATGCAATTTACTTAAATCAATAAGAAGATCTAATGTGAACAAGAAACTAATTGTTCAGAGATCTGAAGTTAAATCTCATTTGAGAATTGAGCCAAAGCCATTGAGGAAAAACTGTAATATGAATTGATAGAAAGGACAGACACTGATAAAATGGCACTGCTTTATAATATGTCGCCATCTTGTGGCACAATATATTTCGGTGTCTCTCAGGTCAGGTGACAAGCTTAACACAGTTACAAATAATTGCAAAAACCAACTAGATCATTTTAATTTAACTAGATAACCCTAACCCACAAGACAAGAAAGAAAAATTAAAAAATAAATAGATAAATGAATAAAAATGTATAAATAAAAATGTCAATAGGATGAAATAATACAGGGTAACATTATTAGTGTGAGACCTCACTCAAAAGAAGGGAAAAAAACATCCGGTCTGTTGGAGTATCTTCCATATCAGTGAAAAAGGGTTGCCAAGTTTTATAAAACAATTGACTTTTATTTCTTAAGTATGGTAATTATTTCAAAGGTACAAATTTGTTAACCCCACAAACTGATGTGGATAGAAGTATCAGATTTCCACTTCATTGCACTTCCTGGCAGTTATTAGCAACATTTCTGAGTTTTATGGTGTAACCTTGGCTAAGATTAGAATTTGTGTAATTACCCAATTGTCACACTTCTGGATCCATTGGGAAATTGACTCCATGGATATCAGAGAATATGTTACACTCGTCCACACCAAATGGTTATTCCCCATAAATTCAGAATGCAACACTTTATATATTGAAATGAAACATGAATATGTGGATGTGCTCCAAGTGTTATAAACTGTGAGTGATATAGACACATGGTCATCCACTAATGAGGGGCCACAGGGGACATATTTGTTACATTTCCCCTCATCAGTGTCACCATGGTTCCTCTCTGTTGTTGCTTGGCAACCGTTTCATCCTGCAATTGAAGCAAACATCAAAGACGTGACTTAAATCATCCAATTACACAATGGGATAATTTGAGTTGAAATAAAGTGATAGCCTCTCAGTATTCCATTTCATTATCACAATGAATTTATCAACATCAACAGTAATCATATTAGGATGCTCCTTCAAATATACAGTATATCCAGGACAATTAACCCTTTCAAAAATGTACCATGGTAAACATAGTTTCCTACAATAAGCTGTAATGAGGGGTGAGCTGGGATGAGCTGTAACACTAGGTTTAACCACTTACAGTAATCGTACAGGACGACCACCCTCTTGATGTGCCAGCAGAACTTATATGTCTCTGTTTAAAAGTATAAAGGATTTACAGGAGAAAACTAATAATAATAATAATTTGGAGGTATGGAAATAAATGTGTGGTTTATTCATTTGATTTGCGATCATGTTAATCAATGTTAAATTATATGTAAAATCAGAATCAGTAGGTTCTCTTCTTTAATTTGATATATAACAACCTCACAAGCTTTTCATCTACACATGTAAAACACACACACACACACACACACACTCTCACACAAACACGTACACACTCACACACACACATACACAGACACACATACACACACACACTCTCTCTTACACACACACCCACACACAAACATATATATATATACACACACACTCGCACATACACACACGCACACACACACAGACACTCACACATACGCTCTCACACACACACACACACACACACACACACACACACATACATTATTAGCTGCATTTCTTCTCCTCTCTAGCTTGCTTGCTAATCTAGTTGTCAAATAAAACTGGCTGGCATTGTATATTACGAATATTGTTGGCTATCCTTGACAAATTGTTTTGTTCCTCTCTTGTAAGTCGCTTTGAATAAAAGCGTCTGGATAATGGGTATCTATCCAAGTGGGGCCTTCCAATTTACATCTATTGTGAATCTGTGATAAGCCAGTGAATATAAGGCACCATTTAGGAATCATTTAGTAGTATTTAAGGGCCATTGTCAGAAATTTAATTTCCATTAGATATTAAATAAAATAGTATAATAAAACCTATGTACACACACAACTGTCACTGTGTGTTGCTCATGCTCTTTCACTCAGTGTGTGATTCAATACTTGTCAAAAATCGCAATCGCTTGCTGTCCAACAGATAACAGCAAGAACTGGCACGTCACAAATCTTGCGTTTTACTTTTCATACGATTTGCTTAACAGAATCTGTTGATTCATGGGGTAAAATATTTCCTTGACAATTTCTTGTCAACAACAAGTTTTTAATCATTCACTTCAGTTGATGCCGTTTCTTGAACTAGATTTTTACAATTTCTGCTCTCCTCAACAAGCTGCACGACTGGGATAAGACGTTTAGTGTTAGTTTTTGGGGTTTGCTCAAAACACTAATACCTAGTATGCGCAATGATGCTAGACCTATTAAATATTACTAAAAATGAAATTTAAGTGAATAACCACTGACATTTTCCTCCATCAGATGTGAAGCAAGAAGGGTAACACTTTAGAATACTGTTCCATCATTAATGAATAACTACACAGGAACAAATGAGTAATGCAATATTAACACTCTAGTAACTACTATTAACTAACAAGAAACTCTGTTTAACGAATTATTAAGTAATAGCGTTCAGACGAATGTGGTAGTTCACTATTAGCTAATCAATAACTTTTTTTTTTTTTTATAACTCCTGGAGGACTACTAAGAACTACTACATACAGGTTCATAATTAACATGAATAATACATAATGTATAATTAATTCTAAAGTGAAGGTAATGGTAACCCACTAGTAATGACTCAAGTGTTACTAAATCCTTCAGAAGGAATTACTAATTATTTGGATCAGTATTCTAAAGTGAAAAACATGATAACTCTGTAGTAATTACTGAAATCCTTGCAAGCTTTTGAGTTTTTTGTAAGGTTTTGGATAATAACACTTAAGTAATTACTAGTGTGTTATCATGATCTTCACTTTAGAATACTGATCCAAATAACTAGTAATTCCTATAGAAGTATGTAGTAACCCTTGAGTCATTACTATCCAAAACCTTACAAAAATGTCAAAAGTTTACACTGACACTGACATGACTTCAGTCATTACTAGAGAGTTATCATGTTTTTCACTTTAGAATACTGATCCAAATAATTAGTAATTCCTTCTGAAGGATTTAGTAACACTTGAGTCATTACTAGTGGATTACCATTACCTTCACTTTAGAATTAATTATACATTATGCATTACTCTCATTAATTATGAACCTGTATACAGTAGTTCTTAGTAGTCCTCTGGGAGGTATGAAAAAAATAGTAGTTATTGATTAACTAATAGTGAACTACCACATTCAACTGAGCACTATTACTAACTAATTTCTTAATCAGAGTTACTTGTTAGTTAATAGTAGTTACTAGAGTGTTAATACTAAGTCATTATTCACTTGTTCCAGTGTAGTTATTCATTAATAACGGATCAGTATTCTAAAGTGTTACCGCAAATGTTAGTTTTACTTAGCAAATTCTCTTTTTAACCTTACAGTAAGTGTTATCTTTCAAATCCTGGAATGTGTTTTTAAATCAAACAAACGTTTTTGCTTTACATCTCATAAAGATTGAATGTCTCATGCAAATTTTCTCTTTTTAATGTTTATAGAGAGTATTGAGAAAACAACGCTTCCTCCTCCTTTATGTCAGGGGCTAATAGCAATCTCTCAAAAAAATAGCAAATCCCAAGCCCAGTAAAGATGTGTCACATGTCTGTCTTGTCCTGTGTAAGCACATGTGGTGTTTTTGTCATTTCTAGTCATGTGCATGTGTTTGTCATGTTTGGTCTGATGTCATGTCTCTGGTCTATTGTCAACCCCGCCCATCTTGTTATCTGATTATTGGTTAATTTTCCCCACCTGTTCTCCCTCATTACCTAACTTGTTTGTCCCCTATTTAATCTCCTTGTGTCTTCAGTCCTGTGCTGGATCGTTGTTTGATGTCGTCGGTTTCCTGTATGTTTCATGTTCCTGCTCCTGGTGTTAAGTTTATTTCAAGTTTGGTTTTCCCCCTCGTGGGTGTTTTGTTTGTGTTTGTTTTATTTTATTATTTAAATAAAACCACACTTCCTGCATTTGAGTCCTCGCTCCCTTTTCTCTCAACCGAACCTGACATAACGATCCAGCCACCATGAGGACTCAGCGGAAGAAGGGTTCACCTCATCCACCAGCCCCCACTGTCCGCGCATACTTCAGTTTGAGGTCTTATGTTCCCTCCATCAGCAAGGGACGGAGCCTAGAAGGTTTGCTGAACAATTCAGCAGAGCGGCGGAGGGTCTAGGACTCAACGACGGGGTGCTCAAGGACCTTTTTAATTACGCCCTGGATGAGCCGTTCGATTGGGTGGTAATGAGAGGGTTGGATTTTATTTATTTTTTATTATTATATTTTATTGAGGCGGCAGTGGAATATTTATCCTGCCAGATGGAGAAGGCTGCCAGAGAGGCAGTGACTCCTCCAAGGGCGGCCGAAGCTGCCGTAGCAACCCCAGAGGCGACTAGAGAGGCTGCGCCTCACCCTCGTAAGCGCAGGAGAAGGAGGACTCCTGTCGCTGACCCAGGTCCGGTGGTCCCAAGTCCGGTGGTTCCAAGCCCAGAGACCGTCCCGGAGGCGCCTTGCCCTACCCGCGCCGCCCAGGCGCCTTGCCCTGCCCGTGCCGCCCAGGCACCTTGCTCTGCTGTGGCCAGCCACTGACCAGCGTCCAGAGAGGGCTCCAGCCCGCGGCCAGAGTCCAGAGAGGGCTCCAGCCCGCGGCCAGAGTCCAGAGAGGGCTCCAGCCCGCGGCCAGAGTCCAGAGAGGGCTCCAGCCCGCGGCCAGAGTCCAGAGAGGGCTCCAGCCCGCGGCCAGTGTCCAGAGAGGGCTCCAGCCCGCGGCCAGAGTCCAGAGAGGGCTCCAGCCCGCGGCCAGAGTCCAGAGAGGGCTCCAGCCCGCGGCCAGAGTCCAGAGAGGGCTCCAGCCCGCGGCCAGAGTCCAGAGAGGGCTCCAGCCCGCGGCCAGAGTCCAGAGAGGGCTCCAGCCCGCGGCCAGAGTCCAGAGAGGGCTCCAGCCCGCGGCCAGAGTCCAGAGAGGGCTCCAGCCCGCGGCCAGAGTCCAGAGAGGGCTCCAGCCCGCGGCCAGAGTCCAGAGAGGGCTCCAGCCCGCGGCCAGAGTCCAGAGAGGGCTCCAGCCCGCGGCCAGAGTCCAGAGAGGGCTCCAGCCCGCGGCCAGAGTCCAGAGAGGGCTCCAGCCCGCGGCCAGAGTCCAGAGAGGGCTCCAGCCCGCGGCCAGAGTCCAGAGAGGAATCCGCTTCCTGAACTGTGTGCGCCGCCCTGGCCCCCTGAACTGTGTGCCCCCCCTTGGTCCGTCCCTCCCGTCCCCCCCCCTTGGTCCGTCCCCCCCGTCCCCCCCCTTGGTCCTTTCTAGGACGTTCCGGCCGGTTCTACCTACTCTGTCTGTTCCCCTATTTTTTCCTGAGTGTTTTTTGTTTCCTGGTGGAGCGTCTGGTAGCCGCTCCGTAGGGAGGGGGTAATGTCACATGTCTGTCTTGTCCTGTGTAAGCACATGTGGTGTTTTTGTCATTTCTAGTCATGTGCATGTGTTTGTCATGTTTGGTCTGATGTCATGTCTCTGGTCTATTGTCAACCCCGCCCATCTTGTTATCTGATTATTGGTTAATTTTCCCCACCTGTTCTCCCTCATTACCTGCCTTGTTTGTCCCCTATTTAATCTCCTTGTGTCTTCAGTCCTGTGCTGGATCGTTGTTTGATGTCGTCGGTTTCCTGTATGTTTCATGTTCCTGCTCTTGGTGTTAAGTTTATTTCAAGTTTGGTTTTCCCCCTCGTGGGTGTTTTGTTTGTATTTGTTTTATTTTATTATTTAAATAAAACCACACTTCCTGCATTTGAGTTCTCGCTCCCTTTTCTCTCAACCGAACCTGACAAGATGGCCTAACTGGCGTGCTATTTCCTTATTGAACACTGATTATAAAATGATAGATGAATGCCAGTCAGGTTTTATCAATCAGAGACATATTTCTAATAATATATGCTTGGTTTTAGATATGTTAGATTATTCAGATTTTATTTCCACTGATAGTTTTATCCTCTTTCTTAATTACTACAAAGCATTTGATTGTTTAGAATGTGAATTTATGTTACAAGCCCTGCACAGATGTGTTCAAATGCTTTACTGTAATGGGAATAGCTCTATTAGAATCAGTAATGGCACTTCTCCTAGGTTTGCTTTAAAGCGTGGTGTCCGACAAGGTTGCCCCATCTCCCCATAACTGTTTTTTTTTTTAATTATTAGTCAACTGGCAGATGCCTCTCAAATCCCAATTGCATTAAACTCCCTTCTATTCTTTTTAAATGCTTCTGACCTTCTGCTTAATATTAATAAATGTGTCACGATCACGCCAGGTTCTCAGCCTTCACAGTCACCGGAGTACTGATCACGCACACCTGCCACTTATCAGCCTTCATCACCAGTACTATATAGCACACATACATACCACCAGTCATTTGCTGCATCCCAATTCAGAGGCTGCATCCTTCAAAGGCCGCATTCGAACGCCGATTGCATCACAGCGGCTCGACAAAGGCTGTCCCAATTCGTAAGCTCCTTCAAATGCGGCCTTGAAACGCGTCCTTCATTTCCTGGGCTATGAAGGCTACAACAGATACTTCGCGGCCTAGCCTACCCCAGAATTCATTGCGCCCCAGGCTTACGGCAGGATTTTTTTTGAGAGAACTTGCCGGATTACACTTTTTAAATGTAAGTATAAATATCTAATAATACAAATGTAACAATAAAAACATTAAAGTAGTTCAAATGTTGACATAAATTCTAAGACATTATTTTATATAGTTTACAGTTTTTTCACAAGCAAGGTGTACATTTTCAAAACTCTTAGTACTAATATCACAACAGATCATCAAAAGTGCACTTTTTTAAAACATTTCAGCATATTTTAAATTGTGTTAGTACAATACACAACACCAAAATCTTTTTCACTACACAAAATAAGTGTTTCATCTATATAAATGTTTCATTCACAGTAACTGCCTTTCATAAAGCTCTTACTAACAAACTTTTGATTTACATCTCTTCTCATTCAGTTTAATACATTTGTCTATTATTTAATCCAGCTGATTTTAATGGTTAATCAATGAATCATTTGGTACACCTATAGATTTCTATAGATATTAATTCTATAGACATAGTTTCTACTTTGTTTGCAATTTCCGATATGGTTAACCAAATGTTCAGTGTGTGTGGCCTGGTAAACTCTACATTATGGGGACAAAATGTCCCCATAAAGATAGCAATATCCTTAATCTTTGTCCTTGCGGGGACATTTTTTGGTCCCCATGAGGAAACTGTAAAAATGATGAACGTTTTCTGTGATGGGTATGTTTATGCGTGTGTATGTGCGTGCGTGTGTGTGTGCGACTGTGCGTGGGTACGAGTGTGTGTGGGTAGGTGGGACAGAAAGATTTGCAATTTGTGAACAAAGAGCAGAAGAGAGTATAAGGGAGAGGAAATAGTCGATGATGGTATAACATCAGACTGATCAGAAATGCATCAGAAGAAGGGAGACAGATGGCATCAAATACAGCATTTTACATTACAGTATGTATGCCATGTGATACTATTAATAGATTACTATGGTAGAGACTGCCACATTACTGTAACTCACCCATATAAAGGTCACTACATTAGATACTATTACAAACATTATGGATTCAATTACATAAGTTGGGTAATGCAAGTGTATTTTCCTATGTGGCATCTGTAGCCTGCATGTGTTACTGTAGATAATTCAGCAAAGAGGGTGATTTGAAACATGTTTCTTGCATTGTTTGCTATTAAAGGGGTGGTTGATTATGATTTCACTTTTTTAACTTTAGTTAGTGTGTAATGTTGCTGTTTAAACATAAACAACATCTGCAAAGTTAAGATGTTCAAAGTTCAGTGCAAAGGTAGATTTTCTTTTACAGAAATTGCTTTTTAAGGACTATAACAAACGGCTGGTTGGGACTATATGAGATTCCTCCCGGGTTAGTGACATCACTAACCCTAAGACCTAGAACGTAGTAACCTAGAATACCGTCTAACACTTGATGGCTGCTCTGTCAAGTCCTCGTCGTCAGTTAGGAACCTGGGTGTGCTCTTTGATACCAATCTCTCATTTGAAAGCCACGTTTCTAGCATCTGTAAAACTGCATTTTTCCATCTTAAAAATATATCTAAATTACGGCACATGCTTTCAATGCAAAATGCTGAACAGTTAGTTCATGCGTTCATGACCTCAAGGCTAGATTATTGTAATGCTCTACTGGGTGGTTGCCCTGCTCGCTTAATAAATAAACTGCAGCTTGTCCAAAACGCAGCAGCTAGAGTTCTTACTAGAACCAGGAAGTATGACCATATTAGCCCGGTTCTGGCAACACTGCATTGGCTCCCTATTAAACATCGTATACATTTTAAAATCTTGCTGATTACTTACAAAGCACTAAATGGTTTAGCTCCCCAGTACTTGAGCGAGCTTTAAATCAGTTAATTGATTGTTAGGCTGCATTAACTAGGTCAGCCGGAACCGGGAACACCTGATGTACTTGTTACATCATAAAAAGAATGGCATCTACGCTAATGTTAGTCTCTCTGTTTATCCCGAGGTTTACTGTAGTCTGCCGGACCCAGATCAGATGGTGGACCTGCGCCTAGACATGACCAGAACGCCGCTCTGAAGTGTCGGCAGAGACCGTGTCAACTAGACTCTCCCCTGTGAAGGCCTCCTTCCCTTCCCCTCTGTACAGATAAAAACACATATGCACACATACGTATTCAAACGCGCTTGCCTATAGGCTGAACACGTAATGCTTGCGTACATGCCGTCGCCGTTTTCACGGATTCGCCTTTTTTGGGGTTTGCACAGGGATGATGATAGTATAGTTTCAAAACTATTTCAAATCTATTTCATGGTTTGCGTTCTCAGGCCAACAAATGCTGTTGCTGTGTGGATGGGGTCTGGAACTCATTGGGGGTTTTCTGTTTTAGTTAAGGATGGTGTTGTTTAAGTGGCGCCAAATTAAATAACTAATCAGTTTTTACAACAGAAATTAATCAATCAAAAACTTACTTTAGCTTTTCTTCTAAAACAAAACGCATTTGTCCTATTATCACTGTAAAGCTGCTTTGAAGCAATCTGTGTTGTAAAAAGCGCTATATAAATAAGGGTGACTTGACTTGACTTGAGTTATGTAGTAGTGTTGTTGCTGGGACGTCGAAACGCTGTCATTTTCACCCTGGTTGCAGGTCCTCTTTTTTCGGCCTTCCTAGGGACGCTGGATTGACACCGTGTCTACACTGGATGCGGGTAGTGCGATGCGACGCTACAAAAGACAATAGAACCCATTATAATCAGTGATGCTGTCTACACTGAATGCGACGTGATGCGAGAGGTAAATCTTCGACAGTAAACTGATGCCTCGTTCTATTTATGACGTACTGCCATGATGGACAAATGCTTTGCAACGGGCACTTTGTCGCGTCACCCTTGCCATCACCCTTGCTCTTTCTGTGCATTCTGCCAACTTCCTTAGCACCTGGTCATGGCACCACCTGTAGCAACCCTGAGCCAAAGCAGTTTTGCACCCACACGCTTCGCACAGACTGCAGATTTCTTCAGCCCCAAACCACTGTGCCAGGTTGACTGGTCTAGGAAGTGTATCATAAGTGGCTCTAATAATGAAACTTAACCTGGCTTGGGGAATTCTCCAAAGGTCACTCCAACTGATTGATCTTGGAAGGATGTCGGCCCACTTTGTCCAGTGGCCTTGCTGACCTTGGCCAACAGATTTCACAAGAAGTCTTTCCTCTTCCAAGCTTGTCACTTCTGTAACCACTAGCTTTTTCCGCTCCTTTCTAGATGCTTTTGACCAGAACTTGCTGGGCTCTCCCCAGCCAAGACCCTGTCTTCCCTGCTGGGATCTTCCAACGTACTCTTGGTGCTTTAGGTTGGCAATGGCGTTGTCGGCACAGTCGTCTGCCTTCCACTTCCTGCCAGTCTGAACCTGACACCAGCATTTCGGACAAAAAGGTCATTTGATTGTCTTCTCGAGCCTGTACCCAAGTGACATGCTCTTTAGTGGAAACTGAAGAGCATTTCTTCCGAACAATGCTGCATCAGAAAGGCATTGCGGCAACCCAAGCCATTTGCGGATATTGCTATTGGAAATGGCATCCAGCCTTGCCACTGTTGTTGCTGTTATATCATAATTACATATGACTGACTTCTAGCTTCTGACCAAGGCTGCATCTCAATACTAGTTTTACTTGATCTTAGTGCTACGTTTTACACTATAGATCATGACATACGCTTAGATCGATTACAAAATTACACTGGTATTCAGGGACAGACATTAGGGTGGTTTGGATCGTACCTATCTGACTGTTACCATTTTGTTTACTGAAATGGGGAATTATCCAAGTTAAAGTCAGTAAATTATGGAGTGCCTCAAAGGTCTGTTTTAGGCCCTCTGTTATTCTCAATATATATGCTGCCACCTGGTAATATTATTAGAAAACATAGAATTAGTTTCTACTGTTATGCCGATGATACTCTGTTATATATGACCAGTTGAAATCTTTAAATTATCCAAGTTGACAGAGTGTGTTAAAGATAAAATATTGGATGACCTGTAATTTTCTCCTATTAAATTCAGATAAGACTGAGGTATTACTTATTGGACCAAAAACCTGTACACAGAATCTCTTAGAATACAGTTTGCATCTAGAAGGATGTACTGTTACTTCATCCGCTACAGTTAAAGACCTGGTGTTATATTACACAACAACTTGTCTTTTGATAATCATATTTAAAATGTTACAAAAACAGCCTTCTTCCACCTCAGAAACATCACTAAGCTTTGGAACATGTTATCTGTCTCTGATGCAGAAAAGCTAGTTCATGCATTCATGACATCTAGACTGGATTACTCTAATGCTTTACTAGCTTGTTGTCCTGCATCCCCAATAAACAAACTATGGTTAATCCAAAATGGAGTGGTTCTTACCAGGTCAAGAAAATATTATTATATAACCCCAATTTCATCATCTCTACACTGGTTACCTATTAAGTTCCGCATCGATTACGAAGTATTGCTATTGACCTAAGGCCCTAAATGGATTAGTTCTTGTGCCCTACAATCTATTACACGCTTTAAGGTCACAAAACTCTGGACTCTTGGTTGTACCAGGATATCTAAGTCCACTAAAGGAGGGAGAGCATTTTCACATTTGGCTCCTAAACTCTGAAATAGTCTTCCTGATGATGTCCGAGGCACAGACACTCTCCCATTTCAAATCTAGATTAAAGATGCATCTCTTTAGCCAAGCATTCAGATAATGCACCTCATAACCTTGCACTTCAGTTATATCAGTTGAAATTCACATGATTATCTTTTACTTGAAATGTTATGAACAGCAGTTTCGAGGTAACAGTACGCCAGCTCCAGTTTGGATCCAACCTCAAACGAAGATTTCAGATGCCCCAACACCTGTGAAGAGAGGACGCCAACCCCTGCGAGGACTTCAGATGACGGCAACTCTGAATCAACATAAACAACTACCAAATTTTCTATATATTGTAATCATATGATCACAGATTGTAATAATTGCTCTAATGAGATCATTGTTTCTGCCTAAATGAATATATGATTTTAGCTAACTGTATGATTTGTATTATCATAGAACTGTACATTTTTGAAATATGGACATTACTTGGACATAGTCACCTCTGATAACAGATCACTTTAAATTGTAATGTAGAAACATGCAATTTTATGTAAAGCTGCTTTGAAACTATATGCATTGTGAAAACTGCTATACAAATAAATGTGAACTGAATTGAATTATCGTACAAGGACCTAATTATCATCAAAAAGATCAAGGCAAATTTGATTTCTCACGTCATGACCCCTTTAAATTGTATTTAAAACTAAATCAGCCGAAGCCTTCAAGATAACACTGATTTGAATGTGTCTTTTATTTTGGCAGATTGGGGTGATGAAGACATTTTACCTTAAAATGTCAAGAATTAATAATGATTTAACAACTGGATATCAGATAAAAGCATTTGAAAAAAAGTATGTTATTGTCGGTTATCATGGTTATAAACTCTTGAGGTGTCCTTGTTACAGTGTAATTATAAATTTGAGTACTGAGTAATATTAATTAACAACATGAATTTACTGTAGGGTTTGGTTTAGGGTTAGTTGTTTGTAATTATGCATAATTTACTGTTATTACTAACTACATGTCTAACAAGGACACTGTAAAATAAAGTGTTACCCTTAATACTCAGATGTAGTACAAAATTGTAATATAAAACAATACATTCTATCAAACATTTGCCGATGACTGGCTTCAAAGTAGTTTTAGTATACAAGTTTTAGCGAAGCAGTTAAAGTTAATAATGCACTTTAAAAGGACAATGACCTTATTGTAATTTTCACTTTGAATTGCACAAACAAAATAAATATGTTTTTATACTACAATTAAAATGTTTTTATTATCACAATATTTGTATAGTAAAATTAAAAAATATATAATTATATGCCGACATTTACAATAAATAATGAATAATAAATTGTAATTGTGCTGCAAAAACAGTAAAGAAACAATGCCTTTCTTTAATAACAGACATATTTCCCATTATTCACACCATGCTATTCATCGTACTGATATTGTTTCATGTCAAAGTATAATATATGACAAGTTAAACATATATATATATATATATAAATAATTTGACATTATACATACATTATAGATTACATTTAAAAGAAAGAACATTGCTGGTAAACAATGAATGACCCTTATTTATTGCAAGAAAAACTAATATGTTTTACCAAACAAGTCTTCACGTGTGGAATAAAGTGTTCACCATACACAACTAGCAATAGTTTTCCATTTTAATTCTACGCAATAGAGAAATGATGATCCACAACATGACAGAATCAACTGAACTAGTGCAATGAGATTAAAAAAAGCTGTCATCTCTAATCTAAAAGCCATTAGAAGAGGACTGGGACTGAAGAGTTATGCATAATGAACGGCATCAGTACCTTCCAGTCCAGTAGCAGGCATTTCTGTTCAGGTCGTAGGTCAGAGGAGATGCAGAGAGCATCCAAACTTAAGAACTGAACTCCGTGGGCTGAATATAGAGAAGACACCCTTGGAATTCAGTTCTCAAAGCCAAGAGCTCAGTTTAACATCCAGAAGACATGCAAATCTGTCAAGAGGGTGGTTTTGTTTGACCTATAAGCAAAAAACTAAATGAAACTTAATTGATGAAATGTCAATAAACATTCATTCATTCCTCACCAAATAAAAAGAAGAGAGATAATTTCTCATAAATGGTAGGATTAGTAATATTTAGTTAGTAAAATTTGATTTAGCAGGATTTTTGTCTTGGATTTCCTCGTTCCTCATGATTCCAGCAATTCTGTATTTGTTCAAAAGTATTTTCTTTAAAGTATATCATGCATAAATGGATCTAACTTATATTTGTTAGGTTCAGTTAACTTCCTTGCAAGAATCAAATAAAACAACATATGAATTAAGATTCCCATGATCAAGGATCATTTAAATGATGTTTTGGTAACACTTTACAATAAGGTTTCATTAGTTAACATGAACTAATAATGAACTGCACTCCTACAGCATTTATTAATCTTTGTTAATGTCGATTTCAACATTTACTAATGCATTATTAAAATCATAAGTTGTTAACATTAGTTAGTGCACTGTGAAGTAACAATGAACAACTGGATTTTTATTAACTAACATTAACAAGGATTAACAAATACAGTAACAAATGTATTGCCATTGTTCATGTTAGTTAATACATTAATAATGTTAACGGTAACACTTCAGTTTAGGGTTCAATTCTCACTATTAACTAGCTGCTTACTATCATGCATATTACTAGGATATTGGCTGTTTATTAGTACTTATTAATACACATTAGCACATATTAATGCCTTATTCTGCATGACCATATTCCACATCCCTTAATCCTACACAATACCTAAACTTAACAACTACCTTACTAACTATTAATAAGCAGTAATTAGGAGTTTATTGAGGCAAAAGTCATAGTTAATAGTGAATATGTGTACTAAAGTGTTACCATGTTAACCTTATTGTAAAGTGTTATTACCAATGTTTTCAGTTGATTTAATTCTAATTATGTTGATTATGTGTATGTTATCATTAGAACTTCTCAACAAAATAATTTCACCGACTACAAACAGAAATAACCATAATAGCAATATGAACCGTATTATTATTTCCATTATTGTACTTTACTATTGACTTTCCTTATAGTGGCACACATGATTTCACTTTAAATCTCATATATAAAACATATACTATACCTTTCATTACAGTTTGAGGTCGAAAAAAGTTGGTTTTTATTATTACACTCACCAAGTTTATTTGGTCAAAAACAGTAATATTGTGAAATATTAATACAATTTAAATGTAATTTATTCCTGCGATGTCTCCAGTCTTCAGTGTCACATGATCCTTCAAAAATTTCGGTTACACTTTATGTTAAGGTGTCCTTGTTACAGTGCATACATTTAAGTACTGAGTAATATTAAGTATCTATGTTTACTTACTATAGGGTTATGGTTAGGTTTGTTGTAGGGTTAGTTGCATGTAATTATGCATAATTTATAGTTATAGTAACTGCATGTAACGTGTAACAATGACTAAAATAAAGTGTTACCCTTTATGTTTACTTACTATAGGGTTATGGTTAGGAACAGGGCTTGGTTTTGCATGTAATTATGCATCATTTATAGTTATAGTAACTGCATGCAACATGTGTAACAATGACGTTAAAATAAAGTGTTTAACGCTAAAAAAAATCAACTTTATTTTAAGGTTACAGTGTAATAATACATTTAAGTACTGTGTAATAATAGTTAACTACATGTACTTACTATAGGGTTAGGACTGGTTTAGGGTTAGTTGCATGTAATCATGCATTATTTATAGTTATTACTATAGTAACTGCATGTAACGTGTGTAACAATGACTAAAATAAAGTGTTACACTTTTTTAAGGTGTCCGTGTTACAGAGTAATTATACGTTTAAGTACTGAGTAATAATAATACTATAGGGTTATGGTTAGGAATAGGGCTTGGTTTGGTTTAGGGTTAGTTGCATGTAATTATGCATAATTTATAGTTATTACTACAGTTACTATGTAACTTGTGTAACAAGAACACTGTAAAATAAAGTGGGTTACACTTTATGTTAAGGTGTCCGTGTTATAGTGTAATTATGCATTTAAGTACTGAGTAATAATTATTAACTACATGTACTTACTATAGGGTTGCATGTAATTATGCATAATTTACTGTTATTACTATGGTAAGTACATGTAACATATGTAACAAGGACACTGTAAAATAAAGTGTTACCAAAATTTCTTAGCAATTGTTTTTTGGGGGAAACCATGACTTTTTTTCAGGATTCTTTGATTAATAGAAATCTTTTGTAACATTATAAATGTCTAACTTTTGATCAATGAATGCACCCTTGCTAAATAAAATATTTCATAAAAAAATTCTTGCCCTAAACTTTTGAACTGTAAACGCATTGAGAGCTGTTGCAAAAATGCCTCACAAATGGCTTCCAGTTATGTTGGGGGGTTTTTTTTGTCATCATAAAATATACGTTGATAAGTGTTTATTTTAAGAGCGCTTTTAAACATGAAATACAATTGCGTTTTGCCATTAAATTATGTGACACTTTTTCTTTTTTTACATCTTCAACTCCATTGACTTCTTCAACCCACGTGTGCATCTGTCATTTATCTGCTTTTTATCATTCACCTCTTTAATCCTACCTTTAGTTTTGGCCTCTTTTGGTGACAGGTCCACATCATCTGTTGTCGGTGAGTCATTTCGGTACCAGTACCATATTGAGGATGCTGAATCATGTCTCTCCTGCACCTGCATGAACGATAAGCTCTTCTGCCGCCTACTCGCTCGCTGCAGCATCCCTATATAAACCGATCGATTAGCACTGTCATTTGCATGGGCGTTTGTTCCACACTACACACATAGTCATGGGAAAGTCCCCCTGCTATCCATTTTGCTCAAAGTGCAAAGATAGCCGTAATTGCACAACACACGTAGCCCATGATAATAGACCCACGTCACACCAGCAACAACACGTTGTCGCAATCAATGTTTAATGGATAAAGGTTGATCGAATAACATTGTTTTTCCATCGGTGGCCTGTTATTGCAGACTAGGCTACGTGTAAGCGACGTTGGTGTTGAGAAAACCCCAACCGCCAGAGCAGAAGGAAATGTTGGTTAAGTATTTAATGCACCATTTCCGCTCTGTAAAGTCCGTGGGTTGAGACGGGGAAATCCTAACCCTGTTCGGTTTGCCAATCAAGAGTGCGATATCTCGTCCTGTCTAACTGTCACATGGCTGTTATTAGATTAACTTTTTAACTTTCCTGATTCATACGAGAGTTTTGTTTTTCTTTTTCATCCCAGTTTCCAAGAGTACCAAAACAATGCAAAATATCAGACCTCCTGTTTTGGAGATCACTCTGGTTTTCAATCTTTCACTACATTTTTTTGCCCATATATAAATGAGATGGCCTTTTTACATCTTATACACTGTAAAAAGTGGTAACCTGCAATTGTTACATTAAAGGCCAGCAGAAGTGCCTTGAAACACACAGCATTATTCAGTGTGTTCCACTGAAACAGGAAGACAGGGCGGGGCATATCGATCAGCTCCTCCCCTTTTTAAAAATAGCCAATAGCGTTTAGATTACATCCCAGCTCGGCCAGAGCTGTTGAGCTCGATAAACCTGCAGTTTTCTCCTAATCTCTAACTGTTTCTCCTCATAATCTCCTCCATATCTCCTGTCGTGTCTCTGGACCGACTCGATCACATGATCCGCTCTGTGCTGTCGTGTCTCTGGACCGACTCGATCACATGATCCGCTCTGTGCTGTCGTGTCTCTGGACCGACTCGATCACATGATCCGCTCTGTGCTGTCGTGTCTCTGGACCGACTCGATCACATGATCCGCTCTGTGCTGTCGTGTCTCTGGACCGACTCGATCACATGATCCGCTCTGTGCTGTCGTGTCTCTGGACCGGAGCTGTGGTGGTTCGCATGACACTAACGTGAAACCAGACTTCATTCGCCCCAATGGAAAGCATATTTACACTGTCTGATCGTTCCCTATCCCCTATATAGTGCACTGTCTGATCGTTCCCTATCCCCTATATAGTACACTGTCTGATCTGTTCCATATCCCCTATATAGTGCACTGTCTGATCTGTTCCCTATCCCTTATGTAGTGCACTGTCTGATCGTTCCCTATCCCCTATATAGTGCCCTGACTGATCTGTTCCCTGTCCCCTATATAGTGCACTGTCTGACCTGATCGTTCCCTATCCCCTACATAGTGCACTGTCTGATCTGTTCCCTATGCCCTATATAGTGCACTGTCTGATCGTTCCCTATCCCCTATATAGTGCACTGTCTGATCTGTTCCCTATGCCCTATATAGTGCACTGTCTGATCTGTTCCCTATCCCCTATATAGTGCACTGTCTGATCTGTTCCCTGTCCCCTATATAGTGCACTGTCTGATCTGATCTTCCCTATCCCCTACATAGTGCACTGTCTGAATCGTTCCCTATTCCCTATATAGTGCACTGTCTGAATCGTTCCCTATCCCCTATATAGTGAACTGCCTGATTGTTCCCTATCCCCTATATAGTGCACTGTCTGAATCGTTCCCTATCCCCTATATAGTGCACTGTCTGATCTGTTCCCTGTCCCCTATATAGTGCACTGTCTGATCTGATCGTTCCCTATCCCCTACATAGTGCACTGTCTGAATCGTTCCCTATTCCCTATATAGTGCACTGTCTGATCGTTCCCTATCCCCTATATAGTGCACTGTCTGAATCGCGCCCTATCCCCTATATAGTGCACTGTCTGATCTGTTCCCTATGCCCTATATAGTGCACTGTCTGATCTGTTCCCTATCCCCTATATAGTGCACTGTCTGAATCGTTCCCTATCCCCTATATAGTGAACTGCCTGATTGTTCCCTATCCCCTATATAGTGCACTGTCTGAATCGTTCCCTATTCCCTATATAGTGAACTGCCTGATCGTTCCCTATCCCCTATATGGTGCACTGTCTGAATCGTTCCCTATCCCCTATATAGTGAACTGCCTGATTGTTCCCTATCCCCTATATAGTGCACTGTCTGAATCGTTCCCTATCCCCTATATAGTGCACTGTCTGAATCGTTCCCTATCCCCTATATAGTGCACTGTCTGATCGTTCCCAATCCCCTATATAGTGCACTGTCTGATCGTTCCCTATTCCCTATATAGTGAACTGCCTGATTGTTCCCTATCCCCTATATAGTGCACTGTCTGAATCGTTCCCTATCCCCTATATAGTGCACTGTCTGATCGTTCCCAATCCCCTATATAGTGCACTGTCTGATCGTTCCCTATTCCCTATATAGTGAACTGCCTGATCGTTCCCTATCCCCTATATAGTGCACTGTCTGAATCGTTCCCTATATTGTTCAAATGTGTGAACAAGTGACCGATTTCATCCGCAGCTTCAGCATCTGTTTATAATGTAATCTTCAGATTCTAGAGAGCGTTTGATTGGACAGAAAATCTGATGAGAAGCTGAAGCGCAGAGTGATGTCATCAAATCATTGATCCATATTGGCGGAAGTGAGAGACTGTACGTTTTTAACGCTTATATCTTCTAAATGTGAATTTTGTCATTGTTTTGGAGCACACTAGCTTATAGATAACAGCAAGACTAACATATTCATACTAAAAGCCAAAAAACGTATTTTGATTTCACTTTAAAGTGAGATTTCTAGTGATTTAACCCAAAAAAAATGTATTTGTTGGTAGGCCCTATATGAATTAATGTATATTGGTTTAGTTGTGTTAAATAATATTTACTGTAAAAAAAATAATTGTTGTTTCCACTCAACTCAAATATCCAAGTTGTAGTACAACTCCACATTTCAAGTTGACTAAACTAAAAAATTTTACAGCGTTGAATAAAAACAGTTAATTTAGATGTTACCGTTTTTAGGTTAACACTTTTTTTTCAGTGTACCAAAAACCGATGAATTAAAAACATTTCCAGTGAAGTAGGCCCACCATTACATGCGTTTCTTTACCATTACGACAGCAAAATATGTCTTTAAAGGTCATAAACAATCTCGGAATGTCCTGCAGTGACTTTTCATAAGTTGTATTCGTGACATCGGTCATCGTGATTTTTCACCATCTTGCGCCACCCAGTTTTCTCTCTTCTCACATGACAGAGGAAATGAGTCAGAATATCACAGGCTACAGATGACCTGAAGTCACAGGGCACTCATGACGAGAAAACAGCGTATAAATAAACGCTGACCTTTAAAAGTGCAAACGTGTGAAAGCGAATATATACACTAGTGAGGATTAATGGCACAGTTTAGGAGATATAAACTGCTCTGCTAATGTTCTTAAACAAAGGAGAAAAAAATCCGTCTTACTGAATTAAGTCCTCATATAATAGACTACTCCAGAAAAATTAAGACACCATGGGTTTAGATTTAACCAGGAGTAGGCCTTAGTTCAATTAGGACATTTAAGTAGCTTTTATAAATGTGCCTTAGAAAAAAACATTGCATCTTGAGACAAAACAATGGCAGTGACATATTTTAAGATATATCAGTGCAAGTTAAAAGAGTTAAAACAGCTCAAACATGCATTTTAGTCTGGGACTAGATTAAGTCTCGTCTGTGAAACCGTAACCAAATAAGCAAGTATTTTTTGTATTTTGGGTGAAAATGTCAATGACTGGAATGAGTAGCCTATATTTCGACAATATTTCTTCTTTATGTTTTCTAGTATTTTGAGAAATCTTTGAAATGTCACAAATAGTACAAATCAATAATTGTATAAATATAAAATAAACTGTAGATATATTGAAATCTATTGTAACCTTTCAGGGTAGGCCTTCTGTATGTCCACATCATAAGGGACACTTCCTGGTCATCTATCAAGTTAAATTAAATCCTGTATCATGTTCCTGGCACTGGTCATTGTGATTTTCTAAGAAAATCCCTCTTAATCTTGAGCATAAATATTGTTTGGGGAATCATCCAAGAAAAAAACACACATAGCCTCCAAACAAACCAGGTGGCTAAAAGGGAATTTCTCTCTGACCCAGAATTAACTAATAACAAACACTCCTGATGACGGCCAGATGTGACTGGAACACTTTAGAAAAATGGAAAATCTAAAAAAATTATAATAATAATAATAATTTCTCTACCAGATTTTTATTTGTTTAATTTAATTATTTAATGTTTTTAATATGTTATATATATATTAATTGAATATCATTTTATTAAATCTTTTAATAAAACTCATTGTTTTTATTTTTAAATTTAGTTCTCTTGTGCTTTCCATTTTTAAGGCATTTTACTGCAGGTAAAATATTAAATATTTTTGAAGTGCATAATTCATGTAAAGTCGGAGCTCTCAGAAAATTCCCAGTTGTAATATACGAGTCTTCAAGGACTTGAACACTTTTTACAAGTGGAAATCCCGTAATTACGGTAATTACGACATGGCATGAATGCAGCAGTGTCCAATATCCCCCCCTAAATAGTGCACTATTTGAGGGCACAGCCATTTATAGTAGTGGCTGAAACCATAGTGGACGTTATCAAGTGCACTCATTCAATCCCATAATGAACCGCAATACTGAGTGTGCAACCGATGTGCTCAACAGCTAGAGAATACCCATAATGCACTGTGAGAGTCACGCACCGAATGAATTCCCGCGTCTGACCAGGAGATGGCGTCCGAAGCTGAATCAATCATCCATCCATTTTCCAAACCGCTGGTCCAGTGTAATATCATACAGGTATAAATTCACGTTTAATTGTTTTTTTAAATTGTTTAACTAAGATTTATACATAGTTTCCACAGACTTCAAGATAAATCTTTTTATACTGGAGCTGCCACTTATGTTTCAAATAATTATTTAAAAGTGCGGTATGCAGGATTGACCTAGTGGTTGAAATGGGTACTGCAGTCCAAATTCAAAATATTGGATATCGTTGTTTCTCCCGCCCCCTCCTCCTCAGACTCGACGCTCACACGGCACGGGTTGCCAGCTTGAGGACACGCAACAGGAGCGAGCGCAACTGACAATGAAAGCCACACTGTAAGTTGATGAGTTGTTTTAATATGCTCTCGTTCATAGAGATTTTTAGATGGATGCTGAGGCTTTTTAGGTTGGGTTGAATCTGCGATCTTTGACCCAGTTTGTTCGCTGGCTTCCATGGCAGCAATACGATGTGTTTTCCGCCAACTGGCAACCTGTGGTGTCAAAATACTATTGGGTAAACTGGCGCCGTGCGGTATCGCACAGACCAAAACAAAAACAGACATTCCGACACGAAAACGCACATTTCAAAGTAGAATAACTGTAGCATTGTTTTACAGAGAAACAAGTAGGTGAATTTAGCATGTTTCCTACATATCTGCAAGCATATTGTGGTATTTTTATGCTTTAGTAAATTGAAAAACTTACATACAGCACCTTTAAGTCCCACTGAAGTGCCTTGAAACGTGCAGCATTATTCAATGTGTTTACGTAATTTCCACTGAAACAGGAAGACAGGGCGGTACATATCGAACAGCTCCTCCCCTTTTATTAAATAGCCAATAGCGTTTTGTTTATATCACACAGCTCGGCCAGAGCCATTTAAGCTCAGTAAAGCTGCAGTTTCAGACTTCATTTGCCCCAATGGAAAGCATATTTACACTGTCTGAATCGTTCCCTATCCCCTATATAGTGCACTGTCTGAATCGTTCCCTATCCCCTATATAGTGCACTATGTAAATGTGTGACCCTGATGAGAATCTGAAGTGCAGAGTGATGTCATCAAAATCATTTTTGAATGCTTATATCTTCTAAATGCGAGTTTTGTCATTGTTTTGGAGCACACTAGCTTATAGATAACAGTAAGGCTAACATATTCATACTAAAATACAAAAAAACTTGATTTCATGGGGACTTTAAACAGCAAGCACAAACTATGCAAAAGAAACGCTTTTCTGTCTGTCAATCATATAGCTCGTTTAAAATGTCTTTGAAAGGCGGTGTTTTAAATACGTATACCGAAAATAAATATGCCATATGACTGAAGGGTCTGGACGGTCTAAATCAGTCGCTGAATCGCTTATGGCACCTTTAACTTTCAATAAAAACTAAATCAAGAGGAAGCCGTTCTATCTTTATCCTTCAACGTATCCCGGAAGAAGGAAGGTTTCTCCTACTCCGATTGGTCCGACATTCATATCGCTCTGATTGGGCAGAAGAGAGTTTTCTCTTGTTCTGATTGGTCAGATGAGAGCATCTCTTGCACTGATTGGCCAGAAGCGTGCGCATGAAAGGTCATGCGCTCTTGTTGCTACCGGCGGACGGTAACTGATAGACAGACAGCTGCAAGCAAATATGAATTCGTATAGCTTTTAAGCGACATTTATTACAATCATCAGATATTTTGCGTGTTGATTCCGTTTTTTTTCTTTCTATTACAATCGGCGAGAGCTGAGAAGAAATGGATAAAGGCTCGTGCATTCATTTAGATTGAATGCACGTGCATCCTCTGTTCATTGAAGAGTCTCGGTTATAAACAAACATGAATCAGTATCTGTTTTTTCTTATTTCTTTTGTGCATGTATTGGCGGATTCGGATTTCACAAAACTCGATGGTGCCCCGCCTTCTAAAATAGGTAGGCCAAAAGTGAATGATATTAATAATAACGGCATTGTAAATAAAAGATCACGTGCTGCGGTCCGACCACTCGTGTTGTGTTTGCAGCTGTTGTCGGAGCCGGGATCGGAGGAACCGCTACTGCTCATTTCCTCAGGCAACATTTCGGGCCTGAAGTGAGGATTGATGTATTTGAGAAAGGGTCAGTCGGTGGTCGCCTGGCTACTGTCACCGTGAACAACCAAGACTACGAGTCCGGTGGATCCATCATTCACTCCCTCAACCTGCACATGCAGGACTTTGTCCAGCAACTGGGTTAGTTGTAGTATTATTACTGAAATGCAGAATTAGTGACTGAATTAGTCCTCCTGAGATATCTATCTATCTATCTATCTATCTATCTATCAAATTAGTCTTGCAGAATTAGTGACTTGAGTTAGTCCTCCTGAGATGTCCATACATCAATCTATCTACAAATCAAATTAGTCTTGCAGAATTAGTGACTGAGTTAGGCCTCCTGAGATATCTATCTTTCCATCCATCTATCTATCTATCCATCATCCATCTACCCATCATCCCATCATCCATCTGTCTATCCATCCATCCATCCATCCATCTATCAAATTAGTCTTGCAGAATTAGTGACTGAATTAGTCCTCCTGAGATATCTATCTATCCATTAATCTATCAAATTAGTTTTGCAGAATTAGCCCTCCTGAGATACGTCTTTCTATCCATCCATCCATATATCCATCCATCTATCCATCCATCCATCAAATTAGTCTTGCAGAATTAGTGACTGAATTAGTCCTCCTGAGATATGTCTATCCATCCATCCATCCATCCATCATCCATCTATCTATCTATCCATCTATCAAATTAGTCTTGCAGAATTAGTGACTGAATTAGTCCTCCTGAGATATCTATCTTTCTATCTATCTATCTATCTATCCATCCATCCATCCATCCATCCATCCAGTCATGTAAAACACTACTTCAGTTGCTCATACTCAGAGTAAGGGGGTTTTATAAATTCTGTTCTTCTCAGTCCCACTTTATAGACGTGCGCTAACATTTAAATTAATCATTTGATACAATTGCAATTATTGTCTACATACATGTTTTTACATTGTACTTTTATTTTTAAAAATGCCTGCATGTAATTACAGCTGTAATTAATTTTTGAAATTACATCTATAATTACACGGTTGAGCCTTCCCTTACCCCTTAAAGGAATATTTCACCCAAAAATGAAAATTATCCCATAATTTACTCACCCTCAAGCCATCCTAGGTGTATATATTAGTTTCTTCTTTCTGCCAAACACAATCGGAGTTATATTAAAAAATATCCTGGCTCTTCCAAGCTTTATAATGGCAGTGAATGGTGCCTGAGATTTTGAAGCCCAAAAAAAGTGCGTCCATCCATCATAAAAGTAATCCACATGGCTCCAGGGTGTTAATAAAACCCTTCTCAAGAGAAGCCATGTGTTTTTGTAAAAGAAAATATCCATATTTTTGAACTATAATCACTGGCTTCTGGTAACGTCTGCACGCAAGTCGAGCTCCAGCGGAAGAGTGACCTCTGACCCGACGTATGATGAGTTGATGAACGCTGAAGCGCAGAGGATAGAGCAAAACAAAACAACGGTCATGAATTAAGTCTAAAATGAGAAGTTTTAAAGAGAAATGTGGGAGGATCTTGAGTTTGTTGCCCAGCCCTATTTGTTTGAACCTCGAGAGGCATCCACTCTCACCTAAGCTTACACTACTCCTACATCCTAAGTCATGCGTCGGGTCAGAGGTCACTCGTCCCTTTAACCTACCCATACCCGTATCCCATCTCAATAGCAGCACAAGTGTTTTGCAATTCAACATGAACACAATGGGCCTCATTTATCAATCTAACGTAGAAACGAGCGCAGATCCGAGCGCAGAAATCATCTTATGACAGGGTTCACATGTGATTCATCAAACATTCGTATGCCGCCAATCCCATCGTACGAATAATCATACTTTGATAAATATGGCGGCTGAAAACAATCGTCATTTAAATATCATGCCCCTAAAAATTCACGGTTGAGAAGCCTCGCCCCTAGAGTTTACATGGAGAAAAGTAACCTGGCCAAGAACAGGAAGTAATCTCATGAAAGAGAAACTAATCTTACTCCAAAAAACACCTGTTAACCTCGTAATTACATTCGCAAACCTCACAAACAATTACATTAATTTATATGTACTGGTAAATAAAACGAAACATTTACAAACATTAAACATAGCGCTATTTAATTTCCCCTCACTCCACAACAAATCCTTTAAATTTAATAGTTTTCAGAACAGTACATGAATGAAAAATAATTAGCTATAAAAATATATATATTAAAATATAAAATAAAATACCAATTAGATAGTAAGTTAGTCATAGTGGCATTCATTATAACCAACACGTCAAGCCAAAATCAGTTAATTTAAAACAAAAATTAAACATATTGGGCTCACCTCTCTCATTCAGCAAGAATCCAAATATGCTTCCATATTTGCCATGAAACGTTAGGTTGCTAAACTATTAAAGTACAGTGGGGAGAACAAGTATTTGATACACTGCCGATTTTGCAGGTTTGCCCACTTACAAAGCATGTAGAAAAGCAGAACTTAATATTTGGTACAGAAACCTTTGTTTGCAATTACAGAGATCATACGTTTCCTGTAGTTCTTGACCAGGTTTGCACACACTGCAGCAGGGATTTTGGCCCACTCCTCCATACAGACCTTCTCCAGATCCTTCAGGTTTCGGGGCTGTCGCTGGGCAATACGGATTTTCAGCTCCCTCCAAAGATTTTCTATTGGATTCAGGTCTGGAGACTGGCTAGGCCACTCCAGGACCTTGAGATGCTTCTTACGGAGCCACTCCTTAGTTGCTCTGGCTGTGTGTTTCAGGTTGTTGTCATGCTGGAAGACCCAGCCACGACCCATCTTCAATGCTCTTACTGAGGGAAGGAGGTTGTTGGCCAAGATCTCGCGATACATGGCCCCATCCATCCTCCCCTCAATACGGTGCAGTCGTCCTGTCCCCTTTGCAGAAAAGCATCCCCAAAGAATGATGTTTTCACCTCCATGCTTCACGGTTGGGATGGTGTTCTTGGGGTTGTACTCATCCTTCTTCTTCCTCCTCCAAACACGGCGAGTGGAGTTTAGCCCAAAAAGCTCTATTTTTGTCTAATCAGACCACATGACCTTCTCCCATTCCTCCTCTGGATCATCCAGATGGTCATTGGCAAACTTCAGACGGGCCTGGACATGCGCTGGCTTGAGCAGGGGGACCTTGCGTGCGCTGCAGGATTTTAATCCATGACGACGTAGTGTGTTACTAATGGTTTTCTTTGAGACTGTGGTCCCAGCTCTCTTCAGGTCATTTACCAGGTCCTGCCGTGTAGTTCTGGGATGATCCCTCACCTTCCTCATGATCATTGATGCCCCACGAGATGAGATCTTGCATGGTGCCCCAGACCGAGGGAGATTGACTGTCATCTTGAACTTCTTCCATTTTCTAATAATTGCGCCAACAGTTGTTGCCTTCTCACCAAGCTGCTTGCCTATTGTCCTGTAGCCTATCCCAGCCTTGTGCAGGTCTACAATTTTATCCCTGATGTCTTTACACAGCTCTCTGGTCTTGGCCATTGTGGAAAGGTTGGAGTCTGTTTGATTGAGTGTGTGGACAGGTGTCTTTTACACAGGTAACGAGTTCAAACAGGTGCAGTTAATACAGGTAATGAGTGGAGAACAGGAGGGCTTCTTTAAGAAAAACTAACAGGTCTGTGAGATCCGGAATTCTTACTGGTTGGTAGGTGATCAAATACTTATGTCATGCAATAAAATGCAAATTAATTATTTAAAAATCATACAATCATGATTTTCTGGATTTTTGTTTTAGATTCCATCACTTACAGTTGAAGTGTACCTATGACAAAAATTACAGACCTCTACATGCTTTGTAAGTAGGAAAACCTGCAAAATTGGCAGTGTATCAAATACTTCTCCCCACTGTATGTAAATGCTTTGTACTTCACTACATGTTCCAATATCCACGGAAAACAGCATCCTTCACATGCGCAAAAAATGTGTTTGGCTGGGCGCGTGCTTGTTTAACTTTTATGTTTGGTTGACTGAATTTTGGTTTGATGAATAGCTGAAATGTCAAGTTAACAACTCTACAAACTGATTTTATATGTGCGCCTGTGAGGCGCTGCATGCGCGCTCAGATTGTATAAAATAAAGATATAAAGAAAACAAATGCGTTAGAGTGTTACAAAAACGAGCATCGCAGTTTTTTTCTTTTGTTAATGTTATTTTAGTGAAATATATTTTGTGTAGTCCTATTTATTTTATTCCTTTATATAGTTAATTTTATTCAGTTTTTCTCCATTCACAGAAGCGCTGCAGGTGTGTGATGTGACGGTGTGTGAATCCTCATGTTCTGCTGTTTATGCTGCTATTTGCGCATAATTTAATTTGACATTCTAATCTTAATGGCTAATGGTCGACTAATGAGCTTTGGTTGTCAGTCAGGAAAAGAATCTAAATAATCAAAATGCTCTCATTACAATTCTCCGCCAGATTTGCTATGCTGCACGCAAGTTCACGCTAACGCAAAAACTTGCGTACACGTGACACCTGATGTGAGATTTGATCGTAGCCGCCGCTCACGTCCATATTGATAAATGCCAAGTTTTGCGTGAAAACGGCCGTACGCACAGTTTTCTGTCATACGTTCGTTTTATAAATGAGGCCCAATAAGTACACTTCACTTAACTTTTTTTTTTTTATGTAAGTACAATTAAAGACACATTATATAAAGTGTGTGCCTGTTCTGTTCAATGCTCATCTCATGTTCCCCCTCCACAGGGCTGAAGTACCGTAAGAGTGTGGCTGGGAAAACGGCAGTGTTCAATGGAGAGGAGTTCATTCTGGAGGAGACTGACTGGTACCTGCTGGATTTGTTTCGCTTGTGGTGGCGCTATGGGATCAGCTTCATCCGCCTGCAGATGTGGGTGGAGGAGATCATGGAGAAGTTTATGAGGTGAGGACATTAAAACCAATTCAGACATCCTTTTACTGACATTTTATGATCTTTTAAATTTGGTGATGCTTATAATTAAGTGTACAATTTAAAGAGATAGTTCACCCAAAAATGAAAATTCTGTCATCACGTACTCACCCTCAAGTTGTTTCAAACCTGTATGAGTTTCTTTCTTCTGCTGAACACAAAAGATATTTTGAAGAATGTCGGTAACCAAACAGTTGACGGCACCCATTGATTTTCATAGTATTTTTTTTTTCCAATCCATGCCTGTTAGAATGAGAAGGTCCCCTGCCCTTATATTATAAATACCACCTGCCATTGAATAGCAGTAGCAAGTGGTTTTGGTGGGCTGCAACGTAAGGCTGTTGCATTTTAAAGTGTCATGAAACCCCCTCTGTTTTAGCATGGTTGTTCACACCTCAGAGCTGAAAAAGTCTCTAGAAATGGGTTTGTAAATCTGTGGAAAAGTGGGAGTATAGAGGGGGGGAAAAGGGGAGACAACAACCAATAAAACACAGACCTCATTATACAGACACATGAATATTAAAATATGAGTGGAGGGGAGAAAACACAGAGTTAAGGGCACCTTGATGTGTTTTGAAAATGTAATCCTATGACAACAAACAAGGGAGAAACACGGAAGAACATTTAAAAGATCCATCGTGTCATCACGTTCATGATCAGACGTGCGGCTGTATCATTGTCCTTGTTTGCACGTTTTTCCTTTGAAGAAGACGTGATTAAATATGTGCGCATACACAGTGCTGATTCATGTTTAGAGCACTAGAGTATATGAAATATGTCCATTAAAACTTGAAAGGCGCTCGCTTCCGTCTCTATAACATCAGCATTTGCGATCATTGTTAAATTCATTGCGTCGTTCCGCACACAAACCGCTCTCATGCGTGCTCTGCATGTTGTTTGAATTCTCCGCTGTAATGCGATCTCATGCGTAATACAGCGCAGTGATTGGATTGAATTGATTGGAGCTCTTTGTCGTGAATAATGCAGAGAAGCGCTCAGAAACGGTTGGCGTCAGCTCATACGTCCAGCCCCTACTGGAGCCCCGCAGCCAATCACCACTCCGGATCTTGCCGGTATTACGCATTGACGTCAGAATCCGTGACGTTGCTCCGACTTTGCTTTTCAAACCGGAAGACAGAAATTGCTCTAAAAAATGCAAAAATAACTAATTTCCACTTACGAACAAACTTAATGAGTATCTTTAGTGTTTTCAATGATGTGCAGTCTGTACATATGTTCACATCTCAAAAAATGTGTTTTGGGGTTTCATGACCCTTTAAATTGCCCCTATTTTGCTATTTTAAAGGTTCCTAATTTTGTTTTGATGGTTTCCTACAATACGTTTACTTGCATTCAAGGTGAAAACACTTTATTTTCTCATAATATACATTGCAGCATCACCTCTTTTCTCACAGTGTCAGAAACGGTTCGATCAAGGGTTCGGTCTCTATAGACCCCTCCAAGAGCCTACTCTGCTCTGATTGGTCAGATGGCCCTGTCTGTTATGATTGGTCTATCGCTTACGGCATGTGTCGAAAACAAAACACCTATAACCATATCTGAATTTCAACTCCGGGGGCTTCCTCAGCCCAGCTCGGTAACAATAGCATCGGTTTTACTGTATCAACTTGTGTCCTTATCCTTTTGAAGTGCATGCAAAGTGGATTTGCTTTCGCAGCACAAAAAACAGCGTCTTCTCGACATGTCTACAAAACAAACCAAAACTTTTCCTCAGCTACAACTACAGTGTTTGAGGGTGGGTCAAAGTAGGCGTTGTTCGCGAGCAGCCAGTGAAGACCATAGGCTGGCATTATGCAGATTTGTTACAAATGTAGGTTCATGCAGGAAATGCTGACAACTCTTTTCAGGCAGTTCAGAATTGATTCTTTCTTTTGGCAGACGACTCGTCCAGAATCGTCCACTTTGATCTTTGAATCTTTGCAGACCTTTTACATTCACAAACAGCTTTATTACACACGATATTCTTCATGAAAGGTAATATTCAAAGAAGCACCATAGGGGCACTTTAAAAAAGCCTTTTGATTATGTTCTGCTGCAGCATCTACCATCAATAGGTAATACTGAAAAAACTTGAAAGAAAGAGGCACTTGTCAAACCACTTCTTGGGAAATGACCCAGTTGGTGCATTCTGTTATTTAAATAAGAGACATCTGCAGTTCTGTTCAGCTGCAGTCTGAGCTGAGCAACACAAGCTTTTAAATTTATTTTTTTTTAATTTAAAGGGGACCTATTATGCCCCTTTTTACAAGATGTAATGTAGGTCTCAGGTGTCTCCTGTCTGTGAAGTTTCAGATCAAAATACCCAACAGATCATTTATTATACCATGTTGTAAATGCTCATTTTTGAGTGGAAGGAAAAACATGCTGTTTTTGTGCATGTACCTTTAAATGCAAATGAGCTGCTGCTCTCCGCCCCCCTATCTAGAAGAGGGCGGAGCCTGTACAGCTCATGCCTCGGATACTCTGCCAAAAACTAAAACATCTGTTTGGTTTTGATTATCATCTCTATCTCAGTCACGCTCACGTGACAGTTTTTCATCATCATGAAAGTTTATGATCTGCATGCGTTTTAAAGTCAGTCTAAACTTCTGATATATGGTTTTCTGAGCGCACACACACAGAAAGCTGGATGTCAGACGGAGCATCCCGTGAGTATTAAACTAAGTCTCTTTCACGTCTTATTGCGCTTAAACTATCAAATACACACAAGGTTATGCCAAAAACACACAAAGTTCACATAAACACAGTCGGTTATGTCTGTGAACGTAAACAGCAGGGAAAGAAATCACATGTGTATATTAGATCTGTGTATTAAAGTGACAGCAGCGTAATATACAGTACCTACTGCTATATATGCTGTTAATATGAATCAAACAACAGAAGAAAAAACAGAAAATCACTCACTGCTCTTGACTGAATAACTTTAGTAGCTTTAAAGGGATAGTTCACCCAAAAATGAAAATTTGATGTTTATCTGCTTACCCCCAGGGCATCCAAGATATAGGTGACTTTGTTTCTTCAGTAGAACACAAATGAAGATTTTTAACTCCAACAGTTGCAGTCTGTCAGTCGTATAATGCATGTGAATGGTAACAAAATCTATGAGAGTAAAAAAAAAAACATGCACAGACAAATCCATATTAAACACTGCAGCTCGTGACGACACGTTGATGTCTTAAGACACGAAACGATCGGTTTGTGCGAGAAACCGAACAGTATTTATATCATTTTTTTACCTCTAATACACCACTATGTCCAACAGCCTTGAGTGTGCGATCACTTCTGGTGCGTGAGGTCTGTATGCGATCTGGCGTAGTTTACGTTACTGAAGAAACAAAGTCACCTATATCTTGGATGCCCTGGGGGTAAGCAGATAAACATCAAATTTTCATTTTTGGGTGAACTATCCCTTTAATAAGAATACATTTCTTACTTAAATGCTGCTGTTAAATGCTCTGGCGAGGAGATAAACATGACGGACTGTGTATAGCTCTCTGAGGGGCGGAGCTATGCTAATAGGGCGGAGTCCGTCAGCAGTCGTGGACGGGGCCTGTTCCAATGTGACGTCGCAAAAGCTAGAATCTGCAAATGGCTTGTTCTGAGACACTGCTCATGAGTAATGGGGATTAAAAAGATAGGAGTGGGTGGATTTTTACTATTGGACACACTCCCAACACACATTTATGTTCAAACACCATGTAAAAGTGAATTTTGCATAATATGTCCACTTTAACAAATGAACTGTCTCATCATCATCCTCTCCTTCCTCTCTTTTGCTCTCCTTGTCAGGATCTATAAATATCAGGCCCATGGCTATGCCTTCAGTTCAGTAGAAGAGCTGCTGCATTCTCTGGGGGGTTCAGGATTTATCAACATGACCCGCCGCTCTCTTTCCGAATCTCTGTTAGAATTGGGCGTCTCCCAGCGCTTCATTGACGAAGTCATCGCCCCGATCATGAGGGTCAACTACGGCCAGAACATCAGCATCCCTGCATTTGTCGGTATGCCCAGCACTTTCTTTATACATTTAGCTTCTCACATTTTTACACTCTTTATAAGAATTAAACTCTTATTTTCACGTTCTTTTAACTCTAAAAGTTATGAATAATCACATAATACATATTTGAAGCATGAAGTGTTTATTTAGCTAGCTATATAGTGTATATAATAAACCTCAAACATTTAAAGGGCAACAACAATTTCTTATTAAAAATCTAAAGGTGTCTTTTAATATTGTAATAATAGGTTTTTGCATAAAAAACATAAGCATACTATTAAAAATACACTATTCAAAAGTTTGGGTTCAGTATTATTATTATTATTTTTTGTTGTTGTTGAAAAGTAATGCTTTTTAATGCATTAAATTTGTCAAATGTGGCAGTAAAGACATTTATGATGTTACAAAAGTTTTTTATTTCAAATTAACGTTTTATTAAAATATTAAGCAACTGTTTTTAACATTGACAATAAGGACTTAAAACTAGAGCTAGACCAATATTGATTTTTCATAACCGATACCGATTATTTGCATGTTTATGTGCCCAATAACCGATATATAGAACCGATATTTATCCGGTTAATTTACCACTTTTACCAATTTTCCAATACTTTCATTTCTGTAATTCTACTTCCTCCTTGCATACAAAACACACACTTCTACTAGAGTCTGAAAGAGTGCCAAAAAATAAAGAGCACTGTAAGTGTCTTTTTTAAATAAAAGCTTTGATCAGGTAACAAATAAAGCATGTAAAAATAATTCTAACATTTTTTTGTAAAAAGCATAGAACATTCTAAACCGCCTGAATAAATAAAACATTGCTACTTTAGTGTAGCTTAGTACTCCCAGTTTGCATATTTTTATCTATTACAACAGCAGTAATATTAACAATAGGCAAAATACATTTACAAAGTCTAATGTTTTCAAATGGAGAACGTAAATTGCAGGCGAGTCTATCAACTTTGCATAAATAATCATTTGTTTTGAATTCGTTTTTGAAAGGTTTATGTGTTGTTTAATAGGCTAAAGAGTGAAGAGAATGGAATATTCTGGAATACGCACACATTGTCAGAAAAATAAACAAAGCAACGAATACATCATCGCAATTACCAAGTCCATCTCATCTGGCATGTCATCAGAATTATTTAGGGATGCACCGATATGAAGGATTTGGCCGATACTGATAATGATAATTCTTTATATTTAAAAGCCGATGACCGATAAATTGGCTGATAAATCTAAATCCAAAATTGTATTTAATTTTTGAGAGCCTGATAACAAAAACAAAAGTCTCCCCATTAAATCCATGCCCAAGCACACAATTATGATGTTCTCATTATAATTTTTTGTAGCCTATATGACAGACTTGCACTGCACATGTTGCACTTAACTGGATTTTCCTTTTTTAAGTGATTTTAATCATATTTCAAGCAATTCAAAACCATCATGGCAAACAGTGCACATCTGAAGTGTCTCAGCTGAAGGAAATAATCCATTATTTATCGGCTTTAATATATCGGCCAAATTTTCTTATTGGGCCAATAACGATAACATTAAAAACTAGATAGAAAAGTTCGTCAAGACAAACTTTGAAGTTGGCTTGAGAAAGCCGGACCACAAAGTTTGAAGTATATTTAAGTCAGAAGGTTTTAAGTTTGAAGTAAGTTTAGTTTTAATAGAAATGGTCAAATGATAGATAGATAGATAGATAGATAGATAGCACATTTTGACTTGTTTTATCAAATTGAAATAATTAGTTATCATTTCAACATGTTTTAGCCCTTAGCTAATCACTATTAGCATATAGCTATTAACTGCTAGCATGTTGGAAGTCCTGTTTGCCAGCATGAGTCAAAAGAGCCAACCACCATGTCTCTATGATGTTCTAATGCAGAGATATAGGTCTTGTTAAATGGTTGCTAGGGTACTCTGTTTGGTTGCTAGAGAGTGGCTTGGCAGCTGTCAATGATGATACTCCAAAGGCTGCTTGCCGGTATGAATGATATAAACCAACCCCAATGCAGCTATGACATTCGGATTTGAGGATATCCCTCTTTGTGCTTGGGTTGCTAGGGCATGGCTTGATAACTTCACAGTGATTCTGAGAGACTGATTGGTTTCCTGAGTAAAATGATCCTACCCCCATGTCTCTATGACACCATGCAAAGATATCCTTCTGGACCTTTTATAATGGGATCAGTTGCTACGGTGCTCTAAATGGTTGCCAGGGCGTGGCTTAATAGCTTCACGATGATCCTGAGAGACTGATTGGGTGACAAAATCCCTATGCAAGTTAGCATAGTAGGTAAAACGTGTATGCGTTTCATGGGCCATGCCTTCACTATAGTATGTCTATGGGGCAAATTTGGGCACCTCTTACGCTCCAGGGGTACAACTTATACCCCATTGCGAGGTATGTTCTTACAGAGCCTGCCAGGCTCTTAAGTCTATGGGATTTTTATGATATTAAATATTAAATTTTATCAACCATAAGTTGGATCAGTTAGAAAAGATATAGCACACTAAGTCAGAACAGTCTGAAGGTCTGACCCGAGATGGGTGGTTGTAGAGTTAAAGGGATAGTTCACCCAAAAATGAAAATTATCCCATGATTTACTCACTCTAAAGTCATCCTAGCTGTATATGACATATCTTCTTTCAGACGAACACAATCAGAGTTATATTAAAACATGTCCTGGCTCTTCCGAGCTTTATAATGGCAGTGAATGGCTGTTTCTGTTTTGAAGTCCATAAAAGTGCATCCATCTATTAGTGTTGTAGTACTCGAGACCGGTCTTAAGACCATTTTTTGACGGTCTTGGTCTTGTCTCGGTCTCGACCACATTTGTACTCGGTCTTGTCCTGGTCTCAGACTAAGAGGACTCGGGATTTTGTTTCAAGACCACAACTGCTGGGATATTACTAAATTGCCAATGCATTGCCTGATTTATTTATTAACATCATTAATGTGATTGGATGTAAAACTTACTGCTTCAGATGCAATCAATAACTTATTTCTAATTTGATTTATTTATTGTGCCGATTCAGAAATTAATTAGGGATTGTGTCAAAAATGTCACCAAAAATTAATACAGATGCTTACAAAATTCAAGATATTGTTGCAAAAAGTTCTTGTATGAAATCTGGATTTATAACGTGATATAATTAACCAGTATCACAAGAGCAAGAGAGCTGTTTTCACAAATTTGAGCATGACTGCAAACATGATATTGCTTTAACAAACATTCAATATTTAAAAAAAAAAAAAAAACATTATCCTCAACATTATGCATTTGTAATTTACCTCTATAGCGCAAGGATGAATTTTGTTGTTAATGATTTCATTTGATTGGTAACAGCTCTGTATAGTGTCTTATATTCTAATTATATTTATCATAAGTCATTTATTATAAGTTATAAGTCATTTCTCAGGTGGTAATGTGAATCTCTATGAATTTAAGGAGTGCTGGTCTGGTCTTGGTCTCGGATTAGGTGGTCTTGACTACAACACTACTATCCATCATAAAAGTGCTCCACACGGCGCCGGGGGGTTAATAAAGGCCTTCTGAAGTGAATCCATGCGTTTGTGTCTCGCGAGAGCTAGCATATTCTCACCGGAGCGCCCTACTGTACGTCATACGCTGGAACGCCAGTCTCTCGTGAACGCGCATACGACAGTTAGCGGAAGTTAGAGATTACAGTTTGTAAAGTTTTAAATATGGATATTTTTCTTACACAAACGAGAAGGCCTTTATTAACCCCCCGGAGCCGTGTGGAGCACTTTTATGATGGATAGATGCACTTTTATGGACTTCAAAACAGAAACAGCCATTCACTGCCATTATAAAGCTTGGATTAGCCAGGACATTTTTTAATATAACTCTGATTGTATTCGACTGAAAGAAGAATGTCATATACACCTAGGATGACTAGGGTGAGTAAATCATGGGCTAATTTTCATTTTTGGGTGAACTATCCCTTTAAAGCTCTAGGAGGAGTTAGAGTCAGAAGAAAAAGAATAATAATAAGTTTATTAGCATTTCAGCAAGTTGGCTCTCTCAAGCCAACTTAATGAACATATATCGGCTGATACCGATATGATGGCCGTGCATCCCTAGAATTATTATTAATTGTTTTGTCGGTCTAGATTATGAAATACCTGCTGACAGAGCTCTGTTTTAGTTACAGTATGCGAGAACTTCTCTCGCAGAGATAATTAATTTCCACAGAGCTGTAATTATTTAGATGTATAATAGCTAAAATAAAGGTTATATAGTAAATGTTAATATAATTTAGGGAGTTTTAAACGAGTGGATCGTGTTAAAAGCTGCCATGGTGGCCATGCTGGAGCATCTGAGCGCTTTTATTTCCAACATGCACTCGTTCATGGCTGTCTTGTTACGTCTTTATTGGGACAAGCCTTGACGGATTACGTGACTGTGAGTTTGTCTGTATTTTTAGCGCCACATTTAAATTACATAGGCCTATGTAATTTAACATTTATGTAACATTTTATTTGTGCATTAATGGCTGTTATGTCAAAGTTTATTAATCAAAGTAAGTTAAGTTGAAGAGCGTTGTCGACTCATCTCACTCTCCCATCAGACGCAATGCTTTAATGGCGGTCTTGTGCGCAGTTCTTAAAATGCCATTGGGTTAATCCGATATTACAAAACCGATACCCGATTATGGAAAAATGCTTAAACATCAGGAAAAATATCGGTAAAACCGATTATCGGCCGATCTCTACTTAAAACACTGCAGAATGGAGTAATGATGCTGCTGAAATTCATCTTTGTCATCACAGGAATAAATTACATTTTAAAATGTATTCAAATACAAAACAGTCATTTTAAATTGTAATAATAATATTTAACAGTATTTCCATTACTATATTTTTGATCAAATAAATGCAGCCTTGGTAAACATAAGAGCAAAAACATTAAAAAACCTTACCGACTCCAATCTTTTGAACCCTAGTGTATATTTTTATATAATGGTTTAATTAATTTTGTGACCATATGTGTGAATTTTTAAATAATGCTAAAAAAAAATTAAACAAACTAATTTCTTAATGTTTTTGTTGCTTAGTTTAAATGGTAACACTTCAGTTTAGGGTTCAGTTCTCACTATGTACTAGTTGCTTATTAGCATGCATATTACTAGGATATTGCCTGTTTATTAGTACTTATAAAGCACATATTAATGTCTTATTCTGCATGGCCATATTCTACATCCCTTAATCCTACCAATACCTTAAACGCTACAAAAACTACCTTACTAACTATTAATAAGCAGTAAATTAGGAGATTCTTGAGGCAAAAGTCGTAGTTAATAGTGAATATGTGTTCCCCATATTAAGGGCCCTATCATACACCCGGCGCAATGCTGTGTCAGGTGCGACACAAGTGTTTCATCCTGTCGCAGTTATCATTTTCACGTCCTGCGCCACATTGTTTAAATAGCAAATGCACTCGTGCCCATCTGTTCGCCCATGGGCGTGCTGGTCTGAAAACCAGGTGTGTTCAGGCGCGTTGTTGGCGCGTTGCTATTTTGAGGATCTGACAACGACTGCGCCATTGACCAACACAAACCTGCTCTAAAGTCAATAGTGCAGTATTTTTTGTTTTATTTAAAGGGCGCGTTAGTAATATGTGCCTATAGGCGGGTGCACAACGCACGTACACTCTGCTTATTACACACACAGGGACGCGCAGCAGCCCACACACATTTTTAAATATTAAAAATAAAAGGATTACAATGTAAAAGATTATTATTGTGTACATAAAGATAAAAAATGCCTACATGTCATAATGGATAGTCATTGCATGCATCAGAATGACCTATTTGCAGTAATGACGAATGAAATTGGCTAATTATTAAACCAATCGTGGCAATATACACATGTATTTAAACTGACTCGTCAGGATGAGGGTGTCTATATTCCGCCATGTAAATAGTGAATCCGCCATGGTGCGAGCGCAACTGGCTTTTAAAGGGAATGGGAGATGAGACTCTGATTGGTTTATTGCGCGTTACGCCCAAAACACACCCATGACTCATTAAGAGACTAGGTACAACCCTTTTGGACCATGCGCCTGGAGCGCCAACCATTTTTCCCGTCGTTAAACTAGCAAAAGTGGATTTGGACACACCCTAAGTGCACCTGCGCAATGCGCTCAGATCGTTAAAATAGGGCCCTAAAGTGTTACTGTTTAAATGAATAGGTTTTGGACAGAGTTCTGAAAGTTTATATGGTATATGACATCAAACTGTTTTACATCAAAGTTTTCATGACTTAAACAGCAGAAGAGCTATATTGGTCATAAAATCATCAGGCCATGTTAGTCGTCTTCTTGCCACCTGGGTTCAGGTCTGTTCTGATGTGTGTGCTTCTCTGTGACAGGTGCCGTGTCTCTCGCTGGAGCTCAGGCCAATCTCTGGGCTGTGGAGGGAGGAAACAAGCTGGTTTGCTCGGGACTGCTTAAACTAGCAAAAGCTAATCTCATCCAGAGTCCAGTTACAACCATTAGCCTCCGATCAACAGGTATTCCACTCAACAGTCAATTAAAAAAAAACTTGTTCCTCTGGACCTTTAAAGGTGTGTTCATACAAGCTGTGTTTCCATCCAAACATGAAGCAAAAAAAGAAGAAAATACAAATGCGAATTTCCATCAAGTTGTTCGAGCAGATGACGGTGGTATTGGTAACCTAGTAACGCGAACGAGTCGGCTTTATGAGCTGGCTCCTTTAAGTGAACAGTGAGAGACGGTTCCCGTCTGAGAGCTGTTTTTCCCTTTTGTATATTAAAAGACAGAATAATATTATTATCCTTTCACTACATTGCTCAGCCCCACGTCAAGTTATTTTTATGTGTACGTGCGCACATACACATGTGATATTACCCTGCCACTCTCGATTCGTTGCGCACACATACAGTAGGCTACACATTAACATAACATTCAGTTACTGTATGGAGTGCGTGTGGTCGAGCAGTGTGGTGAAAAGATCATCTTTAATATCGCGTCAGAAAATAAGAATAGTAACATTTGAATAATTTAAGTGAAATAAGTGCATACATATCAATCACAGGCCAAACATTACTAAATTTGACTAAATTTAAAGATCCAGAAGTGGTGCTAAATGATGGTTTAATGTTCGCTACGTCAATTTATTCGGCAAACGCATTTCCATCTCCCATTATTCGCATGAACTCTTTTTCGCACAAGTCAAAAACCACCTCAAGCCAGCGTAAAAACAAAGGATTTTGTTTAGAAATTTGGCGTTTCCATCACTCGATTCTGATGCGATACTTCAAAATGCACATAAAAACAGGGTGATTGAAACACAGCTACTGAGGCAAAAAGACTTGAATGTGGGTAAGTTTCATAAAAACAAAATCATGTTTTTGTCAAAGACTATCCGGATCGGATTCAGAATGATAATCAAAACAGATGGAGTAGATCGAGTCCATCAACACCCGCAAAGCTTCACAGTGCTATAGCTCTTCATGGGTTCTGACATTTCATTTAGTATGTTTGGTGATAAAGCTGCACGATTCTGAATAAATTGAGAATCATGATTTTTTTTTAGTTTTTTTTTTTTAGGTTTCAAACAAAGATCACGATTCTCCCACAATTCTAAACTGACAACTAGGGATGTAACGATTCACTCAACTCACGATGTGATACGATTCACGATACTAATTTCACGATACGATTTTCTCACGATTTTTTTTAACAAAATGGGATTTAAGACAAATTATAAAATTATTTATTTCTCAGACAAAATTCTGCATATTTCTTTGTAAATTTAAATATATTTTATGTCAAATAATAACTCAATTGAAATCCTCAAAAAGTCCCTTTAAGGAGATCTTCCAATGGTGTTTTCCTGGGAGGAGGTTGTTTCAGCTTCTTCACCCTCATCCTGCACTGAGGAACAGCAGAAATAAAAAGACTAGGTCAAATTTAAGTACAGCAGTGACAGGGGTTTCACATTGTTATAAAGGCAAGATTTTAATTATAATTTGTATCATTACACTTGCAAGAGTTAGAAAAACAGAACACATTTAGATAAATGTGCCATAATAATCAACGAATTATTGAAAAAAAATCCATGTACACATTTAGAGAAAGAGATCAAATAAATACAACACCTGGTTCTGCAACAGCATAGATTTCTCCTTCAGTCTGAGATACATCCTCACGCTGGTCTTTCTCTTGATGAGGAAGAGCCTGGAATTCATTTACTACGACAGAAAACAGCCTTGTATCTTTCGCTGTGAAAACACTGATGAACCTTGTGATCTCCATGGCAATCGCCCTCGACGCCACGAGCGGGGCTGCAAATCCGCCGGTCAGTGTGGTTTGGCCTATTATCTTTTACATGCAGACGGAGGTGACTGGAGCCTCTCACTGTGGTGATAATTAGTGTTCGGAAAGTCAAAATGCCGCCACACCTCCGATTTAAATGAGTCAACGTAAACTACACACTTGCTGTTGCCATGCTTCTGTTTGACGGTGCGTGCACACGGTCATATCAACTTCCATATGAATGAACTGAAAACATTCACTGATTTCACTCTTCTTCGTGCCAGTGTGCACGCACAGTCTGTAACGCTATCTACAACCTGCTCATTGCTATCGTGCCTGTAAAGTGAGTTCACAGTATATGGTTTCAGCATCCCTGCTGTTTAATCGCGATTCGTTTAACTCAACCGACTTGAATCGTCACACATTTGTATCGATTTTCAACCGGCTCCGACTGAATCGTTACATCCCTACTGACAACCAAATAAAATAATGGAATTTACTAGAGGTTCTTACAAAATGTTAATTGCTGCAGTCTATTTAAAATGTTTAATCAAAGGTGCAATAGGTGATTCTCTACAGAAACGTTTTTTGTTATGCTGGTTGAAAGTCACTTTAAGTGATCTAAATGTATTTTTATAAATATATATTGTCTGTGGAAGGACCATACGAACATTCGTTCGTTCAATCATTGCATTCGGTCTGAATGAAATGATAGCATGTGTTCCCTGTCAGTCAACGTGTGTTTGCATACCACTGCGCAGCGTGTTCACACAGACATACTAGGGCTGCAACAACTAGTCGATAAAATAGATAATAATCGATAATGAAAATCATCGGTAACGATTCTCATTATCGATTAGTCGGGTCTGCCCTCTGTGCACGATAAGCTTCCACCAGTCGCGCCAAATTACAGCACTGAATAATGCATTTTTATGGACAAAATGTGCATCTAGAAATAGTGGAGTGGAAACAGAGTGAGCTGATGCAGGAAAGGTACATGATCCAAGCGCCCAAAACATGAGAAGTCTTTATTTTAAGCTTCAAGCGAATGCATTAGCGTTTAACATAGCCTGTCACGCGCTTTGACAAATGTGTGTGCGTGTTCGTCATTTTACAGGTTATATCCACTGATCTATATAGAGAACAGTAGTTATATCCTCATCTGTAAATGCTATTAATTCACGTGAGTATTTCCATTTTGCATGAAAGCGCGTCCTGACAGCTTTAAACTCCACTGAACGAGCGCCGGGCGCGCGCATGCGCGTCAAACAGACAGAATGCAGTCGAGAGGGAGACAGTTAATATTCAGCGCAAAAACATTCATTTAACTGAAATATCTGCTGTTGGACGCTAAATTTAGTTTTAAAAGTCAACATGTAATTCAAGTATTTTATGAGAGTAGTAACTGTAAAGGTATAACAGCGTGTATCTGAATATAAATGTAAGACGTTTCTACAGGATAAAGAAATGACTGTTTTGCACATAATGTATAGCACAAACATACCATTTATTATAATAAAACCATGTTTTTGTCGTATTGATTACCATTTGTATAACCACACAGATACAATAGTTAAACTATGGATTTGAAGCAAAACTATGGTTAATTTGTGGTTACCATTGAATAACTACAATAACTCTGTTATTTATTTATTATTATTATTTTTGTTTGTTTTATTCGATGTAAAACCATGGTTAATTTATGTAATGGTAGATATATTCACTATGTATGTGTTCATAGCACTCAGCTGACACGTTTTATGTGGAATAGTGTGTTTTGTCAATAAAATAAAAAAATGGGCTTTTTATCAATTTAATCGATTAATCGAAAAAATAATCGACCAACTAATCGATTAGCAAAATAATTGTTAATTGCAGCACTATATCATACGTCACCAGCGCGTTCACATACGCTGTGCAGACAGAGCGAGAATGGCAGCCAAACAGTTTACGTTTGTTATTGTAGTACTGTTACTCACTGTAAAGTTCTCTCACCGGTGAATGATACATGATGTAATCCAATAACATCTCTGTTCGTCTCGCTTCTGGTCTGTGCACGTTCATGTGTTTTGGAGGAGGCATGGCCTTGGACGGCGATTTGCAGGGAGGGTGGGATCATATGCTTTCAATGCTAGCAGGCTAAAGTTAGCATTTCCCAGATCACCTGGTGCACCTTTAATCTGAATGAATTATTTAAATAAAAATAAAAAAACGTGAATGTATGATTCAATGACTCACTCATAAAGACTTCACTTGTTTCATTACTGGATGAACCAGCTTTTACAAACACATTTGTAACAGTCACTTGTCGCCACCTACTGGTGTAACGATGTAACGGATACAATTGTTATTTGAAAAGCCAAGTTACTTTCAGAAGGGGATTTGCTCTATTTTGATCGCTTCCGTTGATGTCAGTGTTTATATTCGAACTATAAACCTTTTTTCCCAGTACTTGTGTGATAATTTGAATTATCGTAACAGAAATAACGATACTGTGTGGTTGAAAAGAGTGTTTGTGAAGCTGTTTCATACCTATACATGACAACGGCTCTGTCTGGCTCAGTGACGCCAACACGGTTTAATAGACACAGGCAAATCATTGTCATTTAGGAATGAGATTGCATGGGTGAATCGAGATTGTGATCTTTTAATGACTAATCATGCAGCTCTATTTGGTGATCACGTTAGCTTACTTGTGCATAAACAACTTCTATCCAGTGTTGCCAACTATTTTCAAAGGAAAGTAGCTAAAGCCTTCCCAAAAAGTCGCTAGATGACATCATGCGTCAATTATATTCGCATATTCGTGATGTCATCACGTTGTGCTTGCATTCTGCCTAATGTCTGTTTTCTCTCCGAATCCGTGCTCACATACTGTATTATGTCCAATAAAGCTATTCTCATTTACATATTTTCTGTCAGACAACAGAAGGAGTTAGATTGCTAGATTTGTCGCTGTGTTTTTTTTGAAGGGGTCTGAAAAGTCGCTAAGTTGGCAACACTGCTTCTATCCGCTCCTTCTGGTTTACACAGATCTTCTTCGATTGTTTTAGGACCGGAAGATTTCAGAAGATCCGTAACAGTGCCCCCTACCATATAACAGTGAAAACACAGATTGCCTGAAATTTCTGTCAATGGCGGGAAAGTGTTGTCATAAATGCTGGAAAATCTCGCCAATGGCAGGGAAAGCATTAAGGCCATGTGTCCACCAAAGCGTTTTTTTCCTGCGGCTAGCGTATTTTTCCCAGTTGTTTTTAATGGGAGCACAGCATTTTTACAAACCCGATTCCAAAAAAGTTGGGACACTGTACAAATTGTGAATAAAAAAGGAATGCAATAATTTACAAATCTCATAAACTTATATTTTATTCACAATAGAATATAGATAACATATCAAATGTTGAAAGTGAAACATTTTGAAATGTCATGCCAAATATTGGCTCATTTTGGATTTCATGAGAGCTACACATTCCAAAAAAGTTGGGACAGGTAGCAATAAGAGGCCGGAAAAGTTAAATGTACATATAAGGAACAGCTGGAGGACCAATTTGCAACTTATTAGGTCAATTGGCAACATGATTGGGTATAAAAAGAGCCTCTCAGAGTGGCAGTGTCTCTCAGAAGTCAAGATGGGCAGAGGATCACCAATTCCCCCAATGCTGCGGCGAAAAATAGTGGAGCAATATCAGAAAGGAGTTTCTCAGAGAAAAATTGCAAAGAGTTTGAAGTTATCATCATCTACAGTGCATAATATCATCCAAAGATTCAGAGAATCTGGAACAATCTCTGTGCATAAGGGTCAAGGCCGGAAAACCATACTGGATGCCCGTGATCTTCGGGCCCTTAGACGGCACTGCATCACATACAGGAATGCTACTGTAATGGAAATCACAACATGGGCTCAGGAATACTTCCAGAAAACATTGTCGGTGAACACAATCCACCGTGCCATTCGCCGTTGCCAGCTAAAACTCTATAGGTCAAAAAAGAAGCCCTATCTAAACATGATCCAGAAGCGCAGGCGTTTTCTCTGGGCCAAGGCTCATTTAAAATGGACTGTGGCAAAGTGGAAAACTGTTCTGTGGTCAGACGAATCAAAATTTGAAGTTCTTTTCGGAAAACTGGGACGCCGTGTCATCCGGACTAAAGAGGACAAGGACAACCCAAGTTGTTATCAGCGCTCAGTTCAGAAGCCTGCATCTCTGATGGTATGGGGTTGCATGAGTGCGTGTGGCATGGGCAGCTTACACATCTGGAAAGGCACCATCAATGCTGAAAGGTATATCCAAGTTCTAGAACAACATATGCTCCCATCCAGACGTCGTCTCTTTCAGGGAAGACCTTGCATTTTCCAACATGACAATGCCAGACCACATACTGCATCAATTACAACATCATGGCTGTGTAGAAGAAGGATCCGGGTACTGAAATGGCCAGCCTGCAGTCCAGATCTTTCACCCATAGAAAACATTTGGCGCATCATAAAGAGGAAGATGTGACAAAGAAGACCTAAGACAGTTGAGCAACTAGAAGCCTGTATTAGACAAGAATGGGACAACATTCCTATTCCTAAACTTGAGCAACTTGTCTCCTCAGTCCCCAGACGTTTGCAGACTGTTATAAAAAGAAGAGGGGATGCCACACAGTGGTAAACATGGCCTTGTCCCAACTTTTTTGAGATGTGTTGATGCCATGAAATTTAAAATCAACTTATTTTTCCCTTAAAATTATACATTTTCTCAGTTTAAACATTTGATATGTCATCTATGTTGTATTCTGAATAAAATATTGAAATTTGAAACTTCCACATCATTGCATTCTGTTTTTATTCACAATTTGTACAGTGTCCCAACTTTTTTGGAATCAGGTTTGTAAAATGCCAGGAGCATAACGAGGTGCTGAGCGTCTATTTCACGTTCAAGCGCTGAACGCTCTGCGTTTTTTTACCGGTTGCTGAGAGTTGAAAAATGTTCAACTTGGAGTAAAACGCAGCACTCATCACTGTCACTTTTTACCCAGCCGTCCAATCACAGTGGAGGAGGGGCGGGACAAATACAACACCGACCAACCGTATCATAGCAAGCAAAGAGTCTCAACTGAAAGAAAATCGCTGCGCTGCCAAAACACTGTCAAGTGCTCACAGCTAGCCGGTTTCAGCAGAATCTAGTTTAAAATGCGCATATGCCAAGTTCTTTGAAATTTACTCTTTGTATTCATGTTTTTTTTTTTTTTTATATATATGGTTTTCTTTTCTGACATTTTCAAGAAGGTATTTATTTAACTATTCTTAAAATGCCATGTGGTATAACCATCAAGATGAAATTTAATGTTTTCTTGAGACCTGGAGTACCTGAGTGTACATTTATTTTCATTTTATAGAAATATCAGGAATTATTAATTCATAAATATAATTAAGTTTTGAGTGTCCCCATTACACATTTTATAACCTGAGATCATTTCCTTTTTTTAGTTGCACCACATAACTTTGTTGTCCACATCATATGACAATTTTTTTGCAGTGAAGCAGTTTTATTAAAATTATTAATAAACAAAAAAAAAGATGCTACTTATTTCAACAATAATTTAATTAATTAATGAGGCATTATCTTCATGGTAATATTAGGACCATTGTATCACACTGAAACTGAATACATTTTAGAAATTAAACCAAGTTTATCATTGGAGATATTTTATCATTTGAATGTATTCTTAAATACAGTAATAGATAAAACCCCAATGGTTTCCCTGCCATTGATGAGATTTTTCATAATTTATGACACAACGCTTGTCAACACATTGACAAGTTTTTCAGGCAATCCGTGTTGTCACTGTTATACAGTAGGGGACGCTGTTATGGACAAGCAAAGAAGATGATTTGCATAAACCAGAAGAAGCTTATAGAAGTTGTTTCATCAACAAACATTCAACCACATATAGACCATCGACTGTGAAGCTTTGGGTGTTTTTGGTGTTGATGGACTTGATCTACACCATATATGTTTTGATCACTGTTCTTAATCTGATTCATACTGAGTCTAACAAAAACATGACTTTCTCAGCTTTTTGTTAGAAATATATATTTTTCTTACATTCAAGTGTTGATTTAAAAAAAAAAATGTTTGTTTAAAAGCAGAGGCTCTGTTCTTTCTTTTGATATATTGACTGATTACATATTCATACAACAAAATATTGTGGGGTCCATGAAAGTTTTGTGAATATTGCTGCGTTCACGCCATGTCGTAATTACAATAGTCTCGAGATGACAACACGTGACATTATATTCGGAGCTGTTCACGTCCTCGGACTGGGAATTATGCGGCTGCATCCGTAAACTTAGACAGCTGACTTTTTGCCTCGCTGCCTTATCAGACCGTGACCTTGCAGGCAGCGTTTGCTCACAAAGGTACCTCACGAAACTGACTTCTGAGGCAGTGTAACGGTTTAATGATCTATCGCAAAATAGAGCGAGCTTTGGTGAGAACTAAGCAAATATTTAATTAATACAATATAATTTCTTGCTAGAAATGACATCAGAAGTGAAAAACGTTGGTCAAAAACACATTTACACACAAATTATCCACCAACCACAACTTTCAGATGGCATCTATGTTTTTTAGGTCACAGAACAGAAAGCACAGGATTGTGGGATATCGAAGCCAGTGAAGGATACATCTATGCTGCCTAGCGATCAGATCAAAGTATCTCAGGAGACAGGAAGTGAAGCTAACTTTGGATTGATGCCTTCCTACCTTGAAATGCAGCCTCTGAAGGCAGCATTTTTAAGCTTTCGGACACAGCCTGTGTTTCTATAGACCTTATGCACCAGAGAAACAAGTGAAATGAAAAATGAATATATGTATTGTAGAATATATGTCCTATTGTACAGGTTTTGCAGTAGCTCTGTATGTTTCTATGGCATCGCTGTTGAAGAGAATCTGTGCTTGCAAAATCTCTTCTGCACGATTCTCTTGTTCTTTAACATTAACATTATCAGGGTCTGCATCAGGCTCAAATTGATTTGAAATTGACACCATCATTAATATTTACACTAGAGAAGAACTCGCAGTTATGGAGGGGCGGGACATTTCCTGAACACCAATCACAGCACATTTCGTATTTCGGAAGGAGGAACTGTAATGTAAAATATGTGAAAATAATGCGTTTTTTTTTTTTGAACAATTAAGCATGAAAAACATATTCTAGTACACCAGGGCCGGACTGGGACAAAATTTCAGGCTGGGAAATGTCACACCCATCCAGGCCATCCCATACACCCACAACAAATTTTGGAACCATGGAGAACCATATTTTCATCACATAAAAAAGGTTTAAATCCTTAGGCTGAGGCCGTACAAAATAATTAAAGATTCTCTCTTGAACTGCAACTTCACTTCCCTTTTCCTTTTAATTATCTTAATTTTCCCTGATATCTCTCTGTCTCGACTCTTTCCCTTGTGTGTGTTTGCTTTTTTGCTACTTTTCTTGTACCTGTCACTTCTTCTTCAGCAGGTCTACCGTTAGGAAGATGTTGTTGCAAAAAAAACCCCCCAAAAAAACAAACTTAATTTGTTTGCACAGAATCTAAATTTATTTTAGGTAAATTCAAAGTATCACATTAGAACAATGTGTTGTTGTTGTTTTATATATATATTGCTAAATTACTACTGTAACTTTACAATAGATAATAATGATGTCATTTAGCATACAGTTTTTTGAATGACGATAGTAATGGGGTGCTACTGCTAACATTTGCTAGCAGTTTAATACTTAGCTACGTTAAAGAAGACAACACCACAGTAGCCTTTTACAGGTGAAACTGACCTGCATTTGAAGCCCTGAGGTCAGTAATTTTACTTTATTTCGCTCCTTCTTCTTTGAAAGCTTTCCCTCAATGCTCTGGCCGCTTCCTCAAGTCCGTCGCACTGATTATTATTCCTCTGCTCGAAACGGTTTGGCGGACACGCAGAGCTCACGCGAGCTGAATCGTAGCGTTGTCAGTCAAGACTAACTGTTTCATGATTTATTATTGATTTATTGTCGAATTCGGGAATGATCACTTTAGTGCATTGGGGCAATTGTATATAATTAAAAAGGCAATAATATATAATTAAAATAATTTATTTAAAAAAAAAAAAAAAAAGAAAAAAGAGGGCAGTTCAGTTCGGGAATTCACCCGGTGCTCCCGATGGCCAGTCCGGGCCTGTAGTACACCCCAAAAACAAAATCAAGACTTCATAAAAGGTCTATAGCACCACGATCAACGTCTAAATCAATCTGCAGCATGTGGTACAAGAAGGAGCTCTCCGAAAACTGCTGTAATTCTGAGCTCTACGAGGACATGAGCGCTTTTTACAAGTTACGACATGGCGTGAACGCACGTTATGATAAAAAATGCTGGTGCTGACTGGCAACTTTTTTTTTAGTAAAAGCCAGCGGGAAAAGAGTTAGACTTCGTGCTGCTTTTTCATTGAACATCGTTGCCTTAAAAATGTGGTGGTCTTATTGAATAATAAATTAAAGTGCCGTTTTTTTTCCTCAGGAGATGACCACCAGTATGAGCTCACCTACGACTCCCAAAATGAGAAGACATCAGAGCTCTATGACATCGTAGTAATAGCGACGCCTCTCCAGCAAAACGTCAACTCCGGAATCTCATTCCAGGGCTTTGAGCCACAACTCCCAGAAATGAAGGGCTCCTACCACCAAACTGTGGCCTCCATCATCCACGGCTACCTAAATTGCACCTACTTCGGCTTCCCCGACCCAAAGCTCTTCCCATTTTCAAGCATCCTTACTACAGACACTCCTGGACTCTTCTTTAACAGCGCCGCCAGCGTCTGTCCGGTCAACATAACCTCCGGTTTCCGCCGAAAACAGCCTCAGGAGGCCGGCGTTTACAAGGTCTTTTCCCCACAACCTCTGGGGAAGAATGAGCTGAAGACACTTTTTAAGTCCTACTACTCGGTGCAGGTCACAGATTGGTTGGCGTACCCTCATTACGGAAGCACCCAGGGTTTGCCACCGGTGGTGCTGCACGACAACCTGTACTTCCTCAATGGAATCGAATGGGCTGGGAGTGCGATGGAAATGAGCTCGGTGGCAGCTAAGAATATCGCACTGCTGGCCTACCACCGCTGGAATAGACAACTGGAAATGATTGACCAGAAAGACCTCATGCACAAAGTGAAGACAGAACTGTGACACATTCCGTATATTATTATAAGGACACTATGGAAGATAATAGGGAGGATTGCCTGTTTTCGATTCCACACAACATGGCTTATGTCTTTTTGATGCAAACACGGCTGCATGTCTGCTTGCCTGCCGGATGTTTGGCGAACACGAACAGCAGTGCGGTCTCAGGCTAAACGCTTGATCTTTAATGTGTGGGACATCTTCATTACGGGCTCTGCTAGCTCACTTTTCATCAGCTAATGTGATAAAGTGAACATTTTGTGGGAGATTTGAAAGTTAATTTTTTTTTTTTTATGTTTGCTGAAGAAGTCTTATAGTTTCACAATTTTGTGTTGCTATGTATGTGTAATGTCACTGGGCTAGGAAAAGTAGCAGGAATTAATCTTTAAAAACGATTTATAATGACAGCTTGACTTTCTAATTTCAATAAACGATGGCTTATGGTCATCTCATGTGAAAAAGGATTCTGCGTTTCGTACCTCCATGGTGCTGAAGGTGAGTTGAATGCGAACCCATGTGCAGTTTATTGAAACAGAATACTAAACAAAACCATGACATGAACTAAAGCACTTGACTTAGGCCACATCCACACGAAGCCAGAGCTTTCCCTAGCCAATCTTTTTTTTTTTTCAGAAATATCTGCGTACACACGAAACCACTGAAACCGACTCAAAATGATGTAGTATACATGCCAGACCAGTATGTGGCGCTGTAATTCTGCCACAGAGATACACTAAAAACGGAGAAGACTTGGAGCATGCGTCGAGACCATAGACCGTAAAAAAATATGGACGACGCGTCTTCACTGCCTTCCACTGAAGAAAAGTGAAGCCGCCAACGTCCGAATACGGTGCTGACATCTTGCGCAGTAGTGACCTCGGGACCGGAGTCTGCGCAGTAGAGAGCAGGAAGTAGAGCCACGATATCAAAAGCCCGCCCACACTCTCGCAGATACAGAACAATTCATTGTGTCTGTGTGAAATAAACAGTTATGGAAATGTAGAAATTAAAGCTAAAGCTCCAATCTCCTCCTGAAAATCCAGAAAAAAGTCCATTAGTGCTTCAAGCTGTCAATCATGACGTCACACCCTCCCGTTTTTATAGCATCAAATAACTAACTAAAACCAAACTTATTAAAAAAAAAAAAAAAAATTAACACTTGAAATAAAATCATCATGATAAACACTGCCTAAAATGACTGAAACCATCTTTGGAAAAAAATTATTTGAAGTGTAATTTGATTGTTTAGTTTGTCTCGCGTCCATTAGAATACATGGATGGGGCGGAGGTTATGAGCTATACTGGGACCAACCACCTGGGGGCGATCGAGACGCTTTGGCTTCAGTTTTCAACACAAGTGCGGCAGGCTTGGTCGAGACCAATACAGAAGTGACTTAAACTGCAATTCCTCGACTGGCCGATAGGGACAGGCTCCAAAAGGGAGCAGAATCGCATTGAGCTCCATGTTAAAATGCCCAACTTTACAGCAGAAAAAAAAAAACATGTTTACAGCCTAGTACAAATTGTGGTTTTGGTCTATACGGCTAATTTTACCCTTCATGACAACTGTGAGGGGGGTGAATTTTTTTTATAACTCATTTGTTTACATTATATAAAGTTCTGCATAATTAAGGGCGTGGCCACTTTGAGTGACAGGTGGATTGCCGTTTGTCTGCTGTCTGTTAGTCATCACGTCACGTCCCACCTCTTTGCCCATTTTCAGTTATCCGGGAGTGACGCGTGGTGACGCGCTGCCAAGATGGTAACGGCTGACTTTATGCTTCAAAACTGCTCTTCAGAATCCTATGGGTGACGTCACGGACACTACGTCCATATTTTTTTTACAGTCCATGGTCGAGACGTGGGGTGATGACATCATCGTTTCACAAAATGTACGAACCGACTGTACACACGAAGATGCAAGGGTGTCGTTTTCATATTTATCCACTCTGGGACCCGGTTTCAAAAAGTAGCAGTTTCAGGCACCCAAAACACCGGATCCGTCTGGACGAAACGCCGATACGATACAAAATTTTTACGTATACAGCTAAACGCGTCTCCGTGTGTACGGGGCCTTAGACTTGAACATAGACCTGACTTGACAAAACTCACCAACACAGCTAGACAAAAGACAATGGGAACATAAGGGCTATCTATACACAAAGACTAATGACTAACAAGAACCACCTGAACACAATGAACCAATAAACCAGTGACCAAACACATGACCAAAGCAACCAATCAGAACATGACACTCTGACTGCATCCGAAATCGCATACTTTCCTACTATATAGTGGGTGAAAAACAGTATGTGACAAGAGTATGTCTGATTTCATAGTACTCATAAAAGAGAAGGCAAAAAGTACCCGGATATGACCTACTACTTCCGGCGAGATTCTGAAGTGTGCATACGATGGACACTTTACTATCCCATGAGGCCACGGGAGAGGATTTGTGAATGACAGTTAAGTGACGCAACGCAACTGACGCTGATTCACACGATAATGAAAACATGGTGAATTTAGTATGTCCAGATTACATTCATACTAGATGGAACATACTTTTTAGCAGTCGTGAAGTAATTACTTATTCAAAATAAGTACCTACTCAAGAGAGTATGAGATTTCGGACGCAGCCATAGATAAGGGCCCTGTCCCAAATGGCACCCTAAACACTTACGAGTCCGCACTTTTGTGACGTAACTCCGCTTTGACTGTCGGGAAGAAGTCTGCTGTGGAGCTCGCATCTGTGCAGGCTCTGGAAAAGTGCACATCGAGTGCACATATCGACCGCAAAAGGGGTGCTCGTGATCACCCTACTGAGACCTAAAATGACAAATGGGACACCCTGCGGTCTGATGGACTGAACAGACACGCACACGCGGCAGCCATTGTAAGTCCATAAGACCGAAAGTGCATATGAAGTGTGCCATTCGGGACAGGGCCAAGGAAAGCACATGACATGATCACATGAGGGCAAGGGAAACACATGACTATGAGAATTTTACAAAATAAAAGACATGAAAACATAAACTAAACAAAACCACAAAACGGACATGACAGGTGCATAACCGGTATTGTAATTTTTTTACTATACATCTGGTAAAAAAAAATGTATATGTCCTTTCAATTACAAAAAATGTTAGACTTTTAATTGCTTTCATATTATAATTTTATTAAATCATAAGATTTATGTTTTTCAAAAAAGTCTCTTCTGTTCACCAAGGCTGCGTTTATTTAAAAATATAGTAAAAAACGTAATATTTTGAAATATTATTGCGATTTAAAATAACTTTTTCTATTATGTTTTAAAATATAATTAATTCCTGTGATGGCTGAAGCTGAATTTTCAGGGTCACATCAACTTTTTTTCAGTATTCTTTGATGCATATTCACTGTTTTAAAATAAAATGTAACCCATCTTTGCTGAAAAAACAAACAATCAAGTCTCAAAATTGATAAAATGTTCATACACTGTATTTATCTGCTACAGATTAGTAATTATAATCAGAAAACTAACATTTCTTTAAAAAAAGACAATATCTTTCTTTTTTACTGCTTAATATCAGAACTGACAGAAGAGGGCGCTGTTTCAAGAAATGAATATTTTTTCCAGGATTGTCTAGTTTCTGCTGTAAGCTTGTGGAAAACAAAAAGGCCTAGTGTGTGAGAAACTACAGTGATTCTCAGCAGCATTAACAATTTAAGCTTTGTCTGCCGATGTGGGGTTTTTAATAAAGACATTGAGCAATGCCTCCGTTTGGATGCCACACAGTGCTAGTGTTTTTGGGGGGAAAAGTTCAATGTAAAGTTTGGAGTGGCTAGTAAAGGAAAGGGGTTTATGATATTAATAACCTAAACTGATGTAAAATACATGCAAACTGTGAAAGCACACTATCATGGTGGCAAAATGTAACAATTCATTTTCTGCCATTCTTAAATACTGTAATATTGATATGCAGTGCACTGATGTTCACACCCATGCATCAAACTTACAGTGCATGCTGAAATCTTGCCAACTCTAACAGCTGAACTGATCAGAGAACAGTCCATCTAGCACAAGCGCATCCAGGAAACGGCACAGACAAACACTAAACCCTTCTTTCCTCTTCAATTGTTTGCTGAATCTATTTACATAGTAACCCGCTCATAAATATTGAGCTCATTTCAAAACCATATCTGCGTGTCACTGTCCACAGAGCTGCAAGCCACACTGCCAACAAATCATTGTATGGGTCAAAATTATCCATTTTTCTTTTATGCCAAAAATCATTAGGATATTAAGTAAAGATCATGTTCAATGAAGATATTTTGTAAATTTCCTACTGTAAATATATCAAAAATGTATTAGTAGTAGTAATATGCGTTGCTAAGGACTTCATTTGGACAACTTTAAAGGCGATTTTCTCGATATTTAGATTTTTTTGCACCGTCCGATTTCAGATTTTCATATAGTTGTATCTCGGACAAATTTTGTCCTATCATAACAAACCATACATCAATGGAAAGCTATATATTCAGCTTTCAGATGATGTATACATCTCAATTTCCAAAAACTGACCCTTATGACTGGTTTTGTGGTCCAGGGTAACATATATCGTTTTATATAGTATTATTTTTATATATATTTTATATATAGTGTTCTGGTAGGGTTAGTGATAGTCTATGTCTCCATTTAGTCTCCACAAGTCTGTGTGTCTGTCTGTGTGCGTGCTTGCGTGCGAGCAGGCGAGTGTGTGTGTGTGTGTGTGTGGTTCAGTTTTTGAAAATGTAGAAAGTTTTGTCTGATGGGTAGGTTTAGGGGTAGGGTTAGTGTAAGGGCATAGAATATACAGCTTGTACAGTATAAAAATCATGTCTATGGAAAGTCCCCATAAAAAGTGTGTGTGTGTGTGTGTGTGTGTGTGTGTGTGTGTGTGTGTGTGTGTGTGTGTGTGTGTGTGTGTGTGTGCGTGTATAAATGAGAGACTTCTTTGAAACATAAAAAACCTGAAATAACAAAATACAAAAATCTGTAAAATATGCAACATATATATATATATATATATATATATATATATATATATATATATATATATATATACACACACATTTATAGTTTTATGTACTGCTGATTTAATTTTTTTAAATAATGAACTGAAGGAGAAGGAATTACAAAAACATGTCCAAATGCATTATTGTAATGACAGCTGACACTGAGGAAATAATGTCACAATGCAAAAACTATTAATGGTTCTTTTCGCAAAATATTTTTTTTTCTTCTTGATTTTGGAGTGAACTATGGGGTTAAATAACACTTTCTGGAAAAAAAAAAAGGGGGGGGGGGGTGGGTTCAGAGTGTGTCAGTACTGTGGTGGTCTTCCAAAATAGATATATTTGAACTTTCCATAGCATGTGAAGTTATTTCAGTTTATTTGCAGTTTACACCTGAACTTTTTAATTTATTATTTGGAAATATGTGCTTTCTCTGTGAATGTCTAAAATGCCCTGAAGGATTGCTTTTTGTTTATGCACTGAAACTTAATACTAATCACATTGTACATCTTGTCCTTTCATTTTTGTTTGTGTATAATGTGTTACCATGGTGAAGTGGACCATTCAGTCTCTCAGAATCCTAAAGAATGCAGAGTTTGGCACAAAAAAAGAGCTTTTAGATTTATTCTGACATCACTGTTCTTGTTCTTTCACAGCTGGCCCAGCTGATCCCCTTATTTGGACCAGCACAGAGCAACGACACCATTATGTACCTGCAGTTCTAGAAGTACAAAACCACCTTGCTAAGACATTAAATACAGCTTCCGCACTTTTCAGAACATTTTGAGGTCAGGTGACGTCAAATTTGTCCTATAAGTTTTATACTGTATATGGCCCATAAAACGTCCTGTTTCTTTTGACCGATAGGTTACACTGGCAGCAAGCACAGGCAGCACAAAGCCTCTTTCATCATCTTGTAAGTTTAAGTTTTGTTTCCTTCTTGGGAGTAATAGATGCTATTATTTACTAAAAGGTTTGGCGTGCAGCCCAGGGCCTTGTGAAGGTTCCTGCTGCTGAACCCAAGGCTGTGCACAAGCAAACCGGCCCTTCCCTCTCATGGAATCTTGTGCTCGTTCCACTTGGATTCACTGAAATATCTCAAACATATTATACTGATGTCACGTAACGTGATAAACAGAAACTCTCACAATGAGGATACTTCAGGAAACAGGATTAATGCAGGGGAAAAACACATTTACATTGACGAGATTGGACGAAGATTGAGGGAGAACACAGGGACTAAATACATGGAGCAAACAAAGGAGCTTGATAAGATAATTAATAGGACACAGGTGAATGACATGACTAATTAAACAGACTGGGGAAAACTAGGTCACAGGGCAGAACTAACATGATTAACACAAGGGCAAAACAAGATATACCTGTAACAGATCGCCCCTCCCAGGAAGGCGTGTCCTCGCGCGGTAAACAGTCCAACTGAGGAGGAAGGGGAAAATCCAGAAAAAACAACTTAGTCCAAGGAGGAGTGGATGGTGGGAGAAGCCAAAGGGAAGCCAGGAGCAGGAGGAGCCGGATGTAGAGCCAGGGACCAGCCAGGAAGAGGCCCCAGGGCAGAGTCAAAGGTGGGAGGAGCCATGGTGGAGATGACTTGATGGAAAACACCCTGGGGACGACCGACGACGATGCAGCCACCGAAGATGGAAACACTGGTGGAGTACTTATGGTACTGGAGACCGAATTGGAGCAGCGGCGACGAGCATCTGAGGTGGAGCCGGATAACCAGAGGACAGAGGTGAAGACGGTGGGACAGAGGACAAAGGTAGAGCCATCAGGAGGGCGGAGCAAGACAGAACTGAAGGCGCAGGCATGACAATGTCTGACACAAGGTGAAGCCGGAGGGACGAGGGAGCCTGGTGAAGCCATATGGCCGATGCCTTCCGGTGGAGCTGAGGGATGGAGGAGCCATGGTGGAGCCGAAGTGTCGACAGGCCGAGGTGGAGCGATGGGCCCGTAAGCTGGAGGCGGAGACAGGGGATCCTTCAGGCTAGGTGGACCAGATGGCCTGAAGACACTTGGCAGATCCTTGCTGCGTGTTGGAAATGCAGAGGGGTTGAAGGACACCTGTGAAGGCGGGGCTGAGGAACTGGCTGTTTGAGGAGGTGGGAGAGGGAGGTTGGGTGGGAAAACTGGAGATCCCGGGGATGCTGGAGAAACGGGGACTGGGAATAATTCCTCCACAAAAGTAAATTAAATCATCCTCATTAATGTCTTTCAACTCCTCAAAGTTCCTCTAACTTCCAGAGGCCAACTCGTACTCACCCACAGCGGCGGGAGTGTGGGCAGGGCTATCCTCCAAAACCTTGAGTTTCACTAAAACTCCCTTGACGATCCGCGGTGTTGCCGGCTTGCACACCTGGTCAGACACTGTTAGGGGCTCAGGCTCTGGGGCGATGTCCTCTCTTGTCCTCTCTGATGGATCAGATCCAGCAGGCGAATGAGACCCAGACCTATTATAGACCCAGTCGATCAGCTACACAGTCCCGTCTGCTCTTCATCAGAAAAACCTGTAAATCGAGGAATATGTACACCAATTCTGTAAGTTGTCATATCGAGTGCCTTTTGATGAAATTGCGCTGAAAGACATTTTTTGTTATGGACTCAATGAAACCATTAAATCATGGCTCCCTGGAGGGGAGATTCATTATAGTCTGTGACTATATGGACTACTGTATGGACTAGTGGCTCCTCTTTCATAGTAGGAGAGGTAGAGGACTATGTGGAGCCCCAATAGATCTTTTGATGGGGGGCTACTCATCACCAGCTCCAATGGCCATGGAGCTGGGTTCACTCCTGTCCATACCCAAACCAGCCATCATGGCCGCCACGCCAGAGTCTCCAGCCACCATGGCCGTTGCACCTTAAGCTACAAAGGCGGTCCTTAGGCGTTAGAGACGTTTTGAGAGTTTCCAGTTTGGCGAACCTACCGTTGATGTCAGTGCAAACATCTGGCATCTCCGTGGTCTTGACATCGTCTTTGAGTCCAATGCATCCGAATCCGGTGGTATCGAGTCAGGTCACAGAGGTTCTCCCACTGTCGATTACACTCCCAGTTATGGCGATGGTCAATCTATGTGTCTGGGCCACGTGCGCTTCTTCAGTTTCTCCCGAGGCAGTGGCACCTGACCCAGTTTTTTCTGAGGCGGCGGCTACTGTTCTTGAACACTCTTGGTATTTCCTGCTATGGTCAAGGAGACCACTGATGAACAATTTGTGAACTACCTGCCTGTCCTGTTCCACATTGGTCACCTGTGAACTCCCTGTATGCCTAGATACGACCACAGTGGCTGTCCCTGAGCTTTCTGTCTGTCCTGTCAAGACCACAGAGGTCACCTATGAACTCCCTGCCTGTCTTGTCTCGGCCAGAGAGGCCGTTCTATGGTCCTGAGTCTCGACCAAGGAGGCCGCGTTCAAAGACTCTGCTTGCTTTGTCATGGACATTACTCCTGAATGTCCTGCCTGCCCTGTTATGGCCACGGAGGCCATAACATAATGAACTTTCTGCCTGACACCACCCCAGAGGCCAACCCTAACCTCTCCTGTTCTTTGCTCCAGTTCCGCCTGATCCGCCATGAGGATCTTCAGACCCATCTGATCTGCCCTGTTGGTCACCTGCTCCGCTGTGGTGGTCACCTGCTGCGCTTTGGTGGTCTTCAGCTCCACCGTGGTGGTCACCAGGCCCACCGTGGTGGTCACCAGGCCTGTCTGCTCTGCTGTGGTTGTCTTCTGCTCTGCTGTGGGGATCTTCAGTCCTGTCTGCTCTGCTGTGATGGTCTTCTGCTCAGCCGTGGGGATCTTTAGTCTCGTCTGCTCGGCTGTGGTGGTCTTCTGCTCTGCCGTGGTGATCTTTAATCTCGTCTGCTCTGCTGTGGTGGTCTTCTGCTCCACCGTGGGGATCTTTAGTCTCATCTACACTGCTGTGGTGTTATCTGTCCTGCCGTGGTGGTCTTCAGCTCTGCTGAGATGGTCTTCAGTCTCGTCAGATCCGCCTTGGCCACCTGCTCTGCCGGCTACGCCCTGGCTCCCCGATCCATCTCAGTCTCCAGTCTCCACTCCATGGACCAGGCCCTCCATCCCACCCCTGGGTCTGACTCTGCTCCAACTCCTGGATTTATGTGACTGGTTGAGGAGCATCTGACATCCGCTCCTTAAGGGGGGATGTCACATCCGCCAGCTGGAGTACCCATGATCGCCACTAGAGGGTACACCTTTGTCTCCTGTGCTTTCTCATCATGAACTCCATTTCCCAGTATCCATTGCCTGTTCTCTTTATGTGTGATTACATTCAGCTGTGTGTCATTATCTGGTTAGCTCTACCTATATACAGGGTTCGTACAAGGTGCTTAAAGTGCTTGAAGTGCTTGAATTTGACTTTTTGAAATTTAAGTCCTGGAAAACCTTTGAAAACAGCCATATTTATGAAAAGGTACTTGAAAAGTGCTTAAATTAAGAAAGACATATATGTGAAATTAGTGTTTAATTTTATTGATAAAACAATATTTTCACCCAAAAATCTGATATAGATATAGAGCCTATAGAGCCATATATATATATATATATATATATAGTATATAATACAGCTTTCATTCTTCAGGTCAATCATATATTCATGAGAAAAAAAAAATCAGTTTGAATAAGGAAAGCGATATCTTTGTCATAGTATATTTCAATAGTAAAAGTTACCAGTCATTATGCTGCACTTTATTCGTACCTTTTTGTTTTATTCGTTTATTTTTATTTATCATTTTACCTTTTTTTAGATTTTGAAAGATAATAAAAATATTGTTTGATAAGTGAGATCTCTGATTGTAGTGCTTGAAAAAGTAGTGCTTGAAAAGTCCTGGAATTTAATTTTACAGTATCTGTACGAACCCTGTATTTAAGCCCAGTGTTTTCAGTCATGCATAAGTCTTGTATTTGTGTTACACTCCAATTCTGAGTGATATCCTGGTTTCCTGTGTATTGGTTTTTGATTCTCTGCCTGTTATTATGGATTACCCTGTTTGCCTGTTTTTTGGGGGTTTTTTTGGACCTTGTTGTATATTTGGATTGTTTGCCTGTGTGTTTTAACTTTTGCCTGTTATATGGATTACGATTCTGGATTGTCCCAATAAAGCTGCATTTGGATCTTCAACCCAAGTCTCGGAGCAGTATGTAACAGTCCAATCAATAATATTGCAGAATATTAAGTGTCACCAACTAAGCAAGTCAGAGGCAACGGTGGCAAGGAACCCAAACTCCATCAGGTGACAGAATGGAGAAAAAAAACAGGCTCAGTTGGGGGGCCAGTTCTCCTCTGGCCAGCGAATGAACACGGTGTTTTGTGATTATGAGACCAGGCTGCATCACAAGTCAGACTGTGGATTGATATCATTCAGAATATTTCATGCAGCTCCTTCTGCTTGAAGATTGGGATACATCAAGCCAGCATATGGTGGGGAGGAGTTGAACCTGGCCATAAGGTCTGTGCAGAGGACTTGTCTAAAAGCTAAGATGAGCTTTTAATGCCTAATTTTGTCTCTATATTGTACAGCTCAATAATACATAAACATACAAATGTACCAGTAAATGTATTTATGAAATATGAGATTACTCATCTGTATTTTGCTGTACCACATAGAGAGACTGCTGTGATCCATAAAGCATAAGCCTCCACTATATAGGCTTGGGTATATTGGTGAACGTTTGAAACCATATGTTTTTGCATAGATTTTGCAAATCACCTGGCCTTCACACTCCACTTTTGTGATTACTGCAATATATTTGTGTGTGTGTATTATATGCATAATGTTACTATTACTTGTATGTTGCATACCAAGGTTGATGTGTACATTTAATACTGAATAAAAGTTGATCACAAAAACAGTCACTTCTAACCTAGATTCCTATTCTAAACACTCTGGGCATTTACTCAAACAACGTGAGGTACATCCTGAGATACTGTTCCAACATTCCTGAAGGAGTTCCCACGTGTGCTGAACACTTGCTGGCTGCTTTTCCTTCACAACCAGGTCAAAAAAGGTAAAGAAATTCATACAATGGCACAACAAAGCCAGCAAAACTAATAATATAATGTAATATAATACAATATAGTGTAATATTATATATATATATATATAAAAAACATTTTACTAGTATTATATAATAATATAATAAAACATCTTTACTAGTATTATATAATAATAAAATAAATATAGCTCTAGCATTTTATATTATAATAAATATAATATAAAACATTTTTACATTATATAATAATATCACATTTGGTCACACTTTAGTTTAGGGTCCAATTCTCACTATTAACTAACTATTAACTAATAAACTACTGCTTATTAATAGTTAGTAAGGTAGTTGTTAAGTTTAGGTATTGTGTAGGATTAAGGGATGTAGAATATGGTCATCAGAATAATGCATTAATATGTGCTTTATAAGTACTAATAAACAGTCAGTATCCTAGTAATATGCATGCTAATAAGCAACTAGTAAATAGTGAGAATTGGACCCTAGACTAAAGCTTTGCCAAACATTTTTTCTAATATAATATAATATAATATAATATAATATAATATAATATAATATAATATGATTTTTTTTACTAGTATTATATAATAATAAACTAATTAATATAACATAATGTAATATATTATAATACAATATAGTATAGTATAATAAAATATAATATAAAGTAATAAAATAAAACATTTTTACTAGTATTATATTATATAATAATAAAAATGTATATAGTTCTAGCACAATCTAATATAATATAACATAACATAACATAATTTAATACAATATAATATAAAAAACATTTTTTACTATTATATAATAATAAAATCAATATATTTCTAGCATTATATAATATAACATAATATAATATACTATTTTTTTACTTGTATTATATAATAAAATATTTTACTAGTATTATATAATAATAAAATAATTAATATAACAATGTAATATATTATAATAAAACATTCTTACTAGTATTATAAAATAATATAATAAAACGTTTTTACTAGTATTATATAATAATAAAATTAATATAGTTATAGCATTATATAATAATAAAATAAATAATATAATGAATATAATATAATAAAACATTTTTACTAGTATTATATTATATAATAATAAAATAATTCATATAATTTACTGCAATATAATTAATATAATATAATATAATATAAAGATATGAAAACTCCGTTCAGGCTAAAGTATTTAAATATCTTGTTTGGGGCAAGACCGAGCGCTCGCCTTGATTGGTCAGTGGAGAACCACGTGACGAGGGAGTCACGCGCTTTCCAAGAACCCGTCAGGAAGAAGATAAACAAAACAAACCAGAGAGAGGAAGACGGCGTGGATTGAGAAGATATGACATTAAGTTTTCCTAAAGACGAATAAAATTTGGAGTTACAATCATTTTTACTAGTATATTGGTTGCTTATAGGTGAGTCATCTTTTTTACTATGACAGCGCGATGAAGTGTGCAAGGATAGCCGTTTAAGGATGATAAAAACATTGTGTCTTGTAGTTAGCTCTCTGGCTAAGTTGCGCTAGCAGAGGGGAGGGACACGGAGGCCATAGTGTGAAAGAGCGCTCTGGTTCCTCTTTAAACCCTAACCCGTTCTCATCTGTTTATCTCACTGCCAGGGCGATGTTTTCTGTTGTGTCGCAGCTTGAGGTGCCCGTTTGTCCTTTCAGATCAATATTCCCCCCGCTGGCCAGTCATTGGTGCTGAGTAAGGGCAGGAGATGTTGGTTGCTCGCTTTCAGTTACACAAGAACTTCTAGAACATTTCTTCTCGAGTCTGGTCCTGCAGGAGTGGACAAACCCAGTCCAGATCTCGACTAATACGCTGATAATATACATTAGATGTATTAAATAAAGCTTGAGAACTACTGTATGATCAATATTTTTGGGTGAAACTATCATTTATTGACGGGACATAAACGATTAGGCTGGAGTTTGTTGGTTTTATAAACCCACTTGTCTGAGTCTAGCCACGAATTGATCAAAAAACTTGATTTGATATAGTTATTCAGTGATTTGTAGAGTTTTGTTTTTTTTTGTATTCATATGTGAAGTATGTAAGGGTACACGCCCCCCCATCAGCACGATGCAAAGTGAAATGAGAAAACACGATAGTTGCTAGAATATCTTTGGGACATGGGTAACTATCAGAACTGATTTTAATGTGTTTTGATGGTGCACCAACAACAAAAAAAATCGCTTTAAAATGCAAATTGTGGTCAGTTAGAACGAGTCGTTTAATCTCAAGTTCATTTGCCAGCTGTCTTGTAAAGGCTTTAAAATTAAGCGCTTGTCTGTAAACTAAAAGTTTGCGGAAATAATGTTTTGCATTCCATCTGTTTACGTAACGTGTGGAGGCCTGCGATATTGTTTGTTGCTCGTCCGCTCAACCGAGCATTATGGGGCGGGGCACGATTGACTGCGAATTGGTCCAATCGCTTCTACGCGGAGGCGGGTTTTGAGTCTCAAAGCAGCCAATCAGAAAGCGCCAATGCGTAGGCGTTGGCGCAGTATCGCAGCCGTTAGGTTGATGCTATTTGTTTTCGAAAGGGTGCCATGTTGAGTTCAGTGTTAGTAGGTCAGAATAAAGTAGGATCTCGCCCACAATGTGCGAATTACGCAAATCGTTAAAGCAGCATTCCTTTGGTCTAATGCAGTTTCTGCGGATGTGTTTAATCTGTGAGGTCTCAGAAGTGTAGAAATGTGAGCAGTCAAGAGCTGTTTATTAGGACATTCTGTCTTCATGTAAACATTGCAGAGGTGGTCACCTATGGGTGGGATGGCATTACATCTGCATTGCTTTTATCTTGCTATGTGTTCAGGTTTTTATTACGGAAACTTGTGTAGCCTGATGAACGGAGAATAAAAGTGAGCAAGCACTGAGTTTTGAGTGCTATGTCATGCAAAAGGGTTTGTTGTGGACTTCACTCAGAGGCCTGTACTGATAGTAGATGCATATGTTTTATGGCTGGGTTTGACTTTTCTATGCCATGAAATATTAAAGTGCTAAAAGTCGAATCAGTTATGATATTGAGCTATTTCCTCTAAAGACTGTGCTCGTCCTAGTTTGAATAAGTGCACAAATATGAGTTTTTTACCCAACCTAAGGTTTCAGTTTCTCAAATCATAAGATTAGTTCACTTCAAAATTAATTCAAAACTAATTTATTATTTATGCAGCGGCGGACATATTCCAGGTATGGGGCCTCAACATAACAACTGTGCTCTTTTACTTTTGTAAGCCTTATTTTGCTGTCTCTCTCTCATAGTTTGTAGTTTATTTACCCCTTCACAACTTGTCTATGGGATAGTGTAGCTAAATTCAGAATTAGTCAACCTGTTGTTATTCTAAAGCTGTATTACCCTATTTTTTCAGATCACAAAAGAAATTACAAAAAGAAAAAACACTTGCAACTTGTCCATTTAATGGCAGTGAATTGTGACCTTCTTCAATCTTTTTTAAAAAAGGGGTTCAAACATGTCATAAAATAGTCCCATGCAATTCGTCAAAGGTTTTCTGAAGGCATCCGGCAGGGTTTGCAGAGAAACAAACCGAAAATTTAATCTATTATTTAGGGAAAGTCTTCGGTCGTTGCACACATTCATGCGAGTACGCGACAGCGTGGAAAAGCACACAACTGAATCATTTTGATAATTCAAGATGAATAAAATCATGACACGAAACATAAGACCTATAAACCTGAGGTGAATATCTCTGTTGTGAGATGTAAATGAATAATGTATAGTAAGCTATACCCAACTCAGTAATTCTTTTCTTTGTGTTAATAATTAAAATGATTTAATTTACAACTAATTTACTATCATTTAAAACTAAACGTTTGATCATTTTGTTGTTTATAATAATTCTGTAAATTATAATGAATTATTTGGCTCTAGTTTGACATATTTTTGTCCCGTCCATTACAATTTCAAGAGTGAATCCCGACAAATTGAAGCGTGTACATGGATGTTGGTCCTCTTAGCAGCATAAAACTGTTTTTATTCAAATTCCACATGAAATGGAGTAAAAACTTAGGGATCATTATGATAACATATGATATAAAAACTGCATCAGGGCTCGACATTAACGCTTGTCCGGGACAAGTGGATTTTTTGTTTTTGTGGGCAAGTGAAAGAGAATTTTACTTTAATTGTCCGACCGGACAAGTATCCTGATTAAAACGTCAATAACAAAAAATAACTAGGGAGTCACCAAAACGCAAGAATGATTCAGCATTGATTTAGTGTAAGTGGCGACTGATAGTGAATAATAATATAATATATAATGTACTGACAGTAACAAGGTTGTGCTGTTGAGGCTCACGCAGCCTCATGAGGAGAAATCGAAACAAATGAGCGCAGCTCAAAAAAACTCAGTAACATACTGCAGTAAAAATTCAAAATGCAACGTTTTTATATTTATAACATATGATACAGTTAAGCAACATCACACGACCAAGAGTGCTGAATACCATCACTATTGAAAATGTGATTTAATTTCATCGTTTGAATGATTGACTCACTCATTAAGATGGTCACCTGCCGCCACCTACTGGCGGTTTAGTTTCACGCTTAAAAGTATCATTCTTTCCAAATCCGTGTATCATTCGTTCAGTCGTTTTTTTTAATTTAATATTGAAAGTAGAAAAATGAGAAAACAGCTCAGATTTCGGCTTGATTTTTCGTTTTTCGTTCAGAGGTAGAAAATGAATAAACAGTTTGAATATTCGATTTCTACACATGGGCGGGAATTATACGCCTCTTTCTGCTGATTGGTCAGCCGAAGATCAAACTATTCCGTCATCAGTTCTTCCTCAGTTCAGCACAGCAGAATAAAAGTTCTGCGCTGCTACAGCTGTACGGATTCTTAACAAGTTTATTGCAAAACATGCTCATCAAACAACCAGACTAACGAATGGCTCAACACAACCCGTACCGGGGCAGAGCCTAGACAGGGCTTTCTTCTGTGTAGATATAAATTCACCTCTTTGCATCAGCTGGCAGGATATATGACGGCTGTCATAGCCTATCTTGGTTAAGTAAATAAAATATATAAATATTTTAAACACTAATATAAAAAGGAAAGAATAATGCGTTGCAGTTAGACAACCGGAGAACAACAGAGATATTAAAATACATACTCTTTTATTTTATGATTTGTGCCTTGTGTTTTATTAAAATTGATTATAATTGATATCTCAAAAGGATGCTTGTGCGCAGCGCAAGCTGCTGCACACTCGTACACAGGACTGCAACACAAGATTTTCATCAAAGCCTGTAATAACTTGCCATTTCGGTTTGTTTCTCACCAGAGCGCTTGGAATATATGGCACGAGTTGCATATATGGATTATTTTACGACATATTTGCAAAAAAAAAAAAAAAAAAGGCAAATGCGAGCAGGACATTTGTGTGTGTGTGTGTTCCGAAAAAAGAAGGTAATAAGCAGAACAACATCCAGGTAGTTACCCTAGTTCACACAGTTCCAATAAATTGCGATGGGTTAAATAACTAAATAAGCAGATAAACGCACCAGTCAGGCGCAGACCATTGAAGTGTTCAGGAAATACGCAGCAGTTATTACTTTGAGTTTATTTCATATTGAGTATTAGTGAATTTGTCTACACCAAAATAAATGTCCAATGACCCCCTTATAATTAGGCTATAACAGTGATTAAGCCCAAAGTTAATGTGGGTGGGGGTAATGAACACAATATATAGCTATAATGCATCCTATGCATTTTGTAATAATACAGCACATTTTATAATTGACCGTATTTGCCAGAAAAGTTGCACGGAGTGTAAGTCACATGAGAGAGAAACACGCGAACGTTGCATTGTAACTGCATTTTATTATTAGTCTACATTCAGAAGTAGTGTAACGCACCGGTAAATAAAATACAACATTAACATTATAAACACTATTAACATGTAGGCTATGCGTATTTTACTTCCCCTCACTGTATGACAAATCCTTAAATGAATGGTATTCAGAAAACAACAAGAATGAAAAATATAAGTAGCCATATAATAAAAATATACATAGAAGCCTTAAATAAAAATATATTGTGCCATTTATTACAAACAACATTTATTTTAAACACCAAGCCTAAATGAATTTATTTAAATTGAAACTGTATCGACGTTAGGCTCGTGCATCTCTCATTCGGTCCAAAGTTTCCATATTTGCAATGTAGCGTTTGGATGCTATTATAGGCTACTATTTATGTAAAGAAGGCTTCATACTTCAGTTGAGTCCCATACGCGTATAGGCTAAATCGGCATCTTCACATGCAGATATGTGAGTTTGGAATAACAGCAAGTACTGACTGGCACAGCCTTAATATTGTACAACAGACAAATTAAATTAAGCAGAATAACTTTTTATATGTTTGGTTTTATTTTGATAATGAACAGGCTGCGATGTCAAGTTAGCAATTCCAGAACTGCTATGTTAGCCTATGTGAGCGGCGCCGGCGCCATCACTTGGATTTTTTTCTTCATCCGAAACAGTAAAATGTTTGCGCGTCTCAGTCTCCTTGAACATCTTTCTGGCGCACACCACAAACATGAACTAAATACAGCGAATACTGGACGCGCATACTTTAAAAAGTAAACATTTCGATTATTTGACGTTAAATGCATTATATAAGTCACTTTGGAATAAATCATGATAAAAAAATTCTGTGACTTTACAGTCCGGAAAATACGGTAGGATATAGCAAATTATTTCGTGGACCCCCTGGCACTTTGCTGGTCTACACAGAAGAAAGCCCTGTCTAGGCTCTGCCCCGGTACGGGTTGTGTCGAGCCATTCGTTAGTCTGGTTGTTTGATGAGAATGTGTTGCAATAAACTTGTTAAGAATCCGTACAGCTGTAGCAGCGCAGGACTTTTATTCTGCTGTGCTGAACTGAGGAAGAACTGATGACGGAATAGTTTGATCTTCGGCTGACCAATCAGCAGAAAGAGGCGTATAATTCCCGCCCACGTGTAGAAATCGAATATTCAAACTGTTTATTCATTTTTCTACCTCTGAACGAATAACGAAAAATCAAGCCGCAATCTCGTTTTTTCGTTTTTCTACTTTCAATATTAATTAAAAAAACGACTGAACGAATGATACACGGATTTTTCCAACATTTCTTATTTGTATATTCAAAAAATATTCAAAGCAATCTCATAAAAATGTTTTAATGCAGTTGTAATTTTTCAGTGTCAATTATTTAATTTGATTGGTAACAGCCCTATAGTGTCTTATTATTCTAATTGAATTTATTGATCAAATTGAACAACTTAAAATGAAAGATAAAGCACATATTTAAAAAAAAAAATCTATTTTTATATTTTATACTTAATTTATTTTTATTATACCTTTATAAATATCATAAATATGCAGATTTAAATATGTCAAAGCTGACTGAACACTGATGCTTCATAATAAACTATATTTACAACACAAAAAAATCCTATTTTTTTTCCAGACAAGCACATTTTTTACTCGGACAAGTGAATGACCGATTTACTTGTCTGAAGGACAAGCACATGAAAAGGCTTAATGTCGAGCCCTGCTGCATTATGTGCAATTTAAACGTTATACAGTTTTGATTAATTAATTGATTGTTAAACATTAATTTCAGTTTCGGTAAAAAATTAATTTAGGTGCATCATGTCTATTATTCAAAAATTCTCCTGTTGCATTTCACATGACATTTTATATGTGTTTAGTATGATGTGGTGGAGTAAATTATAGATTTTTAAAAATAGTAATACAGTCAGTCAATAGTTTAAAGCAATAATCCACAGCCTATTGTCTTTCGGAGAGCTTCAGTTGTCCTTGAGTGCAAAACTGAGAAGCAGGCATTTGCCTCTGTGTAAGGAGTGTGCTGTTGCCGTCTCAGCGAGCAGAGACCTCTGACATTTGCAGAGTAGTCTGTGCATTTGAAGCCTGGACTGCAAAATGCAAGCTTGTTTGTAATTAGCTCAGACTGTCCTTTTAAGGTGCAGACAGACATTGGAGCTAATAAGACATGTCTAAACGTCAAACGTTAAATATGACTTTTTATAAGCACTAGAATGTCTCCTGTCATACTTCCTGTGTATTAGCCACAGTGTGTCTGTAGCTTTAGCGCAAAGGCCACCAGTTTGATCACAGCACGCCTACGCATAAGATTCTTTAGCTTGTGCATAACAAAGCGTCAATCTGCAAGTGCACACTGCAAAAAACTAGTATGTAGCAAAGTGACTTTTAGGGGTGGGCGATATGACCAAAATCTTATATCACGATGTGAGTATTTTTATTTCACAATAATGATACCATGATATAGTTATTTTTTGCTTTAAATAAGGGTTTTATGATATTTCAATTTTTTAAACCATTGAAATTTCATAATTCTTGTCACCATTTTCAGAATCACAAAAAACTAAATAAATAAATAAATAAATAAAATAAAAACTAACAAGCTTACTGAGGAAAAGTAAACAGTGATAAAGAAGGACAGGAATAAAGAAGGAAAACAAACTACAATAGAACAAAGACACAAATGAAATAGACCAACCTGAAAAACAAGCACTAGAAATAAGAAATAATACATAAATTGTACAAATTAATCAAATGTATATGAAAACACTGCCTAGTCTTCACTGAGTAAATGAAATATACATTCTTATTAAAGTTACAAAAGTGATTCAATCAAGAACAGTAGAGGATTTTCTCTTTTTTGTTGTTTGATTAACATTAATAACGACAGCAGGTTAATTTGGGTGCTGTCACTTTAAGACCGACTGCATTAATCCAATATACTCGTGCATTTTCTTTCTCAACTGTTTATGTCCACTTAAGACATAAATGACTGTGTTTACTTGCAAAGACATGGTCACTTTGACACATAAGTATGTGTATTTAACCATTCAAGCCCAATTAGGCAGCAAAAAAAGCACTCAGTTCAGTTCTCACGCGCTTCATGTGCGCGTGTCTCTGACAGCACACGCATATAGTAAAATGTGTTGTCTTTCGCTGCTTACTGCACTTCAACGTTTTAAAAAAACACTTGTTTTTAAACCGCAGTACTTAACGCATGCATCATGGTGGCGCCCCGGATGGCCGCCTCGGTGTGGAGCTCCTCAGTTGTATTACTGTTTTTGTTAGTTTGTCCTGTCTTTAGTTATCCATCTACAGTCAGTTTCACCAGGGACGAACTGCTGAACATTCGGCAGTACACATCACCAGAATCTTTCACCAGTTTTCGATTAGTCAGACTGTGGAAAGCAGGACGGGGCCAAGAGCCATAGGAACAGAGCGAGGCGGGTGGCGCGAGTGCTAATGAGCGTTACCTGTGCGCCAAACCGTCTCGAGTCTCACGGCAGAGCTCCGGAAGGATAAAAGGAGTGACGACAGTGCAAGACAAGAGAGGACCAGGCCTGGACTTTATGTTGTATATTTTGTATTAGTTTAAGCGGCAGTCGTCTATGAGAGGCTGCCACTTTACTTCCATTTTGCTGTTTGTTTATTTCTTAATTAAAGTTTGTTGAATGTTCACCGGTTCCCGCCTCCTTCTTCCCTGAACTATGAACATTGTTACATTGGTGCTGAGACATGGGAGGAAGGAGGGACGCGCTGTCACAGCTGTGGGGAAGTTGCGGTGCCATTGAGTTGGATTGAGCAGAATCTGCCGGCAAGGATGCTCAAGGCGGTGGAGCTGGAAGGCTTGGCGAGGGGACGGTTATACTCGCCTCTGTCCACCAAAGCATGGAGGGGCGGCGGCCGTGGGGTCAAAAGCGCCGCCGTTTGCTGACGTCCGGGCCTGCATTCAGCCATCAGCATGTGGAGGAGCAGGAACCGTGGGAATGGGGCCTTGCTGCCGCACGCTGACAAACGGCAATCAGAGGACGGGGGGAGAATAAGGCCGTCCACCTGGGACAACCAGTGCCACCGCCAGGCATCGCAAAGAAGTTCTCCTGGCTTGTTGGTGACAGAGCGGCAGTGCATTTTGGGAACCAGAATTTTTTTCCCTCTTTCGTCTCTCCTCATCCTTCCGTCTCCTTTTCTCTCGCCTCATCTGTCCTTACCCCCAGGTGCTGCGGTACGCAGTCTCGAGCGTACCCCCCTGGCCTGCGAGGGGTGATGGTGGTATGTGGCAAGCAAGGCGGGGCTGAAAGCCATGGGAATAGTGCGAGACCGCTGGGGCGTGCAGGTGACCCTCATTAGCACTCGTGCCACAGTGCTAATGAGCGTCACCTGCGCGCCACACCGATCTCGAGTCTCACGGAGGAGCTCCGGAAGGATAAAAGGAAGAGTAAGGACCAGGCCTGGACTTTATGTTGTGTTTTTGTTTATGTTTGTGCGGCAGTTGTCTGTGAGGGGCTGCCGTTTTACTTTTGTTTTGTTGTTTGTTTATTTTTGGATTAAAGTTTTGTTAAACATTCGCTGGTTCCCGCCTCCTTCCCTGAACTATGAACATTGTTACACGGACGTTTTTCTGGACATTATAGTTGGAGGGGCAGTGGTGCTGTTCAAGCGCTCTAAGACGCGCAGGTGTGGGAAGCGAGCTGGTGTTCTGACGATTTGTGCTACCTGCTCAGATTTTGCTACCTCCCATTGAAACAGTAGGTAGCACAATTTGACAGCAAAAAATGCTACCAGCATCATATTCATTTGGTTTGAGGCTTTATTAACGTCTAACCCTACCCTTAAAACAATGCAAATATAGGCTAGTGTTGGTAGCACAATCTGATAAGGTAGCATTTTTCGTCAGAACACTGGCGTGCTAGTCAAGCTCTGACAGCGCGGCTTTAGAACTGCGTTGCCTAGCATCCATCTGGCAAACCTCTGCTCCCTCCACAAGAAAACGGACAAACTTCTCCTGTCCCGAACAAATAAGGACTTTTCAAACTCTGCTGCTCTGTTTCACGGAAACCTGGCTGAATGGAGACATCCCGGACAGTGCGTTACATCTGCTGGCTTCCAGCTATTCTGAGCGGACGTGATGCAGAATCAGCAGGGAAATCATGAGGCGGTGGGACATGTTTCTACATCAATGAAAGGTGGTGTACAGATGTAACAGCGTTGAAAAAGATGTGCTGTACTGATCGAGAAGCGCTCTTTATTAACTGAAAGCCTTTTTACTCGCCGCAGGAGTTTTCCTCATTGATTCTTGCAAGTGACTACATTCCTCCGCAAGCGTGTGTGAACGCAGCACTGCAACAGCTGGATGATCAGATCACAGACACAGAGCAACAACACCCGGACTCTGTTATAATCATTCTCGGGGACTTTAGTAAAGCAAATCTCTCCTGTGAACTGCCAAAATACAGACAGCACGTTATATGTCCCAGCAGAGACAGTAATATACTGGACCACTGCTATACCACAATAAAGGATGTATATCACTCTGTCCTACGTGCAGCTTTTGGGCTCTCTGGTCACTGTCTGGTTCATCTTATACCGACCTACAGGGAGAATCATCTAAACCTGTAGCAAAGCCTGTTTTGAGTGCACTGATTGGAGTATTTTTGAAGCTGCATCACCAATTACAAGACACCATCTCCAGCACTGTGTCGAATCAACAACTGGCCGATGACCTGAATGAGTTTTAATGCAGATTTGAAAATCCCGGTCTCACGCACCACATCCGTTCTGACCTTGTCTCCATGCATTCATTAACACCTCCAACAACCCCCCTCTCCCTCCCTCCTGCACTTACAATCTGTGAAGAGGATGTGTGCCAGGACTTCCGGAAACATTAAACAAGGAAAGCACCAGGCCCAGATGCCTTTTCACCATCCTGTCTAAAAACCTTTTTTTGAACAAGATACAAGATATTTACAGACCTGTTACTTTAACGTCTGTGGTCATGAAGTCATTTGAAAAAAGACTGGTGCTGGCCCACCTGAAGGACATCACTGGACCCTTGCTGGACCCCCTGCTGTTTGCTTATCGGGCAAACATGTCTGTGGATGATGTGTTCAACATGGGATTGCACTACATCCTGCAACATCTCAAAAGACCTGGGGCTTATGTGAGGATCCTCTTTGTGGACTTCAGCTTGGCTTTCAACTCATCAACTTCCTGACAGAGAGGGAGCAGCTAGTGAGGCTGGGAAAATTCACATCCAACACCTGCACCATCAGCACTGGCGCCCCCCAGGGATGTGTTCTCACCCCTCTGCTCTTCTTGTACACCAACGACAGCACTGCAAAAGACTCCTCTGTCAAGCTCCCGGCGTTTGCGGACAACACTACACTCATTGGCCTCAGAGTCTGCTTACAGAAAGAAGGTTAAAGAGCTGACTGTCTGGTGAAGTCATAACAACCTGGAGCTGAACACACTCAAAACAGTTGAGATGATTGTGGACTTCAGGAGGAACACCCAACCACTCACCATAATGAACAGGCAGCAGTGGAGACATTCAGGTTTCTCTCAGGACCTGAAATAGGACACTCACATAGGCTCTATTGTGATAAAGGCCCAGCAGAGGTTGTACTTCCTTTGCCAGCTTATGAAGTTCAACTTGCCACAGGAGTTGCTTCTCCAGTTCTACTCTGCAGTCATAGAGTCTGTCCTCTGCACATCTGTAACCGTCTGGTTTGGCTCAGCTACCAAATCAGACCTTAGAAGACTGCAGCGGCTGGTCCGGGCTGCTGAGAGAATCATCGGTACACCCCTTCACATTCTTCAAGAACTGTACTCATCCAGAGTGAGTAAAAGGGCTGGCAAAATCACTCTGGACCCCTCACATCCAGGCCACTTCCTCTTTGAACTGTTGCGTCTGGTCGGCGCTGCAGAGCACTGAGCAACAGAACAGCCGGGCAAAAGAAAAGTTTCTTTCCTCAGGCCATCTACCTCATGAACAATTAAATGCACCCACTCGGCAATAAACGTGCAATACAGAACAAGTATATTTATTTAGCATACCATGTCTTATTCACATTCCCTTGCATTGTATAACATACCTGTACACATATACCTGTAAACGTATTGTCTATTTTGTATAGTGTGTAATTTTTTTTTTATGTTTATTTTTAATCACTTATTTAGTTTCGCAGTCTTTCTGGTACACTGGAAGCTTCTGTCACCAAGACAAATTTCTTGTATGTGTAAGCATTCTTGGTAATAAAGCTCTTTCTCATTTAAACAATAAGCTTTTTTGACTGCATAGCACAGCAACGTCACGTGAGCGTAACCGCGATAGAGACAATAGTCCAAAATCTCTACCGGTTGACAAATTTCTACCAGATAATTGTGTCTCTCTGTATACCGCCCACCTAGATTTTTATACAGGCAAAGTTTGAATATTGCAGATAAAGATATTGTTCATCATATGAAGTGGTCATGTCTGTTCTGAAGACTTGGATTAAACAACTCGATTCATATGGATTCGTTATTATGATGTCTTCATGAATTTTTTGAAGCTTGAAAATGTGGATTACCTAGATTTTCAATGAATGGACAAAAATGATGAGAGATTATTAGTATCGTCATTTGCGTTCCAAAAATGAACGAAAGTCTTATGGGTTTGAAATAACGATTAATCGAAATTAAACCGCATGAGATTTGGCAAAGGCTGTGATTATTTTATGCGTAGCTTGTTAGTGAAGCACGGCTCTGTGATCATTAGTAAATGCTGCTCCATCTGAAAGCCAGAGAGCGCTCTCGCGCAGAAACTCCAAATATGCCCCGCAGAAGTAAGATAATGCATGTTGTTCTAGGAAATCCCTATGGGCATCATACTATCGCTGTAGCTGAATAAACAGAAGATTTAAATGATTTGATTGATTTGACTAATAAACACACAACTACGACAATATGCGGTTTATCTGAGTTCTTCAAGCCCTCTCTGGTATTTTCATGATGATAAAGTATATTTATACTTCAGTGCTAATCGACATAGCCTTTATCACTGTATAGAATACTATGAAATAATATGTTGTGTGCCTTATTCTGTGTAAGAGGCAACATCATCGCACAGAAGGATGCTCAATTGTTGTTATGAAGTGAGTTTGGAGTAAAAACATGTTATTAAATGTTGTCTTTTGTTGGACGAGGTTCATAAATGCTTCTCATGTTTGGAAAGATGTTTGACTTGTGTTGCTTTTTCAAATGCACGTTATAAGCGACTCAAACTTGCGGTGCTTTCAAATGGAGCAGCATTTACTACTGATCACAGAGCCGTGCTTCACTGACAAGCTGCGCATAAAAAAATTAGCCTTTAATCGCATTAAGCCAAATCGGTTTAAGCCACTGTTATATCAGTGGTTCCCAGCTGATTAGAAAAGTAAAATAAATGTGCTTTAAAAGCAGGAAGAGAAAGGGTTTTCTGTGTCTTAAAATAAAAGTCAATCAAATTCAGCTGTCGTTTGGGAGAAGCTAGACGAATTAAAGCAAATACTAACATGGACGGGTAAACGAGAGAAGAAACCAGACTGCACTGAAAACAGGTTAAACATGGTTTGTGCTGACCACAGTGTGCTTTGTGCAGTGAATTATTGGCTGCCAAAAGCATGGAACCAACTGAATTTAAAAGTTGTTTGGATACCAAACATGTTTTGATAATATTACTATATTACCAAAAATAATTAGTAATACATTTCAGTATTTAATTTTAAGGACATTTTTGTTTAAAAACAATTGATGATTTAGTATGTTGGGTCGCCACTTGATGTCCACTTGATGTGATTTGAAGTGTAGTTTTCTTACTAGTCTCCTTTGGCCTTCAGTGATGCTTCCTACACTTTGTTTGAAGTGTATTTTTTTGAGCCACTGTGTTTGGGTTTTCAGGAACTAGGCAACTGCAGATTGTAAACACACTTGACCCATATTATTTTAAATTGGATGTCATTAAGCTCAGTGCAAATAGTCCATCCAAAGGGTTGATTTTAAATCTAGTTGTACCACAAGCGCTTCCATAGGCTCAAAAGTGATCAATTATGGTTTTCTTTACAGGTGCATTTTGTAAAAAAAAAAAAATTTAGCATTGCTTTGATTTGTGTCATACAAATTAAATTGCTGGATATGTATGCACAGTCAGGGGAAGCTCTTTAGGCCGTGTAGTCAAATGTTCATTCAAATGAGGGGCCGTTTACACCACAATTTTCAACTAAAAACGGACAACTTTTTATGCGTTTTGCCGTTCATTTACACGACAATGGCATTTTGGGGACCTGAAAATGCAAACTGAAACTGAGTTTTTGAAGAGTATTGTCTCCGTGTAAACAAAAAAAAACGCGAATTTGTGAGAATAGTGACGTCATGCGCATGTGTATTACGTGTTCGTTCTATAGGCGCATAGTTTTTCTTTACAAAGTCACATCGCCATCTACTGGCCTGGCACCAGAATACAGCGTTTTTAGTCATTTTCGCTGATCCGTGAGAACGGGGATTGTTTTGACAACGTTGCCGTCTGTACATGAAAAACGCAAAGGCAAAAAACCTTTCCGTTATTAGTACATGCACCCTTAAGTGTTGTAAGCAGAAATTAAGAAATGATAATTTACCAAAAGCTAAAGCCCATAAAATATTTAGTGCTAGCTAATAGTCTGTGAATTTGGTCTGAGACAGAGCTTTAATGAGTATGAAAGTAACTTTTTTGTCAGCTTTTCTTTACTTCATGTGTCACTGGAGTAATGATGCTGAAAATTCAGCTTTGCATCATAGGAATAAATTACATTTTTAAATAAACTCACCTAAAAGATTATTAGGAACATCATACTAATACTGTGTTTGACCCCCTTTCGCCTTCAGAACTGCCTTAATTCTACGTGGCATTGATTCAACAAGGTGCTGAAAGCATTCTTTAGAAATGTTGGCCCATATTGATAGGATAGCATCTTGCAGTTGATGGAGCACATCCAGGGCACGAAGCTCCCGTTCCACCACATCCCAAAGATGCTCTATTGGGTTGAGATCTGGTGACTGTGGGGGCCATTTTAGTATAGTGAACTCATTGTCATGTTCAAGAAACCAATTTGAAATGTTTCGAGCTTTGTGACATGGTGCATTATCCTGCTGGAAGTAGCCATCAGAGGATGGGTACATGGTGGTCATAAAGGGATGGACATGGTCAGAAACAATGCTCAGGTAGGCCGTGGCATTTAAACGATGCCCAATTGGCACTAAGGGGCCTAAAGTGTGCCAAGAAAACATCCCCCACACCATTACACCACCACCACCAGCCTGCACAGTGGTAACAAGGCATGATGGATCCATGTTCTCATTCTGTTTACGCCAAATTCTGACTCTACCATCTGAATGTCTCAACAGAAATCGAGACTCATCAGACCAGGCAACATTTTTCCAGTCTTCAACTGTCCAATTTTGGTGAGCTCGTGCAAATTGTAGCCTCTTTTTCCTATTTGTAGTGGAGATGAGTGGTACCCGGTGGGGTCTTCTGCTGTTGTAGCCCATCCGCCTCAAGGTTGTGCGTGTTGTGGCTTCACAAATGCTTTGCTGCATACCTCGGTTGTAACGAGTGGTTATTTCAGTCAAAGTTGCTCTTCTATCAGCTTGAATCAGTCGGCCCATTCTCCTCTGACCTCTAGCATCAACAAGGCATTTTCGCCCACAGGACTGCCGCATACTGGATGTTTTTCCCTTTTCACACCATTCTTTGTAAACTCTAGAAATGGTTGTGCGTGAAAATCCCAGTAACTGAGCAGATTGTGAAATACTCAGACCGGCCCGTCTGGCACCAACAACCATGCCACGCTCAAAATTGCTTAAATCACCTTTCTTTCCCATTCTGACATTCAGTTTGGAGTTCAGGAGATTGTCTTGACCAGGACCACACCCCTAAATGCATTGAAGCAACTGCCATGTGATTGGTTGATTAGATAATTGCATTAATGAGAAATTGAACAGGTGTTCCTAATAATCCTTTAGGTGAGTGTATATTCTAATAGAAAACAGTTCTTTTAAATTGTAATAATATTTCACAATAATACTGAATTTTCGCTTTAAAAAATTCAGCTTTGGTGAGCATAACAGACTTCTTTCAAAAACATTGTAAACTGTAATCTCAAACTCCATCAAGTAACATTTAGAAATTGCACTTTTCAGCAAGGGTATTCATTGCAAAACCATAATTTCTAAAGCTGCAATCAGTTTCCTCTGGTCTATAGTCTGTTACTCCCAGATCATATTGAGAGACCTTTCATTCCAGCCGCTCAGGGACGTGTATTCATGAGAACAATGCTTGTTTACTACACAAGATAATGATTATCAGCTGCTGTCTTTTCATCTGTCCTTCTATATTTTCACATCGCCCAACATGTTGCTATTAGTCTTTGGTAGGCTAGCCTATCAAAATTAGTTTTGGTAAATAATGTGAAGGCTGATTTCGTTTTGTTAGTCTGCATTGCCTTCCTTATAGTGATCGTGCTGAGATGAGTTCTATAACAACAGGTGGATATATTATGGCAGGGTTGCTCATACAGAGAGCCTGTGTCTCTTCCTCGTTTCAGTTTCCTAAGGCAGATGTCTGATCACTCTTCCAGACTGAATTGCCCCATAATGTTCATTAACAGCCCAGCCCTAGTTTTGACCGATGTGTTGGTTGTTGTGGTAGAGCTCAATGCAAATCACTATTATTATCACCCAATTAAGGTTCCAGAATGGGTGTTTTCACAGTGATGCCATAGAAGAACTATTTTGGCTCCCCTTTCAGTGAACAGTTCTTAAATAACCATTTTTTTTCTGCATGTGAAGTACATTTGTTAACATTTTTACTTAGCACTTTACATTTGTTAGCATTTATATATAATACATTATAAAAGTAGTTTTAATTAATTAATGCGCCTTATAATGCATTGTATGGTCTCGTGAATAAGTGTAACCATAGTTATAATACATTATAATACTTACACCCTTAAAAAGTAATGCATGACAAACAACCAATTCTCTGCAAATATTATAATGCATTTTAACTTTGGTTACGATTATTTATGAAAAAATATAATGCATTGTAACATACATTATGAATACCTTTATAATGCATTATAAATAAATGCTTAAAAGTGTTAAGTGTAGTAAAGTGTTACAGAATATTTCAATAATCTAAAGAACCTTTTTCAACTATAAAGAACCTTTTGTGCAATGGAAAGGTTCCATGGATGTTAAAGTTTCTTCATTGAATCTGTCACCAATGAGGTTCATTCTCGTGTTACGCATCACGTTTGAGCTTCTGCAATAACCAATGAGGTTCATTCTTGTGTTACGCAGCACGTTTGAGCTTCAGCAAGAACCAATGAGGTTCATTCCCGTGTTACGCAGCACGTTTGAGCTTCAGCAAGAAACAATGTGGTTAATTCTCGTGTTACGCAGCACGTTTGAGCTTCAGCAAGAAACAATGTGGTTAATTCTCGTGTTACGCAGCACGTTTGAGCTTCAGCAAGAACCAATGAGGTTCATTCTCGTGTTACGCAGCACGTTTGAGCTTCTGCAATAACCAATGAGGTTCATTCTCGTGTGACTCAGCACGTTTGAGCTTCAGCAAGAAACAATGTGGTTAATTCTCGTGTTACGCAGCACGTTTGAGCTTCAGAAAGAACCAATGAGGTTCATTCTCGTGTTACGCAGCACGTTTGAGCTTCAGCAAGAACCAATGAGGTTCATTCTCATATGATTCAGCACGTTTGAGCTTCAGCAAGAACCAATGTGGTTCATTCTCATACGACTCAGCACGTTTGAGCTTCAGCAAGAACCAATGAGGTTTATTCTTATGTTACGCAGCACGTTTGAGCTTCAGCAAGAACCAATGTGGTTCATTCTCGTATGACTCAGCACGTTTGAGCTTCAGCAAGAACCAATGAGGTTCATTCTCGTGTTACGCAGCACGTTTGAGCTTCAGCAAGAACCAATGAGGTTCATTCTCGTGTTACGCAGCACGTTTGAGCTTCTGCAATAACCAATGAGGTTCATTCTCGTGTGACTCAGCACGTTTGAGCTTCAGCAAGAACCAATGAGGTTCATTCTCGTGTGACTCAGCACGTTTGAGCTTCTGCAATAACCAATGAGTTTCATTCTCGTGTTATGCAGCCGTTTGAGCTTCAGCAAGAACCAATGAGGTTTATTTTTATGTTACGCAGCACGTTTGAGCTTCAGCAAGAACCAATGTGGTTCATTCTCGTGTTACGCAGCACGTTTGAGCTTCCGCAAGAACCAATGAGGTTAATTCTCGTGTTACGCAGCACGTTTGAGCTTCAGAAAGAACCAATGTGGTTAATTCTCGTGTTACGCAGCGCGTTTGAGCTTCAGCAAGAACCAATGAGATTCATTCTCGTGTTACGCATCACATTTGAGCTTCCGCAAGAACCAATGAGGTTAATTCTCGTGTTACGCAGCACATTTGAGCTTCCGCAAGAACCAATGAGGTTAATTCTCGTGTTACGCAGCACGTTTGAGCTTCAGAAAGAACCAATGTGGTTAATTCTCGTGTTACGCAGCGCGTTTGAGCTTCAGCAAGAACCAATGAGGTTCATTCTCATATGATTCAGCACGTTTGAGCTTCAGCAAGAACCAATGAGGTTTATTCTTATGTTACGCAGCACGTTTGAGCTTCAGCAAGAACCAATGAGGTTAATTCTCGTATGACTCAGCACGTTTGAGCTTCAGCAAGAACCAATGAGGTTCATTCTCGTGTTACGCAGCACGTTTGAGCTTCAGCAAGAACCAATGTGGTTCATTCTCGTGTTACGCAGCACGTTTGAGCTTCTGCAAGAACCAATGAGGTTAATTCTCGTATGACTCAGCACGTTTGAGCTTCAGCAAGAACCAATGAGGTTCATTCTCGTGTTACGCAGCACGTTTGAGCTTCTGCAATAACCAATGAGGTTCATTCTCGCGTGACTCAGCACGTTTGAGCTTCAGCAAGAACCAATGTGGTTCATTCTCGTGTTACGCAGCACGTTTGAGCTTCAGCAAGAACCAATGAGGTTCATTCTCGTGTGACTCAGCACGTTTGAGCTTCTGCAATAACCAATGAGGTTCATTCTCGTGTTACGCAGCCGTTTGAGCTTCAGAAAGAACCAATGAGTTTCATTCTCGTGTTATGCAGCCGTTTGAGCTTCAGCAAGAACCAATGAGATTCATTCTCGTGTTACGCATCACTTTTGAGCTTCCGCAAGAACCAGTGAGGTTAATTCTCGTGTTACGCAGCACGTTTGAGCTTCAAAAAAGAACCAATGAGGTTCATTCTCGTGTTACGCATCACGTTTGAGCTTCAGCAAGAACCAATGAGGTTCATTCTCATATGAACCTGCACGTTTGAGCTTCAGCAAGAACCAATGTGGTTCATTCTCGTATGACTCAGCACGTTTGAGCTTCAGCAAGAACCAATGAGGTTCATTCTCGTGTGACTCAGCGCGTTTGAGCTTCAGCAAGAACCAATGAGGTTAATTCTCGTATGACTCAGCACGTTTGAGCTTCAGCAAGAACCAGTGAGGTTCATTCTCGTGTTACGCAGCACGTTTGAGCTTCTGCAATAACCAATGAGGGTCATTCTCGTGTGACTCAGCACGTTTGAGCTTCAGCAAGAACCAATGTGGTTCATTCTCGTGTTACGCAGCACGTTTGAGCTTCAGCAAGAACCAGTGTGGTTAATTCTCGTGTTACACAGCACGTTTGAGCTTCTGCAATAACCAATGAGGTTCATTCTTGTGTTACGCAGCCGTTTGAGCTTCAGAAAGAACCAGTGAGGTTAATTCTCGTGTTACGCATCACGTTTGAGCTTCCGCAAGAACCAATAAGGTTAATCCTCGTGTTACGCAGCAAGTTTGAGCTTCAGAAAGAACCAGTGAGGTTAATTCTCGTGTTACACATCACGTTTGAGCTTCCGCAAGAACCAATAAGGTTAATTCTCGTGTTACGCAGCAAGTTTGAGCTTCAGAAAGAACCAATGAGGTTTATTCTCGTGTTACGCAGCACATTTGAGCTTCAGCAAGAACCAATGAGGTTCATTCTCGTATGACTCAGCACGTTTGAGCTTCAGAAAGAACCAATGAGGTTCATTCTCATGTTACGCAGCCGTTTGAGCTTCAGAAAGAACCAATGAGGTTCATTCTTGTGTGTTACGCAGCACGTTTGAGCTTCAGCAAGAACCAATGAGGTTCATTCTCGTGTGACTCAGCACGTTTGAGCTTCAGCAAGAAACAATGTGGCTCATTCTCGTGTTACGCAGCACGTTTGAGCATCAGCAAGAACCAATGAGGTTCATTCTTGTGTGTTACGCAGCACGTTTGAGCTTCAGCAAGAACCAATGAGGTTCATTCTCGTGTGTTACGCAGCATGTTTGAGCTTCTGCAAGCACCAATGAACCAATTTGTCCTCACACGTCAAGCAGGTTCGGTTGAGCTTTGGTTTACGTTCGCTGATCAATTGGTGCGTTCAAGTCCTCCTGGGAAGTTCGTGTTCACAAAGTGGGAAGTCGTGTTTATGATGTCACGTTCGTTCAAGTCACTTTCGTCGGGGAAAGATGGCGGTGTACCTTCTCTTAATTAACTACACAAAATACACAACGGTTTTTAAATCTATACTTCTAGAAAATGAAGATCAAAGAATGTGCATCAGGTGTGTTTTGCTTTTTATGTTTTTAATTAATTAATGAAGCCACTATAAACTTTATTGTTTATGAAACTTTATATTGCTTTATATGAAACTTTATATTACTTTATATGAAAATCCCAAGATTCCCACTCATATTAACAACATTTGTTGCGTCCTTCATTCAGCTCATTTTGAAGGATGCATCAAGTGTATCCTTCGCGTCCTCAGTATATACAGTCTTTCTGACATGATTCGAACACACCATATGAATTCGGACATACTACTCCATTCATGTACTGTTTTTGCTTACTATATATTAGGGAAGCAGGCATTTTCTGATGGAGGGACAGCAAAGAAACGCTTTTGTATTGAAATTACAGTGGTGCTTAATCTCATATTATGAACAAGATGAACAATTATCAATGGTTGATTCAAACTTGATGTTTTTTCGTGCTTAATTTTTTTTAATTCTGTGTATAGAACATTGAAATTACAGTAACATGAACTTCAAATACAATATCCCGTTGGAGACATGGGCATCTGAGCTCTACTGACTTCATTTGGTAGTTCCTATTCGTTTGCATGAAGTTAAATTTAAAAGGTAAATTCCCACATCATGTTGTCAGTGGTTACAGTCACTCATGTCGTTGAATACCAGCAGCTTTCATTGAAAATGAATGATTGCAGGTCGCTTTGTTGCTGCAGATCACTGCCATTGTAAATACGGCTTTTGGGCTAACAAAAGGAATGATACCTCAAATTATGTGGCTTTTTTAGGCCAATACGTAACTATCCTAGCAATGCCCTAGAAACCACCCAGTACACCCTAGCAACCTCATAGCAACGTGCTAAAAAACAACCAGAACACCCTAGCAATCAGTCAAAACATGCTTCATGGAAGCAAGTTTTGCACCACATTTTCTTCGTAAAGTGTAAATCAGTGAGTAAGCAGTAGAATAGTGAAGTGCTAAAGGGAAATGTTTTTTTTTCTTTCTCACTCTGCTTCTGTGGCTGTATGCAAACCCTGCACAAAACCAAAGGGTGATAAGACGCTTATTTGACTTGCTCGGTGCACCAGGAGGAAATGATGTCATCAAGCACAAGAGAGACAGGATTGTTTTGCTCAGCGCTGAAGCTGGCCAGCACAAGCCTCACATGCTCCGACATATTTCTGTTGATTTGTTATGCAAAGAGTGTCCAGCGTTTCAGGTCTCACCGTCTATGGCTGTCTGTGAGTCTAGGGGAAAGGGTGCCGCTGATGTTGTTTTAAAAATACCCCTGGTGTTCGATGCTCTTGCATTATTGCTGCCCACCAAACTGATATGATATAGGGCTCCCTCTTCCTCCACGGATCTCAGGCAACCTCCCTAACTTTTTTGACCATTACCATAGAAAACCCTAATGTTTCTGCAAATGTTTGCAGATGCAAAAAGCATTGATTGCTATGAGACATACCTGTCTGTTGCTGTCCTAATGTCAGCACACAGTTGTTTCTGACAGCTGTTTCTTCTCAGTGTTTCATAGTCTGTGCCAGTTCGCAGCTTGTAAGTGACATTTTGTTTATAGACTTGCTTTACCAGACTTCGCAGGCTTAGTGTCCTGTTTTGTACACTGGTGCTTGTGCAGATAATGTGTATTATTCTAACATTTGCGCTAGCTAACCTCTCTCCTGTTCTGTTTTCTTTCCACAGTCAACAGTCAACTGAGGAGGACTACTCAGCCATACTTAAATGTGCTGCTAAAGCCTCCATATTCAAAACAAGAACCTTTTTTTATGCTTAAAATCTAATTTCCTCCAGAGATTGACGAAAAGATAGGGAGATTGAGACGGGGGAGGTGGCAGAAAAGTTTCCATCAAGGAACTGAAGATCTGTGCTCGGCAATGCCTCAGGTATAGGCCCTGTTGTTCAAATATGGTATCAAAATTAAAATTGAGATGTTTTGAAATAGGTCTCATGGTATGTTTCTGCTTCTTGCTTTCATCCTATAGCCCAGCATTAGCGGAATGGATCCTCCCTTTGGGGATGCCTTTCAAAACTGCTCTTTTGCTGACCAGGCACTGACCAGCACAGACCTGTTGGCTAACAGTTCTGACCCAGATTTCATGTATGAACTGGTGAGTAACCCACAGTATCCACAGTTTTTATTTATACCTAAAAGCTTTTCACATTACAGTCCCTGCACATGACATGCAGGGGGGAAAAACAAGAAAAAAAGATATTGTGACATTGGAAGATTGCCAAGGTCCTCTATAGAGTGGTGCTGGTACATCACTTTGTAGGCCAAAATGCGGAAACATTAGCATTAGCATTTCCAGTTCCATCGTCCCGTAGTCAGTGGGCTTTTTGAATGGGATTTTGGTTAAATGGCTGAAATAAGGTCTGGTGAACACAAGCTCAACAAGCTAAAACACATCAGTATTACCCCACTCGTGATTTTTTGAAGCTGTTACATGTCTTGAAAAAGTGGCCAAATGGGACTGCAAGAGGCTGTCGGGGACATTAAACGTCATCACGCTGAACAGGTAAGCTCAGCCCGCTTTTACAGCCTCGTTATTCTTATAATTGTGCTCTTATAGACTATTCTAACTCAAACTTTCTGGGAAAATGTTTTTAGATAAAGACTGAAAGAGTTGTGGGGACCCTAAGTGATGGTGACATTGAAGTTGTGGGACCGTGGTGTAGTTCGTTTATAGCTTTTTACTTCTGGCGACTGCATTTAGGCTTCAAAGTTCATCTGTGATAATTATCTTGATGGACAATGCGTGTAAGTATTGCGATGCAAGCTTGTTCTTTGCGATAATCCAAAAGACTATGGAAAAATCCTATTGGGTTTTTGTTGAGGGAACCAGTGTGATGCTAACTGCAGATTGGCCTACAAAGTGACATGATACCTGCACCACTCTATAATGGGCCCTGTGCACTGTGTATTTAACAAAATTATTTTAATAAAATTTTTAATTTTATTAAATTTAAAGACTTGATTACACATTGTACATTTTTCAATTCACATTTATTTGTATAGCGCTTTTCTCAATACAAATCATTTCAAACCAGCCTGTTTCAAATATTACAGTCAACAAGCCAGAGGTGACCGTGTCAAGGAAAAAAAAAATAGGTATGGGAGAAAAACCTTGAGAGGCTCTAAAATCATCAGGGGGAGCTCATTCTCTGGCAAAAAGTAATGTCCATATGGTTGTAATATACAGCTCTAAGGTAATACAAGTCATGCAGTGGAAGTCATGAATTCATGAACATTGAGTGACAAATTGACTGCATTATTTTTGTATGGAGTTTCAGAAAACTGCCCGAAGTAGTTGTGACATTTCCACAAATGGACAAGCAGTTATTAAACCAGGTTGCATCGTGTTCTTGTGCAGTGAAAGTTCCTAATCTCGTAAATATACAAACAAGAATGTTAACCCAGGGCTTACAAAAGAACAGTGTGAAATGTTGAAACCTGACAGCCCTGCATTAATTACAAACCCAAGGTAAAGTTTAGACATGCAACAAGATTTCCAAGGGTTATGTAAATTATGACACTGGGTTATTAATTTCACGTGTAAAAAGCCCGCCACTTTCTTTAGTCTGCCGTATAAAAGAAGTGACATTTTTAAATGTTCGCAGGATCGGGACATGACTTGCCGCCAGAGCCCTAGAGGAGACATTTTCACAGTAGGGGACTGCAAGGACTCAGACAGCATGGATCATCTACCTGAGCTGGCAGACAACGACCCTGCTTACAGCTCAAACTTTGAGCAGTGGGACACGTACTGGGAGGACTTGACAAAGTACACCCGCCTCACCAGTTGTGATATCTGGGGCACCAAGGAAGTTGATTTCTTGGGCCTTGATGACTTTTCCAGCCCTTACCAGGATGAGGAAGTGATAGGTCAGACACCTACCCTTGCCCAGCTCAACAGTGAGGACTCACAGCCAGTTTGCGACACTCTTTACCATCCAGACTTGTTGGTGGGTCAAAAGCAGCTTTTGTTTCCACCTCCCGCCATGGTAAAGAACACCAACAGACTCAGCAACTCTGCAACCAGCGCCTCATCAAGTCGCAACCCTCTGCCGGACTACGCCGAGGGATCCCAGAAAGCTACCTGGCCTGTTGCCTCCAGCACTGACGCAATGGCCAAGGCGCAGATTCAGGGCCCTAGCAAAGCCCCACCTGGGACTCTGGACAACATGGATTACGTTCGCAAAGCCAAGGTGCGCATCAGCGTACCACGCAAGCCTTTAGTAGAGAGCTCTACCCAGCAGGTTAGTCTTCCCATCTCTCCTCATATCGAGGAGCAAGAGTCGACAGCTTCAATGGTCTGCGAGGATACAGCCATTGCCGCTAACATGGCATCCTCCGTTATCTGTGAAAAGAGAGTTGAGACTCCTAAACGAGAGGTACCGAGCATTCCTGGTCCAGAAGCTGTGACCCTGAGGGCGGTGCCAAACAAACTCCACTTCCCTGCAGCTTCCAGCAGTGAAACCAGTGCCCTTGGATCCGACATGTCCGCCGCTGACAAAAAGAAGGAGGAAGAGCACAACTACTCGTTATTCTTAACCAGGGCCAGACTGGCAGGGAAGGCCACTGCTGACATGGAAGAAGAAGAGGAAGAGGAGGAGGAGGAGGAAGGCGAAGGTGAAGAAGAGGAGGAGGAGGAAGAGGCAGAGGGACTGGACCTAGATGATGAAGACCACGATGAAGGGTTCGGCAGTGAACACGAGCTCTCAGAGAATGAAGAGGAAGAGGAAGAGGAGGAGGATGATGACTATGAAGGCGACAAAGATGACTACGTTAGTGATGCATTCTCAGAGCAAGGTGCGAAACTACATGTTTTTCTTGATGCTGTTATAGCCAAATGCATAAAAACATAAAAGCTGCATACTGGTATTGATACAGATCTGATGCTGTTGCTCATGTACTGTATGTTCTGTACATACCCAATGTCCTGTACATTCAGAACACTAAGGCCCAATCCCATTTTATTTTATAATTCTATTTTATACCCCTTCGCCTACCCCTACCCCTTCCCCTTGCCACTTGAAACAGAGTGGCAAGGCGTCGGGGTGAAAATATTCCCCTAAGAAATGGGACACCACTACTACACCATTACACGTCATCATACGTCATCACACCCCGTTTCTTTTATAGTGTCCTGTAACATTTAACCAGTATGAACAGCAATGAAGTGCACATATCTAACAGAAATCAGGCGCCGAGCACGTTTAACAGATTGCTCACTCCCAACGTTGTTTTGCGCTGTATTTGGACTTAAGAAAAGATGTTTGCCACTGTGGTGCTGCGATAACGGAGCTCTTTGCAATGTAATACAAACGAGTAAGTTGTTGCCTTGGTAACGCAAGAGTTTACAGCCGATACGTGATGTAAATAGCGACTGCGTTATGAAGGATGACCAGATATTTCTTTTAACTGTATTATTAATTTGTTTACGTCACTCAAATAGCGCGTTTAGCAAGCTATGGAGAAACTGGAAGCCAGGCAACACACAAGTGATCGATCCCGAGTGGCAACATCACCACACATTGTAGCAGCATGGTAGTCGTTGTATGCAGGGAAGTTCCTCATACCCCTTCGTTCAAAGTGTGGTCCCGAAAAATCTTCATTTGAAGGGCTATCTGGCCCTTCCTCTTACCCCTACCACTCCAGCCAAAAGAGAATTGAGACACCCCTACCCCTTCACGTGAATGCGCAAAACGAAGGGGTAGGGGAAGGGAAGGGGTTAAGGGGTAGAAATGGGATTGGGCCTAAGCATCATACTTCTAAAGGTACAATATTCAGGGCCACCAAGCGAGTACACAGTACATTCAGCACACATAGACCTACAACTAACTGAGCAGGAAAAGTGACCTTAATCAGGGTAGTGTCATATTTAAGTTTTGACAGGAATGAAAACGAGGCTGTGAGGTAGAAATACAGTGCGTTCAATGGATTGTACTGTTGTTTAACAGCAAAAACAAATTCAATAGACAAAACTCCATAAAACCATTTTGAAAGGTGTTAGTTGTGAAAATGAAGTGATCTAGGAGTTTTTTACAGTGCTTGCCATTGTAAAGACTGTAAGTCTATCCCTCACAGCCTTGTTTTCATCCTCATTAAATTTTATATGGCGTCTAACCCGACTAAGTCTGTACCGCGTTAGTTCTCCTAGAATGTCTTCGCTCTCAACTAGAATTGGGAAGTTAATTTTAGGACTTAGGTACTTGGATAGTGCATCGTAAAGCTGTGTGAAGATAACCCAAGGGAAGTGAAAGTAACAGTTGATCTTACCCAATACATGTATGCATTTGGACAGATGCTTTTATTCAAAGTGACTTACGTTGCATTCAAGGTACACACTTGATCAGTTCTTGCTTTCCCTGGGGATTAAACCCATGACCTTGGTGTCACGCATATGCACGTAAAGGTTCTTAAAGGCACAAATCTTTTTGTGATTTTTCTTTTTGAGCGACATTATGGAGCTAATAATTTAAGCATTTTGTAATAATGTGTGTGTCTGTGTCTGTGTACCTACTTAAAGGGATAGTTTATTCACCCACATGTTGTTTCAAACCCATAGGACCTTTTGTTCATAAAGAAATTGCAAAAGTAATCTATCTTATATGATTGGTTTATTGCAAATCTTCTGAAGGGACATGATCGCCTTATGATGAACAGATTTAATTTAGGCTTTTATTCACATATAAACACTGATCACTTTTGACCAAGTTCTATGATTAATTACAGCAGTTTGCAATTTTAGGGGTTGGATGATGCCTTGGCGAAACATAGTGACACTAGCTAAGAAGCCTGAAGTCTTTCAGATAGGGATCGTTGGAGTATCATAATTTGTGTCAAACCCTAAATGTGTCCTCATCCACCCATCCTGTTGGAAACTGAAGAGACCCAAATTTCCACCTGTCAGAAAAAGTTATTTGAAACACCACTCACTGGACCTATTTTCCAATGTTTTGTTAGCTTGTCACCTCAAATTACATGAAAAAAGCTTCTTTTCAGGTTGCTCGCAACAACACGGAAGTGTTGCAAACGTTTTGTTTGTAAACATTATAATTTCACCTATTGCGTAATGATACTGTAGTCTCCTGTATATGCTGTTGAAGTTGATAGTTAATGAAAATATTAATCATCAGTCTTCCTGGACTGTATTCGAAAATTGTAGCCTTGCTGAAATACTGGTATACGTAACAGCAAGTACCAGAAGTATCAGTGCTCATAATATTTCTTAAAAATTGAGAATTGTGATTATGCATTTGCTAGATTAAAATTATTTAGTTATTCTATAGATGCATGTTAGGAAAAGATCATTGTTTGTTTCTTTCTTCCTCTCATTACCATCCTCTCTTTAAAACAGGATGTGACACTGATATGATTGATGATGTCAAAGGCCTGACAGCTGGGATTTCCAGGAAGAGGGGAAAGCGTCGATACTTTTGGGAGTATAGTGAGCAGCTCATCCCATCCAAACAGGAGCGCATGCTGAAACCCTCCGAATGGGACCGAGACACCCTTCCCAGCAACATGTACCAAAAGAATGGCCTGCACCATGGTGAGCTATTTACTGTCCATCTCATAGGTTACCTCTTTACATTTTTGGACAAAAAAGTGGCTATTCAGTTTATGCTACAGATTATAATCACAGCAGATCACAATATTTAAAGCTTTTACAAAATGTAAGAAATACTAGCAATTATTTTGAACTTCCAATATCTCCCATCAAGCCTGATATATTAATTACCAATGCTTGACTGACTTGTTTAGGAAAATACGCATTGAAGAAATCACGACGAACGGATGTGGAAGATCTTACTCCAAACCCACGAAAGCTGCTTCAGATTGGCAATGAACTCCGGAAGCTCAATAAAGTTATTAGTGACCTGACGCCCGTTAGTGAATTACCACTAACCGCTCGGCCTCGATCTCGTAAGGAGAAGAACAAGCTTGCATCCAGGTAAAGCCTTGCTATTTGAACTACTACAACTGCTTTCACTTCTCACGCCAACACCCCAATGATTTCTCTTGAATTTATTCTTATGCAACGCAGTATCGCACAGATAGACTGTATTGTGGACAGTTAGTGAATAAAATGCTGAAATACAGCGCACCATAAATACACTAGTAACTTTGTCAATGAAGATGGAAATATTGTATATGTAGATGAAACGGCACTTCTTGATTCTTCTTTTTGGTTGTTTTCTCCACCAGGGCCTGCAGGCTGAAGAAAAAAGCTCAGTATGAAGCCAACAAAGTCAAGCTATGGGGACTTGGAACTGAATATGGTAATCAAATATTAAAGGATGTGTCTGAGATTGTTTATCATAGAATGTCTCTAGATACTGTTTTGCTAACCCGGGGTGCGTTTCCCAAAAGCTTACTGAAAAAAGTTTCCCAAAACCATAGTTCCAACGAACATTCGCAAAGTTGTGTGGCCTGAACGACAGCTCTTGACCTGTGATTTGAAGCATAGTTTCTTGCTTGCATAACAAATAAATAAACAAATCCTTATCTTGAGCAAAATAAGCAAGCTGACGTTCAGTACAATCTGTATCTTTTATTTAGAATATATACAAAATTCATTTACTTCTTTTAATTTGTAAAGAGATTTAAAGTGCCGTTTTTGAAGATCCGAAGGGAAACTCAGGAGAAAACAACCAGACTAACATTGACGATACAGGACAAAGAACTTAGAGCGAACTCAGGGCTTATATAGACAGATGATGATTAACATAATTTAGGAACATGTGCAAACTCAATGAATTACCATGGAAACAAACTAGTAAAGGGAACACAGGCAAAATAGGAACAGACCACAGAGAAAACAAAACCAAAACAGAACTACATGTAACATTACACCCTCCCCCCCCAGAAAGGCGCGACCTCGTGCCGTAAAAAGGTCCAACTGAGGAGGGAGGGTGAGGGCTCTGGAGGAGGGCACAGAGCAGACAGAGGAAAGGAAACCAGGGACGAAGATTGAGGATGAGACCAGGGTGGCGAAGATGGTGGCAGGAGCCACGGCAGAGACAGGAGCAGGAGGAGCCAGATGATGAACCAGATGCCAGGCAGGATGATGCCCCACAGCGGAGTCGAAGGAGGGAGGCGCCATGGTGGAGAACTCAATGCCATGGGGACGATGGATGGAGATGGAGCCGATGGGAAGGGAGCCCAGAGTGCAGGCGAAGAGCTGATGGACCAGAGCAATACTGCAGGCTTCGGACGACAACCCCCCCCCGAGGTGGAACCAGGGTACTGGAAGATGGTGGGGCGACTGAGGGCGGGGGGGGACTGAGGGTGTTGCCGGAAGGAGGGCAGAGCCAGACGGAGCCGTAGGGTCGGAGAGACGGAGCACAGTGGACGGCTTGCAAGTATGTGGTGCTCAGGTGAGGCGACATCCGACCGAGGTGAAGCCGGAGGGTCGAGGGAGCTCAATGGAGCCTAGTTGGAGCCGAAGGAGGGAGGAGCCAAGGTGGAGGAGTCTTGATGACGGGCCGACGTGGAGTGACTGGATCAGCGGCTGGAGACAGAGCTAGAAGATCCCTTCGTCCAGGAGGAGCTGGATGCTGTAAGGCCCGAGGTGGATCCACACCACAGAGGGGCGGTAGAAGAGGAGAAAACAAGGGCTGACAGGAGACAGCGGCGACTTGGCAGAGGAACTGGATGGAATTTGAAGAGGAGGTGGGAGAGGGAGGCTGAGAGGGATCATCGGGAGCACAGGCGACATGGGGCTGGACTGAACCAGTGGAGAAACAGAAGACTCAGGGCTGGGCGGGACCAGCAGGGGTCTGAGAAACAGGGAAACATCCTCTTCAAACCAACAAAACACAGAGTCCAGCAGCAGCTTACCCTCTGTGGTGGGAGTGTGGATATTCCCACGAACTTGACGAGCATTCCCACAGCGACGCACGGTGTTGCAGACTCATACACCTGGTCAGACAGGGTCACGGGCTCTAAACAAAACCCCTCCGTGCTGGAGCATCCAGCCCAAATACTCCAACAGCGTCAATTGTTCTGGGCGGAGGAGGTTCACTGCTGGTAAGTCCATGTTTTAAATTTTAAATATACTCAATATAAGGGTCCTGTATTCTGTCACGGGTTGGCTGTATAGATCGCAAGACGCAGGATATTCAGAGGAATATACAGTCTTTAATGATAAATCCGAAGGGAAACTCAGGAGAAAACAACCAAACTAACACTGATGAAACAGGACAAAGAACTAGAGCGAACTCAGGGCGTATATAGACAGGTGATAATTAACATAACTAAGGAACACGTGCAAACTCAATGAATTACAATGGAAACAAACTAGCAAAGGGAACACTGGCAAAACAGGGACAGAACACAGAGAAAACGAAACCAAAAAAGAAATACACGTGACACTCGAATGCCATGTCCGTGATTTATTGGAAAAAAACTGGCATTAATCTCAAACGGATTAAAAGAAGTCATGACACCACCGCCTGCATGACATCATTAACCAACGTGGTTGAACGACAAATTTGCGACAGTATGGTTTCAGGAAACAGTCGTGATTAGCTAGTTGAGTTCTTCAACAATGCTATGGTATTGATATCGTACTGTGGTAGTTAAGCAGTGAGTTATCTTGTTGTACGGGAAACACACCCCAGATTGAGTGTAACCACCTTGCTTACCTTAGCCCTTGAAATAGGGCTGTTAAGTTTTTTGTGCATTCTTACAACCAAGCAAATGCATCCATGTATGCCAAGAATGAAACAAAGATATGATTATCTTCTTTTTTAGATCGTTTGCTGTTTGTGATCAATGCAATCAAAGAAGAGATAGTCAACAGAGTTCAGGATATCTCAAATGACAAAGAAACAAGCATGACGGAGAAGTTGGATAAACTCATTGATGATACCCTAGGTAAGAAAATGTGCTGAATTAGCACTTAAACATGCATTTAGCATTAACTTCGCAAATGCTAATTATGTGTGATCTTGTACAAGCCGCCTTTGAGTTTTTTTTCTCAAGCACACTAGTAACAACTAGATGTATCTTACAAGCCGAGTTTCAAAAAATCTGCATGCTTTACAAGCGTGATCAAGCTGCATCCCCTCAAACAGCTGCTATCCTTGTGCCTTCAAGAATTTTAAGAGCCTCCACTTTGCTTTGCTCTGTTAGCTTTTTGTTTGGGACAATGAGCACATCACAACACCATGAAATTTACTGTTGTAGCAGTTATCAAAACAACTTTAAAAGAACATAAGATGAATGTTTTAAGCCTGTTCTTGTCATTTTCACTGAAATAGTTTCTCTTAACTGGGCCAAACTGAACAACAAAACAGGGTGGAAGCTCATGAACTAGTCGGCCAAGGCTTCGGCAACGTTGGTAAAGTTTTTAGTAATGGTAATCTTGTCAGCTCCATTAAATTGAAATTTCACATGGCAGAAAAGGTCCATTGTCCATTACCAGCGTAGCGATGTATGAAGCATAGCTCACACACAAGCCACTTTCAAACCAAGCATCTTTCTGTTTATCAACGTGGCAAATTCGCGTGACCAACTTGACCGAAATCTGTGTGGGGAAATCTTCTGCCCTCACGTGACATTCCGATGGATTTCACGTGGATTCCTATTGAAATGGCTGGATTTCACCCATGAAAAATTGCTGAAAAACGGTAAATGTGAACGCAACTTTTAATTCCTGGTTTGAAGAGGTAGACTCATCACTAAGGTGGCAATATTTCTGTGCGCTCGTTTTAATGGAAGTTCTTACCTAACAGTTCAGTATTAAATGATATGTTTACAAACTCTTATTTGGGGGGGAAAAGTAATAGCTTCTCTTTGTCCATGCAGTGCAGCCACCAGTGGCCGGCCAGACTTCAGACTTCGTGAATCAGATCCTGGAGAACACTGGGAAAGGAGATCCCACCGGAGGGCTGGTCGGGTTGCGTGTGCCCACATCGAAAGTATAAACCTCGGAGCACATGAAGCCATCCGCGCCATTCTTGTCCCACACTGTAACGGCCCAACACTCTGCATGTCCATTTCACTTGGAGACGCATCCTCACATTTAAAGTGAATACATGCATACGGTACCCGCCTGTCTGTGCATACGTATGTATATATTCACCTCTTGCGCACCAATGGAAATGAAACTATAGTAGTTAACCTTTGCACTCAGTAGTCTGTTTCCTACCATGTGTGCATGTGGCTGGTATCAATCAACAGGCCGCCATGTTGCAAATATTAAAAGCCAATATATGAGATACCTCCTACAAATGAGAAAAAGAGAGAAAAAAAGCTAAACAATGAGCACCAGTCTTTGCTGTAGCCATTTTCCTCTTGCATCCAGCTAAATCGTGTCAAATGCCCATAAAGAGTTTTGAAAAGCGGAGACAAACTCTGCAGAGAAGCTACGAAGGCATTAGCTCCTTTGATTTAGCGGTCAAAAAGGTGTAAATGCAGACTTTCCGAGCTTTCGAACGCGGCATGTACGATTTCGCCTTCAAGATGATACACCTTTATACACCAACTACAGCAATGAAGTACGGAAGAGCGCCAATACTGACGTTCAACCAAGAGTAGTGCAACGTTACTGAAGTTCGGTGTATTTATATAGGATAGGGATGCGTCAAGAGAGTAGGAGGCGAGGAAACGGGCCTCAGACGCCCATTTCCGCACACTTGCGATCGTCTCAGGTTGGAGAGAAAGAAAAAGAGTGTGTGTGGTTTTTTATTTTTCTTCCTGTTTCTTTGACTTGAGCAGATGGTCAGTTAAATCCCTTATTGTAAATAGGCGGAATGATTATTATTATCCACTGGTGAAACCTTTTCCTTTCTACACTTTGGTTGAAGTGCCCTCACGTCAAATCACCCTTGATGTTGTTTTGCGAATTCTCAGCGAAAGGGGCTTAAAAAGTTGATTCCCAGATTGGGTTTTGTTTATATTTGTACTTTATATAAGTGAGATTCATTGTGCCTTGTAATCGCGGAGTTGAGGAAAAAGAAAACTCAATGGAGAGCGCAAATGGACCATTTTGCAGAAAGCAAGTAGTCGAGGGGGGAGGTTTGCGATGTAATTCAGCTCTTTAAAGATACTCTGAATGTACATAGGAACATGGAAAATATATATGCCACAGAGTCTGTGCTTTGTATCAAAAGATGGCTCTGGCAAATGTCTTTTTTCGGTACTTCGTTTAAGAGGGGACGGGGGGTGGGCGGTGTCGTACTATAAGAAATATTCACATATAAAATACAAAAATGATGTTTGCACACTATATTTTGATTGTTTTGTTTTTTGTACCAAAGACACATGCAACTTAAAATGGCAACTAGCCAGTCTAAGTAAGGTTTTGCACAGCTTTCCTGACACCGTATTGAATGTATAGGAAAAATGGTAGGGTCAGGGATTTCTAATGAACTGTGAAATTTGCTTGGGTCCAATTCTCTGCAGAAAGAAGTGTTCATTTGCATCCTCGTCGAATTTTGTACTGTTCTTTTTTTGTTCTCAAATCGATTTTTCTTTGAAATGTTTGTACCACCGTTCGGTTTCCCTCCACAAAGTTTTGTTGCGTATTTAAAAGATGAGCTATAAAGTTAACCGAGATGTTTCTATCTTGCCCATAAGAAGACATGATCACAAAACCAGAAGGTTTACAAGTATTCTTCCTATAGTTGTAGAGAAGAGTGCATACAGAAAAATAATACATGAAGTCCTTGTGTTGTTTATAGTTTTTGTATACCATGCGCACCTCAATATTAAGATGCCACCTTCTGAATTGATAAGTTTCTCAGCATGAAACATTTCTATGCTTGTGTCTTCTTACTCTTATTGTTGAAATATTGAAAGAAAAATTCACTTGCGTATATTTTTGTAGAGATTGCCTTTATCTTTCCTCTTTGAAAGCACTTATCTTGCTAAGGAAAATCAGATGATCCTTTGCAAATTGTTTAAACTTACATTGTTAGTTAAAATTGTATTTAACGCAATTATATATACTTTGCCGGCTGAATCTCATAATAAAAAGTCCCAGTATCGAAGAAAAACTTCTACTTCACTACAAGAAGTTAACACGACAACTTACGTCAAGTAAATGAGAATTTCTTTTAATGAAATTTGAATCTTCATTTGAATTATTAAAGTAAATTCGCATTTGAAATGTGATCTAATCTCAAGCTGCTGCAAATTTGTTCATTCTGAAAAATCTGTTCCAAAGGCCTTTTAAAAGTGACTTTATTCTTGATGGCGAAGGTTGTTGCTCAAATATCATTTTGATCAAAGAAGGGAGAATATTTTTTCCTTTAAAATCTTAACTAGTAGAAAGAGTTTTGTAAAGCTATTTTTCTGTATTTACTTTTGGTAGCATAGTAAAGATTCTATATACCGTCCATTATGTGTTGTAACTTGTTTTCCCCTTTTTTGTACATAGAAAGGAATTTAGATTTATTCTAAATGTGGAATATATATATATTATATTATATATCTATATATCTATAAATGTATAATAAGTTCTATATTACATGTAAGAAAGCAAAAGCACTTTGTCTAGACAAAACGAAAAAACAAAAACAACGACAAAAAAAAAAGAAGCTTTCCCCCTCCCATTTGCTGCTAAACCGACCTCGTTTGAATGCTGCGGTGCGTACTTGACTTTTGCCATCTTGACCAGAGCAGTGTGACAGAGAGGTCTTGAGTGGAGACAGACATTCGGATGTGTCTCATTGAGTAGTGAGGTCTCTGACGTCACAATCTTCATTTGCCTTCAGTAGACATTTCCTATGGAAAAATACAAATTCTGCTTTGGATTTTTCTTCAGGTCGATGTACAGTGTTGACACATTCTCTCTGGCCAGAGATAGGTATTGTTGTCATTGATTTTTTTAAAGTAATTTTTTACTTACTGAGGGAAATCTGAGGTATTTGAGAAAGTAGCTCAGAGAAAAAAAAATATATATATAGATATAATATCAATCACTGTAAAAAGTTATCCGTTGACTTAACTTAAAAAAGTGAGGAAGCCCGTTGCCTTAAAATTATTAAGTAATAAACTTTATGCGTAATTGAAAAAATTAAGTTAAGTTTGAATTCCACATAACTTGATTTTTTCAAATATGCATGAAGTTTATTTACATCATTTTAAGTTAACAACTTTTTTAAGTTAAGTCAACTGATCACTTTTTACAGTTATATAAATATAAATAAATCTATAAATCACAGTACTGTAAGGCAGTTCCATTTGCCATGGGGAATCAATTGGACTAGTCTTTATTTCATTTTAGTTTATATTTTTTGTCTTCAAGGAACCATCTATTCTCAAAAAACAGCGAAGCCATTTGTTATGGCGACTAAAACTGGCCTTCCTTGTGCCATGTACAGCTCGAAGCTTCCAGGAAATTTGTCCGCTCAAAATGATAACGATTCTCCTGTATAATAAGCTTGATGGCAAGTGACAATGAACATACGGAGAGGGAAATGCATGTTGTCCTTCTGTCGACGGCCTGCTGTATTGAGAGCGTTTGGTGGTTATCGTAGTTTGCTGTCGCAAGCTCTCGCGTTCAACATGATGTTGCGAGCTGTGCCGTTTAGTGTTTGAACCAGGGGACTCTGTGGCATTCAAACAGTTAAGGAAAAGGTTGCTATTTAAAGCCAGTATTTTATCTTTCTTTCTTTCTTTTTTTGGCTGATAAGCTTTTTATATAAAGAAAGATATTTAAAGAACACATACACATATACACGCACACATTTGTATATGTGTGTTTTTGTTTCATAGCGTGATTAACATTCATAATAAGAATTAATTATGTTTATTTTATAATCTTGGGGAAATTTGCCTTCAAAAACACAGATATATGCATTGAATACATTTAAAAAAAAAAAAAAAAAAAAAAAAAACCTGTTCACAAAAAGTAAATATAATTGACTATTTATACAGCATTTAATGTGTTTCACAGTTTAATATGTTCGACATTTAGCATCATATTCTTTTTTTCAAAGGGAAATAATGTAGCTTTCTGTTTCTGAATGATTTGCGTGGTTTGTTTGGGTTTTTTTTTGCGCAATCTTATTAGAAATCATTCGTACCGTGATATGCTAATGTATCCTAAAAGAAAGAGACTAAGCTAGCTATTTCAATTTGATTGATTGATTGATTGTTTTCATTGTCTGCATATTGTTGATGATTCAATAATTTTGGACGCAAAGCTGCTAAATCATGTTGTAAAATTGTATGGAGAATCAAAGATCATTCCCTGTTACATTCAAGCTACGAGCAATGAGTTTTATACGATAAACAATTATTTATCAAGAGATGGATCCTATGCCACTATCTTTATACCGCGGATTCATCGAGCGCAGTTGGGTAACTCTTCTAAAATGGCTACAGTATATACTCAAGAGCATTCAAACAAGCGTCTACACCTTTCCTTTTCAGTGGTTTGTGTAGATGCGTTCGCTATATATATAGAAAAGAAAGATTACTCCTATTGGTGCACTATGCAGGTTTTCCTCTGTAGAAAGACAGGATGTTGCTTTCGTTTACAGCACTTGTATTTTTTTAACAATTGTACCTGATTTATGGGTATTGTAAAAGTAGTTATCAATGGTAAACAACATGGTGACTAAGCTGAGAAATAGCAATTCACGGAAGGCGGCCTGTCTTATTGTTGCTAAATAAACATGCTCTTTCCAATGTATTTAACCTATTGAATGTTGTAGTTTTGTTTTGCTTTTTTTGCTTTCCTTTTGTGCTGTTGTTCAATGGACCTTGATGAATCGTTTTACCATTCTGTGCATTTTGTTACTCTGTATCTTGTGTTCAACTTTGAAAGTAGAATGATTTAGCAGCAGAACTCGAGCATGCATTCCTACATATCATGACTCCGGCTGCTCGTAAATGTTCCATTAACAAATCTATTGTATGATCCCTTTACATATGATGTTTGAAACCATGGGTATGTTTGTCCGCGCATGCTAACCTCGCTAAATCGATATTGACGGAGCTTTCGCGACAGACAGTCTTTGTTCTAACCAATGAGCACAAATGGGGAAACTTTGACACTTTGATGTAAATCACCTCCATCGCTCACCACGTGCTGAAAAAGACCCACATTGCACTTGGTTTTACAGAATTTACGATGTTCTTTTTTTTTGAAAATGATGCCTGCAAAATCAGGTGCCTTATTCAGACATGAAAATCCAAACTTGATCTATTGACATTTTTTTACAGAAAAAAAAAAAACGAGATTTTGCCCATTATGCCAAGAATGAAATCCTCTGAAATTTCTCTTTTGTTTGTTTTCCTGCTGTGTCGAGCAGTGAGCTTGCTTCAGATGAGAACTGTTGCTGCTTTGCCCTCTTACAGTTTTCATTGAAAGATGAATGTAGTCTTCCTTCAGTGGAGTCCAATATGATTAAACGTAAAGACTTTGTCCCGTATGTCTTGGTTGAGAGACTATCCAAAGAGTGCTGCAATCATAGACTGTTTTTTTGTTTTTAATGTTTATATCATCGATTTTTTCATATATATATATATATATATATATATATATATATAAAAACCATGTGAGATTTCTTCTGTTTAGGTTCTGTTGCAAGTTTGAATGGTCTCTGCCTTTGTTTTTGACCTTGTCTTGATTTGGTAGAAGCAGGTTAATCCATTCGTACACAATACATTGTAACTTTTATACGTTCGACGCACGTAGTGGTGGAGGCCCTCGGAGCGGAAGACGCTTTGCAAAGACAATGTCAAACCTTATCGTTGTGTCCCCTCACCAATGCTCAAGATTATTGTGCCTCCCGATTCTTCTGGATCTTCTGTTCCTCAGATGGCCGGCTAATACCTGGAGCAGAGTCATTCACCAATCCAACAGAAATGGCCTTCAGCAGTTGTTCTCCATTGAACAGAATCAAGGATTTTCAACGACACAAGCAGAGGTGCGCAATGCTCGGCCTAGAATTCGAAGTCGTGGAGGGCGGGAAGTCTTCTGCGTTCGTACGTACGGTCGGGACGCTTTCCTTGCACTCAGTCACTCCCTCAGAGAAAAGTTGAGTCTTCTTCTGGTGGTTTCCGCTGCACGGCTCCCTTCGTGGCAAAAGGGGGAAAGAAGCTCTTCGTTTTATTGGGTTAAAAAAAAAACGTATGGACATTGGACATTGGGTAGGAGTCCTGTCTCACCACCCATGGTGCTGAATTTCAAAATATGTACTTGAACACCCTCAAGAGCTATGACTTGGCATGTGTGGTCAGGTCCGTGAACTCTTCCCCCTTCCCCGATCTTACGCTAGAAACCGTTCTGAAATAAAGTTGCTCTTAGGACATCTGCTCAAGCCACTGCTACACCTGTGCCAAGACCTGACCCCACAACGGGCGCTCAAATTGGACTTGGACCGAACCAGTGGTCGGGCGGGACAAGGGCCGTGTTAATGTAGCGGTGATAGCTTATTTTGTTTGTTTGTTTGTTTGTTTGTTTGTTTGTCTGTTTTTTTCTGTTGAGGAAGACATGGAGAGCTAGTAGGGTCACTTGGACTGTTGGGCCCAGATCTCGTTCACCGAATCACTAATGGACTCTAAAACCAACATTACCAAAAAGGTCGACGATGAACGCCCGCACCTGTCCGATTGCATACGATTAAGCTGCAATGATCTACATTCCCTTTGCCAAATTTGCATCGAACTACTAAATTGACCTTCAACATTGGAAGCGGGTTTGCGAAAACTTTAACCAGGGCCACCAAAAAGCTTTTTATTTTCTCGATTCCTTTCGTTTCTTTAGTTCTGAAAATCCATACAACATTCAATTTAACAGCGACTGACATGAAGTGTCAGTTCTTAGAGAAAGAACGAGAAAAAAATACACAATACGTGAACTTGTGCTTCTAATGTTGTATGGTATTCTACTTGATAATTTAGCATGGGATCTTTAAGTAGCTAGTATTGTGTGTGTACTCCCCAATGTAAAATCTCTCTCTCTCTTTTATTTTTTTGTTTGTTTTGTTTGTTCTAGTCACAGTAGGAAGGCTGTATTTCATTGCTAAGTGCTCTGTCATAGATCTCTTGGTGATATTCTTAAGCAAAACTTTGCAGAAGTGTATCCTACTGAAACTAACAGTTACTTGATCCTATTAGCAATGTCTATATTTGTAGTTCACATATATGCCTGTTCAAATTCAATATCTTGACAGTTGTTCTATTTATGTTTCAGTGTTGTGCTGGGTTTTGACTTTTTCTTTCACTTTTCTTTCTTTTTGTTTCTTCCGTTTTTTTCTTTCGGCACAACTAGTTGGAGAACAGCTTGGTTTATCGAGCCTTGTTAGTGTACAGATGTGAAGTAGGCTTTAAAGCAGTTGTGATTGATCTTCAAAATGTGTCTGTTTGTGTTATTGTGCCTCTTATTATTTGATTTCGACTTTTTGTATTATCCTTAATTATGTCACTGCATCGTATCAGCCCGGAGTTGGTACCACAATTCTGCTTGTAACCATGATAGTCTAATTCTATTATTGATTTTACTATCAAAATAAACATTAGAAACTGCAGCACTTCATCTGTCGTGTGTTTTTACTGGATTGCCTTAATAAATGCTAAGCGTTTTCACTAAATCGCGATATATTTCTTAACTCAGATTTAAGCAGTATGCTTCAGAAAATTGACAACAGTGTGACATTCTGTTCTTCCTTTCTTCTCTTCCTCCGATTCTTTCTCTCTTCCTCACTCTGTTCTTGCCTGATGCCTGACACTTCTGGCAACAGTCATGCATTTCTCAGTCAAAACGAAACCACAAACTTTCCCCTGCTATTCTGTTAGTAATGGTGGGGTTTGGCTGTCTTTCACAGAATGTTTGAATGTTGAGAACTTATTTTTAAACAGTGTAAAACAATCCCAACTTGCTCATTTTAAATAAAAATTATTCATACATTTGGCACAGTATAACAAAATTGGCTATGGTATTCTATTTTAAAATGCAATTTATTCTTGTGATGACACATATACACATACATATATACATACCGTACCGGTCAAAAGTTTGGAAACATGACTATTTTTAATGTTTTTGAAAGAAGTCTCTTATGCTCATCAAGCCTGCATTTATTTGATCAAAAATACAGAAAAAAAACAGTAATATTGTGAAATATTATTACAATTTAAAGTAATGTTTTTCTATTTTAATATACTTTAAAATATAATTTATTTCTGTGATGCAAAGCTGAATTTTCATCAGCCATTACTCCAGTCTTCAGTGTCACATGATCCTTCAGAAATCATTCTAATATGCTGATTTATTATCAATGTTGGAAACATATTTTTTTGGAACCCGTGATACTTTTTTCAAGATTTATTGATGAATAAAAAGTTAAAAAGAACAGCATTTATTCAAAATAGAAATCTTTTCTAACAATATACACTATATTGGCAAAAGTTTTGGGACGCCTGCCTTTACATGCACATGAACTTTAATGACATCCCATTCCTAATCCGTAGGGTTTAATATGGAGTTGGCCCACCCTTTGCAGCTATAACAGCTTCAACTCTTCTGGGAAGGCTTTCCACAAGGTTTAGGAGTGTGTTTATGGAAATTTTTGACCATTATTCTAGAAGCGCATTTGTGAGGTCAGGCACTGATGTTGGATAAGAAGGCCTGGCTCGCAGTCTCTGCTCTAATTCATCCCAAAGGTGTTCTATCGGGTTGAGGTCAGGACTCTGTGCAGGCCAGTCAAGTTCCTCAACACCAAACTAGTTCATCCATGTCTTTATGGACCTTGCTTTGTGCACTGCTGCACAGTCATGTTGGAACAGGAAGGGGCCATCCCCAAACTGTTCCCACAAAGTTGGGAGCATGAAATTGTCCAAAATGTCTTGGTATGCTGAAGCATTAAGAGTTCCTTTCACTGGAACTAAGGGGCCAAACCCAACCCCTGAAAAACAACCCCACACCATAATCCCCCCTCCACCAAACTTTACACTTGGCACAATGCAGTCAGGCAAGTACCGTTCTTCTGGCAACCGCCAAACCCAGACTCGTCCATCGGATTGCCAGACAGAGAGGTGTGATTGGTCACTCCAGAGAACACATCTCCACTTCTCTAGAGTCCAGTGGTGGCGTGCTTTACCCCACTGCATCTGACGCTTTGCATTGCACTCAGTGATGTAAGGCTTGGATGCAGCTGCTCGGACATGGAAACCCATTCCATGAAGCTCTCTACGCACTGTTCTTGAGCTAATCTGAAGGCCACACAAAGTTTAGAGTTCTGTAGCTATTGACTGCAGAAAGTTGGCGACTTCTGCGCACTGTGCACCTCAGCATGCGCTGACCCCGCTCTGTGATTTTTACGTGGCCTACCACTTCGTGGCTGAGTTGCTGTTGTTCCCAATTGCTTACACTTTATTATAATACCACTAACAGTTGACCGTGGAATATTTAGTAGTGAGGAAATTTCACGAATGGACTTATTGCACAGGCGGCAACCTATCACGGTACCACGCTTGAATTCACTGAGCTCCTGAGAGCGACCCATTCTTTCACAAATGTTTGTAGAAGCGTCTGCATGGCTAGGTGCTTGATTTTATACACCTGTGGCCATGGAAGTGATTGGAACACCTGAATTCAATGATTTGGAGGGGTGTCCCAATACTTTTGGCAATAAAGTCTTTACCAATTAAGTCTATCACCTTTTTATCAAATTAACACATCCTTGCTGAATAAAAGTATTAATTTCTTTCAAAAAAAAGAAAATTACTGACCCCATACTTTTGAACGGTAGTGTATATTATTACAAATGATTTCTATTTTAAATAAATGCTGTTCTTTTTTAACTTTTAATTCATCAATGAATCCTGAAAAAAGTAAGGTTATAAAAAAATATTAATCCATTCAGTCATTTCTGTGCGGCTCGGTCCGCAGATCATCTGAGCCGATTTTGGACAAAAGTTGACAAAATATGTAGGAGGAGTAACGAAAAAACTGTTTTTCATTTACTTCAACATGACGGACAAACAAAATGATGGAAAATGACAACTGAGATATTGTTGGAATCGACATCAACCAACCAACGTAATGACAGAAAACTAAATTTGGACAATGTTTTCAAATGTAATAAACATTTTTGCAAAAAAACATATCTCTGGAACACTAGGTGGCGCGGTGTTCAAACTTCTCAAGTACCTTCAGGACATGCTGTCAATGAACCCTACCAAATTTTGTGTCGATATGTCAAATTGTTTAAAAGATATCGCAATTTATGACAAATTTCAAAATGGCGGACCGATGGTTCGCCCGATCCTGACAGAATCGGCATCCATGGATTCGGCATGACACAAGGAATCCACAGACAAGCTCACGATTCTGACAAACTGTTCAAAAATTCCTATTTTTCAGATCTCACGACCTGATCAGATCTCAACATTTAAAGGAGGAGAAGCAGAAAAACTGAATACTGCACTTGGCCACTACTGTAATGGGCAGAGTCTTAATGTAAGATGTTGAATGTGATCAGCATGATGAGATTCTAGATCAAAGGGTTCAAAAGTTATAACTGTTTCAAATGTGAATTTTTGAACTGGTGGAGGCGCTATAGAGTTGGTCCTAGAGACCCCAAAGTTGTTGATATTACTATTCATTACCATCACTACAAGTGTGCCAATTTAATCAAATAGAGACTACTTTCAAAAACATTAAAAAACCTTAATATTTCCAAACTTTTGACCAGTACACGTATATATAGAAATTAAAAAAAATGTATGATGGCTTCCACAAAAAGTGCTATATATATATATATATATATATATATATATATATATATATATATTATATTATATTATATTATTATTATTATTATTGTTAATTTCATTAATGAATAGAAAGTAGAAAAGAACATCATATAATGTATTATGAATGCACCGCATTGCTCTCTGTTCCCAGGCCAGTTTTGCAGGGCGCATCAAAAAAAGGCGTTATGCAAACGCCTTACCGGTTGGACCTTCTGGCGTATCGTAGAACAACAAAGATGGCGTCCTCTTCTGATGTACACGTCCGAATATGTGGCCAAGAGATTGTCAAATATGATCTGGAAATTAAAGCTCTTATTCAGGTAGACTTTATTCGTCATATTAACATATATGCCAGGGTCTTGCTGTCATTCTTGACCGACAAACTAACTGTAAATACAGAGACGTGGCCATAATTGCCGTGCGTTTGTCAGTCAGTATGAATGGAAACAGTAATTCTTGATTTGTTTTGTCGTGTCAGGACATCAGAGAGTGCTGTGGGCCACAGGCGGTGCTGGTGGATCTCAACTCCACAGTCAAGGAGAAGTTCAATCAGTTAAGACTGAGGATTCAGGTATATGCGACATTTCATATATCGTTAACCAGTAAGATAGAAATGTCAGGGCAACAAACTACTGTCACCACTGTACAAATAATAATAATGATAAGGAACGCATTTAAAATATAATACACTGTTATGGCTGAAACTATTGTTATCATGGTAACATCTTGTGATGGACGGCTGGATAATATGTCATAATGCTATAATGATTATAATTAAATTTACATATTGCAGGTATTATATGAATGACACGTTTCATTGTCAAACACTGTTGTATGTTATGTTAATTTACATTTAACAACAAACGTCATATTTTTAAACAATAATAATTCAAAACATGTTATATGTTACATATTATATACAGTTGCAAGAAAAAGAATGTGAACCGCTTGCAGAATCTGTGAAAATGTGAATCATTTTAACAAAATAAGAGAGATCATACAAAATGCATGTTATTTTTTATTTAGTACGCTCCTGAATAAGATATTTTACATTAAAAAAAAAGTTTACATGTAGTCCACGAGACTGAATTTATAAAAATGACCCCGTTCAAAATGTCGGGGCAGGGCTGTTTTGGCAGCAAAAGGGGGACCGACACAATATTAGGTCATAATGTTATGCCTGATCGGTGTATATCATGCTACAAACCCGATTCCAAAAAAGTTGGGACACTGTACAAATTGTGAATAAAAACAGAATGCAATGATGTGGAAGTTTCAAATTTCAATATTTTATTCAGAATACAACGTAGATGACATATCAAATGTTTAAACTGAGAAAATGTATCATTTTAAGGGAAAAATAAGTTGATTTTAAATTTCATGGCATCAACACATCTCAAAAAAGTTGGGACAAGGCCATGTTTACCACTGTGTGGCATCCCCTCTTCTTTTTATAACAGTCTGCAAACGTCTGGGGACTGAGGAGACAAGTTGCTCAAGTTTAGGAATAGGAATGTTGTCCCATTCTTGTCTAATACAGGCTTCTAGTTGCTCAACTGTCTTAGGTCTTCTTTGTCACATCTTCCTCTTTATGATGCGCCAAATGTTTTCTATGGGTGAAAGATCTGGACTGCAGGCTGGCCATTTCAGTACCCGGATCCTTCTTCTACACAGCCATGATGTTGTAATTGATGCAGTATGTGGTCTGGCATTGTCATGTTGGAAAATGCAAGGTCTTCCCTGAAAGAGACGACGTCTGGATGGGAGCATATGTTGTTCTAGAACTTGGATATACCTTTCAGCATTGATGGTGCCTTTCCAGATGTGTAAGCTGCCCATGCCACACGCACTCATGCAACCCCATACCATCAGAGATGCAGGCTTCTGAACTGAGCGCTGATAACAACTTGAGTTGTTTTTGTCCTCTTTAGTCCGGATGACATGGCGTCCCATTTTTCCAAAAAGAACTTCGAATTTTGATTCGTCTGACCACAGAACAGTTTTCCACTTTGCCACAGTCCATTTTAAATGAGCCTTGGCCCAGAGAAAACACCTGCGCTTCTGGATCATGTTTAGATATGGCTTCTTTTTTGACCTATAGAGTTTTAGCCGGCAACGGCGAATGGCACGGTGGATTGTGTTCACCGACAATGTTTTCTGGAAGTATTCCTGAGCCCATGTTGTGATTTCCATTACAGTAGCATTCCTGTATGTGATGCAGTGCCGTCTAAGGGCCCGAAGATCACGGGCATCCAGTATGGTTTTCCGGCCTTGACCCTTACGCACAGAGATTGTTCCAGATTCTCTGAATCTTTGGATGATATTATGCACTGTAGATGATGATAACTTTAAACTCTTTGCAATTTTTCTCTGAGAAACTCCTTTCTGATATTGCTCCACTATTTTTCGCCGCAGCATTGGGGGAATTGGTGATCCTCTGCCCATCTTGACTTCTGAGAGACACTGCCACTCTGAGAGGCTCTTTTTATACCCAATCATGTTGCCAATTGACCTAATAAGTTGCAAATTGGTCCTCCAGCTGTTCCTTATATGTACATTTAACTTTTCCGGCCTCTTATTGCTACCTGTCCCAACTTTTTTGGAATGTGTAGCTCTCATGAAATCCAAAATGAGCCAATATTTGGCATGACATTTCAAAATGTCTCACTTTCAACATTTGATATGTTATCTATATTCTATTGTGAATAAAATATAAGTTTATGAGATTTGTAAATTATTGCATTCCTTTTTTATTCACAATTTGTACAGTGTCCCAACTTTTTTGGAATCGGGTTTGTATATGGGCAATAAAGGCCTGATGTATCAAATATGATATAAAACATAGATGCAAACTTTCTCTTTTTAAATTCTTTTTTCAGGTTTAATAAACTTCCATTTAAAAAAAAAAGATTCTGACTTATATTGAATTTTCTGATTGCTGATATTAGCAAAAACTAAACTTTTTTTTGATAGGACATGGAACAGATGGCGAAAGAACAAGACCGAGAGACCGATAAGCAAGCTATCTTGAGTGAGACAGAAGCCCATCGGAAGCAGATGTTAAGGTTAGAAAAAAATTTTTATTCTCTAATCTTTTCTTTTCTTTTCTGGTTCTGTGTTGAATGTCAGATGTAATGCTTTAATTTCAGTATTTTCACTACTCCCATGTCTCAGTAACCAGACGGCGTGGAGGAAGGCAAATCTAGCCTGTAAGATGGCCATTGATAATCTGGAGAAGGATGAACTGCTTCAAGGAGGTGACTCGGTGAGACAAAGGTAAATCATGCTGCTGTTACGGCCAACTGTTTCAGCCAATCAGTCAGTGTTTGATAAAAAAAATACATGTAGCGTTTAGTTTTTGACTACTCAACACTGTTAGCCAACACTCTTTTAGCCATATTTACTAAATTCACCATGTTGTTTTGGGTTCAGGAAGGCTACTAAAGAGAGTTTGGTGCAGACGTCCAGTGACATCACAGAGAGTCTGATGAGCATCAGCCGCATGATGTCACAGCAGGTGCAGCAGAGCGAGGAGACCATCGGAACTCTGGGTAAAAAAAGTCCTTCGGGCTATAGGTCATTGTGCCTAATATCATCATATAATAATATCAATCTATTAAATGCATAGTTCACTCACACATGAGTAGAAATTTTGCAGAATTGTCATATCTGGGTGATTTATTGCTGTTGCTGATTAACAAGGTTTTACACCAAAATAAATGAACATGTCTGAGAAATATCATTAGTCTTAGAAAAAGTTGATGATGTTGAAATCACATGACCAGCCATGTCACGCAAATTACTGATGATAATAAAAAATAACAATAATTGTCAATCTTTCAGTCAGTGCTCAAAATGCTTTACAAAGCATAAATTAAAAGTACATCTTACACACACACACTCACACATATATATATACACTGATGAGCCAAAACATTATGACCAGTCACAGGTGAAGCGAATATTGTTAATCATCTCCTATAAAAGCTATATATTAAGATAGATTAGATGGTAACAATGTGTTGGATGCAGGAGAAATGGACAGGAATAAAGATCTGAAACTTTGACAAGGGCCTAATTGTTATGGCAAGGCGACTGGATCAGAGTGTCTCTGAAACGGCGAGGCTTGTGTGTCGCTCTCAGTCAGCAGTGCTGAGAATTTACCAACAAACCACAAACTGGCGACACTGTTGGGCGGCCGAGGCTCATCGCCTCACGAAGGCAATGAAGGCTATCCCGTCTGGTCCGAGCCAACAGAAGGTCTACTGTGGCATGAGTCACAAAGGTTTAATGATGATTCAAGGTGTTGCCCTGGCCTGCAAATTCTCCAGATCTCAATCCAATTGAACATCTGTGGGATGTGCTGGAAAAACAAGTTCGATCCATGGCAGCTCCACCTCATAAACCTACAGGACTTGAAGGATCTGGTGCTGATGTCTTGGTGCCAGATACCACAGGACACCTTCAGGTTTCTTGTTTAATGTTAATTATGTTAGTGAATAATAGTTCATGCCTGGAGCACGAAGAGGATAAACAGTATATTAAGCATTATGGTCATAATGTTTTGGCTCATCGGTGTGTATATACACAGTGGGGAGAACAAGTATTTGATACACTGCCGATTTTGCAGGTTTGCCCACTTACAAAGCATGTAGAAGTCTGTAATTTTTATCATAGGTACTCTTCAACTGTGAGAGACGGAATCTAAAACAAAAATCCAGAAAATCACATTGTATGATTTTTAAGTAATTAATTTGCATTTTATTGCATGACATAAGTATTTGATCCATCAGAAAAGCAGAACTTTATATTTGGTACAGAAACCTTTGTTTGCAATTACAGAGATCATATGTTTCCTGTAGTTCTTGACCAGGTTTGCACACACTGCAGCAGGGATTTTGGCCCACTCCTCCATACAGACCTTCTCCAGATCCTTCAGGTTTCGGGACTGTCGCTGGGCAATACGGACTTTCAGCTCCCTCCAAAGATTTTCTATTGGGTTCAGGTCTGGAGACTGGCTAGGCCACTCCAGGACCTTGAGATGCTTCTTACGGAGCCACTCCTTAGTTGCCCTGGCTGTGTGTTTCGGGTCGTTGTCATGCTGGAAGACCCAGCCATGACCCATCTTCAATGCTCTTACTGAGGGAAGGAGGTTGTTGGCCAAGATCTCGCGATACATGGCCCCATCCATCCTCCCCTCAATACGGTGCAGTCGTCCTGTCCCCTTTGCAGAAAAGCATCCCCAAAGAATTATGTTTCCACCTCCATGCTTCACGGTTGGGATGGTGTTCTTGGGGTTGTACTCATCCTTCTTCTTCCTCCAAACACGGCGAGTGGAGTTTAGACCAAAAAGCTCTATTTTTGTCTCATCAGACCACATGACCTTCTCCCATTCCTCCTCTGGATCATCCAGATGGTCACTGGCAAACTTCAGACGGGCCTGGACATGCGCTGGCTTGAGCAGGGGGACCTTGCGTGCGCTGCAGGATTTAAATCCATGACGCGTAGTGTGTTACTAATGGTTTTCTTTGAGACTGTGGTCCCAGCTCTCTTCAGGTCATTGATCAGGTCCTGCCGTGTAGTTCTGGGCTGATCCCTCACCTTCCTCATGATCATTGATGCCCCACGAGGTGAGATCTTGCATGGTGCCCCAGACCGAGGGAGATTGACCGTCATCTTGAACTTCTTCCATTTTCTAATAATTGGGCCAACAGTTGTTGCCTTCTCACCAAGCTGCTTGCCTATTGTCCTGTAGCCCATCCCAGCCTTGTGCAGATCTACAATTTTATCCCTGATGTCCTTACACAGCTCTCTGGTCTTGGCCATTGTGGAGAGGTTGGAGTCTGTTTGATTGAGTGTGTGGACAGGTGTCTTTTATACAGGTAACGAGTTCAAACAGATGCAGTTAATACAGGTAATGAGTGGAGAACAGGAGGGCTTCTTAAAGAAAAACTAACAGGTCTGTGAGAGCCGGAATTCTTACTGGTTGGTAGGTGATCAAATACTTATGTCATGCAATAAGTGATTCCGTCACTCACAGTTGAAGAGTACCTATGATCAAAATTACAAACCTCTACATGTTTTGTAAGTAGGAAAACCTGCAAAATCGGCAGTGTATCAAATACTTGTTCTCCCCACTGTATTATACCCATAAAATGTATATACATATACAGAGACAAGAAAAAGTATGTGAACCCCTTGCAGATTATTCTGTGAATAATTTTTACAAAATAAGAGGGATCATACAAAATGCATGTTATTTTTTATTTAGTGCTGTCCTGAATAAGATATTTTACGTAAAAGATGTTTACATATAGACCAGAAGACAAAAAAATTGCTTAATTTATAAAAATGACCCCGTTCAAAAGTTTATGAACCCTTGATTCTTAATACTGTGTCGTTCCCTGGATGATCCACGGCTGTTTTTGTGTTTTGTGATGGTTGTTCTTGAGTCTCTTGTTTGTCCTGAGCAGTTAAACTGTCCAGTGCTCTTCAGAAAAATCCTCCAGGTCCTGAAAAGTCTTCAGTTTTCCAGCATCTTTTGCATATTTGAACCCTTTCCAGCAGTGACTGTATGATTTTGAGATCTGAGGACGATTAAAAATGGTTCAAACATTCACTGATGCTCCAGATAGAAACACGATGCATTAAGAGCCGGGGGGTGAAAACATTCTGAATTTGAAGATCAAGGTAAATTGTACTTCATTTGTCTTCCGGGAAACATGTAAGTATATTCTGTTGCTTCTGAAGGGTAGTACTAAATGAAAAAATTTGATATTTAAGAAAAATTTGGAATCCTGTTCAAAAGTTTTCACCCCTGGCTCTTAATGCAACACTGTTGCAAAGATGGAAGACATTGCTTCTTAACAACCATCTATCTACATCTGCTATTCTGTAATTTTGTGACTAAATAAAGTAACCAAATTTCCAAAAAAGCAGATGATTGATGGTATCACGTGATCCAAACTGAGTAAGTAAAAGTAATTGTAGTTTAAAAGTAGTTTCCAAACTGCAGCGGTCATGTGTCCTTTTAACCTCATGGAGGGAAATGACTTTTGCACCATCATTAAGTTTAAGTTTTTTATGTTTTTATTTTTTCCATTTACTCTCTTTCCAGCAACATCCTCGAGGACTGTACTAGAGACAAATGAAGAGTTTAAGGCCATGACGGGAACCATTCACTTGGGACGAAAACTTATCCTGAAATATAATCGGCGTGAACTGACCGACAAACTGCTGATCTTTTTAGCTCTTGCTCTGTTTCTGGCTACAGTGCTCTACATCCTGAAAAAGAGACTCTTCCCCTTCATTTAGTGGAAAAGTGAACCGTGTCGACGTACTGCTTTCCAGGAATCATTCTGTGAATGTTACAACCCAAATTGGCCCGACAATTCTTAAACCAATGCTTTTCTCAAAATGAGAATTCTGTCAGTAAATGATGACAGAAGCTTCAACATTCTCTAGGGACACAATTACTGATGTGCAATTATTAGGTTCACTAAACAGAATGAGGTTTTCAGGAGCAAATAAATGCACTTTGCTATCTTACAGTAATCATTGTAGTTGTTGAATGAAATGTTTCGATTTCAGGTTAGTTCTGTAACTTTCATAATAAGTTCATAACAACCTTCCGATGTTCATGCCATATGAACTACTTTACTGAATAATAGATAGTCTGTATAGAACTCATTAGAATGTAATGAAAATGTACATTGTAGTATCTGATGTATATTCATATTGTTTACAGTATCAGTGATAACTCTCTAAATGATTGCTATTCCAGTGAACCCTGTTGAAAACACCTGATTTAGGTGTCTATATGAATAGTTATTCTCCATTAAAGATCTCGGAGCATGATTTTACTCATCCAACATGTTTGGGGGTGTGAGATTCTTGCATGTTTTTCAGTGAATGAACCACTAGATGGTGTTGTATCTCTTTTTTTACTGTGATGTGTGTCTGGATTTCTCTTGCCAAGTACTTTATTTATAACTGATTAGTTGTGTCCCTTATTCAGGTCAAAATTTGGAATAATTAAGATTTTTTTTGCAAGTCTCTTATGCTTACCAACTTATTATTGGTGCATACATTTTGATTAAAAAAATACAGTAAAACCAGTAATATTGTGAAATATTTTAATTTAAAAGAACTGCCAGCAGTGTTGAGGAAAGTTACTTTTTAAAGTAATGTGTTACAATGTTGCGTTACTCCCTAAAAAAGTAACTAATTGCGTTACTTGATTACTTTTTATGGAAAGTAATATTAAATTACTTTTGCATGATTTCTTTCCGGCTGGGCTTGCTTGTTTGCTTTTTAATTTAAAAAAAAAAAAAAGTTCTGTTTTTGGCAAATGTAAAGGCCCTTTCATTGGTTAATAAAGTTAGATTAAGTACATAAACCCCTGGTTTCACAGACAAGGCTTAAGCTAGTCCCAGACTAAACTGCATGTTTGAGCTGTTTTAACTGAAAGCAACTTGCACTGACATATTTTAAAATATGTCAGTGCCATTGTTTTGTCTCAAGATGCACACCACTTACTCCTGATTTCTCTCAACATGGAGACAGGAGAGCTGTCAGACAATAAATGGAAAAGGCAGGGACACACCATTCCGACGTCAAAGAACTAGCAGCGATGAAAGCCGAAGGTGTTGTTGGCCGCGTCTGGGCCAAAAAACTGCACTTGAACACACCGAGAGAACAAGAGCCGACAGTCAGCTAGCATGCGCGTTCTGCGCCTGCGTGTGAATGAGACAACTGTCTATTTCTGCAGATATATTCTTCTATATTCATCATTCAAATGGAAAACCAACGCTCCTGGCTGCAGATACACAAACCGTATTCCACTCCGCTCATGTTAATATTAAAAATTTCGCCCAGTAAGATGACGTAAAATTAGAACAGCCTTCTATCTGTACCGTTTGGACTTCTTTGCTCGCTGTTTTGCTATTATTCTTGTGCACTGACTCATTCGCTAAGCTGAACAGCCAATCAGAGGTCTCTCTCACCGACGCCGATTCTACATGTTGAATCGGCCCAAAAAAACCCAACGGAGTCCGACTAGAGCCAACGGTGCGGAACACACTGAAAAAACAAGATCGTCAGCTTGGTGTGTCCCAGGCTAAAAACAAAGTAACTTACGTTACTTATTTGAAAAAGTAACTAGTAGATATTTTGTTGTAAATTTGAAAGTAATGTGTTACTTTACTGGTACTTGGAAAAGTAATCTGATTACGTAACTCATTATACTTGTAATGCGTTACCCCCAACACTGACCGTCAGCATATTAGAATGATTTCTGAATGTGACACTGAAGACTGGAGTAATGATGCTGAAAAGTCAGGAATAAATTACATTTTAAAATATATTCAAATGGAAAAGTTATTTTAAATTGTATTAATATATCACTACTGTTTTTTTTTTACTGTATTTTTTGATCAAATAAATGCAGACTTCTTCAAAAGCATTAAAAATCTTAATTATTCCAAACTTTTGACTGGTAGTATATTGCCACATTAGGCTCCATCCATTTCATGCTCATTTAAATCACCACATTTGCAAAAATTAGACTTAGAAATGCGGCGGTTCGCGTGACACTACCGTGAAACCAGACTTCATTCTCCCCAATGGAAAGTTTTTTTACACTGTCTGAATCGTTCCCTATCCCCTGTATAGTGCACTGTCTGATCGTTCCCTATCCCCTATATAGTGCACTGTCTGAATAGTCCCCTATCCCCTATATAGTGCACTGTCTGAATAGTTCCCTATCCCCTATATAGTGCACTGTCTGAATCGCTCCCTATCCCCTATATAGTGCACTGTCTGATTGTTCCCTATCCCATATATAGTGCACTGTCTGAATCGTTCCCTATCCCCTATATAGTGCACTATGTGCCATTCACCATGTAGAAAACAGTAAATGTGTGAACGTGTGACCAATTTCAGCCGCAGCTTCAGTGTCTTCAGATTCAGATTCTAGAGAGCATTTGATTGGACAGAAAATCTGATGAGAAGCTGAAGCGCAGCGTGATGTCATCAAAATCATTTTTGAATGCTTATATCTTCTAAATATGAATTTTGTCATTGTTTTGGAGCACACTAGCTTATAGGTAACAGTAAGGCTAACATATTCATACTAAAAGACAGAAACTTCAATTTTGATTTCATGGGGACTTTAAGCTTAGGTCTGATGCTGCAGTATGTCAAAATGACCCTGTGTGTGTGCGTTGCACAAAACAAATGTTGTCTTGCTGCTCTTGGTTTCTGAAGGTAAAAAGTTACACAAGTGCCAGGTGGTCATTTTGTTTTAAAATCTTCATAACTTATTTCTTCATAACCTGTCACATGCGGTGATGTTTTAAATGCACTGAAGGCCAAAAAAAATGAATATGAGGTTAATTTATTGTGGAAAAACATTTTTTTCTATGAATACATTTGATTACTTTGATACAGATCCCAAATAAAAAAATGTAAATAGATGCTAAACAACATAACAGTAAAAGAAAAAAATAAAATAAAAATAAATAGCTCAAGCATGTATATAAAATGACTTGCCAGCACTCTATAGTGGCTGCAATGAAACAGACTTCAATATAAAAATCCACAAGATTCACTTCATGCATAACTTTGGAGAAATTAATTTAAATTAAAAACGCAAATATCTACAAGATACACATTGAAACTGAGGGGAGTGAGCGTTTGCATTGACCAAGTTGCCTTGTGAAAATATGCCTTGTGACACATTCTAACAAGTTTTATGCAATACATTATACAGTATATCAGTACAGGTGCATGTTACAGAGATGAGGTAGGTCCAAAATCAACGGTCTGCATATTATATCATATTTTAAAATGTTTGCGCATGTGCCTGTAATCTATCCAAGAAGGCATAGGTTTTTATCACGTATGAAAAATGTCTACTCTGACTTCTAAGCAAGAAAAATATGAAATCTGATCTTACATATTAGATATGTCGCATTGCCTTGATAACACGTCTGTGTCTACGGCATGAAACACTCGGCATATAAGAGTTTATATCTGCTGCTGAGGCTGTACCTGAGCTCAAACCCAGCCCTAACCTGTCAGATCCATATGTCAGCCCAAAATCAAAAGAAAGATCAAGTGGAAAAGATTATATTATTTCAAGTATATATCAAAGTATATTTGATGAACTGCCTTAATGCTAATTTAAATGTTGAAGATTTTCAGCAATTATTTACTGAAATAAAGTAAAAAGAATGATTTCCATTGAAAACAACAACAACTCTAAAGTAAAATGCATTAAGGTAATGACAATTTTAGCAATTTTTCCCCTACAAATTAACTTGAAAATAATGCCAGAGTTTCAAACATTTTAATGGTCTTAAGTTTTAACTCCAAATATATACTCCAGTGTTCAAAAGTTTGGGGTCGGTAAGATTTTTAAAAATGTTTTTGAAATGAGTCTCTTGTGCACAAGAAGGCTGCATTATTTGATCAAGAATATTGTGAAATCATTCTAATATGCTGATTTGATGCTAAAGAATGCATTTATATTGCTGCCCAATGGGAGTCTATGGCAGCCCTATGAACCGTAAGTAGGAAAATGATCAAATTTGGCACACTTGTAGTGATGGTAATGAATAGTAATCTGACCAACTTTGGAGTCTCTAGGACCAACTCTATAGCGCCACCATCAGCTCAGAAATTCACATTTGAAACAGTTATAACTTTTGAACTTTTTGATCTAGAAAAATGAAATTTCGTTCACACTATTCCTCTCATCACACTGATCACATTCAGCTCCGCCCATTACAGTAGTGGCCATTTTGGAAAGTACAGTATTCAGTTTCTCTGCTTCTCCTCCTTCAAATTTTGTCCAGTTCTTACAAAAATTTTTTTTTTAAAAGTTATGTGATGTTCAAGATGTTGACCCAAAATTGGTTTAGAGGCTGTATCTCAGCCCAACTTTAATCAATCAAAAGGAAACTCGGTAGGCTTCATCAACACCATGATCTGCAATGCCAAATTTGGCAACAGCGCCACCTACAGGTCATGAGATCTGAAAAATGGGTATTTTTGCACATAACTTTTGAACAGTTCGTCAGAATTGTGAGCTTGATGACTGTGGATTCCTTGTGTCATGCCAAATCCATGGATACCGATTCTGTTCATGCTCGGACAAACCATTGGGCAGCCATTTTGAAATTTGTCATAAATTGCAATATCTTTTAAACAATTTGACATATCGACACAAAATTTGGTAGGGATCATTGGCAGCATGTCCTGAAGGTACCTGAGAAGTTTGAACACAGCGCCACCTAGTGTTCCAGAGATATACTTTTTATTTTTGTAAAAACGTTTATAACTTGTCCAAAATTAGTTTTCTGTGTCATTACATTCGTTGGTTTATGCCAATTCGGGTATCAAAAATTTGCCCAGTGGCCTCTGTCCATCATGGCCTCCTAATCATCCCCATATATTCTGATTGGCTTCATCACTCTGTCTCCTCTCCACCATAAGCTGGTGTGTGGTGGGCGTTCTGGCGCAATATGGCTGCCGTCATCATCCAGGTGGATGCTACACATTGGTGGTGATTGAGGAGATTCCCCCCTTCTATATGTAAAGTGCTTTGAGTACCCAGAAAAACGCTATATAAATGTAACTAATTATTATTATTATTATCTCATTTGTCATTTTCCATAATGTTGTTTGTCCGCCATGTTGAAGTAAATGAAAAAAGTTTTTTCATTACTTCTCCTACATATTTTGTCAAATTTTGTCCAAAATTGGCTCCGATGATCTGTGGACCGAGCCGCACAGAAATGACTGAACAGATTTTTGATATTTGCTACCGTCCCCGAGAAATAGCTTTCTGAAGTCGACTGTCACTGTGTTTGTTGTCCTATGCTAAATCAAATAGCATGCTAACCAGAGGCCATTCTCTCTAATGTGAATTTTGACTATCAGGTTATATTTAGCAAATTCTTTAATAAATGCAAATAAATGCTGTTCATTGACCTTTCTATTCATCAAAGAATAACAATTTCTGCAAAAATGTTAAGCAGCAAAAACCGTCTTCAACATTGATAATAATAATAAATATTTCTTGAGCAGCAAATCATCATATTAGAATGATTTCTGAAGGATCATGTGACACTGAAGACTGGAGTAATGATGCTGAAAATTCAGCTTTCATCACAGGAATAAATTACATTTTTAAATAAATTCAAATAGAAAACTGTTTTTTTTTAATATTTCACAATAATACTGTTTTTACTGTATTGTTGATTAAATAAATGCTGTCTTGGTAAAGAGACTTCTTTCAAAAGCATTAAAAAATTGTAATGTTTCCAAACTTTTGACAGCTACTGTAAATGTGTCCTTCCTGAATAAAAATATATTTAAAAAAATCTTACTGACCTTAAACTTTTGAACGGTAATGTAATAAATAACTTTTTATTATTTAATTTATATATATATATAAATATATAACTTTTTAACTACAGAGCCCCTCACATGACATGCAGGGTAAAAAAATATGTATATCATGGCCACGATTTATCAATTCGTACCCACGACTTACTAATACATCAGCACATTTTACTAATTTCTTCCCTTGTAAGTAAATCATGCACACAATATAATAATTTGTTCCATTGTTTTACTAAATCATTGTAATAATTTTTTCACTTGTTTTAGTTGAACAATCAAAACTAATTAATGTGGCCACAATTTACCAAAACGAATTCTTAATTCGTGCCACAATATATGCAAATTTGTGCACGTCAAGTGTGGGGCTCCGTAATACATATAGAACTCCTTTCTTATTTTGAGGTGACATGTGACCCAGACATGTTTCTGTGAGCTTCACCCAAATGGCCAGGCAAACACTGAGTTTATGGAATGATGTGATCACAAAAACACAAGGCCCGGTTTGTGTAATAACGCTATTCAGGATTGCAGGCTGACAGACTCCCTCTAAGCTTTCTGAAGAGTCTGCAGTCTGGGGAATGCACTTAGTTCACATCTACAAATACATCTACAAAGGGTGAAACGCCTCTGAAATATTTGAGACTCCTATCAAATACGGTACCAGTCAATATTCTCACAGAATGACCGATGGCAGCTGGAAATGTAAAATCACATTGAAATACCCTGTCGTCGCTGGTGCTCTTATAGAATCACTGGAGACTGCAGCTTTTTGTCCTTTGGCGAGGCAGGGAACAAGCCTTTCTGTGCACTACAGCTCAAACGTTTGGAATCATTGTTTCTCTTTAAAGTCTCTCACCAAGGCTGATTAAAAACACAGTAAAAACAGTAATATTGTGAAATATTATTACAATTTAAAATAATTGTTTTCCATTTAAATATATCTTAAAATGTAATTTATTTCTGTGTTCAGCATCATTACTCCAGTCTTCAGTGTCACATGATCCTTCAGAAATCATTCTAATATGATAATTTGCTGCTCAAGAAACATTTCTGACTATTATTATCAATGTTTGTAGAAACCCTGGTACACCTACCAAAGTTTGTAAGCAAGATTTTTTTTTTAAAATAAATGAACACTTTAATTCAGCAAGGATGCATTAAATTGATAAAAAGTGACAGTAGAGACATTTATAATTTTACAAAATATTTATATTTTACATGACTGCTCTTTTGAACTCGAAGAATCCTGAAAAAATGTAGCATGGTTTCAAATGTTAAATAATAAGAACCATTATTAATAATTTAGCTCCAACAATGATGGGTAATAATTGAGCAGCAAATCAGCATATTAGAATGATTTCTGAAGGATCACGTGACAATAAAAGTGACGTGACATGTAGCCAAGTATGGTGTCCCATACTCGAAATTTGATGCTGAAAATTTTACATTTTAAAATATATTGAACAATATCACTGTTTTTACTGTATTTTTGATCAAATAAATGCTGTCTTGGTAAGACTTCTTTCAAAAAAACAAATAAAAACAACCTTAATTATTCCAAACGTTTGACCTGTAGTGTAGGCGCCCCTTCCCTTCACCTCCTTTTGGTGGCATTCAGAGACCTCTTTAGCTCTTTTTCCGCATCAGAAGCGTTGTCTTGGGGACCCGAGGACTGATGTTCATCTTCATCTCCTTCTCCTTCTCCTTCTGTGAGCATCCAAACTGTTTCCCCATCCACCTCGGGGAGAAGCAGGCTCGCAGGAGGGAGGGAGTTGCCGCTGGCTCCCGGTGGGGTGGTGGTGATGTCTGGGACAGGGGTGAGGTTGGAGCTGGCCTGGTTCTCCACCTTTCCGAGGGCACAGAGACTCAGACTCCCGCACAGAGCTCCCCAGTTCTGCTCGCACTGAGTTCGTATTCGCCTGCCGATGGCGACACGCACCTCCTCGCCGCATCCCAACAGGATGTTCACCAACTCCACGTGGGGCCTTTCGGTGAAGGAGAGGAGATCGTTAGGAAAGAAAAAAACACTGTTACTCGCGTCTGATATTGAAGTAGGGGTGTGTGAAATGTAGTGTCTATGATATTGTAATTGTTGTTTAAACAATTAGCTGGTATTATCAAGTATGTCACTCAGTCTGCAAAAGCGTGTAAGCATGCTGTTTTTTTCCCAAATATCAGCACGATTGTAAATGTGACATACAGTATGTACTTTTAAGTTAATATTGCGAGTTACTTTTAGACACAATATTGTCTGTTTTGCTCTATGTTGTCAATGAAAATAGCTGCAACCAAAGCCACAGCAGAACTATTGTGCGTCTCTGAGCAACACAGAGTTTCGTTCCTGAATGAATCAGCGTTTTCGAACAAATACAGTGGGGAGAACAAGTATTTGATACACTGCCGATTTTGCAGGTTTTCCTACTTACAAAGCATGTAGAAGTCTGTAATTTTTATCATAGGTACACTTCAACTGTGAGAGACGGAATCTAAAACAAAAATCCAGAAAATCACATTGTATGATTTTTAAATAATTAATTTGCATTTTATTGCATGACATAAGTATTTGATCACCTACCAACCAGTAAGAATTCCGGCTCTCACAGACCTGTTAGTTTTTCTTTAAGAAGCCCTCCTGTTCTCCACTCATTACCTGTATTAACTGCACCTGTTTGAACTCGTTACCTGTATAAAAGACACCTGTCCACACAGTCAATCAAACAGACTCCAACCTCTCCACAATGGCCAAGACCAGAGAGCTGTGTAAGGACATCAGGGATAAAATTGTAGACCTGCACAAGGCTGGGATAGGCTACAGGACAATAGGCAAGCAGCTTGGTGAGAAGGCAACAACTGTTGGCGCAAGTTCAAGATGACGGTCAATCTCCCTTGGTCTGGGGCACCATGCAAGATCTCACCTCGTGGGGCATCAATGATCATGAAGAAGGTGAGGGATCAGCCCAGAACTACACGGCAGGACCTGGTCAATGACCTGAAGAGAGCTGGGACCACAGTCTCAAAGAAAACCATTAGTAACACACTACGTCGTCATGGATTAAAATCCTGCAGCGCACGCAAGGTCCCCCTGCTCAAGCCAGCGCATGTCCAGGCCCATCTGAAGTTTGCCAATGACCATCTGGATGATCCAGAGGAGGAATGGGAGAAGGTCATGTGGTCTGATGAGACTAAAATAGAGCTTTTTGGTCTAAACTCCACTCGCCGTGTTGGAGGAAGAAGAAGGATGAGTACAACCCCAAGAACACCATCCCAACCGTGAAGCATGGAGGTGGAAACATAATTCTTTGGGGATGCTTTTCTGCAAAGGGGACAGGACGACTGCACCGTATTGAGGGGAGGATGGATGGGGCCATGTATCGCGAGATCTTGGCCAACAACCTCCTTCCCTCAGTAAGAGCATTGAAGATGGGTCGTGGCTGGGTCTTCCAGCATGATAACGACCCGAAACACACAGCCAGGGCAACTAAGGAGTGTCTCCGTAAGAAGCATCTCAAGGTCCTGGAGTGGCCTAGCCAGTCTCCAGACCTGAGCCCAATAGAAAATCTTTGGAGGGAGCTGAAAGTCCGTATTGCCCAGCGACAGCCCCGAAAGGATCTGGAGAAGGTCTGTATGGAGGAGTGGGCCAAAATCCCTGCTGCAGTGTGTGCAAACTTGGTCATGAACTACAGGAAATGTATGATCTCTGTAATTGCAAACAAAGGTTTCTGTACCAAATATTAAGTTCTGCTTTTCTGATGTATCAAATACTTATGTCATGCAATAAAATGCAAATTAATTATTTAAAAATCATACAATGTGATTTTCTGGATTTTTGTTTTAGATTCCGTCACTCACAGTTGAAGAGTACCTATGATAAAAATTACAGACTTCTACATGCTTTGTAAGTGGGCAAACCTGCAAAATCGGCAGTGTATCAAATACTTGTTCTCCCCACTGTAAATGGTTCACTTGCTTCGTTTCTGAATGAATCAGTTGAATGAGTGACTCAAGTCGGCATGAAACGGACGTTGTGATAGTCTTTTTTTTCTTATTGTGACATATCCATGTGAAACGACTACTTGACCAATAAAAAAAGAAAAGATGTCGCTGCAAGAGGGAGGGGAAGTTATTTTGATAAATCATTTATAATAAACACTGCAATATTCCATTAAAAAATAAGAATTGTGATTTCATGGTGACTTAAAAGTATAATTTCATTTTTTAATATTAAAAATATTAATATAATATTAACAATATTATTTTTTAAAACAATCTCATTTATGCAATTGTAATTTCAATGTAAATACATCTAAATGCTACTTTAGATGCAGATTCCGTTCCACTTCTGCATTGCAAAAATGGATTTAGTTGATACGGATTTCATTTGATTGGTAACAATTGGTAAGAATTTGACAAACATGATGCATACATCTAATAAAGTTAGAAAAAAATTGTCATTATGCTCTAAAAATAGAGGTTCTAAAATGGGGTTTTCGCAGTGATGCTATAGAAGAACCATTTTTATTTCCCCAAAGAACCTTCCAGCGATCAGTTCTATAAGATAAGAACCATTTGTTTTCTAAGTGTGAAGAACATTTTAAAACTCTAAAGCTCGGGACACAACAAGCCGACAATCGGGCAACGTCGGGCCGTTTTTGAGCGTCTGCCCACTTAGTTTTTTTGGTGTGTTCCGCACTGCTGGCTCTAGTCGGACGCCGTCTGGGGTTTTTTTTGGCCGATGAGAGAGATAACTCTGATTGGCTGTTTAGCTTAGCGAACGAGTCAGTGCACGAGAATGGCTGAATCCCAAATGGCATACTTCTATGCACTTTCGGTCTTGTGGACTTACAATGGCTGCCGTGTGCGTGTGTCCGTTAAGTCCACGAGACTGTAGGGTGTCCCATTCATCATCGCATGTAGTCCTTTTGATGTGTTCAGGTGCTGTTTTTTTCCCCGACGCAGGCAACACGAGGTGACAAGACAGGCCCTGTCCCAAATGGCACACTTCATGTGCACTTTCGGTCTTGTGGACTTACAATGGCTGCCGCATGCGCGTGTCCGTTAAGTCCACGAGGCCGTAGGGTGTCCCATTTGTCATTTGCGACCGTTATGCGCCCTTGATGCGCACTTCAGCTGAGCCCGCAAGTTTGCGAGCTACGCAGAGGACTTTACCCGGCAGCTAAAGCGGCATTACGCCACGAAAGTGCGGACTCAGAGGAAGACGTGAGGGTTTAGGGTGCCATTTGGGATCCAGCCAATAAGAGCAAAAGTGATGAAAGCGAGCAAGTAAGTCAAAACTGAACAGACAGAAGGCTGTTATAATTTTACGTCATCTTACCTGAGCAACACTGCGCAAATATTTTCATAATAACCCTATATTGAAGAACTCACCCTTTAGGAAACAGGTCCTTGAAATGGATCATCTCCACCATGACGTTGACGTTCTCCCTCACGGCGGAGCAGAGGTTGTGTTTGACGTAGCACTCGCGCTGCAGCTGGAACACCATCTCTTTCACGGCCAGACACTTGCGGCTGACGCAGCTGAACTTGTGGCGCAGTCCGTGGGCCATACACTTCAGTGCGTCTTTGATGAACGATTTTCCCTGCGGCGATGCATAAGTCGTTCATCAAACCCGGTGCACATGCAGTTTATGGCAAAACGCTGAGCAAGATGATTTCAGCTCAAGTATGTCTAATGATATGGACATAGTGATGAGGTGCTGTAGGTCTCAGTGGAAAGCAGGCTAGATACCACTCCAACTAAATGTTTAATAGCATTACAGTGTGCATGCCGCATATTGGGGTTTGAGTGAATAAGTCAGGATCATACCTGGGAGTCAAATTTGCCTGCGTTGTGGAGGAATGTCATGCAGATGTCATGTAGTCCGCGGATCTCGCAGGAGTTGTTGTTGAAGCACTCGAACATCCCGCAGCCCACATCACCCGCGTTCACCAGACACTGCTGAATCTCCGCTGGAGAACGGTTGAGAGAGAGAAAGAGAGAACATTACAGTTTTTAGAGTAGTTACACATTAATACTGCTATAGTAGCTCATTAAATTTACAGTGAAAAAAATTGCCTGACAATGTTTCAGTTTTAAGGGATGTATGTAGGCCATTCCACAGAATGGGTGCCATTTCTATCCCCAAGACATTATATATACGAATATGCCTGAAAATGAAATGAACTCAAAATGAAAATATTTTATTAATCAAGGGTTTGGATGAAGGTTGCTTTAAAGGGTTAGTTCACTCAAAAATGAATTTTCTGTCATTAATTACTCACCCTCATGTCGTTCCAAACCCGTAAGACCTTCGTTCATCTTCAGAACACAAATTAAGATCTTTTTAATGAAATCCGAGAGCTGTCTGACCCCTCCATAGACCGCTATTTAATTATCACTTTCAAGGTCCAGAAAGGTAGTAAAGACCTCGTTAAAATAGTCCATGTGACTCCAGTGGTTAAACCTTAATTTAATGAAGCGACAAGAATACTTTTTGTGCGCAATTTACTTGCAGTTTATGCTGGTAAAAATGCTGTTTTGCTGCTACTAGATCTTACAGCTGCCTTTCATACGGTAGATCATGATGTACTTCTTTGGCGTTTAGAGCATTTGTTTGGTATCAAGGGTGCCGCCTTACAATGGTTCAATTCATATCTTAGAGACAGTTCCTTTTCTGTAGAATTGGGTAAGTTTTCCTCATCTTCAGCTCCTATTATTAGCGGTGTACCTCAGGGCTCCATTCTGGGCCCGCTTCTCTTTGACTTTATTATGCGTCCGCTGGGGAATATTATAGGGGGCACAATGTCTCTTTTCATTTATATGTTGATGATACCCAATTGTACATACTGTTGAAAGCTGGTGACTCCATTCAACTGTTGTTGGACTGTCTTGACGATGTTAAGAAATGGTTAACAAACAACTTAATGAGGACAAAACTGAAATAATTGAGAGAGATGGTCTCATTAATGAGCTTAGCAATCATTTCCCCTCAATTTCTTCCCAGGTTAGGAACCTTGGTATCATCCTGCACTCAGAATTATGCTTAACTAAGCAAATAAATTTGGTTGTTAAGAACAGTTTTTATCAATTACAGATTATTTCTAAACTTGAATTTTTTTTTGTCTTTTCAAGATTTGTAGAAGGTTATTCATGATTTTATCACATCACGTTTAGATTACTGTAACTCATTGTGCTTGGGTCTTCCTCAGTCATCTCTTGCTCCGCCTCCAGATGGTTCAGAATGCAGCTGCAAGGCTGTTGACCCGGGCAAAGAAATATGACCATGTCACCCTAATTTTAGCATCGCTTTAGCAGACTTCTGATAGGCTTCTCTTGTATGTCCCTCGATCCCGTTTAAAAACTAGCGCTTTTTTAATTGCTGCCCCTCGTTTATGGAATCAATTGCCACTGGACATCCGCCTTGCACCAACTATTATCATTTTTAATAAGAGGCTGAAAACGTACACTATATTGCCAAAAGTATTAGGACACCCCTCCAAATCATTGAATTCAGGTTTTCCGATCACTTCCATGGCCACAGGTGTATAAAATCAAGCACCTAGGCATGCAGATAGTAATGGGTGATAGAAAAGATATGCAATATAAACGATACAAAATTGGCCTACGATAGAGATTTTAATTCTATTGCCCTATCGCGATGATGCATGTTGATGACGCAATCTACCCGCGAAATTTAGAGCCATGAGCTGCAACCGGCTGCAACGCATCATCGTATTCGTCATCTTGAGTAAACATGGCTGAAAGCGAAACGGAGGAGCTGGTGAAAAAGACCGATGCAACATCCATTATTTGGACCGACGAGCAGCAGCAAACTATACTCTGTAGAGTGTGTGGGGCAACAGTTACGGCTAAGAGAGGTAACACGACTAATCTGTTCTACCACCTCAAAACGAAACATGTCACATGCCAGGCAATGCAGCCAACCCCAAGATCCAGTCCGAAGAACGCAGGACAGAAAAAACAGGAACTGATCCAGACCTCCATCCAACAGTCATTTTCAAAAGGTACTCCTTACAGTAGGAAGAGCCCGCGATGGATTTAAATTACCAGGGCCATAATTGTTTACTTATGTAAGGACATGGTCCCTGTTCAAACGATAGAGAGACACGGCTTTAAAGCCATGATCAGAGCTATTGATCCACGATACGAGGTGCCAAGCCGCAAATACTTTACAGAAACAGAGATGCCAAAATTGTATGCCGAGCTCCGCGAAAAGGTTGAAAAAGAGCTGTGTGACTTGAAATACTTTGCCACTACAACGGACCTGTGGTCGAGCCGTACCATGGAGCCTTTCATCAGCCTGACCATTCACTATATAACGGACGATTGGAATCTTGGCAGCCGGTGTTTGCAACATTATGTTGTATAATTACAGTTTTGCACAATAAATCTTCTCAAAACTACATACAATGTTTCTTTCTTTCTTTTTTTAAAAATACATTTAGCAGTTTGGCGGAAAGCCAAGGGTCTATGTAACCTGTTCTGAAATGGTTCTATTATAATTTATATATCGTGATATATATCGTTATCGCGAGAGGCTGGAATGTATATCGCAATATGGATTTTAGGCCATATCGCCCATCCCTACATGCAGACGCTTCTACAAACATTTGTGAAAGAATGGGTCGCTCTCAGGAGCTCAGTGAATTCAAGTGTGGTACCGTGATAGGTTGCCACCTGTGCAATAAGTCCATTCGTGAAACATCCTAACTACTAAATATTTCACGGTCAACTGTTAGTGGTATTATAACATAGTGGAAGCAACTGGGAACAACAGCAACTCAGCCACGAAGTGGTAGGCCACGTAAAATCACAGAGCGGGGTCAGCGCATGCTGAGGCACACAGTGCGCAGAAGTCGCCAACTTTCTGCAGAGTCAATAGCTACAGAACTCTAAACTTTGTGTGGCCTTCAGATTAGCTCAAGAACAGTGCGTAGAGAGCTTCATGGAATGGGTTTCCATGGCCGAGCAGCTGCATCCAAGCCTTACATCACCAAGAGCAATGCAAAGCGTGGGATGCAGTGGTGTAAAGCACGCCACCACTGGACTATAGCAGTGGAGACGTGTTCTCTGGAGTGACCAATCACGCTTCTCTGTTTGGCAATCCGATGGACGAGTTTGGGTTTGGCGGTTGCCAGGAGAACGGTACTTGCTTGACTGCATTGTGCCAAGTGTAAAGTTTGGTGGAGGGGGGATTATGGTGTGGGGTTGTTTTTCAGGGGTTGGGCTTGGCCCCTTAGTTCCAGTGAAAGGAACTCTTAATGCTTCAGCATACCAAGACATTTTGGACAATTTCATGCTCCCAACTTTGTGGGAACAGTTTGGGGATGGCCCCTTCCTGTTCCAACATAACAGTAACATGAGTGAGTAGTGTCTTCTGGTGTATTGATTTATTAATGTAATTATTAGGCTATATCCACATTAATCTAGGTACATTTGAAAACACATTTTTCTCTATGTTTTAGCCTTCCATCCACATTGAGACAAGATTTTTGTATAGGGAAAATGAGCTTTTTAAAGACTCTCTCCAAAGGTGGATAGATTTGAAAATACTGTTTTCATGTTGTGTGGACTTTGAAAACGGAGGTGTGCACAATGCAATGTGTAACAATGCAATGTGTAATTAAAAATACAAGTAAAACGCCTGTGAAAAATCAATACAGAAAATTCCTTTATATTAACGGTGACAAATCCCTATTTTTACAGGCTTTTCTTAGAGTGTGGAAGTACCAGTGAGTTGTGGGATATTTTGCTTATAAAATAATCGATAATATGCTAGAAGAATGACGTGAGAATGTTATGTCTGGTCTCATAGTATCATCTTTTATTACATTTTATGCATGCATGTGATTTAAAGGAATATTTCACTCAAAAATGAAAATTAGCCCATGATTTACTTACACTCAAGCCATTTTAGGTGTATATGACTTTCTTCTTTCAGCCAAACCAGGGCTCGCAAAATCGATAGCCCGACGTCCTGGGGCTAATGTGTTTTCCAGTCGGGCTACCAAAATGTATCACCGCCCTGCCCGAGGGGCTATTTTATATAGTGAAATAACATTACTTTTTTGATGTGCGTTGTTCACTCTCGACTTGTTATTTGAAGGAAAAATACGATCGCGGAAGTTTTGATTATGCTGATTTGACCGCAGTGAAGTTTAGCTGATTGGGTTCACACCGCACGCACAAGTAGTGTGGAGGCAGCGCAGAAGCTGTGCGTATGGAGAGCGGGAGCAGCGCGCGCCCGTTGTGCTTTTCACATTGGCAGCGTTTTTTGCGCGCAGCTGAACCGCTGCGCTTGTGTACTATACAGACGAGTATCGTTCATTCTGTCACCGTTTCCGGTGTTCTCCTCCGAGCCCTGTCTGTCTCGTGCTTTGATTTATTATGGGCAGCATATATCTGCTGAGAATGCGACCGTGTTCCCCTCTGTCCCAAACACATATGCATATAACATGCTGTATATAAGTAGTTTACATGATAAAAGTAACCTTTTTTGAAGTTAAGATATGCCTCTAGTTTTAATCATTTAAACGCCTCTGCGTGCGGTGTACATGCTCTAATCTGTTAACATGGGCGCCGGAAAAAAGTAAGCGCTGCTTATGCTCTGCTAACGCGCGCGCGCGCGTGTGTGTGCGTGTTAGCGATACGCGGTTCTATATCCACCGATCGGGCGGGCCAAGTACTAAAAAATAAATAACATTCAAATTAATTGTGGGTGGATGAGAGATAAATCACTATTGTGTTTGTTTGATAAAGACACAACTCTCATTTCATGGTAAAATGCAACGAACGTGCATTACTTTTTTACTTTCATTTTCAACTCCTCAGGGAAAACCAATCAAGGAAAACATACGTCTAGAACACCTCCTAGTGGTCATTATATAAAACACGAAGGAGTTATTTAAAAAATATTAAATATTGTTTAATAACTTAGCAACTCTGTGAAACACAGTGTATATATGGCAGTAAATGTAATTTTGCCAAAGAACTTACTACTTTACGTTTATTTTTTTGTTGCTGAATGAAAGAGATTGCATGCGCAGTGGAGAAAATTATGGAAATCAATGACACTGTGTGTGTGTGTGTGTGAAAATGTTAAGAGGAGCATGGATTTACACCGGTTTTTCAGTTCTGCTGATCCAAAAAAGACAGGTCAGGATAGAAATTCATAGAAATTTTAGTTCAGTTTGAACCAAATACATGTGTTTTTGTTTGTGTTTTTGATTGATATTTCGACTCCAGTCCAATTTTCTACATAAAAATGGTCTTTTTTTATTTTGGCTAGTTAAATTACCAAAAGAGTGCCTGCCCGAAGGGCTACCAGGGATTTTTAAATTTTGCGAGCCCTGCAAACACAATCGGAGTTATATTAAAAAAATGTCCTGGCTCTTCCGAGCTTTATAATGCCATTGGATACTGCCCGAGTTTCTGAAGCTCCAAAAAGCACATCCATCCATCATCAAAGTAATCCATACGACTCCAGTGTGTTAATAACTGTCTTCTGAAGCAAAGCGAAGCGTTTTTGTAAGAAAAATATCCATATTTACCACTTTATAAACTATAATCACTGGCTTCCAGCAACGGCCGTACGTGCATTCACAAGAGAGTCGAGTTCTGGCTGAAGGGTGACCTTTTTCTACTCATCAGGTCACAGAGGGTAATGTAACAGTGTAACAGTACTATTGTAATGCAACATTTATTGTGATGGAATTGTGTTTTAGGCACATGATTGGGAAGCACATACATGAGCGGGATGCATGACAATCTGGGTTTTCTCATGCAGAAGAGTGAGACTCACCTGCTACCATCTCTATCTCCCCTACAGAAAACTTCATTTTTAATTTTTGGATGTCCCCAAATGGAGGTGTTGACAGGTTTAGCTCAGTTATGGGTACAAATTTGTCCCCAAAATATGGTTAAGTAGATGCAAACACACACACACACACACACACGTTTCACTATACTAGTGAGGACATCTCGATATTATTATTCTACTCATTATTACTATTTCTCGTTATTGAGATATTATCTCATAACCCGACCCCTACCCCTAAACATAACCCTCACAGAAACCTGTGCAAAACACTAGATTTAAATAGAAACATGATTTGGACGATTTATAAGGTCCGGCTTACTAGTGTTCAACAGGTTTCACTATATTAGTGAGGACATTAATACCTCATAAGTGTAGTCAAACCTGTATACACATATGGACACACATTCCTGTTACCCAATTTCATTCCTGTTTCTAAATTGTAAGTTGTACTAAATTGTAAACTGTATTTTTTTAAATTATGCTTGGTCCATCATTTATCCCAAACCCGTAAGACTTTCGTTTATCTTCTGAACACAAATTAAGATATTAAGATATTTTGAAATCTTTTGAAATCTTAAGATATTTTGAAATCTGAGTGATTTCTGTCCCTCCATTGACAGTTTACATAACTGACACTTTGATGCTTCAAAAAGTTTATAAAAAGATCGTAAAACTAATCCATATGAATTGAGTGGTTTAGTCCACATTTTGTAAAGAGACACGATCACTTTATATGATGAACGGATGGAGTTTAGGCTTTTATTCACATATAAACATTGATCAGTGAATACAAACAGAAGCACAGAAGCTCAAACGTGCTGCGTAACGTGAGAATGAACCTCATTGGTTCTTGCTGAAGCTCTGAGTAACACGAGAATGAACCTCACTGGCTCTTGCCGAAACTCAGCGTAACGTGAGAATGAACCTCATTGGTTCATGCAGAAGCTCAAACGTGCAGCGTAACACGAGAATTAACATCATGGTTCTTGTGGAAGCTTAAACGTACTGCATAACGCTAGAATGAACGTCATTGGTTATTGCCGAAGCTCTGCGTAACACGAGAATGAACCTCACTGGTTCTTGCCAAAGCTCAGCGTAACGCGAGAATGAACCTCATTGGTTCTTGCCAAAGCTCAGCGTAACGCGAGAATGAACCTCATTGGTTCTTGTAGAAGCTCAAATGTGCTGCGTAACACGAGAATGAAACTCATTGGTTCTTGCCGAAGCTCAAACGTGCTGCGTAACACGAGAATGAAACTCATTGGTTCTTGTCGAAGCTCTGTGTACCGCGAGAATCTCATTGGTTCTTGCCGAAGCTCTGCGTAACACGAGAATGAACCTCATTGGTTCTTGCAGAAGCTCAAACGTGCTGCATAACATGAGAACGAAACTCACTGGTTCTTGCAGAAGCTCAAATGTGCTGCGTAACACGAGAATGAACCTCATTGGTTCTTGCCGAAGTTCTGCGTAACGCGATAATGAACCTCATTGGTTCTTGCAGAAACTCTGTGTAACACGAGAATGAACTTCATTGGTTCTTGCAGAAGCTCTGCGTAACACCATAATGAACCTCATTGGTTCTTGCAGAAGCTCAAACGTACTGTGTAACGCAAGAATGAACCTCATTGGTTCTTGTGGAAGCTCAAACGTGCTGCATAACATGAGAACGAAACTCATTGGTTCTTGCAGAAGCTCAAACGTGCTGCGTAACACGAGAATGAACCTCATTGGTTCTTGCCGAAGCTCTGCGTAACGCGAAAATGAACCTCATTGGTTCTTGCAGAAGCTCTGTGTAACACGAGAATGAATATCATTGGTTCTTGCCGAAGCTCTGCGTAACACGAGAATGAACCTCATTGGTTCTGCAGAAGCTCTGCGTAACACGAGAATGAACCTCATTGGTTCTTGCCGAAGCTCAGTGTAACGTAAGAATGAACCTCATTGGTTCTTGCAGAAGCTCAAACGTGCTGCATAACACGAGAATGAAACTCATTGGTTCTTGCAGACGCTCAAATGTGCTGCGTAACACGAAAATGAACCTCATTGGTTCTTGCCGAAGCTCTGCATAACGCGAGAATCTCATTGGTTCTTGCCGAAGCTCTGCGTAACACGAGAATGAACCTCATTGGTTCTTGCCGAAGCTCAGCGTAACACGAGAGTGAACCTCATTGGTTCTTGCAGAAGCTCAAACGTGCTGCGTAACGCGAGAATAAACCTCATTGGTTCTTGCGGAAGCTCAAACGTGCTGCGTAACGTGAGAATGAACCTCATTGGTTCTTGCGGAAGCTCAAACGTGCTGCATAACGCGAGAATGAACATCATTGGTTCTTGCGGAAGCTCAAACGTGCTGTGTAACACGGGAATAAACCTCATTGGTTCTTGCGGAAGCTCAAACGTGCTGCGTAACACCTGAATGAACCTCAATGATTCTTGCGGAAGCTCAAACGTGCTGCGTAACACGAGAATGAACCTCATTGGTTCTTGCCGAAGCTCTACGTAACGCAAGAATGAACCTCATTGGTTCTTGCAGAAGCTCTGCGTAACACGAGAATGAACCTCATTGGTTCTTCCAGCGTAACACGAGAGTGAACCTCATTGGTTCTTGCAGAAACTCAAACCTGCTGCGTAACACAAGAACGAACCTCATTGGTTCTTGCAGAAGCTCAAACGTGCTGCGTAATGCGAGAATGAACCTCATTGGTTCTTGCGGAAGCTCAAACGTGCTGCGTAACGCGAGAATGAACCTCATTGATTCTTGCGGAAGCTCAAACGTGCTGCGTAACGCAAGAATGAACCTCATTGGTTCTTGCGGAAGCTCAAACGTGCTGCGTAACGTGAGAATGAACCTCATTGGTTCTTGCGGAAGCTCAAACGTGCTGCTTAACGTGAGAATGAACATCATTGGTTCTTGCCGAAGCTCAAACATGCTGCGTAACACGAGCATGAACCTCATTGGTTCTTGCAGAAGCTCAAACGTGCTGCGTAACGCCAGAATGAACCTCATTGGTTCTTCTGGAAGCTCAAACGTGCTGCGTAACACGAGAATGAACCTCATTGGTTCTTGCCGAAGCTCTGCGTAACGCAAGAATGAACCTCATTGGTTCTTGCCGAAGCTCTGCGTAACGCGAGAATGAACCTCATTGGTTCTTGCCGAAGCTCTGCGTACAACGAGAATGAACCTCATTGGTTCTTGCAGAAGCTCTGCGTAACACGAGAATGAACCTCACTGGTTCTTGCCGAAGCTCTGCGTAACACGAGAATGAACCTCATTGGTTCTTGCAGAAGCTCTGCGTAACACGAGAATGAACCTCATTGGTTCTTCCAGCGTAACACGAGAATGAACCTCATTGGTTCTCGCAGAAGCTCAAACGTGCTGCGTAACGTGAGAATGAAGCTCATTGGTTATTGCAGAAACTCAAACCTGCTGCGTAACACAAGAATGAACCTCATTGGTTCTTGCAGAAGCTCAAACGTGCTGCGTAACGCGAGAATGAACCTCATTGGTTCTTGCGGAAGCTCAAACGTGCTGCGTAACGCGAGAATGAACCTCATTGGTTCTTGCAGAAGCTCAAACGTGCTGCGTAACGCAAGAATGAACCTCATTGGTTCTTGCGGAAGCTCAAACGTGCTGCGTAACGTGAGAATGAACCTCATTGGTTCTTGCGGAAGCTCAAACGTGCTGCATAACGCGAGAATGAACATCATTGGTTCTTGCGGAAGCTCAAACGTGCTGCGTAACACGGGAATAAACCTCATTGGTTCTTGCGGAAGCTCAAACGTGCTGCGTAACACCTGAATGAACCTCAATGGTTCTTGCGGAAGCTCAAACGTGCTGCGTAACACGAGAATGAACCTCATTGGTTCTTGCCGAAGCTCTACATAACGCAAGAATGAACCTCATTGGTTCTTGCAGAAGCTCTGCGTAACACGAGAATGAACCTCATTGGTTCTTGCCAAAGCTCTGAGTAAGACGAGTATGAACCTCATTGGTTCTTGCCGAAGCTCAAACGTGCTGCGTAACACGAGAATGAACCTCATTGGTTCTTGCAGAAGCTCAAACGTGCTGCGTAAAGCCAGAATGAACCTCATTGGTTCTTCTGGAAGCTCAAACGTGCTGCGTAACACGAGAATGAACCTCATTGGTTCTTGCCGAAGCTCTGCGTAACACAAGAATGAACCTCATTGGTTCTTGCGGAAGCTCAAACGTGCTGCGTAACGAGAGAATGAACCTCATTGGTTCTTGCGGAAGCTCAAACGTGCTGCGTAACGCGAGAATGAATCTCATTGGTTCTTGCGGAAGCTCAAACGTGCTGCGTAACGCGAGAATGAACCTCATTGGTTCTTGCGGAAGCTCAAACGTGCTGCGTAACGCGAGAATGAACCTCATTGGTTCTTGCGGAAGCTCAAACGTGCTGCATAACGCGAGAATGAACATCATTGGTTCTTGCGGAAGCTCAAACGTGCTGCGTAACACGGGAATAAACCTCATTGGTTCTTGCGGAAGCTCAAATGTGCTGCGTAACACCTGAATGAACCTCAATGGTTCTTGCGGAAGCTCAAACGTGCTGCGTAATGCGAGAATGAACCTCATTGGTTCTTGCGGAAGCTCAAACGTGCTGCGTAACGCGAGAATGAACCTCATTGATTCTTGCGGAAGCTCAAACGTGCTGCGTAACGCAAGAATGAACCTCATTGGTTCTTGCGGAAGCTCAAACGTGCTGCGTAACGTGAGAATGAACCTCATTGGTTCTTGCGGAAGCTCAAACGTGCTGCTTAACGCGAGAATGAACATCATTGGTTCTTGCCGAAGCTCAAACATGCTGCGTAACACGAGCATGAACCTCATTGGTTCTTGCAGAAGCTCAAACGTGCTGCGTAACGCCAGAATGAACCTCATTGGTTCTTCTGGAAGCTCAAACGTGCTGCGTAACACGAGAATGAACCTCATTGGTTCTTGCCGAAGCTCTGCGTAACGCAAGAATGAACCTCATTGGTTCTTGCCGAAGCTCTGCGTAACGCGAGAATGAACCTCATTGGTTCTTGCCGAAGCTCTGCGTACAACGAGAATGAACCTCATTGGTTCTTGCAGAAGCTCTGCGTAACACGAGAATGAACCTCACTGGTTCTTGCCGAAGCTCTGCGTAACACGAGAATGAACCTCATTGGTTCTTGCAGAAGCTCTGCGTAACACGAGAATGAACCTCATTGGTTCTTCCAGCGTAACACGAGAATGAACCTCATTGGTTCTCGCAGAAGCTCAAACGTGCTGCGTAACGTGAGAATGAAGCTCATTGGTTATTGCAGAAACTCAAACCTGCTGCGTAACACAAGAATGAACCTCATTGGTTCTTGCAGAAGCTCAAACGTGCTGCGTAACGCGAGAATGAACCTCATTGGTTCTTGCGGAAGCTCAAACGTGCTGCGTAACGCGAGAATGAACCTCATTGGTTCTTGCGGAAGCTCAAACGTGCTGCGTAACGCGAGAATGAACCTCATTGGTTCTTGCGGAAGCTCAAACGTGCTGCGTAACGTGAGAATGAACCTCATTGGTTCTTGCGGAAGCTCAAACGTGCTGCATAACGCGAGAATGAACATCATTGGTTCTTGCGGAAGCTCAAACGTGCTGCGTAACACGGGAATAAACCTCATTGGTTCTTGCGGAAGCTCAAACGTGCTGCGTAACACCTGAATGAACCTCAATGGTTCTTGCGGAAGCTCAAACGTGCTGCGTAACACGAGAATGAACCTCATTGGTTCTTGCCGAAGCTCTACGTAACGCAAGAATGAACCTCATTGGTTCTTGCAGAAGCTCTGCGTAACACGAGAATGAACCTCATTGGTTCTTGCCAAAGCTCTGAGTAACACGAGTATGAACCTCATTGGTTCTTGCCGAAGCTCAAACGTGCTGCGTAACACGAGAATGAACCTCATTGGTTCTTGCAGAAGCTCAAACGTGCTGCGTAAAGCCAGAATGAACCTCATTGGTTCTTCTGGAAGCTCAAACGTGCTGCGTAACACGAGAATGAACCTCATTGGTTCTTGCCGAAGCTCTGCGTAACACAAGAATGAACCTCATTGGTTCTTGCGGAAGCTCAAACGTGCTGCGTAACGAGAGAATGAACCTCATTGGTTCTTGCGGAAGCTCAAACGTGCTGCGTAACGCGAGAATGAACCTCATTGGTTCTTGCGGAAGCTCAAACGTGCTGCGTAACGCGAGAATGAACCTCATTGGTTCTTGCGGAAGCTCAAACGTGCTGCGTAACGCGAGAATGAACCTCATTGGTTCTTGCGGAAGCTCAAACGTGCTGCATAACGCGAGAATGAACATCATTGGTTCTTGCGGAAGCTCAAACGTGCTGCGTAACACGGGAATAAACCTCATTGGTTCTTGCGGAAGCTCAAATGTGCTGCGTAACACCTGAATGAACCTCAATGGTTCTTGCGGAAGCTCAAACGTGCTGCGTAACACCTGAATGAACCTCAATGGTTCTTGCGGAAGCTCAAACGTGCTGCGTAACACGAGAATGAACCTCATTGGTTCTTGCAGAAGCTCAAACGTGCTGCGTAACGCCAGAATGAACCTCATTGGTTCTTCTGGAAGCTCAAACGTGCTGCGTAACACGAGAATGAACCTCATTGGTTCTTGCCGAAGCTCTGCGTAACGCGAGAATGAACCTCATTGGTTCTTGCCGAAGCTCTGCGTAACACGAGAATGAATCTCATTGGTTCTTGCAGAAGCTCAAACGTGCTGCGTAACATGAGAATGAACCTCATTGGTTCTTGCAGAAGCTCAAACGTGCTGTGTAACACGAGAATGAATCTCATTGGTTCTTGCAGAAGCTCTGCGTAACACGAGAATGAACCTCATTGGTTCTTGCCGAAGCTCAGCGTAACGCGAGAATAAACCTCATTGGTTCTTGCAGAAGCTCAAACGTGCTGCGTAACACGAAAATGAACCTCATTGGTTCTCGCAGAATGAACCTCATTGGTTCTTGCCGAAGCTCTGCGTAACGCCAGAATGAACCTTATTGCTTCTTGCCGAAGCTCTATGTAACACGAGAATGAACCTCATTGGTTCTTGCCGAAGCTCTGCGTAATGCGAGAATGAACCACATTGGTTCTTGCCGAAGCTCTGCGTAACGCGAGAATGAACCTTATTGGTTCTTGTCGAAGCTCTGCGTAACACGAGAATGAACCTCATTGGTTCTTGCCGAAGCTCAAACGTGCTGCATAACACAAGAATGAACCTCATTGGTTCTTGCAGAAGCTCAAACGTGCTGCGTAATGTGAGAATGAACCTCACTGGTTCTTGTGGAAGCTCAGATGTGCTGCATAACACAAGAATGAACCTCATAGGTTCTCGCAGAAGCTCAAACGTGCTGCGTAACGCGCGAATGAACCTCATTGGTTCTTGCCTAAGCTCTGCGTAACGCGAGAATGAACTTCATTGGTTCTTGCCGAAGCTCTGCGTACAACGAGAATGAACCTCATTGGTTCTTGCAGAAGCTCTGCGTAACACGAGAATGAACCTCATTGGTTCTTGCCGAAGCTCTGCGTAACACGAGAATGAACCTCATTGGTTCTTGCCGAAGCTCTGTGTAACGTGAGAATGAACCTCATTGGTTCTTGCCGAAGCTCAAACGTGCTGCGTAACACGAGAATGAACCTCATTGCTTCTTGCAGAAGATCAAACGTGCTGCGTAACACGAGAATGAACCTCATTGGTTCTCGCAGAAGCTCAAACGTGCTGCGTAACACGGGAATGAACCTCACTGGTTCTTGCCGAAGCTCTGAGTAACGCGAGAATGAACCTCATTGGTTCTCGCAGAAGCTCAAATGTGCTGCGTAACACGAGAATGAACCTCATTGGTTCTTGCAGAAGCTCTGCGTAACACGAGAATGAACCTCATTGGTTCTCGCAGAATGAACCTCATTGGTTCTTGCCGAAGCTCTGCGTAACGCGAGAATGAACCTCATTGGTTCTTGCCGAAGCTCTGCGTAACGCGAGAATGAACCTTATTGGTTCTTGTCGAAGCTCTGCGTAACACGAGAATGAACCTCATTGGTTCTTGCCGAAGCTCAAACGTGCTGCATAACACAAGAATGAACCTCATTGGTTCTTGCAGAAGCTCAAACGTGCTGCGTAATGTGAGAATGAACCTCATTGGTTCTTGTGGAAGCTCAAATGTGCTGCATAACACAAGAATGAACCTCATAGGTTCTCGCAGAAGCTCAAACGTGCTGCGTAACGCGCGAATGAACCTCATTGGTTCTTGCCTAAGCTCTGCGTAACGCGAGAATGAACTTCATTGGTTCTTGCCGAAGCTCTGCGTACAACGAGAATGAACCTCATTGGTTCTTGCAGAAGCTCTGCGTAACACGAGAATGAACCTCATTGGTTCTTGCCGAAGCTCTGCGTAACACGAGAATGAACCTCATTGGTTCTCGCAGAATGAACCTCATTGGTTCTTGCCGAAGCTCTGCGTAACACGAGAATGAACCTCATTGGTTCTTGCCGAAGCTCTGCGTAACGCGAGAATGAACCTTATTGGTTCTTGTCGAAGCTCTGCGTAACACGAGAATGAACCTCATTGGTTCTTGCCGAAGATCAAACGTGCTGCATAACACAAGAATGAACCTCATTGGTTCTTGCAGAAGCTCAAACGTGCTGCGTAATGTGAGAATGAACCTCATTGGTTCTTGTGGAAGCTCAAATGTGCTGCATAACACAAGAATGAACCTCATAGGTTCTCGCAGAAGCTCAAACGTGCTGCGTAACGCGCGAATGAACCTCATTGGTCCTTGCCTAAGCTCTGCGTAACGCGAGAATGAACTTCATTGGTTCTTGCCGAAGGTCTGCGTACAACGAGAATGAACCTCATTGGTTCTTGCAGAAGCTCTGCGTAACACGAGAATGAACCTCATTGGTTCTTGCCGAAGCTCTGCGTAACACGAGAATGAACCTCATTGGTTCTTGCCGAAGCTCTGTGTAACGTGAGAATGAACCTCATTGGTTCTTGCAGAAGCTCAAACGTGCTGCGTAACACGAGAATGAACCTCATTGGTTCTTGCAGAAGATCAAACGTGCTGCGTAACACGAGAATGAACCTCATTGGTTCTCGCAGAAGCTCAAACGTGCTGCGTAACACGGGAATGAACCTCACTGGTTCTTGCCGAAGCTCTGAGTAACGCGAGAATGAACCTCATTGGTTCCCGCAGAAACTTAAATGTGCTGCGTAACACGAGAATGAACCTCATTGGTTATTGCCAAAGCTCTGAGTAGATTGGTTCTTGCAGAAGCTCAAACGTGCTGCGTAACACGAGAATGAACCTCATTGGTTCTCGCAGAATGAACCTCATTGGTTCTTGCCGAAGCTCTGCGTAACGCGAGAATGAACCTCATTGGTTCTTGCCGAAGCTCAAACGTGCTGCGTAACGTGAGAATGAACCTCACTGGCTCTTGCCGAAGCTCTGCGTAACATGAGAATGAACCTCATTGGTTCTTGCCGAAGCTCATACGTGCTGCATAACACAAGAATGAACCTCACTGGTTCTTGCAGAAGCTCAAACGTGCTGCGTAACGCAAGAATGAACCTCACTGGTTCTTGCGGAAGCTCAAATGTGCTGCATAACGTGAGAATGAACCTCATAGGTTCTCGCAGAAGCTCAAACGTGCTGCGTAACGCGAGAATGAACCTCATTGGTTCTTGCCGAAGCTCAAACGTGCTGCATAACACAAGAATGAACCTCGCTGGTTCTTGCAGAAGCTCAAACGTGCTGCGTAACGTGAGAATGAACCTCATTGGTTCTTGTGGAAGCTCAAACGTGCTGCATAACACAAGAATGAACCTCATAGGTTCTCGAAGAAGCTCAAACGTGCTGCGTAACGCACGAATGAACCTCATTGGTTCTTGCCTAAGCTCTGCGTAACGCGAGAATGAACCTCATTGGTTCTTGCCTAAGCTCTGAGTAACGCGAGAATGAACCTTATTGGTTCTTGTCGAAGCTCTGCGTAACACGAGAATGAACCTCATTGGTTCTTGCCGAAGCTCAAACGTGCTGCATAACACAAGAATGAACCTCGCTGGTTCTTGCAGAAGCTCAAACGTGCTGCGTAATGTGAGAATGAACCTCATTGGTTCTTGTGGAAGCTCAAATGTGCTGCATAACACAAGAATGAACCTCATAGGTTCTCGCAGAAGCTCAAACGTGCTGCGTAACGCGCGAATGAACCTCATTGGTTCTTGCCTAAGCTCTGCGTAACGCGAGAATGAACTTCATTGGTTCTTGCGGAAGCTCAAACGTGCTGCGTAACGCGAGAATGAACCTCATTGGTTCTTGCGGAAGCTCAAACGTGCTGCGTAACGCGAGAATGAACCTCATTGGTTCTTGCGGAAGCTCAAACGTGCTGCGTAACGCGAGAATGAACCTCATTGGTTCTTGCGGAAGCTCAAACGTGCTGCATAACGCGAGAATGAACATCATTGGTTCTTGCGGAAGCTCAAACGTGCTGCGTAACACGGGAATAAACCTCATTGGTTCTTGCGGAAGCTCAAATGTGCTGCGTAACACCTGAATGAACCTCAATGGTTCTTGCGGAAGCTCAAACGTGCTGCGTAACACCTGAATGAACCTCAATGGTTCTTGCGGAAGCTCAAACGTGCTGCGTAACACGAGAATGAACCTCATTGGTTCTTGCCAAAGCTCTGAGTAACACGAGTATGAACCTCATTGGTTCTTGCCGAAGCTCAAACGTGCTGCGTAACACGAGAATGAACCTCATTGGTTCTTGCAGAAGCTCAAACGTGCTGCGTAACGCCAGAATGAACCTCATTGGTTCTTCTGGAAGCTCAAACGTGCTGCGTAACACGAGAATGAACCTCATTGGTTCTTGCCGAAGCTCTGCGTAACGCGAGAATGAACCTCATTGGTTCTTGCCGAAGCTCTGCGTAACGCGAGAATGAACCTCATTGGTTCTTGCCGAAGCTCTGCGTACAACGAGAATGAACCTCATTGGTTCTTGCCGAAGCTCTGCGTAACACGAGAATGAATCTCATTGGTTCTTGCAGAAGCTCAAACGTGCTGCGTAACATGAGAATGAACCTCATTGGTTCTTGCAGAAGCTCAAACGTGCTGTGTAACACGAGAATGAATCTCATTGGTTCTTGCAGAAGCTCTGCGTAACACGAGAATGAACCTCATTGGTTCTTGCCGAAGCTCAGCGTAACGCAAGAATAAACCTCATTGGTTCTTGCAGAAGCTCAAACGTGCTGCGTAACACGAAAATGAACCTCATTGGTTCTCGCAGAATGAACCTCATTGGTTCTTGCCGAAGCTCTGCGTAACGCCAGAATGAACCTTATTGCTTCTTGCCGAAGCTCTATGTAACACGAGAATGAACCTCATTGGTTCTTGCCGAAGCTCTGCGTAACGCGGGAATGAACCTTATTGCTTCTTGCCGAAGCTCTGCGTAACACGAGAATGAACCTCATTGGTTCTTGCCGAAGCTCTGCGTAATGCGAGAATGAACCACATTGGTTCTTGCCGAAGCTCTGCGTAACGCGAGAATGAACCTTATTGGTTCTTGTCGAAGCTCTGCGTAACACGAGAATGAACCTCATTGGTTCTTGCCGAAGCTCAAACGTGCTGCATAACACAAGAATGAACCTCATTGGTTCTTGCAGAAGCTCAAACGTGATGCGTAATGTGAGAATGAACCTCACTGGTTCTTGTGGAAGCTCAGATGTGCTGCATAACACAAGAATGAACCTCATAGGTTCTCGCAGAAGCTCAAACGTGCTGCGTAACATGAGAATGAACCTCATTGGTTCTTGCAGAAGCTCAAACGTGCTGTGTAACACGAGAATGAATCTCATTGGTTCTTGCAGAAGCTCTGCGTAACACGAGAATGAACCTCATTGGTTCTTGCCGAAGCTCAGCGTAACGCAAGAATAAACCTCATTGGTTCTTGCAGAAGCTCAAACGTGCTGCGTAACACGAAAATGAACCTCATTGGTTCTCGCAGAATGAACCTCATTGGTTCTTGCCGAAGCTCTGCGTAACGCCAGAATGAACCTTATTGCTTCTTGCCGAAGCTCTATGTAACACGAGAATGAACCTCATTGGTTCTTGCCGAAGCTCTGCGTAACGCGGGAATGAACCTTATTGCTTCTTGCCGAAGCTCTGCGTAACACGAGAATGAACCTCATTGGTTCTTGCCGAAGCTCTGCGTAATGCGAGAATGAACCACATTGGTTCTTGCCGAAGCTCTGCGTAACGCGAGAATGAACCTTATTGGTTCTTGTCGAAGCTCTGCGTAACACGAGAATGAACCTCATTGGTTCTTGCCGAAGCTCAAACGTGCTGCATAACACAAGAATGAACCTCATAGGTTCTTGCAGAAGCTCAAACGTGCTGCGTAATGTGAGAATGAACCTCACTGGTTCTTGTGGAAGCTCAGATGTGCTGCATAACACAAGAATGAACCTCATAGGTTCTCGCAGAAGCTCAAACGTGCTGCGTAACGCGCGAATGAACCTCATTGGTTCTTGCCTAAGCTCTGCGTAACGCGAGAATGAACTTCATTGGTTCTTGCCGAAGCTCTGCGTACAACGAGAATGAACCTCATTGGTTCTTGCAGAAGCTCTGCGTAACACGAGAATGAACCTCATTGGTTCTTGCCGAAGCTCTGCGTAACACGAGAATGAACCTCATTGGTTCTTGCAGAAGATCAAACGTGCTGCGTAACACGAGAATGAACCTCATTGGTTCTCGCAGAAGCTCAAACGTGCTGCGTAACACGGGAATGAACCTCACTGGTTCTTGCCGAAGCTCTGAGTAACGCGAGAATGAACCTCATTGGTTCTCGCAGAAGCTCAAATGTGCTGCGTAACACGAGAATGAACCTCATTGGTTCTTGCAGAAGCTCTGCGTAACACGAGAATGAACCTCATTGGTTCTCGCAGAATGAACCTCATTGGTTCTTGCCGAAGCTCTGCGTAACGCGAGAATGAACCTCATTGGTTCTTGCCGAAGCTCTGCGTAACGCGAAAATGAACCTTATTGGTTCTTGTCGAAGCTCTGCGTAACACGAGAATGAACCTCATTGGTTCTTGCCGAAGCTCAAACGTGCTGCATAACACAAGAATGAACCTCATTGGTTCTTGCAGAAGCTCAAACGTGCTGCGTAATGTGAGAATGAACCTCATTGGTTCTTGTGGAAGCTCAAATGTGCTGCATAACACAAGAATGAACCTCATAGGTTCTCGCAGAAGCTCAAACGTGCTGTGTAACGCGCGAATGAACCTCATTGGTTCATGCCTAAGCTCTGCGTAACGCGAGAATGAACTTCATTGGTTCTTGCCGAAGCTCTGCGTACAACGAGAATGAACCTCATTGGTTCTTGCAGAAGCTCTGCGTAACACGAGAATGAACCTCATTGGTTCTTGCCGAAGCTCTGCGTAACACGAGAATGAACCTCATTGGTTCTCGCAGAATGAACCTCATTGGTTCTTGCCGAAGCTCTGCGTAACACGAGAATGAACCTCATTGGTTCTTGCCGAAACTCTGCGTAACGCGAGAATGAACCTCATTGGTTCTTGCCGAAGCTCTGCGTAACGCGAGAATGAACCTTATTGGTTCTTGTCGAAGCTCTGCGTAACACGAGAATGAACCTCATTGGTTCTTGCCGAAGCTCAAACGTGCTGCATAACACAAGAATGAACCTCATTGGTTCTTGCAGAAGCTCAAACGTGCTGCGTAATGTGAGAATGAACCTCATTGGTTCTTGTGGAAGCTCAAATGTGCTGCATAACACAAGAATGAACCTCATAGGTTCTCGCAGAAGCTCAAACGTGCTGCGTAACGCGCGAATGAACCTCATTGGTTCTTGCCTAAGCTCTGCGTAACGCGAGAATGAACTTCATTGGTTCTTGCCGAAGGTCTGCGTACAACGAGAATGAACCTCATTGGTTCTTGCAGAAGCTCTGCGTAACACGAGAATGAACCTCATTGGTTCTTGCCGAAGCTCTGCGTAACACGAGAATGAACCTCATTGGTTCTTGCCGAAGCTCTGTGTAACGTGAGAATGAACCTCATTGGTTCTTGCAGAAGCTCAAACGTGCTGCGTAACACGAGAATGAACCTCATTGGTTCTCGCAGAAGCTCAAACGTGCTGCGTAACACGGGAATGAACCTCACTGGTTCTTGCCGAAGCTCTGAGTAACGCGAGAATGAACCTCATTGGTTCCCGCAGAAACTTAAATGTGCTGCGTAACACGAGAATGAACCTCATAGGTTCTCGAAGAAGCTCAAACGTGCTGCGTAACGCACGAATGAACCTCATTGGTTCTTGCCTAAGCTCTGCGTAACGCGAGAATGAACCTCATTGGTTCTTGCCTAAGCTCTGAGTAACGCGAGAATGAACCTTATTGGTTCTTGTCGAAGCTCTGCGTAACACGAGAATGAACCTCATTGGTTCTTGCCGAAGCTCAAACGTGCTGCATAACACAAGAATGAACCTCGCTGGTTCTTGCAGAAGCTCAAACGTGCTGCGTAATGTGAGAATGAACCTCATTGGTTCTTGTGGAAGCTCAAATGTGCTGCATAACACAAGAATGAACCTCATAGGTTCTCGCAGAAGCTCAAACGTGCTGCGTAACGCGCGAATGAACCTCATTGGTTCTTGCCTAAGCTCTGCGTAACGCGAGAATGAACTTCATTGGTTCTTGCCGAAGGTCTGCGTACAACGAGAATGAACCTCATTGGTTCTTGCAGAAGCTCTGCGTAACACGAGAATGAACCTCATTGGTTCTTGCCGAAGCTCTGCGTAACACGAGAATGAACCTCATTGGTTCTTGCCGAAGCTCTGTGTAACGTGAGAATGAACCTCATTGGTTCTTGCAGAAGCTCAAACGTGCTGTGTAACACGAGAATGAACCTCATTGGTTCTTGCAGAAGATCAAACGTGCTGCGTAACACGAGAATGAACCTCATTGGTTCTCGCAGAAGCTCAAACGTGCTGCGTAACACGGGAATGAACCTCACTGGTTCTTGCCGAAGCTCTGAGTAACGCGAGAATGAACCTCATTGGTTCTCGCAGAAACTTAAATGTGCTGCGTAACACGAGAATGAACCTCATTGGTTATTGCCAAAGCTCTGAGTAGATTGGTTCTTGCAGAAGCTCAAACGTGCTGCGTAACACGAGAATGAACCTCATTGGTTCTCGCAGAATGAACCTCATTGGTTCTTGCCGAAGCTCTGCGTAATGCGAGAATGAACCTCATTGGTTCTTGCCGAAGCTCAAACGTGCTGCGTAACGTGAGAATGAACCTCACTGGCTCTTGCCGAAGCTCTGCGTAACATGAGAATGAACCTCATTGGTTCTTGCCGAAGCTCAAACGTGCTGCATAACACAAGAATGAACCTCACTGGTTCTTGCAGAAGCTCAAACGTGCTGCGTAACGCAAGAATGAACCTCACTGGTTCTTGCGGAAGCTCAAATGTGCTGCATAACACGAGAATGAACCTCATAGGTTCTCGCAGAAGCTCAAACGTGCTGCGTAACGCGAGAATGAACCTCATTGGTTCTTGCCGAAGCTCAAACGTGCTGCATAACACAAGAATGAACCTCGCTGGTTCTTGCAGAAGTTCAAACGTGCTGCGTAACGTGAGAATGAACCTCATTGGTTCTTGTGGAAGCTCAAACGTGCTGCATAACACAAGAATGAACCTCATAGGTTCTCGAAGAAGCTCAAACGTGCTGCGTAACGCACGAATGAACCTCATTGGTTCTTGCCTAAGCTCTGCGTAACACGAGAATGAACCTCATTGGTTCTTGCCTAAGCTCTGAGTAACGCGAGAATGAACCTTATTGGTTCTTGTCGAAGCTCTGCGTAACACGAGAATGAACCTCATTGGTTCTTGCCAAAGCTCTGAGTAAGAGCCTCATTGGTTCTTGCAGAAGCTCAAACGTGCTGTGTAACACGAGAATGAACCTCATTGGTTCTCGCATGAACCTCATTGGTTCTTGCCGAAGCTCTGCGTAACACGAGAATGAACCTTATTGCTTCTTGCAGAAGCTCTGCGTAACACGAGAATGAACCTCATTGGTTCTTGCCGAAGCTCTGCGTAACGCGAGAATGAACCTCATTGGTTCTTGCTGAAGCTCTGCGTAACGCGAGAATGAACCTCATAGGTTCTCACAGAAGTTCAAGCGTGCTGCGTAACGCACAAATTAACCTCATTGGTTCTTGCCTAAGCTCTGCGTACAACGAGAATGAACCTCATTGGTTCTTGCAGAAGCTCTGCGTAACACGAGAATGAACCTCATTGGTTCTTGCCGAAGCTCTGCCTAAAATGAGAATGAACCTCATTGGTTCTTGCCGAAGCTCTGCGTAACGTGAGAATGAACCTCATTGGTTCTTGCCGAAGCTCTGCGTAACGTGAGAATGAACCTCATTGGTTCTTGCAGAAGCTCAAACGTGCTGCGTAACACGAGAATGAACCTCATTGGTTCTTGCAGAAGATCAAACGTGCTGCGTAACACGAGAATGAACCTCATTGGTTCTTGCCGAAGCTCTGAGTAACGCGAGAATGAACCTCATTGTTTCTTGCAGAAGCTCTGCGTAACGCGAGAATGAACCTTATTGCTTCTTGCAGAAGCTCTGCGTAACGCGAATGAACCTCATTAGTTCTTGCAGAAGATCAAACGTGCTGCGTAACGCGAGAATGAACCTTATTGCTTCTTGCAGAAGATCAAACGTGCTGCGTAACGCGAGAATGAACCTTATTGCTTCTTGCCGAAGCGCTGCGTAACACGAGAATGAACCTCATTGGTTCTTGCCGAAGCTCTGCGTAACGCGAGAATGAACCTCATTGGTTCTTGCAGAAGCTCAAACCTGCTGCGTAACACGAGAATGAACCTCATTGGTTCTCGCAGAATGAACCTCATTGGTTCTTGCCGAAGCTCTGCGTAACGCGAGAATGAACCTTATTGCTTCTTGCTGAAGCTCTGCGTAACACGAGAATTAACCTCATTGGTTCTTGCCGAAGCTCTGCGTAACACGAGAATGAACCTCATTGGTTCTCGCAGAATGAACCTCATTGGTTCTTGCCGAAGCTCTGCGTAACGCGAGAATGAACCTTATTGGTTCTTGCCGATGCTCTGCGTAACACGAGAATGAACCTCATTGTTTCTTGCAGAAGCTCACACGTGCTGCATAACACAAGAATGAACCTCATTGGTTCTTGCAGAAGCTCAAACGTGCTGCGTAACGCAATAATGAACCTCATTGGTTCTTGTGGAAGCTCAAACGTGCTGCATAACACGAGAATGAACCTCACAGGTTCTCACAGAAGCTCAAACGTGCTGCGTAACACGAGAATGAACCTCATTGGTTCTTGCCGAAGCTCAAACGTGCTGCATAACACGAGAATGAACCTCATAGGTTCTCGCAGAAGCTCAAACGTGCTGCGTAACGCGCGAATGAACCTCATTGGTTCTTGCCTAAGCTCTGCGTAACGCGAGAATGAACCTCATTGGTTCTTGCCGAAGCTCTGCGTACAACGAGAATGAACCTCATTGGTTCTTGCAGAAGCTCTGCGTAACACGAGAATGAACCTCATTGGTTCTTGCCGAAGCTCTGCGTAACACGAGAATGAACCTCATTGGTTCTTGCCGAAGCTCTGCGTAACACAAGAATGAACCTCATTGGTTCTTGCAGAAGCTCAAACATGCTGCGTAACGAGAATGAACCTCATTGGTTCTTGCAGAAGATCAAACGTGCTGCGTAACACGAGAATGAACCTCATTGGTTCTTGCAGAAGCTCAAACGTGCTGCGTAACGTGAGAATGAACCTCATTGGTTCTTGTGGAAGCTCAAACGTGCTACGTAACGTACGAATGAACCTCATTGGTTCTTGCCTAAGCTCTGCGTAACGCGAGAATGAACCTCATTGGTTCTTGCTGAAGCTCTGCGTACAACGAGAATGAACCTCATTGGTTCTTGCAGAAGCTCTGCGTAACACGAGAATGAACCTCATTGGTTCTTGCAGAAGCTCTGCGTAACACGAGAATGAACCTCATTGGTTCTTGCCGAAGCTCTGAGTAACACGAGAATGAACCTCATTGGTTCTTGCCGAAGCTCGGCGTAACGTGAGAATGAACCTCATTGGTTCTTGCAGAACCTCAAACGTGCTGCGTAACACGAGAATGAATCTCATTGGTTCTCACAGAAGCTCAAACGTGCTGCGTAACACAGGAATGAACCTCATTGGTTCTTGCCGAAGCTCTGAGTAATGCGAGAATGAACCTCATTGGTTCTTGCAGAAGCTCTGCGTAACACGAGAATGAACCTCATTGGTTCTTGCCAAAGCTCTGAGTAAGAGCCTCATTGGTTCTTGCCAAAGCTCTGAGTAAGAGCCTCATTGGTTCTTGCAGAAGCTCAAACGTGCTGCGTAACACGAGAATGAACCTCATTGGTTCTTGCAGAAGCTCTGCGTAACACGAGAATGAACCTCATTGGTTCTTGCCGAAGCTCTGCGTAACACGAGAATGAACCTCATTGGTTCTTGCCGAAGCTCTGCGTAACACAAGAATGAACCTCATTGGTTCTTGCAGAAGCTCAAACATGCTGCGTAACGAGAATGAACCTCATTGGTTCTTGCAGAAGATCAAACGTGCTGCGTAACACGAGAATGAACCTCATTGGTTCTTGTGGAAGCTCAAACGTGCTACGTAACGTACGAATGAACCTCATTGGTTCTTGCCTAAGCTCTGCGTAACGCGAGAATGAACCTCATTGGTTCTTGCTGAAGCTCTGCGTACAACGAGAATGAACCTCATTGGTTCTTGCAGAAGCTCTGCGTAACACGAGAATGAACCTCATTGGTTCTTGCAGAAGCTCTGCGTAACACGAGAATGAACCTCATTGGTTCTTGCCGAAGCTCGGCGTAACGTGAGAATGAACCTCATTGGTTCTTGCAGAACCTCAAACGTGCTGCGTAACACGAGAATGAACCTCATTGGTTCTTGCAGAAGATCAAACGTGCTGTGTAACACGAGAATGAATCTCATTGGTTCTCACAGAAGCTCAAACGTGCTGCGTAACACAGGAATGAACCTCATTGGTTCTTGCCGAAGCTCTGAGTAATGCGAGAATGAACCTCATTGGTTCTTGCAGAAGCTCTGCATAACACGAGAATGAACCTCATTGGTTCTTGCCAAAGCTCTGAGTAAGAGCCTCATTGGTTCTTGCCAAAGCTCTGAGTAAGAGCCTCATTGGTTCTTGCAGAAGCTCAAACGTGCTGCGTAACACGAGAATGAACCTCATTGGTTCTTGCCGAAGCTCTGCGCAACGCAAGAATGAACCTCATTGGTTCTTGTAGAAGCTCTGCGCAACGCAAGAATTAACCTCATTGGTTCTTGTAGAAGCTCAAACGTGCTGCGTAACACGAGAATGAACCTCATTGGTTCTTGTAGAAGCTCAAACGTGCTGCGTTACACAAGAATGAACCTCACTGGTTCTTGCTGAAGCTGAAACGTGCTGTGTAACACGAGAATGAACCTCATTCGTTCTTGCAGAAGCTCAAACGTGCTGCATAACACAAGAATAAACCTCATTGGTTCTTGCAGAAGCTGAAACGTGCTGCGTAACACGAGAATGAACCGCATTGGTTCTCGCACATCAAGCGAACATTCTTGCGCTTCCGTTTCCCACAACTGATGTGTGAGCTGATGAATGTTTATATCTGAAAAAAAGCCTAAATTAAATCTGTTCATCATATAAAGTGTTTGTGTCTCTTCATAAAATTTGGACTAAATCGCTCAATTCATATGGATTAGTTTTATGATCTCTTTATGAACTTTTTGCTGCAGTTCCATTTTTCACCACAGATTTACATTGGAAAACTGGGGGGCGCTGTAGAGCTAGGGAGGGCCTATTTTGGTGGGTTCTGCCTTGCCCTTACAGACGAGCCGCGGCTGGGTAATTTGTATAAATGCTGTTTAAAACCCAGATTTTGATATATTGTTTTGAAAAATTATAAAATAATTCAACTACACCACAATTGCGTTTGAGAACGTTCAAAATAATCATAGCGTTTCTTATCCGTTATGTTTGCCGCATATGTCTTTGTTTGTGACACTGTCTCTGTGTGGACTTTGGTAAGGTTCGAAAACGCAGTGTTCTAAATGTGTGTTCACCATGTGTAAATTCTCACTGAAGCTTAATGACAGTAAATATTTTAGAACAATTGAAAACATTTCACAGCGTTGCAGTTAGGTGACGTAGTAGAACGTTTAAAAAATGTTCTACAAACCATGCCACAATTGCATTTAAATAATGATGTAACCAAAATATATATATTTTTATTTTTTTGAAAATACCTACCTGATTTACTACCACAACAAAACCAGATCAAACGTTTCTAGGTCGTTTTATTATCTGTACATTTGAATGAAACATTTCAGAAACAGAAAATAACAAAATACAACCATGGCGCATTAAAACATTTTGAATGTTATTTGGAAAATATGTGTCAAGTATATTATATATATATATATATATATATATATATTAGGGCTGTCAAATGTCAAATAATCGCATCCAAAATAAAAGTTTGTGTTTACATAATATATGTGTGTGTACTGTGTATAATTATTATGTATATATAAATACACACATGCATGTATATATTTAAGAAAAATGTGTTATATTTATATATAAAATATGTATATATAATATAACTTTAATAAATATATATACAGTATATACATGCAAATATTTCTTAAATATATACATGTATGTGTGTGTATTCAAATATACATAATAATTATATACAGTACACACACATATATTATGTAAACACAAATGTTTATTTTTGGATGCGATTAATCATTTGACAGCCCTAATATATATATATATAAAAATTTCACTTTTGCATTTTGAATGGGCTCACTTGATAAGGAGAACATATTTTCTGAGGTAGGTATGCAACACTTTTCTAAAAAAAAAAATATATATATATATATTTATATATATATATATATATTCTGTTGTTTCTTAATATCTACGGCATTCCAGTTATTCAGATTACATATAAATATAAAAAATATAAAAAGACAACACTAAAGTATCATATTTGATCTATATTCCTTACTTTGCTTTAAAGATATACTGACGCGATGTGACGTGATAATAACGTCACAACAACGTTTCCGCAACGGTGTGAAATTGCATATTTATTACATTGAAAAACCTTATGCCATCTGTCATATTAAGTACATAGGATAAAAACGTATTAGAAAAAAAAATGATGTTTTTAATGTAGTTGTGGTAACCGGTATGACATAATCTGGAGATAAGTTGTTTGATAGAACATAAAAGTTTAACACCAAGAGTTCAAACAACCACACGCACACACGAGCTGTCGCTGGTTTTCTGTGCATGCACTGCGCAAAAGCCCCGTTAGTGTTAGTGCCTACCTGTGTTCTGCAGAGAGAGTCTTCTCTTCTGGATGTTCAGTGATCTCTCTTGCGAGGTGTCATGAGCGCCGCTGGAATCAGTCGCGTGTGTTTGCCGCACCGCCAAAAACAATATAAACACTCCTATAGTCAGTAGCACACGCATGTCTCGTGAGGACGATGATAACGCTGTCTAAACCTGCGAATACCTTCGGATCACTGTAGCATTACTATAGAGAATGAAGCACACGCGGTGGAGGGAGCAGCGCCGACGCGAAGTGAGGATCGGGGGGGTGGATGCTGCCTATATTTCCTCCAACTCATGTCAGTTTGGATGAAGGAGGTGAGCAGGTGCTGACCAATCACAGACACCGGCTAGACGACAGCACCGTGTGTCCATTCGAAGTTCATACAGCATGTATAGGGGAAACCGGGGCTATTTGTCACAAGGGTTAGTTATCTCACTAGATGTAAAGTTTGACATTTCATTTGTTTCTTTATTTTATTATTATTATTTTTAATTATAAGAACCCCCATAGCTACAATTTAAACCATATTTTGGACATCGTTTTTCATGTATGTTAGGACGGGGCATGTTGTCACATGGTCTATAGGCTAAATTTTGTAATTTTATACAATTAAATAACGGCAATTTCTACTGACTAAACCATTTCTTTTTGTATGTTTCCTTTTCCGTCTTTTACTGTTTTGATTATTTGTTGCTTTTGTGTTTCCCTTTTAGTGTTTACATTTTCCTGAAAGGACATTGAATAGTCTATAACAGGGGTTTTCAAAACTGGGGTCCAGGGACCCCCAGGGGGGCTTAAGGGGGTCTGTGAAAAAGTTCAGCAAAAAATGTAAAACATTTAATAATGCAAATAAATGAATAAAACCGATTTATATTATTGTTATTATTATTAATACATTTACAGAATTTGACAATACCGTTTTATTCTGATTTCTAAAGACTGGTCTGTACTAATGAGATTAATGACAGTTCCTTAAGCCGTGTTTCCACCGCAGGAACTTTCCCCAGGAACTAGGGACTTTGGGGTGGTACTCTGTGTGTTTCGACCGCAGGGACCAAAATTTCCCCCTCAAAACGTCCCTGCTTGCGAGGTAGTAAAGTTCAGGAACTTTCGGGGGTGGGACTTGGGCGCTGAACATGCTGATTGGTTGAGTTTAGGCACCATTTTTGGTGTCTTTTAAGTCTGTGCGGTGCGTGCAGTAAGAGTTGTTAGCTATTCGAATCAACAATAAAGTTTTAAAAAATACGACAGATGGACGACTATGAGGTTCAGGCTTTATTAAGCTTATATGCTGAGGACGAAATCCAGCGGGAACTGGATAGTCACGCGAAGTCCTACGTCACCGGACTAATCTTCCAGGTAGCCACTTTAGACCCCGATTGAAACGCAGACAACAACAGGTCTGAGGGAAAAAGTTCCTGGGACAAATTGTTGCGGTGGAAACGGGGCTTTAGTTATTTTGTATGGTTCTTTTCAGGTTTATACCTCTTACAGTGGTAGGTGGGTATAGAAAAAAGGATACAGATATGTTATTATATTTTCCAGATAATATTGTACACATTTCTAACCATTTTTTACTGTAATGGGTCTTTAAACATAATTATATTATCATTATTACTATGTTATTAGTTAGAAAAGGGGTCCCATGCAAAGGGAACATCATATTTAGGGGTCTGTGGCATCAAAAAGTTTGAAAACCCCATGGTCTTTAAGGAATAAAAAGTATGACAACTAGCCTCATTCTCCATTAATGTCAGTGCTATGTTGAGATTCATTGTGTTTTGGTTTCATTTTCATTGTTGCCGTCACTTTTTTCCTGCGTTCTTGTTGCTATTTTGTATTCTTGGTTTCTGATTGAGTTACGCGCCTGTTTCTTGGTATGTTAATTATCACTGTGTATTTAAGCCTTCAGTTCTTTCTGTTCATTGTTCGGTGTCATCTTTTGTTTGCATGTGGAAAGCCTTTTTATTCTCTTGTAGTTCTTCTGAACGTTTGTCTAGTTCAGGGGTGGCGAACTCCGGTCCTGGAGAGCCACAGTCCTGCAGAGTTTTGCTTTAACCCTAATCAAACACACCTGAACAAGTTAGTCAAGGTCTGAAGGGTTACTAGGAAGCTACAGGCAGGTGAGTTTTATCAGGGTTGGAGCTGAACTTTGCAGGCCTGAGGCTCTCCAGGACCAGAGTTCACCATCCCTGGTCTAGTTAAATAAAGAAATTGCATTTTGGAAAGCCACACCATCACCTGAAAGAACACCGAACCTCAAAAAAAAAGTATTATAAAAACAGCTATGGATCTATGGATATACCTGCAGTTCGCCTTCTGACTTTTAGTTTGTTTTCATTCATCACATGTATTCCTTTGTTTGAGTTTTTCCGCCACTCATCGGTTTTCATGGATACTAATCCTCATCACAGCTGTTCATCATTTAGTTCATCACTATGTGTATATTAGTTCCTCACCTTCACTCAGTGTTTTTCCGGTCTTTTCTGTAGTGTTTATTCTGTATTTCCTGTTAGATGTGTATTAGACTCTGCATTTGAACATTATCTACATTTTCATGCCTTATTCAGCTGTCTGTCTGCATCTGACTAACAGAAGACCGGACCTAAAATATGGATTATGCAGCAAAGTTTGCGGCGATTGCCCAAAAGGGCATTGATTTTTTTGTTTACACGGACAATTCTGTCGTCTTGCCGTCACCTGCCCCTATAGCAACGAGACCCTCAAGTCACTGTTCTGGATCGGGGCCAACTACCACCACCCTGTGGACCTCCCAGAGGACCTCCTCATCATCAGGTGTCTGGAGAGCGTCTGGCCCCGATCCAGGACACAGCCAGACCCAGAGACCAGCCCACCACCACCCTTGACCGCGGAGACTTCGTGTAAACCCCCTGCAGATGGAGAGTGACCGCTTGCCGCAATGCGTGAGCCAGAGCCCGAAAAGGAAGGGACAGCGCCGATCATTGCCCCGGAGCCGGTCCCTCAAAGTGTGTCTGACAAGGGGTGTGAGCCAGCGACAGCAGAAACAGAGGGAATACTGGTGGATTTGGACACAGGGGACTGGCTGATGGATTTGAACACAGAGGTACTGCCTCCCCCCCAGTATCATCTGTCTGTTCTGAATCATTGCTGTTTCAGGACAGCACTGAATCTTGTATGGACTGCCAAACATCCATTTGCTCGTCATCATCTTTGTTTCAAGACAGCAGTAAGACTGTATCATCGACCTGTTGGGAATTGGAATTACCGTTATTGATCATGTCAAGTTTACCTCTGTCACCTTCACCGCATAGCTCAGCCAGTCCTCCAGCCCCACCTCTGCTGGATGCCTGCAGCCCTTCGTCTTTCCCAGGAACATCTTGCTGTGATGTGAAGCCACAGTTCGTGCAACCACCAACCCCGCTTGAGCGAGAGGATCCTGTGGCTCCGCCTCCTGCCTCTGATCTCTTTGCTCCACCTCGGCCCGTCGACCTGTCGACTTCGGACTTCGCTTTGGCTCCTCCTACCCTCTGCTCCACCAGAGACCCTCGTCCCACTGGCTCCACTTTGGTCAGTTATCACTCTGCCTACGCCATGGACTTACGAGCCTTCCGCTACACTCTGTCCTCCGTCACACCGGCTCCGCCTCAGTCCTCGGGTATTCTGGCTTCGCCTCAGACGCTCGTTGCCGCAACTCCGCCTAGGTCTCCAGTGCCAGCGGTGTCGCTCAATTCCATCAGCTCTCCGTCTGAGCCCTGGGATCCATCGGCTCTGCCTCCGTCAGTTGTCACCAGGATGTCGTCAGCCACAACAACACCTTGGCTCCTCCTTCCCTCAACTCCACCGTGGGCTGTCATCCCTGCTGTGCTCTGGGTCTGCGTAAGCGGACATCATCCATCTTCGCCGCCAGGGTTTCGTCGTCCTCCTGTCACCATCCCTCCGCCGCCAACAATCACCATCCCTTCACCTGCTCCAGTCACTATCCCTTCGCCATCCCTTTGTCCACCTCCTAAGCCTCCTCCTTCTCCTTTCCACACCGCAAGGTTGCGCCTTCCATGTTCGTTTTGCATTTGAACTTTATCCACACCTTCGTGCCTTCTTCATCTGTCTGTCTGCACCTGGCTAACACAACTATTGTGCATTTATAATTTAATTGTAAAATCCATAGTTCCTGTCTTGGGAACTGATTGGTCAATACAATGTTCCAGCCATGCTAAAAAGCCATGATATAGGGACAGCTTTGACACCTGTTCAGCATATTACTGTGCAGCTTATCCTCTCTTATGTAAGATTTAACATTCAAAGTAAACTTTGTTACTACATATATACATTTCAAGAAAAGGTTTATTAATATGTTTCATTCTGTGTTGTGTTACTGTATGTCCATTCACCTTATGAAAGAATGCACTTAGTTTGACACACTCAGGCAATATGATCCGTTTTTAATAGTGCTTGAAATTATATATTACGGATATAAGTTTCATTCAGACAGAGCTGTGGACACTATTAAAAATGTTTATGTACTTCCAAGCCCAACCTTTTGTCTTGACCCTCGTAATTCGCACCCTTGTCATATGATCACACAGTAATGCAGCCTCCAGCTATCAGGTGGCGAGTACACATGTTAAATCTATTAGATGGACCTAATGGGATTTTCACATCCAGCCTCAATTAGTCAGATATATAACCCAACTGTGCTCCAAGATAACCTTCTGAGACTCAGGACAAGGATTTTCCATTTACATTTTGAGTTATTTCTATTTATTACAAGGCTTTGAGGCTCAAGAAACATATTACAATTATTTTACCATTTAAAATGTATTTATTTTACTTAATAGATATATAATAATAATTTACTTAATATAATAATAATAAGATAATTTACTTAATATATAATAATTTTATTTATTATATAAAATACTTAATAATAGGCCTATATTTAAGTCCTATAGCATTATCATATCACATTAAATCATATAGGACATCTTAATATTATCCTTGGCCACACACCCAGTCATTTGCTATGAACGAATGTTTTCGAACGAAAGTTTTTAGACAGACCATTCCCGGAGATATAAAAAATATATGACCATTATTGTGGACAAATACAACTAAAAGGTACAGTCGTGTGGAAATTCAGCACAGAATACAATGAAAATCAATCAATTTACCATCCCATCCTTCTCATTTAGTTGATTTCTGCTGAAACCATATCAGCAAATTAGAGAATACAAATGCAAATACTGTTTCAGGTCACAATATTACTTACGACAGAAAAAAATCTTTCTGCAAAGTATTCAATTCAAGGTTATTTGTATTTGTATAGTTCACAATACATTATTTCAAAACAGTGTAACAGACGTAGGCCAGTAAGAGCTGTGCATGTAAATCTCACTCCCCTGGCCTCAAGAGGCGCGCTAGTTACTGATGCTAGCGGGTACGGTCTTTAGCATCCTTGTTAGCTTGCCCGCCTCCCACACCAGAGAACCCGGTTTGAATCACACTTCGGAGCGGGTCACATTTGGTGGCGTTGACCCGGATGGGAGTGAGGTTTAGGGGGGTGAGTGTAACGGACGTAGGCCAGTAAGAGCTGTGCGTGTAAACCTCACTCCCCTGATCTCAAGAGATGCACTAGCGACTGGTGCTAGAGGCTGCGTCCTTGTTAGCGCGCCCGCCTCCCACGCTGGAGACCCTGGTTCAAATCCTGCTCGGAGTGGGTTGAGTAGAACCGGTTACATTTGGTGCCGTGGCCCGGATGGGAGTGAGGTTTAGGGGGGTGAGTGTAACGGACGTAAACGGATGTGTAAACCTCACTCCCCTGGCCTCAAGAGGCATGTTAGCGACTAACACTAGGGGTTGCTGTCTTTAGCATCCTTGTTATCGCGCCCGTCTCCCACGCCGCAGACCTCAGTTCGAATCCCGCTCGGAGCGGGTCGAGGAGGACCGGTTACAGCAGCATGCATGTTTCAATGTTACAATCAATGTGTCAAAGTAATGTCCATATTGCAGTAATACAGGCTACAGCTATAATATATGTGGTTAGTAAATGTCATGTATTCAGTTAAGCAGACACAGTTAACATGTTAGGCAGCTTGTGATGGTAATGATTACAGTAATATCTGACTGTTTTGTATGTTGATCCAAGGTTGGCATTGAAAGTATTTCATTGTAATTTCTCCCTGCAATTATTGCTCATTTCAACAGCGCATAACTTGCAGTAATTTTCTCAACTGGACTTTGGCTATTTACCGAAATGCTATTGACAATAAATGATCACATTAAAACAGCCATGCAGTCCGAGAGAACTGAATGCAGTTTTGTGCCGTGAATCAAACTTATTTACCCCATCAAAGGCAACACAAAGGAAGTCACCGCACTGTTTTGCTTGAGGTGTATAACGGATGATCTGTTTACCAAGATCTATTTATTCATTCTGCTGGAGCAGTGGAGGAACACGAGGTGAGAGGCAGATGAATGCTTTCTCTGGGGCCTCTTGCCAAACCAAACATATCCCCTTGGCATCCTTACATTAGTGTCAATGGCTCAGATCCATAATATGTTAGTGCAGCAGCTTTAGAAATGAGACTCCAGCTGAGGAGGAATGGCAAGCTTATTATGGGCTAAATTTGGCACAGAAATGTGCTCCTTGCAGGCTGAAATTATTCTAATTGTAACCACATATGATTTACTTAATATCAGTTATTTTAATGACAATATTTAGCACTGTGGTTGACTGTTTCATCATCCCTGGGTGACATGAACACAATGAATGGGCTATAATTATCTGATAATAAATATACATTTATAAGAACTGTAAAACAAGATTGCATGTTTCCAGAAAAAAATGACACTGGAATGACATAGGGGGGAAAACGTTCTAGTCAACATGAAACCCATTTTTACTTCTGGAATTGTGTTTCCGAGTGCAAGAGGATACTTGAAAAATGAGGGAGAACTCCATTTGGAAATTGATTGGACTGTGAAAAGTGGGCATTCTATACCAGAATACAGAAAGGTGGTTGCAAAATAAGAGTGATTTGTGATAACAATCATGTCAGATGAGTTACAAATTATTACATTCTGATGAAAGACTGGTGAATCGTGCACAGTAACACCTGTTGACTTAAAAGGTGATACCCGGTTTGACAAATGTTGGTATAATGTGCTGAGAACATTGTCTTGGCATATATTGGATATTAATACCTATTCATGACTACCTATGACAACAAGAAGTCCCGCCCTACATTTTTTCTTGTTCAAAAAAACGTTTCACTCGGATATACATCACAATAGGGAAGAAAAGACTATAATAATGCAACTTCTGTTTCATGCCATCCTCATGTCCTACTCAACCCGAGCGGGATTTGAACCGGGTTCTCCTGTGTGGGAGGCGGGTGCGCTAACAAGAACACTAAAGACCACAGCCCCTAGCATCAGTTGCTAAGCGCGCCTCTTGAGGCCAGGGGAGTGAGGTTTACACACACAGCTCTTACTGGTCTACGTCCATTACACTCACCCCCCTAAACCTCACTTCCATCCGGGTCACGGCACCAAATGTAACCGGTCTTACTCAACCCGCTCCAAGCGGGATTCAAACTAGGGTCTCTGCCACGGGAGGCGGGCGTTCTAACAAGGAGGTTAAAGGCCGTTGCCGCTAGCGCACCTCTTGAGATCAGGAGACTGAGATTTACACGCACAGCTCTTACTGGCCTACGTTCGTTACACTGACCTTAAAATTCAGTCTGGAACTTTGTGGAGCTTTGCTTTGTTCTAGACAGTTGTACCCTGTATATGAGTGTAAAGTTACAGAGGATCCAGGTTTAAACTAAAATATTATTTTTTTCTTCACCCAGTTTTCCTTAAAATTGCTTTTTTATGCATTTGTCATTATTTCACCCATATTGCAGAATAAGTTGAGATATTTAGAGTTCTTCAGTACTTGCTGTAATTAGTAGATCTGTGTGGAAACAGTTTTCCCAAACTATATGTACATTATGTACATTTCCAAAATGTAAGACAAACACCTTAATTTGAGTATGTTAAAAGGTGATGTAACTTTCTCTTATTCCACATTAATATGCACACGTCATCTGTAGGCTGATTTCCCCCAAAAGTATAAACACTGGGACACTGTGGCACTATATTAATATTAAGACTGCATTTTGACCAGCCCAGCACAGAAACATTGGCTCAACAAATGGCGTGAGTTTGGGGTGGGAGTCTTGGGACTATCAGGAGAACATGATGTCAATGCCATTACATACTTCAGCTTTAATAGGCTACTTGTTGTTAATACTAAATGAGTCTAAATTAAAGTTCTCGGAAGCCTGTTTCCATTGAGTAAAAAATAAAACGTGATTGTGAGATAAGAAATAAAGTCACAATGTTAAGATCCTACCTGTTTATTTAGTTAGTTATACTCTGAGGCAGAAGTGGGACCCAAAAGGGACACAATGCCATAAATGTGTAGTGCTATGCAACTATGCCATTACGAGTATATGTTTATCATGCTTTTCTACTTTCAAAACCAGTATAAAACATCAGTCATTCATTGCTCTTCATACAAGTGGCAGGGCAATGACAAAGGCCTTGCCAATAGAAAGAGGTTCTGCTCAGACCCTGTGTGTTTAGTTAAGATAATATTAAGTGCGTTTACAAATTTCCCTTTAAATGTGACTGGTTAGTTATGGGACATGGACAGGGTCATGGCAAATATCTTTGAAGTTGTTCCTCCAATCAATTTTTGTGATGGACTTTCTATGCTGGAAAAACTAAAACAAATTTCATTGGCTGCACTGTCATAACATCATGCGATGGGTCAGTTCTATGTTTTTACAAGGTAATTCTGCGCAGATGGTGACTATATTTTTACAAGGTAATTTTGCGCAGATGATGACTATGTTTTTCGCTCTCCGATCCCCTTTTCAGCTTTCTGACAGTTTAAGTTATTAAAATATGTAAATATTTGCTATATTCTCTATGGGATGTGCTTTTGTGTTTATCATTTGGGTACATGCTATCCTTCTGACACAGAGAAAGCAACAAGTACACAATCAGTCAAGCATTCTGACAGCTCAAAGAGAGCTGAAATGCTTTAAATGGAGAGATTTTCTTTGGATTCTTCTCCTCTGCATAACATTGGATGTGTACTGGTAGACATGCATTAATTGCATGCTTTATTGGTTCCCTAATGCATCAAGACAGAAACATTTTCTGTCATATTTTCGCAAATGTGGCAAATACAGACTCTGGATGGAGTTGCACAGCTATCTTGATTGCTACACATTTTTTTGGACTTGTTCCTACTTTTTTCTGCAAAAATTTAAATACTCACAGTTTCAATAGTATAGCCACAAAACAGTGATGTGTGTATTAACATGATTTTATCATGAAAATCCCTTACTAACCTTATCTGTGTAAAATTATAACCAATTTTACAATCTTATCACCATCACGATTGAACACAATAAGCCTTAAACCGAAAACAACTGTAAAAATTGAAATAGATTTACAGCTTAAATAATACTTTTATAACTGAAGAATTAATTTAAGTGCTTTTATAAAATTATAGCCTTTGCATTTCGCTTCAAAATAGTCTGTTGCGACCCGGATCTATATCTAAAACAGATGGACCTGTCGTGATAATATAAAACTCTCCTGATATTAGAGTAACATTTTCATAAGAATAAAAAAAAGCATATTTCGTTAGCTTTTGGAGCTTGGAAGGGTTCATTTTGAACAGATGTTCTCGTCAGAACTCATTTCCCAGTACATTCAGCATCTGGCTTATATTCACCATCTCAAATATATTCTCAAAACTATCATTTTCAACATCTTCAAAATCAATATTCTGATCACTGACAGCTTCTTCAGCAGATTCACCATCAAGTGACAGTGACAGTAATATTTGTTTGCGTTCAGTACTTGCTCTGCTGAGCCATTTCAAGTTTTGCTGTTGATTCTTCCTATTCTTTTGTTTTCTGCCTGCGGTAACTATGAGTGAAGCGTCACTTCATCATTGTGTATCAGACATTGCCACCTTACGGAATAAAGGTTAATTGCACTTATGCAGTCATCGAAGATTATTGTTGTGCAGAAAAAAATATACTTACACTGTTACACACCCCGGGTCGTTAGCGACCCTACATACAATATATACAAAAAAATAATGGGAAAACAGGCATTCTTTTATATATTTTTTTTCTTGTTATATTGTTTATAATGAAGTGATTGAGGAATACTAAGAAGGTTGATGTCTAAATTAAAAAAATTAATGAGGAGGAGGGTAGTGAATGCCGTTTAAGGGTTAATATGTTCCTTGAGGTTCACTTATAATGTTAATAACGTTTTTTTTTTGCTCAAAAAACAAATATATACAGTGGGGAGAACAAGTATTTGATACACTGCCGATTTTGCAGGTTTTCCTACTTACAAAGCATGTAGAGGTCTGTAATTTTATCATAGGTACACTTCAACTGTGAGAGACGGAATCTAAAACAAAAATCCAGAAAATCACATTGTATGATTTTTAAATAATTAATTTGCATTTTATTGCATGACATAAGTATTTGATCACCTTCCAACCAGTAAGAATTCCGGCTCTCACAGACCTGTTCGTTTTTCTTTAAGAAGCCCTCCTGTTCTCCACTCATTACCTGTATTAACTGCACCTGTTTGAACTCGTTACCTGTATAAAAGACACCTGTACACACACTCAATCAAACAGACTCCAACCTCTCCACAATGGCCAAGACCAGAGAGCTGTGTAAGGACATCAGGGATAAAATTGTAGACCTGCACAAGGCTGGGATGGGCTACAGGACAATAGGCAAGCAGCTTGGTGAGAAGGCAACAACTGTTGGCGCAATTATTAGAAAATGGAAGAAGTTCAAGATGACGGTCAATCTCCCTCGGTCTGGGGCACCATGCAAGAACTCACCTCGTGGGGCATCAATGATCATGAGGAAGGTGGGGGATCAGCCCAGAACTACACGGCAGGACCTGGTCAATGACCTGAAGAGAGCTGGGACCACAGTCTCAAAGAAAACCATTAGTAACACACTACGCCGTCATGGATTAAAATCCTGCAGTGCACGCAAGGTCCCCCTGCTCAAGCCAGCGCATGTCCAGGCCCGTCTGAAGTTTGCCAATGACCATCTGGATGATCCAGAGGAGGAATGGGAGAAGGTCATGTGGTCTGATTAGACAAAAATAGAGCTTTTTGGTCTAAACTCCACTCGCCGTGTTTGGAGGAAGAAGAAGGATGAGTACAACCCCAAGAACACCATTCCAACCATGAAGCATGGAGGTGGAAACATCATTCTTTGGGGATGCTTTTCTGCAAAGGGGACAGGACGACTGCACCGTATTGAGGGGAGGATGAATGGGGCCATGTATCGCGAGATCTTGGCCAACAACCTCCTCCCCTCAGTAAGAGCATTGAAGATGGGTCGTGGCTGGGTCTTCCAGCATGACAACGACCCGAAACACACAGCCTTAAGAAGCATCTCAAGGTCCTGGAGTGGCCTAGCCAGTCTCCAGACCTGAACCCAATAGAAAATCTTTGGAGGGAGCTGAAAGTCCGTATTGCCCAGCGACAGCCCTGAAACCTGAAGGATCTGGAGAAGGTCTGTATGGAGGAGTGGGCCAAAATCCCTGCTGCAGTGTGTGCAAACCTGGTCAAGAACTACAGGAAACGTATGATCTCTGTAATTGCAAACAAAGGTTTCTGTACCAAATATTAAGTTCTGCTTTTCTGATGTATCAAATACTTATGTCTTAATACTTATATAAAATACAAATTAATTACTTAAAAATTATACAATGTGATTTTCTGGATTTTTGTTTCAGATTCTGTCACTCACAGTTGAAGAGTACCTATGATAAAAATTACAGACTTCTACATGCTTTGTAAGTGGGCAAACCTGCAAAATTGGCAGTGTATCAAATACTTGTTCTCCCCACTGTATGTGGAAAACCGATTATTTTCCACCATTCTGACCCTCTGTCTGAAATGATCAGTTTTTAAGGCACAGCTCCTGTTATGATTGGCTAACGTCATTGCATAGGACACATCAACGCCCACTCGCTATTGCACATGAGTAAGTCATTTACAGAAAAAGCATTATGAAATCATTTACTCATGGTTTGTGATCCAGCTGCTGTCAGATCCAATACAGTCGCTGCTTCATCTGTCAACAAAAGTTTCTTTACGAACTCTCCATTACACTATGTCTCCTTTACAAAACAAAATGCTCAGAACAAACATATAATCCTGTGACACGATCTGGGATGCCATTAAAATAAACCATCCACTTATTTCCGACGCTGGGATCCTTCTGAAGTCTGTACAGAGACTCAAGCGAGCTGTTTAAACTGGACATTCAGTGCGTTTACATGCACCCTCATAATGCGATTAAAATGGGATTTTGGCAATATTGCGATTAAACTTTACCTCATGTAAACACAATAATTCGATTAAAATAATGCGATTAAGCTCATAATCGCAGTAAGCATAATCACATTAACATACAATTATATACATACAATCGCGTTAAAAAGGCATGTAAACACCTTAATCGCAATATTGCCGCTCTCACCAAAGTGCGCATGTGCAACTTCATGAATGAACTCCGTGAAATTATTCTGAAGTTTTCTCTTCTCCAAATCCCTAAATTCTGTCAGCACAACTCACTGCGCAGTCTCTGCTCCTTATCTTCATCCAGACGGCGAAAAGAACGCGATGACAGCGTAGACAACCCGGCATTGCGATGTTCATCGCGGGGCCGATTAATATCCAGTACGTCCATAAAAATGTAATTTGAATTTGATGTGAGTAGATTAAAACAGCCAGTAACATGCATAATGTATGCCTATCTATGTGTGGTATAACTTATAAGCGAATAATCAGAATAATAAAAATTGCATGTAAACTGAGTGAGGAGTTCTGCTCGTGTCATGTAAACATCTTACTGCGATTAAGACCTTACTCTGATTATTAGAAATAATCGCATTATTGGTGCACATGTAAACGTAGTCATTGTTTAACTCTTCCATTTGTCCTGTTGTTGGCAGACTCAAGCGTGTGGAGTACGTCAGAAACTGAACACTCATCTGTATACTGTATCAGTGTAGACAGCGTCAGACATTATAATGGCCTCTATTTGCTTTTGATGTGACGCTCACATCCAGTGTAGGCAAATGTCAGCCGTTAAGCTGCATTCACATTACCAGTGACTTTGGTGCTGCATATCGTCAGTGGGTGGGGCCTATGGTGCAATGATGTATAACTATTCGTTGATGCCGGTCATATGCAAATGTATTTGCCCATGTGACGTCACGGATCCCGCAATATCAAAACAAGCTTTTTTTTGGAGCTTGATTAAATAAATTCTTTGTTTATAATGAGGACCTTTTAAGCTATGAAACCTGCAGGATGTTTTCATGGTTCAAAGACCTCTAATATGTCAAAAGATCAAGGCAAATTTGATTTCTCATGTCATGACCCCTTTAACCTCCATTTTTGCTATGCAAATGGTTAACTAAACACTTTTGCTCACTGAGGAAACAGCCAGGCCCATCAAGTATACCATATTAGGACGAGGGCAATGGCATTAGTTGCCTCAGGTGTTTGGGATGCTTGGTATGTCTCTTATAATATTGCACAGTAAGTGTACTGTATAAACCGGCACTCTGGGGATCATTGAATCCTGCGTACCTCTTGAATTGCATCTGGAAGTTATTTTAGTGAATCCCAGGCAAATATGAGCAAAGGCGGCTGTAAAAATAAATCTGCATTGTTTATTCTTTTGATCTTTCATTCAAAAAATTCACAAACTTCTAACCATTCATTGAAGTAAAACAATTGAAAGTGAGGGGAATCTCATAATGAAATAAATGTTCCCTTTCGTTCAGTCACTCCGAGTAACGCCAGTGACTGACGAATGAGGGTTTCGCCTAGAAGCCTATCATCTTCGAGATCTAGAAAACGCCCAATGGCAGTGCCAATGCCATGGGCATGCGGAATTTGCATAGCGTGACTCCGCCCCACAGCGTGGGTATATAAGGAAGTACGCTGGCGACATCACATTATGTTTCTGCTTCGGAGCCAAGAGTATCTCTCTCTTCGCTCCTTAAGCCTTCTGAGTTATCGTCAAGCTTCTTCGAGACGAGCAGCTTTCCAGTCGGTGTTGGTGTTACGGCGCGTTCCAGCGATCGTTTACTGCCTGCCTGCTGATCTGTGCAGTGGTCTGCATCCAGCTGGTATCCGGTCCCTGGGTGCTTCAGCATCGCTGTGAAGCTTCCTCTCCTAAAAGAGCTCACACGTGGCACGTCTTTTTCAAGATGTCTCGCCCGTGTGCTTCTGGGTGTGGTCGATTTCTGCCACCCTCTGATGGGCACAATTAATGCCTGACGTGCTTGGGCTTTCAGCACGCTCAGGCAGCGCTTGTGGATGAGTCATGTTCCCACTGCGGGGACATGGCCATCTCGGTGCTGCAGTCGAGACTCAATGAGCTCCGTACTGGAGCGAGAGTCTCCTCTGCCACACCCCAATCTGCTGTCTCTACGCGAGGCGGCACTTTGGCTGGTGGCCAGGGTGACCTGAGGGTGACGGTGTGGAACAAAGCCCCGACGCTCATGCCTCAGGCCACACCCCCCTCTAGCGCACCGCTCCCGCCGTGCGCCCAGATTGGGACACCGGAGCCGGCTCCTGCTGTTCCGAGTGTTTCGTTTGGGCCCGCAGAGGACGAGGAGATGTCGATCGCCGCATCGCAAGGTGGGCTGGAGTCCTCCGAGGATGATGATTCGACTATGCTGCCGCCTTCCGGAGTTGACAGCCATGCTTTCCCGGGCAGCCGCGAGCCTCGAGTTGGAGTGGAACCCTCCACCCCGTCCTGAACGCTCGTGGTTGGAGGGCCGGGGGAGAATCCTTTGTTCCGCTGCTGGCCCCCAGCAGCACCCTATTATGGTTAAAGAAAGAACTGACATGCCCATCCCTGAGCACCCAGAGACCGATGGCAGTGTGCGCCGCCCCCGGGCCACGCCACTCTCGTCCCTCTCTGATGCCAGTCTCCTCTCAGAGCAGACCCCAGTGGAACGCACGTCCTTCCCTGGTCTCCTCTGTCAGGATGTGGCTGATGACCGTGCCCCCACACCGGGACGCTATGCCTCCCACGTCTGGGCCGGTCACGCCGCCTTGCTGCCCCACCTGGGGTACGTCTGTGGTTCGCATGACCCCGCTGGTGCAGTTTTTGGGAGCCTGGCTTCAACTTCCTGGACTGTCCCGCTGGGTCACGAAGACCATCAGGCTCGGCTATGCGATTCAGTTCACTCAGGCTCCTCCCCGTTTCCGGGGAGTCCGATACACCATGGTGGGGCCCAACGCCCCTGTCATGCGTGAGGAGGTTGCTACCCTGCTGGCGAAGGGTGCCATTGAGCCTGTCCCTCCAGCCCGAAATGAAGTCCGGCTTCTACAGCCCTTACTTCATTGTACCCAAGAAAACCGGTGGGTTACGACCGATCCTGGACCTGCGCGTCCTAAACCGATCCCTCCACAGGCTTCCGTTCAGGATGTTGACAGCAAAACGCATTTTCGAATGTGTTCGTCCAGCAGATTGGTTTGCAGCGATCGACCTGAAGGATGCCTACTTCCATGTCTCCATCCTTCCTCGACACAGACCGTTCCTGCGGTTTGCTTTCGAGGGGCGGGCATACCAGTACGCGGTCCTCCCATTCGGGCTAGCTCTGTCCCCTCGCGTCTTTACAAAGATTGTCGAGGCAGCCCTTGTGCCATTCAGGCAACATGGGGTTCGCATCCTGAACTACCTCGATGACTGGCTGATCCTCAGTCACTCTCGAGAGCAGGTGTGCGAACACAGAGACCTGGTGCTCCAGCACTCTGGGTCTTCGGGTCAACTGGGAAAAGAGCAAACTCTGCCCAGTGCAGAGGATCTCTTTTCTCAGTATGGAAATCGACTCGGTCGCCATGTGCGCGCAGATTACGAGCGAGCACGCGCAGTCACTGCTGACTTGCCTCCGTCAAATCGAGAGCAAGAGTGCGGTTCCGCTGAAGTTATTTCAGAGGCTCCTGGGGCATATGGCATCTGCAGCCACGGTAACACCGCTCAGATTGCTTCATATGAGACCGCTTCAGCACTGGCTTCGCGATCGAGTCCCGAGATGGGCATGGCAGTTGGGCACGCTCCGGGTCCCAGTGACTCGGGCCTGCCTGCAGACCCTCACCCCGTGGTCGAAACTCAGCTTTCTACGGGCCGGTGTTCCCTTAGAACGAGTTTCCAGGCATATTGTTGTGTCAACAGATGCCTCCACCACGGGCTGGGGTGCCATGTGCAATGGACATGCTGCCGCGGGCTCCTGGACAGGACCCCAGCGCCTTCTGCATGTCAATTGCCTCGAGTTGCTGGCAGTACGATTCGCCTTGCACCGCTTCCGGGTGTTGCTCAAGGGTCAACACGTGCTAGTCTGGTCAGACAACACAGCCACAGTAGCGTACATCAACCACCAGGGTGGTCTACGTTCCCGCCGTATGTCTCAACTCGCCCGCCATCTCGTTTTATGGAGTCAGAAGCATCTGAGGTCGCTTCGGGCCATCCATGTCCCGGGAGTCCTGAACCGTGCAGCCGGCGAGCTCTCACGGCTTCAGCCACTTCCTGGTGAATGGAGACTCCATCCCCAGACGGTTCAGCTGATTTGGGAACAGTTTGGCGACGCACAGGTAGATCTGTTTGCCTCCCACGACTCTTCCCACTGCCGCCTGTTTTATTCCCTGACCGAGGGCTCCCTCGGCACGGATGCTCTGGTGCACAGCTGGCCACGGGGCCTCCGCAAGTATGTGTTTCCCCCAGTGAGCCTTCTTGCACAGGTCCTGTGCAAGATCAGGGAGGACAAGGAGCAGGTCCTTTTGGTCGCCCCGTATTGGCCCGGCAGGACCTGGTTCTCCGAACTCGTACTCCTTGCGACAGCCCCTCCCTGGTCGATTCCTCTGAGGAAGGACCTCCTTTCTCAGAGATGGCGCACCCTTTGGCACCCGCGTCCCGATCTTTGGAATCTCCACGTGTGGCTCCTGGATGGGACGCGGCAGGTTTGAGTACCCTACCACCTCAGGTGGTGGCTACCATCACTTCCGCTAGGGCCTTGTCTACCCGACACGCCTATGCGTTGAAGTGGAACCTCTTCGTCACCTGGTGTTCTTCTTGCCAAGAAGACCCCTGGAAATGCCCGATCGGGTCCTTGCTCTCATTCCTCCAAGAAGGGTTGGAATGAAGGCTGTCTCCTTCCACCCTCAAGGTTTATGTGGCCGCTATATCAGCCTACCACGACCTTGTGGAGACGAAAAAGGTAAGTCAGCACGACCTGGTCATCAGGTTCCTGAGGGGAGCGAGGAGACTGAATCCTCCTCGCGCTCCCCTCGTACCCTCTTGGGACCTCTCAGTAGTTTTAAGTGCTCTGCAGAGGGCTCCCTTCGAGCCATTGCGGTCAGTCGAGCTTAAGTTCCTGTCTATGAAGACAGCGCTCCTGATCGCGTTGGCCTCCATCAAGAGGGTAGGGGACCTGCAGGCATTTTCGATTGACGAAGCGTGCCTGGAATTCGGGCCGGCCAACTCCCACGTGATCCTGAGACCCCGGCCTGGATATGTGCCCAAGGTTCCCACCACTCCATTCAGGGACCAGGTGGTGAGCCTGCAAGCGCTGCCCAGCCTTGGCACTGCTCTGTCCAGTACGCGCCCTCCGTGCTTACGTAGACAGAACGCAGTGTTTCAGGACCTCAGACCAGCTCTTTGTCTGTTATGGTGGGAAGCTGAAGGGAAAGGCTCTCTCCAAGCAAAGTTTGTCTCACTGGATAGTGGACGCCATTGTCTTGGCTTACCAGACGCAGGGGTGTCCATGCCCCCTAGGGGTCAGGGTGCACTCCACCCGGAGTGTGGCCTCCTCTTGGGCTTTAGCGCATGGCGCCTCGCTAACAGACATCTGCAGAGCTGCAGGCTGGGCGACACCCAACACATTCGCCAGATTCTGTAATCTCCGAGTGGAACCAGTGTCCTCTCATGTAATCGCCTCTACTAGTGGCCGGTAATGGACTAGGCTCAGGTGTCTTCGCTTGCTCGCCATTCCACTCCACGGACTGGATACGTGCGATATTTTCCTCAGGTAGTTTCCCTGAAGCCCTGAGTTCCTCCAGCACTGTCGATGCCGACACCAGTGCGTCTGCCCACTCGGCCAGGCCCTCGTGTTAGGCTAGGTGCCACCGTGTGCATGGTTCCCCCCATGGGCGACCCCCACATGTGTATTTCCACTGTAAGCCTCTCCGAGCATGTGTATTTCCCTCGGCAAGCCTTGCCTCCCTTGGGGGTAAAATTCTTCCACCTTCGGCTGGTTACCCCAGAGTTCTTCCATATGCAGCCCCTCGCGGGTCATATGTGTATCCTTAAGTCCTCCCTACGGTTAGGCACTTGGCGCATACTTCCACCTGGAATATGCTTCCCAGTGTACCTTGGTTTTCCTGTGTTAAGTGGGAGTCCTTCGTCTGTACTAGCTTACGACAGGGAGCTCACGCTTACGCAGGGCACTGGAGGACAGCCGAGTGGCGTGATTACATTGGGACCCCCATTCGTCAGTCACTGACGTTACTCGGAGTGACTGAACGAAAGGGAACGTCTCGGTTACATATGTAACCCTCGTTTCCTGAGGAGGGAACGGAGACGTAACGTCCCTCTGCCACTTCCGCTGTACCGCTGGAACGGCCGAGAGTTCAGTCTTGGCTCCTCAGCAGGTAAACATAATGCGATGTTGCCAGCGTACTTCCTTATATACCCACGCTGTGGGGCGGAGTCACGCTATGCAAATTCCGCATGCCCATGGCATTGGCACTAGCACTGGGCATTTTCTAGATCTCGAAGATGATAGGCTTCTAGGTGAAACCCCCATTCGTCAGTCACTGACGTTACGTCTCCGTTCCCTCCTCAGGGAACAAGGGTTACATACGTAACCGAGACATTTTTCTCTACTTTCATGTTGGCCACAATTGTTGACACCCAATTATTGCAACCTCCTTTTGCCAAGATAACAGCTCTGAGTCCTCTCCTATAACGCCTGATGAGTTTGGAGAACACCTGACAAGAGATCAGAGACCATTCCTCCATACAGAATCTCTCCAGATCCTTCAGATTCCCAGCTCTTCTCTTCAGTTCACCCCACTCATTTTCTATAGGGTTCAGGTCAGGGGACTGGGATGGTCATGGCAGAAGCTTCATTTTGTGTTCAGTGACACATTTGTGTGTTGATTTTGATGTTTGTTTTGGATCGTTGTCATGATGGAAGATCCAACCACGGCCCATTATAAGATTTCTAGCAGAGGCCGTCAGGTTTTGATTTTTATCTGTTGGTATTTGCTAGAATCCATGATACCATCTGTCTGAACAAGATGTCCAGGACCTCCAGCAAAAAATAGGTCCACAACATTAAAGATCCAGTGGTATATTTAACCGTGGACATGGGGGACTTTTTATCCCTGTTTGCACCAAACCCATCTGGTGTGTTTGCTGCCAAAAAGCTTTTTTTGTTTCTTCTGACCACAGAACCAACTGAATATACTGGAGTTTGTTTTTGGATGAGCGAGGAGGATTTTTCCTGAAACCCTCCCAAAACAACATGTGGTGATGTAGGTGCTGTTTGATATTTTTTTAGTCTTTCTGACCCCAAGACTCAACTAATCTCTGCAATTCTCCATCTGTGATCCTTGGAGAGTCTTTGTCCACTCAAACTCTCCTCCTCGCCGTGCATTAGGACGATATAGACACACGTCCTCTTTCAGGCAGATTCGTAACATCTTTAGTTGATTGGAACTTCTTAATTATTGCCCTGATGGTGGAAATGGGAATTTTCAATGCTATTTGCTATTTTCCTACAGCCACTTTCTATTTTGTGAAGCTCAACAATCTTTTGCTCCACATCAGAACTATATTCTTTGGTTTCACTCATTGTGATGAATGATTAAGGGAATTTGGCCTTTGTGTTTCCTCATATTTATACTCCAGTCATGGCTGGACAATTTCATGCAAAAAAATTAAATAAATAAATATGAATGGGAATATACTTCAGAGATATTTCACTCATAAGAATTTCTAGGGGTGCCAATAATTGTGGCCAACATGCATTGGAGAAAAACATTTATTTCATAATGTGAGTTTCCCCCACTTTCAATTGTTTTACTTCAACAAAAGGTTAGAATTTCATGATTTGTTTGAATGAAAGATCAAAAGGATAAACAATGCAGATTTATTTTCACAGCCGCCTTTGCTCATATTTACCAATGGTGCCAATATTAGTGGAGGGCACTGTAAATGCTATTTTATATATATATATATATAAACCTATTTAAAGAAGTAAATGTGTAAAGTTTAACACATAAAGGAATTATTTAAAGTATTAAATAATGTTTAATCTCATGATTTCAATGAGTGTTTAAAAAATGAATGAAACAAAAATGGTTCAAAATTCAGTAAATTGTAACTTTGTATTTTCTACTATTTTGCATCAACCGTGAATCAAATAGCTATATAGATGAATGGATGAATTTGCAGGTTGTCATGAAATGCCATAGATGGCCACTTTCTGTCTAGATGTTTTTTGCTCCTTAAAGAATTGCTGACTATGAAATTATTATAGACATTTATTCAAAGACTTACTCTGGTCTCAATCATCCAGTGGGAAGTAAATATGAACAGAATTCACAGGACATGGTAAAACCATGAGGATTAGACTTGAAGTTTAAATACACATTTTCATAAATAGAACCTTCTTTATCATTATTATTACATCAGGTAGAGAAGTATTCTGTATGATAACAGATTTACTATAACCGCCAGAGTAATATTTCAAACATTGTCCATGAATTCATGGTTATTTCTCAAAGTACTTCCACTCATAAATCAGAATAGGAAGAAATGAACGCTGACCTATTTCCAGCCTCATAGAGAATGAACGTCATTCCATGACAGTCATTCCAGACCAGGAATTCCATTCATTTTCCCCATAGGGGTTTTAAAAACAGGCTTCGTTCAAGCATTATAAACCATGAAAGCCAACCAGCTATGAGATGAATCACAACATTACAAACTTTTATTTACAGCAAACAAAACAAAAAAGCATTTGAAAATAGGTTAAAAAGGTACAAGACAGCATACTTAACAGCTTTAATGAGACAAAGAACTACAATCCCATGAAACACTGCGAATGACAATCGAATTCAAAATGATGGAGCGTTTCGTGGCAGTGGGCGTTCCCTCCAGAGCTCTTTTGGAGTGATTTGCTCCATGCGACTCTCTGATTGGTGGAATTTTCTGTACAGCATCATTGGTAATGTATATTTTTTCACCACAAATTCAGCTGTTAAACATGATTATTTTAAAAATAAGTTGAAATAATGCAAATGGATGGCTTCAACAAAAGCATACACCATCACTTAACAACCTCTTTGCTTACATTTATAAAATATTACCGTTAAAAATATTTTTCCCTGTGGAGAAAATTAATGTTTCTTTAACTTCCGGAACTGGAAGTTATCGTTGGAATCACTTTCTGATGAGAGTCCAATCAGAGTCCATTGAATTTAAAGAGCATGAACAGTTAAAGCGCCAGATGACATAACTGCAGCACATGCATATAAGAAACTAATATATTTATCCTTCTTGGTTTGAATGGCCTTTACACTTTATTTAAAGTCCCCATAAAATCAAAATTTAAGTTTTTTGGCTTTTAGTATGAATATGTTACTGTTATCTATAAGCTAGTGTGCTCCAAAACAATGACAAATTTCACATTTAGAAGATATAAGCATTTAAAACTTAGTCTCTCATTTCCACCAATGTGGATCAATGATTTTGATGACATCACTCTGCGCTTCAGCTTCTCATTAGATTTTCTGTCCAATCAAACGCTCTCTAGAATCTGAAGCCCCTACATTATAAATAGACGCTGAAGCTGTGGATTTTCTACACGGTGAGTGGCACATAGTGCACTATATAGAGGATAGGGAACGATCAGACAGTGTACTATATAGGGGATAGGGAACGATCCAGTGTACTATATAGGGGATAGGGAACGATCAGACAGTGTACTATATAGGGGATAGGGAACGATTCAGACAGTGTACTATATAGGGGATAGGGAACGATCAGAGAGTGCACTATATAGGGGATAGGGAACGATTCAGACAGTATACTATATAGGGGATAGGGAATGATCAGACAGTGCACTATATAGAAGATAGGGAACGATCAGACAGTGTACTATATGGGGATAGGGAACGATTCAGACAGTGTACTATATAGGGGATAGGGAACGATCAGAGAGTGCACTATATAGGGGATAGGGAACGATTCAGACAGTGTACTATATAGGGGATAGGGAACGATCAGACAGTGCACTATATAGGGGATAGGGAACGATCAGAGAGTGCACTATATAAGGGAAAGGGAACGATCAGACAGTGCACTATATAGGGGATAGGGAACGATCAGACAGTGCACTATATAGGGGATAGGGAACGATTCAGACAGTGCACTATATAGGGGATAGGGAACGATCAGACAGTGCACTATATAGGGGATAGGGAATGATTCAGCCAGTGTACTATATAGGGGATAGGGAACGATCAGAGAGTGCACTATATAGGGGATAGGGAACGATCAGAGAGTGCACTATATAAGGGAAAGGGAACAATCAGACAGTGCACTATATAGGGGATAGGGAACGATCAGACAGTGCACTATATAGGGGATAGGGAACGATCAGACAGTGCACTATATAGGGGATAGGGAATGATTCAGCCAGTGTACTATATAGGGGATAGGGAACGATCAGACAGTGCACTATATAGGGGATAGGGAACGATCAGAGAGTGCACTATATAAGGGAAAGGGAACAATCAGACAGTGCACTATATAGGGGATAGGGAACGATCAGACAGTGCACTATATAGGGGATAGGGAACGATTCAGACAGTGCACTATATAGGGGATAGGGAACGATTCAGACAATGCACTATATAGGGGATAGGGAACGATTCAGACAGTGTACTATATAGGGGATAGGGAACGATCAGACAGTGCACTATATATGGGGATAGGGAACGATTCAGACAGTGCACTATATAGGGGATAGGGAACGCTCAGACAGTGCACTATATACGGGATAGGGAATGCATAAACAGTGCACTATATAGGGGATAGGGAACGATCAGACAGTGCACTATATAGGGGATAGGGAACGATTCAGAAAGTTAACTATAAAGGGGATAGGGAACGATCAGACAGTGCACTATATAGGGGATAGGGAACGATTCAGACAGTGCACTATATAGGGGATAGGGAACGATTTAGAAGTGTACTATATAGGGGATAGGGAACGATCAGACAGTGCACTATATAGGGGATAGGGAACGATTCAGAAAGTGTACTATATAGGGGATAGGAAACAATCAGACAGTGCACTATATAGGGGATAGGGAACGATCAGAGCGATCGGACCCGTTTGAATTTTGCACAGAATGCTGTATTTTAAAGCGATATGGAGGAGATTAGGAGGAGAAACGGTTAGAGATTAGGAGGAAACTGCGGCTTTATCGAGCTCAACGGCTCTGGCCGAGCTGTGTGATATAAACTAAAAGCTATTGGCTATTTTAAAAAAAGGAGAGGAGCTGTTTGATATGTCCCGACCTGTCTTCCTGTTTCAGTGGAAATTACATCAACACATTGAATAATGTGTTAAAAAACACTTCAGTTGGCCTTTAAATAATTCATTTTAATTAACACCATTGTATCATGTTTCTCGTTCAAACACAATTACCATGGATGAAACCAGTACCATCTTCTGGTTGCCAACACCTAACATGTGTAAAGCTATTTTTTATCTCTTTGGCTGAATTTGATTCAATCATGGAAACATGTAGGAGGATGAACTAAACTGAATTGATTAAACTCAACTAAATGCAAATAACTTGATTCAATGAGGTTCATCCTCAAGTATTTGAGTAGCGATTTCCATCATGTGAAACCACTGTCCATGATTGAATCAAGTTTAGCCAAAGATTTTTTCTTTTGAGTGTAAATTGAATAAAGACTTACATGTTTTGTCTGCTCTTCACTCAGAGGTATCTTATGGATTTAGAAAACTTTAAAAAAAGGCCAAACTTGAAGTTCGAAAGACTTAGCCTCATTCATTATAATAGCATATGTAATGGACGTAGGCCAGTAAGAGCTGTGCGTGTAAACCTCACTCCCCTGGCCTGAAGAGACTCGCTAGCAGCTGCGGTCTTTAGCGTCCTTGTTAGCGTGCCCGTCTCCCACGCCGGAGACCACAGTTTGAATCCGGAGCGGGTCGAGTAGGACCGGTTACATTTGGTGCCGTGACCCGGGTGGGAGTGAGGTTTGGGGGGGTGAGTGTAACGTAGGCCAATAAGAGCTGTGTGTGTAAACCTCACTCCCCTGTCCCTTAAGAGGTGCGCTAGCGACTGACACTAAAGGATGCGGTCTTTAGCGTCCTTGTTAGCATGCCTGCCTCCCATGCCAGAGATCCCTGTTCGAATCCGGGTCGAGTGGGACCGGTTACATTTGGTGCCGTTGACCCGGGGGTGAGTGTAACCGACGTGTAAACTTCACTCCCCTGGCCCCTAAGAGGCGTGCTAGCGACTGATGCTAGTGGCTGCGGTCTTTAGCGTCCTTGTTAGCGTGCCCACCTCCCACACTGGATCCCAATGCGAATCCCACTCATTGCGGGTCGAGTAAGACGCGTTCCATTTGCTGCCGTGACCCAGATGGGAGTGAGGTTTGGTGGGGGGGGGGGGGGGGGCAGTAAGAGTGTAATGGACGTAGGCCAGTAAGAGCTGTGTGTGTAAACCTCACTCCCCTGGCCTCAAAAGCTGCGTTAGCGACTGACGCTAGTGGTTGCGGTCTTTAGCGTTGTTGTTAGCGCGGCCGACTCCCAAGCTGGAAAGCCCCGTTCGAATCCCTCTCCGAGCGGGTCGAGTAGGACCGGTTACACATGGAAAAGAGCATACTTTGATTCAAAAAGTTTTCTTCATGTTCCATAGGGATAAAGGTCATACGGGATTGGAATGACATGTGTAAGGGTCAATAAATGATGACAGAACTTTCATTTTTGGAGGAACTATCCAATTCTAGGCTCGTGACCGCAACGTAGGCCAAGGTCAGTAGGAGTATGTGCGCCACAACGCCAGTCGGCCAAAGGGAGTTATACATCTCCGACTACGCTCGCCTGTCAGGTGACATTTTTGGGCGAAGTCGTGTTTATGCTCTTAGTTTGCGCTGCTGAGTGTCTGATCTCTTGCCCACACACTGTTTTGAGAAGATTTACACAACTTGTAGGAGTTAACCTCGGTTAGCCCCACTGTTGATCACAAAATGACCCCTGTCCCACAAACACATTCTTACAAATACATGTACCCATGAACTCTTGTACTCTACTATGTTATGACCAGAGCAGCTGCGGCAAACATGCAGCACGTACTTCATGGATGGGGGGCTTTAAAGACCACGACACACAAGCAAACCACTGTATTTTAGCATGACTGGTGAAAGAACCGAATTTTGGTTTGATAAGAATAAATGTAGACTTTTAAAGGGCTTACGCTGAATTACATTCAATGGGCTCACACTGACTGGATTACATAATTATTACAGTTTTGAAATTCTTCTGTGTGGAAAAGACCATATTTTCTTAATACCAGGTGTTAGGTAGGAACACAAACTACCATGTGTATGTACACTTACAGATGACACAAAGTATCCTGTTGGTCACGCTATTCAAACGTCATTTCGCTGCCATGACTACAGCTTGTATATTGTACAAACATTACGATAAGTTACGATGATTGTTATGGTCAAGAACATAAACATAATGGAGTATGTTCCAGGAAGAAGTGGGTCAAGGCTGTGAGTGGGCATTTGTGTATTTAGCATATGTTTTTTTACAGTGTACATCGCGCACACACGCACGTTTGGGTTTGTACAGAATGTTCATTAGCACAAGACTCACACATTCCAGAGGTCTATAAAACAAAACTGGGGTTAAACATAGTTATAAGATCCTTGTGCATGAGAATTTTGCTTTGTATTGTATTTGTGTTTTGCAGTGTTTTTAATAGTGTACTAGATAAAAAAAGATCTAGGTGTATAAATGAGGCATACGCATTCAAAGTGTGCATGGCATTTTTAACTTGATTGATAAATGTCATATACTGTATATTTATTTTTTTCTTAACTGAAAAGGCATTCAAATAAAATGCAAAAGTCTTGATATCTGTCTGGATGGCCATGTGTATATGCTAAATATAAGCAGACAGTTATGAATAGTTAAGATATCAATTCATGAGTATTTTAGGAAGGAAATGGAGTGGGGAATAAAACTTGCATTTAATCGTACACTATTGAGGTTTATAGTGAGAGCTTTGGCCAGGATCTGGCATACATGAGGTTATTATACATGAGCCTTGTGGGCTGGAAATCCAAAGGTTAAAACCCTAGAAGAGGTTGTAATCACCTGTATAACCAACTGGAGTAGTTCATATAATGCTGTATTTTGAATAACGAAATGGATATAGCAGTCGGTATTATTGTATGAACTTTTAAGTAAGCCATACATAGTGGTCATAGTATAAAATTATACAACATTTAGTTCCAAATCTAACATTTGAGTGGCATTTTTTTGAGAATTTTCACTGTTTGTATCACTCCGCTTGTCTGAGTATTAGTTGCATTTTTCAATAGCTATGTTTCATCCAAAGTTCAAATTTAACTTGGAATTAACTTGGAAAATTGGAATATCGCATAATACATTTGTGAATGAAGCACCATTTCCATCCAGTGAGTCGAAGAGAACAAAATCGCCACCTCCTGATAAACTTGCGTTAAATATCACTAAGAAAAGTAGGAGAAGCCACTGTATATAATAATTTTTGTATATAATAAATTACTTGCTTCTGAGAGCATGCAGACGAAACGCAATAAAAGTGCTATTCGGAGGCAGATGGTGTAATGCCGGGTTGGTGATGGTGTAATAATGTATTCAGAACGCAGTCATGTAAAGACACGATTTTAGCCCAATTTTGGCATGATCCGTTTGACGTAGGGTGTCGTGGGGATTCGTAAACGACAATGGCCGTCGGGATGCAAGAATCGCTCGTTTTATCTCGTATAGTGTGTCATAGTGGACGACAACCGGCGTTGCGTCTGCGATGCTTCACGAGGTCATGACAGAAAGACTGGCATGTTTAATTTTTTTCCGGTCTTCCACGACAGGTTCCGTCACATTTGTTACATTGACCAGCAGGAGTACAGAAGCTCCGTACACAGCTTTCAAAAACCCCCGTTTCCACCGAAATTACCCGGAACAATTTGTCCCAGGAACTTTTTTCCCCCAGACCTGTTTCTGTCTGTGTTTCCATCGCGGTCTAAAGTACCGTGAAAATTAGTCCGGTGACATATGACTGCACGCGACTTTCCAGAGCCCACTGGATTTCGTCCTCCGCATATAAGCTTAATAAAGCCTGAACCTTGTTGTTGGTCCATCGGTTGTATTTTTTAAACTCCATTGTTGATTCGAATAGCTAACAACTCTTACGGCACGCACTGCAACAGACTTTTAAAAATAGTGGTTGAAATAAAATGCTGCGTGAACTCAACCAATCAGCATGTTCAGCGCCGAAGACCCACTTCCGAAAGTTTCTGAACTTTGAAAGGTACTACCTCACAAGCAGGATCATTTTTGAGGGGAAAATATTTACCCGGAACTTCATTTAGACCCTGGTTACTGCGGTCTAAACACACCGAGTACCACCCCAAAGTCACTGGGGAAATTTCCTGCGGTGGAAACACGGCTAAATATGCCGAAATAAAAGAGACAATAGTATTGGTGCACTGAAGATTCATGGAGCTATGGCAGTACTCCTGCCTTTATGATGTTTCCTCGAGGGACTACCACGACAGAGTGAAAAAAGATTACTGCTGGCGAACGATAGCGGAGGCGCTTCAGCAACCCGGTGAGTATATTTATTTTTACTACTGGCTAAAAATAAAAATAAAAAACTATATTTTACCTCAAGTCTCTTTGGAGGATTTCATACCGTCCTCTTTGTGCAATCTAGGAACGTGTCAACTGTCAGGTTTTCTTTCTTTTTGGGGCTTTTCTGACGACAAGACATCCAGTGCAAAACACGGTAGCCATTGTTTGTTTACGCTCAACACCTGTCAGTCGATAGTTCCGCCTTCTCGATGACATCACACACGTCGTTAAAGACGGCAAGCGATAATTGGTCCGGAAGCAACGTGTAAGTTTTTTTTTTTCACTACACGTCAAAATCGCATAATCTGACACAGTGACTATCGTAACAGACAAAAATATTGTGTCCGGCATAAGACAGTTCTGGGAGGAAATTATACCGAACCACTTTGATGAAAGATTTTGCTCAGGCAGAACATCTGAAATGCTGTGCAAAAAGATAGTTCAGCTGGTTAGTCCAGTTATGTCGTCCCATCGCGCAGTCACATGATTTTTTTGATGCGCATCAAGCAATTTATTCGGTAAATGTGTTTCCATAGTAGTTTATGCTCATGTTTTCTCAAACGAGTACATACGTTTTTTTTATGCGCATTTTTAAAATTTACACGCATCTTGGCGTTTCCATTCAGCTGTTTAATGCGATATCCCAAAATGCGCATACAAATAGGTGGATGGAAACATAGCTGATGTCTTGTTCTGTAGGCTACATCGTTGCACTAGTAGGTGGCGACAAGTGAGTCATTTGAATTATTCACTCAACTGTTTTTTTTAAAACAGATTCATTCAGTGAACAAAACAAATGACTGTTAGTCTGAGTTAGTCATTAAATCATTCATTAAACCAGTTCAATGAAAACACTGATTCATTCAGGAACAAAGCGTCGCTACTGTGTGTTGCTGGGAGACTCAATGGCTGATTGAGCTTTGACTTTGGAACCATCTCATTTGGTGGCACAAAAATAGACAAACTATTGTGTCTAAAATGTAAGTTACTCAATACATGCATCCCAATTCACGTACTTATGCACTATTCTATGACATTTTTAAGGCCCTGTTTACACTAGTGCATTTTAGTTTTAAAACACATAACTTTTGCTACGGTTACGCCTGTCGTCTACACTACTCCGGCGTTTTCGAACCTCGAAAACGGTTACTTTTGATAACGCTGCAGACCCCATTTTAGTTTGAAAACTCCGGGGTCGCGTTTCAGTGTAAATGGACCAAAACGGACACTTTTGAAAACGATGGCGTGGCTGCCCACATTACGCTACCGGAACACGACAATATCAGACAAGGGTTGCGTTTCCTAAAAGCACTGTACACCTAAGTTGATTGTAGAGACTGTTGGTGGCTGTTGTGACAATGCTTTTGGGAAACGCAGCCCAGAGCCATCTCTCTCAACGGCTCTGTAACATACCAGCCTCGACGACCGTGTAAACAATAACACGGAGACGGAACTGCATGCTTTGCTGACTTTGTGGTCCTTTTTAGCAGGCGTTGTGCAGTTAAACGCTGTATTTCATAATACTGCAGCTGCCTACATGCGCAAGAGGCATAAACGCTCATAACATGCGTTTTCAGTCGTGCGGTATAGACAGAAATTGTTTCTGAAACGCAATGGAAAGGAGTAGTAGAGGAGGATTGTTTTTAAATGTTTTAAACAGTGTTTTAAAATGAAAACTCACTAGTGTAAATGGAGCCTAAGTATAAATAGTGCAAGTAGTGTCAAACTGGAAATTCCAAAAAGAAAAAATGCACTTTAAATACCCGGATGATGCACTAAATTAACGAAAAAACAAAGTGTGGAATGTTGGACACTTCACGCACTCAACTGTCACAACTTTAATTATGTAAACGAGGGGAAGGGGAATCAGATTCTGGTGTTGAATGACAAAATAACCTTATAAATTCATGCACTACTACAAGGATGAATACATACTGCATAAGTACATAGTGTGTCATTTGGGACGCAACTAATATTAAATTATTGTTTACTGAACTGTGTAAAAGCAATATCATTTACATTTATGCATTTGGTCGACGCTTTTATCAAATGTGAGTTAGGGTACCATCACAAATTTGACTAAATTTTGCGTACAAAATGTCCATTGTCAATAGCGTAATGATGTATGAAGCACTGCTTCTTAGAAGTCAGTTTCAAACCAAGCGGCTTTTTGTTGGTCACCGCAGGGAATTCATGTTTAAAGGAACACGCCACTATTTTCCTACTATTTTAAATAGGCTAATTTTCCAACTCCCCTAGAGTTAAACAGTTGAGTTTTACCATTTTCGAATCCATTCAGCCGATCTCCGGGTCTGGCGGTAGCACTTTTAGCATAGCTTAGCATAGATCATTAAATCTGATTTGACCATTAGCATCTCGCTCAAAAAAATGACCAAAGAGTTTCGATATTTTTCCTATTTAAAACTTGACTCTTCTGTAGTTACATCGTGTACTAAGACCAACGGAAAATGAAAAGTTGCTATTTTCTAGGCCGAAATGGCTAGGAACTATACTCTCAATGATCTATGCTAAGCTATGCTAAAAGTGCTACCGCCAGACCCGGAGATTGGCTGAATGGATTTGAAAACGGTAAATCTCAACTGTTTAACTCTAGGGGAGTTGGAAAATTAGCCTATTTTCAAAAATAGTGGCATGTTCCTTTAAACATGAGCAAAATATTTTTTCGCCCTAGTGCGGAACTCCTGATTATGCAGATTCCTATTAGAATAACTGTATTTCGCAGAGCAATGGTAAATCTGACCACACCTTTATATTGCGTTCAAGTTATACATTTTATTAGTTCATGCAGGGTCGAACCCATGACCTTGCCGTTGCTAGTGCCATGCTCTAAAGGAGTGCACACTCTCACAATCACATTGTTGGTTTAAATATCATGTAAAAAAGGGCTGCCTTAAATTTTTAAGTACAATCAACTTGGATGTTTATGTCATTTCAATTTAAATTACATTAAACTGACTTAAAAATTTGTTGAATCATGAGTTGTATAAAAAAGTTGAAAATTGCTTGACTTATTTTGATGAGTTAAAGCAATGTAAAAACATATGTTGTCTTAACTTAATGATCATATTTTTTTTTTTTTACAGTGAGTGCTCCTGCTATTATGATACTGCTATTTTACCATATGACATCTTAGAATCGGTATTTCCAAATGGCTGTGTAGAGTAACACTAACATGTAACAATGAAGCATCCTAGGAAACTATTTAGGCCACGGTGACAACCTTCAGCAACGTTTGACTCCTATGTTGCTCTGTTCCTACAAATAGCTGAGTTGGAAATTGCCTTTCCTATCCAGCGGGACAATTCACTTGGGTTTCCTCAACATCTGGGCAGAAAGAGTTTGTATGGGGCCGATCTAGTTTGCCACTGTAATGAATCTCCTCCACCATGGGGTGAGAAAATGTGAGGAGCAATTAAACTCAACAGATGCAGCAGGACTTTTTGAGGAATGGGGATTTCATTGTTGTGGCTTGAGTTTTGGAAGCAAACTCGAGAGCGACCAGCAGCTGTGCTTCAGGAGAGGCTGGGGGTGGATGGGCGGTTGGATTTTCTCCCTCCCGTCCCCACTCAGTAATTACTCTGGTGATTTATAATGTCCAGAAGACAAATGCAATGTCAGCTGAGACGTTCCCCCAACCGATGCCCTAAACATACAATTTCACACTACATTACCGACCCTCTCCAAGGGCAGCGGGATTTAATTGCCGCATATCCAAGGCCAAAAGTGCTGTGTCACTTGTTTCTTCACACAGTTCAAGTTTTCAGTGTTGGACAACTTCTTTCGACACTTTGAGAGCTGATGGGGGATGAAATCAGAGACCGTAATTCATCTGCACAATAATCTACACATAATTCTTGGAATAGCACAAGAACATAGCTGGATCTTCCAAACCCGTCCTTATGACCCTTTCTATTGTGCACTAAACTAACAAACTACAACAATTATAAACTTTCAAGTGGGGTATATTAATAAAAACAATATCTGATGTTCCTCTAAATCCATGGCTTAGTCTTTACACACTCTAAAAATTCTTATTTTTTCTACGCAAATCCTGGGTTGAGCCTTTTGGGTCATTTTTTGTGGTTATTTTTCCATATTTGGGTAGTTTTTGTGTTACACAGATCCTGGGTCAGACGTAACAACCCAGTGTTTGGGTAGTTTTTGTGTTATTCAGATCCTGGGTCAGACGTAACAACCCAGTGTTTGGGTAGTTTTTGTGTTACCCAGATCCTGGGTCAGACGTAACAACCCAGTGTTTGGGTAGTTTTTGTGTTACACAGATCCTGAGTCAGACGTAACAACCCAGTGTTTGGGTAGTTTTTGTGTTACCCAGATCCTGGGTCAGACGTAACAACCCAGTGTTTGTGTAGTTTTTGTGTTACCCAGATCCTGGGTCAGACGTAACAACCCAGTGTTTGTGTAGTTTTTGTGTTACCCAGATCCTGGGTCAGACGTAACAACCCAGTGTTTGTGTAGTTTTTGTGTTACCCAGATCCTGGGTCAGACGTATCAACCCAGTGTTTGGGTAGTTTTTGTGTTACCCAGCTCCTGGGTCAGACGTAACAACCCAGTGTTTGGGTTGTTTTTGTGTTACACAGATCCTGGGTCAGACGTAACAACCCAGTGTTTGGGTAGTTTTTGTGTTACCCAGATCCTGGGTCAGACGTATCAACCCAGTGTTTGGGTAGTTTTTGTGTTACCCAGCTCCTGGGTCAGACGTATCAACCCAGTGTTTGGGTTGTTTTTGTGTTACACAGATCCTGGGTCAGACGTAACAACCCAGTGTTTGGGTAGTTTTTGTGTTATCCAGATCCTGAGTCAGACGTAACAACCCAGTGTTTGGGTAGTTTTTGTGTTACCCAGATCCTGGGTCAGACGTAACAACCCAGTGTTTGTGTAGTTTTTGTGTTACCCAGATCCTGGGTCAGACGTAACAACCCAGTGTTTGTGTAGTTTTTGTGTTACCCAGATCCTGGGTCAGACGTAACAACCCAGTGTTTGTGTAGTTTTTGTGTTACCCAGATCCTGGGTCAGACGTATCAACCCAGTGTTTGGGTAGTTTTTGTGTTACCCAGCTCCTGGGTCAGACGTAACAACCCAGTGTTTGGGTTGTTTTTGTGTTACACAGATCCTGGGTCAGACGTAACAACCCAGTGTTTGGGTAGTTTTTGTGTTACCCAGATCCTGGGTCAGACGTATCAACCCAGTGTTTGGGTAGTTTTTGTGTTACCCAGCTCCTGGGTCAGACGTATCAACCCAGTGTTTGGGTTGTTTTTGTGTTACACAGATCCTGGGTCAGACGTAACAACCCAGTGTTTGGGTAGTTTTTGTGTTACCCAGATCCTGGGTCAGACGTAACAACCCAGTGTTTGGGTAGTTTTTGTGTTACCCAGATCCTGGGTCAGACGTATCAACCCAGTGTTTGGGTAGTTTTTGTGTTACCCAGCTCCTGGGTCAGACGTAACAACCCAGTGTTTGGGTTGTTTTTGTGTTACACAGATCCTGGGTCAGGCATAACAACCTAGGGGTTGAGTTATTTAACGCGGGTAAAATTAACCCAACATGTGTTCTGTCCTATATTTACCCAGCCCTTGGGTTGAAAACAACCCAAATTGGGATGTTTTTAAACCCTTTTTTTTTTTTTTTTAGAGTGCAAAGCAATTTAAGTAACTATTGCACAAAAAAGAGAGAATTTTCTTGTTGTTTACTTAGCAACTCATATTGTTATAAATCCTGCTAGGTGACATTTTTGATAAATATCCTAAACACTCTTTTCCATGCAATGAATGTGAAAGAGAACCATTAAAGCATACACCAATGATGATGCTTGGTTATTAAACAAATGCTGTTTTGCATCAATGATGTTGTCAGTGAATAATAAAGTAAATTTTGGTTTGTTTATTGTATGGCTTCATAAGGCATGAAATAAAGCACATGGGTTATATAGAACATTTTTATAGTGCTTTCTTCAGTTTCCAATCATTTTTATTGTATAGAACATAAATCAGCCAGAATATGCTTGAAAAAACCCTATCGTGTTCCATAGAAATATAAGAGCGAATAAATGATTTTTTTCATTCATTTGTTTTATTTTTTGAACAACATCAAACAGTAAAAACACACCCCCTACTGGCCTTACTCTTTGCAAAAATGTAAAGGTGAACACGGGTTGTTTGAAAGGTTGGTATTCTCCTCTATGAGCTTGCAGAAAGCTCAGCACAGTCCAGCTCAATTCCCATTGTGGCTTTCAAATGAGAACAGCATCAGGTTTCATCAGATGGGGAGGAACAGCAAAGCATCTTAATAGGCATGAATGAACGCTAGGTTCAGGACAGAGTCGGCAGTAACACTGCCAAGATCAGCACTAGAAATATGAGCTTGCACCTGGGCTATTATAGTAAACATTTCGCTATCAAGCACAGTGATTAAGCAGTCTGTGGATGTGACATTACCAACAACATAGTGTACAGCCCATTATAATCGAGCATATTTACAACCCAACCTTCTATAGAGTGCAACAGTCGAGTTCTGGAAGTAAAAACGTTTTTTTTTTTCTTTTTTTTTATAAAGATAACTTATAAACCTTTAGACAGACGTACTGGGAGTTCTGGGGTTGTTAAGTCAAGTCACCAATTATTTTATAGAGCTTTATACAGATTGTTTCAAAGCAGCTTTACAGTGATCAACAGAAAAATAATGATTCAGTGATGCAAACAGAGTTCAATTCGGCTTTAAAGCAGCTCTCAAAAGAAAAAAAAAGTCTCATTGTTCAGCTGAAGTCAGTTTAGTGTTTGATTCTGAAATGAGTTCAATGGTCAAAATATCACTGAAATCTCACTTGTTATTCTCTATGAATTAAAAAAGAGGGACAAAACCTTTTTGCATGTTTTTAAATGGTTGTGGGTTCCAAATACTATTATTATAATTAATAGTTATGATGATGTTTGGGAGTCAAGGTTAATACAATTCACAAAAAAAAAAACACTATAAAAAATAGTGTACCATTGCAAATAGCAAACAGTTCAAAACGGTATTATATTATTGCAATATTTACTTTAAAAAAGCATTTTACAAAAATAAAACAAAATCAATATAAATGAAACTGAAACAAATATTTAACACTTGTCCTTTCTGAAAATGTATATTATCCATGCCTAATTTTAGGTTCATTTTGAGCACAAAGTGTATGTGCTTTCTGCAGATGTAATTGCTGCATGTGTTATTGTTTAGTTGATCATTTTTATTTTTTAATTCAGTTAATTCAGTGTGTTGGAATTACGGTGTTGTGACAGCGGAACTTTCGTGAACATTTAAAATTGTGAGCAAAACAATCCCACAATCAGGCCTGTTATATTATTATAGATTCAAACTGAATTACTTTAATTTAACATGGTGAGTTGTTATTCTGTGGGTACCTTTAAAAACTGACAACGGCGTCTCTTTTGATAACTGATGATAACAACGCTCTGCTCTGTCCAGGTTATGTTAAGTAGCTAAAGTAACCCCCTCTGGTGGTGAAAATAATCACTACAGGATCACTGTGAAACGTGGACATTTCCGGGGACCGTTACAGTCAGAGACAGGACACTTAAAACCGGGACTGCCCCCGGAAAACGGGGACGTCTGGTCACCTTAGTGTTGATTCAGTTCCATTAAAAAGATCAGCAATTATTGAGTTCTATTCATCTATAAAGCAGCTCTGCTGAAAACAGTTCAGTTCAGTTCTCATCCAATAGTCTCGGTACAGTTAAATCAATAATATTGTTGAATATTAAAGGGTTAGTTCACCCAAAAATGAAATTCTGTCATTATTTACACACCCTCATGTCGTTCCAAACCGACGAGAATACTACGCAAAAAAACAAACAAAAATAACGACTTTATTCAACAATGTCTTCTCTTCCCTGTTACTCTCTTACGCTATTCACATTGTTGGGATATTCACACAGTGCAGCGCTTCTGAGTTCTACGGCAGAACGCCGGCTCACTATTGGCCGAGCACGATCCCACAATCACATGCTTGCGTTGTGGTGCTTACGTGAATCGCGTAGGAGACTAGCACGGGAAAGAAGAGATTCTTCAATAAAGTTGCGCACAAAAAGTATTCTCGTCACTTCATAACATTATGGTTTAACCACTGTAGTCATATGGACTATTTTAACGATGTCTTTACTACCTTTCTGGGCCTTGAAAGTGTTAATGACATTGCGGTCTATGGAGGGGTCAGAGAGCTCTTTGATTTCATCAAAAATATCTTCATTTGTGTTCCGAAAATGAACGAAGGTCTTAAGGGTTTGGAACGACATGAGGGAGAGTGATTAATGACAGAATTTTCATTTTTGGGTGAACTATCCCTTTAAGTGTCCCAACTAAGCAAGCCAGTGGTGACAAATGGCAAGGAACCCAAACTCCATCAGGTGACAGAATGGAGGAAAAAAAACCGTCGGTGAAACCAGGCTCAGTCACTCAGTTCTCCTCTGGCCAACGAACGAAGAGTGCATGATTATGATTGAATGGTAATCAATGGTATATGGCTTTGTTGAAGTCATCAGTGTATTATTTTAACTTATTTTTAAAATAACCATATTTAACAGTTGAAACTACATTACCCATGATGCTGTACAGAAAATTCCACAATCACGCCAAAAGAGCTCTGCAAATCCACTTCAAATTAATAGTTTTGGTTACACTTTATTTTAAGGTGTCTTTGTTACACTGCAATTATACATTTAAATACTGAGTAATATTAAGTAACAACATGTATTTACTATAGGGTTAGGATTAGGGCTTAGGGTTAGTTGCATGTAATAACTTACTGTTATTACTATGGTAAGTACATGTAACAAGGACACTGTAAAATAAAGTGTTACCATAGTTTTATGTCTCCATAGTTTTTAATTTGATTATGTCCTTCGCAATGCTTCATGGAATTGTAGATCTTTCCCTCACTATAGCTGTCTTGTATGATTTTTGAATACTTTTTTTTGCTTTAAAAGGGTTTGTAATGTTGTGATTCACCTTGAAGCTGGTTGGCTTGGTTCATGGGTTATAATTCTGGCTATTTTAGGCTATTTTAAATTCCCTATGGGAAAAAATACTTCCGGGAAAAAAAAAAAAAAAAAAAAATGGACGGGCACTAATGCACTCTTTTAAGAATAACTTCAGCTGCAAGATTTGGATCCACCACCAACAAAGAGCTTCACTGCTGCAACAAGCGGCGAATGTCAGAAGACACGTGACCGCGGCTCTTTAGCAATCCGACCGAGCCTCGGACTGTACAGCACATTCTCAGCGCAGAAGTGCTGAAAGACAGAAACAAGCTGGAGCGGCCGACCTTTGTCCCAAGCCGGGACATGACACCTCTCCAGAGGCTCTTCCATTAGCAAAAAGCTCATGCCATGAGGACGCTGGAGATTCGAACGCAGCCTCGGAGTGGACAAGCTTTTAGCCCCAAATGGTTTCAATCACGTAACACTGTGTCTGCACTCCGTATGGTACAGAACATGGTGAACTCTTGAGGTTGCTCGCTCTAGTTAATGTCCAGATGGAATCATAAAAACGCTGGTGAAGACCTCCTGTCAAAAATGCCATTGCTAAAAGGAGTCCAGCACTGTGTCATTATGTAGCATGCTTCCCACAACAAACCATAACCCCTTGCAATGATTCAGAGGTTTTACAATACCACAAATGATGCAACCAACTTGGCTTTTCTTAAAAAGTTACATTTATTGTACAAACGTTGCGTTGAGTCCCATTAGAATATTGCAAGAAAAAAAGAAAGAAGCATTTCACAAATCCAGATGTGTAAAAAGGATCATTTCAGTCTGGCTTCAGTCCAAACTAAAATGATGTACTTATTTATTTACATTCATTTTAATTTGGACAAATCAGTTTCAGTTGTTCTGTAGTGCTGAAGAGGTCATTTCAATAAACTAAACCAGAACAACTTGCTTTTATGTAACATGCTAAACACACACATATTGTGCAAAACAACCCAATCTAACCACTTAAATTAGAGAAAAATCCATTCATCCATTGTAGCCAGTCACGGAAGGACAACTTTTGGTGATCTCCATGTGAAATAGCAAAAATGTATCCTTGTACCTGGAAAAACACCAAGTATTACATATGTGCAGGAAAAACACACTATTTATTTTTTTCATGTCATGTTTTTTTGTTTCTTAATTCCCTTGACCACAACAATTTCAATATTAAGGCTGCACCTATTCATATTTTTTATTCCATTAACATATGAGATGATATAAATATGGAAGCTTGTTTCCACCACAGAATAAAAAAGGTAATTGTGACTTTTTATCTCACAATTCTGACTTTTTCCTCACAATGAGCTTACATGTCGTAATTCTGACTTTTTTTCTCAGAATAGTGAGATATAAACTCACAATAAAGTTATAAAGAGTTATAAAGTCCAATTCTGAGAAAGATAAAGACTGACTTTTTTCTCAGAATTACGAGTTTATATTCTGAAAAAAAAAATCAGAATTGCGAGATGTAAACTCGCAATTGTGAGGAAAAAAAGTCAGAATTGTGAGATAAAAAGTCACAATTATCTTTTAAAATATTTTATTCTGTGGCGGAAAAGCATCCATATATAAGCTACTTATCACTAAAGGTAACTACACCGATGAGTCAAAACATTATGATCGCCTGCCTTATATGTTGTTGGTCCTCCACGTGCTGCCAATACAGCACTGACCCGCCAAAGCATGACCTCTACAAAAACCCTGAAAGTGTCCTGTAGTATGTGGCACCAAGACGTTAGAAGCAGATCCTTCAAGTCCTATAAGTTGCGAGGTGGAGCCGCCGTGGATCAAACTTGTTTTTCCAGCACATCCCACAGATGCTCGATTGGATTGAGATCTGGGGAATTTGGAGGCCAGAGCAACACCTTGAACTCATCATCATGTTCCTCAAACCGTTCCTGAACAATGTGTGCAGTGTGGCAGGGTGCATTATCCTAATATTTCCACCAGGGAACACCACTGCCATGAAGGGCTGTACCTGGTCTGCAACAATGTTTAGGTAGGTGGTACGTGTCAAATTTGCATCCACATGAATGGCTGGACCCAGGGTTTCCCATCAGAACATTCCCCAGATCATCACACTCCCTCCACTGGCTTGACGTCATCCCACAGTGATCCTTGTGAATCACTTCCCCAGGTAAACGGCACAAATGTACACGGCCGTCCACATGATGTAAAAGAAGACAAGACTCATTGGACCTTCTTCCACTGCTCAAAGGTCCAGTTCCGACGCTCGCGTGTGACGCTAGGCGCATTTGACGGTGGACAGGGGTCAAAATTGGCACTATAGTGATCTATGGCTACGCAGGGCTTAACATTAACCCCCGTCAACCTGCCAAATGCGTGTGTATTTCAGTACTAAATTGAGTTATTTTTTTGCTGCTTATGGCGCTTAAACAGTCAAATACACACAAAATAATGTCAAAATGCCGGTCTTTGTGAGTATTCATGTAAACGCAGTCAGTTCTGTTTTAAGTGAACGTAAGCAGTTTAGAAAGAAAGCGCATGTGTAACAGTATAATGGATCTGTGCGCCAGGTCTTAAAATGACAGCAGCCTAATATTCCTGCTGCCAAATTATGAGATAATATTAAAAATATCTATATGGCAGTTTTTCCCCATGGTATCGATGTCAAAATTGTGGCCAGTGAAAATGCTGAGTGGCTAGTAACCACTAGCCACAGTGACTGGTGAGCAAAAAAGGTCATGTCAAGGCCTGATTGTGTGTTGTGACACATTCCTCCCATAACCATCATTAAACTTTTGTGTGACTTGAGCCACAGTAGACCTTCTGTTGGCTCAGACCAGACGGGATAGCCTTCATTGACCTCGTGAAGCGATGAGCCTTGGCCGCCTAACACCCTGTCGCCGATTTGTGGTTTGTTGGTAAATTCTCAGCACTGCTGACCGAGAGCGACACACAAGCCCCGCCATTTCAGAGACACTCTGATCCAGTCGCCTTGCCATAACAATTAGGCCCTTGTCAAAGTTTCAGATCTTTATTCCTGTCCATTTCTCCTGCATCCAACATGTTCATTGCGAGAACTGATTGTTTGCTCACCATTTAATCTACCTAGAGCTTAATATGTGGCCTTGTTAGGAGATGATCGACGATATTCACTTCGCCTGTGACTGGTCATAATGTTTTGGCTCATCAGTGTATAATTAAATGATTAAATGAATATTCTTAGTAGATAATTATGTTGCAACACTTAGCATGTATTTTACCTCATTGTGTTTTGGCTGCAGTGTTGCTGGTCATTTCCTGTTGTTCAGCATCGAGGGCTGAAATTGATGCACCCTCTTCTTTCTTCTCTGCAGCAAGGAAATCATGAATGGCGTCCTCGATGTGTGGCCTGAAGATATGGTTCAGTTTAGGGTCCACTACCTGAGTAATAATTCGGTCTACCCCCGATTCCAACATCCCGGACCTGTGAGAATAAGCAAATGTTTTTTTCAATAAGCAAATGTTTTCAAGACTCTCTCTTTTCCAGCACTTTAGACACAGTTGCCCCGCGGCGCTTAAAGAAGATTAAAGAAAATAGTCCAACGCTGTGGTACAACGAGCACACCCGGGCCCTTAAAACAGCAGCTAGAAAAATGGAGCGCAGCTGGAAGAAAATAAAACTAGAAGTTTTTCGCAATTCGTGGAAAGATAGCATGATTGCATACAGAAAGGCCGTAAAAACTGCTAGATTTGCTTATTTCTTCGACTCTCTTAGAAGAAAACAAACACAACCCTAGGTATTTACTCAATACAGTGGCTAAATTAACCAAAGATAAAGCTTCAACTTCTGATGTTTGTAAACAGCACAGCAGTAATGACTTTATGAACTTCTTTACTTGTAAGATTGATAATATTAGGAAAAAAATTATAACCATGCAGCCGTCTACTACAGTATCACATCAGACAGTGCATTGTAGTGTCACTGAGGAAAAATTACATTCATTTACTGCTATAGGAGAAGAAGAATTGGCTAAACTCGTTAAATCATCAAAATCAACAACATGTATGCTCGACCCTATACCGACTAAACTACTAAAAGAGATGCTTCCAGAGGTCATAGATCCTCTTCTTAATATCATTAATTCATCCTTGACATTAGGATATGTACCGAAAAATTTTTAAGTTGGCTATTATTAAACCACTTATTAAAAAAACGCAACTTGATCCTACAGAATTAGTCAATTACAGGCCAATCTCAAATATACCCTTTCTGTCAAAAATACTAGAAAAGGCAGTGTCCTCACAATTATGCTCCTTTTTAGAAAGAAATGGTATCTGTGAGGATTTCCAGTCAGGATTTAGACCGCATCATAGTACTGAGACTGCTCTCATTAGAGTTACAAATGATTTGCTCTTATCATCCGATCGTGGCTGTATCTCTCTATTAGTGTTACTCGATCTTAGCGCTGCATTCGATACTATCGACCACAACATTCTTTTGAATTGACTCGAAACTTATGTTGGCATTAATGGAATTTCATTGGCATGGTTTAAATCATACTTATCTGACCATTATCAGTTTGTAGCAGTAAATGAAGAGATGTCACACCGATCACAAGTTCAGTATGGAATACCGCAGGGCTCAGTGCTAGGACCGTTGCTTTTTACCCTGTACATGCTACCACTGGGAGATATTATTAGGAAGCATGGCGTTAGTTTTCATTGTTATGCTAACGATACTCAGCTCTATATTTCCTCACGCCCTGACGAAACTTACCAATTCACAAGATTAACAGAATGCATAGCTGATATAAAAAAAATGGATGACTAGCAATTTCCTGCAACTTAATTCAGAAAAAAATGAATTTTTAATCATTGGACAAAAAAACTCCACAAGTAGTAACCTAGAATACTGTCTAACACTCGATGGCTCCTCTGTCAAGTCCTCGTCGTCAGTTAGGAACCTGGGTGTGCTCTTTGATACCAATCTCTCATTTGAAAGCCACTTTTCTAGCATCTGTAAAACTGCATTCTACCATCTTAAAAATATATCTAAATTACGGCACATGCTTTCAATGCAAAATGCTGAACAGTTAGTTCATGCGTTCATGACCTCAAGGCTAGATTATTGTAATGCTCTACTGGGTGGTTGCCCTGCTCGCTTAATAAATAAACTGCAGCTTGTCCAAAACGCAGCAGCTAGAGTTCTTACTAGAACCAGGAAGTATGACCATATTAGCCCGGTTCTGGCAACACTGCATTGGCTCCCTATTAAACATCATATATATTTTAAAATCTTGCTTATTACTTACAAAGCACTAAATGGTTTAGCTCCCCAGTACTTGAGCGAGCTCTTAACGCATTATACTCCATCACGTCTATTGCGGTCTCAAAATTCTGGCCAGTTGATAATACCTAGAATATCAAAATCAACTGCAGGCGGTCGATCCTTTTCCTATTTAGCACCTAAACTCTGGAACATTCTTCGGGAAGCAGACACACTCTGTCAGTTTAAATCTAGACTAAAAACACATCTCTTTACTATGACATACACAAAACATTTTTAATTTCTATTATTCAAATCAGTTAAATGATTGTTTTAGGCTGCATTAACTAGGTCAGCCGGAACCGGGAACACTTCCCATAACACCTGATGTACTCGTTACATCATAAGAAGAATGGCATCTACGCTAATGTTAGTCTCTCTGTTTATCCCGAGGTTTACTGCAGTCGGCCGGATCCGGACCAGATGGTGGACCTTAGCCTGGACATGACGAACGCATCCCTGAAGTGTCTGTAGAGACCGTGTCAATTAAACTCCCCCCTGTAAATGCCGCATCGACACGACATCCTCATTAAACCCGTCCCCGGCGTGACGACTCCAATCTTTCGAATAATCCTACGAATATCTATTGATCTAATATGACTTCTGACCTGTAATGTTGCCAGAATCATAATCATACACTATTTGTTCGTCGGCCAGAGGAGAACTGGCACTCCGACTGAGCCTGGTTTCTCCCAAGGTTTTTTTCTCCATTCTGGCCCTGAAGGAGTTTTGGTTCCTTCCCACCGTCGCCTTTGGCTTTTGGCTTGCTCAGTTGGGGACACTTAAATTTCAACTATATTACTGATCTGCCCGCATTGACACTATATGATAATTGAAATGAGCTGGATGACATCACCGTTTTCACCAGAGCGGCTGTACAGCCGAATCAAATTCTGTTGCATTATTTTCCTGTTACCACTGTGAAGCTGCTTTGAAACAAATGGCATTGTAAAAAGCGCTATATAAATAAAGGTGACTTGATTTTGATTTGATTTGAATAAAAATAGAAAGTGACTTAATATTTTATTTCATTTGCATTTGAGCCACCTTTCCTTTAACATGATCTTTTTAAAGCATCACACTGCGCAAAAAGGCATCATATCTTAACAGGCCCTCTGGCATGAGACTCCAGAATTGAAGTCTACTTAGAAGGAGATTTATTGGAAAAATTAAAATTACTCCCAACTTTAAACACTAGGCGGAGTTTCACTTTTGTGCTGGGGGGGGGGGGGTGTTAATGCAATGCATTAAAACAAAACTTACAGTTCAGATTTGCAGTACAGCATTGCACAGTACAATAAAATATACAACAACAATAAAAGAGTCGATTGAGTTGATACATACTGAACTACGCTTTGTCTCAAGACATTCCTCGCCTGGTTCTTGTTGATGGACGAATTCCATTCTTGAGTGCTGAGGTGAGTGGACACAAAGTTGTCCACCTTCTGTCGCAGATTTTGATAAGCTGGCTGGAAAGAGATATGAATTCACGTCAGTTTATATTGGATGGATGGATGGATGGACAGAAAAAAAGGATAGTCAGGCGGACGGACGGATGGACAGATAGATAGCAGAGAAAAGGACCGATAGACAAAGACAAAGCAATAGATAGATAGATAGATAGATATATAGCAGATGACTGATAGACAAAGATCCATGGATGGATGGATGGATGGATGGATGGAGAAAAGAACCGATAGACAGATAGATGGATGGAGAAAAGAACCAACAGACGGATGGATGGAAGGATGGATAGAGAAAAGGACAGATAGACAGAGACAAAGATCCATAGATAGATATCAAAGTGATAGACATATATATAGATAGAGAAGAGACGGATGGATGGATGGATAGAAAAAAGGACCGATAGACAGAGACAAAGATCCATAGGTAGATATCAAAGTGACAGACATATAGACAGATAGATAGATAGATAGATAGATAGATAGATAGATAGATAGTGAATCAGGTACAGGTAGAATCATATCTAGACTCTTTATGAGCGTGTTCGAGAGTTCAACCCGCACTCGATGCCCAGAGACGCTCTCTAGGAGGGCAGCTACCCAGCGTTTGAGACATGTTGGCCCCCGACTGTTCAAATGTACGTAAATTTCCATCACCTTCGTGTCCACGTCCGCCAGACAGTCTCGCCTGAACTCGTCGAACAGGCCTCTGTTCTTCAGATGCTCCACTATGAGCGCGATGAGCTGCGGGTCTCCGGGAGGAGCGCTGCCTAGATTACCGCCCTCCGCCATGAGCTGCTGTCTGCTAACGACCGCACAACACAAGCCGCTCTCTCGGCCGTACAGCGGGTTAAAGTGCGATATATAATGCTTTAAATAATAATAAATAATAACAAAACAACAACCGAAGTTCTTGGATGACAACAAAAGTACGTAAATAAAGCGCTTCCTCGTCTTCTTCTGTATCGCGGTGTGTAGAATAGATGCTTAATAACAGACATACCGCCACCCACCGGACACAACGAGAACAATCTCAGACCCGTGGCCTCTTTAATGTTATTTTTATATCATTATTATCATGATGAATAAAACGTTTATGAATTATAAACCTTTGTTGGTCACAGAGAATATTTTCTGCAATAATCCAAAAGCCAATGGGGAAAATCCTATTGTTTTTGTCAAGTGAACCAGAGTAATGCAAACTTCTGGGTTGGCCTACAAAAATGTCATGACCCCACAGTCTCTGGCTATAGTCGTTGCTTTACTGCCATCTAGTGGACTCTATGTATTCAATAAACTAATTCAAGTCCTTCAGACCAGGGGTTTTCAAACTGTTTTTTATCATTTGGCCTGTGTTCATTCCAACAGCATACATTTTTTAACGTGTCAACGTGTGTATTTTTATTGGAATTTTACTATTTCACCCCCATTTCCTTTAATAAATCTATTTTACACTAGGTACACAAAATAGTTCCACTCGGGGAAAAATGTCCCCATTGAAACCCATTAAAACTGCTATTTTTTATCCCAGGGCCATTTAACTATAAAATGATGCAATCTTTGTTAATAGGCTTTCATTCTGTTGGGAAGGCTTCAAAATGAAAATTTTACTAGATGGCGCCATTTTCTCTGGTTTGGCCTATAAAGCGAATATACTCGCTTAATCCTGTTTTCTGCTTCTGCGTATTATAAAACCAATAGGATAAATTATGCAGCTATAATTGTGTGGGTGTGGTTTGTATGTGTGTAATAAAAATATATGTGTAAATGCGTGTAATATTTAAGAGAGAAAGACTTGACTCAAATGCCAAATCCAACCACTGCGCCCAAACAAAATCTTACTGAAAGCTCATTTTTTGAGATATCAACCTCAAATTTGGAGCACAGCTTGTTTAGATTTATGGCTTTGATTTTCTAGCAGTTTTAGAGTTCAACATGTTTCATAACATATATATTTTTATATAAAATAATGTTCATAAATAATTTTCATAAACTTAAACCTCTATAACTTTTTTGTAAACTTTTTTTTTGACACTGATATACTGATATTTTTGTCCTCTAAGGACCTCAGAGTAACTTTTTTTAAATGACGCACAAGGGTTAAAAATGACCGACATTAATTTAGTGATCATATTTAGCACTCTTATGGAAATATGATAACATTTTCTAATTATCATTTAAATCTGACGAATTTTCAAATTGTTTGTCATAAATCTCTAAAATCTCATTGATTTTACACTGACACTGTAGTGGACAGTCACAGAGGACATAGCATAACATACTGTATGAATAAAATATAAAAAAATATAAAAAAAATTCTTATACAATGTAATGACATGAAAAAATACTAAATTCAAAGCAACTTTTTTCTGGATCTCGGGGAGATAAGTAAAAGGGCAGTATTCAGATTTCTAGAATAGCTAGACGAGGGAAAAACGTCTCATTTATGTGGGTCCCAGCCCATTCATGTCAATGAAAGAGCAGACAAACGGGCAAAAAAAGCAGTTAAAAAAGAAAATGTTGAAATCAATATTAAATTAGGCCTAAATCAGAAGTGTGGAGGAAAATAAAACTGGCAACAGTAAAAGGCAGACATTTATACTCAATTCAGAGGAGAGCAGGTATTTTAAGATAAAGATATGAATCAGAGAGAGCAAGTAATAATAAGCACTCTCAGAAAAAAATATGCAAAAATTGTACCTTTAGGGGTACAACAGCTTGTCAGTGAAATGACATCTTTGTACCTTTTTTACACCTAAAATGTTCATAGTAGTACCTTAAGACAGGGGTTTTCAAAGAGTGACAGGGGGTCCATGGAAAAGTCTAGAAAAAAAACATGAAAAAAATGTAAATAAATAAATAAGATTAAAATAAATAAATAAATAAATAAATAAATAAGTGATTAAATGTTAAATTAACATATAAAACAAGCACAAAAATAAATAATAAAATAAGTAAATAAATACATTTGCTTAATTTATTATTTATAAATGTAATTAATTTCTTATACATTTGCTTAAAAGTGTAGAGAATAGTAAATATAAAATTAAGTAAATAAATGAATTAGATTAAAATAAATAAATAAATAAATAAATGATTGATTGAATGGTAAATTAACATAAGATAAAAATGTAAAAAGTAGATAAATAAATAAATGACATTAAAATAAATATGTGGAAAAGCCTAGAGTAAAACTGTAAAACTGTAAAACTGTGAATATAATAATAATAATGTTAAAATTAATAAATAATTAGCTTAAATAAAGTTTAGAGAAAAATATATATATAAAATATTTGTATATATTAAATTAAGTACATAAAAAATAAATTAGATTAAAATAAATGAATAAATAAGTGATTAAATGTTAAATTAACATAATAAAATGTAAAAAAATTAATAAAATTAACGATTAATATGAATAAAAATTGGATTTAAATATACAAATAAATGATGCAATTAACAGTACATTTTTATAGTGAGTAGAATAAAGTAATTTAATAGAAACTAATGTTAGATATATAATATTTTTTAGTGTATTAATTGGGTGTTTATAAAAGACAGATGTCTTTTACATTTCAGGATGGGGGTCCCTCACACGAGGATGTTCATCTAAAAGTTTGAAAAGCCCTGCCTTAAGGTACATATTGCTAGTCTAAGTTACTAATATGCACCTTCTAAGGGTGAAAAGGGTACAAAGATGTCCTTTTAAGGATTCTGCCCCAGGGACAAGCTGTTGTACCCCTAAAGGTACAATTTTTGCACATTTGTGACCCTGGAGCACAAAACCAGTCATAAGTCGCACAGGTATATTTGTGGCAATAGCCAACAATACATTGTATGGGTCAAAATTGTCGATTTTTCTTTTATGCCAAAAATCATTAGGATATTAAGTAAAGATCATGTTCCATGAAGATATTTTGTAGATTACCTACTGTAAATATATCAAAAATGTATTATTAGTAGTAATATACGGCGTTGCTAAGGACTTCATTTGGACAACTTTAAAGGCGATTTTCTCAATATTTTGATTTTTTTGCACCGTCAGATTCCAGATTTTAATAGTTGTATCTCGGTCAAATATTGCCCTAACAAACCATACACCAATGGAAAGCTTATTTATTCATGAAAGCTTATTTATTGATGAATAAATCACAATTTCAAAAAAATGACCCTTATGATTGGTTTTGTGGTCCGGGGACACATATGCTTACATCATGTGAGAAATTCACTGAAACACTGAGTAAACAGGACGAATAGAGAACAATGTTACAATTATTCTAGACTGTGCAGGCAGTGGAAGAAGGGAGGGTCTAGTGAATGTTCTCGAAAAGACTGGACTGGACATGCGAGTAAGTGTAGGACAGTAGGGGGCAGTAGGGCAGCAATCCTGCCGCAAAAGAAGAAGAGGAAGAGGGCGTGGAAGCTTCTAGACGCCTGCACGTTAGCTTTAGCTTCCCTTCCTTTATCCCCGTAAAGCTGTGCTCCGGTTTTCAGCAGAATGTCCGCGGTTAAAGCACTAAACCCGAAAGCAGAGGTGGCCAGGGCTCATGCGGCTCTGGCGGTGAACATCAGTGCCGCCCGGGGGCTTCAGGACGTGCTGAAGAGTAACCTGGGACCCAAAGGAACAATGAAAATGTGAGTTTGTCCGGCGGCGGCGCCGCTTTGTTAGCACGTGCGTGTCACCCAACAATCCGCTAGCCGGTTGAGTCCAGCATGTGCTCCGGCGTTTACGCACTTTCCCCCTGTCACTGCGACATGTCAAAACGCAATCTATTGCGGAAAATCTGTTTGTTAAATGAAAGTGTGGGTTTGAGACAATTTTTGCACCCACTGGCTCTCAAAAAGTTAGCATCAGGGCTATCAACTCATCGTGACAATAGTTTTAGTTATAATACATCTGATCAGGAGCTCTTTTATTTATAATCTGTGATGGAAGTGGACATTTGTTTAATACTTGTTTGCAGATCTTTGGTATCGTCAAGATATTATTTTAATGCTGCTACGCATGAACAATAAAATGAATAATAATAAAATAAATAAAAAACGAATGGTTGTCTTAAATAGTTAGTCAACATGTAGGCCTAATAAAAAATATTTTTATATAATATATTCAATATAAATTATTTGTGTACATTATGTGCCCTAGTCATCTTTAATCAAAATAACTCCCGTTGTCATGACAAATCGGGTCCTCCCTCGAAATCGGCTCTCCCCAAACTGTCATGTAATGATTATCCTAAATATACGAATGATATTAATTTAAAATACGCATACAAAAACACATAATTAAACCAATTGAACGTAATTTCTTACACTTGATTAAATGTCAGTCAATAAATAAGTAATAATAATAATAGCCTATTGAAGGCACAATATGTAAGATTTTGGATTAAAATATCCAAAAACCACTAGAACAATGTTATATATTTTGTTGACTTGTGTACATTATCCCTCATGTTTCCAAGAATGTTTAAATCCAGAGAAATAAGTGGAACCATGGAAACACCAAAGACGCTTTAATATATGATGTGTTTTATTAGACAGGTGAGCAACTGTTTGAATACATATCTAAACTGAAAATTAAGCATTGTTATACAGCTCAACACAGTTAGTCATGTTTAAATCTGGTTTTCTTGATTTACCACGAGTACCGTGTTTAACCATGCCTAATATGGATCTAGCTCACTGCAGTGTGAACAAGTGTCTCATAGCAGCCGCACAGAGTAGCATTATAACATAACTTTCAACATTCATGTGTGTAATATGATAAAACAGCGCTGCGTTACCTCAAATACACATGAGCGGAAGAAGAGGAAGTGCTCGTCTGCGGCATAATAAAAGCTCCACGAAATCAAGGAAATCAAGGCGTCATCAAGCTACGTTTTGTTTTGAATAAGCGAGCTCTAGCGGCAAAAAATTACATATTGTGCCTTTAAGTGAATAACTTATTAATTTGTTTTATTTATAACTGAAATATTTGGACATTTAACACAACTACATTAATGATGATTGAGAATATATGTAGGGTAAGTGCAAATGTGTTGTATAAACGATATCAGGTTAATCGCTTATCTGTTATGCTAGTATATAAGCTAACTAATACAGACATAAATAGTCATAACACAGTTGTTGGCGCTAAAGAGAGTACCTATTAAAAGCAGTCTGAACCAATGGGATTGTTTGGGGTCCTAAAGGAGACCTGATTTCTGGAGGGGACCCAATTTGTCACTACACCGGCTCCCCCTTTCAATGACTTCTCTGATGTGTTTACTGGCGCGAGGGTGGGACAACCTGTCAATCACTCTGATCACTGTAATGGCAAATGACAATGATTAAATTGATGGACAAAATTAAGTCACGCTCTACATTTTTTTTCTTGTTTGAGAAGCCGTTTAGGGAAATTGTTTCATTGCCACTTAAAATGTACGCTGTAACTTTATTTTGTTTAAAATTAACAATTTAAATAATCAATACATCAATCCTTCTCCAAAACGTGTTTTTGTCTTACCCTGATTTAATATGGTAAGCCTGTTATAAAGGTGTATTCACTAGGGCTGGGTAAAAAATATTGATTCTCATTTTTACGAACCGATATCGATTCTTAAATCCCAAGAATCGATTAGTCTATCCTGTTTTCAGCTGATGAATGAACAAAACATTGTAGTGCGCCTTCCATCCAATAAATCGCAATAATCTTTGTGCTTTGTTACTATTGATATGAAACAAAGTCTCAGATTTCAAATTACGTCCATTTTATTACGAAATTCAAAAACATAAATACCGTTTTGGCACTGTGGCGTGAAGCGACACGTGAACTGATCTTCTCTTCCACCTTAATACCAGTTACAGCGCGAAATAAACATGAATGAGCATCTGAAAGTGTGTTAAAAGAGAGTACAACTTACCGAAATCCGTATTATGTCACATGGAATCGCTCAGTGTTTCAATCGTGAAAAGACGTCAGTAAAACAGCTTGTGAACAATGTCATGTAACGTCACATTTACCTCAGAAAAAACATATCCAGTGTCCATAAACTCGTTAGTCAGCTAGAAAAATTAACTCTAGAGAGGTGCGTTTTGCTAAATATATGCACCATATTACATATTCATTATAATTTTTAATGTTCTTCAATATTTAATGCATGTTTGAATAAATCTGGCAAGTTTTTGACAGCCACCATTAGAAATGTTTATATTTCATATAACTTTATTATTGTAAAAATAAATGTGTAATTTAAGTGTTTGTATACAAATTCGTTATTCTTTACCTTCAATATTATAGTAGGCTAATGAAGCCTAGGCTACAACTGACTCCCATAGTTTACAGCATTAGTTAAGATTTGTTTTCCTTGAGAAAATTTGCCATGTATTGTACCGGATATATATCCAAAATAATCGATATCGAATTGCAAGCTTGTGAATCGAAATCGAATCAAATTGTGAAATTTGTGTCAATACCCAGCCCTAGTATTCACGTCGTAATTACCGTTGATTCTGAACTGTAAGCCTTCATGCGCTTGTAGAACTTGTAATTGTGTAAACTGAAATTTTCTGGCTTGTACCACCTGACCACTGCAGATAAGGTGTGTTCGACTTGAAGTGGCGCTGTGCAGACCGAACGTTGTGTGACAAAGTACCGCAAAGCGATTCGAAAGCATACAGATCATGATTTACAGTAACTACAGAAGAAAACATGCTTCCTTCTGCTCTGACAATGCTCCCCAACTCGAAGGATTGGTTTTTCGTGCAGGACAATACTCCAATCCACACAGCCAGGCCAATCAATGTGTGGATGGAGGACCACCAGATCAATACCCTGTCATGGCCATCACAATCTCCAGACCAAAACCTCCGGAATGTAAGCAAGAGGGTCACCAGAAACAAAGAAAACGTTTCAGTTAGAAGCTAGAAGTCTGGTATCCAAAAAAGTATTGAAAAAAAAAATTCTCAAAAGAATCCATTTAACATATAGACCAGTGTTATTCAAATGGTGGGCTTGGTTTCATCCGGACCATAGGACATAATTGTGCCATTTTACCGTTTCTACAGATTAAAGGGGTCATAAACTGCGCTGTTTTATTGTTTTATGATGTTTCCTGGGGTGCACTTATAATGTTAGAATGCTTTTTACATCAAAAATTGTCATAATTTATAAATAAAAGGCATTTTTCCTACCCTGATTTTAGCCCTCTGGTTTGAACGCTCTGTTTTAAGGGGCGTGTCTGCTGTGAGTTCAGTGTAAACGCCCACTGCTGTGATTGGCTAACGTCTTTCCATTTGAAATAGTATTACTCTCTCTTTTAGCGCGTTTTTACTGTTACAGCTCTCATGGTTAACTAATCGTGAAAAGTGTTGCATTACATTTATCTATGGCATTACATTTAGATCTATAGCATTATATTTAGATCTATGGCATTATATTCAGATCGTGGCATGAAAGGTTGCAGAGATGAACATTGTAGCCGATCACAGACAAGTTGAGCGCATGAAAGCAGTGATCTCGTCATTGCAACTCAGTTTCTGTACACTAACGAATGCTTTCATCTTCACTAACAGTGCAAACGTGATATAGTTAAGAGATTCGTTGAATAAAACGGGAGTCACTGATAAACGCATCACTGATAAACTCGCTGTTTGATTGACAGCTTCAGCGCGCGCTGCTCCAACGATTGCAAAGGGAGCTTTCTTTGATCGCTTTATAGAATTTAATCACCGTTAAATATTTTTTTAAAGATTATTTTCATCCTACTAAGAGAAACAACGCAATTTGACGTTTAGTCACTGGTTTGATTTACTGACACACAGACAAAGAACATCTGACTGTACATGAATCATTACATTTCAGATCAGGCATTAGAATGAACACGGTTACTTACATGTTGCATTACTGTCGAGTCCAGGCACTGCACAATATTTTGTAATCCTCAATGGCATGTCTATTGTTTGGTAGCTCGATCTGGTTTAACACTAGGCCTATGTTACATGCGTGAATCGGTGGGTGGGGCTAAACAGGCAGTGATGAAGTAGGCGTTGATCTTCTGCAGAGGTGGTGCTTGCCTCCCTTTGACGTCATAGATCCCCACTTTGAAAAGCCTGTCGTTTGCTGGGCCTGGTGTCAATAAAAGCTTTTATTGGACTAACAAGGAAGTTTTCAGTTCTGAAACTTACAGGATATTCTTAAAGTATGATGACCTCTTATATGTCAAAAGCTTAAGGAAAATTTGATTTCTCAGTTCATGACCCCTTTAAAGTGAGCAGTGCGTCAAAACAACGGAGCATTTTACACCACAAGCACTCAGGGTTGTTTATGGTAATGATCGTTTAGAGCTATATCTATAATATTTTTATCTAGAGCCATAAGTGCTTCATTCAAGCCCTTTCCACTCCGCACACATTGCTTCTATCTCTCCCTCGCTAAAAACGTAAAGCATCACATTAAGATCTGCAGATGATGCGGTTATTTTAACAACAGTAACAAACGTGGCGAGCAGCAAAATAGATACTTTAGCTAAAACACTGCAGAAAACGAGAATGCGGCTAATACAATTTTATCGGCATACAGATGACTCCGTTTAACTAAACCAGGTTTGTGACAAGTTAATGTGTGGCATCTTTAGACGTTTTGTTTCCCCATACATTTAGCATTATTAATCAGCATATGAAGAGCATTTCATAATTAAAAATGTTGAAAAATTTGTTTAGAGATGGCAAGGGAAGACTAAAAACTTTGAAGTTACTAGTTAACTTTGACAGAATTTTCATTTTTGGGTGAGCTAACTCTTTAAAAATGCAGTGTGTGAATTATAGCGGCATCTAGCGGTGAGGTTGTGAATTGGTTGTGAACTGCCCACCGCTCACCCCTCCCTTTCGAAGCATACAGAGAAGCTACGGTGGCTGACACAGGACAAAAATGTCGTCGTCGGAGAGAGCAGAGAGTGGCTAGCGCTATGTAGAGCAGTTTGTCCGTTTAGGGCTACTGTAGAAACATGGCGGCGCAAAATTACGATTTCACTGTAAGGGGACCCACGGTGTGTGTAGATAGAAATGGCTCATTCAAGGTAATAAAAACATAACGGCTCATTATGTAAGGTCTTTATACACCACTGAAAACATAATTATATATATTACATTGCATTTCTGTCAATAGATCCTTATAAATACTACACACTGAACCTTTAATGGTGTAAAATTAGGAGCATTTAGTTCTAATTATTCACATGAGGATAGATCAAGAATTACACATAATTATCTAAAAGCTGCAAAAAACGCAACTTACACATGCCATCTTGGCCTGCCCTTACAAGCTGAAACTGTCATATGGGGAAGCACTTTTTTTTTTTTAAATTATTAATTTATTAATTTAAATTTTTTTTTTTTTAAGATGAATACAGACTACTGTTATTTCATCTCATACAGGCACAGAACATACTTTCTTGTTAGCCTTTGGCTGTCCTCTTTGCAGTTTATTCAGGTGGATCCTTTTGGCCCAGACGCTGACGATGTGAGGCTATGACACAGTTAGCTTTCATCACTGCTAGTTCTTTGACGTCGACTTGGTGTGTCATGGTCTTTAGTTGCTCTAAAGTCACTGTAATCCATGGCTTCACTGGGCTTATTGCTTTTGTAAAACTGCTACAACATATGTCTAGCAAGATTTCATAAACACAGCAACGACTTTAATAATTTATTGATGAATTATAATTCTTTCACCAAGCAATGCAGTTCTTCAGCAGCGTTTAGCAGAATGGTTGTCAAGCAGCACAGATGCATTGGTGCAGTGATGATGATGATGATGTCAGGAGGCCACAGGTGTGCGTTTATAGAATTTTTCACAAAGTTCACGTCCGTATTTGAAATTGAAAGCAGCTTTCTGTCAGTGAGTTTAATATTTTTAATACATAAGCCCACTGCATTCCAAACGACATAAACGATGCCGCCTTAGAGTATTTGTAATGAAAATAACAGCGGGCGAGCACGCACACTGCAAGCGCAACATCAAGCAAAGCGCGCGTTTCTCACACTCACAGCGCACGTCCTGTGCAATGAACGAAGCACGCGAATGTCATTGTAATTCGCTTCAACCTTTCCGAACTTTATGAAAGATTCTTACGGTAGGTTTGAGTGTGTGCGAGGAATTGGAAGCCATCAGAATACTGGTGTGTTTCTACACGCAGCGCCATCGCGCACCTGCGGTTCAGAATCGACCCAGAATCGTTAGAGAGAGAATCTTTTCTCCCACCCCTATTGTATAGTATGACCAACAAAATATTAGATTAAACGAACTGTTCTGTTGCGTAGTGTGCCAAATTAATGCTTCCTCAGAGCTGACTTTTCTCGTGTGTCACGTGACGAGTGTAATCGCAGCCTTTGCGGTTAAAAAAATCGCGTTTTATCATATCGCGATTAATCGTTCAGCCCTAAAGTGAATGCAACACAACAAACATGATGCTCCATGCAGCACTTGCTCAATCCTCTTATCTATCAGACCCCAAACGAGTTGTTCTGTTCATTTCACAGGCTTGTGTCTGGCGCAGGAGACATCAAGCTCACCAAAGATGGGAATGTTCTGCTGCATGAGATGGTAAGAGCTTTACTCACTTTCAACTGTTTATTTCCAGCAAGGTTCTTAACATGTGTAAGTATTTGTATGAACATAAAAAGATTCAACAACTGTCTGAGATGTAAACGAAATAAATTTCACGGACATTTGATGAACAGAAATGTAATAATGGGGTGTTTAAATACTGCATCTCATCCCCATGTGGCACCTGTTCTTGCTGTGAGTTGTAAACTCACTCTTCCACCAAGGCATTTGCAAGTTCTCGAACGCATCCATATATGATTACACGTGGTTTGGCACTGCAAGGATGATCAGCTGTCTCCCTGTAACACTGTCTTACATCACGGGCATTGCAGTTTATTTCTCTGGCTACAGAGTCAGTCAATAACATCTCTTTAGTGTCCAAATGTATTGTAACTGTGACGTTAATTGTCTACCGCCTGTGACGGTGCAAGTGCAATAATTGTTTATGGCTTATTGAACAAGCTTGTTTAAACTAGGGACTGAATAAGCATTAAAACTCTTTCCCCGCCAGCGTTTTTAAAAAAAAAAAGTTGCCAGCCACAGCCAGCATTTTTGATAGTTTCATATCCCCCAGAATATTTTGTTGTATGAACATCTGAACATGCAATATATCAAAAGAAAGAACAGAGCCTCTGCTTTATCAACACTCGAATGTGGGTAAGTTTCATTAAAAAAAAGCAACATTTTGAGCGAAAAGCTGAGAAAATCATGTTTTTGTCAAAGACTGCGTCCAGATCGGATAAAGAACGATGATCAAACACAGATGGAGTAGATGGAGGCCATCAACACCCCTAAAGCTTCACAGTCCTGTAGCTCGTCCTGGCTCGACATTTCATTCACTAACATCAGGCAGTTTTGATGTGTGTATATATATATATATATATACTTGCATATGATATCGCTTGTTTCTGCTAATTTTTTGCCTGTTTTGATCTGGAGATTCAGTACTCTTTCAGAAGATGTGTAATAGCGCCCCCTACCGTTTAACAGTGAAAACACGGAAAGTCGGCTGTCCTAAGCCTGATCCTTTATTTTACGTCAGCTGTAACGCAGGTGTCATGCAGTAGGTGGCGGTATGCACCTTCAAGTGGGTTTGCCAACCGCTTTATAACCTTATTTCCACTTTTATTGATTTTTTTTTTTTTTTTTTTTTTGTTTTTTTTTTTTTGCAATTATTCTGCTTGTACCATTGTAACAAATATTTACATCTACTCTTAGGGCTGTCAAAATTAAGTTAATTTTGCGAATTTTTTTGTTTTTTATCGTGTTAAATATTTAACGCAGTTAACGCAGCATCCTGTTTTCTGTCATCCTTTGGCTCTTTGGCTGCGGTACAGTAGGCCTTTATGATCACATAGAGGCTGCGTCCAAAATTGCGTACTCCGAGTACGTACATATTTGGAATAATTACTTAACGACCGCTAAAGAAGTTCTATATAGTGTGAGTGTGTGTAGTATGAATGTAATCTAGACTTACTACATTCAGCATGTTGTCATTATCATGTGACCTACCAGCATCAGTTGCGTTGCTCCACTACCATTCATAAATCCTTTCCAATGGCCTCATGGGATAGTAAAGTGTCCATCTTATGCACACTTCAGAATCTCGCTGGAAGTAGTAGGTCATCCGGGTACTTTTTGCCTTCTCTTTTATGAGTAGTGTGAATTTGGACATACTACTCGTCACATACTGTTTTTTGCCCACTATATAGTAGGTAAGTATTTGATTTTTGGATGCAGCCTGAACCAGACTACATAATTGAGCAAGCAATCTCATTGGCTGCAGGATCAGCAGAGGCCAATCAGCTTGTCTGTGAAGGATTAATTCCCTGTTATTCAAGCCACTCTCTGAAACGGCATATGTTCCTGAGATTTTCTTTTGTTTCTTTTTCCAGCAAATCCAGCATCCCACTGCTTCATTGATTGCCAAGGTGGCCACGGCCCAGGATGACATCACGGGAGATGGTACAACATCTAATGTGCTTATTATTGGAGAGCTCCTCAAGCAGGCAGACCTCTATGTTTCCGAGGTTTACATGTGCTTCTTATATTTCTACATTTATCTTAAGTTAAAAAGCCATGTTCCCCTTTTAAAGCAGTCTTTTTCTTGTCTGAAGGGTCTTCACCCCAGGGTAGTTGCTGAGGGATTTGAGGCTGCTAAGGAAAAAGCCCTTGAGGTGCTGGAAGAGGTAAAGGTCATGAAGGAGATGGACAGAGAGACTCTCATCAATGTAGCCAGGACCTCACTCAGAACCAAGGTCCATGTGGAGCTGGCCGATTTGCTAACAGAGGTGAGAAACCTTGTTTGAATATCTAATACGTTTTCTAATACGGACAGAAAATCATTTTAACATGGAAGAAAAAGGATGTATTGCTTGTCACTGTATCACAAGTTGTGACCATGGCATTGTCTTCAAAAAGGTCATGAAATGGAGAATCAAAATGTCCTTGGTATTTACACATAATAGGTTTACACTAAAATAAAAACATTGCAAGATTCATACTTCCAAGCAAACTCCCCAGTTTAGAATGATTCCCCCCCAATAGACATGTGCTGAGATACAGTAATACAATACATCCACGAGTTATCATGGGCACAAAATTCAGCGAATAATTTAATATTTCCAACACAGCGTGTATGCTGTCAAAGAGGAATGTGCTTCTACATGCCAATACTCAGTTATAGTTGTAGCGCCACCTACTGGAGAGAGGAAGTGACATGTTTTATACTGTAATGCACTCATAGCATCATATTAAAATGTCATCAAGTGGTAAACATGGTAGCAACATGCTAAAAACATGCGTTTGAGTTACAGTAACTCAAATGTGAATTTTGGGGATGATTGGATGTTTGAGTTACAGCAACTCAAACATTTATGGAATTGATAGCATGCGTTAACGCTTAGCTAAATGTAGCTAGCGTGGTTTAACATGTTTCTAGCATGTTGCTACAATGTTTAGCACTTGATGACATTTTAATATGATGATATGAGTGCATTACAGTATAAAACATGTCACTTCCTCTTTCCAGTCATAGACCGTAAAAAAATATGGACGACGCGTCTTCACTACCTTCCACTGAGAAAAGTGAAGCCGCCAACGTCCGAATATGGCGCTGACATCTTGCGCAGATTTGAGACCGGAGTCTGCGCAGTAGAGAGCAGGAAGTAGAGCTCCGATATCAAAAGCCCACCCACACTCTCGCAGATGCAGAACAATTCGTTATATCGGTGTGAAATAAACAGTTATGGAAATAACTGTAAAGCTATAAAGCTAAAGCTCCAATCTCCTCCTGAAAATCCTGAAAAAAAGTCTGTCAGTGTCACTCAGAGAAGCTGTCAATCATGACGTCACACCCCTGTTTTTATAGCATCAAATAACTAACTAAAACCAAACTTATTTATAAAGCGAACACTTGAAATGAAATCATCATGATAAAAACTGCCTAAAATGACTGAAACCATCTTTGGGGAAAAATTATTTGAAGTGTAATTTGATTTAGTTTGTCTCGAGTACATTAGAATACATGGAGCGGCGGGAGTTATGAGCTATACTGGGATCAACCACCTAGGGGCGATCGAGACACTTTGGCTTCAGTTTTTAACACAAGTGCGGCAGGCTTGTTTCCAGTAGGTGGCGCTACGACTATAACCAGGGGTGCACATAACTTTTTTTTTTTTTTTTTTGGGTCTGGTTTTCAAGGGAGCACCTGGAGATGCTGCTTGCAGGGTCTCTGCGGGGTTTTAAAAAGTATTAAAAGGTAGTAAATTAAATTAGCAAAAATTAAGGCCATTAAAAGGTATTAATCGCCATTTTACGAGGTATTAATTTTTTGAATTATTTTTTGCAAACTAGGGGATAAACGATTGTCTTTCGCTACAACCAACCAGAGCAACAGAAGTTTTTTTCGGTCGGCAAAACTGTGGATGAAACATTTTCTATTGGCCAAGAGGGTGTAGTTTTATAAATCTCAAACTCTGTTTAATGGTTAGAAACGTCAGGGCTCGATAATAAGGATGGCCCGGGGCCAGTGTGAAAGACACTCGGGCCAGTTGACGGACCTGTTACTTGCCCGCTCGGGCCAGTGCTGCATCTTCACTGAAGTTGATCATTTTCGCATTTGTAAGCCTTGCCTATTTAAATATTCAAGCGCACATAGACAAGAAAGTGCCTGTGTCTCTCAGTTTGGTTCTCGCGTGGCACAGCAACACTAGCTTAAGCGCGCCCACGCGTCTCACAGCGCGCGAACATTCACACAAAATTGTCAAAATGCCTGTCTTGTCGAGTATCATCGTAAACATAGTCGGTTATGTCTTTTAAATGAACGTAAACATGAAATATGCCAGTAACCGCCAGCGTTTTTGTCATTTCACAAGTTTCATGACCCACAGAATATCTTGTATGAATATGCAATATATCAAAAGAAGGAACAGATCCTCTGCTTTATTCTAGCTTCATGCATTTTTTTTTTTTTTTTTTTTAAATCAACACTTGAATGTGGGTAAGTTTCGTGAAAAAAAAAAAATCACGTTTTTGTCAGACTACATCCAGATCAGATTATGAACGATAATCAAACACAGATGGAGTCGATCGAGTCCTTGTCCTGGGTCCACATTTCACTCATGTAACATTAGGCAGTTTTGATTTATATGCCGTTTAATGCTGGTGATCGCACTATTTTTCATATGCATCTGCTTATAAGATCGCTTGTTTCTTCGCCTGTGTTTTGATCAGGAGGAGATTCAGTACTCGTTCAGGAGATGCGTAATATCGCCCCCTACCGTATAACAGGGAAATCCGGAAAATATCGTCAATGGCAGGGAAGCATTTTCTCCTTTTATACAGTTTATGGTTTTCTCATAAAATACGAGATAAGACAGAAAATCACTCACTGTTCTTGACTGAATAACTTTAATAAGGGTTAATCTATATTTATGCAGTGAAGACTATGCAGTGATATTTTACATTTGATTACTATTTCTGTATCTGAAAATCTAGTTTAGACCTACATGAAAAACCTGAAAAGAACTGTTTTTCAATTGTATGTTTGTTCTGTTGTATTTATTTGTTCGATTGCTCGTAATACTATTATTTATTTCATTACAGACTGTCTTTAACAATATTTAAAATTTGGCTTTTTGGAGTCAACCTTATTTATTAAGGTTACATGGATCAAAAACAATAACTAGGCCTATTTTATTTTATTACTTTTTTTTTTGTGGTGGGGCCAGTAAAAATTTTGGCAGGGCAAGTACAAATTTTAACCACTGACCCAACTGGGCCAGTAGAAAAAATCCTTAGCGTTGAATCCTGAACGTGTTGCCATATAAACCTGCAACTCAATGGCGTGTTGGTTTTAAAAAATATTGAGAAGGTATTAAAAATGGTATTAAAAGGTATTGAATTTACCTCCAGGATTTCTGTATATACCCTGTGCTTGGTACTCACACTTTGTGACACACTTATCCTACAAGCTGCCTAAATGTAAAATAACACCATTTGTTCACTGTAGAAATTAAATATAGGTTCATCTTTGTTAAAGCTGTATTTTTTTTTTTTTTTATTAAAATTAATGACACAGACAACAGCAGGAATATTAGGCTGCTGTCACTTTAAGACCGAATGCACAGACCGAATATACTGACACACATCCGGTTTCTTTCTCAACTGTTCACTTTGACATAACGGAGAGAATACTTGCCGAGATGGGTATTTTGACTTGATTTTGTGTGTATTGTGTCCATTCAAGCTCAAGTAAACATGAAAGAGGAATCAATTAGGTTTTTGAGCGCTGTCTGAAAGGCGCCGCTCTCTCTCTGCGTGCGGCTGTGTACACAGATAACAGCGCGAGTACCGCTTTTCGCCTCTTCCGTGTTTAAAATCATTTGCATGTGTAAATTGTCAAGACAAAACGCGTGCAAATGATAAACTTTCACTCTATGATGGTTAAACTGGTTGGGACTACACACAAGCTTCCTCCTGGGTTAGTGACATCACTAACCCTAAAATTTTCAACACGCAACAAAGGGGGTGAGGCCATGTTGGGCTGTGTTAGAGAAGAGGAAGAGTTATGTAGTAGTGTTGTTGTTGGGCCGTCGAAACGCTGTCATTTTCACCCCGATTGCAGGTCCTCTTTGTTACGCCTTCCTAGGGACGCTGGATTGAAACCGTGTCTACACCGGACGCGAGTGGTGAGATGCGACGCTACAAAAGACAATAGAACCCATTATAATCAGTGATGTTATCTACACTGGATGCAGCGTGATGCAAGCGGCAAATCTCCGAAAGTAAACTGATGCCTCGTTCTATTTATGACGTACTGCCATGATGGACAAATGCTTTGCAACGGGCACTTTGTCGTGTCCAGTGTAGACAGCCTTTAGCTGTTGCAACAAACTTCTTTTTAATCCCACCAGCGAACTTTGAATGTTGGTGTTTGTTGGCGTTTGTGATCAGTGTATATTCTTTGATTAGAGCTTTTGTAGTGTTTACCCACATGCTTGTTTGGCTACAGGCACGCTAAACATGGTTCTGTGTAAACATGGTTCTTTACTGTAGTAAAGCCATGGATTAGTCTTCATAATGTGCTCATAGTTCTGGCGACAGATATTTGGCTACACTCGTTCTATAAAGACGAAACTAACGGTGCTCTACAGTCAGTAGCGATCACTATAGATCCGCAGTCTGTAATCAAATAATCCCTTCAAGCATTTACAAACAGCATATCTGAAAGTATGAGACAACTACAAACAAAAAAAACATCCCATTCTGAAACGTCCTGTAACAGCCGTTCTTGCCCAGGTTCTGCTCGATCCTCTCACTAAAATTCTCTGGGTCTGATTTGGGCTCAAATTGATAAGGCAATATTGACGCCACTGTTTACAATACACCTGAGCATATGCAACTATCCGCAATGGTAAGGGGCGTGATGTTTCCGGACAACGTGCACTATGCCAAAAATGTTGGTACTCAAAAGCGCTCCCTCCACGTTTTCTGCTGCGCATCGTTTATTTTTACCATGTATCCGCACCTGCGCACCAGTTATGTGCACCCCTGACATATGTCACTTCCTGTTGCAAGTAGGTGGCGCTACGTCTATAACTGAATATAGGCATGTCTTCAGGCCAAGACTCAAACATCCAATAATCCCCAAACTTCACGTTTGAGTCTTGGCTTGAAGACATCTTCATACCAATACTCAGTTATGGTCGTAGCGCCACCTACTTGCAACAGGAAGTGACATGTTTAACATTGTCATGCACTCCAAGCATAATTTTAAAATATGCTCTATAATAGTTTTAGAGCTATATAAACATAAAGATCTGAAAATGCATTTCATGACCCTTTAAAATGATCAATATTAATTGGATAGGACATATTTCCCCAGTACATTTATATTTGGTTTCGCCTGTAACACATGCTTTTTCTTCAGGCTGTGGTGGACGCTGTTCTGGCTATCAGGAAACCAAACGAGCCCATCGACCTCTACATGGTGGAGATCATGGAGATGAGACACAAAACTGACAGTGATACACAGTAAGACTTGTAGAATGCCTTCCTCTCTTGTGTGGATTGTAGGATTTTCTTAAAGGAATAGTTTTGACAGACTGACTTCTGAGTAACACAAAAAGTGAATATTTAGATTAAAGGGCAGTCTTTTCCATATAATGAAATAGAGTGATGATCTGGGGATGATTGGAGGTGTATAACTATACGGCTTCTGGGCTGTATTCCAAGTCTTTCATTTATTAATTAAATGTCTGTGTGCTATGCCAGTTTTATGGAAAAAGAAGAAATGTCTGCTTAAGCTTGAATTTCTGGCCTCTGCCCAAGTTATTAATGTATAAAGTCCCCTTGATTTCCCTGTGAGAAAAGTAACACGGGTGTGGACTGAATAGGGATTGCAGCACAGAGAAATTGTTACATTTCACAACTGTTTGGGTTTATTCATGCTTAGACTGATCAGAGGACTGGTGTTGGACCATGGATCCAGACATCCTGACATGAAGAAGAGGGTGGAGGACGCCTTTATTCTCACTTGCAACGTTTCTTTGGAATATGAGAAAACGTAGGCTTTACATATGGTCATGTTGAATTATGTATAATAGGTTACTGGCTGTTGCTATTCATCTATGAATCTGTTACTAAACGATTACCTGTTTTCACAGAGAAGTGAACTCTGGGTTCTTCTACAAGAGTGCAGACGAGAGAGACAAGCTGGTGAAGGCTGAAAGGAAATTCATTGAAGATCGTGTGATGAAAATAATTGATCTAAAGAATAAAGTGTGTGGAGATACTAAGAAAGGCTTTGTGGTCCTCAATCAGAAGGTAATGTATAATTTTCGTTTGTAGAATAAATTATTTTGCATCATTTAAGGCAAGCATCACCCTTAGTATTGGCCAGTCTTGGCGTTCGTGTACAGACCCCTAGAATTAAAGGCAGGTGTTTGGTGCCCTGTGCAGGTTAAGTTCATCCACATAAGCATCACTACAAGTCATCATTTAAATTAAAATTGGCTTAAATTGGCGTAATTTGCTTCTGACGCAGTGATGTAGATAGTGTAACAACCACTGGTTTAAAAACACTGAGAAAATTGTCTGACCACCTGCCCATTGTGGCAGTGATCAGCTTGGACAAGCACTACTCACATTTTCATGACATGTAGAAAGTGTTTTTTTACAGCTGCAGTCCGTAACTTTTTTTGGTTAATTATCCAAAATCAATTTGAGCAAGTACATAACCAGGCAGTATTCAAAATCCTTACCTTAGCCCGATTCACAACGGTAAGCTTGTAATAATGTGTTATAATTTGAGTGGTACTGGTGGGTTTCCGCGGGAAATTCGAGCTAGAGCCCTGCATGGGCCTCAAATCTAGGCCCTGGCCCGAGACGCTCAGGCCCTAGCCCGGCCCGTGTCCGACAGCTTATCAAAAATCTCGGCCCGAGTCCGACTGGAGTTTATATCTCAGAATTGTGACTTTATAACTCGCAATTGTGAGGAAAAAGTCAGAATTCTGAGATAAAAAGTTGCAATTACTCTTACTTTTTTTATTTAGTGGCGGAAACAGGCTTCCATATGATTGTGATTTTGAGCATCTGAGACATTCAGTTTCACTTGCGGCAGTCTGCGTGTTGGCTTGCTTTACTCATTTGCGGCGATGCGTGTTGCAGTAGCCTTTAACATGCTCACACATTTATTTTTTTAACAGTTTGCCAGGAGTAAAATTTATATATGTAGTTTAAACAACCAGATGCATTTACACTTGTCCAGTTTCGTCTGAAATGTGTCCCAGACCACCTTCTGAATTGGTTTGTTTGAGTGATCAGATATAAATCCGTCTTGAAAGAATTTCGGAAGGCATTTACTCCTGGTCTTTTCACAATCGGATAGATATCTGATCAGAGAAAATGAATGAAATGACCAGGTGTAAAAAGGCCATAACTCTTCCAGCTGCGCTGAAGTAATGCTCGCTGCTGCTGCTGGCGCGGACTCTGAACACTGCGAGCCAGTCTTGACAGTCGCGGTATCATGGTCTCGTGTTGTTTCCACCAGCGCAGCCCATCTTATAGTTTCTTTTAATGGGTGAATGTCTAAAATATAAAAAGGAGAAGCCTAAAACAGGCCCGAAGTCCGACCCGCGTGTGAGGTATGACGTGAAAATTGGCCCGAAGCCCGGCCCTAGGGGCGTAAATAAGTCAGGGCCCGTCGGGCTCGGGCTGAAGTGCAGCGCTCTAATTCGAGCATGGCGACGTTCGTCTTTGTGTCATTACGTCACGTCTGTGTAAATAGAGGAGTCCTGGCCAGTAGGCTATCGCATGTGAGGATGCTGCAGGTGGTGGATCATTTATAGCCTTTTCTCACAGCAGCCGGAATAATTAAATTTACCATTTTGATGGCGGACTGTAATCCAGAAAGATCCAAACAACAATCATCAGTGACCACTGGAGATTCACCCGTAGTCAAAAGCAAAAGATTAGACTGTACAGAAATTGAAATGTACAGGTAACGCTAATACACACTAAATACAGTCACGAAATGCTGAGGTTGATAATAATTTGCACGGTTTGATGTGATATGAGCTAAGCGATCGTTAGATTTAATCACCTTTGGTAGCACGATTTATTGTAATGCTTTTTTCTCAGTTGGTCAGAATAAAAGTGGCAGACATGTTACTTGTTGATGACATTTTCCGGTGAAAATTCTTATTTTGGTCATACTTCGAAGACGTAGAATCTGTGATCGAAGTACAATATCCACACCGGTGCGGTGACCGACAGCCACACAAACTCCTCAAAACATTAGATTCATCCACGCTGAGGAGCCGTGCCGATGCACAAACCACGGAAAGATAATTCTGCAAATAACTGCAATTGCAGGTTTCAAACAGAGATGGCGACAAAGAGGCAAAACTTACGGACTGCAGCTTTAATGTTTTTGTGCATATAAAGGATGACACCCTCACTTCACTTTCTATGTATATTCATCAGACATGTGGAGTGTCTGTCCTTGAACTTTTGCTAAATCACTTAGTTTAAACCAAAATTACTTATTTTGTACAGGGTATTGATCCATTTTCTCTGGATGCTTTGGCCAAAGAGGGCATTGTGGCACTGCGCCGAGCAAAGAGGCGGAACATGGAAAGGTAAGAGAATAATGTTAGGTCAGGGTGCACCGATACCCCTTTTTAGGGCTGGACAATATGACCTAAAATCAAAACCTCGATTAATTGAACACTTTACCTCGGTTACGATTAATGAGCGATTATTTTGTTGGTTTTTTTTTTTTTTTTGCCCTCATAGTTCACTGACAAGGTTTGTACTGTAAATATGCTTGACTATTAAAGGTGGGATATTTCTTTTTTAAAATAAATTAGCACCGTGAGTACAGTTATTTGAATGCATTAGTGAGACTGCATGTGTAAATTAGTCATACCGTCTCTTTATTATATACTTCAAAAGTAGATTTCTCACATTCTCACAGATAAATCACAGGACAGCGTTGACTAAGTTTCTGCGCTCCTCTCTGTGCACGCGATCTTCACGTGATGCATCAGTGCAGTAGCTCAATATAATGATACACAGCCGATAGTCTGAAATTGCTTGAATGTCCAAACTGACAAACTTTCGTGAGGGCGCTGTCTGCGTGTGTTGACTCTGTGTTTGAGTTCGCCTCCGTGTTTCTTCCATGCCGCTGACTGGATGGAGCAGAGTCACGTGACCACGCGCGGTAGTATGTTTTTAAGGGGAAAGTAGCCTATTAACAGGATTAAAAAATGAAATAACCGACATGGAAAAATTTTGTCGGTTAGAGGTTCTGAATTTCGGTTTCAATTACTTTTCGATTAATCGTCCAGCCCTACCCCTTTTGATTCTCATACCAAATTTTTTTTTCTTCTTTTTTTTTTTTTGCTTAACTGATTGGTATTTCTCATATATAAATAAAATTAACTACGCTACTTGATTATAAATAAAAACACATACAGATGCATAATATTTTCAGGTTAAATAATAGGGCATTGTTCTCAAACTCAGTTCCTGGAGGGCCAATCCCCTGCAGAGTTTAGCTCCAACCCTAATCAAACACACCTGATCCAGCTAATCAAGGTCTTCAGGATTGCTAGAACTTCCAAGCAGGTGTAAGATGGAGCTGATTGGAGCTAAACTGCAGGGCTGCGGCCCTCCCGGAAACTGAGTTTGAGACCACTACAATATAGGGGCTTTCGCACCGGAGGAACCTTTACTTAGTTCCTAGAACTATTGGCGGAAATACCTGCTTTTTGGTGTGTTCGCACCGCAGAAACTGGGAATGATTTTAGTTCTAGGAACTCCTTTTGGGGGGAAACTGAATTAGCTCCTACTTCAGAGTAGGGTCTAACCCAGCACAATGGGAACTACCAGTGACGTAAGTGTACGCTGATTGGCCGAACGCACACGAAACACCAGCACCTGCCATTTTTAAATAAGCCATGAACACACAGATTATAGTCTATATATTTACTCCACAAACGAACTCCACGAACATGTAAACCATTGATAAAGTAAGGGCAAATTTACACTGAGAAAATCCAACGAGACTTTGAGGGGACTAAGCGAAACATGATTATGTATTTCTGCTAAGTTAGAGACATTGTGCATCAACCACACGGCAAACGCTAATACGGTTTACTTTTTCGCATAACAATTTTATCTTATAACATATTAGACAGGACTGTTAAACAGATCGTAAACTAATGAAGACGGAGAATGTGAGCGCTGTGTGCTCAAGCTCTGGCGTTCTCAGCACCGTCAAAATAAGAACAAGAAGAAGCGTGGCTTGCGTCACTTTAGAGTTCCTACTGGCGGTGCAAATTTAACCAGGAAAACGGTCCTAGGGGAACATTTAGTTCTTGGGGAACCAACCTAGTAGCTATTTCCTTTAATTACCTGGTGTGAAAGCCCCATTCCTTTGCCAAGCCTTTGCTAAACCTTATTTTACGGACTTAGTCACACTTTTTTTTTTTTTTTATATCATTTGAAATGTGCTGTGACTTATATTCCAAAGTGACTTATATAATGCATTTAACATCAAATAAGCAAAATGTAGACGCTTAAATGTTTTTATAGACATAGTTCTCAGTATATGATGTTTCGGTTCATTTTTGTGACGCACTCCAGAAAACATTTCACATAGACTGAGGCGGCAGAAAGTGTATACTCCTTTCTCTTTATTTTACAAATCAAAACATTTTACAGTTTGGATTGATGTCTTACTCTTATCTTAACCTCTTATCTTATGACCATAAATAAGTTGCTTCTGCTGCTATAAGGAAAAAAATCCAAGTGATCGCGCCCACACACAACGTATCAGTTCTAGCGTTGCTAACTGAACATCACAGCCTATTCATCATCAAACTAAAAATGCAGACAGCCAAAAATATAAATTTGGCTCAATTTAAATTCTGTTGTTAGGCCTATAATAGATCAGTGTGACCACTGCCTTACCGTCACACTGGTGGTGTTCGCATGTGAAGGATGCTATTTTTACGTGGATATTGGGAGACGAGTGAAGTACAAAGCATTTACATATTAAATAAGTTTAGCATCCAAATACATGCGAATATGGAAACATTCAGATTTGTGCTGATTGAGAGAGAAGCCCAACGCTGGTGTTGTGCTGAATAATCTGACAGATTATTGCCCAATCAAAAGACCCCACATTGTTTTTGAATGTATTAATAAAATGCGACTGATACTCCCCCACCAAAACAACTTGAGTTTGACCTGTTGCTGCTGTAAAAAGTCCATATTTACAGATGGGGGCCATTTGATGCCGATAAAACAAGCATATTGTGTTCATTACTCCCACCCACATTAACTTTGGGTTCAATCAATCACAACTTTTTTTATAATTATGAGTGGACATTTTCCACCCTATAAGGGGTCCCTGGTCCCAAAAGTTTTGAGAAGCCCTGGCTTACACCATCAAAAAACAACCAGTACAATACAATTTTGTAGGTTTATGTGGTGTAATTGTTTTATCAAAACAATATGAAAATGGTTTTGTAGTTGTGTTTTGCATTTTGTCAAATTTAAAAGCAAAATCCCTACTATTCAAAATGTGTTGTGTTCTCTTCCCATAAGGCTGTCTCTGGCATGCGGTGGTGTAGCGATGAACTCCGTGGACGATCTCACGCCTGAGTGTTTGGGACATGCTGGGCTTGTGTACGAGCACACACTGGTGAGTGCACACAACTCTGAACAACAGTCTGAATGTCAGTTCATTGTCACTTATGTTTGGCTTTCTGTCACAGGGAGAGGAGAAGTACACATTCATTGAGAAGTGTGGTAACCCTCGTTCCGTGACCCTGCTGGTGAAAGGGCCCAACAAGCACACCCTGACACAGATCAAAGATGCGGTTAGAGATGGACTCAGGGCAGTCAAAAACGCCATTGAAGATGGTAGGTAGCCAAACCTTCAGGTGGTGTTTTCTTCAATCTTAAACCCACTTTTCTTCTGAGCATCCCTAGTGTTAGTCACTTCCTGTGTAGACTACTACATCATAAGACTGACTAGTTTTAGCATACTCTTGTTCCAGTTCCCGATTACAACATAATCACATAAATGTGAAAAATTTCCATAATCCTTAAACACTTTCATTGCCACTATTTTTTTAAATAAAGTATTTCAACATCAACAATTTTCACCACACACCTATAACAGCTAACTAGAGATCTCAAGAGGCGATGTTAGACTGTGGTGCTGGTTTTCTCATCTTGTTCTCTGTGTTGGCAGGTTCTGTTGTGCCTGGGGCCGGTGCGTTCGAGGTGGCTGTGGCTAATGCTTTGGTTAATCATAAGCCCAAAGTAAAGGGTCGGGCCCAGCTGGGTGTGCAGGCTTTTGCTGATGCCCTCCTCGTCATCCCTAAGGTACTGCAAAAACCATACCAAAAGTATTGAATTTGATTTGCTTTTTCCATACTTTTCCAGACCTGGAAATTACTCAGAAAATTAAGAATTTAATGAAAATAAATTCATCATACAAGAAGTGTTTTCATGGCAGCTGTTTAGTGATTCTTTAGTGACTGTCGAGCCAGACTGAATGAATTCAAGGTGCATTTTTTCATTATGCAAAAATGCAGGTTATAAGCGTTTTGGTTTCTTCTCACGATATTCTTAACTAACTAAATTAACTATATCAACTATATTACTGATCTGCCCACATTGTTGCTATATGACAATTGAAATGAGCTAGATGACTGACCAGAGAGCTAGATTTTCTCCAGAGCGGCTGTACAGCCAAATCAAAATCTGTTGCATTATTTTCCTGTTTAACACTGAAGCTGCTTTGAAACAATCGGCATTGTAAAAAGCGCTATATAAATAGTTGACTTGACTTTGCACAAATAACAACTTTTGTGTGTGCGTGCATGAGAAACCATTAAACTTGGCATATAGGACAGTGCACACTGAGCCACTATTGCACCATCAGCCCATTTCACGGTGTGGTTTCTTGGCCGCCACAGTGTGTGCATTAAAGCAGACCTAAGGCCTTGAAATATGATGTACTGCACTAATGAAAGCCAAGTTTTGAACACTTTTTTTTTTTTCAAAAAAAAAGACCAGTCTTTTTTTATAGACCCTTGAACTTGGCAAATAGGACAATGCACACAGCCGTATTGTGCCATCAGCCCATTTCGTGTCATGGTTTCTCCGCCGCCACAGAGGATGCGTTAAATTGGACATTAGGCGTTAAAGACTGGTACAGTAAAAAAAATCTGGATCTCTTTAGGGCAGTACATCATATTTCATAGACCCTTGAACTTGGCAAATAGGACAATGCACACAGCCGCATTGTGCTGTTAGCCCGTTTCGTGTCTTGGTTTCTCTGCCTCCACAGAGGATGCATTAAAATTGAACATTAGGTCTTGATATTAGAGGTACTACCCTAAAGAAAGCCAAATTTTGAACAAATAGATCTCTAATTCATGTGCATCCATGCTCTGGTGATGCAGTGATGCACAAAGGAAATAGGTTATAGTGTATATATAAAACTAGAAACTGTAATGCGTAAGCACGTAAAAAATTCCTATGTGAATTGTTTCTTGAGGGCACGAAAGTTTTTTTTTTTTTTTTTTTTAGGGGCTTTGTACACTCACCTAAAGGATTATTAGGAACACCTGTTCAATTTCTCATTAATGCAATTATCTAATCAACCAATCACATGGCAGTTGCTTCAATGCATTTAGGGGTGTGGTCCTGGTCAAGACAATCTCCTGAACTCCAAACTGAATGTCAGAATGGGAAAGAAAGGTGATTTAAGCAATTTTGAGCGTGGCATGGTTGTTGGTGCCAGACGGGCCGGTCTGAGTATTTCACAATCTGCTCAGTTACTGGGATTTTCACGCACAACCATTTCTAGAGTTTACAAAGAATGGTGTGAAAAGGGAAAAACATCCAGTATGCGGCAGTCCTGTGGGCGAAAATGCCTTGTTGATGCTAGAGGTCAGAGGAGAATGGGCCGACTGATTCAAGCTGATAGAAGAGCAACTTTGACTGAAATAACCACTCGTTACAACCGAGGTATGCAGCAAAGCATTTGTGAAGCCACAACACGCACAACCTTGAGGCGGATGGGCTACAACAGCAGAAGACCCCACCGGGTACCACTCATCTCCACTACAAATAGGAAAAAGAGGCTACAATTTGCACGAGCTCACCAAAATTGGACAGTTGAAGACTGGAAAAATGTTGCCTGGTCTGATGAGTCTCGATTTCTGTTGAGACATTCAGATGGTAGAATCAGAATTTGGCGTAAACAGAATGAGAACATGGATCCATCATGCCTTGTTACCACTGTGCAGGCTGGTGGTGGTGGTGTAATGGTGTGGGGGATGTTTTTCTGGCACACTTTAGGCCCCTTAGTGCCAATTGGGCATCGTTTAAATGCCACGGCCTACCTGAGCATTGTTTCTGACCATGTCCATCCCTTTATGACCACCATGTACCCATCCTCTGATGGCTACTTCCAGCAGGATAATGCACCATGTCACAAAGCTCGAATCATTTCAAATTGGTTTCTTGAACATGACAATGAGTTCACTGTACTAAAATGGCCCCCACAGTCACCAGATCTCAACCCAATAGAGCATCTTTGGGATGTGGTGGAACGGGAGCTTCGTGCCCTGGATGTGCATCCCACAAATCTCCATCAACTGCAAGATGCTATCCTATCAATATGGGCCAACATTTCTAAAGAATGCTTTCAGCACCTTGTTGAATCAATGCCACATAGAATTAAGGCAGTTCTGAAGGCGAAAGGGGGTCAAACACAGTATTAGTATGGTGTTCCTAATAATCCTTTAGGTGAGTGTATGTTGTCACTTGGAGAAAATTGAAAAACTAAAAATGTTTACAGATGACAGTACTAAAAACCAAATATAAAGCTGAAAATAATGCTTTGTGAACCATTTGTTAAATATGGTCTGAAAATCTACAGAAAGGTATGGAATTTTGAAATGGAAAATGTATATGAAGCCTGACCATAGAAGAACAATAATCTCTTTAAAAAGTGTATGCACAGTATAAATCACTTTTTGTGTAAAGGTGGCTTTGACTTGCGTTTCTCTCCTTTTCAAAGGTTCTGGCTCAGAATTCAGGCTATGACCCACAAGAGACTCTTGTGAAGCTCCAGAGTGAATTCAAAGAGACCGGACAACTGGTGGGAGTGGACCTGAACACAGGCATGTGGCCATCTCTCTCTCTCCCTCATAATATAGCTCAATTATTTTTTTTTTTTAAAGATTTCTGTGTTTGACTGCTTAAACCCTTTGAGCTATTTTAGAGCAATGTTTAATATGTAAAAATGTTGTAGTACTGTAAATCATAGGTGTGCACAAAGCCATCTGTATCTGTTACAATCCCAAAATCATCTGTATCTGTATTCGGATAAAAACAGGGCTAAAAACATGGAAATGGGCAGGGCTTTGACCGGAAGTTTGAAAAATTACATGCAAATCCTGTTTTAATTGTTTCCCTTATATATTTAAAAAAAATGTTTAATTATAATAAGTTCTAATTAATACAATAATATTAAATGTTAAAAGAAATCTTTTTTTTTTAATTTTTCAGTTGAATTTGAGTTATGTCAGGACAATCGTCCACAACATCAAACAAGAGTATTCTGTATCAAATAGTTGATTAGAGAACATGCATAGTAAACGTTGTTTTAGCAATTTTCAAATCACTGAATTTATTCTTTCAACTTGCATGTAAATGGGTTGTTGACGTGGCATTTTCACTCTCACAAGAAAAAAATGAATATAATTAGTATTGTCATTTAAAATGCAGTAAATGGTTAAACGTTTCTGTCTTACATGGAGCCGTTGATATAAAAACTGCTTGCTTTTAGATTTGTTTACATTTGAGCCAAATCTCAAAATTGTCCTATGGTTCGACTGTCTCAAGCATGGGTCAATAAATTACAACTTTTATAAATGAAAAAGAAAAGCATACAAATGTTAATAAATACCTCAGGCTTTTTAGTAAAGGACAATCAATTTTTCATCCAAATATTTCTAAAAGTGTAGGATCTTGATATATTTTGTCACTGAAAACCATGTCCTCCGGTGTGAAACCATATCCTGATTTTTAATCGGGCAATTCCAGTTCAAGTTTAATTGGTTGAAGGACCCCATTCAAGGTCATGTTACTGAAGCCCATGGTAAAAATTTGTCTCAGAATTGTTTAAATATTTAACTTTTTTTTGAAACCACTATAGTAGTGTTAATTTCGTCAGCCATTTTTTAATTCAGTCTTAGTCCTGTCAAATGTGCTTTTTAGTTTTCATCATATTTAGTCAACCTTGCCCTGTTTTTGTTTAGTCAAGCTTTAGTCGACTAAATGTCTGAGGATTTTAGTCTAGTTTTCGTCATGCTGCATTGATAATTCCGATTATTTTGCTCAATTATAATCACAACGATTATTGTCATTTGAGATGTATTTTTACATTTCATAATTGTTGCACTGTCACCTATAAGTCGACCCATATGCATGGTTTATTTTACCTCATCTAGTTTAATGATTTATTATAGGCTATTTATCATATAGGCCTAATGGAAAAATAAATTTAAAAGTGAAATTCCACATCACTTTAATGTTTTTCTATTAAAACAACAGCAAGAAAGACTTTGTATTGTCACACAGTTGTGTAAGTGCAGTAATTCAGCAAACACAATCGCAAATAGTTGAGATCCATGCTTGGATTTACTAGAGTTCATCACTGAGAAGGTTTGATGGCAGATTTACTCGCACAAGCTGCTCGTGAGTCGTGACAGAACACAGACCGACTGAATGACACTTTAATTTAAGCAGAAAAGCTCAAATGGAGATTGCTGAAATGCAGCTTGCTTGTTTATTGGTGTTTTCTGATCATCCGCGCGCGCGCGTGCACATGGTTGCCAGATTGCAAAGTTTAAGTAAAACACCGGATATAATACGTGTTCTTTTAACAGAAAAGATCTGATTGGGGGATTAAATTATTGAAATCTGCCAACCGCAAGCATGAACCCTCCCTTTTCCCCCCGGACAAAACCAAAGAGTTATTTTGGTAAAGTTTTTATTTTTTAAACTACATTTTAGTCTCGTCTTTTTTTTGTCAACGATATTGCATGTTGATATAGTCACAGTTATCGTTTAAGGACGTTTGTGTCATTTCGTCTTCGTCTCGTCTTAGTCATGGGAAAAAAAAGGTCGTCAACGAACATTTTTCGTTAACGAAATTACAAACCCGATTCCAAAAAAGTTGGGACACTGTACAAATTGTGAATAAAAACAGAATGCAATGATGTGGAAGTTTCAAATTTCAATATTTTATTCAGAATACAACATAGATGACATATCAAATGTTTAAACTGAGAAAATGTATCATTTTAAGGGAAAAATAAGTTGATTTTAAATTTCATGGCATCAACACATCTCAAAAAAGTTGGGACAAGGCCATGTTTACCACTGTGTGGCATCCCCTCTTCTTTTTATAACAGTCTGCAAACGTCTGGGGACTGAGGAGACAAGTTGCTCAAGTTTAGGAATAGGAATGTTGTCCCATTCTTGTCTAATACAGGCTTCTAGTTGCTCAACTGTCTTAGGTCTTCTTTGTCGCATCTTCCTCTTTATGATGCGCCAAATGTTTTCTATGGGTGAAAGATCTGGACTGTAGAGAAAAGATCTGGATTCTATTGTGAATAAAATACAAGTTTGAGATTTGTAAATTATTGCATTCCTTTTTTTATTCACAATTTGTACAGTGTCCCAACTTTTTTGGAATCGGGTTTGTAACACTACACTATAGAAGTGTTAAGTTTTGTTGTCCTTTGGTGCAACACCCCTGGGACACATTTTCACACCATAGGACACATTTCAGTAAAAATGTTCAAAAAACAGTGAAGGAATTGACACAGTGAGTGACCCTTATATTTTCTCAAACATCAGACTTCACACTACACATGTATTTTTTTTTCTTCAAAAGTGGTGTTTTGCAAAAAAAAAAAAAAGCATTTTTATTGCTTATTTGTCAATTACCCAAATGCAAATCTGAAAAAATTATAAAGAATACAAAAATGCTTGTCGGCTCCGGGAGAGCGATCTGTATGTATCATCCAGGGTTTAAAACATTTAAGTAGATGTATCAAGTAGTAGAAAATGTTTATGATTCAGTATCTTAGTTGATATTACTCATCAAGCTCTTATTTTTGAGAAATGTGCAGAAGTCATTGTGCTAATTTCATTCATAGAGCTTACACTAAAATCACTTTGCAATAAATGTGTGTGTGAAGCGAATGAGTTTTATATCGCTATATCATCACACTATCCCCTGGCTCAGCTGTTATCCAGCAAACACGAGAACAAGTTTTTCCTATTATCCAGTAGAGTTTGTTATTCGTTTTAAAGTAATTATCTGTGACTTTCCAAAAGGTATTTGGCTTTGGGCACATCACTCTATATATATATATATATATATATATATATATATATATATATATATATATATATATATATATATATATATATATATATATATATATATATATATATATATATATATATATATATATATACACATACACACACACACACACACACACACACACACACACACACACACACACACGTGTATGTGTTTTAAATGTGAATGTCTCTGTCCTCCACCTGTGAGCTCATTTCAGATGTTTGTGATAGTTTATTGGAAGAGAACATCTGCATCCTCCTAGCTCATTTGTGGCTGGTTTAACTTCAGTGTGGTGTGTGTTGTCTTGTCTGCAGGTGAACCCATGGTTGCGGGAGAGGCCGGTGTGTGGGATAACTACTGTGTGAAAAAGCAACTGCTTCACTCCTGGTGAGACCTGTTCCACTGTTCAGTAGCGTAGCACTGCTAACTCTTTCTGTCGTCAGCATGGCTGAATTCTCTTACTCTATAGTAAATGCAGTCAGACACCATCAGTACTCTCTGCGTTTGAATGCATCTATGAAGGAAACTGACTGTCTTCAGAAAAGTTTTGATGGCATTCTCTTTTCATCCTTCCTCCATATAATCAGGGCCGGATTAATAAGGGCTGAAGCCCCAGGGACATAGCAAGGAGGGGCCTGTATTTGGCTTAATGTGTAGCATATTGTCATATGTTTTACATAAATACCATTAGTTTTATTTAGTTATATAGCCATATGCTTTTTTTTTTTTTTTTAACCATGGTATGGAGGCATGTGTAGGTTTTACGTTCTTGAGGTTAGCATGATCTATAAATGAATGGTGGTCAAGTTCAAATACAAAATAAACTGCCAGAATATTTAAATTTTTCCTTATAAAAATTGCTCTACACTGTTTGCAGGTGTTACTGTTGTTAATGCAAGTGAATTTACATCTGCATCACAATTCAAATGCAGTGCTTTACTGTCAGATGTGCATTTCTGTCAGGATACAAATATTATGGCTCATTTCCACCGAGCGGTATGGTTCAGTACAGTATGATTCGGGAAGGTAAACCCTGATCCGACTTGCTTTTCCACTGCCAACAGTACGCTTATGATAGGCATGGTGTAGCGATCGACGTCATTCGCTCACGCAAAGAAGAAAGCGACGCAGTGAACGACAAAAGACAACATACAGCAGATCTTGTTCTTGCTTCTCGGCATGTGGCTGTTGTCACAAGAAGACGACGCACTTTGTTTGAGCCCAGGCTGCAAGGAAAAACACAGCCGAAAAAGCACACGCAAGTGACAGTCTGTCAACGTTCTGCAGTGAGTCCACCCTTTAGTACCGGATAATTGTGCTAGGTACCCCAACGGAAGGGTCGTAGGGTATGGTTCGGAATTAGGGTATCATTCACAACTTCTGACAATGGAAACGCCAAAAATTGCGTACTGTACTGAACCGTACCGCTCTTTGGAAACGAGCCGTTAGTAACTGCACTACTGTTGTGAAATACAAGTGACACCTGCCCCAGTGTTCCCAAATCAGCTGCTGGTGCCACCATCTGTAGAACTGTTAAAAATATCGATATTTTGAAATGTATTGATACTGAAATATCTGAAACGATTCCAATGCTCCTTTTCTGCAGTATGGATACACCAATACCAGCTGCGCGTTCTCACTCTCTCTTCTCTCCGACGGCGAATTGACAGTTGGACCTTCCTGCTGTCACTCACTCGTCTCATTGGCTCCGGCTGAATAGTGCTTGTTTTGCACATCATTTTAGTCATTCCCGCAGGTTTCACCCTCACACCAAAAGCACCCGCACCACTGATCTATATAAGTGGCGCTCTCATAAAGCCGCCTCTCAAACAGCTCGCGAGAACCAAATTGACTTTTCACATCCTGCACCCTGATTGGGACATCCACAAATAAAAAAATCCCACACTAATCTAATGACAGCTTATGACATGACAACAGTGAAGAAAGTATTTTAGGCTTCTGTGCTAATGTCAAACTGATAAACAGAAAAAAATTATATATAAATACTATAAAATTAAAAGGCATTTCTTTTAAATGTATAGCGCAGTTTTTTAATGAAGCAGCAACATGTTATAGGTAGGACAGAACAACTGTTTGAGATGAGTGCGCGCTGCTTTTTAAAAGGGGTTAAACACGAGCAAATTATAAACTTTCGTGACGATTCAGCACTGACTCGATCAGGACAGTGACCGTTCCATCGACTGCGAGCGTCTTTCACAAGCTCTGAAAGGTAATTTAAACGAGAATGCACGCGTTGGCGATAATACATAGACTGACGTGTGAAAATGTGGAGTGTTAAAACAAATGTGCCTCTTAAATGAATAGCCAGCCTATACAAGTATCGATTTTTAACGCGTTGCATCGATACATCGTATCGTTAGACTTTAGATCGATGTATTATTGTTACACCCCTAATATTGGATCTGTGCGTCAGCTCTTAAAGTGACAGCAGCCTAATATTCCTGCTGCAAAAGAGAAAATCACTCGCTGCTCTTGACTGAATAACTTTTTTTTTATTTTATTTTTATTACCATGAAAACTATCCAGTGTTATTTTACATTTGATTACTTTCATTTCTGTAGTATTTCTTACCTGAATACCATTAGACCCACCTGAAAAACTTAAAGCCTGCTTATTTAATTTCTCTTTTTTTTTAATTGTATTGATTTGTGTTATTGTTTGCTATTTGTTTATTTGTTCTTATTTTATTACTCACTGTTTAGTTTACGATTCAAATAAAGCCTCTGTGTAAGCATTACAACAAAATGTTCCTGCCTGTGTAACATCTAGAGCAGTGATCGTGAGCCTCATGTGGCTCAGCAGGTTTCTCACCCTTCACCAGCAAAGACTTTATATATAGGAAGATGGTGCACTCCGATTACTTATGAATGGGAGAAAGTGTAACGCCTAATATGGAGAATAAGCCCCGCCTTTCTAAATGAAAGAGCCAATCGTTCATTAGTAAAGGCATCGTGTCACTGCAGCTGCCGTTAGAAGCTCCGGTTGCTATAGAAACATGCAATGTTCTGAGATGCGCGTTTAGGACTGTGCATGTGCATTAGCTTTGTCCAGGATTCAGGCATTTAGAAACAATTTATGAGACAGTTGTCAGATTTAGCTGTCGAGTGAAATGACTTGTCTTAAAGGGACTTTGATTATGATCATTAACTTCAGTAGTGATCAGATTCCTGCAGAAAGTGCAAAGTCGATTACAGTACCTTTGTTGTACAGCCCACTGACTGAAGTTTATAAAGTCAAACCAGTTGTGTTTCTAAGCTCGCGCTGTTTGGAAATAACTGCATTTACTTACAGATCTGATTTTATAAATGTTCCTTTCACAGCAGCTCGAGTACTTTCTGTATAAACAAACAGGTCACAAGCCTGTATTCTATTCTTGAGCTTGCCATCACCTGTAACCATAGTGACGGTGATTAAAGTACATATCAGAGACGCCCATAAAACTGGAAATTATCATCACAGTCGACGCGGTGCAAGTTCCAGTGAAATCTTAACCGTCAGCAGCTTTTATACCCGAGTGGAGAGCGGCGCATTTGAGTCACACACCGACATGGAGGACAGACTAAATCTAACACACTCACGTGACGGACGCAGCTCGTATTTTCATCTCTGCTAGTTACTGAAATGAAAATGTAGATGAGACGCGCTTGTGTGCAGAGCACTAGAGCTGTCAATGTCTGAAACAATTTTTTTTTTACTCAAATATCGCTAATATTTGAATTATATTCAAATTTAAAAAGGCATCATTTCAGTTGGCGGGAAAAAGCTTTTGGCTCGTCTCCTGAGGCCACAAGAAGAAAAGTAAATTGTTTATTCAAAGCAATGAAATAACATGACTGTCTGTTAAAAAAAAGTGCATAAAGTTAAAACTATTTACAAATCAAATATAATTTTGTAAATTGCATCAATTATGAACAAAACCTCATTTTAATACAGAGCCGATGTGCTGATCACAGTACTTTTTGCACTTAAAACATGATGCAGCGAAATGGGAAAAAAACCCACTCAATTTCTTTTAACTTTACATTGCTTTCTAAACACGCGGCTCTCTTGCGTGAGACGAGAGTGCAACAGTCAAAGATGTCCGTCTAGTGCATGTTTACATAGAACACAATGGAAAAGCAGAGAAAATGTGTTCTGTGTGAACAGCTTGGTTACGGTTTTGACAACCAAGATTTTCTCCGCATTGAGCTTCTCTATTTCTGCAGTTTTAAATGAAAAAACACAGCAGCGCCACATCAAGCGACAGCAACTCGTACATCACATCTGATAAGTCTCCCTGACACACACCATGGGCCTTATTTTAACGATCCGAGCGCATTGCGCAGGTGCACTTAGGGCGTGTCCGAATCCACTTTTGCTAGTTTAATGGCGGAAAAAATGGTCAACACGCCAGGCTCATGATCCAAAAGGGTTGTCCCTAGTCTCTTAATGAGTCATGGGTGTGTTTTGGGCGTAACATGCAATAAACCAATCAGAGTCTCATCTCCCATTCCCTTTAAAAGCCAGTTGCGCTCGCACCATGGCGGATTCGCTATTTAAATGGCGGTGTATATAGTCACCCTCATCCTGATGAGTCAGTTTAAATACATGTGTGTGTATTGCCACGATTGGTTTAATAATTAGCCAATTTCATTTGTCATTACTGCAAATAGGTCATTCTGATACATGCAATAACTATCCATTATGACATGTAGGCATTTTTATATTTATGTACACTATTAATCTTTTACATTGTAATCCTTTAGTTTTTAATATTTGGCGTGTGTGTGCTGCTGCGCGTCCCTGTGTGTGTAATAATCAGTGTACGCGCGTTGTGCACCCGCCTATAGGCACATATTATTAACGCGCCCTTTAAATAACACAAAAAATACTGCGCCATTGACAGGTTTTTGTTGGTCAATGGCGCAGTCGTTTTCAGATCCTCAAAATAGCAACGCGCCAACAATGCTCCTGAACACACCTGGTTTTCAGACCAGCACGCCCATGGGCGAACAGATGGGCGCGAGTGCATTTGCTATTTAAACAACGTGGCGCAGGATGTGAAAATGATAACTGCGTTGGGCTGAAACTAGCAAAAAACACTTGCGCCAGGTCTGTGATAGGGCCCCTAAAATTCGAATGCACCATTTTTGCATTCGAATGTGGATTCTCATTTTAAACTCTGTGAATATTCTAAATTCTAAATGGAATTAGCCCTACAGTGCAGAGTGGTTCTTTCCCACTGTATGATGTGACAACCTTAACGAAAAAAGGTTCCTGACCCCTGATCTAGGGTCAGTTTTAGGCTCAGGCATCCGTCTCATCTCTCTCTTCTTCTCTCTCTCATCTGCACAGCACTGTGATCGCCAGTAACATCCTTCTGGTTGATGAGATCATGAGGGCTGGCTTGTCTTCACTCAAAGGATAATCCACCGTCAAAGAAGAGACGACGACCACTCTGCAGTTACCCCGCCTGGACTCAAGACCACAATCCTAGGCTGTTGTCAACATGTTTGTCTGCTCAACCAGTTTTGTCCATTTTTATGACCTAGGAAATGTTTCTCCCCTCTGTTAGTTGGTTTATTTAAGAAATTGTTGCATAAGCACTGATTTGCAATACACACTTTCTTTTGTACCCATTAAACGTTATAAAACTGCTTTTTTTTTTTGTGCGAATTCTTCAGCATGTGTGAATTTAACATGAGCTAATGGTCAAATCAAGAATATCCATGAGTGCATTAATTTGTGTATACAGTATATAGAAAGACGGTTCACTACTGTTACTGTGAATGAGAGAAAAGATAACGTATGTCTTGCTTTCTACATTAAAAAAGGTCATCACATCACTGCAGCTGCCGTTAGAAAATCCTGTTCTCATAGAAACGATGGGTATGTTTACATGCCGTAGTTTTTGTCAATCTGAATGCATCCAATCACATTTCAGATTTGTAGAGTTGTTTATGAATTAGTTCTCTCACTTTCAACCGGTTTTATTTTCAGCAAATGTGTTCACGTGTATTTGTATGAACATAAAAAGATTCAACAACTTAGACAAACTGAACAAAAGTTTGAGACATTTGATGAACAGAAATGGAACGAGTCACTATCAAAAGTAACAGTCTCTGGTGTGGCTACCAGCTGCTTAAAGTACTTATAAAAAACTCCCAGCCCTTTCAGACGAGAATGTACAGGAAGAAATGACCACGGAGACAGATCTATGGTCAAGCTTTTTTAGTGTTTATTGTTCAGGTGTCAGCTTATATACATTTGCAGACAATTTTAAAGGTGGTATACCTTGTATCCTTATTGCATCATGACATTCGGCCTACATATGTTTATTGTCCCCACACCTAAAGAACGCTACTTGCCCTACGGACGTTCTTCTGTCAGACGAATAAAATCAGAGTTATATTAAAACACGTCCTGGCTAATCCAAGCTTTATAATGGCAGCCCAAAATTTGAAGACCAAAAAAGTGCATCCATCCATCATCAAAGTACTCCACACGGCTCTGGGGGGGTGAGATGGGTTTAAGAAAAAAAATCCATATTTAACACAAATATCTAATTTCCGGCGAACCGCCTTCTGTATTCAACTTATGGAAAAAGCATAACTGGCGTGACGATGACATAGCAACCACCCAGAATACCCTAGCAACCGCATAGAAACACCCTAGCAACAACTCAGAATATCCTAGCAACCATGCCAAATACCTTAGCAACCCTCTAAGTACCCTAGCCTAGCAACACCCTAGCAACCAGCCTGAGTACCTTAGCAACCACATAGCAACAACTCAGAATACCCTAGCAACCACGCCAAGTATCTTAGCAACCCCTCTGAGTACCATAGCAACAACCCAGAGTACCTTAGCAACTGCATAGCAACACCCTAGGGTGGCTTGAGGGTAAATCATGGGGTCATTTTCATTTTTGGGTGAACTATCCCTTTAAGTGTTAGTATTTGTATGAATATAAAAGATTCAACAAACTGAACAAAACAAGTTTGAGACATTTGATGAACAGAAATGGAACGAGTCACTATCAAAAGTAACAGTCTCTTGTGTGGCTACCAGCTGCTTAAAGTACTTTGAGTTTTTTATTAAATTATCAGCCCTTTCAGACGAGAATGTACAGGAAGAAATGACCACGGAGACAGATCTATGGTCAAGCTTTTTTAGTGTTTATTGTTCAGGTGTCAGCTTATATACATTTGCAGACAATTTTAAAGGTGGTGTACCTTGTATCCTTATTGCATCATGACATTTGGCCTACATATGTTTATCATTCCCACACCTAAAAAACGCTACTCGCCCTGTGGTAAAAACTGGTCTAGGCTAAATAACAGAGTCCTTGTTTCCAACCTTAAATCAATGCTTAAATGTTGCTACTAGTGATTTGAGTGTTTAAGAGGGACTCTTGTCTACAGCACCAACATTTTTAGGAACGGCCCTGTTAAATTTAACTGCCCAAACAGCAACATAGTATCGGCCCCGATCCAGCCCGCATCTGGTACATGTGGATCCAACGCATACCAGGTGTATCCGGCCCGACACTATGTTGCTGTCTGGGTGTACTATAGAGTGTCAGTTTACTTTTTTTCAGAATTATTACATAGACTACACAAAAACATACTATAGTTCAGCATTTTATTGATACAGATGCTACATGAACTGTTTTATTACGGCCTTGCTGAAGACAAGATTAGAGCGGGGCAGAGCTCAGTGATTTGGATGGTAGACGGCCTAAACATGTTCTTCCTTTCAGCTTGCACTGCATAAAACAAGGAGCAGAGACAATCTGATAAACTTGTCACTGTATATTAATTTGAACCTAAAATCTTGATAATGTGTCAACTCAACTTAAGTCCATCCAACATTTCTGAAACATTCAACATGTCCAAAATTCCATCATGAAATGTACATTATTAACAACAAAATTGGTGATGATACCCAAATAAACAAATAATCTCATTAAAAGCAAACATTACAGCAAAGGAACCATATTCATGAACTAAAGATATAATATATATTCTGTACTTTGCTAGGATGATTTGCAGCATGGCTGTATTTATCAGTGAAAATAAGTTTTGTTCACAAATTTCATTTGAACTATTTGAAGGGACATGTGAATGCACAACAAATGTGAATTGGAATTTCACCGTGGTGCCCTCGATGAAGTTATATACTTTAAGCTTTTCATTTATGGTGGATCAGTCATCTTCATCACTTCCAAAGCCTTCTTCATCTTCCAATGCCACTCCCTGAAACAATCTAGAACAGAACATATATAAATAAATAAACAAATGCACCAGCCATTTTAGCACACTTTTAATAAAATCAATTATATATGACTTTAAGACCAGGAATTGTATTTGCAAAGGAAACTCCAGGCAAGGACATGAGTATGTGATAGTGGGTTCACAGTACATATTTCCTTTATAGAAAGAAAGGAATATGTACACCTCTCTTTGACTTAATTTATAGATACAGTGGGGAGAACAAGTATTTGATACACTGCCGATTTTGCAGGTTTGCCCACTTACAAAGCATGTAGAGGTCTGTAATTTTTATCATAGGTACTCTTCAACTGTGAGTGACGGAATCTAAAAAAATCCAGAAAAATCACATTGTATGATTTTTAAGTAATTAATTTGCATTTTATTGCATGACATAAGTATTTGATACATCAGAAAAGCAGAACTTAATATTTGGTACAGAAACCTTTGTTTGCAATTACAGAGATCATACGTTTCCTGTAGTTCTTGACCAGGTTTGCACACACTGCAGCAGGGATTTTGGCCCACTCCTCCATACAGACCTTCTCCAGATCCTTCAGGTTTCGGGGGCTGTCACTGGGCAATACGGACTTTCAGCTCCCTCCAAAAATTTTCTATTGGATTCAGGTCTGGAGACTGGCTAGGCCACTCCAGGACCTTGAGATGCTTCTTACGGAGCTACTCCTTAGTTTCCCTGGCTGTGTGTTTTGGGTCGTTGTCATGCTGGAAGACCCAGCCACGACCCATCTTCAATGCTCTTACTGAGGGAAGGAGGTTGTTGGCCAAGATCTCGCGATACATGGCCCCATTCATCCTCCCCTCAATACGGTGCAGTCGTCCTGTCCCCTTTGCAGAAAAGCATCCCCAAAGAATGATGTTTCCACCTCCATGCTTCACGGTTGGGATGGTGTTCTTGGGGTTGTATTCATCCTTCTTCCTCCAAACACTCCGAGTGGAGTTTAGACCAAAAAGCTCTATTTTTGTCTCATCAGACCACATGACCTTCTCCCATTCCTCCTCTGGATCATCCAGATGGTCATTGGCAAACTTCAGACGGGCCTGGACATGCGCTGGCTTGAGCAGGGGGACCTTGCGTGCGCTCCAGGATTTTAATTCATGACGGCGTAGTGTGTTACTAATGGTTTTCTTTGAGACTGTGGTCCCAGCTCTCTTCAGGTCATTGACCAGGTCCTGCCGTGTAGTTCTGGGCTGATCCCTCACCTTCCTCATGATCATTGATGCCCCACAAGGTGAGATCTTGCATGGTGCCCCAGACCAAGGGAGATTGACCGTCATCTTGAACTTCTTCCATTTTCTAATAATTGCGCCAACAGTTGTTGCCTTCTCACCAAGCTGCTTGCCTATTGTCCTGTAGCCCATCTCAGCCTTGTGCAGGTCTACAATTTTATCCCTGATGTCCTTACACAGCTCTCTGGTCTTGGCCATTGTGGAGAGGTTGGAGTCTGTTTGATTGAGTGTGTGGACAGGTGTCTTTTATACAGGTAACGAGTTCAAACAGGTGCAGTTAATACAGGTAATGAGTGGAGAACAGGAGGGCTTCTTAAAGAAAAACTGTGAGACGGAATTCTTACTGGTTGGTAGGTGATCAAATGCAATAAAATGGGGTCATGCAATAAAATGCAAATTAATTATTTAAAAATCATACAATGTGATTTTTCTGGATTTTTTTTTTTTAGATTCCGTCTCTCACAGTTGAAGAGTACCTATGATAAAAATTACAGACCTCTACATGCTTTGTAAGTAGGAAAACCTGCAAAATCGGCAGTGTATCAAATACTTGTTCTCCCCACTGTATATATATATATAGTATAGAATATCTGTTTACATACACAAAAACACATTTTAGAAAGAGCTGATCTAAAAATCAAAGCAGGGTTAACATTACATAAAGCCTGAACTCTCACTTGCTCGTGGTTATCGGTTTCAGAAACAGTCTGGCGTTAGTTCAGTCAACTCAGAGTTTAAAACAACTTTAACCCAGTCGGTATTTCATGCAGAGTTGGATTCTCATGCTAAACATGGCCAAAATTTCAAAAAAACGAGTTTGACGTATGACGTATATTTCTGTGTCAAATACACTCCTTCAGGATTTGAATAAGTTTTGGAAAGTTTTTTTCGAGTATGGCCCTGTATGACATCATAAAGGGCGGAAATCCTTGTATGGGCACTTCTCCCGGATGAGCGTGTGCACACACACATCAACCAGAGCGAGAGCAAGAGCGCGATAATCAAAGTTATCCAGGGATAATGCCATGATGTATTGTGTGTGTGTGCTTGTGACTAATTAGCTCCGCCCACTGCACGCCTCCACGAGCTTGGCTGTTTTAGGAAAGAATCGGTACAGCGTATCGGTCTTTTATAAATATGATAAAACTAAAGACTCTTCAGAGATATGAAGGATGCAATACTACTCTATAGGTACTCAAGATTAACACGAGACTGGCAGAAACTGTGTGTGTTATGACCCTTTAAGAACTCTCACAGAAAGACATTCTCAATAGAGTGCTGGTTCCAGGAGTCACTATGGAAATGGATGCTAAGAAGAAGAGCGCTTTTGTTTAATGGCAGTTTACATTATTTGTGCATATCACTATCTACTGGACTACTGTGCAATAATTTTTTTAATAATCATTTAGCTTCTCAATTTCATGTCATACGTCAGTGATGCAGAACTGTTTTTGATGTCTGCAACTCAATTTTTTTGTTTTGTTTGTCTTTAATAATTTAGACTATGTAAGAGGAAAAAAAAAGTAATCTAAAATTGGATTATAGATTAATAGTTAAGTCTTATCACTGTGACTATACTGATTATCATATAACCACGGATAAACTAGGAGCTGATCAAAACAGTGGTTAAGCAGGCATATAATTTGTCTGTGGACAATTGCGGTGGTGTGGTCTCAGCATTTTAGGAGGGGAGGTTGGTCAAATAAGCGGGTGTATAATGGGTCTTTGGACAATGAGGGGTGGAGTGTCCAGGGTGGTCTCGGGGGTTAAGTTGCTCAAAACAGTGCCAGTGCACAGCATCAAAGAACCAGTGTTTAATATACACCGATCAGCCATAACAGTATGACCTAATATTGAGTTGGTCCCCCTTTTGCTGCCAAAACAGCCCTGCCCGTCGAGGCATGGACTCCCACTAGACCCCTGAAGGTATGCTGTGGTATCTGGCACCAAGATGTTAGCAGCAGATCCTTTAAGTCCTGTAAGTTGCGAGGTGGGGCCTCCATGGATTGGACTTGTTTGTTCAGCACATCCCACAGATGCTCGATTGGATTGAGATCTGGGGAATTTGGAGGCCAAGTCAACACCTCAAACTAGTTGTTTTTGCCTTGTGGCAGGGCTCATTATCCTGTTGAAAGAGGCCACAGCCACCAGTGAATACTGTTTCCATGAAAGGGTGTACATGGTCTGCAACAATGCTTAGGTAGGTGGTACGTGTCAAAGTAACATCCACATGGATGGCAGGACCCAAGGTTTCCCAGCAGAACATTGCCCAAAGCATCACACTGCCTCCGCCAGCTTGCCTTCTTCCCATAGTGCATCCTGGTGCCATGTGTTCCCCAGGTAAGCGACGCACACACACCCGGCCATCCACGTGATGCAAAAGAAAACGTGATTCATCAGACCAGGCCACCTTCTTCCGCTGCTCCGTGGCCCAGTTCTGATGCTCACGTGCCCACTGTTGGCACTTTCGGCGGTGGACAGGGGTCAGCATGGGCACCCTGACTGGTCTGCGGCTATGCAGCCCCATACGTAACAAACTGCGATGCACTGTGTATTCTGACACCTTTCTATCAGAACCAGCATTAACTTCTTGAGCAATTTGAGCTACAGTAGCTCGTCTGTTTGATCGGACCACACGGGCCAGCCTTCGCTCCCCACGTGCATCAGTGAGCCTTGGCCGCCCATGACCCTGTCGCCGGTTCACCATTGTTCCTTCCTTGGACCACTTTTGATAGATACTGACCACTGCAGACCGGGAACACCCCACAAGAGCTGCAGTTTTAGAGATGCTCTGACCCAGTCGTCTAGCCATCACAATTTGGCCCTTGTCAAACTCGCTCAAATCCTTACGCTTGCCCATTTTTCCTGTTTCTAACACATCAACTTTGAGGACAAAATGTTCACTTGCTGCCTAATATATCCCACCCACTAACATCAGTGTTATTCACTTCACCTGTCAGTCATAATGTTATGCCTGATCGGTGTATGCTTGCCATGATACCACCTGTTCTTATTTATGAGGCTTCTCTGAGGTTTTTGCATTAAAATGTATCAGGGTAATAGGCAAAAAATTATGTGTGCTGATCACAAGAATCCTTCATGACTAAAGTTACCCAAAAAACAGTTTAGGACATTTGCATGTCCTTGTCGGGTTACTAAGCATTATCGGGTAGACTGGATGTAATGGCACTAGCTCTGAAACACATAAGGGCTCATCGAAGACAGAATATGAAGAAACTCACTGGTTATAGCAAGGTGAGTTGGGGTTGTTGAAGTGGCTATAGGGGTTCACTCTGCTGAGAGCTCCCAGACAGATCCAGCAGAAATACTTCTGACAGGAGGAACAGGTCATCTTGTTACAGCCATGCACCTTCTAAAGAAATGGGAAAAATGAGAAGAGCACTTTCAATCAATGCACAGAGTCATTCAGAGTCTTTTATTCTTTCTGAGAATCTACCTAAATTGCACACCTTTGCACAACACATCAGATCTCAGTTTGCAGATGGTTCCCATGATTTTTCTCCAAAGTTAAATTACTTTTAGAGATTTCTGGGGCAGTTTTTCATTGTAATGTTTTAATGAGGTAAAGGCTTTTTACAAAAATATTTTAACTTAAAAAAAAAAAAAAAAGATCACTTGTCTTTTGGTTATAACTTTTGAAAACTTTGTCCAAGAAAAGAAATATGTAATTCAATTCTTAAAACTTTTGCAGATCTTTTCTGATTCTCACCGAAACTGTCTCAGATGTTAACTGGAGTGTTCCTCACAGAAATGAACACATTTTTGATTTTCCCTTTGCTCAAAAGTTAAATCGCATAGTTAATAATGACCTAGTCTAACACAGCCAGACCTTCAGATTGACGGCAGAAGGTCTGGACTCCATCGCAGCTTTCACTGGCCAAGGAGGTGGTCTGGGCCGCATTCCAGATTAAACTGAACAGGTCTGAATGCATCTGGTTGTTGAAACCACATTTGTGCTAAAAAAAAAAACGTGTGAGCGTGTTATGGGCTATATGATCTGCATATAGCGTGGGAATTGGAGATCGGTGTGAAAACACATTTATGTGACCAAGTGTAAATGAAATCATTTTGATAAATCAGATCTATCTGATCTGTAAAAATGCATGAAGTGACCAGATATAAAACAGGCCCTGTGCCGCAAACTTTATATACTTCACATACAGTGCATCCGGAAAGTATTCACAGCGCTTCACTTTTTCCACATTTTGTGGTTTTATTCCTTATTCCAAAATGGATTAAATTCATTATTTTCCTCAAAATTATACAAACAACACCCCATAATGACAACATGAAAGAAGTTTGTTTGAAATCTTTGCAAATTTATAAAAAAATAAATCACATGTACATAAGTATTCACAGCCTTTGCCATGACACTCAAAATTGAGCTCAAACGCATCCTCTTTCCACTGATCATCCTTGAGATGTTTCTAGTCCACCTGTGGTAAATTCAGTTGATTGGACATGACAGGCACACACCTGTCTATATAAGGTCTCACAGTTAACAGTGCATGTCAGAGCACAAACCAAGCCATGAAGTCCAAGGACCTCCGAGACAGGATTGTATCGAGGCACAGATCTGGGGAAGGGTACAGAGTCCACCAGGACTATTCCGAGAGCTGGCCGCTCGGCCGAACTGAGCGATCGGGGGAGAAGGGCCTTAGTCAGGGAGGTGACCTGACAGAGCTCTAGTGTTTCTCTGTGGAGAGAGGAGAACCTTCCAGAAGAACAACCATCTCTGCAGCACTCCACCAATCAGGCCTGTATGCAGTGCTCGAACTGAATCAAGTGTTATGGGGGGTCCCCAACATAAATTTTTTTTGGGGGGATGGGGGTGTGGGGGGTGGTGTGGTAAATCTGTATGCAGGGCTTTGTAAATACATAGGCCACAAAAGAGATCTTGCTAACTAGGGGGGTTCGGGGGCCCCGAGAAAATTGTGATTTTCCAGATTTACATATTTGCATTTTAAGGTGTTTGAAGGCCAAAAAAATATATAAATATATTTAATAGGTGCTTGTGTTGTTAAATTGAGCTTACAAGGGGGGTGGGGGGTTGCTTTCTGTAAACACCATTTTGAGTTTTCTGCGTTCTATCACACTATTCCCCTATATAAAACTATATGTGAATAAATATATATGTGGAGGGATGTTGGGGGGATGTTTTTCAGCGGCAGGAACTGGGAGACTAGTCAGGATCGAGGGAAAGATGAATGCAGCAATGTAGAGACATCCTTGATGAAAACCTGCTCTAGAGCGCTCTGGACCTCAGATTGGGGTGAAGGTTCATCTTCCAACAGGACAACGACCCTAAGCGCACAGCCAAGATAACAAAGGAGTGGCTACGGGACAACTCTGTGAATGTCCTTGAGTGGCCCAACCAGAGCCCAGACTTAAGCCCGATTGAACATCTCTGGAGAGATCTGAAAATGGCTGTGCACCGACGCTCCCCATCCAACCTGATGGAGCTTGAGAGGTCCTGCAAAGAAGAATGGGAGAAACTGCCCAAAAATAGGTGTGCCAAGCTTGTAGCATCATACTCAAAAAGACTTGAGGCTGTAATTGGTGGCAAAGGTGCTTCAACAAAGTATTGAGCAAAGGCTGTGAATACTTATGTACTTTTTTATTTTTAATAATTTTGCAAAGATTTCAAACAAACTTCTTTCACGTTGTCATTATGGGGAATTGTTTTGTAGAATTCTGAGGAAAATAATGAATTTAATCCATTTTGGAATAAGGCTGTAACATAACAAAAAAAAAAATGAAAAAGAAAAAGTGAAGCGCTGTGAACACTTTCCGGATGCACTGTACTTTTAAAAATCCAGCATTTAGTCGATCCTGATAAGCGCTCATTGTCACAGTTGTAAACACTACTTTCTCTTTCCAGGAGGGGGTTTGGCATCACGGCATCTTTGTTTCCAGGCGGACCGTTAAAGAACAAGACGACTTCGAAAATCCTGAACTGTTTCCGGTTATGTGTGCCATATACATCAGAAATTCAGCCATCGGTCCGTGGCACTTCCCCCTCAATGTCTATGGTGGTTATGGCCCTGGTGCAAACAGTGCACTGTGTTAGGTTTGTGTAATATAAGCTTTTTGGAGAAACTTGCGTAAAACGTGGACAAAGTCACGGAATCCGTCGTAAAAATGGAATTTACTGTATAATGTGGAATATCACTGAATTTGGCAAATTTTGGATTAATTGAGCAAAAGTAGGCCTGTACACTTAATCAAATCATGATATGGACTAATGTGTGTGAATATTAAAATGTTAAAAGACTTAAATATGAAATATTCTGGTTTTGAGTGTGTGATGCTTGTAGTGTTTTCAGCATCTGCTGTCTCACTATATGAGACCCTCGACATGAACTTCATTTCCAGAGCTGCTCACTTCACAAAGCTTCATTTTGACCACACAGTGTTTAATTATTTTTTAAAAAAAGTGTTTTTTTCCATTTCCTGAAAAGTAGCAGTTTAGGTCATACCAGGTTTTGGACCTACAGCGGGGCAGGGTTTGGGGGGGGGGGGGGGGTTGGGTGCAAAAAAATTTGGGTGCAAAAAAATTTGGTTGGGTGCAGATATCTAAATCAGAGAAAATCATTGGTTTGGGTGGGTGGCAGGTGGATGATTTATTTTTAACAGTGGATTCGGGGGACATCAGAGCTGATCCGCACATCTCTAATCTACAGTTCTAGGTCTTCTGGTTTACCTTTTTGAATGCTGAATACAGACTAGTGCCACCTGCTGGTATGGGAGAGTTATGTCCTCCCACGCAGGTGCTTGTAGGCCGTCGGCTGTGGTCTGTGTGGTGTGTTCAATTGCAACTTTTTTGCCCAAAGTGAGGCAACGCCAGTCGGCTTTCATCAGTGCTTGTACTTTGGCGTCGGATTGGTGTGTTCCTACCTTTACAGTTATAGGCTACACATGCAGACATTTTTGGCCATTGCATAATGAAGTGTATGTTTTGAGCATCTTGTGGCATGAGCAATTATTTTTTTTCAAAGACTTATTTTGGGCAATTTTGCCTTTACTGAGGGAGCATAGTGTGGAAGACAGACAAGCAAAGTGGGGAGTGAGAGGGGGACAGGATCGGGAAAGGACCACAAGCCAGGTCTCGAACTCTGGTCGTCTGAAGCGCAACATGTCAGAGCACTGCCCACAAGGCTATCGGCTCCGATGGCATGAGCATTTTTTGGATTCTTTTCCATTTTACTGTGCACAATCCAGTTGTTTTTGAACACAAGAATGCATCTTATGTAACTGTCCCAAAGAGAAACACATCTGACTGGAATCAGCCTTACTATTCATGGCATTTCATTCAGACAAGTCACCTAGTACATTATGAGAATATGTAGTATACATGCTTAGTACTGACCTCTATATGAGAGCCACAGCAAGGGCACTGTTTAGAGTTATTCTTCAGCCAGTCTGTGCTAAAAGACTCCTCCACTGCCTTCTGAATGACCCGTTTTCCAAAACGTTTTTCAAGGAACTTCTTTCCCTCTTCGCTTGCAGAAATATACTCATCCCTCAAACTGCGAAGCTCATCTGGTAAAGAAAAGCACACCTTTTGAACTGTAGAGGGGAACAACTAACCAAGTGACTCTACTTCACATTTTATAGCAAGAAAGCTGGTCACTGAGCATCCAATAAACTCATAGAAATACTAATATCAGAATCAGGCCACAAATTAGCTAGCTGTGACAACTCAAAAGGTATAAATATGCTTCATCTTACCAGCAGTTGCTATGCAGTTCGAAAGGCCATGGTAGCTTCTCTTACAGAGGGTACAAAAGGCATATCGGCAAGAAGGACAGATGCCCATGGTGGAATCAGGCTCTACCATTACAGCCATACAGCAACTCATGCGGGGGCAGTACACAACATCCGCCATTAGGTCCAGACTTGACTGCAGCAGAAGACGATCGTAGCGGGCAAATTCATCTTCGCCCACAAGAAGTTTCACCTATTGTAATATGAGCAATGTCCCAAACCATTCATTCAGTTTTCAAAACAAAGACACATTTCTCAAAACGTTTAACACATTTTCACACACATTCCAATTTTCTTAAAGATTTCTGCAGAGCTCAACACAAAAATGCCATCAATTTACACAGGTTTAACCATTCATAAAATCACAAACACAATATAATTAACTCAGATGTCACAATGTGAACTTAAAGGGTTAGTTCACCCAAAAATGAAAATTATCCCATAATTTACTCCCCCTTAAGCCATCCTAGGTGTATATGACTTTCTTCTTTCAGCCAAACACAATCAGAATTATATATAAAAATATCCTGGCTCTTCCAAGCTTTATAATGGGAGTGAATGCTAACATTTTTTGAAGCCCCAAAAAAAAAAAAAGTGCGTCCATCCATCATAAAAGTAATCCACACGGCTCCAGGGGGTTAATAAAGGCCTTCTGAAGCGAAGCCATGGATTTTTTGTAAAAGGTGAGAGTAGACGCTTCAAGCAGTTCAAACAAATAGAGAAAATATATGGATATTTTTCTTACAAAAATACATCGCTTCGCTTCGCTTCAGAAGGCTTTTATTAACCCCCTGGAGCACTTTTATGATGGATAGATGTGCTTTTTTGGGCTTAAAAAAAATGGTACCATTCACTCCTATCATAAAGCTTAGAAGAGCCAGGATATTTTTAATGTAACTTTGATTGTGTTTGGCAGAAAGAAGAAATTCATATACACCTAGGATGGCTTGAGGGTGAGTAAATTATGGGATAATTTTCATTTTTGGGTGAACTATCCCTTTAAACAGCACACATTTATCTATGAGTAAACATTAAGTAGCAAAACTGATGACACAATATAAACTGATGACATAATATAAATAGGAGCACAGGCGATTATGTGCTTTAGAAAATGCATCCTAACACTGGAGAGAAAGCTAAAAGAATCATCTACAGGGTTTTAATACTACTTACGCTTACATTATACTTACTTTTTCTCATATAAAGTACTGTTGCTGTGTACTGTATTTTTGAGTATGTAAATGAGAGATGACTGCCAAAGGAAGGTAGAGAAAGTCTTTTGTTTTGCTCAGAAGACCAATAAACTATTATAGTACTGTATACTGTAATGAAATTTGGTGGAAGTAGTTTGGTTTGGCCACAAGTGCCGAATTGAGTTCACTTCTGTGTCTTCTTGTGCTTAAAATTGCATTTATGTTTAAACAGGCAAGACTTGTACATGTACAAATAAACTTGCGTGAAAATTCCATCATATATCCAGAGCATCTTTCGAGCATTGGCAGTCCTTATAGTTGAGCCCCACATTACCCATTCATAGCTCACACAATGACACAATCATACAAAAAAAGACAAAAGATACCTGTGTAGGAGTGGCCATGGACATACACTTTGGCTCAGGGCAGTTAAGGCACTGAACTTTGCCATCTCTTATTTGGATCTCAAAGTATTCCTTAATGCAGGCCTTGCAGTAAACATGCTGACACTCTTTGAAGAGCAAAGAGTCGGATCCCAGCTTTTCAGAGTAGCAGATGCCACAACAGAACACCTTCCCATCGAACACCTTCTGCTTCTGAGCTTCGTCAAAGTCCAGCAGCTGAGTTAGTATATCTGCGCGAGGGTCAACTTCTTGAACAGCTCTTGGGTCTAAATCTTGTGGTTTACTTTTTTCTCCAGAAATGTCTACTGCTTCTTTCTGACCAGATTCACACTGTTGCTGAATGCAAATGCTTTGGATTTCAAGTGGAGATTGGATTCCCAGGAATTCCAGAGTCTCTTCCTTTAGGAACTGGATCCAGGTAAAAAGAACCACATTGCCTTGGTTCTCCTCCCATAGCTCATCCAGTCTCCTGCAAAGTGCAGTGATCTGATGGAGTGAGAGTGAAATATTATCGATAAGATTATTATAGAATGCCACATATCAATCACATCAGCAGCAGAAAAAGATGTGATATTTGCACCAGTAGCGTCACCAAACATATTGACCCAAATATTTCCCAGACTTCCACTGGTCAAACAAACTGATATCCCCAAACTAACACCATTCACCACTGTCAAAGTTGCTGTGTCAAGTTGATTGGGATACCCAACTTGAAACCCCCTGCTCCCCAATCACTTTCATGATGGTTAGGAAAATCATAAACATTCTTCTTTTGTGATCCACTGAAGAAATCCATGCAGGTTTTCAATGACAATGAGAAAATTATGACGTATTTATTTGGTGAACTAATGTTCCCTTTTACATTAAATTATACGTCACTGGCTGTTTAAATAAAAGGAAAGTTAAATTTATGCAAGTATGACTGATTGCTTTTTAGTCACGTTAGGATAAAGAAAAATACTTTTTAAATCATTGGGAAGAGATTAAAGTCATGATAAGCACTTTGTACTTTCATGTCTACATGAAATTGGAATGGAGTAAACCGTATTTTAAAGGGGTCATGAACTGAGAAATCAAATTTTCCTTGAGCTTTTGACACCCTGTAAGATTCAGAACTGAAAACTTGCTTGTTAGTTCAAAAACAGCTTTTATTTTAAGTAACCAAGCCCAGCGAACGATTTGTTATGGGATGTGCCTATCTAGGTGAAAGACTGCCTCTGCAGAAGAAAATTAACGCCTACTTCATCACTGCAACTTTGGCACCGCCCACTGGTGTGTTAGTGAGATGACGAGGAGAGAAGAGCGATACAGGATCACTGGACTAAAAATAACATTACTTTCCGAAGGATCCTAATGCTAGGAATGTGCTTATTTATTTTCAACAATGTGAATGTCTCAGTTGAGCATTATTTATTTGTATTGGTACATTTCACTGTGGATACTTTGGCAAATCAGTCGCAATTTCGCCGCAGGCTTTGCAAACAGACTTTTACGACATGGACTCGACAGTAATGCCACAACATGTAACATGTTAATTCTAATGCCTGATCTGTGATCAGTGATTTCTGATATGATTCATGTACAGTCAGATGTTCTTTGTCTATGTGTCGGTAAATCAAACCAGTGACTAAACGCTCAACTTCACATTGTTTCTCTTAGTAGGATTAAAATAATCTGTTATTTAAACTGTGATTAAATTATATATTGAAAGTGATCAAAGAACGCTCCCTTTGCAATCGCTGGAGCTGTCAATCAAACAGTGTGAGTTTATCAGTGACTGAGTTCTGGACTTGTGACAAAACTCCTGTTATAATCAACAAATCTTTTATTTACATTGCGTTTGCACTGTTAGTTATGATGAAAGCATTCGCTACAATGCTCATCACTGCAACCTTTCATGCCACGATCTGAATATAATGCCACAGATCTAAATATAATACTATAGATCTAAATATAATGCCATAGATCTAAATATAATGCTATAATCAACACTTTTCACGATTAGTTAACCTTGTGAGCTGTAACAGAAAAAACGTGCTATAAGTTTTCAAGAGAGTTCCACATGTAATACTTAGTTATTTCATATGCAAAGATGTTAGCCAATCACAGCAGTGGGCGTTTACACTGAAGTCTCACAGCAGCCAATCACAGCAGTGGGCGTTTACACTGAAGTCTCACAGCAGCCAATCACAGCAGTGGGCGTTTACACTGAAGTCTCACAGCAGCCAATCACAGCAGTGGACGTTTACACTGAAGTCTCAAAGTAGCCAATCACAGCAGTGGGCGTTTACACTGAAGTCCCACAGCAGCCAATCACAGCAGTGGGCGTTTACACTGAAGTCTCACAGCAGCCAATCACAGCAGTGGGTGTTTACACTGAAGTCTCACAGCAGACACGCCCCTTAAAACAGAGCGTTCAAATCAGAGGATAAAATCAGGGTAGAAAAAATGCATTTTATTTCTAAATTATGACAATTTTTGATGTAAAAATCATATTAACATTATAAGTGCACCCCAGGAAACATAAAACAAAAAAATAATGCAGTTCATGACCCCTTTAACTTAAGTAAAGTACAAATTCCCTAAAAAGTGTAAGGATAGTAGCAAAGTACTATTACTCAAATACTTCACACCTCTGCTCTTTGGATAAATCAGCCTACATGGCCTGTCAAACAGGAAGTCATGGCTAAAAGAACACAAAGTTGGCATGAAATGGACGTGTAAACCGACTGTTCTATTGTAAAGTGACATGTCTGAGTGAAGCGGCTCATCCAACAAGAATAAGAACGTAGGGTTGGGACGTCTATCAATCAGTTGTTGAATGAGCGTTGCGTAACTGCTGCGTGACCTTACGTATGTCAGTAGAGAAAAGGTGAGTATATCACAGGAAGTTATGACATTAAAGAATAAAGATTAAAGACTACAAAATCAAAAATGAATTATAAAAAGAACAAATTACAACAACAAAATTACACACATTTCAGGACATTACTAAATAGGACTCACCTGGACTCTTGTGAGCCATTTGGAGCTTATAGTAAAAACAGGAGACGATTCTGACGGGTAGTCTGCAGGGAGTTCAAAACTCAGAACCAATGGAGGTAGAAATGATATATTATACTCTGTGGATTTCTGTCCTGTAATAAAAAAAATTAAAAACAAATATAAATATATATATATGACTATGTTAGAACAAGGTTTAAATATCCGCAAAAAAAATAAAGTCTCACCCTTGACTAGCAGTTTGAAGTTAGGAGGAAGCTCTAGGCACAGATGAATCTCACCCTCCTTTCCTGATTCCGCCTGGTGAAATTCCTCTTCATCATATATGCTTGTTAGAGCAAGCAGTTCATCTTTTTTCGCTTCCTGGTCGTCTGACATTTGAACATTCCTGAAATTAATATGAAATAAAGTAACATTTATATATTTTGTAAAGCATCTTGAGCAATGGAAATACTCTAAATCAGGGGTGTCAAACTCAGTTCCTGGAGGGCCACTGTCCTGCAGAGTTTAGCTGCGTTCACACCATGTCGTAATTACCGTCATTTCGTGATGACGACACATTAGGCCTGTGCGATTAATCGAAATCATAATAAAACTGCGACGTGAGCATGCGTGACTTCTAAACCACAGAAAAGCATGATTTTTCCACCATCCCCCTAAAGGGCCGTTCACATGTTGCGTCTAAAAACTCGTGGAAAACGCCGGCCGTGCCGCTTTCTTCTCCTTTCAAAAAGTGACCAGGAGCATGCGCTCCTGTGGTGTCTGCCGTTGCTAAGCAATCGTGAGCCGGGTTCTCCATGAAGACATAAATGGATTTCCAGCCCTTGCATGCGCTCTACTACTAGATATATTTATGAAGATGAGGGAAAACCCCCCCGTACAGCTATCATCAGCTGTTCGTCCATTTTGGCTGAGCTTTCAATGTTACGGAAAGGGTGAAGCTGGTTCTTGTCACATGACCTTTGGTGCGCTTGCGGCATTCTGAAAAGTTGAGATTTTTTTCATCTTGCTACTGCCTGGAAAAACGTGTGCATTTAAAATATCGAACTTGAGCGTGCAAAAGATGTGACGTGAACTGTAGTGTGCAATCTGAATGCAGCGCGCCTTAATCTAGCGCAAGAGCAGAACAGAGTCTGTTTACCAATATGCCATGGAAGAATGCACAGAAACAGGGAATGTGAATTCAGGGCAGGATAAGGACCAAAAAAGAGAGATGATGTATCAGCTCCAGGTAATTTGCGAGGCCTGTCAAACTTTCACTGCGGCAAAACAGAGTATTAAGGGCCATTCACACAGAACGCATTTTTGTGGTTAAAAACACGAGACGCTGGTCTAGAGATGCGTTTTTTTTAAAACTTCTCTTACTACGAGCACCGCGTACAACATTGTGTCATGTGTGAGATGTTGCAAAGGACGCGAAAAAGATTTTTTCCAAACCTTGTATACAAAAATCGATAATACAGGCATTTGTGAACTGCACAAATATGAAAAGAGTTCAAGAAGGCATAAAAAAATAACGTCACAATATAATTTATGCAAAGATATTGTGCCCGCAAATATTGGCAATGAAGCCAGCTTTCCCAAAAAATTATACACACAAGTATGCGAGTAAGGAAATATTGTTTCAAAATCGTGATTAAAATCGAAATCGCAATATTAATAAAAAAAATCGTGATTACTAGTGTAAAGGAATTTCTGCCTGCATTATTGTCAATGGAGGGATGCCAGTAAGAAAATTAAACTAATTTAGTTGAACTTAACAATAAACGTCAATATTTAAAACTGTTCATTTAGACGTACGCGATAACCTACTATGTATGTCATCTTTTATTTTATTGCGTAACATTATCTGAGAGACGCGATTGTCAGCGCTGCAGTTACTGCCCGAGGAATCATCGGACTCATTTAATTTTATTTATGTTATTTTGTTTATTTTTGCATTATATTACCACCCATTATTGTCTATAGTATAATGCTATTGCACTCAAACATGGAGGATATGATTCCTGCCGCTGTTTTGACTCCTTTACACATTTTATAAGCCCTTCACGAGTTCTCAGCTGCTCAAAATACCATCATATGTAGGCTACGCACATACAGTGAGAGCATTTAGCCCAGCACACAGCATTGTTTTGGATGTTCGGTAAGTTCTGTCGCAAAATATACATCATAAAAGCAGACCAATCAGGTTGTGAACATATCCCAATGCCTTTAGGTTCGGTATCTTAAAAATGCCAATGTGGATGCTAAGCGGACCAGGACTAAATGTTTTTTTAGTCCGAACTACAAGTGTGAACACACCCTTAGTGGACAAAACACAGGAGCTGAACATCCTTAACCTGAAGCTCCAGGGCCCCGGTCAGCTCATTTCACAACATGCAGATATGTTGTGGAGGAGGGCACAGCATTCATTGGTGATCAATATGCCTCTGGCATAACGTGGCTCAGTTGTGTGAGCAGAAGCGCTGCCAGGTGTCTGGCAAGAAACAGAACAGTGTTAGAGCTGCACGATTCTGGATACATTGAGAATCACAATTTTTTTGTTTAAAATTGAGATTGCGATTCTCCCACGATTCTGAAGAAAAAAACATTAGACAACTAAACAAAATAACAATTTACTAGAGGTTCTGACTAAATGTTCATGGCTTCAGGCTATTTAAAAAATACATTCATTTGAATGAAGGAGTCATGTCTCATTCATAAATCATTGAATCAGAGTTTGTGAATGAATCTCTTGAATGAATGATTCAATGACAAACACTTTGTTAAACAGTCTCTCGTCACCACCTCCTGGTGTAATAAGCGATGACTTGTATGTATTAACACACACAAGTGTCAAAACACTTCAAAAAGGTGATTTGCTCTATTTTGATCACAAGATATCAATGTTCATACCCAAACTATGAACTTTTATCCCAGTACAATTTGTCCCCCTGCTATAGGGATGGCTCGATACCACAATTTTGGCTTCGGTACGGTACCACAATCTAATACCGAAGTACCGATATTAAACAGATACCATACAGGGTCTGAATTTTGGCACAGGTATTGCGCATAATTTTACTCACTCTCGCAAGTTTGGGGTTTATGAAGCGGGAAATAACCGCAAATGTTTATTATTAAATTAATCAAAGATTATCACATCAAATCAGTCATTTGGAAACTTTCTTGTGAGAAGTAATTTCGGGAATACTGCGCGTCTCCCATCTCTAGCTCTCAAAATTAGCAAATTGCTTCTGGCTTCAAAAGACATCGCACCTGCACTATAAAAGCAATCTGCGCGCTCAGATTCAACACTTTCGCTGTCGTTTCGGGACAGCTGACGGAAATCTTTTTAAACCATGCCATTTTGAACATGCAAGCGATTTTATAGCATTTTGTAATACATGGTATGGGAGCTCTTTGAGAGAGTTTTCTTTGCGCTCATACAACAACAAACACACAAGCCTAAAGAGCTCGCGCATTCCAAATTAAGTTGTTTTTCCTTAGTCAAATACACACAAAATTTTGTCAAAAATCTTTAGTGAGTAGTCACATAAACACAGTCGGTTATGTCTTACGCGAATGTAAATAGTGCAATAGTATGCGTGCAAATATTATGAAATATAAACGTCACTGGTTGAAATCGAACGCTGGAGATTACGTTATATTTAAACGATACGATCTTATGTATGTGCGTTGATCAGTGTTAAAAGAAAATACATGTCTAAATTAGATCGTTTGAATTATGCACTCACCTGTCGATCTCTTAATGTCTTGTACAAGACAGGAATGGCAATTGACAGATGCTTGACAAGGTTTTAATGGTTCTTCATCAGTTTTATAAGCAAAATAATTCCAAATTTCACGTCTACTCCTCTCTTTATTAATTAGTTTTGGAAGTGTTGAGTGAGATTCAACTGCTGTATTCATTTTGTTCTATGTTGCCACATTTGCCGGTTTCACGTCAGTTTGGGTAGCGCACTTTGGAACAGCAGCATATACCGAAGTGAGCAAAATCATGATATTGTACCGTTTGAAATAAAATATATACCGGTATTTTTCCAGTATCGGTATACCGCGCATCCCTATCCTGATATTTAAATGTTTGTAACAAATAACGAAATGTGTGGTTGAAAAGTGAAGTTGACTGTGAAGCTGCTTATCTGTACGTTTACATGGCAGCGGCTCTCTCTCCGGATCAGCGGCAGCACGAACGCAGATTTGAATGTTGCAGTGCGATGATCTTACTTTAAAAGGGTAAACAAAATCCCTAAAGTCTTTGTTTTAAAGCCTGTTTCACGTCACAAGCGTCGGCGGAGCGTGAGCAGCACGTGTTTTCGCTGCCCATATCAATGAATGAGAGCATTCACATCGGAAGCGTGACGGCCGACTCTCTCATTCATTACCATAGAGACAGAGCGTATTTAGGCCACGCCCACACCTGGGGGGAAAACAATCCAACGCTCTCCATTGACTTTGTATTGCGTGAAGCAGCCTCCTTGTCATTTCTGACTTATAACAAAAAACAGAACAATGTCTAAAAGCTGCTATGTGACAGGGTGTACAGCAAACAAGCTAAAAAACACAGAACTAAGTTTTTATAAGCTGTCGATCCAAAAAAACGAGCGTTTAAGGAGACAAAAGTGGATACAGGCAATGAGACGTGAAGCATCAGCAGGAAGAATGGGTACATTTTGGGATCCTGACACTCAGTATGCCTACGTGTGCAGTAAACATTTTGTCACTGTTAAGTCAAATATCCAAATGTCAGTTTTATATATTATATTTCCTGTTGCTGATTACGTTCCCCTCTAGTGGGTGTAAATTATCCCCTCTGTCTCAATTACCTGTATCCACTTTTGTGTCCTTAAACACTCGTTTTTTGGGTCAACAGCTTATAAAAACTTCTGGGTTTTTGGTTCTGGGTTTTTTAGCTTGTTTGCTGTACACCCTGTCACATATCAGCTTTTAGACATTGTTCTGTTTTTTGTTATAAGTCAGAAATGACAAGGAGGCCGCTTCACGCAATACAAAGTCAATGGAGATGGTTTGATTGTTTTCCCCCCCGGTGGGCGTGGTTTTCAGATTATGACGCGTGTCGCTCTGTCTCTATGGGCTGCAACAAAATACATGCTGCTCGCGCTCCACTGACGCTAGTGACGTAAAACAGCCATGGTAATAGACAGCGGAATCGTTGTCATTTAGAAATAAGATCGTGTGGTTGTTTGAATCGAGATCGCGATCTTTTAACGATTAATCGTGCAGCTCTAAATAGTGTGCAAATGTATACACCGATCAGGCATAACATTATGACCTAATATTGTGTTGGTCCCACTTTTTCTGCCAAAACAGCCCAGACCCGTCGAGGCATGGACTCCACTAGACCCCTGAAGGTGTGCTGTGGTATCTGGCACAAAGATGTTAGCAGCAGATCCTTTAAGTCCTGTAAGTTGCGAGGTGGGGCCTCCATGGATTGGACTTGTTTGCTCAGCACATCCCACAGATGCTCGACTGGATTGAGATCTGGGGAATTTGGAGGCCAATTCATAACCTCTAACTCGTTGTTGTGCTCCTCAAACCATTCCTGAACCATTTTTGCTTTGTGGCAGGGCGCATTATCCTGCTGAAAGAGGCCACAGCCACCAGGGAATACTGTTTCCATGAAAGCGTGTACATGGTCTGCAACAATGCTTAGGTAGGTGGTACGTGTCAAAGTAACATCCACATGGATGGCAGGACCCAAGGTTTCCCAGCAGAACATTGCCCAAAGCATCACACTGCCTCCGCCGGCTTGCCTTCTTTCCATAGTGCATCCTGGTGCCATGTGTTCCCCAGGTAAGCAACGCACACGCACCCGGCCATCCACGTGATGTAAAAGAAAACGTGATTCATCAGACCAGGCCACCTTCTTCCATTGCTCCGTGGTCCAGTTCTGATGCTCACATGCCCACTGTTGCCGCTTTCGGCGGTGGACAAGGGTCAGCATGGGCACCCTGACTGGTCTGCGGCTATGCAGCCCCATACGTAACAAACTGCGATGCGCTGTGTATTCTGACACCTTTCTATCAGAACCAGCATTAACTTCTTGAGCAATTTGAGCTACAGTAGCTCGTCTGTTTGATCGGACCACACAGGTCAGTCTTCGCTCCCCACGTGCATCAACGAGCCTTGGCCGCCCATGACCCTGTCACTGGTTCACCACTGTTCCTTCCTTGGACCACTTTTGATACATACTGACCACTGCAGACCGGGAACACCCCACAAGAACTGCAGTTTTGGAGATGCTCTGACCCAGTCATCTAGCCATCACAATAATTTGGACTTGTCAGATATTGATGATATTATCGTATATTGGCGATGTCTCGCAAGTATCGCATTGTCGATAATAAAAGTCAGTTACACGACGATAATCGCCAATATCGAGGAAAAAAGACAAATATAGTTCACATAGCCCCGTAGTTACCATGCACATATTTATTCACATGCAATAGCATGAATTAAATGCCTATTTTGTAGGCTATAGTAGGTAATTAATCGGGTTAGGAATAAAAAAAATCTATACTGGAATCACACGACCCTTAAGGCCAGGAATCGAATAGGCCTACTTGTTATTAGGGCTGGACCAGAATATTCAAATATTCGTTCGGTGGGTTGGTATTCGATTTTCAATTTTGGGATTTGAATATTGTTTTTTTTTGTTTTTTTAAATATAAATATAATATAAATATATAAATATTCACTATAAAATCTGGCGAAATACAATACTATTTTTTTACAATTATCTTATAGCCTAGCCATTTTTAATAGGATGGACAGTTGAATAGGAACCCAACCTCGTTATACTTAATAAACATTTCTTCTTAGCGTTCCCTGCAACGGAGTATTCTCTGTCTAGAGCGCACAACTGCATGAGCTTATATGGAAGAAGCGCATGCCTGAGCTTGCATTTTGGGTTAAGCTGCGTTGGTTTGACATTGTGGAAAATAGAACAATAGAATCAAAATGTATTAGCCTTTTTACCCGTTAGGGATGTGACGGTGAGAAAATTTCCCCTCACCGTCACATTACAGTGCTTGTGCACTGTGCGGCCGTGAACGAATGACAGTGCGGCCGTGTGCATTTTAGTTTCGGTTCAGAATTAGCGCCAATTCGGGGGCGGGTTGCTTGAATGGTGGGTTCATTAGCCTATTATTCTTAATGAAAAACACAACAAAACAGTACAATGACAAATTCCCTTAAATAGACGCTTTTACATTTCGCGTTGTTGAAATCAAATCTTCCACGATCATCTTGTCATTCAGCTCCTCGCTCTCGTGATGAATGAGATCTGACCCCTGCTGCTGATGTGCTGCCACTCTCATTCGGCTCACGCTGCACGTTCAGTTTTTAATTGTAGTTAATCTGTTCTCTAACTAAACTAAATGATTTTTACTACTATAATATATCAAAATGACGGTGGGGGCGGTGCCGCAGTGGGCAAGTGATGTAACCGGTGTTATGCCTGAACACCGGTAACACTGACTATCGCTGCAAGCCTATTACCCGTTATTATCAATCTAAATGAATCTACTGCAAAATATAGGAGCTTGTTACTGTGACGTAACAGATCTGTGTGTTTTGTATCACTAGTGCAGTGTCCGTTCTCGGAGCATATAAGCCCTGCCCGCGTGAGGCGCGCCGCTTCTCCAGATTCCTGCATTTATTACAGAGAAGAATATGTTCAGCCCCTTCCCTCCGAAGCTTCGAATATTCGGTGTTGATTACTACCGAAGCTTTCGAAGCTCAAAAAATGGTATTCGGACCAGCCCTAAAAATTAACATTTCGATAATCGTTCAACATTTTCGATAAATTAACATTGCATATTAATAATGTGATTTTAAACCATTCTTCAAGCGCGAGATGAAGCAGACCACACTTCTACCTAGTGCTGGGCGGTATACCGGTTCATACCGAATACTGGTGTTTATTTTTGTTATATGAATTTTGATTATACCGCAATACCGGTATATGTCACTTAAACAACGTTCGGAACGCGCCGCAGTGCGACACTGTTTGAGAGGGGTCCCTTTTCACTGTTGCACTGTAGTGAGGACACAGCTGAGATCGCACTACAGCGGAGAATTCAAACAACACGCGGCGCGCGCAAGAGAACGGTTTCTGCGCGGAGCGCCGCGATGAGATTAACAACGCTCGCCACATGGATCACATAGATCAGATACAGACCGGAGAGAGCGTGTTTAAGTTTTTTATGGACATATTTCATATACTCTAGTGCTCTAAACATGAACCAGCAGCGTGTTTGCGCACATATTTCATCACGTCTTCTTTAAATGAAATATATGTGCAAACAAGGACACTGATACTACAGCCGTACGTCTCATCACGACCGCGATGACACAATGGATTATTCTGCTACACCGAAGACGATGCAAGTTAATAGACTGACAATTCAAAGAAGAATGGGCAAAAAAGTAACTGCTTTATTCTTTCTGTGTTAAACTTGCGTGTGTCATTTGTTCAGAGACTGTAGTGCTCTTAAATGTATTGAAAATATCCTTAGACCTTTTAAATGTTCTTCCGCGTTTCTCCCTCGTTTTGGCAGTTTGTTGTTATATAGGGTTAGATTTTTAAAATGCTTAAGGTGCCCTGTTTTTTTTCTCTTCGTGGTCATATTTTAATATTCATGTGTCTGTAATGATTGTGTTGCAGGTCTGTGTTTTATTGTTTGTTGTCTCCCCATGTGCAGCATCATTATGTGGGGCTTTGCAAACATGTATTAATTCTAGTGTGGAATTTTTCTACAATATTCACTCATCATGACAGTAAAATAGGGCATTCTAAGTCAATCTACTGCAGTATTTCCTCTCTCAATCAGTAGAAAATGTGGTTAACACCCTGTCATGCATAGGGAAAAAAAAAAATACCGTCATATACTGTGAAACCGGTATAATTTAGAAAAATACCGTGATATACATTTTTTTGGTCATACTGCCCAGCACTACTTCTACCCGCGCAGTTTTCTAAGATGCGCACAGAGAGCCACCTCATAGCCAAGTTCACGAACAGACACACACAAAATTATGTCAAAACATCCCCATATACAGTTAGTTTTGTTACATAAATGGCTGAGAAAGAAAACATGTAACAGCCTATAGTGGATTTGTGCATTGACAGCAACCTATATGCGCTGGTTCATTTCGGTTTTAACCAACAAGAGTATAAATTAGAATTAAATTATGAAGTGTCTATGATCCATTGAAAATAACAAAATTTGTCTTCCAGGGGTTTAGTCGGCTACATATACCAGCAGAACATGAGGATTCACACCATCACATCACGCAACTGCAGCACAGAATAAAATATCCTATATAAAAGTAATAAAAACAGCCAAACTGATGTGTGTTTATGGTGTGTGTCAGCTGTGTTGTCTCTGGCGGGGGCGGGGGCAGGGCATGTTAGGGGCGGTGCTCGGGTAGACGATATTATCGGATATTGCAATATTTTTTAAGGCGATTATCGATAAAATATTTTTTACATATCGCCCAGCCCTAATATATATATATAGTAATGGAATTTGAAGTACATGAGAGCTAACATCTCAGCAAGTAAAGTTAATTTCCAGAAATATTGCACTTTCTTGTTGTGCTTGAATGTTAAAATGGTCCTCCTATGAGATGTCAATCACAGCAATGGCCCCCCATTTGAGTTTGAGACCCCTGATTTACACTGATCATGATGTTTAAAACATAGGAGACAAATGGGGAATGAAAACATTCAATGAGCACTCAATGAGTCAGTTAGTCCAGACAGCATTTCAAATGTGAAATCAAAATGTAGGTGAATTATTGATAATATTTCTGTAAAATAATTGCATCCGGGAGATATTGGCACCCATAGTAAGTCCAACTGAAAGGAACCTACTACAACCATTGGAATATGAAAAATAACATTTAGGTGAATTATATAGCCTAATGATTCTTTTCCTGAAATAACTGAGGACTGCATTCGTATCAAGGGAGGTATTGGACAAATCTCACCTGTAGTAAGTCTAGCACTTCATTGTGAGCTTACAACAACCGTTTAGAATGTTAAATGTTGGTTTGTTATATAAATTTCTGTGTATGTTAAAAACTTGTGAGTCTTCTGACATCGCATATGTTTTGGACTGTGGGTGGACGTTTCAGATGATCCCTTAGGAGCATTTCAAACACGAAAATAATAACTTTACCGCACTGTCACCCTACGACTACAGTCCAAATGATTGAGTTGAGTTATTTCCTTGTATTATTTATCTGAATTGCGACCTAAGCAAAGATATTAACTTGTAAAACACGTACCTTGCTCTGTGCCTGATGCAACTTCAGCAACTGCCGCTTCTTCTTCTTTTGATTTAATGGCGGCCCGCCACCTACCGTGCTGGAGTGGGAAGAGAATTAAAGGGATAGTTCAGCCAAAAATGATAATTAGCCCATGATTTACTCACCCTCAAGTCATCCTAGATGTAGATGTGCACTACCAGTCAAAAGTTTGGAAACTGTACTATTTTGATTGTTTTTGAAAGAAGTCTCTTCTGCTCACCAAGGCTGCATTTATTTGATCCAAAATACAGCAAAAACAGTATTATTGTGAAATATTTTTACAATTTAAAATAACTTTTTTCTATTTGAATATATTTTAAAATGCAATTTATTTCTGTGATTCAAAGCTGAATTTTCAGCATCATTACTCCAGTCTTTAGAGTCCTTCAGAAATCAGTCTAATATGCTGATTTGGTGCTCAAGAAACATTTATGAGTATTATCAATGTTGAAAGCAGTTGTGTAAAACATTTTTTTAGGATTCTTTGATGAATAGAACGTTCAAAAGAACAGTATTTATCTGAAATAGAAAGCTTTTGTACTACCGTTCAAAAGTTTTGGGTCAGTAAGATTTTATTTTAAGAGAACTTAAAGAAATTAATACATTTATTCAGCAAGGATGCATTAAATTGATCAAGTGACAGTATAGACATTTATAATGTTGCAAAAGCTTTATATTTTTTTATATAAAAACAGTTATTAAACATTTTAATAATATTTCACAATATTACAGCTTTTTTTTTGTATTTTTAGTAACATAAATGCAGCCTTGGTGAACAGAAGAGACTTCTTTCAAAAACAATCAAAATAGTACAGTTTCCAAACTTTTGACTGGTAGTGTGTATGACATTCTTCTTTCAGATGAATACAATCAGAGTTATATTAAGAAATGTCCTGGCTCTTCCAAGCTTTATAATGGCAGTGAATGGCTGTTTCTGTTTTGAAGTCCATAAAAGTGCATCTATCCATCATAAAAGTGCTCCACACAGCTCCGGGGGGTTAATAAAGGCCTTCTGAAGCGAAGCCATGCGTTTGTGTAAGAAAAATATCCATATTTAAAACTTTACAAACTGTAATCTCTAACTTCTGCTAACTGTTGTACGTGCGTTCACGAGAGACTGGCGTTCCAGCGTATGACGTAGGACGCTCCTGTGAGAATATGCTAGCTCTCGCGAGAACCAAGTTTTGTTTTGCTCTATCCTCTGCGCTTCCGCGTTCGTCACCGGACCTTTACGATACGCCAGCGTCATACGTCATACGCTGGAACGCCAGTCTCTCGTGAACGCGCTCTACGATAGTTACCGGAAGTTAGAGATTGCAGTTTGTAAAGTTTTAAATATGGATATTTTTCTTACACAAACGCATGGCTTCGCTTCAGAAGGCCTTTATTAACCCCCCGGAGCCGTATGGAGCACTTTTATGATGGATAGATGCACTTTTATGGACTTCAAAAGAGAAACAGCCATTCACTGCCATTATAAAGCTTGGATTAGCCAGGACATTTTTTAATATAACTCTGATTGTATTCATATGAAATTTGCTTTGCAGCCTGAAATGAAGACAGACACAGTTTTTGTTTTATTCAGCTGTATTTACTGTATTTTACTGTATTTATAACATCCAAGTGAAAGATATAACACCAACATGTCAGAATTTTTTTTTTTTTTTAAACAGAATCACTGAGTTGGAAAAAGAATCAGCCCCCTTCTAAAAATGACTTGTAAACCCAATCAGGTGTAGCTAATCACCTTCTAAATAGCACACAAAACCATTTGACTTTCAGCTGTGGTCATTTTGATTAGCTCAGCATGAAAAGAGCTTTTTCTGGAGCATATCAGTCCTTGGTAGTGCAACTGAAGAAAACAATCAACTATGTTGTGGACAGGCACAAGTAAGGAGATGGATACAAAAAAATTTCAAAGGCTTTATCAGTGCCTAGAAGCACAGTGAAGTCTATTATTAAGAAGTGGAAGGTATTTGGTACAACACAGACCCTCCCTGGATCAGGACGTCGCTCCAAACTGGATGAAAGAGCCAGGAGGAAACTGGTCAGAGAGGCCTACAGCAACTCTGAAGCATTTATGACAAAGAGTGGTCATTGTGTGCATGTGACAACAATATCACAAATTCTCCACAAATGTGGCTTGTATGGGAGGGTTGCAAGAAAAAAGTAGGTGTAATCTCCTCAAGAAAGGCCACATGCAGTCACGACTGAGCTTTGCCAAAAGGCACTCATTCTGAGGCCACATGGAAAAAGGTGTTATGGTCAGATGAGACTAAAATTTAATTATTTGGCGAATTAAAGGTGAATGTCCTTGCATGGCCTAGTCAGAGCCCAGACTTAAACCCCACTGAAAATCTGTGGAATGACTTGAAGACTGCAGTCCACCATCAAATTTAACTGAACTTGAGCAGTTCTGCAAAGAAGAGTGGTCAAATATTGCAAAGTCTAGATATGCAAAGTTAGTAGAGACATATCCCAACTAGACATGAGCCGGTATACAGTAATACGATATATCACGATAATGAACATGCACAATATTATCGTGGTTATTCAAAATACCGTGAATAATTATTTATTACGAATTATTCAGATTTTTAGAATGCATTTTAAGAATACTTTACCCATGTACCGTTTAAATTGAACAACACCACTGTATGCTGCATCAAAGAGGCACGCGCACTGATGTAAACAAGCCCAACGCGCATGAGCAGCGCATGGCTGAACGAGTGAAGGAGACGCGCTGAATGAAAGCGCACATTCACTCTCTGACCGCAGATGGCGCTGATGGAACAGCAGAAATGCAGCCGTTTCACCGAAAACCTCGTGAACAAAGCAGACTCACGCTACTAAATAAAGTATTTAAATGTTTCAAACAGCCATTCAGTTTTCTGTATTCGCTACAGTGCTCATCACATCACCAAATACTTAATACTTAAAGACTTAAGGCTATTTATTTTCAAACTTAAACATTTTATATTTTAATCTGGACTACATGCCCTAGATACTTTATTGTTCAGTCACACATTTTACAATAAGGCTCCATTATTTAACATTAGTTAATTCATTAGTTAACAAACTGACAATGAAAAATACTTCTAAAGCATTTATTAATCTTAGTTAAATGTAAATTTCAACATTTAAAAACACATTAAAATCAAAAGTTGTATTACTGTATTATTTAATGGACCTGAGCTAACATTAACAGTTGTATTCTTTAACTGATTTTATCAAAGAATAATAACTTTGTAACAAATGTAGCTATTTGCTCTTTGCTAATGTTAGTTAATGCATTAACTAACATTAACTACTAGTGAGACCTTATTGTAAAGTGATAGCCTACCTATTGTTCTTTATAATTCGTTTGCACTTTAATCTGTTTGAAACATTTGTTTACTTTATATATTTTTGTGTATTGCTTTATTGTATTTAAATGTTCAGTTATTTTTGTCATAAGAAAAAGTTATTAAACCTGTTATAGTATGACAACTTTTTTTGCAACTTATTTCAATATCATGATAATACCGTATACCGTGATAAAAGCTTCAGCAATTAATTGCAACATGAAAATTTGCAAAAAGGTGGTTCAACAAAATACTGACACAATCCTTTTTCCAACTCAGTAATTCTGTTTATTTATTTTTATTTTTTTCTGACATGTTGGTGTTATATCTTTCACTTGGATGTTATAAATTGCACTGAGTAAATACGGCTGGCTAAAACAAAAACGGTGTCCGTCTTCATTTCAGGCTGCAAAGCAACAAAATGTGATTATTTTAAAGAGGGGTGATTCTTTTCTATACCCACTGTACACCTAGGATGACTTGAGGGTGAGTAAATCATGGGCTAATTTTCATTTTTGGGCGAACTATCCCTTTAACTCTATATTCCTATAGCCTATTTTTTGATCCACTAATCCTAAAGAATATCATGATAGCATTTATTTGTTTCCCCGCATTTGGACCATCACTTAATATATTGTGAATTCTTGATATCCTAAACACTGCAATTGTTCCTTAAGTTTCTTCCTTTCTCTTTCATATGCATTACATACCATCAAAACATGCTCTACTGTCTCCTCTATTAAACAAACATCACATAATCCTGTGTTATGTAGTGATGGGCGTTTTCGAAACAATGCTTCGTGAAGCTTCGAAACCTTTGAATCTTTTGTTTCGAATCAGTGACTCGGAGCGCGAATCAAACTGCCAGAGTCACGTGATTTCAGGCTTCGTTGCGTCAAAACTGTTTCGAGAGTTCAATGGTTTGCCGCTAGAGGGCGATGATCGCTGTGAAACCATGAACCAGTGTCAATATGGCTTTACTTTTTACCTGATCTCGGATCAGTTTTATAAAATTGTAGACGTTTGTAATGACACATTTGTATAATAAAAATGTAAGAGTATGGTCGCTTATTGGCCGACTAGCCACATCCTCCATAAAACGCAAAAACAAGCCCTACAAATTAATTAAATTAAATTAAATTCACATTTATTTATATAGTGCTTTTCACAATACATATCGTTTCAAAGCAGCTTTACAGAAAATGTCAATGTCTACATTATAATTTAGAGCGATTTGTTGTCAGAGGTGACTGCGTCCAAGTAATAAAAGAACACATATTACATAGACACTTATATTTAATGGTATCTGATGATTTGTAGATTTAATTTATAGATAAAACTTTCAACAAAAAAAAAAACATTTGCAATTGGTTTGTTTTTATGCATGTTTGTGCTGACATGTCGTTACACTGTTTTGACCTGCAGGGGTCACCAGCGCGCGGTGTTTCGAACGCTTCGAAACAGTGAATCATTTTGCAAGCAATTGGTTCATTTGATTCGGAGTTTCGAAAAGATTCGCTTCTTCTATCCCACCTCTCCCGGAAGGCCCGGGAGTCTGTCTGTCTCCTGCATATTGATAGCGGCATATATTTTTTTATATTATGGTGTGGTGTGTATTAATAATAATAATAATAATAATAATAAATAAGGATATTTGAACCTAAATCCTGTTAGACAAACTGTTAATCTTAGATAATTTAATACTGTGGTATAGCTATACTTTCTCCTGCCTTGGACCTGGACCAGATTTAAAAAGATTTAGCATTGTGGTGTTAATTACAACCATTGCAAGTAGCTTTTCTTTCTTTTTCACATGCTATACAGTGAAGAAGCACATGCTCCATATTGTCTCGTTGCAATACATTTATTGTCCTGTTTAATGTTTAATGTTTAATGTGTAATAACCTCTATGAATGCCTATGTAAGTATGACTCTAGACCTGAATGCCATTAAGACACGTAATGTCAATAAGTGGGTGTCCTAAGCTTGTTTAGCCAATATATCAACAATTTAATTACCATACGCTCCTTCATGTCCAGAAATGATAGGATTAACTGCATGATATGGATTCTGAATAACAGGTTTCTGAAACCCCACATTTAGAGGGCCATGAAACCCTAAAAACATTTTTATCAGATATATACAGGTTGCACATTGCTAAAAACATGGTAGTCCTTCTTATGTCCGTTATTAAAGGGATAGTTCTCCCAAAAATGAAAATTCTGTCATCATTTAGTCACGTTCAAGTTGTTCCAAACCTGTATAAATTTCTTTCTTCTGCTGAACACAAAGGAAGATATTTGGAAGAATGGAAGAATGTAACCAAGCAGATCTCGACAGCCATTGACTAACATAGTATTTTTTTTCCTACTATGGTAGGTCCCATAGATACGGATACTGAACTATCCCTTTAAAGGTGCTGTATGTAAGTTTTTGACTGTACTAAAGCATAAAAATACCATAATATGTTTGCAGATATTTAGGAAACATTCTGACGTACATACTTGTTTCTCTGAAAAACAAAGCTACAGCCAGTTATTCTACTTTGAAATGTGCGTTCTGTGTCAGAATGTCTGTTCTTGTTTTGGTCTGTGCGATAACGCACGGCACCAGTTTACCCAATAGTATTTCGACACCACAGGTTGCCAGTTGGCAGAAAACACATCGTATTGCAGCCATGGAAGCCAGCAAACAAACCGGGTCAGAGATCGCAGATTCTACCCAACCTAAAAAGTCTCGGCATCCATCTAAAAATCTCTATGAACGAGAGCATATTAAAACGCGGATAAATCAACTCATCAACTTACAGTGTGGCTTTCATTGTTGTTCTTCCAATTGCGCTCACTCCTGTTGCATGTCCTCAAACTGGCAACCTGCGTGAGCGTCTGAGGAGGAGGGGGCGGGGCAAACTACATTTTGAATTTGGACTGCAGTACCCATTTCAACCACTAGCTGTCATTCTTACATACAGCACCTTTAAGGGGTTACTTAACGTCACAATATGTGAGAGTACATGTCTACGTCATCAGTTTCTGAGCATTTCCGCATTTTTATGAGAAGGAACTCTGTTTGTCCAATCACTGTGCTGTATTATGCATGAGATGGTATTACAGCACATAATTTAAATGTTTCATGGCAATGATGTTGCATTTGTAGGTATACGCCAAAAACAACAACAACCGCAACATGGAGGGCTTTGCAATACAGATGTCGTCTTATTTACAACATGACAATGTGCAGCTGCCGCGCTGGACTACTGCATCTTATGAGGCAACGGCAGAAACGTAGCAGGCCGGTATGCGTGGCTTTATTCCGTGCTGTCGTCTCCGCCAGTTTCAACACGTCTCCAGTCCGTTATATTGTAATTTTCTGCTCGTCCTGCACTTTATTACAAGAAGAAACCTTGTTTCTGCAGTACTGATAGGTCTGAAGGGGTGGATTCTTGAATGTAAATCCTTTGAGTGGTTGTGGGCACTGGGTTCACTCAGACCTGTCTCCTATGTGACCAATTGATTCAAGTATTTATTTTTTATCTTCAATCACCAGAGGATAATGATAAATATTGTCTGAACCTCTTACTGAGAGAAAGTACATCTTTTTGCTTTGGGAAAGTTTCCTGATCAGAGCTAGAGCTCGACCAACTCCGACCTTGAAGGAGCTGTGTATCTGTGGGTGTGTGTCAAGTATCATTTGTTACAGGACGTTCTTGAGGTGAGCAGCTGGCACCCAGGGGAGACGAAATGACCATCTGACAGACAAACTGGAGCATAGAAAGTCAGTTTTGTGACCTCAGTGAGTCACTTTGTGCCTAAACTGGGATTTTGGTCGTCATCCTAATAATCAATGGAGAAATGTTTCTGACTAACAGCCTGTATGTGGACATTTTCTATGTTTATCTATGGGTGATTCTATAATTGCAGGTACATTTGGTGTCCAAAGTCATTATTTTTTCAAATGGTTATATTTTAAATAATTTTAATAATTTGTTACTCATTGTCATGGATCACAAGATGTTACAGGCCATAACAATATAACATTTCCATTAAAAAGTGTCTTATATAGCTGAAAATCATGATTTCTTGTTGTCCGAATTAGTGTATTTTTTCCCATCATGTATCATTGTGTAGCCTAATCAAAATATTTTATTTTACTTTTCTTTTGGTAATATTTCATTTATTTTATTTATAAAAGCCCTAAATAGTAATTTTCCTAATTCTACAACATTAAATTGTATAAAAATAACTTTCATCTTATAAAAAATGTGTCCATAAATCTTGTCAGTTCTGTTATCGTACCATACTTTGCCTTTAAATTGGTGAAATTATCTCCCACAATTATGTTAGATACAGGAAATGATGTCACTTTCCCTCACTGATAAGATCTGAAGCACTGAAAGGTATGTGTGAGAAGGAGAGGGAGACGGGATAAGAATCACCAGGAAGGCACTATTTAAATTCCTTAAAGACACAGGGTTGATGAGCAGAACATGAGAACATTTTAAAATGACATGATGTTACACACTCCTGTTCAGTAGGTGGCGGCAGGGACAGATTATGACTTGCAAAGGCCCTGGGGCCAATTATCTCCAAAGGCCCCCCCATTTAGTGCGATTATAAAATGTTTCAATTTTTAATTAAATAAATATAACCTATATGCACAGCGTGTTAGTGAAGAGCGGCAGTGAAAAAGCTGCTCCATCTCTGAAAGCAACACGTTTCTTATTATTATAACTGAATTTATTGATCAAAGAATTTGACATGAAAGATGATGCATAAATTTAATAAGGTAAAAAAATTGAATTTTTAAAGGTAAATAATGCTCTGAGGTAAATATCACAAATATGCAGATTTAAGTACTATGTAAAAGCTGATAGAACACTGATAATAGAACATATAGAACCCCCGCAAATTCCCCCCTTGGTGCTCCTTTTGTGAGCTGGTGTGGCTTCTCATCATAGCATAAGGCAGACAATATATTATGTTATATTCTACAGTGACAGCCTACAGGTTATGTCGATTAGCATTGCATTATAAATATACTTCATTCTTGTGAAAATACCAGAGAAGGCTTGAAGAACTCAGATAAACTATATATTTTCGCAGTCGTGTGTTTATTGTCTTCATGTTTAATCAGTCAAAGCGTTTCTATCTTCTTTTTATTCAGCAGCGACAGCTTGATGCATTTGTCCATATTAGGGATTTCCTGGAACGTCATAAGTTATATTACTTATGTGAGGCATATTTGGAGTTTCTGCAAGAGGGCGCCTTCCGGCTTCCAGAATGAAACAGACATATTGTGTTTTTTTTGTTTTTTTTTGCGCTTAGTAATGCTCAATCCTGCTCACTCCATCCTATTTTGGGTAAAAATAGGAAAAATAATAGTTTGAAATTTTGAAGTATGATAATCCATGTTTTTCTCAAGTGTACAGGAGTTGTTGTTTTTTTCACAATGGATGCATGAGGCTCATATTTCATTTCAAGACATGGACTCCATTTTGATTTTGCATACCTTTTAAATCGTGGTTAAGTTTTAACCAGAAAAAACAATTCGATGTTTTCCCAAAATCGTGCCGCTCTAGAAGTTATTATGATCATGAATATTCAAACCATTCTGCCATATATTTGAAAATATTTTTAAACTTCGTAACATAAAATGTTGTGTTTTGCGCCATTGCTTTAGCGAAGTATCTGTCTAAAAATCGAAAGCACAATATGGCATTTATTTTACAGTGCATTTGTTTTACAATATGTACAGTATACACTGTGCTTAATTGGCTTTTTTATTTGAAGGTGAATCTTTTACAGTCATTCAAACAACTGCAGAGTGAAGGGTGTGGGTTTTTAGTTAAAATTTAGTTTGAATTTAGAATTTAGGCAAGAACAACAAAAAAAAAAACATTTAGGCAATGTTTTAATATTTAGTCTCAATTCAATTTAGGGAAATGGGCAGTTATACTGTAATAAATAGTTATTTTTCCAATACCTTTCACACAAAGAAAGAAGCTCAAAGAGTCAAATAAGTATAATTTGAAACAGGATGGGACAATAGTTCTATAAGAGGATTTGGGGCCTTCAGATTCACACAGGGCCCAACAGTAACAGAAGTTCCATGGAGCCCTCATAGTCCAAGAGCATTATTTAAGAGGCCATAGGCTATGGGACACATATATTCCAGCATAAATAAACATTTGTTTTCATTGTTGATGGGCTTTCTGAACCAAACTGAATCGCGCAGTCTTAAACCCCAGGGCCCCCCCAGGCTTCTGGTAGTCAAGGGCCCCTCGGCACTGGCCCCATAGGCCACCTTAAAGTTGTTTGCAAAAAGGTATGTGTGCTCTCTCTGAGAAAATATTTTAACCTAAAAAGTTCTTACACCAAGAGTTTAGTAAAACGTCAAAATTGTTACCACAATATCAAAAGGAGTTCATCACTGATCACACAGTGGGTCTTTTAATCATGATTTCATTAGTGTCATGTGCTCTTAGCATTTATGCTAGGAAGTGGAGTTTTTGGCTAAAAAGTAAAATTGTCAATTCTGTTACCAGTGTAGAGTAACAATATTAATAGTATGTAACAGAATTCACCCTTCGCCGGGAGTTTGACTGACAGGCGATCTGACCAATCACAATCCGCCATCCGCCGAATCCGCCATTTTTGTCCGACAAAGCAGTCAGGAAAGTTCGTAGATTAACGTCGGTGGACTTGAACTTGAAAAACGGTGTGTACTGACGTCTTTCCGCGGTTGAAACAACGTTCCTTCTGAAGTTCATTCATGTTTATTTGATACTATAAATTAACTAGAAGGAAGAGATGATCGGTTCACGAGCAGCTTTAACTGAGGCGCTACAGCAACCTGTCACCACACATTAAAGAGACACAAAACGGTATTTATTGTTTACATTTCTTTAAAAAATGACAATTTTAGAGTTGAGACTTTCATATTAAAAGTAACCTGCTCTGTCCTGTCTGTCAGTGCGTTGTCAGTATCCTCTTTGCTCTGCGATGTGTTTTTCACTGCATGAGAACATGATGTGTGGTGTGAGAGCGCGGCTTGTCGGACATAGCAACAGTAACTAAAGGGGGCGGGTCTTTGCGAACGTGTCAACTTGACAGTAACAGAGTTGACAAACAATACTATAAAGAAATCAGTTTTTTCCCCGTTAAAAGTAAAAAAAAACAAAACAAAGTAACGTGTTTGGAAAGCACTGAATTATTAAAGATGAATATGTTTTCAATAAGATATTTTCTGAAGAATTTCTGTTTTTTTTCCTTAACTTTTTGAAATGCAAAATGTATCTCCATTTATCGAATCACTCATGCTTTAACCAATCAGAATTATTCAACCTGACATGGTGACCTATGTTAGAGTATAATCGCTGCTGTAATGAGTGTGTACGCAGAGCGGCCTGTGAACTCCTTGCTGAGTGTTGAAGCTGATTTCTGCTGATGAAACTGCAAACTATTCTTCATTAAAAATTTCTTCAATTGACTGCATCTCCGACTCCTGGACTCCATTCATCATTACTGGTCAACTGGGTCTTAACTGTGAATCCCCTACAGGTCGATCATGAACGATTCGTTCAACAACGAGAGAGTGATTCATTAATTTTGTGTTGACCACGCAAGCGCAACATCCCATAGGTTTTGTAATTATTAGGGGTGTGTCTCAATCAGCTCCCTAGTTCAGTAGTCAGGGCACTGATCAGGGAGTCTGCCATTTTAAAGGCTGTCTCAATTGTGCAATCTTTCCAGTGCACTGAAACATTCGCTCCCTAAAAAGTCCCACAATGCACCATGAAAACCAGGGAGCATCTATGCTCACTATGTTCCTTTAACGGAAGTGCTGAAGCACAAAACTTAAATCACGTGAGCCAACTCACTACACATAACGACACGCGATAGATGTTTTTAAAATACAAACCATTATTTTATTATATTTCAGCATAAACATACATCGCTAGACAGGTAATGAACATAATCTAGCAAACATTTATAATTTATTTACGGCTAAAATATTGCATGTATATGTAACAAGCAAAATATTTATCATAATGTACTTTAAATAACAGTACAAGTAATGTCAGGAACATATCAGCTCTGCTGTTGTTCATAAATACCAGTAGTGATGTTGTATATTTAGGACGTTGTCACGTCGCCGGAAATAGAGTCATCAGTGTCCCAATAGATTGGTTCATGTATGACATCACTTTGTAGGCCAAAATGCGGAAGCGAGTTAGCAGTTTAGCACTTCCGGATCCATCGTCCCGAAGTCAATGGGTTTTTGTTTAAATGGCTGAAATAAGGTCTGTGCTGAACACAAGCTCAAGACACTTTCACGTTTTATTCTATGACAAAGTACATCAATTTTACCCCACTCAAGATTTTTTGAAGCTGTTACGTGTTTTGAAAAAGGCGGTTGCTAACAAGTGGCTAAATGGGACTACAGAGGCTGTCGAGGAGATTAAACGTCATCACGCTGAACAGGTACGCTCAGCCCGCTTTTACAGCCTCGTTATGCTTATAATTGTGCTCTTATAAACTAGTTTAACTCAAACGTTCTGGGAAAATGTTTTGCAATAAAAACTGGAAGAGTTGTCGGAAGCTAAGTGATGGTGATGTTGAAGTTGTGGGACCGTGCTGTAGTTCGTTTATAGCCTACCTTTAGCTTTTTACTTTTGGCGACTGCATTTAGGCTTTAAAATTCATAAAAGTTAATCTGTGATAATTATCCTGATGGACAAATAGTGTAAGTATCATAAACTTTTGTTGATCACAGAGCTTGCTTTTTGCAATAATCCAAAAGCCTATGGAAAAATCCTATTGGGTTTTTATTGAAGGAACCAGTGTAATGCTAACTGCCGATTGGCCTACAAAGTGACGTCATACCTGTGTAACGGAGGTCAGCTAGTAGTCGTTGTGTGAGTAAACCTCACTGACGCTAGGGGTTGCAACCTTTAGCCTCCTCGTTAGAGCGTCCGACTCTCATGCCGGCGGACCCGAGTTCGAGTCCCGCTTAGAGTGGGCAGGATCAAACAGGAGGGGTTACACCTGCACCACTCTATGTGTAGTGAGCCTTTACTGTCCTTACCAGTGCCCGAATTCATGAACACGATATACTTATTCACGTGCTCGGGAGCTGATTGAGACGCACCCTAGTTCATCTGGAGCCGTCTACTCTCTAATCGCTCTCGACAAACGAACAATGAACCGAAGACTCGAGAGGTGAACTAATGATTTCTGTTTCTGGTATAGATTGCATAGCTTCAGCCAATGGGAATGTGACATGACAAGAACGAATGATCTGGATCGATCCAGACTGCATAGCCTGAAGACCCAGCTAAGCAATTAATAATTTTTCTCACAGTTTGGCCTTGGTTGCATTATAGTTTTTTCTTATTCTAAATGTGATCGTTTGCGTTAGTTGATGTGTTGGGGAATTTGGCTATTAACATGTAACATTTCAATTATATTCTGCTAGGGAATAGTCAGGAACTCACCACGCCTTCAAATTAGTCCAAATGAGGTGCGTAGACAAAAAATTCCAAATAGAGGAGCACTTCAAAAGAGTCTGCACACTCATTGGATGCAAGATCAAATCAATGCTTTACTGAAAGAAAAAAAGCCAAATGTGACCACACGTGACCCTTTTCAATGCCAAGCTTACAATAGGTGTGTTTCAACATCGGCTGCGGCTGGATGAACTAGCCGGCTGCTCTCGAATCGCTCTCGCGGCGTTTTGATGGCATACGTCACAGTCACGTGGTGTCGGAGCTGTCTCATATCTGACAAAATTTCTAACCGGCATGCACTACTTCAAGTCAGCCGCCGATCGGGCTGCGCAGTGCTGCATGAAGTCAAACAAGCCTAATGATTAGTGCAGGAGCCATCTTAATTTAAGGAGTCACATGGTTACATAGATCACATGACCAATCAAACCAAAACTATGACAGATAATCCAAACAAATAGTCTCGCATCCAATGATTTTTTCTTGGTAGAAAGTTATATAATATTGAACGAAATGAACAAAATGTTTCGAAAATAATTAGTTAATTTTGCTAAACGAGACTCAAATATCTGAGTCAGTAAAATTATCAGAACCTCCCATCACTAGCCGCGTTCCCATTGCCGTTCAAATTGCACAAATTGAAATTGAAAATACGCCCAATGGAAATGCGTCAATTTCGCAAAAACTCCCATGTATCGCAAAAAAGTTGTTAGGCTCGCATGAGGTGGTTTTTCAGGCGATTCGAAAAAGGACATTTTCGCAAAACTAAAATGGAAACAGTTTTTTCCCATTTACAGGTCACCTGGCGTACGTAGAAGTCGATCATTCTTTACAGATGGCGCGGTATGTTTGGACAGAAGACGAGACAGAGTTCTTTATTAAACTCATAAAAGACAATAGAATTACTGGGTTCTAAACAACAAAGAAATGCCACAAATGATCATGAAGACCTTGAAGCAGATATGAGGGAGAAACACCCACAAACACCCCATACGTGGCCGCTCCCAAGTATAAGGTGCTTTCCTTGCCATTAATGCTTGAAAAACACGCCTACGTCTCCTTCGATTAAAAATAATGGCTAGTGCGGTGAATGGGATATACATAAACCTACCAACATACGTGGCATAATTTTTGGAATGACTTATCACGAGAGGAAAAAAATAAGTTTTAGTCGCATAACAGCGGTTAATGGAAATGCCGTCATTTCGCAATATCGCAAAAGTTTTTGCGTAAATCTGTAATGGAAACGCGGCTACTTAGGGATGGGCGATACCACTTATTTTGTTTTCGATGCGATACCAATATTTTCAAAGACCAGTATCGTTGATATTGATACCGATACTCTCGAACACTCTCTGTGATTGATTGGTTCTGTCTTGCAGCGTTTGTGTGTGTTCAGATGAGCAGGAAGATAGTTCTACTAACCCTAACCCATGGAAACATAACACAGGGAAATTTGACTGTTGCAAGGAGAAAGAGACATTACAACATGTGATGATAATCTGTGGTAAATATTAATAAAAAGAAATGAAGTGATTTTTAGAAAAAGGACTCTGGGAACATAGGATCTATTTTTTCCTAAATGTCAGTAGCGTCTTTGACATTTTAATGTATCATCAGTCACATTTGCAAATTTATATTTAATCTATTCTGTGCTTGTTGTGAAAAAGAACGACTCATTTTTAGCGATGGACATGCCCCTTTTTGTGCAGTCAGTCAACATTTTGCAGAGAAGATGCCTGATTCATTTATTTTGTTCATGAACAAGTGCAATTAGGTCACATTACAGTCAAGGTAGTAGCATTGCTACACAGAACTCTATGCACCATAGAGGTTTTCACCTCAAATGACATCAAAACTAATTTTATTTCCATATATTTAGGATTATGTTTTGTGCATACTATCTTTGCATTGCACCCGCTTTCCCTCCTTGTTAAGACTGACTCACATACTGAATGGATGAATGACTTGCTCTTTCTCCTTCAGTTTTCAGTCTTAAGTTCCTTGGCATGACCAATATATTGACATTCATATTGCCAAAGCATTTGCAATGTTGCAAAAGTTTATCAGCGTCATAACTGTGAGAATGTCATGACTGATTTAGCAAAGCTGGTCGTGTCATTCAGTAGGTCCAACCCAATGAAATGCGCCTTCACAGCCCTCACTTGAAAACGATTGGCTCATACCAGCTCGTCTCACGCTTTTGCATCAGTGGGGAAAATAATTGTTGCCATGTAAATCGTCCTTGGCTGTTTTACAAAATGTGGAGTTTCCGTGACTGTGCAAAGCACGTAATAAGAGGCACGTGCTGTTTAATTTGTTATTGGATTCCTGTTGCTAAGCATTAAGCCATAACAATATAACAACACATTGTTTAGAGCAGTGGGTTAAACACATTATAAAAAGCCCTTCAGAATTCATGTAGCCAAGATTCATGAATGCTAGACACTACAAACAAGGCTATGGCAATGAGGTTTTATTGTTTTTGAGATTAAAACATAAAATCAATACTTACACCCTGCCACAATGAATTCATTTACTATGAATTACTCTGTATGGTTATACATTCAGGTATTTCACAAGGACAGGATAGGTAGTGCCTATGTGCTTCTGGTTGTAGTGGTGACAGACAATCTCCACCTCATAGACGTTAAAGGAGACTTTCACTCGCTCGTTTGGGGACGTGAGAAAACACAGTGTGTACAGGGCAAACTCAAACTCTGGGCTCACACCAATAAAGATGCTTCCTTTGGGTTTAATTCCATTCTTCCAACTGAACTGGAGCGCCAACATGTGTTTGTTCTCATCCGGCTGGGAATGAGACAGAAGGTAACATATGAAAGTTAGAAGAAAAAGAAATGATGAATATGTATTAAAAAGAGATTAACCCTCATCCTTCCCTCGCACTTTGTAACAAATCCTTCCCTCGCGGGTCAAAATGACCCGAAGCCCTAAAATTATACTTAAAATGAATAAGCTTTCTGGACAAAATTTTTTTTTTTATTTTTTTAATCCAATTTTTGCTTTAAAAGATTATTTACTTTCAAATTACTAGATTTTATCAATAAATAATAAATAAATAGTAATTTAAGCACATTCTTCACATTCTTTCAACTTAAATTCAAAATAACTCACAATTTCATGCATAACCCTTTTAATTAAGCTCGAAATATCTTACATTGGGTGTCTTTGCGACCTTTTGTGGAAAAAAAAATTATATAACATGATATTTCATGACTCCTGCCACTAGATGGCCTTATAGCTCTATATGGAGCAAATGAGCTGTTCCGCTGGGTCCTAAAGTCAGTTCTCATTCAGTAAGCATTCAGATACACATGTAGACATTATAAAATCATTTTTGGTAAAGTTTTAGCATTTTTAGTTTGAATTTTGAGCACTTTTAGGTTTTTCTATGTGTACTGAAGCACTCCTCACATTCCATTCATTCCTATTGGGGTCAAATTGACCCGCGAAGGAAGGATTTGTTACTTTTTAAATTTCAACCACAAAACTCCTCGAATCCAGTCAATTTTGTCATGCATTCATGGTTCAAGTGCGACAAAAGCCCTAGGGTCTTGGACCACTCCGATGAACACTCAATTTAAAAAAAAAAAATTCTTAAATGAGTTTCGAGTCAAAATGACCCGAGGGAAGGATGAGGATTAATGAAATTAGACAGACAGATAGATAGACAGAGTAACTGATTAATTGGTTACAGGTTTTCTGCAAAGGATTTCAGCTAGTTAGTCTATCAAGCCTTAATGAAGAAGCGGTCTGAACTTGTATAATAATTTTAATTAAAAGTGCTGTAATTGACATTAACCTATCTGTAGAACACTAAGTTCTGCAAGACCAAGTGCCACTCATTCTATAACCCAGCCACTTTAGAGAAACCATTATTATTTTTACCTGTCAAGCAAAAGATTCAACTATATTCATGCCGGTGACATGTCAAAAATACCAAACCTCATTGGTGCTTGTGTAATGACACCATGACGTTAAGTGATGTGACATCCTGCATAGGCGGAGTGTGTGTAAGGCTGGGCAAGGCTTAGCATTACCCTGTCCACAGACTTGAGATTAGTGTGGAATTTTCTCACTCAAACCAATGCTTCCGATTGCTTTTAGAGAGAAAAGCTGCTCATAACTGCTGGTCTAGTATCAGTTTTCTCCATAATAATAGCATATTGGTGAAACCGATTTGGCAAGCAATCCAGTGCGTGTCTGTGTTTGCGCTCTGGAGAGCGTCAAAGGTTTCTATTTACAATGTGTTTTTGCAGCATTGAGCAATGTAGCCAATCACAAACATATCTGTTGATTTCTTGAACGCAATGGCCAATCAGGTGTTTTAAAAATCCACTCACTGCTCAAAATGCATGTTTTTTTGTTTAGTGTTGAGTTCTGCATGCTCGCGAATCCTCTCAGTATAACAAAGTGTAGACATTATGAAAATAAGAGATTCATTGTGCAGTCAGCTTCATTGATTATAACAGAACTTTGTGAGATTGCGATGAACTAATCTGCTTTTTAGTGTTTATAAAGGGAGCGTTCTGCCGTGCCAAATCCCACATACAGTATGCTTGCTTTTCTGTTAAAATTAACAGTGGTTTGTGAACGTAGACGCTTTAATAACAAATAATTTATCGGGAGTGTTTATGCTGGAATGTGTGGGTTGTGCAACATGTAACTTGAAACTATTTAATGGAAATCTATTTAAATATGTTGTAACCCTTTCAAGAGTGAGTTTAAAATATTCTAGCTGGCCCCACAGAGTTAGTTTTTTTAAGGCGACCATTATTTTAGAACGTTTCCCCTTATTGTTTCCATGGCGACGCGTCATGCTTGTCACGTGACTCACCACAGCCAAAATAGCGCTGTATGACAGATGTATCGCTTTAATTTAGTTTTTCCTTTTTTTATTCAAAATATTCACAAACTTGCTTACCATGTTATCAACTATCTGATATTCAGATTCTCAAAGTTAGTGTGTTTTGTCGTTTAAAAACCTTTATAAATTATCTTGATCTTGATCTATAACGTGAGATGGGCGGCGCAGTTCAGAGAGCCCTGTCAGTCGGATTTACATCACGTGAATTCATCAGTTTCTCCTGAAATACATGTAAGTAAGTGGCCGGTGAACTGGGAGAAGAATAGAGTAAACTTTATAGTTACTTACACTATGTGTATCTGATATGAATAAAACACGTCTGTAAATTATATCTGAAAGGATTGTTATTGCTGCTTCCATAGACATCAGTGTGTATTTAACCAACTCTAAATGTATTGTTTTACTAGTGCTTATGTGTATTTAAATGTTTGAAACCTAAAATAAACATTATGTGGTTGAAAACACTGCATAGTTGTGATATATGACAAGGGCTGAGCGCGTCTCTCTCTGGCTCAGTGCCAGCCAAAGCGCGAAAGCGCAGTTTGAACAGTGTTGCTAACTATTTAGGAAAATAGCTAAAGCCTGCCCAAAAAGTCACTAAATGTCGCTAAATGACGTCATGCGTCAATTAGCATATTCGTGACGTCATCACGTCGTACTTGCGTTCTGCCTGCCTAATGTGTTTTCTCTCCTAATCCGTGCTCACATACTGTATTTTAAAATAATATAATATAGCCGACTGTCCAATAAATACGTTCTCATTTCCTATATCTTTTTGTCATACAATAGAACGAGTATGATATAGTGAATGACTACATTTTTATATGTTTAAAATAATCTGAATTGAGAGAGGTCAGAAAAGCTCTGTGATAGTGAGTAATATAAGTGATAAGCACAAGAGAAAAATGGAAATCATAACGGGTCAAACTAAATTCTTTAAATATAAAACAAAGGAAGCAGATAAGTGATAAATCCGTGGCAACACTGTGTGCTCGTGCAGCTCGATCATTCACGTCTGTCAGCTGGTGTGTGCGTTCACCTGCATGCGCTGCTGCTCCTCTCAGCCATTCACTGAACAGGGTAGACGCAGAGAGAGGTGTGACGGAAGGGGGGAAGCAAGACCTCGCGCTCGCAGGACAGTACGGGCGACATTTGTAAAGTAACTGAGGTTTGTCGCTAAAAAGTCGCTAAATATAGCGACAAAGTCGCTAAGTTGGCAACACTGAGTTTGAATCTGGCAGTTATGTGACGTCACTGAACATTCTAAATCCCATATGTTGTACCGTACTCTCGGGCACAGAAATAAAAATCCCATACAGTGGGGAGAACAAGTATTTGATACACTGCCGATTTTGCAGGTTTTCCTACTTACAAAGCATGTAGAGGTCTGTAATTTTTATCTTCAACTGTGAGAGATGGAATCTAAAACAAAAATCCAGAAAATCACATTGTATGATTTTTAAATAATTAATTTGCATTTTATTGCATGACATAAGTATTTGATCACCTACCAACCAGTAAGAATTCCGGCTCTCACAGACCTGTTAGTTTTTCTTTAAGAAGCCCTCCTGTTCTCCACTCATTACCTGTATTAACTGCACCTGTTTGAACTCATTACCTGTATAAAAGACACCTGTCCACACACTCAATCAAACAGACTCCAAGGCTGTGTAAGGACCTCAGGGATAAAATTGTAGACCTGCACAAGGCTGGGATGGGCTACAGGACAATAGGCAAGCAGCTTGGTGAGAAGGCAACAACTGTTGGCACAATTATTAGAAAATGGAAGAAGTTCAAGATGACGGTCAATCTCCCTCGGTCTGGGGCACCATGCAAGATCTCACCTCGTGGGGCATCAATGATCATGAGGAAGGTGAGGGATCAGCCCAGAACTACACGGCAGGACCTGGTCAATGACCTGAAGAGAGCTGGGACCACAGTCTCAAAGAAAACCATTAGTAACACACTACGCCGTCATGGATTAAAATCCTGCAGCGCACGCAAGGTCCCCCTGCTCAAGCCAGTGCATGTCCAGACCCGTCTGAAGTTTGCCAATGACTATCTGGATGATCCAGAGGAGGAATGGGAGAAGGTCATGTGGTCTGATGAGACAAAAATAGAGCTTTTTGGTCTAAACTTCACTCGCTGTGTTTGGAGGAAGAAGAAGGATGAGTACAACCCCAAGAACACCATCCCAACCGTGAAGCATGGAGGTGGAAACATCATTCTTTGGGGATGCTTTTCTGCAAAGGGGACAGGACGACTGCACCGTATTGAGGGGAGGATGGATGGGGCCATGTATCGCGAGATCTTGGCCAACAACCTCCTTCCCTCAGTAAGAGCATTGAAGATGCGTCGTGGCTGGGTCTTCCAGCATGACAACGACCCGAAACACACAGCCAGGGCAACTAAGGAGTAGCTCCGTAAGAAGCATCTCAAGGTCCTGGAGTGGCCTAGCCAGTCTCCAGACCTGAACCCAATAGAAAATCTTATAGAATAGAACCCAATAGAAAAGTCCGTATTGCCCAGCGACAGCCCCGAAACCTGAAGGATCTGGAGAAGGTCTGTATGAGTGGGCCAGAATCCCTGCTGCAGTGTGTGCAAACCTGGTCAAGAACTACAGAAAACGTATGATCTCTGTAATTACAAACAAAGGTTTCTGTACCAAATATTAAGTTCTGCTTTTCTGATGTATCAAATACTTATGTCATGCAATAAAATGCAAATTAATTTTTAAAAAATCATACAATGTGATTTTCTGGATTTTTGTTTTAGATTCCGTCTCTCACAGTTGAAGAGTACCTATGATAAAAATTACAGACTTCTACATGTTTTCTAAGTGGGCAAACCTGCAAAATCGGCAGTGTATCAAATACTTGTTCTCCCCACTGTATGTGGGAGTGGGACCGTACCGCTCAAAGGGTTAAAGGGGAAGCGCATCCCTTAGCCTTTCACCCTCCGCCTATGTGTGACATGCAAGACCCAATGAGGTTTGATGTTTTTGCCGTGTCGCCATATTGGATTCGGCAATGAGCATACATAGGCCCTGTCCCAAATGGCACCTTAAGTTCCTCCCGAGTCCAGACTTTCTTGATGTAAGGCCGCTTTGATCAGAAGTTCTCAACTCTGGCCCTCAAGGGCCACTGTCCTGCAGAGAGATCAACCTCAACTGCCTAGAACTTTCTAATAATCCTGAAGACCTTGATTAGCTTGTTCATATATGGTTGATTAGTGTTGGAACAAAACTCTCAGAAGGACCAGATTTGAGAACTTTTGGAAACTATTGATTATTACTGTATGGAATTTGGTGCATCTTCTTTTTTGTTACGCAAAAGAAAGAAAATCATATGACTTTGGAATGACATGGAGGTGAGTAAATAATGGCAGAATTTTCTTTATTTTGGGCATTCCTTTAAAGCAATCTGTTACTAGAAAAGAGTAAAGTAAATGAATCTAAGTGGTATTTGTATATTCCGGTGATATCACAAACATACCTTTGGTGAGTTGGCATTCACACTATATCCTTTGTAGTCAATGTGTCCTAGTTTCTCTTGTAAGTACAACTGAATCCAGTTATGAAAACCAATGACGGTATGGCCTCCTCTGGTCTCTCCTACAAAGACATGCTCAAAACCAGAAGAGTCCGGTCTTGTGTGGAGAAAGAAAATCAAAAACTTTTAAAAATGACTTTATGTTACATAAATGAATATCAGCCTGTGATATTTAATACTTTTACTCAATATTATCATCAAGCTGGGGATGTATTTTGGAAGTTATCTGTCTGTGTGAACAGGGACCGGATTCATTAAATATTCTTAAGAATAACATTCATTTTAAAGTTGTGATGTATCAGAAATAGCAAAAGATCTTTTCTTCCGCACTGTGACATACATCTGAGTGAAAGAAGAAACAATGTATCCATTGGTTGTTGATTGGATGGAGGCAGATTTGAATGCAAGCCTGTCAATTGTAAGACATTTTTGCAGGGTCACCTGAAGATTGAGTTTTGACATTTTGACTGCATGATTTCTTATTGCTCACAGATAACCTTGACCAAGAATGACAAGTTTAAGCTTATTAGTCTAAAAAGACATTTTGAGGGCTTTTTGCTGAATTTTAAGTTCATTTGACGCTCTACAAAATCAAGTAGAATAGGGACAAGAAAGACATTATTTTAAATAATCACTTTGAAACATTCTTTTTAGGATTTATCTTAATTAAATTCTCATGTTGTTCTAAACCTGTATGACTTTATGTGAAAATAAAATAATATATTTTAAATAATTAGGGTAACCAAACAGTTTGGTTACCATTGACTTCCATTGTATACAGGGGAAAACAACAACAACATCTTATATTAATAAATCTTATATTCTACAGAAAAACGAAAGTCATACATGTTTGAAATGACACGAGTAAATGATGACAGAATAGGCATTTTGGGGTGAAAAATCCCTTTGACAAATTTAATTTTCTTAAGAAGATGTTTGTGAATCTGGCCCCAGATAATCTCCTGATTTCTCATGAAATCCTCTATACTTACTTACTGGATCCTCTCCTGGCATACAGCTCAAACCAAATGTGATAGAGCTGCTGCTTGAAGGCTGTGGTATCCTCTGGAGAGAGATGCTTCTCCACTAGATATTTGTGGGCAATCTAATGTTAGCAAATATACAATAGTTGCAAATGACTATTCAGTACACTATCTTATGGAAATTGTAAGGTATAATAAATTCATTTCTCATTTTAGATTTACCCCTGTGCATGGTACTTCACAAGAAATAAAACAAACATCTCAAACTGTTATTTTGAAAAACAGAATACAGTGTAATTATTCCTCGTCACAAGTAATTAATAACTTCAGTGACCTGTTTATTACCTTCATAGTGGGAGTCTTTATGATTGAATCCAGGAACTTGTGATTTTCCAGCTCTTCCTCTGGTGTGACGATCTCTGGTTCACCAGTATCACTTTCATAGTTGTCCAGAAGTGAGATGAAAGCTAAAAGGACACAATATCATTATAAAGACAAGATATTTCAGCTTCATCTTTTAATTGGTACCCATACTTGTTTATACTGTTTCCAATCTTGTCATGGCAAGTAGAATGTTCTTATTCCATTGATCACTGCAGATTTGGAAATGTTTTAATTCAATAAGTTGCTTTACCTTTTATAGAAAAAATAACCCTCAAACATGATGATAGATTCTTCAAGTAGTTTCTTTTGTTTCCGATTCTTGAAGGTAAACTATTGAATTCTGAGCTCACTATTGACATACGGTTGAAGTGACATACAGACATTGCCGTAGCCAGCTATGAGGTCACCGAGGTCCGGACCTCAGTATTTTTCTGAGGTGTGTATAATAAATGTTGTGAAATAATTGATTAATAGAGTATTAACACTACTTTAGTGCTGCAAGGATATTGACAGCACCAAGATCTTCTCATCTGAGCTGCCTGCGGTCTGTCACCGCTCATCAATGTCAAAATATTTGAGATGACCAATCAAATCAAAGTAGGCGGGCTTTATGTTCACAGAAGCTGCTGAGCGAGAATTCGCATTACGTAGTGCGGGCTGCTTCAGTAACTGGTGCGAGGTGTAAGTAGCTAAACTAAACATTTCGTATTTGACAGCTGTTTTAGGATAGAAATGTTAAACAACCGACAAAAATAATAATAAAATGGTCTAATTTCGCCATTTTGAATTAAAAAAGGACATTAACGAAGCCGATTTCATCAGATTAGGCGTAAGATAATGAATGTGTACATATTGTGAATGAATTTAACAAACTTATTTACCTAGCGTTCGTAGCCTTCAGTGAATTAAGAAAGTCTAAGAAAATGCTAAATAAAATATAGGCTAAATATCAGTTGACCCTATGTTTCACTGACAGACAAAAATGAAAAGATCAGTCAAAGCTCGGCTTTAGGAGGGGAAGAGACAGAGCAAGAGAAGGAGACTGAGAGAAACAGAAAGAGTGAAAGAGTGATGGAAATGAGGAGAGAGCAGGTATGACAAATAACATGGTTTTGAAAGCTATTTATTCTTCTTTTTTTTTTTTTGCCTTCAAAACATCTTAAAACGCACATATGTAGATCAGAGAAACCCCAAACCCCCCTAAATAGCTCAAATTCGGGACCTCATTGGTTTTAAAACTCTGCCTACGGCCCTGCGTACAGAGGGAGGTTTTGATTTTTATTTATGTTTTACATCAGTTGTGTTCTTCTGTGTGGATAAATCTGATGGTTTGAGATACAGGCCTACCCATGTTTGCCTGTGATTGCTATATATTATATATATTCTGAAACTTTTTCACAATTTCAGTGGTTCGCTGCTAGGAGGAAATCTTAGTTAACCCATAACCCAGTATCTGTATTAGGGCTGGGCAACTCTAAGCCTCAAGATCCACTTTCCTGCAGAGTTTAGCTCCAACTATGATCAAACTCACCTGCCTGTAGCTTTCTAGTAATCCTGAAGACCTTTGCCGTGTTCGAAATCGCCCCCTATACACTCATTCACTATTCCCTACATTACTAATATAGTCCACTAAAGGAGTGAGCGAAAACGAGTGAGTGAATTCAGACACTGAGTGCGCCGGAAGGGCTGCCGCTTTTGCATAGTTTGTGCTCGCTGTTTAATAATTATTTGAAACGTAGCAAACTGGCAGCTCCAGTAGTAATGAAAAGATTTATCTTGAACTCTATAAACCGTAATTAAACAATTTAATAATCAATTAAAAAGGAATTTATACATGTACAGTATCTTCCTATTTTTAAACAGATTTAAATAATTAAATAATAATTAGGATATTATTTTCCTATTATTAAATTAAATATGCTTTTATTCTTATTATACCAAGCATATGACATTTTATTTACAGCATACAGTCATGTTATTGACCACGTGAGCAGCGCGTTCCCAGGTTCATAGGATCACAAACTCGCTCCTCCACCGTGAATAAATCACCATCCGAATGCACGAGTTTTATCACTGAGGTGGCATGCACATTTTATTTACGGACTTCCACGTGAGAAACAATTACCGTCCGAATAGGGCTAAAGTCAGTCAAGATTACGGCGACTTTTACCTTCTGTAAAAAGGTCCGGGAAAATTACTTCAGGTAAAGCTAATCCCGTGCAAATAGACCCGCTGTAAATATGTACGTAAATATTCCGTCATTTCCTGTTTAAAAGTAGTTTTCAAGTATGAAGGTGCTGTTGCGTTCTAGGCGCTGGGACAAGTCTGTGGCAAACCTCAAGTGTTTTCTGCTTACCATTCAGATCAAAAAGAAGGTCGAAAGCACTTGTCAGAGGCATGAAACTTCTTTTAGCTTTAGGTAAGTGCCTATTACCAACAGAATCCAATCAGAATTTAATTAATTTAATTTATAAAATCGTTTGACCGGACCTAACTGTTATATATAGATTATATGTGTTTGCACACGTCATATTATTGTGTAATATCATTGCGCCTGCTGCACCCATGGTACGCAGGAATGAGAGTATAGTTCCTAGCCATTTCGGCCTAGAAAATCACAACTTTTCATTTTCTGTCGGTCTTAGTACACGATGTAACTACAAAAGAGTCAAGTTTTAAATAGGAAAAATATCGAAACTCTTTGGTCATTTTTTGAGCGAGATGCTAATGGTCTAATCAGATTCAATGATCTATGCTAAGCTATGCTAAAAGTGCTACCGCCAGACCCGGAGATTGGCTGAATGGATTCGAAAACTGTAAAACTCAACTGTTTAACTCTAGGGGAGTTGAAAAATGAGCCTATTTTCAAAAATAGTGGCGTGTTCCTTTAACACTAATCCCGTCCGATAGGGCTTTAGTCTGTACTTCTCTGCACAGTCCATGTAGAAACACTTTTTCTGAGGCCATTACATAAAACATTTCTATCACACTTTAAATGAACAAAATCACACATATTAGCTGATTTCCTACCCAAGAAAGTCTCCTTTTTGAAAATGTTTTCGTCAACAAAAGTGAACAAAGGCAACCCTGCTCCATCATTGCAATCGTCAAAACCTGTCAGATCACCTGCTTTGCCCTGTGAGATAAAGAAAAGTTTGAGGAACTTCCAAAAGCATTTAAAAAAAATTTCAAGCATGGCTGGCGTAACTTTAAACAGGCAGTTAATCACTGGGTAAACATAAATTATTATTATTATTCATATTATTATTACATGTGAAGACAGGGATGTTGCAATAGCTGCTTAGTGTGTAAACTCCAGAATAGAGACTTAACCAGAATATTGACCTTAATCAGAAAATGATAACACTACAATTTAATAAACATTAATTATTAATGCAATCAATTAGTTGTGATTAAATCATATACTTACTATATCATTAACAATCCTAGTAAGCATTCAAGTTAACATTTTGCACCCCTGTCCAAAAGTGTCACTGTGAATGGTTTTCTAAACACAGCACTAAAGTACAATGCTCATCTGAGTTTGTATGTGTTAAATAGGAGTATGGGCTCTCTCTGACCTTATGACCTTAAGTCAACAAACATAAAATAGAAAATGCACGTCACGTTTTTAGTGTAAATTGTAAAGGATGCAACAGAAAGCAGATGTCGAATATTGTTCAGAATTATTATTTATATTATTATTATTATTATTATATTTTTTATTTCTAGTGAACTTGTAAACTTCACACAGGAAAGATTTCAGAATTACCTGTAGACATATGCGATAATCTATCCCAGGTCTCAGCCGGTTGACGTCATTGTCCCAGAGCTCCTGAATCATAGCTGAAAGTTCTCGATCACCTTCAATCATTTTTTTCTTGTTTAATTCCTAAGGATTCACTACAGGTGTTAAAATATACATCATGTGAAATGAATTGCTTTATTCAAAATACGGTGACATTTAAAACAAAAAAAGAAGCTGATTTTGATATAAAAAATAACCTTAAAATTTGGTAAGTGACCAATTATTTAAGTGAAAATTAATTTAATGTAACATTTGTTATAGTTGCATTATTTTTTTCAGAGTGCAGTTATTATTATTATGGCATGTAAAAGACTAATACATTTCAGGGCTCGACATTAAGCCTGTTCACGTGCTTGTCCTTCGGACAAGTAAATCTGTCATTCACTTGTCCGAATAAAAAATTAGCTTGTCTGGAAATTTGTGTTGTAAATATAATTTATTCTGAAGCAATATTCTCACCAGTGTTCAGTCAGCTTTGACATATGTAAAACTGCATATTTGTGATATTTTTACCTTTTATAAAGGGCATTTTTTCCATAATCTTATTAAATATAGGCTATGCTTCAGCTTTCATTTTATATTCTTAAATTTGATCAATAAATTAAATTAGAATAAGCCACTATAGGGCTGTTACCAATCAAATTAAATAATTTACACTGAAAAATTACAACTGCATTAAATTATGTTATGAGATTGTTTTAAATATTTTTTGAATATACAAATAAGAAATGTTGGAAAGAATGTTTAAACATGAAACTAAACCACCAGTAGGTGGCAGCTGGTGACCGTCTCAATGAGTGAGTCATTGAGTCATTCATTCAAACGATTCATTCAAACGGCTGATTCATTCAAGAATGAGGCAGTCGTTTACGAATAGGTCATTGAATCTTTGATTCAACCGATTCATTCGAAACGCTGAATCATTCAGTAACACACTGTTGCTGTGAGATGTGTTATGGTTCTGCTGTGATCTTTGTTTGGAACTATTTTCGCTGCTGAAATAGAACAAAAACAGTCAATATTATCCACTATCGATCGCCACATACACTAAATTAATGCAGAATCATTCTTGCATTTTGGTGATTCCCTAGATATTTTTTGTTATTGACGTTTTAATCAGGTTACTTGTGCGGTCGGGTAAGTAAAATTCTCTTTCACTTGCCCCTTCAAAAAATCCACTTGTCCCGGACAAGCGGACAAGCGTTAATGTCGAGCCCTGCATTTCTAAACACTATGTTCTGAACTGACACCTGAAAACAATTCAATACATAAACAATATATGCATACACTGACCTGGTTCCTCTCAGCGGTGTGGGTTAGTGGTAGATTTGGATTGTCTTCTTAATAACAGTGATGCAGGTATGGCACAACAGCTTAGAGCAATGGTGTTAGCGCACATGGACTGGTTGGGTAAGATGCAGCAACCTTCCCACACCATGACAGAGGGCCTATTCTAAAGGGTTAGCCAGTGTCAGCAACTCTAGCCAAAGGGATTAGAGCAGGTTGTGTTGCTTTTGAATGTGCCTCTACAGTGAGGGCAAGTGCTTTGTATTTGTTTTCGTGAGGTATTGACTCTTTACCTGACATCGATTTTGGATGATATTCACATACTGTTTCAACTTTCCACAAAGTTAGTTTCACTTTTGTTTTTCATTCATTATGAAATGATGAATGAAACCCCCCCCCATTTTATTTCTACAATAACTGCAGCGATGAAAGGGCCCTCACACCCGTGCCACTGCCACCCGGTGGCTTTAGGAAAACAGAGGACGGTGGGCAATATGCATTTAAGTATATAAAAATAGGAGGACTACGTCAGTCATTTGTATTTGCCACACACTTCCTGCTACTAGCTAGTGGCGCTATGATTATAACTACATTTTGTATATGTCTTCAGGCCAGGCTACTTATTAAACGTGAAGTTCGAGGCAGATTGTAAATTGTATGCTTGAAAAAATAACACAGTGATATGAACCTATTGAGTACTCCTGCCCTGAGAACAGCACACAATACACTAAAAATAACACAGTGATATGAACCTATTGAGTACTCCTGCCCTGAGAGCAGCACACAATACACTAAAAATAACACACTGATATGAACCTACTGAGTACTCCTGCCCTGAGAGAAGCGCATAGTACACTAAAAATAACACAGTGGTATTAAATTATTGAGTACTCCTGCTCTGAGAGCAGCGCATAGTACACTAAAAATAAAAACAACAGTGATATGAACCTATTAAGTACTCCTGCCCTGAGAACAGCGCACAATACACTAAAAATAAAAAAACTGTGATATGAACCTATTGAGTACTCCTGCCCTGAGAGCAGTGCATAGTACACTAAAAATAACACAGTGGTATTAAATTATTGAGTACTCCTGCCCTGAGAGCAATGCATAGTACACTAAAAATAAAAAAACTGTGATATGAACCTTTTGAGTACTCCTGCTCTGAGAGCAGAGCATAGTACACTAACAATAACACAGTGATATGAACCTATTGAGTACTCCTGCTGTAAGGCTGGTGTTTGGTTGGGCTCTTTGTTTTCATGTGTCATGTGATCCCCACGTTTCCCTTGTGTTCATGCCATGTGCTGTTGTTCCCTTTCAGTTGGTCACTACTACGTCACGTCGGTCGTGACCGACAAATTGGGATCACGCAAGGGAGACCAATCCTCTTTGGGTGTAACTAAACGAGCCAATGAACATTGGCATGCGGTCTTTTGCATCCCGCGCTCCACCCGCACAGTGTGGGTATAAATATGGAAGCGGGTGCCCGCATCAGATTGCATTTCACTTCGGAGCCGAGCGGTTCATGTCTGTTCAGCTCTATTGTTCTCAGACGAGTGTTTCATTACGAGTCATCTGCCTTTTGGAAGAGCCCTGTATCTCTTCGTGTTGGTGTGACGGCACTTGCAGCGGCGACCGCGACTCAGCCAAGGCTGTTCTCACAACTGGTTTGGTGCACTGTGAGAGAGCGCGTAAGGGCTGTTTTTACAGCTGGCCGGTGCGCTGTTGAGAGTGCTCAAGAGCTATCTTCACAGCTGGTAAGAGGGCGCCTTCTATGAGTGTGAGAGCACACGGCAGGCTTGCACTGTCTTTGTCTATATGCCGCGGTCATCTCCCCTGTGTGCTTCAGCACGTAAAAGAAAGCAGATTCTCTAAAAGAGCAACACGGGTGTGAGCTTGCGTCTTTTTCAAGATGGCATTCCACCCATGTGTTTCTGGATGCAGTCGTTTCCTGTCCTCATTTGATGGCCACGGTCACTGTTCTCACATGCCTGGGCATAAGCATGCTAAGACTGTTCGTGGGTGGTCCATGTTCTCTCAAGAGAACGTGACCACATCGGCACGTTGTTCGTCTCGCCTTTCTCATAAGGGCTGAGCCACTCAGTGTGTCGTGTGCGGTCCTCTGGCTAAACCTTGCAGAGGTGCGAGACATCACCAAAGTACGCTTTCTCGATGCTCCCATCTCACAAGGTGGCCTTTTTCGGCGACACTGTCGATGATTGTGCCCAGCAGTCCTCCACAGTTCAGAAGCAGGCTGAGGTAGTTAAGAGCTTTTCCCGACGTGATTAGAGTCACTCGAGAGCTGCCCCTCAGTCTGCTCGTCGCCAAGGGCATCGGTCCCTGGGGAAAAAAAAAAACTCCGCCACAGCCAGCTCTACTGTGACGACGCCACCCGTCTCAGCCACCGAGCGGTCGGTGAAAAAGAACCCCTGAGATGGGCGACCCGGACATGGTCGGAGCTGCTCTTTCCCCGGAGCAGGGAATCTTTTGTTGTAAAATTCTTGTTGTAAAATTCTGTTCCACCACTGGCATCACATGACAGCGTGCGACGCTATGAAGCCTTGCCGCTCTTGTTCCCCTCCCCACAAGAGGGCGAGAATGACAGTGTGCGACGCGATGCCTTGCCGCTCTCGTTCCCCTCTTCTCAGCGGAGCGAAGACAACAGTGCGCGCCACGAAGCCTTGCCGCTCTCGTCCCCTCCTTCAGTCGCCAGTGGACAGCAGGGTACGGCTCGAGAACACCACCAGGCCTTCTCACGCATCCTCTGTCCCCCCGTGGAAGCAGGTTGGTGTTGCACCGCACACCCAGACCCCACTTCAGAATGCTATGCCTCCTGAGTCGGGTCCCTGCCTTCCACCTCGCTGCCCTATCACGGGTACGTCTGTGGTGCGGGTGGGTTCGTTGATACGGTTTCTGGAAGCCTGGCTAGTGCTTCCAAGACTGTCCCGCTGACTCACCCGCACCATCAGACTTGGCTAGGCGATTCGGTTCGCCCTCCCAGGTTCAGGGGCGTCCACTTCACTTCTGTGCGGAGCAGCGATGCCCCTGTCTTGTGGAAAGAGATCAAAGTCCTACTGCCGACGGACGCTATCAAGCCGGTCCCTTCAGTCGATATGAGGTTCTACAGCTCCTACTTCATCGCACCCAAGAAAGGCGGTGGGTTATGACCAATCTTGGACCTGCAAGTCTTGAACCGTGCCCTTCACAAGCTCCCGTTCAAGATGTTGATGCAGAAGCGCATTTTCGAATGCATCTGTCCCCAAAATTGGTTTTCAGCTATTGACCTGAAGGACACGTACTTTCATGTCTCGATTTTACCTTGCCACAGGCCGTTTCTGCGCTTTGCTTTCAAGGGTCGGGCATATCAGTACAAAGTTGGAGGTCTAGGTGGTTCTAGGTGACCTACCCCAGTCGGTGGTAGACACCATCACTTCCGCTAGAGCCCCCTCTACGAGGCGCCTCTATGCTCAATAATGTGCCTTTGACCTTCATTATGTATATTTTGATTTTGTTGTGCACTATGTTGTAAATAAACTACAAACAAACAAAAAAAGACATTCTTTTAATCTTCTTACATTTTGTTTCTCTCAGTCACATTCACCTTGATAGGTCCATTAGGGGAGGGTCTTTGTCTCCTCAGGTGTGAAACACATCAATATTCATGAGGGGGACGGGATCGGGAAAGGTCCACAAGCCGGGACTTGAACTCAGGACGCCCGAAGTGCAACTGTGCTATATGTCAGCGTGCTGCCCACAAGGCTATTGGCACTGACGATTTTCACATCATTTTGTAGTTAAAACTCTATTCTACAAGATACAGTACTCATATGTAATGTGAACAAATGTTCAGTATGTGTTTTATAGCCTTATTTCAGTGACTTAATTTTTTTTTTCACTAACCATGCATAAACATAATTTTCTCAAGAATAGGCTACACAATTTTACATACATTCTGCTTATATATTATTCTTTAGCCATTATTATGATTATAAGCAAATGAAAAAAGCACAAATGTCAGGGTGTCAAAACACCCTTAATATGTATGAGAAATTCAGACCTTTTGACATTGGTGACCTGGTGTGGATGAATGATCCAACCACACAAAGAAAGAAACTTGAGCCAAAATGGACAGGACCATATTGAGTGGTTACTATGGAGTATAATTTATACAGTATTAGACCTGAGAAATGTAAACGCAGAACCTAAGGTTGTTCACTATGAACGCTTAAAGCCTTAGTGGTCCAGGTGGAAGGAACCAGCACTAACCTCCAAAGGTGCTGGACAAGATGTAGACAAAAGTGTTTAGGAGTTGAGACCACTATACACAGCTTTGTCAGGGCCGCTGGTTGGTGAGAATAGGGCCCCTGTACTTTCTTCTGTTCTTTATGTACGTAGGCCTTCTGGTCACATGTGCAGGTTCCTCATTCACTTCAGTTGGTTGACCAGGCCTCATCAGTAGTTGGGGAGCACAAGTCTGAGGGTGTGGTAACTCATTCAGGACGTCTTATTAAAAGGCCTACAATGATTTCGTCTTGAGGATTGGTATACAGTAGATTGCAATTTTGAAAGGTTTTACAATGTAAGAACATGCATTTTCACATTGTATATTTTGTTCTTTCCTGCACAAAATCTGTAATTGTTTTATGTTATGATGTGTTAGAGGGAAAAAAATACCAAAAAAACCCAAAACAAAACACAAGAGGTGATGAAAACATGTTTATTTTGTAAAATGGTTACAAACTGTTTGATATCGCCTGTTATGGTATGTTATATCTCTTATATGTCCTGTTAACTCTTAAATGTGAGATTTATTTTGGTGTGATTATTTTGTGTTTATGTAAATTGGGTAATTTGGTTACTATTCATGGGTGTACTTCTGGGTGAAGCAAACTGTACCACATAGTGTTCCTAACCGCATGAGCTCTGACAAATAAAAGTCAGTAAAGCTTCATATCTCTGTGTATGCCTGCATTATTATCTCAAACCCATCTACGAGACACTGTAGCTTCCACAGCCCCTCTTACACAACCACATCCATATCATTCTACAGTATAATAATAAACAGTGCATTCCTTATGGCTAGATGATATCTCTGGGAAACATATTAAGAGCAAAGTGATTAGGTTTATGATATGAGTGTAGATGGCACACAAACAGCAAACCGATTCTGTAAAGGGCTGATAATAATGTTCATATTTCTCATAAGAGGATTTTCAAGATACTCATATGACACCTAATTTTAATATGAGTATAAACTAATTAAAAATTAAACATGCCCACGTGTATGATGCAAAACTACCAAGATGCATACATATCCACAAAATACAAAACCATCCTGGTTTGTTCAGCTGGAAGGTTAATGGATTGGAAATCAAACTGTATATATTTCTGTAACTGTAAATGATGTATTACTGTATTAAACCATAAATGTTTGCTTATCTGTCATTTTTGCTACCAAACAGTTGCACCTGTTCAGTTATTTGGAAGAAAAACAAAATTCTAATTTTTAATGCAGCAGTGAAAAAGAACATTTTCTAAACATCTGATTATACCCCAGCACTTTGGCAAATTCTGAGATTTTTGTCCACAGTGTTTTTAGTTGCATTTGTTTTAGTGTATATATATATATACACACACTGTATTTTATCAATAAATATATATTGGTTGCACTTTATTTTACAGTACGTGTACTTGCAGCGTATTTATCAAAGAAAGTACTGGGTAATAAAAGGTACACTATATTGCCAAAAGTATTGGGACACCCCTCCAAATCATTGAATTCAGGTGTTCCAATCCCTTCTATGGCCACAGGTGTATAAAATCAAGCACCTAGGCATGCAGACGCTTCTACAAACATTTGTGAAAAAATGGGTCGCTCTCAGGAGCTCAGTGAATTCAAGCGTGGTACTGTGATAGGTTGCCACCTGTGCAATAAGTCCATTCATGAAATTTCCTCACTACTAAATATTCCACGCTCAACTGTTAGTGGTATTATAACAAAGTGGAAGCAATTGGGAACAACAGCAACTCAGCCACGAAGTGGTAGGCCACGTAAAATCACAGAGCGGGGTCAGCGCATGCTGAGGCACACAGTGAGCAGAAGTCGCCAACTTTCTGCAGAGTCAATAGCTAAAGATCTCCAAACTTCATGTGGCCTTCAGATTAGCTCAAGAACAGTGCGTAGAGAGCTTCATGGAATGGGTTTCCATGGCCGAGCAGCTGCATCCAAGCCTTACATCACCAAGTGCAATGCAAAGCGTCGGATGCAGTGGTGTAAAGCACGCCGCCATTGGACTCTAGAGCAGTGGAGACGTGTTCTCTGGAGTGACAAATCACACTTCTCTGTCTGGCAATCCGATGGACGACTGTCTGGGTTTGGCGGTTGCCAGGAGAACGGTACTTGCCTGACTGCATTGTGCCAAGTGTAAAGTTTGGTGGAGGGGGGATTATGGTGTGGGATTGTATTCAGGGGTTGGCCTTGGCCCCTTAGTTCCAGTAAAAGGAACTCTTAATGCTTCAGCATACCAAGACATTTTGGACAATTTCATGCTGCCAACTTTGTGTTAAGTTTGGGGAATGCCCCTTCCTGTTCCAACATGACTGCACAGCAGTGCACAAAGCAAGGTCCATAAAGACATGGATGAACTAGTTTGGTGTGGAGGAACTTGACTGGCCTGCACAGAGTCCTGACCTCAACCCTATAGAACACCTTTGGGATGAATTAGAGCGGAGACTGCGAGCCAGGCCTTCTCGTCCAACATCAGTGCCTGACCTCACAAATGCGCTCCAAGAAGAATGGTCAAAAATTCCCATAAACACACTCCTAAACCTTGTGGAAAGCCTTCCCAGAAGAGTTGAAGCTGTTATAGCTGCAAAAGGTGGGCCAACTCCATATTAAATCCTACGGATTAAGAATGGGATGTCATTAAAGTGCGTGTAAAGGCAGGCGTCCCAAAACTTTTGGCAATGTAGTGTATCTACATGGGTTAAGGTTAGGTTTAGGGGTAGGTTCAGGGTTAGTACCTTAGGTTACACTTTATTTTAAGGTGTCATTGTCACAGTGTAATTCTATATTTAAGTACTGAGTAATATTAATTAACAACATGTACTTACTATAGGGTTAAGGATTTGGCTGAGGGTTAGTTGCATGTAATTATGCATCATTTACTGTTATTACCATGGTAAGTACATGTAACATATGTAACAAGGACACTGTAAAGCAGGGGTGGGCAATTCCAGTCCTGGAGGGCCACTGTCCCGCAGAGTTTAGCTCCAACCCTGATCAAACTCACCTGCCTGTAGCCTTCTAGTAATCCTGAAGACATTGATTAGCTGGTTCAGGTGTGTTTGATTAGGGTTGGAGCTAAACTCTGCAGGACATTGGTCCTCCAGGACTGGAATTGCCCACCCCTACTATAAAGTAAAGAGTTACCATAAAGGGCTACCTATATTTTTCATCATAACGCTTGAGCAGCGGTGCCCAACACCAAACATATTTACTGTATGTACTCAGAAGCATAATTATCAACCTGGGGTGAGGTTTCTGAAGTTAATGGTTTATTCAAATAGAAAGTGGATTGTGCTTGCATATGTTACATTTTATTAATGATGTTGTGATTTATTTGTTTCCCATGTATGCATGTTAATGTTATAAAGATAATATTTAATACATGCATGCATGTCATTTGCTAACTGCAAATAAATAACACACACAATAACGTATCGATCTACAGATTATCTACTAAATTCATTGAAATAAGTGTTTTTTGTTAACTGAAATGTCATCCTACGTTTAAGCCCAATTTATTCATTTACAACATAAAAGAATACATGAACAAAAAATTAAAAAAGCATGTAGACATTTTGCAGTTGTTTTGACAACATTCTGTTACATGTTTCTGGAAAACCTAAGACAGTGCTAGTGAAGGAAAACTTTAGTTTTATACCATCTTAGTTCTATAGTTACAAAATAAAATAATAATAATAACTTTAAAAATAATAATAATAATAATAATAATAATGGGGAAATATGACTATAGTAGCCTACAGAATACTAACCCCATCAACTGAAAGATGAATTGGACTAACTTCTGGTTAATATTTATTTCGTGGGTATATACCACACCTATCCAAGGATGGATAGGAGGCTCATACTGAAACCCAAAAGGATGCAAAAATTGAAAACAGTACTTTTACATGTAACAATATCATTGTGCATTTATAAATGACAGACATCTAGAAGTGGCCATAAATGTAAAATGTAGCTGGATTGTTCAAGTTAAGCTTTCCTGACCCTTTTTTTGCCTTTTATCAGCTGATGATAATAAAAGACATTTGCTAATTTTGGCCTAAAAGGTGCATGCATTATACAGTATTGATTATTTACAACATTTGTACAGGTGACCAAACGTGTTACCAGCCGTGACCACACATGAAAAACTCTTTTCAAACACTTACATTTTTTACATTTGATCTTTAGAATGCACAAATAATAAAATGCTATGACACATTTGTTAATATTTGATTGATTGCTTTTACCTTATATAGGCCTGACAGCCATGCATTTGGATAAAGTTTCTCAAAATCTCTTTAGTGCTTGCTCTTTAGGGGCCTAAAAGAACATGTAGGCATGCAGTACTCATATTTTCTGCTTTTGCCCAACCAATTCTGGATGAATAAACTTACAGATGCAGGTTTCCACTGTATGCCGCGTCTGCTTGTGTGTATTTTTTTAGTTTTTTTTTTTTTTGCTACAACTTTTGCTTTATGCACAAGATATACTTTCTAGAAAAAAATATGTAAACATAGACAAACCAACAATTCACATATTACATGAATGCACAAAAAACCGTGAACTGTAAAACAAACTAATAAATAAGTAAATAATAATAAAAAAAAATTGCACATAACATAGACTGGAAAAACAACAACAACAACAACACAATGCAACTTAATGTTTTCAGTGGGTTCCCGTTTCCAAGAAAAGGTCTTGCTGGAATCTGTAACATAAAATAAGGCCAGCCTTTATATAGGCCTATACATATATATATATTTTAAAGATAGAGATAGGAAAACCAGTAAACTACGTTGAATAGACCAAATGCAGTAGGAAAGAAAATGCGGGCATAAGAGTCTATCTTAGCAACACGGATGTGCAAACGGCCGTGCCGCCACGCTCCTGAGCGACAGTCCTCGAAGCAGCAGAAGAAGCTGGTGCAGTCCTTCCCATCCAGACATTCATAACCGTATTCCTCGTCCCGCTCCTGCATGTGGGTGGCGTTGTTCATCTGGATGGCAGTGGCTGAGCGCGGGCGGATGTCCACAGTGGGGGCCTGCTTTTAGAGGAAAACACACAATCAGCAAGGGTCACGTCAAATACACGGGACATCTCGACCAGCTGTTAGGGTCTGCGTTTAAACGTCTGTCAATAAAGGTGTATTAAATTATGTGTAACTGCAATATTTGGCTGTAAAACAGTTTTTTGTCTTTCTTAATATATACTACTTGAATGAATACTAAATTAATATTATGGCTGTTCAATGTACATTTATCTGTCTTTTAAACTTTTTTATATTGTTGTTCAATGATTATATTGCATTAGAGTGGTTCCCAAACTTTTTAGAGTGGCGTATCCCCTGAGACACACTTCTGCGTACCCCCACTCGTCCACTTAGACTGCTGTCACACTTCCATTAAGGGATAATTATTTGCCTCTTAAATTCATTTTTCAGGTGCATTTTTTACCTTTATAAAGTTTTTCCAACCCTATTAAATGTATGAGTCATGTTTTGTCAAATTCTGAATATTTCATTAATTTAATTATTAATATAATAAAGCAATAAATTAAAGTAAATCATTCATTTCAATCAAATGAAATTATCAAAAGCCATCTTTGCACTGCAGTAGCACAAACTGCATCTAGATGTATTTACACACGGTTTAATGCTGCTTAGTGGCATGAATGCAATTACAATGGCATACATAATGTAATGAGTTATGTTAAAAATGTTTAATAGAGACACTGCCCGGAAAAAAAAAAAAAGATTTAAATAAGCAAATACTTAAGTAGAGAATCATTTTCACATGAATTAGTACCTCTGAGTATTGTCAGTGCAAGAGTCCAGCACTCTGTAAAGTCTCCTCCAGCACATCCCAAAGACTTTCAATGAATTTAAGGTCTGGACTCAGAGGTGCCCATTCATGTGTGAAAATGATTCTTCATGCTCCCTCCCATCCATTCTTTCACAATTTGAGCATGATGAAATTATATATGGCCATAATGTGTCTTCCTACATGGCTGGTTAAGAAATGAAAAGCTACACACTCCAATTAATTAGGGTTGGAAGAACTGTTGCCAAACATATAACATGCTAGAAACATAATAATCACTGCCATAATGATCCAATCATAGACTCTTAAGCATTTGACTATTTAAATCCAAACAGCGACTTTTTTTTTCTTTGGCAGCGGCTATTTGCACTAAGTGTAAATAGCAACTAGATTATATTTACATATAGGTACCTTACAGGTACCTTAGTGTTGTTGTACATCAAACGGTATGCCATAATAACATAGTGTAAATTATTAAATGTATTAAAATTATTAAATGGATGCATGCACCTACCCCTAACCCTAAACACTTTATTATCAAACACACGTTAGATACTTTATTTCCACTTTTCGAATATTTTCTTCAAAAGGGAGTACAGCAAGGATTCGAACTCGGTCGATTTGCGTCAAAACATCATGCCACGTGGTTTACCCCTACACTATTGCTACTGCTGACAACACAGCGTCTACCGTAACGTCAGTGGATGGAGTTAGTGTAAATAGGCTCTGCCAACAAGGCGGGCTATTTACACTTAGTGTAATAGACGCTCCATTTTTGTTTTTGGCCGGGCAGTGTATAAAATGATGGTAAAAACAAAGTGATACTTTTAAATATTAAACTAAAACCGCCAGTAGGTGGCAGAAAGTAACTGTCTTAATGAGTGAGTCATTGAGTTGTTCATTCATTCAGTAACGAAGCATGTGGCTGTATTTATAAATGGTTAATTGAACTCTCCCAATTTGTTCAAAACCGCATATTCGTTCACTAACGTAACACCGCTGTGTTGGATACACACAACATTTCTGCTGTGGCTTTCATTAGAACTATTATTTCATAGCAAAATAGAGCAAATTTGATTGGATGTCATGCATTTGAGCTACCATTTTTTTTCTAGATGCTGCATTTTTCCTGTTAGAAATGCATGCTCGGTTTTAATGTTATTTTAAGGTGGGGTAGAATTAACTGAACGGCAAAACTCAGCATTTTGTTCACGTACCCACTCTGTTACCTCATGTATCCCCAGGGCTAAGCGTACCCCTGTTTGGGAACCACTGCACTAGTATATGTCTTGTGCAAAAATAATAAAACATAATTGCATCATTTACTTGGCAGAAATGTCATCAGAACGATGCAGGATAAAAAGATAAATGTCACTACAGCAACGTTTCCCATATAAGACTATACATAGCTCTTTCAAACAGGATACTGTGCGTCAAAATGCAGAAGAACAGCTAAATAATTAATTATTAATATCCATTCAATCTTGTATCTTGGCCAGCAACAGTACTGAAATATATGTTTAAATATACACTTGAAATACACAAATGTTACAAGACCTGTTTGTCAATATTTCCCATCAAAGCCAAGAGAAATAGGCTCATTGGGACATATCCACATTTCTGGACTCGCAATCATTTTGCCCAGTACTGGAAGGGTGCTTCAAATCCCTTTGAAAAACGAAGCACAACCAGCTGTTCATCTCCGGGTGCACATTATGTAGCATTTAGGACAGAGCCACCTGAGGCTGTGTTAAAACAGGTTATGTGACTCGCTTCTCAAAGGGTTTCACAGAAGCGTGTGGAAAGCAAAGAACACAAAGAGCCTGCCAAGCGAATAGAAACAAATACAGTGGAATTGGTAGCTTTAACTGGATGAAATACGACAACCTTCAAAGATAAAGTGACTGTCTGCCTGTCCTGGATTACGTACATATGTGTGTGTGTGTGTGTGTGTGTGTGTGATTAATTCAAAATGCTTTTCTTTTCACTGTGGTTCTCAACTGGTTGGCTATGACCCATCATAGCTTATCAAGGCCAAGCACAACAGAAGCAAACAAGGAAGCTAGCAGCAGACCAACTGCAAAAAAATAGTAAATAAAGACATTTGGAGACAATTTTAAGCAAAAAGGTTGAACACCCATAAATACATTGAGTTTTAATGAGATATAATTGCTTATAATATAATTTCATTACAATTTTCGATCACAAGGGGGCGCTGCCCTGACACTTATTGAGTACCTTCAAGGCATGGTGCTGAAGACACATACTGAGTTTCGTAATGATATGCCAATGCGTTCGTAAAATATAGCAATATGCAAAACCACTGCAGTTGCAGCTTTGGATCTTTTTTGTCATTTTGTAATTAAAATGACGGCCATGTTTTTCAAGTCCATTATGACACCAATGTCATAATGGACTTTGATAGCAACTGAGACAAAGACACTGCATGTCAATTTTGAAGTCAATCAGACTAACGGTACTGTAGTTAGAGCCAATTTCATGTTTTGTTCAATTATAGCGCAACCAAGTGGTGCAATCCCACCCCTTTTTTGTGTGTCCTCAGAGTGTCCCCATACATAAGTGTGTCAAATTTGGTGAAAAAATCTCATTACGTTTAGGAGTTATAGACATTTGTATTTATGAGCATATAAAAAGTGACACACACCCGACTTTGATTGCATTTTTTGCCACTTACTATCAAAATTTTGACATTTGGCCATATAGCATATAGTCAACCCGCTATGATTTCGATTTTCCTACGGTGGTTTCATCTCGATCGGACTAATGGTATCGAAGATATTCACGATGACTTTCGAAATTGTTTAAATGCTAAATCACAAAGTTGCACTAACCATAAGGTGAAACCTAGCATGTTTGGTATCGTTCGACTCGGCAAGGAATCATGAATCTAAGGAGATGACTCCCATGAAAAAAAGTCAACCAAATCCAAAGTTATAAGCATGTGAATATTTGATTTTACCACTAGGTGGCACTGGCTCGAAAATTCTCAGGCTCCTTCAGGGCATCGTGGCGTTGACCCATACCGAGTTTCGTAATGATACGCTAATGCGTCTATAAAATACAGCATTACTACAAAATTCAAAATGGCCGACACCCAAAATGGCCAATATGAGATAAAGCGTTGCAGAGATATAGCCTCGCATGCAATTTGGCCTGCTTGTCAAATTCGTTTGTGTGTTATTCGAGAACGGTTGGGTTTATCAAAAAGCTTAGTCTGAAGAGGATCTGATTCGATTTTCGTGAAAATTGGACAAACCGTCTAGGAGGAGTTCGAAAAAGTAGGTGTTTTGGCGGGAAAATTTCCATTACAGAAAATGACGTCATAGGGTGCAATTGAATCATCTTGAGCCAAGGAATCTTAGGAAAATATAATTTAGTTTGTAGTCCTTATGGTTCAAGTTATCAGCATAAATGTAAGTGAAATTTTGGACTGTTGGTGGCGCTAGAGGGATTGAGTTAGAGACTCCAAATTTGCTGTGGTGAATGTTTGGACTGTCCTCTGTCAGTGTGCCAAATTTCACAACTTTTTACCATACGGCTAAAACCTATAGATAGGCTTCCATAGACTCCCATGGCGGAAGAAGAAGAAGAAGAAAAAGAAGAAAACTAATGGATACAATGGGTGCCATCGCACCATTTGGTGCTTGGCCCCTAATAAGCATAATAATATGTAATCAGAATTTAGCTCCAAACCTAAACAAAAACATACCTACCTGAAGTAGGTCTAACTTTGGTTAGATTTTTCAGGTGTGTTTGATTAGAGTTGGAGCTAAACTCTTTGCCCACCCCTGCTGTAAAGGAAAGGTTGTGCGGAAAGTCCTAAAGCCCTTATATGGGGATGGTTTGGGTGTGTTTTATGCAAATTACTAACCTTGGGTTTGCGGTAACTCATTTAGAATAGCCTACTACAAATTCATTAACAATAGAATAAGGTTAATAACAAATTCTTGTGTGTGTGTGTGTAATGGATGTAGGCCAGTAAGAGCTATGTGTGTAAACCTCACTCCCCTGGCCTCAAGAGGCGCGTTAGCAACTGACGCTCACGGCTGCGGTCTTTAGCGTCCTTTTTAGTGCACCCACCTCTTACGCCGGAGACCCCGGATCGAATCCTGCTCCAGTAGGACCGGTTGCATACTGTATGCGTCTGTTGTGAATTTGGTGGAATATTTTGGAGGAATTGTCCTGTGTGTAAAAAGTTTGTACTTTCTGCTAAATTGTTAGTGAATCAGACTCAGTGTTTGTTGTCCACTGTAAAATCTAGGTCCTGAAGGAAAAACTAGTTGAGAACCACTGGTATAGTCTGGGTACACATTGATATAATTCCCTCTCTTCCAAATTCTGGTGAACATTCTTCTAACACTTACTTAGTCCAAGTTAAAATATAGGTCTGTGCCTCATGCACATTGACTTTTAAAAGATTACTATGGCTAAATCTGCCAAAACCATCAGGTTTATGCTCTTTAATTGGGATTAAGGTAATCAGCATGGTTGTCTATTTCAAGCTGTTAAGGCTCTGCTGACTATTTCTGTCAGGTTTAAAGCCTCATATACAAGCATACAGAGAGGGAGGAAGGCAGCCTTTTTTTAATTAAATGAATGATGCAAATATTTCAGCCATTGCTGTTGTATTTAAGTAAAATAAGAGTCTGTGTGCCCCACTGCCTTTCACAGCACAGGAGGTTCAGTACTAAACTTGCTAGAGGTTAGTGCAGTGAATCTAAAGGCCAGACACAAGAGCAGTGTGGTTGCGCAGAATGCAGAAACATGCATGATTAGTGAAGTTTTCGTGAGCAATATACCTTTGAGGAAAAGAGCCGCAGGAGCTTTTGTCCACACAGGAAACAAAAAAAATATTAGAAATTGAAAAGAAGAAAACAAATACAAACAAACCAACAACAACAACAACATAAAGTAGACATACAATATAATATAACAAATGACTCTGAAATATACATAGACACAGAGGAAGGAAGGGGTGCAAGGCAACATATCTTAACAGGTTCACTGCATGTCGTAAAATACTGAATAAAAATGCTCATTCCTAAGGAGAACACATCTGCACAGTGCAAGGATTCATTTAAAATACTATCAAAGATACAATTAAATACAGTACTATTTGACATGCCTTTTAACACCCGATCAGAATTCACAGCTTGGAAACATTTCTTATATACTTAAAATACAAAATATCAGGTTGTTATTCACATGAGGGCACGTGTGTAGCAAACAATCATTACCAAACAACAAAAGAAGAACATAATCATCTGAGGAGGAGACTTGTACTCTTCCAGTCTGCGTAGATCAAAACACTTCTTCAGCAAAACTTGTTGTCATTTTATTTGATGCGTTTTTCTTCAGAGTGTGCCCGGGTTACCAAACTGTCGAATGTGGTTTGAAAATCTGCCTAACATTTTAAACCCCCAAATCAACTAAGACATTTCTGGCACCCCTTTAATCATCTGAAAATGGAACGACCATATTTACTGATCAGCCCTCTTCGAGCTACAGAGCACCATGCTGAGATGAAAATCTAAGGCTGCGCTTCAAACCTGCTGCCGAAATGATTCGGATTAAGGACATCACTGCTCAGTGACACTGTTTAACAGGAGTGGTCTACTCTGGCAAAGCTGACCACATGTGGAGGAAGTTTCTAGCATGCACACTATAGCTATGTTCCAAAACCTAGTGAGCTGTCTCAATGTGCATTGCCTACATGGCATGTTGGAACATTATTAGTGACTGATTTGAAATGCTCTTCATGGACAGCAACTAACGCTCACTTAGGTGCATCACAATTAGCTTTCTTCACACAAAGCACACAAGATCTAGACCTCAAAGCTGAGTTAACAATAAAGCCTTAACATGTTGCTAAGCTAACAATATGAAACTGTAATAAGCAAGATTACATACATAGATTACAGTACATACATAGCATACATAAACACTTTTAAAAGTCTTTTTTTAAACCAGTCAACCTTCATCAATTCTCAACAAACTGCAGAATATAGTCTTCCAGTCAAAGGTCTGGACACAAATACTTTCTAATAATATTTCTATTTTTGACAATTGAGTCATCAAGAATATAGCCGTCCACTGTCGTGCCAAACCGTTCCATTCCACGCTGATCCGGTCCAGACGGTTAGTTTATATAACGCACCTTGCTGACGAAAATGAAAAATACTAGGCCTATTTAATAATTTGGTAACACTTTATAATAAGTATATAGTAATAAAGTATTTACAAATAATTTGCAAACTATTAGTTTACAGTTAATAACCCTTCCAGTCAAATATTGCACTGCAAACATCAATAATAGCTTTAAGTTGTCAATGTTGGCAAATGACCATGGTATAAGTGGGATAATCCACGGCTAGCTGTGGTTCTTTGCCTCCACGTCGTGCATTAAAATCCTTTAATGCACAGCTAGCCGTGGATTATCCCTTACATAAACTGTAGTTAATACATTAATAGATTATATACAAATAGTGAGTTCTTCATTCATTGTCACTGTAGTGTTATTGGTTAATTATCTCATATGTAAATAGTTAGATAATGCTTTGTTAACAACTTGTTATCCATAAATAGTTCTCACTTTAGATTAGGTCACGGAAAAGTGGAAAATGTCATTAATTTAGTGCTTTAAACCAAACTTTATTGGACATTAATTGCATTAGTATTAAAAGTTCCTTAAAATGTTTACAAATACATTAAGTCTATCCCCAAAACTAAACATAACCACTTAAAAAATTAAATAACATAATGCTGTCCATATGAAATACAAGCAAAAACTAATTAGATCACATTGTTAAAATACAATATACAGTTTGTACAGTATAAAAATAATTTCTATGAAAAGTCCCTATAAAACAACGTGTGTGTGTGTGTGTGTGTGTGAGAGTGTATGTGCTTAATGTATTTGTAAACATGTTAAGGAACATTGAATATGAAAGCAATTAAGGTTGGTTTTAGGCACTTAATTAATAACATTTTCCAATTTTCCAGACCTAATCTAAAGTGAGAACTATGGTTAATATGTTGTTAACAAAGTATAAAAACATTATCTAACTCTTTACATATGAGCTAATTAAACAATAACACTTTGTTAATTACACTGACAATGAATGAAGCACTCATTATTTGTATATAGTCTATTAAAAGTATTAACTACAGTTTATAAACTATTAATTAACTATCATTTGAAAATTATTTGAAGTGTTTAGTACAGTATACTTAATATAAAGTGTTACCTTTGGGTGTAATGGGTAATACAGAGACGGTAACACTTTATTTTAGGGTTCAATTCTCACTATTACTAGTTGTCTATTAGCATGCATATTACTAGGATATTGGCTGTTTATTAGTACTTATAAAGCACATATGAATGTCTTATTCTGCATGACCATATTCTACATCCCTTAATCCTACCCAATACCTAAACTTAACAACTACCTTACTAACTATTAATAAGTAATTAGGAGTTTACTGAGGCAAAAGTCTTGTTAATAGTGAATGTGTTCCCCATACTAAAGTGTTACCACAGAGACTGTATTACAATCCACTGCATTACAAGCTTTGTAAGTCCAAACTGTACAGTTCTAGCAATGTCAATTATGCTTAATATTTATAAAAGCGAACCAAAAACCGCGCTGAGGCGCTTTGTCATCGTGCAGTGCTGAACCAAGCTCAAGTGGAAATATAACTATAACCGCCCTTTAGCGTACTTAGAACTGCTTGGCCCAACGGTGGAAAAGTGACTTGAGTTTCCTGCCCTTTACAATCAATACTCCCAACCAACTTGAGGTATATCATGTGATTCTTTTTAAACAGTACTGAAGTAATTCACATGCCTGCTGGATACTTTCTGGCTGCTTTTTGGCAGGATTATTATTTTACTGTAAAACTAATTTCAAGCATTTAAGCACTGGTCCAGTTATAAACATATACACTATCGTAACCTCACCTTGTGCTTCTTAGGATTTCTTATCCAGAACAATACAAGTGGTGCTGTCTTAGAATTTCACCAAAGCAAGGTATCACCTTCACATTAGAGCACACTAAGCCTAGAAATGCTGTCTAGGCAGCTCACTAACTTGTGGAAGTGTGCTATTATTAGGAGTACTTTAGAGTACTTAAACTAGAAAAAAAACAATAACAATAGCAGTTCTCAAATCTTAGAATTCGAAAAATACTTACAACACTGGTAGTAAATACACGTTATAATATTTCTGTGCTGTAGGTGATAATGTGAATTGCTTTAGGTATTGTACTCACGGGATTTTTCTTCTTCTTGTCTTTTTTTGCGCTGGGCTTGCGGTTGCTCACAAAGTAGTGGAGTGTTCCGTACTCAATTAGAGCGGCGAAAACAAAGATGAAGCACACAGATACGAAGAGGTCCATAGCTGTGACGTACGACACTTTGGGTAAGGACTTCCGAGCAATGGTACTCAAAGTGGTCATGGTAAGCACAGTTGTGATTCCTGGGGAACAAAGTAAATAACACTGAAATAAGAGCATGTCAACATCTGTTGCATATGGATTACTGAGGTTACATCTGTGATATTTATCTTTGACATGGCTAGTCCACGCTTGTAGTTTGACTTTTATTCCCACTGGACAACAATTCAAGCACTCATTTAAGAGACAACGTAAAACAAATGATTTCATTAAAAATAATAATTATTATAAAACAAATGATCTTTTTTTTCTGAAAACAAGACAAGATAAGGTGAATGTATAAATACTGCACATTTACTATTTGATTCATTAATTATTAAATTAAATAAAAATTATTTTGAATGTTCATGAGAGTGAATTTTAATTGAATTGGTCAGATGTTCATTTGGATTTTATTCTTCATATAGCTCCTTTTTTTGTAGAGATTTTGGAGTAAATTAGAGCATTATGGGGAATTAAATGTTATGTATTATTAACTACACTTACAGAAGATATAGGATATTCATAAAGTATTCAGACCCCTTCATTTTTTTTCACATTGTATGTTGCAGCCCTTAAGGGGAAACATGCTTTATTAATTCTACACAATCTACACTACAGTGTGCAAATTACTGACTTCTACTACTGACTTCAGGATGAGAAAACAAGATGTAGAGGGGTTTTAGAAAGCAGCCTACTTTCAACGTGAATCTTTACTTGTAAATATGAAGATACATGACTGGTGATTTTAAATTGTAGTTTTGAAACCATTGAAATCATCTGAGCAGTTTAAACAAACATGCTAGAAAACCTTGCTCATTCTAGGACGTGCTTTTGTAGCACAATCGGAGCTAAACAAAAAAAGACATACAGTGCCTGCAAATCTCCAAGCCTTTTAAGGGATAACAAGCAATAGCAAGCTCATCTGAAGCTGACTCCATTGGCTCAAAAGGAGGATTTGTAAAAGCCTCCGACACCACAGATATATCCCAAAACAGAATGCTTACCAGGCAGAAAATTGTCAACTGTCTCGCCCCACGCATAAAACAAGATCATGGAATGTCTTCCCAAACACAGACTAGTAATGGACACATGCTCAGCAGCAATAGCTGCCACTGAAAAGCGATCCTGTAGAAACCTACAGGCCAGTGAACCTGATCTAGGCCCAGTGGTGCTGGAGGAGTCAGAGAAAACCAAGGGGACTCTGCGTTTGAGACTCAGGCCCAAATCAGGCCCACAACCTGAGAATGAAGCAAAAAAAGTATTTTGCTGCCTAACACACTCTTCTGGGTGTTTAAACTCAAGCCCATCCTTAGCAAATGATTGAGAACTATCCTGCCGGACCACCAATTCCTGTGATTGTGCTAAAATCAGATAATTATCAAGATAATTTAGAACTGTGGCAGAAGGCGTGTTGTTGAGTGAAGTCAGCAACGGGAAGAGCAAGTTTAGGAGCCGAGCGGTAAGAAAGTGGGTCAACTGTCTGATAACTAACTGTTTCCTCTTTTGGGTAACAGACGGGGAGAGAGGATATAAGCTGACTGCCTATTTGGGATGGGAAAAAATAGACAAGCCTGACGCGGAAAAAAATTAACACTGAAACTGTGATTTATAATAAAGCAAATAAAAATTCTCTCGTCCGCTCTGACTTCTACTTACCACATCTCCAATCTTGCTAAACACACACAACCTGGGGCCTCAACGGGGCAAGAGCCGCATCCATACATTTTGTAAACATCTGAGGAGCCAAGGCCAGGCCAAAAAAAGAACCTGAAACTGGTAAGCCCCAAAAGCAAACCACAGAAACCACAGAGTCTCTGAACGATCTGAAAGTGGAAGTAATCATCCTTCAGAACGATTCTGACAAACCAATCCATTCTGAAACTGAACACCCTGAGCGTGAAATTCATAGGATGCAAATCCAGAATAGGAGGCAGACCTTCTATGTTTTTCGTAATGTAGTCAAGTCACCTTTATTTATATAGCACTTTATACAATACAGATTTTTTCAAAGCAGCTTTACAGTGATAAACAGGAAACAATGATTCAATGATGCAAACAGAATTCAATTCTGTTACAAAGCAGCTCTAAAAAGACAGTAAACAGTCATTATTCAGTTGAAATCAGTTCAGTGTTGATTCAGTTTGGTTCAATAAAGTTCATCAATTATGGGATGAGTTTAATTTCTCTATAAAGCGAGAAAACAGTTGTCATCATCAACTCAGTTCAGTTCTCAACCCAATAGTGTCAGTGCATTCAAGTCAATAATATTAAAGAATATTAAATTTCCCCAGCTAAGCAAGCCAAAGGCCACGCCACCAAATAATTTGAGAGAGGTGACCCGAGAGGTGTCAACCTGTGGAGTCACCATGTCAGGGGGAAATAACCTCCTGAGACATGGTCAGACAGAGAGAGCGGTCTGCATCTCTGACCAGGACTGACCATCAGCTGGCCCGGACCTCAGGTTAACACGTTGGCGGGGATGCGTACACACTGGCACACGAGTCCAGGGGGCCCAATCTCTCTGAAAGATCACATAAGCTCCAGCATCTCTCTTCTGCCTCTCCACGGGTCGCTGCAGAGAACTGGAGCAGAAATTACTTGAAGGAGGTGCAGGCTCTCAAGCTCTGCGTGGGATAAGATACCGAAAAGTTGCTGACTGCTGCTTCGCAGTCTGGAACTTATTGACGACAGCAGAAACAGTCTCGCAAGCCTCTGAACTCTGACATAAATCCTCACATACAAACTTAACCAAAGCTTAAATCTTTATCGGGAGAGAGTGAGAGTAAAAGAGAGAACTCAACTGGACGGCTCTCCATAGCTACGGTGTTTAGCCGATCTCCCTTCTTTCCATGAAAAGAAAGAGAAATGAGAATGAAGCATTACTGTCATCCTGCTCCCAGAATGTGGTCTGTGGTCTGCCACAGTTTTAAAATCGGTTACGTTTTGAAAATCGTCTAGTGTGTCCCAGGCCTGTTGGTCATTTGAGCACTCATATACAGACCTCCCAATTATAACAAGGATTGTATTTTGGAATTTTCCGAATTTTTATCTTCTGTGATTCCTTGTTGTGATAGCCTTTTAATATTAGGAGTTATTAATATTCATATCTGTTGTCCTGATGAGCCTTTGGTGCAAGGTTTTTTTAATCTTTGGAGGATTCTTTAAACCTAACTCAAGGAAGGTCAAACACTGGATCTGGTATTGTCTTCGGGTGTCCTGCTGTGTGAGTTAGCTATAGAAAATATTGGGCTCTCAGATCTTTAGATCTAAACACAGCACAAAAACTGCCAAATTATTTGTTCTTGTCGTTAGGTTCAGTTTTGACCTGTGGGGTTAAGGATCTATTCTTGCCCTCATTTTGTTTTCTTTATATATGCTCCCTCTTGGGTTAAATTTTTTAATAAACACGGAGTACCGTTTCATTGTTATGCTGATGATAATCAAATCTATGTTTACAACCATGGTTTAAATTCTTTAACCTCTTGTTAGTCAATATTAAAGCATGGATGTCCCTAAACCTCTTAAATCTCAGTGAGACTAAGACTGAGGCAACTGCGTTTGGGCTTCCAGCTGTCTCTGGCAGCATTAATCAAGTGTTGGGTAGCTTGACCTCTTATATTAAGCCCTCTGTTAAAAATGTGTGTGTTGTCTTTGATACTGCTTTGAAATTTGTTTAGCATATAAATGCTGTGGTTAAATCTAATTTCATTCCATTAAGACTCCTAGCCAAGGTTAAGAGTTTTTTTTTAAATCTTTTTCAGAGTTCAAGAGAGTAATACATGCCTTTATTTTATCACGGCTAGACTACTGCAATTCAGTTTATTAACCAATCCTATATTAATCATTTACAAACAATCCAAAATGCAGCTGCTAGACTTTTGACTGGTACTCGCACTCGCTTACTCTCTTTGCACTGGCTGCCAGTCTGTTTTAGAACAGAAGTTTAACATTTTATTTTTGTTTTTAAGGTTTTAAATGGACTGGCACCTTTTTATCTTTCTGACCTTTTGAGTATAAACTCACCTGCTACAGTGGGGAGAACAAGTATTTGATACACTGCCGATTTTGCAGGTTTGCCCACTTAGAAAACATGTAGAAGTCTGTAATTTTTATCATAGGTACTCTTCAACTGTGAGTGACGGAATCTAAAACAAAAATCCAGAAAATCACATTGTATGATTTTTAAGTAATTAATTTGCATTTTATTGCATGACAAGTATTTGATACATCAGAAAAGCAGAACTTAATATTTGGTACAGAAACCTTTGTTTGCAATTACAGAGATCATACGTTTCCTGTAGTTCTTGACCAGGTTTGCACACACTGCAGCAGGGATTTTGGCTGTCACTGGGCAATACGGACTTTCAGCTCCCTCCAAAGATTTTCTATTGGGTTCAGGTCTGGAGACTGGCTAGGCCACTCCAGGACCTTGAGATGCTTCTTACGGAGCCACTCCTTAGTTGCCCTGGCTGTGTTTCGGGTCGTTGTCATGCTGGAAGACCCAGCCACGACCCATCTTCAATGCTCTTACTGAGGGAAGGAGGTTGTTGGCCAAGATCTCGCGATACATGGCCCCATCCATCCTCCCCTCAATACGGTGCAGTCGTCCGGTCCCCTTTGCAGAAAAGCATCCCCAAAGAATGATGTTTCCACCTCCATGCTTCACGGTTGGGATGGTGTTCTTGGGGTTGTACTCATCCTTCTTCTTCCTCCAAACACGGCGAGTGGAGTTTAGACCAAAAAGCTCTATTTTTGTCTCATCAGACCACATGACCTTCTCCCATTCCTCCTCTGGATCATCCAGATGGTCACTGGCAAACTTCAGACGGGCCTGGACATGCGCTGGCTTGAGCAGGGGGACCTTGCGTGCGCTGCAGGATTTTAATCCATGACGGCGTAGTGTGTTACTAATGGTTTTCTTTGAGACTGTGGTCCCAGCTCTCTTCAGGTCATTGACCAGGTCCTGCCGTGTAGTTCTAGGCTGATCCCTCATCTTCCTCATGATCATTGATGCCCCACGAGGTGAGATCTTGCATGGAGCCCCAGACCGAGGGAGATTGACCGTCATCTTGAACTTCTTCCATTTTCTAATAATTGCACCAACAGTTGTTGCCTTCTCACCAAGCTGCTTGCCTATTGTCCTGTAGCCCATCCCAGCCTTGTGCAGGTCTACAGTTTTATCCCTGATGTCCTTACACAGCTCTCTGGTCTTGGCCATTGTGGAGAGGTTGGAGTCTGTTTGATTGAGTGTGTGGACAGGTGTCTTTTATATAGGTAACAAGTTCAAACAGGTGCAGTTAATACAGGTAATGAGTGGAGAACAGGAGGGCTTCTTAAAGAAAAACTAACAGGTCTGTGAGAGCCGGAATTCTTACTGGTCGGTAGGTGATCAAATACTTATGTCATGCAATAAAATGCAAATTAATTATTTAAAAATCATACAATGTGATTTTCTGGATTTTTGTTTTAGATTCCGTCACTCACAGTTGAAGAGTACCTATGATAAAAATTACAGACCTCTACATGCTTTGTAAGTAGGAAAACCTGCAAAATCGGCAGTGTATCAAATACTCCCCACTATATATGTCTAAGATCTTCAGCTCAGTAACTCTTACTGGTCCCTAGTTCCAGGCTGAAGAACAGGCTTTTGCCATAGCCATAAATTGTGGAACAGTCTATCTCTTTGAGAAGTCTAAAAGGGGCTGTTCAAAGTATCTACTATATGTGTTTGTGTTGCATTTTATTCGTTTGGCCTATACCATGATGGTGGTTGAACAAACTCAGCGTTACAGGATTAGTTTCAAGTTGGCAAAACCAAACCAATTCAATCAGGCTTTGTTTGTTCCATGAAGCTGATCATCAACTTTCTCTGTTAACTCAGGCTTTGATCCTGAGTTCATGGAGCCTGTGCATGTGAAAGTGTGACATCAGTAGCGAACAGCCGATCACATGCCTTGAAACATAGAGAAACTGCAATTCACTTCTCGTGAGAGAATCAGCAAAATTAATTTCTTCCTTCTGCCGAAGATTAAGAGATTGAAGAATATGAAGCAGGGTACCACCGGGGTAAAAGGCTCTTTTTAATGTTATTTTCCTCTAAACCACTAGATGGCACAAAAACTTGCCGTAGCACTTTCCAAAACATCTGCTTTTCAAGATTCACATGGACATTTGTCTGAACATTGACGCGATCGTGGGCAGCAACACAAAGTTGATTCTGTGCTAATTTAATATTTGATGTTGTTTTTTTTTTTTTGTTTCTTTTAAAGTAGCAAATGAGAATAGCTAAAATTATTGAATATATTTTGAGACAAAGGTCTTAATGATTTTCTGTTTTGTTCAAGCTAATTAAAGCAACAGTTTTTCAATAACAGAAGAATATGTAAAAGTATGGTATTTGGGGTAAAAGGCACAATAATTAACATGATAATAAACAGCCGCTGACTTTAACATTTGTTGACATGACATGGTTAGATTCAGATGGGAAATATCATATTAAGTTGGGTGTCCACCTAATCTTAAAGAGATTTCACCATATTTATAATGAAGCAATCATATTTAAAAATATGATATTAATCATATTATATAATAAAATATAATTTATTGTTACTACTGTAAATCTATATTAAATTATTATGGGATCTCCTTCAATGCTTTCAGAATCTTTACTTTTTAAAATAATGTTGTTTCTGTATTTTTAAAATATGTTTTTATATTAAAATATTTGATTGACAGTATACTGTATTTATTGAAGAAAAATTAATTCTAAATTAATTAATTAATTAATTAATTAAATTAATTAAAACAGAAAATAGTACAAACTTTGCAAAAGTGACTGTTTTAAACAAGTATTAATTTAGACATTATTTAAAACATATTATTTTAGCTAAAGTATTTGTGTCTTTTGCCCTGTGTGTCTGTGGGGTAAAAGCCTCCCGTCGCCACCTTATATATTTATAAGATTTTTAAACCACTTTTATGATTTATTTTAACACAAAATCTGTTGCTCCATCAATGTTCAATACAAACCTATATTTTTTTTCTGCAGTCATACACTATTGAGGTGTGCCTTTTGCCCCGTTGTGCCCTACATAAATGCATTTACACAGAAAGAAGAACATATCTTTCTATATCAGTGGAAGTAAAAGTAAAATTGCTCATGTGTAATGGTTTAGAGGTATAATAATTATAAAAATAATATATAAATCATATAAAATAATTATAATAAATAATAAAATTGCTATAGTCAGGCTATTTTGTCTTTAAAAATCTTTTACTATGTAGTGACCTTTAATTTGAAGCAAGAGAAACTGGGGTAGTGACTTTATTGTGTCAGACATGTCACTTTGCTCACAGCTGATTGGTCCAGTTTCGGTTTGAGATCTCTTATGGTGTGTGCACGCCAAATAATAATTAATAAATAACAATTTAATTATTTGCGCGAGTAGATTGCATACAAATATGGAAGATCAACAGGGCCAAAACGTGTGAAACTGATGTGTTTACACGCAATTATTGGACCATGGAGCTTTAGCACCACCTACTGGTGTGGTGCTCTTGCTAAAACACACAGAACCAACAGATTAGGCTTGTAAATAGCAGTTTTTAATACCCTGTTGGCCTTCCCTATACAAAGTTGTGTGCGCCTCTGAATGGTGCCGTGAACCCAGATATCTCGGCGTTTGGCTTTCTGGCTTATTTGGAACTTCCACAACAAATACAGAGCAGCAATAGTTGTTATCTCCAACATGTTTGATGACGGAAAAAATGGCAGAATCGCGTGTAAACTAGAGCGAGTAACGCGACGCGAATATTTGCTTCGCTTTTGGTGTGCACACACCATTACACCGAACATAACCTGTCCTGGAGCGTAAGTTACTATAGCGATGAACACCGCTAAAAGTCGAGCCGCTTCCATGGTGCCTAAAACTCAGGGTTGCCACAAACTAAACTGAAATATACCTGGCTAGCCACCTACTCTAAACCGAATTAAATATAAAAAGGTCTTGAAATGCAGTTTCTTGAAATGCATGTTTTTTTGAGGTTAGTTTATAAAGTTTGTAAAGTCCAATATTTGTAAAAAATTATGATTTTTCCATCCTCATTTTCACTCTCTGTGGAAAACACTCAATTTCAAGGGGCAGATCTTGCAGAAACAGAACTGTGACTGGCTAATTTCATCGAATCCCTCCTTTACAGCATGTCATGTGTTTTGAGTCTCGAGATGGCAAGCGCTGTGGTAGAGCTGTTTGAGCTCGAGTCAGATTGAGGCAGAAGAAATTGAAACAACCAGGTATGTATTGATTTTATTAGCAACACTTAAACAATGATATGCTTGGTGTCTTAGTAGCGTTAAACGCTGGTTTGACGTTTGTTACAAACACACTGTAACACAGTGTTTACACCGGATGTGAGCGATAAAAGACAATAGGTTAAAATTGGTAATGCTGTCTATACCGGATGCGGCACGACGCAACACGAGAAACCGCTGACAGTAAACTGATGTCTTGTTCTATTGCTGACGACCTCCATGCACTCGTGCTACTTCTGACATGAAGGACAAATCTGGATCTGGAACGTTTGCTTTTGTTGTGTCCAGTGTAGACACTGGGAGATTAAAAATAACTGTACTTACCAGCGTTGCCTCAGAGGACAAAATGCTTGCCACTGCCAGAGATGGGCATAAATACACAAAAATGTTTTTAAAATAAAATTACAAAATGCCTCAGTTGAAATGTTTCAGAATAAAATATTAAATACAGTACATCCGGAAAGTATTCACAGCGTCAATCGGGTTCAAGTCTGGGCTCTGGTTGGGCCACTCAAGGACATTCACAGAGTTGTCCCGTAGCCACTCCTTTGTTATCTTGGCTGTGTGCTTAGGGTCGTTGTCCTGTTGGAAGATGAACCTACGCCCCAGTCTGAGGTCCAGAGCGCTCTGGAGCAGGTTTTCATCAAGGATGTCTCTGTACATTGCTGCATTCATCTTTCCCTCGATCCTGACTAGTCTCCCAGTTCCTGCTGCTGAAAAACATCCCCACAGCATGATGCTGCCACCACCATGCTTCACTGTAGGGATGGTATTGGCCAGGTGATGAGTGGTGCCTGGTTTCCTCTAGACATGACGCTTGCCATTCAGGCCAAAGAGTACAATCTTTGTTTCATCAGACCAGAGGATTTTGTTTCTCATGGTCTGAGAGTTCTTCAGGTTCCTTTTGGCAAACTCCAGGAGGGCTGTCATGTGTCGTCTGGCCACTCTACCATACAGGCCTGATTGGTGGAGTGCTGCAAAGATGGTTGTTCTTCTGGAAGGTTCTCCTCTCTCCACAGAGAAACGCTGGAGCTCTGTCAGAGTGACCATCGGGTTCTTGGTCACCTCCCTGACTAAGGCCCTTCTCCCCCGATCGCTCAGTTTGGCTGGGCGGCCAGTCCTGGTGGTTCCAAACTTCTTCCATTTATGGATGATGGAGGCCACTGTGCTCATTGGGACCTTCAATGCTGCAGAAATTTTTCTGTACCCTTCCCCAGATCTGTGCCTCGATACAATCCTGTCTCGGAGGTCCTTGGACTTCATGGCTTGGTTTGTGCTCTGACATGCACTGTTAACTGTGGGACCTTATATAGACAGGTGTGTGCCTTTCTAAATCATGTCCAATCAACTGAATTTACCACAGGTGGACTCCAATCAAGTTGTAGAAACATCTCAAGGATGATCAGTGGAAACAGGATGCACCTGAGCTCAATTTTTGAGTGTCATGGCAAAGGCTGTGAATACTTATGTAATGTGATTTTTTCGTTTTTTATTTTTAATAAATTTGCAAAGATTTCAAACAAACTTCTTTCACGTTGTCATGTGGTATTGTTTGTAGAATTGAGGAAAAAAATAATTAATTTAATCGATTTTGGAATAAGGCTGTAACATAACAAAATGTGGAAAAAGTGAAGCGCTGTGAATACTTTCCGGATGCACTGTATAATTAAAATTATAAAATGTACTTAAAATTATTTAAATACAAATACAGTATTTTGTATTTTGAAAATACACAAAATACATGTGAAATTGGCCATTCATTGAAGTACAGTTGTGGTCAGAATTATTGGCACCCCTGGTAAATATGATCCAAATTGGCTGTAAAAATAAATCTGCATTGTTTATCATTTTGATCTTTCATTCAAAAAATTCGCCAAAATCTAGTAAAGTAAAATAATTTAAAGTGGGGGGAAAAAAAATCACATTATGAAATAAATGCTTTTCTCCAAAACAATCCTATAATGCCTGATGAGTTTGGAGAACACCTGGGAAGAGATCAGAGACCATTCCTCCATACAGAATCTCTCCAGATCCCTTAGATTCCCAGCTCTTCTCTTCAGTTCACCCCACTCATTTTCTATAGGGTTCAGGTCAGGGGACTAGGACGGCCATGGCAGGAGCTTCATTTTGTGTTCAGTGACACATTTTTTTGTGTTGACTTTCATGTTTGGAAGATCCAAGATTTCTAGCAGAGGTTTTGATTTTTTATCTGTTGGTATTTACTAGAATCCATGATACCATGTATCTGAACAAGATGTCCAGGATCTCCAGCAAAAAAATAGGCCCACAACATTAAAGATCCAGCTGTATATTTAACCGTGGACATGGGGTACTTTTTATCCCTGTTTGCACCAAAAAAGCTAAAAAGCTCTTTTTAGTTTCATCTGACCATAGAACCAGGTCCCGTCTGAAGTTCCAGTCGTGTCTGACAACTGAATATGCTGGAATTTGTTTTTGGATGAACAAGGAGGATTTTTCCTGAAACCCTCCCAAACAACTTGTGGTGATGTAGGGGTTGTTTGATCATTTGTTTTTTAGGCTTTCTGACACCAAGACTCAACTAATCTCTGCGATTCTCCATCTGTGATCCTTGGAGAGTCTTTGGCCACTCAAACTCTCCTCCTCGCCGTGCATTAGGACGATATAGACACACGTCCTCTTTCAGGCAGATTCGTGACATCTTTAGTTGATTGGAACTTCTTAATTATTGCCCTGATGGTGGAAATGGGAATTTTCAATGCTTTAGCTATTTTCCTACAACCACTTTCTATTTTGTGAAGCTCAACAATCTTTTGCTGCACATCAGAACTATATTCTTTGGTTTCACTCATTGTGATGAATGATTAAGGGAATTTGGCCTTTGTGTTTCCTCATATTTATACTCATGGCAAAGTCATGGCTGGACAATTTCATGTTCCTAGTCACCCTGGTGTGCTAAAAAATGTAAATATGAATGGGAATATACTTCAGAGAAATTTTACTCGTACAAAATCCTAGGGGTGCCAATAATTATGGTCAATGTGTTTTGGAGAAAAACATTTATTTCATAAGGTGAATTTTCCCCCACTTTCAATTCTTTTACTTCAATGAAAGGTTAGATTTTTGCTCATTTTTTAAATTAAAGATCAAAAGGATAAACAATGCAGATTTATTTTCACAGCCATCTTTGATTATATTTACCAGGGGTGTACAACTGTACCACTATTAGGCTAAAATTTATCTGGGCCTATTCTGAATGCAAATATTTTTTTTTTTTTTTCAACTGCTTAGAAACATTTGTTTTCATTTCACCTACCTCTTACCTTCCCTGCCCAGTAGGAAATAACATTACATTTGGTTGGTTTTGTGTGTCAAAGCCAGTTGTCGCCATATTCCGCTGAAATGTACACACCGATTGTGTGATGCAATTTTTTGTAATGAGGATTTGAGGATTATGAGGATTTATTACATTTTATTTTATTTTGGTGATAACTCTCAAGTTCACTGTGCTGATTGCTTGTTGCATTTCTTGTCAAAGGTACAGTGCATCCGGAAACCATTTACAGCGCTTCACTATTTTATGTTACAATTCTACAAACAACACCCCATAATGACAACATGAAAGAAGTTTGTTTGAAATCTTTGCAAATTTATTAAAAATAAAAAACGAAAAAAATCACATGTACATAAGTATTCACAGCCTTTGCCATGACACTCAAAAATTGAGCTCAGGTGCATCCTGTTTCCACTGATCATCCTTGAGATGTTTCTACAACTTGATTGGAGTCCACCTGTGGTAAATTCAGTTGATTGGACATGATTTGGAAAGGCACACACCTGTCTATATAAGGTCCCATAGTTAACAGTGCATGTCAGAGCACAAACCAAGCCATGAAGTCCAAGGAATTGTCTGTAGACCTCCGAGACAGGATTGTATCGAGGCACAGATCTGGGGAAGGGTACAGAAAAATTTCTGCACCATTGAAGGTCCCAATGAGCACAGTGGCCTCCATCATCCGTAAATGGAAGAAGTTTGGAACCACCAGGACTCTTCCTAGAGCTGGCCGCCCGGCCAAACTGAGCGATCGGGGGAGAAGGGAGTCAGGGAGGTGACCAAGAACCCGATGGTCACTCTGACAGAGCTCCAGCGTTTCTCTGTGGAGAGAAGTGAACCTTCCAGAAGAACAACCATCTCTGCAGCACTAAACCAATTAGGCCTGTATGGTAGAGTGGCCAGACGACACATGACAGCCCTCCTGGAGTTTGCCAAAAGGCACCTGAAGAACTCTCAGACCATGAGAAACAAAATCCTCTGGTCTGATGAAACAAAGATTGAACTCTTTGGCCTGAATGGCAAGCATCATGTCTAGAGGAAACCAGGCACCGCTCATCACCTGGCCAATACCATCCCTACAGTGAAGCATGGTGGTGGCAGCATCATGCTGTGGGGATGGTTTTCAGCAGCAGGAACTGGGAGACTAGTCAGGATCGAGGGAAAGATGAATGCAGCAATGTACAGAGATATCCTTGATGAAAACCTGCTCCAGAGCGCTCTGGACCTCAGACTGGGGCGTAGGTTCATCTTCCAACAGGACAACGACCCTAAGCACACAGTCAAGATAACAAAGGTGTGGCTACGGGACAACTCTGTGAATGTCCTTGAGTGGCCCAGCCAGAGCCCAGACTTGAGCCCGATTGAACATCTCTGGAGAGATCTGAAAATGGCTGTGCACAGACGCTTCCCATCCAACCTGATGGAGCTTAAGAGGTCCTGCAAAGAAGAATGGGAGAAACTGCCCAAAAATAGGTGTGCCAAGCTTGTAGCATTATACTCAAAAAGACTTGAGGCTGTAATTGGTGCCTTATTCCAAAATTTAATCAATTTTGGAATAAGGCTGTAACATAACAAAATGTGGAAAAAGTGAAGCGCTGTGAATACTTTCCGGATGCACTGTAACTTATGCAGTATTATAGAAGAGGACACGATAAGCTAGGCTGATTTTAGGCTGAGTTTACTTTTTTCCTGACGAGGGAAGGGGGTGAGAGGGCCAAGGATCAAGAGTCACGGTTCGCTACTGCAAAAATCTGAACCTCTGAAAGCTTTCAAATGATATACAGCTCTGGAAAAAATCACCAGAAAAAATCTGGAAAAATCTGGAGACCACTTAACATTGATATTGTATAGTTTGTCAAGATTACTTTAGGTTTAGACTAAGATAGTATTATTATAAAAATGTAATGGAAAACATCCCATATGTTTAAAAAAATCGTGGTTTAAAACATTTTTATAAATCACAAGTTCTGATTTTTTTTTTTTTTTTTGTAAAAGTATTGATATTAAAAGTTTACTGTTTGTACCGGATTCTTTTATGTTTTTCATAGTGTGATTTTTGGTGAATTGTATTGAATCCAATGAAGGTCATTTTGAACCTCTCCAGTACAAGGGTTAAATTGAAGTCTCTCTACTCTTTTGTATATAATTGTCCTTAGATGCATTGAAATTGATAGTGATGTGTGTGTGGTGTTCTATTGTGTTTGTGTAAAACACTTTGGTTATATTGTGTTGTTTTTAAATGTGCTATAGAAATGAAAGTTGACTGAACAAATGAACAGGAACTAAACACACAAAGAAACTAAACTAAGCAGACTAAACGTGACAATAATGATGGATATTGTGAAGCATGCTGTATATCATCCTAGATACATGATGCTAAGTATCAGCTACATAACCATATGCATACAAGGGATTTAGATATATTGCTGTGCAATATGTTCTGTTTGAATTTACATATTTACAATTTTTTAATCTAATGGAGAAACTCATTAGTTTCTGAGATTAATTTTGCAATATCTAAACCAGTGACTTTGTTAACTGTGATACTTGGTCGAATGACGCACAGGACCTTAAACTCATCTCAGAGCCTTTAAATCCTCCTATTTTGGTCCTGTACAAATATTTGAGCAGTGATCTGAATTACAATTATGTTGATTAGTATGCTGCCAAAAGTGGCAAATGATCAACACATAATAAATGTATTGTTTAAAACCTAATTCTTGTGTCAACACAGCAGATAATTTATAATTCTTATGGTGATGATACACGGGGCAACTTTTTGAGCAATGTTGCTGGGCAATGTTACCGCCAACAGGCAACCAGGTGAGACACAGGTCCCACAACCGATCTAAAGTATCCAGAAATTTGTTGCCCATTCTCAATGGAAAAGTGCCCAAGCAACATCGCTCGGCAACATTGCTCAGAAAGTTTCCCCGTGTATCATCAGCTTTAGAGTTCATAAATCACTGCAGGAAAGATAAACTGCTGAATAAGAAAAGAAAAACATAAAATAAGTATCCTGACCTGCCACTTTAAAGAATAAGGGCATTCCAACAGCAGTTACAAGAGAACAGAAACAGGAAGTTAGCTTTTAGTAAAATATGTACATGCATTTAAATGCTAAATCAGCACACTCATGTTGCACTGCATAATATCATCAATATACATTATATTTATACAGTTTTAAAAATTGTTAAAAATTTGAAAGGACTTAGTTTTAGAAAGGACTCTGCTGCATGATATTATATTGTGATTATAACACTGCAGAAATCTTACTTCTTCATCAGCATTACTGTACAGTAAAGTATATCTAAGCAGCTTTATAACAAGACATGTTTTCAGTGTTTTTGTTGAATTAAGTCCAATTTTCTTATAACATTTGGCAACTTGTTTTTGTCCCCTTCTTGTTTTAAGTTTAAATTTAAGTACATTTAGTGGTGTTTATAGGTAGGACAAGATAAAACATTTTGCCATTATTATTGTGTTATCTTACATCATTTTTATTCTCAAGTAAATTTGCCTTGATTTAAGTATGTTTAGATTTACTGTATGAAAAAGACAGAAATACTGATTAAGAAAACGCAACACAAAGGTTGTCTATCATGCAGAATGTAAACAGAAGGTTTTACCCAAGGAGGTTCTGGCTGGCACTGCATCCTTGTTGATCCAGAATGAAACCCATGACAGGACAACGATCAAGGTACAGGGGATATACGTCTGGATGGTGAAATAACCCATTCTTCTGCTCAAGTCAAAGAAGACTGTCAGAACCACATAATCTCCTGGGGACAAAACAAAATGTCATATTATGAACAAATGCACACACCTTCTCACTCCTAAATATTACAATTTTCATTAAAGGGGGGTGGGGGGGGGGGTTAATGCTATTTCATGCATTCTGACTTATTTACACTGTTAAAGAGTTGGATTCTCATGCTAAACATGGCCAAAATTTCAAAAAACAAGTTGGACGTATGATGGAGTATTTCTGTGCCAAATACACTCCTTCGGGATTTGAATAAGTTTCGGAAAGTTTTTTTTGAGTATGGCCTTGTATGATGTCATAAAGGGCGGAATTCTTTGTATGGGCACTTTTCCTGGATGAGCACACACACATATCAACCAGAGCGAGAGCAAGAGCGTGCCCATCAACGAGCTTCGTTCGGGTTACGGGAGCCGTCGGCAGCGCTGTCATTTTGTTTTTAGACCACGAAATCAACAGTGTCACTAAAGAAGTGTGTTTCTGCTTGTGAGGGAAAGATAACCTTGTTCAGCTTCCCAAATAACCCACCGTTAAGGAAACAGTGGATGCAGTTTGTTTTTCCGGAGCAGCAACGGAGTTCTGCAAGTGTTTGTTTGCTCCCGGTCATGAGTGGAAACCGCAGGCGGTGAGTGAAACTGCATCAAATGTCTGTGTCGGCACGTAAGTGCATATAATGTCAACAACACAAACGTATAGTGAATGGAAAGTTATCCAGGGATAATGCCATGATGTATTTCGTGTGTGTGTGTGTGTGTGTGTGTGTGCTCGTGACTCATTAGCTCCGCCCAATGCACGCCTCCACAAGCTCGGCTGTTTTCGGAAAAGAATCAGTACAGCGTATCTATTTTTTATAAATATGATAAAACTAAAGACTCTATGGAGATATGAAGGATGCAATACTACTCTATAGGTACTCAAGATTAACACGAGACTGGCAGAAACTGTGTGTGTGTTATGTACCCTTTAAAATCTTCCTTCAAAACTTTCTTTAATCACCACCATTTGTCTATAGATTACAGCTCAGCACAATCTGGGCATTCTATTAATCAACTTTTTAAAGTCAAGTCACCTTTATTTCTATAGCGCTTAATACAATACAGATTGTTTCAAAACAGCTTTACAGTAATTGAACAATTCTAAACAACAGTACTGATCCCCTATGTTCACAAGAAACAAAGTCAGTCAAGTATGCCCAAATGTTTGACTGGTAGAGGAAAAGACTGTTTTCAAATTCGACAGCAATTCCTGGCAGCAGCTTTTCCACCAAGAAACATGGTGCTGTTTGGGCTAGTAGTTCACTTTAAAATGAAAATTACCCCATGATTTACTCACCCTCAAGCCATCCTAGATGTATATGACTTTATTCTTTCTGATGAACAATCAGAGTTATATTAATACATATCCTGACGCGTCCAAGCTTCATAATGGCAGTGACGGGGTCCATTGAGTTTGAAGCTCAAAAAAGTGCATCCATCCATTATAAACGTACTCCACACGGCTCTGGGGGGTTAATAAAGGCCTTCTGAAGCGAAGCGATGGGTTTTTGTAAGAAAAATATCCATATTTAAAACTTTATAAAGTAAAATATCTAGCTTCCACCAGACTGCCTTCCGTAATAAACTTACGAAGAAAGTGTAACGCCTCTCGCAGTTCAAAACACTTACACCACGTCCAACGTCATACGTCGCGCCAGATATGCTTTTTTTTGTCTTTTCATGCAATTTGACAGACTTCTGGTTTAAACGCCCACTTACGGTTTTATCTGAATACAGATACAGATAGAAATAATTTGCATTTGCTGCAGATCCAGATATTGGCTCCGCTGCACACCCCTACTGCTGAGCACCAATGCGTTAGATGAGCTCTCTTTACGAATTTCAACTAAGGTTTTTGAAATTCACTTTGCATGTCGGGTAAGCAATTTATAACTGCGTACACATTATCAAGATCACATATAAAGCACATCTTCACAGAGGCAGAAAAAGAAAATGAGGGTGATGTTGAAGTGTAATTCAAAACCTTCCAGCTACAAAAGCAAGGTTGAATGTGATAATAAAGAGTCAGCTAACCCCATCTTTGCAGAACTTATGCAATATTATGAGACTGAGAGGCCTGAGAAACATGTCCTTCCACCAGAGCTGGGGCCATTCTGGCCTGAAAGAGAAAATTTGTCCATCACTGGAGAGTTACTCCTCAGGGGCAAAAGACTTATGATTCCCCACTGCATGACGCAAGAAATCCTCCACAGTATACACAAAGGACACCAAAGTATTGTCAAGTGCAGAGCTTGGGCCCATCAGTTTGTCTGGTGGCCGGGACTATCCGTGCACATCAGTCACCTTGTGGAAAACTGCAACACCTTTTCACAGTATAGGGCAGAGCACAGAGAGGCCTTGTTGACCACTCTAATGCTGGAGAGACCATGGCAACGAGTTGGCGCAGATGTATACTTCTGGAAGAAGAATTTGTTCCTCCTTGTTGTGGATTATTTCTCAGTGTCAACATAGCCAACACAGTCATTGCAACCCTAAAGGAAGCATTCAGCTGCCACGGCACTAAAAATCTTATTTTTTACTCACATCTGACACAGATCGGAATTTGTTGCACACGTGTAGACATAAAAATCCGCACAAGATCCGATTTTTTCACATCCGTTCTAAGCCACTTCCAAATGTGGTTTTAAATCAGATACATATCCGATATGTTAGACCTGTGTCTAAACACGTATATCCTAAAACTCACAGCTTTTTTTACTGAGGTGGAAACTTTATAGTTAAGAAATTGCGCACACACAGAAACATTCAGGAGCACAGAAACTGTTTCAACCCCGTGAATTTTTTAAATAAAACAGCTTCGCTACTGAAAGCTACATTATATGCTATTTCTCAGCTGTTTTTGTAAATAAACTAACAAGTTTTACTGTTACAGATGATCTCTCTCTCTCCATCTCTTTCTCTCTTTTGTTAATTCTTTCAAATTCATTCAAACAAATAAAATCTTACCGCGCTACTAAAATAACGGAAATTACCATAATTTTCAGGTCTATATCCGTTTATATCAGCTTTTAACTTATCCATTCTCGCAAATAATTATGGCCATCCGACGTGATTTATAAAATAAGTTTAGCACGGCCATTCAAAACCTGAAGGTCAAACATGTCGCATAGTAAAGCGATCACTGACAGAATCATTTTGGGCAGGGAATAATGTAGACACAGATATCGGATACCAGACGTGTCTGGTGAGTGAATGTAAACAGGCGGGACAAAAAAGTGTAAATGCAGCCCATTATGTCTCATAATGGAGCACATTACAGTTGTATACTTTTTAAAAACTTTTCCAATGGGTTCACACACATTACCAGCAGCCCGAGGGGGAGGGGAGAAAACAAAAGCATTAATGGAAGTATCATGGTACACCTCAGGAAAATGGTTACTCTCCAGCACATAATCCGCATGGGTAGACAAGTATGGACAATGATGCTACAGCTTCCAACGTCTCTATTCCCTCGCTGGCCAAACATCAAAGGATTCAGAAAAGCGGGCAAAGGAGAAACAACAGCGGCAGTATAATCTGCATGTCCCTTACCAACACTGCAATCTGGTCAAATTTAAGTTTAAGCATGTGACTGAATGACAAGGAGCAGGCGTTTTTCAAGCAAAAATACCCAGTTCTTACATCATACACACTGCTGAAGAACTGGTCAGGAGAAAGCACGCACATGTGTACAGCTGACCTGCCTCAACATCTGAAATTTGCTGTCACAACTGACATAACAAAGGTGTTCTGTAAAGGGTATCATCAGCATCTTGCATGTTATTGAACGGACATAACTGAATGTAACACTGGTGGTTCTTTATGTGTCCCATAGTAGTTATCCTATACACAACAGCTCATCATTCGAAGAATTCAATAGCTAACTAGGGATGCAAACTCATCAGGATGCAACCCCCACCCGCCCGCCCACCAACCAACCATTATTTCCCCCAGAAGAAATAATGTACGAAAGTAATATAACGGACATAAGTTCAGGGCACTTTACAAAAAATAATTAACAGTTAAGAGAGTGTAGAGATGGGTCTGAAATTGCATTAAAGTGCATTGAACAATAAAGTGCATCAAACTGAATAAAAACAATATGCACAACACCAGAAAAATCGAATGGAAAACAGTTTGTGTTACATGAGAGAGAGCGAGAGTAAGAGTAAGAGAGAGAGAGAGCGGCTTTTTGACTTTTAAAACCCTTTTGATTTACACCATTTTCCAAAACATTACAGAACTAATATACAAAACACACACACACACAAAACAAAAAAACAATTTTACCATAAAAAAAAACGTTTCCAAACTCACTCATTGTCACTTATGCCACTCTCACATCCCACCTCATTTTGAAAAAAAGTACATTATCAATTTTTTTGTAATATGCAAATTCAATAGCTACCGTAAATTCTTCCAATTATTTAAAAAGAGACAACAAGTAAACTTTTTGACCCACATTTTTACATTGATGTGTTTTCAGGGCGGCTAACTTGGCTTGGCCCATTAAAAACTGGCAAGCACACACTGTCCGCGCCACGACTGTTTATACTTACAACCAAAAATAAAAAGGGTATTTGTAAAAGAAAATCCCAAATTCATAGTTAGTTTTTCCAAAAGTACAAAAAGTGGAACCAGGCTTGAACACGTGTCAAGAGCCTTACAGAAAGAACATTCAGGAAAAACCATTTCATTAAATTTAGAAATGATGTTTGTAGCCAACACACTGTACATCTCCACATTTCTTAGGACTAAGAGGCTTATAGAGAGAAAGAGAGAGAGAGAGAGAGAGAGTGTGTATTTCTTCTGTCCTTATTTCTTCTTTTTGTTCTGTATTAGAGCCTCAAGCACATGTTTTCTTAGTTTTGCAGCGTGCTTGAGCCTGGCCCTTTTTTCCTCCTCAGCTGTAACCCTCTTGTTTTCTTGAGAATTGCCTGAAAGATAGAAACCATACTAAAAGCACCTTCCTTTTGCAAATGATTCCTCTGCCGCTGGGCATTGTCGGAGGGTCCTGCAGATTGGATGTTTCAGCAGAGTCTGCAGTCTACTTCCCCAAACTCTACTTTACGTCTGTTCATCCAAACATCTCTACTGCCGACTTCTCCTTTGAATGTAGTTTATACTTTACAGTCTGAATAGCACTGAAGGTTGACACCACATTTTCTCCCTCCTTGTAAGTGGCCAGACAGGAATCCACATTGTACTTAATGATTTACATGTGCAGATCACTCTCCGTTGGTATAAAGGTGGTTTATAATGGCGGCCAGGTTCTTGATGCAATTACCAGTCAGTGAGTGACCCCTTAAAGTGGGATCCAGTGAAGACAGTCTCTGAAGCGTTGGGCTTTGAATCAGTAGCTTCTTCTGTAGGTACTTGGCAGTGGTAGTAAATGCACTGGGCTGCATTTCCCGAAACCTTCTTAATGCTACGTCGTTCTTAAGTTATCCCTTAAGCTGTACCTTAATGTTAATACGTGTTTCCCGAAACTTTCTTAGTTAAGTATGCCTTCTGTAAGTCAGTCGTTCGTAAGGTTGGTCTGGACCACTCTTAGCTATACCTTATCACTATTGACAGTTCATTCCGATAGTGGCCACCACTGTTTCTTTACATCTCAGTCTATACGAATATAATTCTGCTAATTGAAGTGTTTTCATGCAAAGAATACAATTGCCATTACACTGATGGTTGTTAGCTTTTTAATTATATTATCCAAAGGTATGTAAGCAAACACTTCAAGTTGCTTGTTGTGTAGCTTGTGGACTAATGTCTGGCTACCCTGTGAGAAATTTTTTTTTTGTCTTAATAGTCTTAATTGATGTCCAATATGCCTCTGATCTACTGTGGGTGGGTGCGGACACCATCTCCCTCCGAGCAGATCCATCCGTCCCTGGGCTGCCCATCTCAGGGCCGTTTACCCTTCCATTTACCGGCCGACTTCGCGGGACCCTGAGCGGGTTGGGCGGCACCCTTGTGTCTGGCGCCCTGTTTCCCGGGTGGAGGCTGCTGCTTGGGCTTGGCAGGGGCCCAGACGCAAGGGGATGCCCTCGGCGACGAGCAGGCGGAGGCGCTGCAGCCGGCGATGGGGTGGAGGCAGCAGCTGGTCGCCGGGGGAGGATATTTTTGATCGCCTCCGTCTGCTTCTGGGCCACCGAGAACTGCTGGGCGAAGCTCTCGATGGCGTCGCTGAAGAGGCCGGCCTGACAGACAGGGGCGTCGAAGAACCGAACCTTGTCGGACTCGCACATGTCTGCCAGGTTCAGCCACAGGTGGCGTTCCTGGACCACCAGGGTGGACATCGCGCTGTGACTTTCGTCGCCCGGAGGGCGAGGTCCGTCGCTGTGCGCAGTTCCTGCATAATGCCTGGGTCGGAACTAGCCTCGTGCAGATCCTTTAGCGCTTTGGCCTTGTAGACCTGCAGGAGCACCATGGCATGCAGAGATGACGCGGCTTCCCCGCAGGCTGTGTAAGCCTTGCCCGTTAGGTTGGACGAGAACTTACACGCCCGGGAGGGGAGACATGGGTTAGCCCGCCAGTCCGCAGCGGCCCTGGGACACAGTTGAATCGCCACGGACCGGTCGACTGTTCAATTTGCCACCAACGAGGGTAGTGAGGACGGAGGAGTCACTAGATCGGTTTCTGGTGCTATAGGGCGCCGTCCACGACTTCGTGAGCTCCTGATGCACTTCCGGAAAGAATGGTACCGGGGCGGGGCGCTGAGAACCACCACGGGCTGTCCCGAGAAACCAATCGTCCAGCCGCGAGGGTTCGGGACACGGCGGAGGGTTCCACTCGAGGCCGACACTCGCGGCGGCCCGGGAAAGCATAGCTGTAAGTTCTGGATCTGACTCGGGCAACGCAACCACACCCGAAGGGGGCAACGCAGCCGAATCCTCATCTCCAGAGTCCATTAGCTCGTCCTTCGATGCAGCTATCGAGATCATATCCTCAGCCGGAGCCCCGAAAGAGACGGGTGGCCCCCCATGGGAAGGACCGGGCCGCTCTTCCGGAAGCTCCACCAGTGCAGCGGAGGGGGGAGGGGCCCAAGGGGCTTGTTGGCCCGTCGGGCAAGCCCTCACAGTCACCATCAGGTCTCCACCAAAGGCATCAGCCAAAGTAGCAGCCCTCTGCTTTGCAGCGGGAGGACCACTAGATCGGGGGATGCGCAATGGGACTCCACCCCTTCTGAGGTATTTGAGCCTAGACCGTAGAACTGCGATGGTCATGTTCCTGCAGTGGGAACATGAGTCATTCACAAACGCCGCCTCAGCGTGCTGAACGCCCAAACATGTGAGACAGCGAACATGACCGTCAACTGGGGACAGAAAACGGCGGCATCCAGAAACACACGGTTTGAATGACATCTTGAAAAAGACGCAGGGTCAAACCGTGTTGCTCTTTTAGGAAGGGAAATGCTCTTTTAGAAGTGCTGAGGCACTCATGGAGATGGCCGCGGTTCACAGCGGTCCGATAGTGCAAGCCCGTGTGTGAGCACTCAACAAACGGAAACGCCCAGCCAACCAACACAGGAATAGTGCAGCGGCCACTCGCTGAATTGCACCGTCACGCCAGCACCAGGTAAGAGAGCGATCTTCCTCAAAGGCTCGTAGTGAAAACACTCTTCATAGAAACAGCTTGAACTGCAAACCGTTCGGCTCCGAAGTTGAAAGCGAGGATGCGGTATTCCACTTCTGTATTTATACCCGCGCTGCGGGGCGGTGTGTGGACCACATGCCAACGTTATTGGCTCGTTTTTATACACTCAAAGTAGATTGGTCTCTGAAAATGATCCCCAATTCGTCGGTCAGTTCCGACGTACGTCGAACGTGACCAACTGAAAGGGAACCATCAATTAATAATACTTATGTTGGGGTTATAACAATATATTATAGTAGAGCTCAACTAAAGTTGTATTCGTTGGCAAAATGGTAATGTTTGTAGCATTATACAAGTTGTATTTGGTATAAAAAGTACGTTAGCTAATGTTAGATTTAGTGGAAATAACACTAACAACGTTAAAACAAGTCAGCCATGTCAGGGTAATTAACAGTCCCATGCTTGACATATTGTATGGCAATTAAGGCTATCATAATGCTACTTTAAGAGATTTTTACCTTAGTTCACCCAAAAATGAAAATTCTGTCATCATTTACTGTCATCAACACAAAAGAAGATATTTTAAAGAATGTCAGTAACCAAACTATGGAAGTCAATGGGGCTCATCAACTGTTTGGCACCATAATATCTTCTTTTGTGTTCAGCAGAAGAAAGAAAGTCATACAGGTTTGGAACAGCTTGAGGGTGAGTAAATGATGACAATTTTCATTTTTGGGTGAACAATCCCTTTAAAGCATGCGGGCATACCTTCCAGAGTTGGCTCACTTCAGTCGTGTTCACTCTTCCGAGGAGCGTTGCACGTGCAAAGCTAGGAGGAGTTTTTTTTTGACAACTCAGAAGGCGTGATTCTAATGATTTCATGTCTTCCAAAATGGCGAATTTCGCCGAAAAGCAACAGTAGGGGGAATGGGCTCTGTCTGTTGCTTTCCTTATTTGATCTCAGACTCTCTGCAGTTCAAGATTCCTTTGTATTGACAATGATCTTATACAGTGCACCTTTAAAGACCTCGTCCCTTTGATAAAAAGATAGAGATGAGAGGTAACCTACTTGCTCTTCTGAGAAATCACTACCTTCCTTATTTCTCATCTGCTGATGGTACCATTAAGTGTACCTGCGACTGCAATGTTTCATACATATTGATCCTATTCTTTCTGCTGACAGGGCACTTTTCTGATGGACTGATCCCAAATTGTACTTACCATGGTCCGCAGTTTTCAATTTGTATTCATTAAGGCCTGCATAAGTTGAAGCCCCTAAGCAACTTTTTCAAATGGCAAATTGCTGTACAAAAACACCCTAATTAAGCATACTCAGCAATCTCAAAATCAAAGAACACCACTGTTTGTGTTTACTAATAAGGCATCACAGGTCATCAAAAATTCACTTTTTTCAATCATTTCAACATATTTTCAATTGTTTTCAGGGCCGGCTCTAGGCATGGGCAGGGGTGGTCTGAGCCCACCCAAACATCTGCCTTGTCCAACCAATCAGAATTTAGGCACAGATAGTGTTAATCTGTTTTTTACAATTTGTGCATTGATTGAAAACAATCTGAGGTGAGCTGTGTGTTGAGAAGTTTGATGAAGGGCTGTAGAATGCCCCAACCAATCCAAAAAATTTGCAGTATTTTTCTTTTCTTAGCTGAAAGTAACGGTGTGGCGCGTTATCACGAGGCGCTTCAGTCTGTAGCGGGAAAGCAGAGGCTTCCGTTATCAATTAGGCTGCGAATTACGGGTTGCGAATTACGGCTGCGAATTACGGGGAGTTTAATGTATATTTTAATTAATATCTATTTTCATATTTACTTCACTGACTGATATGCATCTTCATATTACTGACTGATTTTAAAGTGTTATTTGGCTGCCTCTCATTAGAATGGGTCATACCATTGCAATTCTGAGCAGTTGAAATATGCTAGTAAACCTCGCTCATCTGAGAATGTGCATTTATTGCATAAAGCAAGAACATAATGTAAGTGTATAAATGCAAATGCATAGTTCAATTGAAATCTTGCCCTCTTTGGCTTGCTGTTAATGGTGCTAAACTGAATGTACGAGGCAAACTGTCTGCTTAAATAACAACACTGAAATAAGAATGCGCTGTTTAGTATCTTTCAATCAGTTAGGAGCCAATTATACAGAAAAAAACGGTTAAAAATGTGGGACGCAGTCAGTGAAGAGGAAAAAAGCAAGACCTAGAGAGGCGATTTTTTAAAAAGTTGAACTTATTTTAAATTGAGTGCAGCATTTTTAGAACGCGCGTCATGCCCATGGATCTACTCCCCCACCCCCACACCCACACCCCCACCCCCACCCCCACACCCTTCTATAGGTGCCAAGAACCGGGCCTAATTAGTACAATGCACAACATACAATATTAATGTTTTATTCGCAGTAATTTCCCTTCATAAAACTATAACTGTCAAACTTTTCATTTCCATTTCTTCTCATTCAGTTTAATTTATCTTTAATCCATTCCGATCTTAATGTTTTTTCCAGGGGTAGACTCCTGGAGGTCTACCTTCTTGCAGACTTCGGTTCCAGCTGTGCTCCAGCACACATGGCTGTTGTTTTCAAGTAATCCTAAATATTGATTATCTGGTACTGGTGTGTTTTATTAGGGTTGTAGACAAACTCTGCAGGATAGTAACCCTCTAAGCCCTGTTTACACCTGGTATTAAGATATGTTTTGGTTGATTGGATCACAAGTAGACGAGGAAGACATATACCGTTTACACCTGGTGTTTTAATCCATCTCTTTTGTCCACTTTCAAACACTTCTGTCCTGATTTCTTCGAGGGGAGTGTCTATGGGCGGGTAAATGTAAGGGTTTTTTCAGATCTTTTGATCTAATGGACAAAATAAGCTCACGCAATTTAAACATACGGAAAGCATCAGCTTTTGTTTCTGCTCTGACAGCCGCAAGACCAGCCGAAAGCTGTGAGTGTGTGTTGGAAATCATGAATGGAGAGAGAACATTGTGCTTGGTACATTTTTTGTCTTCAAACCAAATTTGGGTCCCATCTGGCTAGTGCACATCCCATAATGTTTACGCATTAGGTCAGTAGGTGGAGAGTAGGGGGTCTTCTAGTGGCTGTTCAAATGCATTTGACCACATGAGCGTCTACACCATGGGCGTCACTAGGACCTTTTTAGGGGGGCTTCAGCTATATCTGATTAACTCCCCTTTAAAACATATGAAACTGGCGGGAGGCTTCGGCTTCGTCCCGTCTTTTAGTCTGCGTTAATCAGCGTGTTCTTCAATCCGCAGCGGCGCCGAGCAGAACGCACGTCAGAAGCAGAGGTGTGTGCGTTAATCTGAGCCTCATTGGTCTGTCATCGCTCGTCAATGCCAAAATATTTGAGAAAACCAATCAAATCAGAGTAGGCAGGCTTTATGTTCACACAGAAGCTGCTGAGGCTGAGCGCGAATTTTAGCAGCACGACTCGACGTCAAGTGCGAGATATGTAAGTAGCTAAACTAAACATTTCATATTTGACAGCTGCTTCTTTAAGTCAGAAATGTTAAACAAATGACAAAAACATTCAGGCAAATTAATACAATTTTGTCTAATTTTGCCATTTTGAATTGAAAATAGGCCTATGTAGGCTAATGTGATTCATAAATGTAATTAACGAACAAGCAATATTAACAAAGCCGTTTTCATCAGATTAGGCATAAGATTAATAATGAATGTGTACATATTGTAAATTAATAAAATTCCATTTGTAGCCTTCAGTAATTTAAAAAAGCTCAGCTTTTTTCAGCCTGTATTGGCATAAGATTAGTAATGAATGTGTGCACATTGTGAATTAATTGAATAGACTTAGTTACCTAGCTTTCCTAATAGCCTTCAGTAAATTAACGTGTCTACGAAAATGATTCATAAAACATATAAATATCAGTTAACCATGTTTACTTCACTGACGAAAATGGAAAAACTATATCAGTCAAAGCTCAGCGTTAGGAGGGGAAGAGACAGGGCAAGATAAAAACAAAGAGGAAAAAGAGAGATGCGGAGATAAGAAGAAAGACAAATAATCTACTGCCCACTGACATGGTTTTCAAGCTATTGTTATCTAATTTTTTGGCCTTCAGAACATCTTAAAATGCACACATGTAGATCACAGAAATCAAAATTTTCTCGGGGGAGCAAGCCCCCCAACCCCCCTAACTACCTCACATTTGGGATCTCAGTGATTATAAAACCCTGCCTACATTCCTGGGTACGTTTAAGGGATGTACAATATGGTCATGCAGAATAAGGCATTAATATTTGCTTTATAAGTAATAATAAACAGCCAATATCCAAGTAATATGCATGCTAATAAGCTACTACTTAATAGTGAGAATTGGACCCTAAACTAAAGTGTTACCATTTTTTTCATACCCTCACTGGGGGCTGAGCCCCCCTAAAATGAAAATCCTAGAATCTCCCCTGGTCTACACAACAAAAGCAATCTGGTCAAATGCATTTTCTACTACCTCTGGAAGTGGTTGAAAGTGGACAGGCTCAAAACATTTTAGACTGCGTTTACACCTGTATTTAGTGTCGTCCAATTGTGATCCGATCGACCAAAACGTATCTTAATACCAGGTGTAAACAGAGCCTAATAGCATGGTTTATATTATATACACACACACACACACACACACACACATATATATATATATATATATATATATAAATACTGTAGAACTGGTTTGCAATTTTCAAAATTCATAACTAAATATAACAAATTCTTATTACAGTATAAGCAATTTATCTCAGATTATAACCACAATGTTCAGTGTGTGTGTGAGAAAGAGAGAGAGCGACAGAGAGAACAACTACAGCTAAATGAAACAACTAAATTATGCAACAGCAGAATATCTACTGTAAGTGAAGTGAAATACTGTAATTTAAGAAGAACAATGACAAAAGTACAGACTAAGCAATCAAATTCTGACCATAAAGACAGAACTGGCTGTCCAAAGAGAGCTGGATCTGCTGTACTGTAGCCAAGGAGATGTAGAGAGCAATACTTCTTCACAAGCTGCCATAACTATGAGGAAATTCTCCAAATTTTGAAATAATTTGCCATGATTTCAGAAACTTTTCACTCCATATTTATTAAGTGGAAAAGAGATTGTATCTTACTAGCAGCACATGGCTTAAATACACAGAACAAACCAATAAACGAAATGAATAACTGGTGTGCAAATGAATCAAATTAACCCACCCTAAACAGAAAAAAACGCAGCTTTTTCTATGTGGTTTGTCCGTTCGTCCAAACGCAAATGCAGTATCCGGACACTGGAACTGAACTTTTTTGAAAACTCCTGCCAGGGTGAAGATTTTTAGAAACTTCCGTTACAGTGTTGTCGTGTGGACAGTGAAACTGGAGATTTTGGCTTGTTACATCAGAACCGGAACTGGCAATAACCTTTTTTCCAGGCTTCTGATTGGCCAACATGGCTTTACGGTTAGGGTTATATTGCCACCTGTTGGTTTGGCATGCTCTTGACAGCGCTTCATAGCGTGTTTTTGCGTTTTCATGTGGACGCGTGGATTTTTTTTTTTAATGGAGGAGGAAAAACTACAAAAAATATCTGTGTACATGTGGACTAGGCCTTAGAAAGGTTATTTTCGTGGCCACAGAAAAAGAACTCTTTCTTACTGTATACAGTAGCACTCAGAGCGTGTAGCTGTGATCGCATCGTTAAAGGGACTTTGTTTTGCAAGCAGTGACCACAGAATCAACACTCACGTGAATGTGCACAAAAGTTTTAACTAAATTGAACACATAATAGTCTAAACAAACACATACACACAATCATGCATACATGGGTAAAATGGAAAGTGAAAGTGAATGAATAAAACTGAAACAGAAACCGGTGGATGAAGCTACGGAAATGTAAGAGTCATTTAACCACCTTAAACCATCAGTTGTTTCCTAATATAAAGCACCTTGGCAACAATGGGTCTACAGCTTACACAAAACCTAGTTAGTTAAATGTACAATACTTGCACAATGCCTTAGCCATTGAAGAGCATATGGATATGCAGTCTCAGAATTCAGTATTGATGGTTCAGTGGTACGATGGTGGTGAAGTCAGGTTCTTCCGGGTTGAGTGAGAAGAATGGCGAGCTTCAGCAAGGTTAGTCTGACTCGGTTGTTATTGGGAGAGTTAAACGCCTAAATTAAATCTGTTCATCATATAAAGCGATCGTGTCTCTTCAGAAAATTTGGACTAAACTGCTTGATTCATATGGATTAGTTTACGATCTCTATGAACTTTTTGAAGCATCAAAGTGGTAGTTGGAGGGACAGAAATCTCTTAGATTTCATTTAAATGATCTTCATTTGTATTTTGGAGATGAATGAAAGTCTTACGGATTTGGAATGACATGAGGGTAAGCGATTGAGGACATTTTTTTCATTTTTGGGTGAACTAACCCTTCGCAGTGGTTCTCAATCCTGTTTTTCGCGCTCCACCCTCCCTCCCCACTCTGCACATTTTGTATGTATCTCCTATGAGTTCAGAGGTTTGTTCAATTTGACCATAAGTGCCCTGTGAAGTGGACTTCACAGGGTATTCCATCATCATAAGTGAGGTTTCAATCTTGAAAGGAGTGTGCACTACATGTTTAGTTCAAAGGGCATTGCCAATGGCAAAGGGAACAAGGGAACATTGATATATCAGTTCATGAGAAATGGAGTGGAAAATGTACACGTCGTTGTGTATCACTCCAGCACTTGAACAAGTTAGAAAAAAATAATAGCTGTAAAAAAAGGATAAAAAAAAAGGATTTTTATTGAGTTTAATTAGCCCCACGTGTGGTTTGTGCATGGTTCGCGGATATAAAGTACGTGAGAAGTGACAGTTACTAAAGCAAATCTCAGGATTACAGTTAAATAAGATAAAAACCCCATCTAAATCACATTTATTTTCACATTAAACATTGCAACAGACATTTTTCACACAGTTTAGCACTTTTAAATATGACAATTTATATTAAATTAATAAGAACAACTTAATATTTATATAAATGTACTTGGATTTATTATATAGGCTACACATGCATACTAAACGAAAGTATGGTAATGTTTATTGTATTCATTTTCAGAAGCATATAATACCTCAAACTTCTCTAATAAGTGCTATTGGAGGCATTCCAGCAGAGACAGTGTTATGCTCTGGGCAATGTTCTGCTGTGAAGCCTTGGGTCCTGGCATTCATGTGGATGTTACCTTTGACACATATCACCTACCTAAAGATTGTTACAGACCACGTACACCCCTTTATGGCAATGGTGTTCCCTAATGGCAATGATCTCATTCAGCAGGATAATGCACCCATCCACACTGCAAAAACTATTTAAGAATGGATTGAGGAACATGACAAAGAGTTCAAGGTGTTAACTTGGCCTCCAAATTCCCCAGATCTCAATACGTTTAAGCATCTATGGGATGTGCTGGACCAACAAATCCGATCCATGGACCCCATCCCGCAACGTGCAGGACTTAAAGGATCTGCTGCCAATGCCAGATACGACAGATCACGTTCAAAGGTCTTGTAGAGTCCATGCCTCAGCGCATCAGAATTGTTTTGGCTGTACAATCTTAGGCAGGTAGTTTTAATGTTGTGGCTGATCAGTCTATTATGTTAATTGGAATTAAATGACTTAATTGCAATAACTTAAGTGTAATGCACAGATGCAGATGGAAAAGACAGAACGTGCAAGAAACTTTGGGACACACCACACAAACTCTTGAGACACAAACTTTTTGTTGGGTACGGAGTCTCATAGAAATACCTCTGACTACTTTCAGAGTTTCCCCTTATTTAACCCAGTGGTTCTTTATGGTAAGCAAAAATAGTTTGCAGATCGGTTGTGGACAGTAGTAACTGTCACTACTGATACCACTGCACTGTGCCCTCATCTATATTTCTTTTAGAAAAAGCCGATATGACTAAAACAACAACAGAAAGAAAACATTTTAGTTCAAAAACATTCTCCTTCTGGAGCTTTGAAAGATGAGTGATTGGTTATGCATGCAGATTAGGGCTTAAGAAATTACTAAAATATTTGATTTCAAAATAGCCTTGATTACCTTGCTTGATTACTTGGAAATTCACTGCAGTATCACAAAAATAATTTAAAAGAAAAGAAAAGAAAAGAAAAGAAAAAAAACAATGCTAAATGCACATGATATGATATTTGCACTTGAGATCCTTGTATTATATATGAGGTGCCAATTCATATATATGGTGCCAACCATTCTTTCACAATTCAAACCTGATGAATCATGACATTGTCTTGACATATGGCCATAATGTGTCTTCCTACATGGTTGTTTAAAAAATGAAAAGCTACACACTCCATCAATTAGGGTTAGAAAAACTGTTGCCAAACATATAACATGTTAGAAACACAATAATCACTGCAATAATGATCCAATCATAGATTCTTAAGCATTTGCCAATTTAAATCCAAACAACTTTTTTTTTTCAAGGATCTCAAGTATTTTCGGAAATATACGAATCTAAAATAATAATATAACAATGATACAGTGGGGAGAACAAGTATTTGATACACTGCAGATTTTGCAGGTTTGCCCACTTACAAAGCATGTAGAGGTCTGTAATTTGTATCATAGGTACACTTCAACTGTGAGAGACGGAATCTAAAACAAAAATACAGAAAATCACATTGTATGATTTTTAAATAATTAATTTGCATTTTATTGCATGACATAAGTATTTGATCACCTACCAACCAGTAAGAATTCCGGCTCTCACAGACCTGTTAGTTTTTGTTTAGGAAGCCCTCCTGTTCTCCACTCATTACCTGTATTAACTGCACCTGTTTGAACTCGTTACCTGTATAAAAGACACCTGTCCACACGCTCAATCAAACAGACTCCAACCTCTCCACAATGGCCAAGACCAGAGAGCTGTGTAAGGACATCAGGGATAAAATTGTAGACCTGCACAAGGCTGGGATGGGGTACAGGACAATAGGCAAGCAGCTTGGTGAGAAGGCAACAACTGTTGGCGCAATTATTAGAAAATGGAAGAAGTTCAAGATGATGGTCAATCTCCCTCGGTCTGGGGCACCATGCAAGATCTCACTTCGTGGGGCATCAATGATCATGAGGAAGGTGAGGGATCAGCCCAGAACTACACAGCAGGTCTACCTGGTCAATGACCTGAAGAGAGCTGGGACCACAGTCTCAAAGAAAACCATTAGTAACACACTACGCCGTCATGGATTAAAATCCTGCAGCGCACGCAAGGTCCCCCTGCTCAAGCCAGCGCATGTCCAGGCCCGTCTGAAGTTTGCCAATGACCATCTGGATGATCCAGAGGAGGAATGGGAAAAGGTCATGTGGTCTGATGAGACAAAAATAGAGCTTTTTGGTCTAAACTCCACTAGCTGTGTTTGGAGGAAGACGAAGGATGAGTACAACCCCAAGAACACCATCCCAACCCTGAAGCATGTAGGTGGAAACATCATTCTTTGGGGATGCTTTTCTGCAAAGGGGACAGGACAACTGCACCGTATTGAGGGGAGGATGGATGGGGCCATGTATCGCGAGATCTTGGAGACCTTCCCTCAGTAAGAGCATTGAAGATGGGTCGTGGCTGGGTCTTCCAGCATGACAACGACCCGAAACACAGCCAGGGCAACTAAGGAGTGGTTCCGTAAGAAGCATCTCAAGGTCCTGGAGTGGCCTAGCCAGTCTCCAGACCTGAACCCAATAGAAAATCTTTGGAGGGAGCTGAAAGTCCGTATTGCCCAGCGACAGCCCTGAAACCTGAAGGATCTGGAGAAGGTCTGTATGGAGGAGTGGGCCAAAATCCCTGCTGCAGTGTGTGCAAACCTGGTCAAGAACTACAGGAAATGTATGATCTCTGTAATTGCAAACAAAGGTTTCAGTACCAAATATTAAGTTCTGCTTTTCTGATGTATCAAATACTTATGTCATGCAATAAAATGCAAATTAATTACTTAAAAATCATACAATGTGATTTTCTGTATTTTTGTTTTAGATTCCGTCACTCACAGTTGAAGAGTACCTATGATAAAAATTACAGACTTCTACATGCTTTGTAAGTGGGCAAACCTGCAAAATCGGCAGTGTATCAAATACTTGTTCTCCCCACTGTATAAACAAAATATAACCCTTAAACAAAACAAGAAAATACATAAATAATTCATCACAATTACGTTAATAATTAAGTTTTGTGCATACTGCAGTGAATTTCCAAGTAATCAAGCAAGGTAATCAAGGCTATTTTGAAATCAAATATTTTAGTAATTTCTTAAGCCCTAATCTGCATGCATAACCAGTCACTCATCTTTCAAAGCTCCAGAGGGAGAATGTTTTTGAACTAAAATGTTTTCTTTCTGTTGTTGTTTTAGTCATATCAGCTTTTTCCAAAAGAAATATAGATGATGGCACAGTGCAGTGGTATCAGTCCTCTGCTCAGATGAATGTTTGACTGAAGTAGCTGTGTCATCTTCATTGCATTTATTTCATTCTCAGCTCAAGGACTTCAAAGAAGCACATTGCTCAGATTGTCCCTAATGAGAGCACAGCACAACACCTCAAAGGCTGGATCTGCCAGGAGATCTCATCTGACAGTCTGCTTGCCTGTAATGGAACAAATGGTGGGAGTGTAAAAAAAAAAAAAAAAAAGATGAGGAGATGCCTATTTGCCTTTTATCTCTGCACAGTGGGAACATTCTCAGACTTCTGTTTGAGGGCAACATTTTTATCTCTTTCTTGCACTGAGATGTATATGCAAATCATAAGCAACCATGAATAGAAAGAAAGCTTGCCAAAAGATGGTTAAAATAACTTCAGTACAGGCCAGGATCCTTCATGTACACACAACATGGGCATTGAAATATGTATAATTTTGCATTTGGATTTTTTTATTCTAAAACAAAACAAGGATATTGGATGATTTTTTAAGTAATGTTAAAGCAAAATGGCATTTCCAGTCCATATCTCAGGTGGATCTGTTTGATTCAAGCAAAATGATCCAGTCTACCCTTTGGTTCTGTTTGTCACATTTTATCAGTTTTTTGGTTTCATTTTCAAGGACTTATAGTTTGTTACCAGTATTTCCTGTTTTCTTTCATAGTAATTCATAGTCTGATTGATTAGTGCACAGGTATGGAGTTCATTATCTTGTATATTTAAGTCTCTGTTCATTTTCTTGCGTGGATTGTGTCTACAACACTGTTTCGTTTGCCTTCGTTTTCTTTCAAATAGATCAGCTACACCTCTCGTCGCCTTCATCATAAACGTGACACCGTCACAAGAGAACACATTTTATTTCCCTGTTGGTTCAAGTCAAGTGACCTTTATTTATATAGCGCTTTTTTACAATACAGACTGTTTCAAAGCAGCTTTACAATGATAACAGGAAAATAATGCAACGAAGATAGTTTTGGTTGTACAGCCGCTCTAGAAGAAAGTCATTGCCTAGTTTAAGTACAAACCCGATTCCAAAAAAGTTGGGAAACTGTACAAATTGTGAATAAAAACAGAATGCAATGATGTGGAAGTTTCAAATTTCAATATTTTATTCAGAATACAACATAGATGACATATCAAATGTTTAAACTGAGAAAATGTATAATTTTAAGGGAAAAATAAGTTGATTTTAAATTTCATGGCATCAACACATCTCAAAAAAGTTGGGACAAGGCCATGTTTACCACTGTGTGGCATCCCCTCTTCTTTTTATAACAGTCTGCAAACGTCTGGGGACTGAGGAGACAAGTTGCTCAAGTTTAGGAATAGGAATGTTGTCCCATTCTTGTCTAATACAGGCTTCTAGTTGCTCAACTGTCTTAGGTCTTCTTTGTCGCATCTTCCTCTTTATGATGCGGCAAATGTTTTCTATGGGTGAAAGATCTGGACTGCAGGCTGGCCATTTCAGTACCCGGATCCTTCTTCTACGCAGCCATGATGTTGTAATTGACGCAGTATGTGGTCTGGCATTGTCATGTTGGAAAATGCAAGGTCTTCCCTGAAAGAGACGACGTCTGGATGGGAGCATATGTTGTTCTAGAACTTGGATATACCTTTCAGCATTGATGGTGCCTTTCCAGATGTGTAAGCTGCCCATGCCACACGCACTCATGCAACCCCATACCATCAGAGATGCAGGCTTCTGAACTGAGCGCTGATAACAACTTGGGTTGTCCTTGTCCTCTTTAGTCCGGATGACATGGCGTCCCAGTTTTCCAAAAAGAACTTCAAATTTTGATTCGGCTGACCACAGAACAGTTTTCCACTTTGCCACAGTCCATTTTAAATGAGCCTTGGCCCAGAGAAAACGCCTGCGCTTCTGGATCATGTTTAGATATGGCTTCTTTTTTGACCTATAGAGTTTTAGCCGGCAACGGCGAATGGCATGGTGGATTGTGTTCACCGACAATGTTTTCTGGAAGTATTCCTGAGCCCATGTTGTGATTTCCATTACAGTAGCATTCCTGTATGTGATGCAGTGCCGTCTAAGGGCCCGAAGATCACGGGCATCCAGTATGGTTTTCCGGCCTTGACCCTTACGCACAGAGATTGTTCCAGATTCTCTGAATCTTTGGATGATATTATGCACTGTAGATGATGATAACTTCAAACTCTTTGCAATTTTTCTCTGAGAAACTCCTTTCTGATATTGCTCCACTATTTTTCGCCGCAGCATTGGGGGAATTGGTGATCCTCTGCCCATCTTGACTTCTGAGAGACACTGTCACTCTGAGAGGCTCTTTTTATACCCAATCATGTTGCCAATTGACCTAATAAGTTGCAAATTGGTCCTCCAGCTGTTCCTTATATGTACATTTAACTTTTCCGGCCTCTTATTGCTACCTGTCCCAACTTTTTTGGAATGTGTAGCTCTCATGAAATCCAAAATGAGCCAATATTTGGCATGACATTTCAAAATGTCTCACTTTCAACATTTGATATGTTATCTATATTCTATTGTGAATAAAATATAAGTTTATGAGATTTGTAAATTACTGCATTCCTTTTTTATTCACAATTTGTACAGTGTCCCAACTTTTTTGGAATCGGGTTTGTAAGTTCAGCGTTGATTAATTTTCATTAAATAATCATTAGTTATTAATTTAGGGGCACGACACCGTTTTCAAACTTTTTATGCATTCTGGCCGTTCATTTACACGGCCTGAGAGTGCAAACTTTGAAATAAACCAAAGCGTAAGTTTATGAAAAAAGTTTTGAAAATGATACCGTCATCATCTCCGTGTAAACTTCAAAAGAATCTGTGAAAACAGTGATGGCATGCACATGCGTATTACCTGTTTAGTCTATAGGCATGTGCATTTGAATACGTATGTGTGCAGGTGCGTAGTCATTCTTTACAAAGTGACATTGGCAATTACTTATCTGGTATGCGTAATACTAACACTATCTCATGACCAATTCGTACGTATTTGTACGAGGTGGCTAATTCGTACGACCTCACTCGTATGAATTTGTACGATTTGTCTATACTGCAGTGATGTGTAGGTTTTAGGGGCGGGGTTAGGGGTAGGTCATTCATACTAAATCATACGAATTGACCAACTCATCAAATACATACGATTTAGAAAAAATTGTATGAGTGAGGCCATACAAATTCTTACGAATTAGCCACCTCGTAAAATACGTACGACTTGCCATTAGATCTGGTTGGTAATACAGCGTTTTTAGTTGTTTTCGCGGATCCGTGTGAACAAGAATTATTTTGATAACGTTGTATCTGTACAGAGGAAAAAACGTTTCCGTTTTTAGTACATCGTTGTTGTGTAGTTCATTTATCAGTGCTGGGGGGTATTCCAGAAAGCAGGTTATGTGACATACCTGGGTATGTTTAAGAGTAAGTAAGCGGATAACCTCAACTTTCAGTTCCAAAAACAGAGGTAACTTTCAGGGTATGTAAGTAGCCATAGCAACCAACTCTCTGAACATAACCTGCTCCAGAGCAGCTTCTGTTCCAGGGTTAGTTTGCTTAAGAGGTATTCAGATGCGTGTTATATAATTAATGTAGTTATATTAATATAACCAAATTTGTTATATAGTTACAGTTATATAATATACAATATTATATATTAATTCTAAATCACTATTATAACAAGGTCAAGTTTAAATGTTAATTTAATTCAATTGTTTTATTTATTTTATTGTCATCTCACACATGGATCTGCATTCAATTAATTAGCATCAAACAAACAATATAATCCTTATCCTCATTGAATAAAGATTACTTATTAAACGAAGAGATTGAAAAATGATTGCACAACCACCAAATAGGTGGCGATGTGCACTAAATAGGTTATGTAATTCGTCATTAAGCAAAAGAAGAAGAGGAAGTAGAATGGCGCGCTTTTTCTTAGCGGCTGTTTCCATGTTGAATCATCGCTTCGTCGCTCTGTTGAGAATGTCTTGTGTGTTAACCGGGAACATACTCTGAGTTGTCTGAACTTACTCCCAAACTCGTTTTTGGAACCAGCATACCTCGAGTAAGCAAGGTTTGGGTTAATCAACCGAGAGTTCAAGGTATATGTGACGGTAAGTTAACCTTGCTTTCTGGAATACCCCCCTGGCATTCCTTTGAGAGTGTTTATCTGTGGGCGTGGCCTCAGCTACACTTAAGGTGAATATGGCGGGATTGCTGCTGAACACGCACAAGTTGATATGTTTCTTTGTCAAGACATTCACTTTCTTGTTTCATGCACTGGATGAGATAACTGAGACCTTTCCCTCCTGCTTGTGTAAGATCTAGTCCTAGAAGGTTTAACAAGGCCTCCGTTTGAACCGCTTTAGTCAGCTTCGGATAGAATTCTGATTCTTACGATGGATTTGGCCTTAACATTTGTTAGGAGAACTGGAGATTTACATGCCTTATTGGTGAGCCCATCCTGTATAGATTTTGCTCCCGGTTTTTGTTGTGACCAAAGCTAGGTTATCCACATAAGGTTGACTCCACTTAATTTCATGTTCAAATTGTGGTGTTGCAGTTGTTTTCACCTCCTCCACCCTTTGAGACGCAGGAGGCTTAGAGACAGCACAGGCTTTATCTTGAATTCAATTTATGGTCCCATTTTATATTAGGTGGCACTAACTACTATGTACTTACATCAAAAAATAAGTACAATGTACTTGTTGGTTTCATATTGTATTGTAAAACATTTTTGCTGATATTGAGGTGGGATACGGGTAAAGTTAGGGACAGGTGTGGTGGTATGGGTAAGTTTAAGGGTAAAGTTAGGGACAGGTGTGGTGGTATGTGTAAGTTTAAGGGTAAAGTTAGGGACAGGTGTGGTGGTATGGGTAAGTTTAAGGGTAAAGTTAGGGACAGGTGTGGTGGTATGGGTAAGTTTAAGAGTAAAGTTAGGGACAGGTGTGGTGGTATGGGTAAGTTTAAGGGTAAAGTTAGGGACAAGTGTGGTGGTATGGGTAAGTTTAAGGGTAGGGTCAGGTGTAAGGGAAGGGTCAACAGTGTAATTATAAATGTAACTACAAAAATTAATTACAGATGTAATTACATGCAGCTAATTTTTAAAATGTAAGTACAATGTAAAAACTAGGGCTGTCGATTTAACGCATTAATTAGATTAAATAGTTACGGTAAAAAATAACGCGTTAAAATTATTAACGCATTTAATGCACTTGCCCCACTCCAGACCTACTTAGGTCATCTTACATTTCATACAGTTGATTGATGAAGAATATTGATTGATTTTTTTTTTTTTTGTCCAGAATAGCACGAGGCGAGTGGAAATGCGATACTGATCTTATACAACAGTTTAATAAAACTAATATTGTGTTGTTTTAGACACAATATTGTCTGTTTTGCTCAGCAATGAAAATATAAAGACAAAGCAGAACTGTTCGTCTCCGACTCCGCGTTTTGGACGAATCGGGTGAACCAATGATTCAATGGACCATAAAGAGAACCATTTACATTTACCATTTTCATAAAGAGAACCATTTACTTCACTCCTGAATGAATCAGCCATTTGAACGAAATTAATGAATAAATGACTCAATGACTTACTCAATTAGACATTTATCGCCACCTACTGGCAGTTTTAGTTTCTTATTTAGAGTATAATTTCATTAAAAATAATTTCACATTTCCATATTATTAAAAATAAACATTAAAGGTATTCCCCAAAATATTTCTTTCTGAAGCTACTTTTTGTAATGTCTATTTTTTCTTTTTTTTTTTACACAATAATGACTTTAAATTATCTTTTGGGAGTAATTTCTCAGCCAAATTTGATGTGCGATTAATTTGCAATTAATTAGATTAATTAATCGCCACGACGTGTAATTAATTAGATTAAAAATTTTAATCGCTTGACAGCCCTAGTAAAAACATGTATGTACACAATAAGTGCATTGTATCAAATTATTAATTTAATTAGTACATAGTAGTTAAGGCCACCTAATATAAAGTGGGTCCCAATTTATTTATAAGGCATGATTTAACCTGTTGGAGGACACCGACAAACTGAAGTGTTCTTTGTTTACATTAGTTCAAAGTTACTTCAAAAAGTTAGTTCAAAGTTAGTTTTAATGTAAAAGTGTCACAGTTATTTTCTGTTTTGTTCCATGGACTTCCTGTATGTTTTCTTCCTGTCACATGTCTCCTTGTTCAGTTTTCCCGCCATTCGTCTGTCCCCATGGTAACCCTCATTAGTTAAGTTCCTTCCAGCTGTGTCCTGTTAATTATCTCGTTTGTATTCCCTATTTAGTTCTCCCCTTTCTCCCAGTCTGTGTCTGATCTCTGTTATAGTAAGTGTGTGTTGCTACCTGCCTGTATTGCTCACCTGAGATTCCTTCGTCATTAAAATCTCCTTTGATATTGTATCTACCTGTCTTCGTCTTCCTGCCTACAACACCGTGACAGAAGATCAGACCGCCCGAAGGTGGACGATCGGGTAAAAATTCTCGTCCTGGCCCAGGAGAGCCAGGATTTCCTTGCCATCATCCCTGGCTTTGTTTCCATTGCCCTCACCAGTGTTCTCGAGGATGAGACACTGAAGACGCTGTTCAGGATCGGGGCCACTATCCATCGTCCCGTGGACCTCCCAGACACAGCGGGACTGAGCTGGAGAGAAGCAGTAATCCGGTGTCTGAAGAGCGTCGCGCCCCGGTCCTGGGAATTCCCTGTCTCCGTCCAGAGTCCAGTGGTGTCCCCTGTCTCCGTCCAGAGTCCAGTGGTGTCCCCTGTCTCCGTCCAGAGTCCAGTGGTGTCCCCTGTCTCCGTCCAGAGTCCAGTGGTGTCCCCTGTCTCCGTCCAGAGTCCAGTGGTGTCCCCTGTCTCCGTCCAGAGTCCAGTGGTGTCCCCTGTCTCCGTCCAGAGTCCAGTGGTGTCCCCTGTCTCCGTCCAGAGTCCAGTGGTGTCCCCTGTCTCCGTCCAGAGTCCAGTGGTGTCCCCTGTCTCCGTCCAGAGTCCAGTGGTGTCCCCTGTCTCCGTCCAGAGTCCAGTGGTGTCCCCTGTCTCCGTCCAGAGTCCAGTGGTGTCCCCTGTCTCCGTCCAGAGTCCAGTGGTGTCCCCTGTCTCCGTCCAGAGTCCAGTGGTGTCCCCTGTCTCCGTCCAGAGTCCAGTGGTGTCCCCTGTCTCCGTCCAGAGTCCAGTGGTGTCCCCTGTCTCCGTCCAGAGTCCAGTGGTGTCCCCTGTCTCCGTCCAGAGTCCAGTGGTGTCCCCTGTCTCCGTCCAGAGTCCAGTGGTGTCCCCTGTCTCCGTCCAGAGTCCAGTGGTGTCCCCTGTCTCCGTCCAGAGTCCAGTGGTGTCCCCTGTCTCCGTCCAGAGTCCAGTGGTGTCCCCTGTCTCCGTCCAGAGTCCAGTGGTGTCCCCTGTCTCCGTCCAGAGTCCCGTGGTGTCCCCTGTCTCCTCCCAGAGCCCCGTGGTGTCCCCAGTCTCTTCCCAAAGCCCGGTGAAAACCCCTATGTCCGATGAAAGCCCCGAAGAGAGGCTCTAGCCCGTGACGAACGTCCCATGAAGGCTCCAGCCCGCGACGAAAGTCCAGAGTGGACACCTTCCCTCGCCCAGAGTCCAGTCCAGAGTGGACACCTTCCCTCGCCCAGAGCCCAGTCCAGAGTGGACACCTTACCTCGCCCAGAGCCCAGTCCAGAGTGGACACCTTCCCTCGCCCAGAGCCCAGTCCAGAGTGGACACCTTCCCTCGCCCAGAGCCCAGTCCAGAGTGGACACCTTCCCTCGCCCAGAGCCCAGTCCAGAGTGGACACCTTCCCTCGCCCAGAGCCCAGTCCAGAGTGGACACCTTCCCTCGCCCAGAGCCCAGTCCAGAGTGGACACCTTCCCTCGCCCAGAGCCCAGTCCAGAGTGGACACCTTCCCTCGCCCAGAGCCCAGTCCAGAGTGGACACCTTCCCTCGCCCAGAGCCCAGTCCAGAGTGGACACCTTCCCTCGCCCAGAGCCCAGTCCAGAGTGGACACCTTCCCTCGCCCAGAGCCCAGTCCAGAGTGGACACCTTCCCTCGCCCAGAGCCCAGTCCAGAGTGGACACCTTCCCTCGCCCAGAGCCCAGTCCAGAGTGGACACCTTCCCTCGCCCAGAGCCCAGTCCAGAGTGGACACCTTCCCTCGCCCAGAGCCCAGTCCAGAGTGGACACCTTCCCTCGCCCAGAGCCCAGTCCAGAGTGGACACCTTCCCTCGCCCAGAGCCCAGTCCAGAGTGGACACCTTCCCTCGCCCAGAGCCCAGTCCAGAGTGGACACCTTCCCTCGCCCAGAGCCCAGTCCAGAGTGGACACCTTCCCTCGCCCAGAGCCCAGTCCAGAGTGGACACCTTCCCTCGCCCAGAGCCCAGTCCAGAGTGGACACCTTCCCTCGCCCAGAGCCCAGTCCAGAGTGGACACCTTCCCTCGCCCAGAGCCCAGTCCAGAGTGGACACCTTCCCTCGCCCAGAGCCCAGTCCAGAGTGGACACCTTCCCTCGCCCAGAGCCCAGTCCAGAGTGGACACCTTCCCTCGCCCAGAGCCCAGTCCAGAGTGGACACCTTCCCTCGCCCAGAGCCCAGTCCAGAGTGGACACCTTCCCTCGCCCAGAGCCCAGTCCAGAGTGGACACCTTCCCTCGCCCAGAGCCCAGTCCAGAGTGGACACCTTCCCTCGCCCAGAGCCCAGTCCAGAGTGGACACCTTCCCTCGCCCAGAGCCCAGTCCAGAGTGGACACCTTCCCTCGCCCAGAGCCCAGTCCAGAGTGGACACCTTCCCTCGCCCAGAGCCCAGTCCAGAGTGGACACCTTCCCTCGCCCAGAGCCCAGTCCAGAGTGGACACCTTCCCTCGCCCAGAGCCCAGTCCAGAGTGGACACCTTCCCTCGCCCAGAGCCCAGTCCAGAGTGGACACCTTCCCTCGCCCAGAGCCCAGTCCAGAGTGGACACCTTCCCTCGCCCAGAGCCCAGTCCAGAGTGGACACCTTCCCTCGCCCAGAGCCCAGTCCAGAGTGGACACCTTCCCTCGCCCAGAGCCCAGTCCAGAGTGGACACCTTCCCTCGCCCAGAGCCCAGTCCAGAGTGGACACCTTCCCTCGCCCAGAGCCCAGTCCAGAGTGGACACCTTCCCTCGCCCAGAGCCCAGTCCAGAGTGGACACCTTCCCTCGCCCAGAGCCCAGTCCAGAGTGGACACCTTCCCTCGCCCAGAGCCCAGTCCAGAGTGGACACCTTCCCTCGCCCAGAGCCCAGTCCAGAGTGGACACCTTCCCTCGCCCAGAGCCCAGTCCAGAGTGGACACCTTCCCTCGCCCAGAGCCCAGTCCAGAGTGGACACCTTCCCTCGCCCAGAGCCCAGTCCAGAGTGGACACCTTCCCTCGCCCAGAGCCCAGTCCAGAGTGGACACCTTCCCTCGCCCAGAGCCCAGTCCAGAGTGGACACCTTCCCTCGCCCAGAGCCCAGTCCAGAGTGGACACCTTCCCTCGCCCAGAGCCCAGTCCAGAGTGGACACCTTCCCTCGCCCAGAGCCCAGTCCAGAGTGGACACCTTCCCTCGCCCAGAGCCCAGTCCAGAGTGGACACCTTCCCTCGCCCAGAGCCCAGTCCAGAGTGGACACCTTCCCTCGCCCAGAGCCCAGTCCAGAGTGGACACCTTCCCTCGCCCAGAGCCCAGTCCAGAGTGGACACCTTCCCTCGCCCAGAGCCCAGTCCAGAGTGGACACCTTCCCTCGCCCAGAGCCCAGTCCAGAGTGGACACCTTCCCTCGCCCAGAGCCCAGTCCAGAGTGGACACCTTCCCTCGCCCAGAGCCCAGTCCAGAGTGGACACCTTCCCTCGCCCAGAGCCCAGTCCAGAGTGGACACCTTCCCTCGCCCAGAGCCCAGTCCAGAGTGGACACCTTCCCTCGCCCAGAGCCCAGTCCAGAGTGGACACCTTCCCTCGCCCAGAGCCCAGTCCAGAGTGGACACCTTCCCTCGCCCAGAGCCCAGTCCAGAGTGGACACCTTCCCTCGCCCAGAGCCCAGTCCAGAGTGGACACCTTCCCTCGCCCAGAGCCCAGTCCAGAGTGGACACCTTCCCTCGCCCAGAGCCCAGTCCAGAGTGGACACCTTCCCTCGCCCAGAGCCCAGTCCAGAGTGGACACCTTCCCTCGCCCAGAGCCCAGTCCAGAGTGGACACCTTCCCTCGCCCAGAGCCCAGTCCAGAGTGGACACCTTCCCTCGCCCAGAGCCCAGTCCAGAGTGGACACCTTCCCTCGCCCAGAGCCCAGTCCAGAGTGGACACCTTCCCTCGCCCAGAGCCCAGTCCAGAGTGGACACCTTCCCTCGCCCAGAGCCCAGTCCAGAGTGGACACCTTCCCTCGCCCAGAGTGTCCTGGACTCCCACCCAGCCTCCCTCTTCCACCTCCTCCCATCATCCACACCTCATCCCCGTCTCCGCTGCTGCCTGTCAGCCCCTCTGCTCACCCTCAGCCCACCATGGGAGGTGTGGGCTCGCCATGGGTCAGCCAGTCTCCAGCTCCATCGTGGTCCAGGGATTCCCGTTCTCCGCCTCCCACCTCCGTGACCTAGACTCTGCCTCGGACCCTCATGCCATTAGCTCCACCTTGGCTCCTACCTCCCTCATCTCCACCGTGGCCCCTCAGTCCACCAGTTCCGCCGGGGTCCCTCATCTTGCCAGTTCTGCCTTGGTCGTTCGTTGACCCGCCCTCGCCTCTGGACTACACTCCTCTGGCTTCGCCTCCTCCCTTCGTCCCTCTGGCTCTGTTGGGCTCCTCTCTCCCTCCATCTCCACCTAGAGCCTTTGTCACTCCGGCTCCACTGCGGCCTTCGGGATCCCCGCCTGCGTCTCAGTCGCCAGAGCCTGCGGCATCTCCATGGCCCGCCAGATCCTCAGCATCGCCCTGGCTCATCGGCATTCCGGCAACACCTGGGTCACCTGCTCAGCCCCCATCACTCGGCGCCATGGAGTCGTCCGCCTCACCTCCACCATGGCTCCTCCCTCCGTCGGCTCCGCACGGGTTCCTCTTGTACTGTCCACCCTTCACCTACTTCTCGTCCTCCACCTGAGCCCCCCCCCTCCCTCCGCAGTTGATCCATATACGGCACGAGGGGCCTTCTGGGGAGGGGCGTAGTGTCACAGTTAAGTTCTGTTTTGTTCCATGGACTTCCTGTGTTTTCTTCCTGTCACGTCTCCTTGTTTAGTTTTCCCGCCATTCGTCTGTCCCCATGGTAACCCTCATTAGTTAAGTTCCTTCCAGCTGTGTCCTTTTTAGTTCTCCCCTTTCTCCCAGTCTGTGTCTGATCTCCGTTATAGTAAGTGTGTGTTGCTACCTGCCTGTGTTGCTCACCTGAGATTCCTTCATTAATCTCCTTTGATTTTGTATCTGCCTGTCTTCGTCTTCCTGCCTACAACACCGTGACAAAAAGGATGTAATAAGCTTGACAAACTATACATCATTAAAAAGGTCTAAGAGTCAAGCTTCAATTTTTGACCTCTGTTTTACTTTAAAAATCTCATAGTGATGGTAATTTCTTAATTTGTGTCGATAGCTTTAATATGAAATATAAACCTCAGCCGCATCCATTGAGAAACTCCAGTATGGTCATCATGAAAGCACTTGATTAAACATCCCTCAGGGCTTTTAGTTCAAAAGCGTGCACATTTGGAGAAATATTGATGGATTCTCATATGTTTACTTCAAATTTCTATAGAGATGAGTATTATTTATTCTATTTTCACCCAAATAGACGATGTGAGCATTAAACACTTTCATTCATACCGGAGGCTGGAGGGCACCCTCACACAGAAGGTCCACAAGTGAGACCACACACCTGTCAATTATTAACATTTTCACAGTGAGACGAGATCTCACAGAGACTCACAAGACCAAACGTGACTTGAGAAGGAAAACAGAGGAAGATCGACGTCGTCAGCTGGTTCTCCTTATGTGAGTTTTGTTAAAGGAGAAAAAGAATATGGGTGATCTTCTTTCTCAATACTGGCATGTTTGTGGCTGCCAAGTTTCAGCTATAGAAACACGCAACATCCAGTTGGTGAAGCTTGCTCACTCTCATTGGCTATCGCAGGTATCACGTCAGAGCCAGCCCGATCAAGAGTTGTAAATATCAAACATGTTTGATATTTACGATTTGGGATCGTGCGGACTCTGACACGATCGGGAGCAGTAAAATAACTGTAATAACACCACACAATTGAGGATTTTTTGGACAAAAAGTTGTTTGCGACAAGCATAGAATCGGGCCACCCCCCCCGAATGCAAATCAGGCTCAAAATTGGGCTTAAAATCTTCAAGTGTGTGGCCAGCCTAAGGCGAATGTCCGATTGCCCCTAGACTTTAGCCTGGTTTTAGGAACAACTAAAAGCCTCTGATTGGCAGACCTAAGAGCTCTCACTAGGTGGTGATCTATCTACAGGTAAGAGAGGTATGAGGGTGCTAAACCACTTAAAGACTTAAAAACCAATAAGAACACTTTAAAATCAATTCTATAGTGCATAAGTAACCAAAAAAGACCGTAAAACAGGGGTAGTATGTTCACGCTTAACGTCTTGTAAGAATGTTACGAACTGACGTTGGCTGCATGAGCCAGTGGCAAAATTCTGATAAGCTGTTTGCTTGTTTTGGTGGCCTCAACAATGTCACATTGGGTGATTTCTCTTGCTTGTGAGGTGCGTGGGTTAACTTCACCTCTGGCATTTGAGTTCACTCTACTAGAAGAGTTGCTTCTTCTCAGGCATTATCTAAGGGTGTATTTGTGTGGCAGCAGGCTGGGCCTCACCACACACTTTTGCCAGAATTAATAATCTGGACCCTCCCTAGGGTTTTTATCTTCTTCTGTCAGTTTGTAAATATATTTATGGGCTAATTGACTGGCAGTCACTTTGTGGTATGACACTGTGGTATAGAGTTCCTATAGCATCAGCTACTGACGCAGCGTTGAGTAAACCTATGAAAGGGAACATTTCGGTTATATATATATATATATATATATATATATATAGCCCTGGTTCCCTGAGTAGGGAACAAGATGTTGCATAGCTCTACAGTACTCGTTACTGCTATGACTGTTATTTTGGGGAAGAGATGACTGTCTCTTGTGCCGTCTCATTACATTGCTAAAAATCATTCATATCCCTGTCTTGTTTTAGAAGAGACACTAATTGTGCTTAGGTGTGAATGGGCCTCATTCATGAAAAACAAGCAGAATTTTTTGTGTGTGTGTGTGTAAATTTGTGTAGATATGAAAATCATCTAGTGTGTCCCAGGTCTGTGTATAAGCAGTCCTCAGTTTCAGTTGATCTTTGTCCGTTCTCATCTGTTATTTTAGTTGCTATTCACTTGCATTTCTCCTGTTCCCTTATGCTCTTGCGTGTTTGTTGTTTGAGCGTGACAAATGCATTTGTTTGTTAGTTACTTCTGTCTTCCTTGTGTTGATATTACAGTAAGAGGCTCTACAAGTTAGCAACATCTCACAAATCCTTCAGTTTCGTCTGATGACAAACTCCCACCAATTGTTCTTTATTGTCACAGTGAAATTCCTGGCTGGTGTCCCAAAATTAAAGAAGAAAAGAGTCATCTAACACTCTCACACTGTGACGTGGTGTGATCAAACTCACAATATTAATTTGGTGCCACCTGCGAGACCCACTAAATTCTAGTGCCCGTTGTGAGAAACTGCTAAATTAGTGGTGCTCATACACACCAGAAACCCTTACAATCTTATTTTATTAAAATTGCTGCAAAGATCTTCGACTCTACTCTTCCATCTTCCCTGCACTAATGTTACAATTATATTCATTGCAGGGGCGTTTCCTCCAAGGAGGCAAGGGAGGCAGTGTCTCCTCAAAAAAAACTAGATGAGAAAATAATCGATATTGCAAAAATAAAAACGCAAATATTACAAAATGCGACATTAAAATGTATAGAAGTCACTAGTTTTTATAAAGTAACTGTTGTGGGGGGTAATTGAAATGAATGGGGAAAAGTCACATGAGAGGAGGCAATGGCTGATTGGATATGATGGGTTATAATTGGATATGATTGGTTCGTGTGATAAATCCCGCCTCTTGTTGAAAATAAGCTGAACATTAGTTCACAAATAATATATATTGTTTAAACTGTTACTGCCTTTAGTTATTATTTTGCAATAAATGTAAAAATGCGTAAAAAACACTAACTTGATGAAATTTATGCTTGGCTTTAATAAATAGAACATTAGAAATAGAATTTATTGCAAAAAATACAAAATAGAATTGTATTTGGTCTCTCTTTTACGTAATGTTTATTTAACCAGGAAAATTAAGCGTAACGGACATAAATTTACATTTGATATATATATACATATATATATAGAAAAATATATATAAAATATACAATCTTTACCAAATTAACATTCTGTATTATCTATTTTAATACTTAAAAGTATCATATTTTGTAAATACTGTAAATGCCTGACAATCATGCCAAAAAGCTTTGACTTTATGACTATTTCTGTAGGCTTACACCAATATGTGGCGATATATGAGCATATGTTATTAGAGTGATAATGTTATTATCACTTTGTATTTGACTCATATGATTTATTAAAAACATTTAATTGAACGAAACAATGGATGTGAACGAAAAGATTCATTCTCTTATACGATTCAATGACAACAAACACAGATTCATTCCTCAATGAAACTCCACTAATAACATGTTCATAATTAGGCAGATGCTTTTTGCATTAAGTGGCAATGAAATAAAGATGCTGTTAACTAAACACAAATTATCTTGTGGCCATGGCATATCACATTCCCACAAGTTAATAAGTCTTGGCCACGACAAAACAAAGTTAACCGGCCCCTTCCCAGTCACCATAGAGGCTTGTCAGCTTGCAACATAATTTTTTGTAATTTAAGACCAAAACGCACACAAGTATTAAAGAGTAAATCTGAAACCTTACCTGACACAGTCCTGACAACCTCTGTGGTATTTCTCAGGCCAACAAAGGAGAATTGGTAAAGACGCCAGGAGCGGATGTCTCCAACTTCCACGGAGCTGCGCTTCCACTTGTATACAATCTCCTCCTTGGGGTAACCATCTGCAAAACAATTAGAGTGTAATTGTTAACAAACAATCAGAGGTGGTCTAGAAAACTACATACAAACATTCAAACTAAAACTACACAAAATACCAAAGATAAGTGGAACAAAAATACATTCACTGAAAGCCCAATTATCAATAAACAAATGCATTCTTTTCCCATTGATTATATTTGCCTATGTGAAATATAATTTCCTTTGAAATATTTGCCCATGTGAATTCTGCAAATAATATTTGCAGCAACTTCCATGAGAGCATTCTTAAGTGGATTCAAGTCTTTATGTCTGGGCTTTGCTGGATCATTCCAGAATACCAGTATTCTTTTGTTTGTTTCCATGCCTTCATGAATCATTTTGCTATGTGCTTCGGGTCATTGTTATACTGTAAAATTACTTGCCTCTATTGCCTATTTCTATGTTAATAAGATCGTGAATAGATCTTTTCACCACTATGCTTGACAGTAGCATTGGTGTTTATCTGTATATATTGTATACACCAAACATAGCTTTACATTTTCAGTACTTTTCCAATTTCACTTTATTTTGATTTTGTCCCTTTAAGACATTCTGTTGATTATAAGTAACGTTGCACCTACATGTCTACTAACTCTCATTAGAGTTAGTTGAGTATTAGTAGAATGTTAGGGGTAGAATACGTTGACATGTAGTTGCAAAGTTACTTATAGTCAGTAGAATCTCTGGAGGAGGGCCATCACAATAAAGAGTTAGCAGATATTAAGCAGACAGTTTACTAATACTCTAATGAGAGTTCACATGTAGTTTCAAAGTTACTTATAGTCAACAGAATGTTCAAAAGGGACCATCAAAAAATAAAATGTTACCCTTAAGCCATCCTCACCAGTGTATTCCCTTTAATAGGTTGACTTGATGCTGTGTCAGTAGCTGTGCTACTAGCTTTGCCACGTGGAAACTTATGGCTCTATGGGTTGTCCAACTGCTCCAACTGTGATATTTTTTAAATGAAGTGCTTTGCCTAAGACTTGTCTTCCTTTCAAAGAAAAGGAGGAAGGGCGGCTTTTGCCCATTACTCTGCTTCAGCAGTTAGTGAGGCACCATATGAGCCAGGGTCCTGGGAATCTGACGTTTAGCTATGGAGAGTGAGCAGATGGATTTCTCTTTTTCTCTTTCGCTTGACTGCACTTGTTCTGCAGTTCACACGATCAAAACATTGTGGTTAGAACAGGGTGTGACCCCATGGTGCATTCTGGGCCCCTCATATTGAGTCAGGCTGTATTTTTTTCCCATTTTGGGAAAGGCTAAATTTTAAGTCAGACTTTCTCCCATCCGCCACGTTCCGGATTACAACAGTCCTACTGGGCATTCTGAACAACGGTTTTCTTGCTCGTTCTTCGTGCAACAATGACCTTGAAGCACAGGAGCTGTGCCTCGGTTCACATGACCACATCTTTCCGCGTTTCAGATGACATTAGTCCAATGTACCTTTTGTAAAGATAGTCTTCTCGCTCGTGCTCCATGCAACATAAGAGCACAGGAGTTATGACTCGGTTTACACGACCAGCAGGTTGTGCCCCCTTTGTGCATGATGAGCACCTCATATTAAGTCAGACTGTACATTCCCCTATCCATCGCGTTCCATGTTTTGAATGACAACAGTCCAACTCATTGTGCTCCACTTGTGCTTCATGCAACGATGCCCTTAAAGGACTGTGTAGTTCTCCATTGTGGTATAGCATTCTTATAGTGTCAGCTACTGACACAGCATTGAGTGAACCTATGAGATGATGCTTAACTCTGACATACTACTTTGTTACTGCTACAACTTCCTTAAAGGGGACCTATTATGCAAAATTCACATTTATATTGTTTTTCAACATAATTATGTGTACATATATAATTCATTCTACATTTGTAATACTTTAATATCATAATGAGGATGCTGTATAATGTGTCTTAAGGTATTTATAATAAATCATGTATATCAGTGGTGAGCGGTGACTTCTTTAACCGGGTATGCTGGATGGTGTGTCATTTCAAAAAATGTGCCCGTTGCAGCTACGCTGGATGGGTTTATAATAAGCGAGACGGTCGGGTTTGCTCTAGACAGAGTGTTAGCTACCCATCTGTTAACAACCTTGGATAGTTACAGTAGGTCTACCTTTTGTAAAAATTACATTTCCTTATGGAGAAAATGAAATACTATGAAAACAGTTTCAGTTAAGACTTTTAATTAAGTTAGTCTAGCTAGTCTAGTTTGTATCAAATACAATGTGATTTTCAGTGATCGAGATCTGGTAGCAACAGCACATTTTTCCGCTTGGGCGAACAATTCGCAGACAGCTGCCCTGCGCATGAAATCCCACATTTTCCAGCAAACCAATGAGAACGCGGGACAATGATGGCGATACATAACGTAGCGTAGGCATCAAAGCTGCTGTGGATCTGCTTACCCGAAACCCCCCGTAACTGGCAGATTTGAAGAAAATTACTGTCATTTACCAAAATTTTATCATGTTATGGTATACCTCAAACAAGGGAATTTATAGTGTTAATATTAATTAGCGAATGGCTTGGGTATGCAGAGCATTCGCAGCTTATATGGATCGCACACCCCTCCTTCCTCCTTCCAATGCATAACAGAAATGTGTATATAAAAGATGGAAAATATACATTATATTGCCAAAAGTATTGGGACACCCCTCCAAATCGTTGAATTCAGGTGTGCCAATCACTTTCATGGCCAAAGGTGTATAAAATCAAGCACCTTGCAGACTGCTTTTACAAGCATTTGTGAAAGAATGGGTCGCTCTCTGGAGCTCAGTGAATTCAAGAGTGGTACCTTTGTAGGTTGCCACCTGTGCAAGAAGTCCATTCATGAAATTTCCTCACTACTAAATATTCCACAGTCAACTGTTAGTGGTATTATAACAAAGTGGAAGCAATTGGGAACAACAGCAACTCAGCCATGAAGTGGTAGGCCACGTAAAATCACAGAGCGGGGTCAGCACAGAAGTCGCTAACTTTCAGCAGAGTCAATAGCTACAGGCCTCCTTACATCACCAAGTGCAATGCAAAGTGTCGGATGCAGTGGTGTAAAGCACGCTGCCACTGGACTCTAGAGCAGTGGAGACGTGTTCTCTGGAGTGACGAATCACGCTTCTCTGTCTGGCAATCCGATGGACGAGTCTGGGTTTGGCGGTTGCCAGGAGAACGGTACTTGCCTGACTGCATTGTGCCAATTATGGTGTGGGGTTGTTTTTCAGGGGTTGGGTTTGGCCCCTTAGTTCCAGTGAAAGGAATTCTTAATGCTTCAGCATACCAAGACATGTTGGACAATTTCATGCTCCCAACTTTGTGGGAACAGTTTGGGGATGGCCCCTTCCTGTTCCAACATGACTGCACAGCAGTGCACAAAGCAAGGTATATAAAGACATGGATGACCAAGTTTGGTGTGGAGGAACTTGACTGGCCTGCACAGAGTTCTGACCTCAACCCGACAGAACACCTTTGGGATGAATTAGAGCGGAGACTGCGAGCCAGGCCTTCTTGTCCAACATCAGTGCCTGACCTCACAAATGCGCTTCTAGAATAATGGTCAAAAATTACCATAAACACATAAACACACTCCTAAACCATAAACCATAAACACACTCCTAAACCTTGTGGAAAGCCTTCCAGCCCTTCCAGCCTTCTTCTTCCCAGAAGAGTTGAAGCTGTTATAGCTGCAAAGGGTGGGCCAACTCTATATTAAACCCTAAGGATTAAGAATGGGATGTCATTAAAGTTCATGTGCATGTAAAGGCAGGTGTCCCAAAACTTTGGCAATATAGTGTATCTGATGACTCCTACTTCCTGATCAGAGTACTGAAGTGGTTAACACAATAAAAAAACTGGCATTCTGTGGGACAATCCCCCAACAATAGGATTTGAATAATATTTGTTTACAATATGCATTTTTGTACAACTACATAGGTGGCTTTGAGTTTTGGACAATGTCATTCAAGTTCTGGGGCTACTGACAAGTTTAGTTAAGCTTGTGTATTTTCATCCAAAATATGTATTTGACACGTGCACAATTCAACTAATTCAATGTGCTTGTTCAGTGCTAAATTAAACAGCATGTAGCTTAAACAATTTTTTATTTGCTTGTATTGAGGTTATACAGGCCATGTTAATTTTAAGATATCCATTTAGTTTCCTTAGCGCAGTGTAAGTTTTTATGTCTGTATGGATTGAGAAAGATTAAAAGTCAAGCATGTAAAGATCATATAAAGGCAACGCCACTGAACCTGTCTTAATCTCGCCAGCCCTCTTCCCTCCTATCCTTTACTCACCGCTCAAGCGCCACCTTTTCAAACAAATATCCCTAACTATCCCTTTCCATATCTTATCCTGTCGTCAACGGAAGTGGATTCCAGCATGAGGTTGCATCCATTAGGGGCAAATGCTCCAATGCCGATTTCCCCCCTTTTACTCTCACAGCTAACTTCTCTCCTGCAACCCTACCCGTCCCAGGGGCCGACACAAGCATGAGGCTGTCTCCGCAAATGTCCCTGGCCCCTTCTCCTCCAAATACTCCAAAGACTTGCTCCCTTCTCCTGATTTACAACAGTGCCTCTGCCCGTTCCACCAAACACTGTTGCCTTGGAACCACCACAAGTTGTCAACAATATCAAAGCAATATCAGACTTCTTTTAGTTCTTTCAGGTGCAGACATAGATCTCTCCTCACTATTTCTGCCCAGCGAGTATAACCGCCACAACTCCAGAGATATTTCAGTCATCCTAAAAATCCAAACAAAGGATGCTAGATGATATCCTCTGATATCTTTCCTGACACAGTGGCAATTTTTTTGGTGCACAAGTGTGACGGTTTTATCCAGCTTTACACAGTGTATAAAGTTTTTAGCACATCCAAACTCAGTTGACTCAGCAACAGTGCACTAAAAGACACAGGAAGGGCATTAGGAGGCAGGACATGTTTGTTTTCAATCCTCACATACAGACATCAGAATCCTCCCCATGAGTGAAGAACCACAATGAAGAACTTAGCAGGAACTGAGTGGTTATATACACTGATCAAGCATAACACTATGCCCTAATATTGTGTTGGTCCCCCTTTTGCTGCCAAAACAACCCTGACCCATCGAGGCATGGACTCCACTAGACCCCTGAAGGTGTGCTGTAGTATCTGGCACCAACATGTTAGCAGCAGATCCTTCAAGTCCTGTAAGTTGCGAGGTGGGGCCTCCATGGATCTGACTTGTTTGTTCAGCACATCCCACAGATGCTCGATTGGATTGAGATCTGGGGAATTTGGAGGCCAAGTCAACACCTCAAACTCGTTGTTGTGCTCCTCAAACCATTCCTGAAACATTTTTGCTTTGTGGCAGGGTGCATGATCCTGCTCAAAGAGTACACAGCCACCAGGGAATACCGTTTCCATGAAAGGGTGTACATGGTCTGCAACAATGCTTATGTAGGTGGTACGTGTCAAAGAGCCAAGGCTTCACATTGCCCAAAGCAAAGCAAACACAAAGCAAACACTGCCTCTGCCGGCTTGCCTTCTTCCCATAGTGCATCCTGGTGCCATGTGTTCCCCAGGTAAGCGACGCACCCGGCCAACCACGTGATGTAAAAGAAAACATGATTCATCAGACCAGGCCACCTTCTTCCATTGCTCCATGGTCCAGTTCTGATGCTCATGTGCCCTCTGTTGGCGCTTTCGGCGGTGGACAGGGGTCAGCATGGGCACCCTGATTGGTCTGCGGCTATGCAGCCCCACTCGCAACAAGTGTGAATTGTGAGCGTTTTTCTCTGAGAACGCTCCGCTCTCGCCTGGCTCTCTTCTCGAGGGAAGAGAGCTCGGCATCTGGGACTGGTGGTGCGGGTCCCGCTCGTGCCGAGGCAGAGCGGCGACGCACATCATGGGGTTCCCAGATGGAGCTCGCTGATTGTCTTGAGAGGGGTGTAGTTCTCTCAGAGGATCTGGCGGCTGACGAGGGTGAGCTGTGGGAGGAGCAGACAGATCTCTCCTCCAGCCCAGCAGCGAGTGCTCTTCCAGATGAGCAGGAGATGGCTGATGAGGGTGGTGAAAGTCGGGTGAATCCTGAATCCTCTCAGCCACCCTACCCCGTGTATGGGGAGCTGTTAGACGTTATGGAACGCGCTGCAGACAGACTGCAGCTGCCGTGGCAGCGCGTTAGGGAAGAAATCACTCGCGGTCAGCTTGATTTCTCTCCGGCCATAATCTTCCAGCTCCAGTGAGCCTACCATTCCTTCCCGATCTACATACTGAGATTGAGGGGGCATGGAAGAGTGGAAACGATATTTTGACGGCCCGCCTTGGCTTGATCAGTGAGAGCGCCCCTATCAGGCCTGTAAGGTTGATAGACCTCATGTTTATAAAAACTGAATGGGTGAGTCGTCATTCTGCACGCCGCAGGTTGAGCTGGTAGGTCTCCTTTTTTCATTCTAAAAAGAGAAAGAAACAGAAAATGTATTTTTGCAGACCTCCGTTCCCTGTATAGAGTTAAGGGGATTATGTTTAAAAGTGTATAGATGTAAGAAGAGGAAGGAATATTAGGGCCCTGAAGTTCCCCTGTTAGGTGGCTAGAACGATAAGAATGGAAGCACCAGTTATATGGGCTTCGTATGTGAGTATGAGTTGGCTTTTCCTTTGGTAAATTCACTGGTTGAGCCACCGCTCATTTTCGCTGTGCGCAGTGATTAGGCTTCCTCTCAGTGTGAGAGTAATTTTGAGGCCACCGCTCATTCCTACTGGTATGTAGCGCAGTACTAGGTGGTGAGGTGTCTTCCCAGACTATGAGTAGGTTTGATGCCACCGCTTGGGTTAGCTTCTAAACAGCTTTAGGCCTTTTTGGGCTGTTAGCCACCTCAGGGTAAAGTAGTTTGTCTCCTCTCTATCAAAAGCATTGGAGGGTATATGTAAATTAGAGACTAACGCTGGAGCTTCAGTTAGATCTTATGTCTAGCCCAGGGGGCCGTTGACATTGTATTGCCTGAGTGCCTCCTCTCATGGGAGAGTTTTCTCTTGAGGCTGCTGCTCCTCCGAGCCTCGGGTAAAGATCTATGCTTGCAGGCTGGCCCTCACCAAGGCCGCCTCGGTAGCTGGCGTAGGCTATACTAGGGATGGTGGAGGCGCTTTGCTAAAGCATTGCCGCCTCTGGCCCTTCACTACGTGAATGTAGGCTTTTTAGCATCCCTAATGTCAGCCTCCTCTCATGGTGAGAGTCGTTCGGCCAAGGCCCGCCCCCTTTCTGCATTCTGGGGTGAGATGAGTAATGCAGGTGGGTGCAGAGGCAGAATTTGTTAGTGACCTAACAGTGGTCGTGGGGCAGGGTTAGGCCGTCTTTCGCTTCACGAAGAGACTGTTTGGTTTGCTTGACCCCGCCCCTCAGTGCTAACTTCATGGACGTTGGCCGCTAGGCACATCTAGAGCCACTGGCAGGCCCTCACCCTGTAAATTTCAGGGTCATGTGGTTAGTACTCCCCTACTAAAGCAGGGTGTTTCTGAGTACTCCACTCTCAGCTCTGTATCATTCTGCTTCACACCACTATGGCTCGGTCGAATTTCTAACCTTCACTTCATGCTGGTTCTAGAAGTACGCTCCCTTGAAGCCAGAGCATTGCCATGAGCTGACGCCCATGCACACAGATAGTAGGCCCCTGAATCCGGGGCCTCCATTGAGGCAAGGTGGCGTAAGTTGTACTCCCCTTGCTTAAAGGGTTTATTGCGGTTTTGCTGAGCACACTGGCATTGGCAATGTAGTTAGGTATCAGGTCTGTAGGTGCTGCCAGCGAAGACTGCGTTGTCACGTAGTAGGCCTCAGCAGGCTTCCATGACAGTCGGCCCCAGAAGGGCTTGTCAGGCCAGCTTGCTGCAAGCGGTTGGCCTTGGCAGTCCAGGCAGTAGACTCGCTGACAAGTAGCAGGCCTTAGCAGGCCTCCCTGGAAGAGAGTCCCGACGCTTGGGGGACATGCATAGCAGCTGCGACCAGGTAGCTAGCCTCGAGAGGCTTCCTGTGGGCGGCCCCAATATATGTGTTGGTGTGGTATGCTTCCCAAGGATGTTGGTTTTTGTAGCAGAATACTTGTTATCAGCTAGTAGGCCCTACCAGGCCTCCCAGAGGACGAGTCCCCAGCAGTGTGGGTATTTATTTTGTCAGCCAGAAGACGTACTGTCAGGCGGTTGGCCTTATCAGGCCATCCTGAGACTGAGCCCCAGAAAGTCTGGGTTCATAGCAGCCAGTTTTTTAACTTGCTATCAGGTAGTAGGCCCCACCAGGCCTCCCTGAAGGCAGCTAGGCATGACTTGCTATCAGGTAGTAGGCCTCACCAGGCCTCCCTGAAGGCGAGTTCTCGAGTTTGGATGCTCTGGCAGCTAGCATGAATTGCTATCAGGTAGTAGGCCTCACCAGGCCTCCCGGAAGGCGAGTTCCCGAGATTGGGCACTAAACAGCTAGCAGGACTCTGGCAGCTAGTGGATGCTTGCTATCAGTTGATCTGGCATTAGCAGGCAGCACCTGAAGGCGAGTTCGCACTCTAGCATGACAAAAGTGATCCTTTTTCTGCTACTGGTTCCCTACAGAAGGGAACCTATTTGTATCTAGCCTACAGCCTGGTCTACCTACCAGGTCAGGCTCGGTGCTCCCCTCACTGAGGGTCGCTTGTGAGTACTCTGCCTTCTGAGTCTGGTCAGACGGTTGCAGGCCTCTCGTGAGGCCTCCCGGTTAAATCAGTCCATAGGCCTGTCTGGCCTCCTTAGCTCTTTGAAAGATATGTGCTTTGTAGATCCTTGGATCGAGCAGATAGACTCCCCTCGCTAGCAAGGGTTGTAAAGCGCTATGCTGTGTATTGCTCTCCAGGATACCTGAGATCCGGTCTGAGCTGGTTACTGCCAGTTTCGCAGTCCCTCTGTCTGGATGCCTTACCTACAGGCAAGTGTCCAGAGGCTCTGTTTCTGAACAGACAGGTTGTTGGCCAGACTGAAGTGTCCAATGTAAGTGGCACCAGGTCAGGCCTCCCTGGTGGCATTCGTGTGAATATGTTCCCCGAGTAGTGATTGGCTGGGGCTCCCTCGGTTTCCCTAGCCACATTCCCTTAAAGGGACCCCTTCTGTTGAAGTGGTTGGTTCCAGGCCTTTGAGCGGCCTGGGTAGGACTTCATGTAAAGTGTATGAAGGTTTCCTCTTGAGGCTTAGCTTGGGCTATAACCATAGGGAATGCTGTCACTGACAGCCCAGTGTGACCCGAGGGAGAGTGGTTCTGGCAATTCAGTTGAATTTGCTGGTTCTGACAGTTGTCACTGCCACTGACATGCACTCCCCTTAGCATGGCGGCGTGGGTATATCGTTCCCCAAAGCGTTCTAGGACGCAGTGTGAGTTCCCTTAGAAAGGGAACGTCTCAGGCAGTGTTGGGTGTAACTAGTTACTAAGTAATAAGTTACTGTAATTTAATTACTTTTCCCTTGAATAAGTAAAGTAAGGGATTACTTCTATTTTTCTGTAATTTAATTACAGTTACTTCTGATGTAATTGAACTAAATACTGTGTATAGACTGTAGAACAACTATATATAATACAATAGTGGAATTAACATCAAAATTTAAAGTCTAACTTTAAAATGCATGTTTTATGTATCCTTCTAACATTTGTAATACTTTGGTCAGTTAATACGAATAATTTATGTAGTTTTATATTATTTATTTGAATGAATTAAAAGAGCCTTTTCATGTCTATCCTTGAATCACTTAACTAGTCGAGGTTGATATAGGATTTAGAAAGTAATTAGTAATAAGTAATTAAATACTTTTTGGAGAGAGTAATTTGTACAGTAATCTAATTACACTATTGAAGATGTAATTAGTAACTAGTAATTAATTACTTTTTTAACTTATCCAACACCGGTCTCAGGTTACGTATGTAACCTATGTTCCCTGAGAACAGGGAACGAGACACTGCATCTCTTTGCCATGCCTCGGGGCCTGGCTACCAAACAGTCCCTTCAGACGATAAGGTGAATGTCATGTTTGCAAGGCGCCCTTTTATACTTCCGGGTCGCACATTGACGACATTATGGGCTGTCACCGGTCAATAGAATTGCCGTGATTCGATAGTAGTTTCAGACACCTGTCACGCTGAGACGTTCCCCAAAGCGTTCTAGGACGCAGTGTCTCGTTCCCTGTTCTCAGGGAACATAAGTTACATACGTAACCTGAGACGTTCACCACTGTTCCTTCCTTGGAGAGTAGCGATCTTCATCCATCTTGTTTAGCATCTCTTCACTTTTGTTCTCCCATACATTACGTCAGAATACAACAGTTCAGACTTTCTTTTCAAAATAGTAGTCCCAATATAATTCAGACAAAAGACAGACAAAAGACCCTAGACAAAACAGCAGGTCCCTCAAGTTCTTAGACTTTTATGTAATTTCATCCAACCTCTTAAAAAGTGAAAATTGTTGATTCATTCTCCCTTCTCTGTCATTTGAATTTCGCCATGCACATAATTCCCCAAGGTCGCCCTTTTATCTTGCACCTCCTTTCTCTAGCTGGATCAATCAAAGGCAATTTAAGCAGAATCCAGTTTTTCCATAAACTCATTTTCGGCAAACCTTCTCCGGCAATAACCCCCCCCCCCATAATTATCATAATGAATGCAGTAATCAGTATCCACACATCTCTTTGGGGTGGGTGCTTCAGGTTTGGGTCAAGTCTCAAGCTAGAGACCTTCACCAAGGACAGCAAGCCAAATATGTTTACTTTATATCAAATGATACAAAGTTATATTCACATGCCTTGCTAGCTGTGCGATCCATCATTATACTCTTGATAAAGACTCTTGTATAAACACAATCTACAGATTTATCAGTAGAAGGGGGCAGGTGGAAGAAGTTCTGTTGAACAATGGAACAAATTATGTTGCTGCAAAAAGAGAATTAAAAGAAGCAGTGAAATTCCTTGACATACACTGCCTGGCCAAAAAAAAAAAAAAAGAGTCACTGTTTGGATTTAAATAGGCAAATGCTTAAGAGTCTCTGATTGGATCATTATTGCAGTGATTATGTTTATAGCATGTTATATGTTTGGCAATGTAGGAAGACACATCATGGCCATATTCCAGGATGACAATGTTAAGATTCATCATGCTCAAATTGTGAAAGAATGGTTGGGAGGGAGCATGAAGAATCATTTTCACACATGAATCGGCACCTCTGAGTCCAGACCTTAAATTAATTGAAACTATTTGGGATGTGCTGGAGGAGACTTTACAGAGTGCTGGACTCTTGCACTGACAATACAAGATCTTGACCAAAAACTGATGCACCTCTTGATGGAAATAACATCACAACATTTATTTCCATCAATTTTTGGTCAAGATCTTGTGCACAATGTTAAAAATGTTAATGTATTTGGTCTTGGCGGACCAGATCTGCTATGCTGCTGCAGAGCAAGTATTGACTAACTACTACTAATAGATACACAGACTTGTTGCTGTGAGTATGTACGATATGCTGCTGCTTTATAAATAGACATACATAAATCCCTCAATAAAGCAGGAACAAGAAGATGACACAATACGAGGCCCATAGTTATTTAACTAGTGACTTTAGCAATGTGAACCTGGCTGCCATACCCTTAGATTTGTTAAACTTTTGACCTAAACCTGCTATGTGCCTGAGCCAATATGGCTCAAACGTATCTAATTAGAACGCGCACTATGTGCGACTTTAACACATTGCAATCTGATAGAAATGGAAAATTACCCCCAGCAACCACCTAAGTATGCATGCTGCATGCAATTATTTATATTTTGCCATTTTCAAACAGCATCCAAAAGCACAGCCATGTGACAAACAGCAAATCACAGAGTAACATGCAAACCTGAACATTATTCATGAACAATGCGGAATCTCACTTAACATTTTCTCATGCGAGCTAAGCTTGCCTGTAACTTCACAGCAAGGTTGTCTTCCTACTCCTGTTGTTATTATTCACTCAAAATGCATGTTCTCATGCGAGCTTTGCTTATGCTTTATTATTCCTTGCATCATACGCAACATGTAAAACGTCAAACATGATTTTGAACAGGTGTATTTACTGCTGAAAATGAATGTAGCAAAGTTGAATGAATGAATTAATGAATAGTTGGGTCACTAAATACAGGCTTTTTCTGTAAATAAATAAATAAATAAATAACCATTCACTGTCATCAAAGTGAGTTAAAGAAGTGTGGTTTTCAAAGCACAAGGAGACGCAAATCTCACAGGAGCTCACCCCACTGATCTACAAGAACAATTTGCAACTCTCAAAGTAACAGATTTTCCTTTGTACTGTTACTGTTTAAAAAAATCTTTCCCTCCCCATTTCCTCTGAAACTACAGATGATGCTGTCCCATGAGATTGTCCCTTGGCACATCTGCTGCTTCATTATTAGCATAATAAGCCATTTCCCCTCCATCCTCTCCATAGTCAAATGAGAAGAAGAAAACTATGGCAGTGGCTCACAGCTTGCTTGTGTGAGCATGTAAAGACATGTATCTCCAAGTTATGGCAAATTGTCATTTTCCTCATTACCTGTCCTTCATATTTCAAGACAAAAATTAAAGTGAAATGTCTTTTTTATTGCATCCTAAAAATGGTTTCTATGCTCTCAAATACGTCGGAGCATGGAAGCAGGCATGGGGTGGAGGAAACTGGGAAGAAAAAGCAAGCAAGAATGGAAGCGATATGGATGGATTTGCAAGTTAAGCATATGGCCAGACTTACAGCTTGAGAACTCCAGGGGACACGAATGTTCATCCATTGGAAAGTTATTCAGTTTAAGCTGGCACTCTGCATCAATGGTCAACCTACAGACAGAAATTTTCTTAATTAAATTTCTCTATATAAGCCGTTTCATTAGCATACCCATAACAACATTTATAATCTGCAACGCTAGAATACAGTGATATACATAATAAAACGAATGACAAAACATGCAGCTGAGAGTTGGCATCAAATGCAATTAATGGCAGGCGTGCTTCATAATTGTTATAACTGAATAAATGCTTTCCGGAAGAATGTAATCAGACTAGAGTTGCAGAATGAATCAATTAAAGAAGTCAGGGTGAACATTAAACTGTGATCAATTGTTGTGTTTTTATTACAAAAGCTACCCAGATAGCAAGGTGATATTGAAACAATGTTAGGTTTTCCTCCAAACCACCATTTTGTTTGAGATTGACATTTCAGCGTTTAAAGTATGTTGGATCAGCATTGAAATTTTGATGAAAGCCAACAGCACACATATGTGATGCAAGTGACATGGAACTCGCACTGATTTGTAGCTTATGACCACAAGATCATGCAAGTATGTATCTCTAGAGGCCGTTCCCCAATCAAAAAGCCATTTTCAAACTATGAACGGCACTTAACCCGATTTGCTCTAAACCACTGGGGGTTAGCTAGGTTTAGTGGTGGGGTTAGGGATGAGCCTTCATGATTTTAGAAAGTCGGTAAAGCAGTTAAAAATCCCCATCATGGTTGAAATGCCCACTGATTGTGAAATGCCCATTTTTGTTCAGGCAAGTTTTTGTCAGTTTTCACGCTTTTCAAAAATGGCCTAAAGGACGGTGCAAGGACATCTTTCTACATTCTTTAAAAAGAAGAGAACAGAAGGTATGTTGACAGTCTTTCAGGGCATTCACTTGACACCAAATTAGAAACAATATAAGTACATTGATTCAATGAGGGATGTTGTCAAGTTATTGAAAATGCATGCAATCACCAAGGTGGTAATGGACACATGCATATGTTAGGTAAATGTGCATGTGTTTATTTCCAAAAATAGTCAGGTCGACAAGAGTGGATTAAGGTCTACACAGGCCCCTACGCTCCATAATTTCATGACTAGCCACACTCACACCCAATACAAACACATGTGCATGACTCATATGTTATATCACTAATAAACATCATAAATATTAGTAATAAATATTTATTAAAAAAATCATAAATATTAGTGATAATGGCTATTTAGGTGAGGTGATTCAATCTTTTCTGGCCCATTGTCAGGGGCGAATTCAGGATCACCTCTAACAGAAATAAATACTGGCTCTATAAGGCGATTTTTTATGGTACTAAAATATTTACCTCTAAATTATGCACTATTTATCATCTGTAATACCATGGTATAACCACTAGATGGCTGTATAGCCCTATATATAAATATATACACATGGCTGTGTATTCCCTACAGTGGTGGAAGAAGTACACAAATCAAGTACTTGAGTAAAAAGTACAGATACCCTAATAAATTACTACTAGTAAAAGTATTAAGAACGCCTTTTCAGTTTTACTTGAGTAAAAGAAAAGTAATACTTGATTTTGAATAAAAAGTTAAAAAAAAGGTAAAGAAAAAGTAAAAAGTACTGATTCACAAATGTTTATTTATTTTGCAATTTTATATACTCCTTACTGCTCAAAATATGTGTGGGAGTGGGTATAATGTACTAGACACATAGAGCTGAAAATGTTGTAGCTCAATATGACATAATTGTAAATTATTATGAATTTCAAGTAGCCAGCATTAGTCAGACAGATTATGCAGACACTGTATTTTATTACCAAAACATGTTATACACTGATAATACTACTACTGATAATTTCTGATAATTCAATTTTCAGTGAAAATAAAATAATGTGCAAATAAGTGAAAATAACAAAATATACTATAGTAGGCCTATATAGAAATGAGGAAACACAAAATGTGTGTAAATATATGTTAAATAAACATATATAAACATACAATATAAAAACAGACGTCACACAGGGAAAAATGTTCAAATGTTGCTTATTCAAATTGACAATAACAAAGACATATCTTAATGACTCCGTTAAAGAGCGTGGAATCACATGAGTTGTCATCTTCACCTCCAAAGCCAATGAAATTCAATCCGACAGGACTCAGGCAGAAATCATGTTCATGGTTGAGCTAATGTAATAAAGTTTTATTAATGTTACTGCGGTATGAAGCAGGGCGGGGCAGAGAGCATGGGAGCGGAGCGAGGCGGTGCAGTGAATGCTAATAGCTGTGTTTCCACTGTCGAACCAAAAGTGAGTGTCTGAAATAACTTCAGAATTCAATCCAGGGATTCTCTTCACCGCATGAGGCAGAAATATTTTATATGCAATGCTAAAGACTACTTATGCTAACCATGATGATAATAAATACACATATGATTATGGAAAATACCAGAGACCATTTGAAGAACTAAGAAAAATCATATATGATTTATATGATAGTGTATTTATTTGGTTTCGTCTGTCTCTTCCCTGTGCCTTTGTTGATATCGGACTAATGCATCCACATATGTCATGAATTACATATACTCTGGTTACTCATATAACTCCTGTTTTCTGTCCGTGAGCTCCCTGTTTGTCTGGCTGAAAGGATAACAGTATAGTGAGATGGGAGAGATCGCTCAAACTCCTCAGAAGGCATAATTTCGTGGAAAATTAGGAGAAATGCTCATTCCATCTAAAGAAATGTGAAAATTATATTTTATCAATATTTTTTTATTTCATATGCAAAGATGTCAACCAATCACAGCAGTAGGCGTTTACACTGAAGTCTCAGAGCAGCCAATCACAGCAGTGGGCGTTTACACTGAAGTCTCACAGCAGCCAATCACAGCAGTGGGCATTTACACTGAAGTCTCACAGCAGCCAATCACAGCAGTGGGCGTTTACACTGAAGTCTCACAACAGCCAATCACAGCAGTGGGCGTTTACACTGAAGTCTCACAGCAGCCAATCACAGCAGTGGGCGTTTACACTGAAGTCTCACAGCAGCCAATCACAGCAGTGGGCGTTTACACTGAAGTCTCACAGCAGCTAAACACAGCAGTGGGCGTTTACACTGAAGTGTCACAGCAGACACACCCCTTAAAACAGAGCATTCAAATCAGAAGCTAAAATCAGGGTAGGAAAAATGCCTTTTATTTCTAACTTATGAACATTTTTGATGTAAAAATCACACAAACATACGTGCTCCCCAGGAAACATTATAAAACAATAAAACAGTGCAGTTCATGACCACTTTAAAAGCCTTTGTTTTGTGGTTGTTTTGTGCATTCCTGTGATCACAAATAAATGGAAGCAGTCGCGATTGAATAATATGCGTGTTCTCTTTTTATGTGAGATAATGATAAATACCAGTTTGATTCAGAATGTTCGATGTGCACTCCTGACACAAATTAATAAATTACTGTCATTGTAACACTGTAACCATCTAGACGTTTATGACTTAAAAAACTACCATCCAATATCAAAAATTTCCATCCTATCTAAAATATTAGAAAAAGTTAACATTTAACTACTTTTTTTAACCAAGAATAATATCTTAGATAAATTTCAATCTGGTTTTAGGTGTGGACATAGTACTGAGTCAGCACTCTTGCGGGTTGTGAATGATCTTTTGCTCATAAGTGATCCAGGGAATCACACAGTCCTAATTCTTCTTGACCTCTCTGCAATGTTTGATACCATTGATCATTTGATTCTTTTGAACCGGTTAAAGCAGTTTGTCGGAATTCAAGGAATGGTTCTTACATGGTTTGCATCTAATCTAGAGCAAAGATCTTTTACAGTGAAGTAATTGGTAATTGTTTTTCTTATCCAGCCCCTATCACCAGTGGGGTCCCACAAGGGTCCATTTTGGGTCTTGTCTTGTTTTTATTATATGCTCCCCTTGGGAATGATTTTTTAAAAATATGGTATTTCTTACCATCTATATGCGAATGACACAGATCTATTTGCCTTTAACCCCTAGAGGACTGCACAGTTTTGGGGCCCTTTATAAGTTTTGACATGCTCTGACATTTGTGCTTTTTTCAGTTGCTTATAAACATATTAAAGGGATAGTTTACCCAAAAATGAAAATTAGCCCATGATTTACTCACCATAAAATCTGAGTTATATTAAAAAAAGTCCTGGCTAATCCAAGCTTTATAATGGCAGTGATTGTTGTTCTGTTTTTGGACAGATGCATTTTTATGGACTTCAAAAACAGAACAACAATTACTGCCATTATAAAGCTTGGATTAGCCAGGACTTTTTTTAATATAACTATAGGATTTTATTCGTCTGAAAGAAGAATGTCATATTCACCTAGGATGACTTGAGGGTGAGTAAATCATGGGCTAATTTTCATTTTTGGGTGAACTATCCCTTTAATGGCAAAAGTGTCATTACACTGTATTCAGCACAAACTGGGCTACAATAATATGTTAGCAACATGTACGTACATGCTTGTATTTTTGAGAGAATAACGTTTATGCATGGTTTTTGAAAAAACAAAAAATGTAAGTCACTGAATTAAGGCCACAAAACACACAATAGATATGTGTCCACAAGACTTTTGACTAATGGGTGTTGTTGCCTAGAGTTTTTGCTTCAAACTGATATGAGAATCATTGTGCCTGCTCATTCACATAAAACAATATATTGATTTAAATTTTGTAAGAAACTTTTTATTTACAAAGCCCGTATGCCAAGGGGTGTGAATGATCATGAATAATGTGGTGATTTACACCTGAGAGAACAAAAAAACCACATAATGACCCCCATAATGAATGAGCCTTTGAGTCAGGTATGTGAGAGGATGCTAAGGAACAAGACAAAATAAATATATTTTGTTGTAGTTCATTTAAAATATAGTTAACAATATAAAGTGAGAGCCAAAGGCACATTATAAAGGCCTATTATATTTTAAATCATCAAAAGATTTGACATTACTATTTCGAGTTTCGGTTCATTTATGACATGCGCCATGCAATGCATGATCGTGCCGGCGCCTATTATAGGCTATTGTCTGCTATATTTGCTTCTTATTTATTAAATCCAGGCAATTGGCTGATGAAACATTGATTAAAATTAAGATACAATTTATACAAAACGAAATTCACTTTAAAGAAAGGCTTTCTACAAAACAAAACTTAATGAAGTAGTTAAAATCATGTCTGACCCACTCCATGTCTTCTGACATATTGCGCATCTTATGATGTGTCCCTTCTTACTCATGCTGTTCACTTTTCATAATCAAAGCTACTGTATTTATAGCATCTGAGCAGAAATTTGCGAACAAAAGCTTTATTGAGGTGACACTAGACTATTTTACAGTAAACACTTCATAATCTGTACAAAACAGGCCAAATAAATCTTGTCTAAACAGTCTTATGTCTATGACATTTTATGTTGCAGCAGGATTCATATTTAAACGGTCTTTTGCGGTTTAATATTCACAGACAATAACAGAATAAACTTACCTCACAATCCTCGTTGCTCTTAGAAATAAACAGCTTTCCTTCTGAGGTAAATTATTCCAGGATTATTCCTCACCGCGTCAAAACGATGTAAACTAGCCTACATGAATCTCTCTAAACTTGATGTGTTTATTCAAGTTGATGTGGGTGGGGATACTCCCATTGATCGCGTCAGTATTTGACTTTGAAAAGAATGCGCGCTCTGTGGGCGTGGCCACATGAACACTAATGAAGAAGCTGGTGAATGACTGACATCTCTCTCTTTTCAAACAGATCACATAAACAGAGACTATTTGTTTTTGATTTGATTTACATGATTTAAAGCCTCATGTTTGTGTGACAAGTATTCACTAAGTTACAGTTAATTTTATGAAGAGTATCAGATTGGACTTCATTGACAGAGAGGCTGCAGATCGCGCATGTTTGCTTTCTTTATTTTGCAAAAAAGCACAACATTTTGTTTTTATTGTGAGTGTACACAACTAAAAGTAGAAACATAACAGATTATAATGATGTATAACACTTGCCTGAATGACCAAAATCGACTGAGTATTTTGAGTCTCTTTCGCACTGATAAGAAAAAAAAAAAAACGAGGTGAGGTCGCCGGCGACTTTGCCAACCTCAGAAGGTTAAGACCTAATTGTAATGTTTCCTGTGCAACATTCCGTAGGTGTCTGGATAAAGTGAAAGATTGGATGGCTGATAATCTTGTTCAGTTGAATGAACGTAAAACAGAAATTATGTTTTTTGGTCGTTCAGTTTTTAATAAGGCTGAAAGTGACATCATAGGCCCTTGGGCTTGCTACCTACAGGGCAGAGTCATTTTCAATTCCAACGTGGGAGTCATTTTCAATTCCTCGATAAGTTCGATAAACAAATAAAAACTGTTGTTTGGAATTGTTTCTTTTACCTGAGGGCAATAGTCAAATTAAAATGGTTTCTTTCAACTAGTGACTTAGAAAAAGTCATCCAGGCTTTTATCTTTTCCCGTAATGAATAGTGTAATGTTATTTATTCTGGGACCTGCTAGATTCATGTAGCACATCTCCAGCTAGTGCAAAATGCCTCTGCTAGAATGCTTATGAAGGCTAAAAAGACTGATCGTGTTACCCCACTGTTATCATCATTAGGCTGGCTACCACTGCATTACAGGATCCAATACAAGGTTTTGACAAATGTTTTTAAGGCATTGCATGGAATGGTGGCATAATGTTTGGTTGCACCAGCGGGGTCGTGCGGACCACAGACGTACCCCGGGTGGGGCAGCGAGGCGGCGTGACCGGCCCGGACGTGGGAGCCATCCCGGTGGTGGGGCACGGTCATCAGCCGCGTCTTGACAGAGGAGACCATGGAAGGACGTGCGTTCCACTGGGGTCTGCTCTGAGAGGAGACTGGCGTCAGAGAGGGACGAGAGTGGTCATCGGTCCACACTGCCATCGGTCTCTGGGTGCTCAGGGATGGGTGAGTTAGTTCTTCCACCTAGGGTGCTGCTGACCTGGGGGCCAGCAGCTGAACAGAAGATTCTCCCCCGGCCCTCCACCGGGGGAAGGAGTGGCCCTGCTACCAACTCCTTGGAAGAACTGCCCATCCCTGAGCTGTCCACGTCAGGAGCGCCGCTAGCCTGGCGTTAGGCGGGCTGCGGGGCTGGGAGTGGACAGGGGAGTCTTCCTGCGACCGCCCCTACGGCGCGGCCCGGAAAGGGCGGCGGTAGGGTCAAAGCCGCAGGAGGGCGCCCTCGGCGGCAAGCAGATTGAGTACATGTTTAATGGCCTTAGTCTGCTACTGGGCGGCCGAGAACTGTTGGGCGCAGTTCTTGGCCATGCCGCCGAAGAGGCCAGCCTGGGATATGTGAGCGTTGAGGAACCGGGTTCGCTCAGCCTCTCTCACATCGACCAGGCTGAGCCCCGTCTCTCCTGGACCACAGCTGTGGATATCACCTGACCCAGGGAGCGCACGGTCACCTTCGTCACCCGGAGGGCGAGGTCGGTGGCGGCACGCGGCTCATTAAAAGCCCTGGGACAGCTCTACCCTCATGCATGTCACGAGCATCCTGGCCTGGTAGACCTGAAGGATGGCCATGGCGTGCTGAGAGGCGGCGGCCTGCCCCGCAGCTCTGTAGTCCCTCGCCACCAGAGTAGACAAGAACTACAGGCCTTGGAGGGGTGCTTAGGATCACCGCGCCACATTGAAGCACTCTGTGCAAGAGGGGGGGTGTGGCCCGAGGAATACTCGTCGGGGTTTATGCCACACCGCAGCCCTCAGGTCACCCTGGCCACCAGCCAAACATCCCATCACATGGAGGGGATAACTGGGGTGTGGCAGAGGGGACTCTCCCTCCATACGGGGGTCATTGAGTCTCAACTGTGATTGCAACTGAGCGTCAACGGGGGGACCCCAGTGTACCCTTGGCCGCGGCCCCATCGAGGGCAGAGAAGGCGGAGGAGGCCACCGAACGGTCGCGGGAAGACAACGGGGACTTCCAGGACCGCGTGACCTCCTCATGTATCCCGGGAGAGAAAGTAATTGGGGGCGGGGCCCAACAGCTGTCAGGACGCGTCGCACCCAAAGACCAAACATCCCCCGAGATGACATGGCTGTCAACTCCGGGTCGGACTCGGGCAATGCTGGCACGCCCGAAGGCAGCAGCATAGCCGAATCTTCATCCCCAGAGGACTCCAGCCCACCTTGAGATGCGGCGATCGAATCTCATCGCCAACTGGAGCGCCAAACGAAACACACGGGGCGTCCGCAGACAGTCCCGCTGCTTCAGTCCGATCACTCGCGGGTAGCGATGTGCGAGAGGGGGGTGTGGCCCGAGGAATGATCGTCGGGGTTATTCCACACCGTAACCCTCAGGTCACCCTGGCCACCAGCCAAAGTACCATCTCTCTCGGAGACGGTAGATTGGGGTGTGGCAGAGGGGACTCTCTTTCCTTGTGGAGGTCATTGAGTCTCAACATCGCATCGCAACATCGCGATGGTCATGTTCCCGCAGTGAGAACATGACTCATCCACAAACGCTGCTTGAACGTGCTGAAGCCCAAACACGTCACGCAGCGATTGTGCCCATCAGATGGCAACAGAGATCGACCGCACCCAGAAGTGCACGGGCAAACCGTCTTTAAAAAGACGTGCCACGTGCGAGCTCTTTTGTGAGAGGGAGCTTCACAGCGATGCCGAAACGCCCAGGGAACGAATACCAGCTGGATGCAGATCACTGCACAGATCAGCAGGCAGGAAGTAAACACTCGCTGGAACACGCCGTAACACCAACACCGACTGGAAAGCTGCTCGTCTCGAAGAAGCTTGACGATATACTCAAAAGGCTTAAGGAGTGAAGAGATAGATGCTCTTGGCTCCGAAGCAGAAACATAATGCGATGTTGCCAGCGTACTTCCTTATATACCCACACTGTGGGGCGGAGTTACACTATGCAAATTCCGCATGCCCATGGCATTGGCACTGCCATTGGGCGTTTTCTAGATCTCGAAGATGATAGGCTTCTAGGCGAAACCCCCATTCGTCAGTCACTGACGTTACTTAGAGTGACTGAACGAAAGGGAACAACATGTCTTTCAAGGTTAGATCATCCCGTACGCTAAGTTGTTGTTTTTGTTTGTTTTTATTTCTTTTTTTATTATTGCTTTATTCACTTGTAATGTACTTTGGAGTTACTGTGTAGCCTGAAAAGTGCTCTATAAATAAATAAATACAATACAATGCTCAGCATTTTATTTAACATTGGTGTCAAAAGAGGTGGCAGGGATTTGTGAGTGGGAGATATGGGAAGACTCAACAGTTGGTAGTGATCATTACCCAATATTCAGTAAAATAATGTAGATAGAGATGAGAGGGTAGAGGTAAGAGAGACAAAATGGATATTTAGTAAAGCAAAATGGGTGTAAGGGGTCTGTGTCTGAGTTTGTTTGGAGTTTAGTTTTTGTACTGGTTTCTGTTCATCTGCTGTCATAGCATTTACCCTCATGTGTCACACCTGTGTTTAATCAAAAGAGGTGACTTGACTTGAGTCGCAAATTTAAGGACTCAAGACTTGTTTGACTAAATTAAGATGACTTGACTTTGACTTGAGATCCAATGACTCAAGACTTGACTTGAACTGTATGACTCGAGAATGACTTTGTAACAACTAAAGTAATTAAATTATTTTATATAAATCATTGCAACATCAACTGATGAACAAAATGTAAGATACGGAACCACCAACACCAGTGATAAGAGTCTGCGCAATTGTGTGACGCTGCACAAGCACAGAGAAAAACAGTGCGGTGAGTGCGCTAAATACAGATGGTAGAAGAAAATCTCCCAAGATTGTTTCTTTTGGATATAAACACTTAGAAATTGACCATATTTATAAAAGGAGATAGTTATTTTTTATATTTATAACACACGATATTAAGCAATATTTCTAGAATATTAGAGCAATTGCAAATGTGATATTGATTTTATACAACTGTTCAGTAAACAAAAAGTTAATAATAGGTGACATTATTATTAATATGGTATACATATATAATTGAGAAAGTTCATCATTTCCAAGGGAAAAATAAATAAGGTCGAGGCCAATATAAACACTACATGTTTCTGTTTGGTATTGTAACTTCACTTGACTTGACTTGCTTGAGGTGAGCCACTGACTTGACTTGACTTGCTTGGTTCGTGTGCACTGCGACTTCAGACTTGCTTGAGACTTGATGGTAGGGACTTGAGACTTATTTGTGACTTAAACATGTGTGACTTGTTTCACCTCTTTTAATCAATTACCTTGTTTGCTCCCTTTGTTAACATCAGTATATATAGCCCTGAGTTTGTAGTGTTAGTTGTCCAATCTCATCATTGTTTTATGGTTGTCCTTTTGCTTCGTTTGATATTCTAAGCCTCAGAGTATTTGTTATTTTACTGCTGTGGTTAGAGCCTGCCTTCTATCATCCTTGCTGCAACTATAGCATGATAGAAGATCGGACCGTTTACACATGGATCTAGCGGCAATACAGATCTTCCTCCCGCAGGGGGATCGCTCCCTCGAGAAGCACACACATGACTTCTTGGATCTCTACCATCTAGTCCATTATGATGACGACAATCTGTGTGTTTTTCTGTGCCTGTGACGGTCCTCGAGGGATGCTAATGGAGTTTGTGCTTCTACATAATGGATCCCCCGTTACCATCTGCAGAGAGAGGAGTCCATCGCACCAGTGACCAGTCCACACAGCACCCACTGCAACTACAGTTGTGGTCAGAATTATTGGCATCCCTGGTAAATATGATCAAAGATAAAAATATCTTTGATCATCATATAAAAATAAATCTGCATTGTTTATCCTTTTGATCTTTTATTAAAAAAAAAAAAAAAAAATTCACAAAAATCAAACCTTTCTTTGAAGTAAAAGAATTGAAAAACTCCAAAACACGTTGGCCATAATTATTGGCACCCTTTTATTAAATACTTTTTGCTACCTCCTTTTGCCAAGATAACAGCTCTGAATCCTCTTCTATAATGCCTGATGAGTTTGGAGAACACCTGACAAGATATCAGAGACCATTTCTCCATACAGAATCTCTCCAGATCCTTCAGATTCCCAGCTCCATGTTGGTGCTTCTTCTCTTCAGTTCACCCCACTAATTTTCTATAGGGTTCATGTCAGGGAACTAGGATGGTCATGGTAGAAGCTTCATTTTGTGCTCAGTGACACATTTGTGTGTTGATTTTGATGTTTGTTTTGGATCGTTACGGCCCATCATAAGATTTCTAGGCTGGGTTTTGATTTTTTATCTGTTGGTATTTGCTAGAATCCCTGATACCATGTATCTGAACAATATGCCCAGGACCTCCAGCAAAAAATAGGCCCACAACATTTAAGATCCAGCAGTATTTTTAACCGTGGACATGGGGTACTTTTTATCTGTTTGCACCAAACCCATCTGGTGGGTTTGCTGCCAAAAAGCTCTTTTTATAGTTTCATCTGACCATAGAACCAGGTCCCTTTTGAATTTCTAGTCGTGTCTGACAACTGAATATGCTGGAGTTTGTTTCTAGATGAGCAAGAAGGATTTTTCTTGAATCCCTCCCAAACAACATGTGGTGATGTAGGGATTGGTTGATTTTTTTTTTTAGGCTTTCTGACCCCAAGACTCAATAATCTCTGCAATTCTCCATCTGTGATCCTTGGAGAGTCTTTGTTCACTCAAACTTTCCTCCTCGCCATGCATTAAGACAACATAGACATATGTCCTCTTTCAGGCAGATTTGTAACATCTTTAGTTGATTGGAACTTCTTAATTATTGCCCTGATGGCGGAAATGGGAATTTTCAATGCCTTAGCTATTTTCCTACAGCCACTTTCTATTTTGTGAAGCTCAACAATCTTTTGCTGCACATCAGAACTATATTCTTTGGTTTCACTCATTGTGATGAATGATTAAGGGAATTTGACCTTTGTGTTTCCTCATATTTATACTCCTGTGAAACAAGACGTCATAGCTAGACAATTTCATGTTCCTAGTCACCTTGGTGTGCTAAAAAATGTAAATATTGAGATATTTTACTCATAAAAAATTCTAGGGGTGCCAATAATTGTGGCCAATGTGTTTTGGAGAAAAACATTTATTTCATAATGTGATTTTCCCCCGAATTATCTACCTTTTCCATGAAGGCCAAGGAGGCTGTTCCTGAATTACAGTTGGGAGAACAAGTATTTGATACACTGCTGATTTTGCAGGTTTGCCCACTTACAAAGCATGTAGAAGTCTGTCATTTTCATCATAGGTACTCTTCAACTGTGAGTGACAGAATCTAAAACAAAAATCCAGAAAATCACATTGTATGATTTTTAAATAATTAATTAGCATTTTATTGCATGACATAAGTATTTGATACATCAGAAAAGCAGAACTTAATATTTGGTACAGAAACTTTTGTTTGCAATTACAGAGATCATACGTTTCCTGTAGTTCTTGACCAGGTTTGCACACACTGCAGCAGGGATTTTGGCCCACTCCTCCATACAGACCTTCTCCAGATCCTTCAGGTTTCGGGGCTGTCGCTGGGCAATACGGACTTTCAGCTCCCTCCAAAGATTTTCTATTGGGTTCAGGTCTGGAGACTGGCTAGGCCACTCCAGGACCTTGAGATGCTTCTTACGGAGCCACTCCTTGCCCTGGCTGTGTGTTTCGGGTTGTTGTCACGCTGGAAGACCCAGCCACGACCCATCTTCAATGCTCTTACTGAGGGAAGGAGGTTGTTGGCCAAGATCTCGCGATACATGGCCCCATCCATCCTCCCCTCAATACGGTGCAGTCGTCCTGTCCCCTTTGCAGAAAAGCATCCCCAAAGAATGATGTTTCCACCTCCATGCTTCACGGTTGGGATGGTGTTCTTGGGGTTGTACTCATCCTTCTTCCTCCAAACACGGCGAGTGAAGTTTAGACCAAAAAGCTCTATTTTTGTCTCATCAGACCACATGACCTTCTTCCATTCCTCCTCTGGATCATCCAGATGGTCATTGGCAAACTTCAGACGGGCCTGGACATGCGCTGGCTTGAGCAGGGGGACCTTGCGTGCGCTGCAGGATTTTAATCCATGACGGTGTAGTGTGTTACTAATGGTTTTAGACTGTGGTCCCAGCTCGCTTCAGGCCATTGACCAGGTCCTGCCGTGTAGTTCTGGGCTGATCCCTCACCTTCCTCATGATCATTGATGCCCCACGAGGTGAGATCTTGCATGGTGCCCCAGACCGAGGGAGATTGACCGTCATCTTGAACTTCTTCCATTTTCTAATAATTGCGCCAACAGTTGTTGCCTTCTCACCAAGCTGCTTGCCTATTGTCCTGTAGCCCATCCCAGCCTTGTGCAGGTCTACAATTTTAACCCTGATGTCCTTACACAGCTCTCTGGTCTTGGCCATTGTGGAGAGGTTGGAGTCTGTTTGATTGAGTGTGTGGACAGGTGTCTTTTATACAGGTAACGAGTACAAACAGGTGGAGTTAATACAGGTAATGAGTGGAGAACAGGAGGGCTTCTTAAAGAAAAACTAACCTAACAGGTCTGTGAGAGCCGGAATTCTTACTGGTTGGTAGGTGATCAAATACTTATGTCATGCAATAAAATGCAAATTAATTATTTAAAAATCATACAATGTGATTCTGGATTTTTGTTTTAGATTCCGTCTCTCACAGTTGAAGTGTACCTATGATAAAAATTATAGACTTCTACATGCTTTGTAAGTAGGAAAACCTGCAAAATCGGCAAAACCGGCAGTGTATCAAATACTTGTTCTCCCCACTGTATCTGCATGTTTTGTAACCGTTTTGTAATCCTCTGCCCACATTGTACAGTTCTTTGGCCCTGTCTTTTGGCCCCTTCCTATCAGCCCTTTTGTCTCCTCCTATGCCTCCTGCACTGAGCATCATGGATCTGCCGTCTAGTTCACCAGTTCAGCCCTGGATTATCGACCCTCTAGCTCCATCTAGTACCTGCAGGATCGTCACACTACCTCGGCCTGTCGACCTGTCGGCTCCGCTTTGAATTCTCATTCCCTCTGCTCTACCTGGGACTGTCGTCCCTATGACTCCACCGGGCTTCCTCGTCCCTCCAACTCTGCCTTGGTCAGTCATTACTCTGACTTCACCATAGATTTACGGGCTTCGTCATTGACTCGTCTCTCCAACCCTTTGGCTCCGTTGGGCTTCTCTTTCACCTCAGTCCTCGGGCGCACCAGCTCTTTCTCAATCCTACGATACTCTGGCTTCAACTCTGCCACCCTTTCGAGTGAACTCTACGTGAGCACGCACAGTAAGCTCTCAAAGGGGCTGACTGTGTGCACTGCAATTATGCCAGAGTGCTCAGGCCTCCGAGTGCAGACCCCCCAGGGGGAAGTGGTTCACACCAACCTTAAGTCTCTGCGGTGTCCTCAGGAATCAGTCTGCTAATCCAGCCACTCTTTGTGTTTAGGAGTGCAGTGGCTTCCAACAAGTCCATTGCTCAGTGTCTGTCCGAACCCGTTGCAGAACCCGTTGAGGCTCGTCCCTTCCAAGGAAGATTATAGAGCAGTATGTTAGGTTGTTCCCTGCCAGTCATCTGCTTCAAGGCATCGGACTCACTATTCAGAATACACCAGAGGTCAGTTTCAAGAGACTGATTCCCTTGGTAAATTTTTTGGCAGCATGGAAGCTTCTGCCAAACATGTCTCGTTGGATCCTGCAGATTATAGAGAAAGGGTACAGAATTCAGTTCTCCCTGAGGGCAGTCTACATTCCTTGATACCTGAATCAGGGAGCAGACATCCTGTCAAGAAAGAATTTGGTAAGAATTCGGCCAGGTGGATGTGGTCTTGTTCGCATTTGAGGAGATGACGCACTGTCCGCTCTGGTTTTCCCTCATGCTTCTAGCTCCAATGGGGCTGGATGCCATGGTTCAGATGTGGCCGAGGCTGCATCTGTACGCATTTCCCCCGATGGCTCCGCTCCCAGGAGTTATAGACAGAATACGCCAGGACTGGGTTTGTCTACTGTTAGTAGCTCTGTTCTGGCTGGCCAGAGTGTGGTTCACGGACCTTTTATCTCTCCTGGACAGCTCTTCTTACGATATTCCTGTCAGGTGGGACCTCCTGTCGCAGGCAAGGGGCACAATCTATCATCCCCGGCTGGAGATGTGGAAGCTGTGAGTTTGGCCCCTGAGAGGGACCAACTCCTGAACAACGCAGGTTGTTGAGACCATCCTAAACTACGAGGAAACTGTACTCCTTAAAGTGGAGAGTCTTCACCTTACAGTGCAGAGAACACCAGTTGGATCCAGTTAACTGCCCAGTTGGTTCAATGCTGGAGTTTCTTCAGGATTGTTTTTCTATCCCCCTCCATGCTTAAGGTTTACATGGCAGCCATAGCTGCTTACCACGCACCTCTAGATGATGGCTCTTTGGGGAGACACCACCTAGTATTTTGTTTCCTTTGTGGTACTCTGAGGTTAAGGCCTGCCACACATGCTAATCTTGGCCTGGGGTTTGAATACAATACAGTTGCAAATACATTGCTAAAGAAATGGGAAGTAATACAAAATCAAGCGCTGAGAATATGTTTTGGGGCTATTAAGTCCTCTCCAGCTATTGCAATCCAACTACCTACCACTGCATTTAAGATATAAACAGCTGATGATGAATTAATTGGCAAGCCTAAAAAGACACAAAATAAAAACACACAACTGTGAGGGCCCTTAGCCCATGTTGGGAAAGTAAGAAAGCAAAGGGAGAGTACTTTGTTTGGTCGACAAATAAAATGGCAAAAGTAATGGGATTACAAGAGAAAAGGTATAGTCCCACAGTTCCTTATCCGGTGGCGCTGCTCAGGTTATTTCCTCTACTATTTCTAAATTTGCACATACAAGAAGAAATAAAGGTAAAGGGAATTGGGCAGATATAGTTGATTAAGAACGATGCATAATTATTTTATTACTATATTCACAGATGGATCAAAGGAAAAAATGGAAATACTTGCTTTGCTTTCATTATTTCATATTTGATTTCAGATTTATTCAAACTACATCATTTAGAAACAGGAGTCAAGTTTATATGGTTTCTAGCTCATTAGGGCATAGAGGGGAGTGAGATGGCAGATTCTCTGGCTAAACAAGTTTTGAAGCAGGACAGAATTACGGAGGTATCATTTAGTAAAGCAGAAATTAAAGCAATAATATAGATTAGTATCATGAATGTCTAGCAAAAGCAATGGAATGAAGGATGTGACTAAAGGTCAACTATATAAAATAAAACAAAAAGTAGGAAACATGGAATCAACAAGAAGAAACTCCAGAGAACAAGTAATAATATCAAGGATGAGATCAGGACACACTAGGTTAAATAAAACAATGCATTTATTGAGAAAGCATAACTCAGGTATGTGTGATTGTGGAGTAGAAAAAGAGTCAGTGAAGCATGTAATTTGTCACTGCATTAATTATAAAACACAAAGAATAAGGTTAAATGAAGGATTAAAGAAATATGGGATGAGTGTTCTAAACTTTAAGGATTTGTTCAATATTGAAGAAGGGAAGAATAAAGCCTTAGTTGACTTTTTGAAAGAAATTGGATAAATAAAGAGATTTTTTTAATGAAATGAAAATACAAATCCCTGGCCCACACTCCAGCACAATGGGTGGCAGAAATGCACCTTAAAATGTTAGTTGCACCTTAAAAAGAAGGCGATGCCATCAACAGTCGATGCAATGACACGGGCTACATCAGAAATCGCATACTTCCCTACTACAGTGGGGAGAACAAGTATTTGATAACCTGCAAAATCGGCAGTGTTTCTTACTTACAAAGCATGTAGAGGTCTGTAATTTTTATCATAGGTACACTTCAACTGTGAAAAATCCAGAAAATCACATTGTACGATTTTTAAATAATTAATTTGCATTTTATTGCATGACATAAGTATCTGATCACCTACCAACCAGTAAGAATTCCAGCTCTCACAGACCTGTTAGTTTTTCTTTAAGAAGCCCTCCTGCTCTCCACTCATTACCTGTATTAACTGCACCTGTTTGAACTCGTTACCTGTATAAAAGACACCTGTCCACACACTCAATCAAACAGACGCCAATCTCTCCACAATGGCCAAGACCAGAGAGCTATGTAAGGACATCAGGGATAAAATTGTAGACCTGCACAAGGCTGGGATGGGCTACAAGACAATAGGCAAGCAGCTTGGTGAGAAGGCAAAAACTGTTGGTGCAATTATTAGAAAATGGAAGAAGTTCAAGATCACGGTCAATCTCCCTCGGTCTGGGGCACCATGCAAGATCTCACCTCGTGGGGCATCAATGATCATGAGAAAGGTGAGGGATCAGCCCAGAACTACACGGCAGGACCTGGTCAATGACCTGAAGAGAGCTGGGACCACAGTCTCAAAGAAAACCATTAGTAACACACTACGCCGTCATGGATTAAAATCCTGCAGCGCACGCAAGGTCCCCCTGCTCAAGCCAGCGCATGTCCAGGCCCGTCTGAAGTTTGCCAATGACCATCTGGATGATCCAGAGGAGGAATAGGAGAAGGTCATGTGGTCTGATGAGACAAAAATAGAGCTTTTTGGTCTAAATTCCACACGCCGTGTTTGGAGGAAGATGAAGGATGAGTACAACCCCAAGAACACCATCCCAACCGTGAAGCATGGAGGTGGAAACATCATTCTTTGGGGATGCTTTTCTGCAAAGGGGACAGGACGACTGCACCGTATTGAGGGGAGGATGGATGGGGCCATGTATCGCGAGATCTTGGCCAACAACCTCCTTCCCTCAGTAAGAGCATTGAAGATGGGTCGTGGCTGGGTCTTCCAGCATGACAACGACCCGAAACACACAGCCAGGTCAACTAAGGAGTGGCTCCGTAAGAAGCATCTCAAGGTCCTGGAGTGGCCTAGCCAGTCTCCAGACCTGAACCCAATAGAAAATCTTTGGAGGGAGCTGAAAGTCCGAATTGCCCAGCGACAGCCCCAAAACCTGAAGGATCTGGAGAAGGTCTGTATGGAAGAGTGGGCCAAAATCCCTGCTGCAGTGTGTGCAAACCTGGTCAAGAACTACAGGAAACGTATGATCTCTGTAATTGCAAACAAAGGTTTCTGTACCAAATATTAAGTTCTGCTTTTCTGATGTATCAAATACTTATGTCATGCAATAAAATGCAAATTAATTACTTAAAAATCATACAATGTGATTTTCTGGATTTTTGTTTTAGATTCCGTCACTCACAGTTGAAGAGTACCTATGATAAAAAATTACAGACTTCTACATGCTTTGTAAGTGGGCAAACCAGCAAAATCGGCAGTGTATCAAATACTTGTTCTCCCCACTGTATATAGAACTTACTTTTTTAGTGGTAGTGAAGTAATTACTTATTCTAAATAAGTACCTACTCACGTGCAGCCACCTTTCACTGGTTAAAATTGCGGATGTCATTGGATTTAAACATTGTTGGAAACATTTGTGATAATTTTAGTACACAATTCAACAAAATATATAATATTGTTCTAGTGGTTTTTGGATATTTTAATGCAAATGTTTTGCATATTGTGCCTTTAAGAAGAATGCTATGCAAACATACCGGTTTTACATCATTTGAAACTGCTACGGCAGCGGGGAAGATGCATGGGCATTAATTTGTGTCTGCTGCGGAGCTCGCTTTAGCGCAGGCTCGGCAAAAGTGTGCATCAAGGTCACACATCGACCGTAAATGAGGCGCTCGCGATCACACTTCAGATATCAAAAAAAGAAATGGGACACCCTATGGTCTCGTGGACTGCATGCAGCAGCCATTGTAAGTCCACAAGACCGTAAGTGGATATGAAGTGTGCCATTTGGGACAGGGCAAGACTTGTGAATTCAGTTAATTGTTAACTGGAGACTCGCTCTAGCTTGCCAACTATGGCCGCAAAGTTCCACTGAATTGTATTGGCATTTGAATCAGTGAGTTGTTGACTTGAGAACAGATACAATTGGATCAGTCCAATTTACTAATTAATTGTTCAGTATGATTTGTGAACTGATTTAACAGGTTGATTGTAAAGAATTAGCTCGTTCATGAATCAGAAATAACAAGGAACATCATGTTTTTATGAAATGTAGTGAGACTCACATATTCCCTTCAAAGTCTTTACTATCCACTGTGAAAGCTTTGGGGAGCTGAAAAGTGTGGGGCCAGCTGGAACTCACTTTTAGAGTTATATTTTATTTAAAAAAATGTTTAGAATGACTTTAGATCATGGCAGTATTGATTAGACTATATAAACCCTTCAAAGTGCCTTCCAAAGGGATCATTCAGGTTGTTTGGTATGCAGGGAGTGTGTGCGTGTGTGAGAGAGAGAGAGAGAGAGAGAGAGAGAGACTGGTGCAAAGTCATAGAAGACTACAGTCATATACATTATTAATCAAATCAAAATCTTTTTAATGATTAGACAAATTTTGTAATCATTGGGTAATCGTTGTGTAACCACACTCATTGTGTAACCACACTTGTTGTGTAACCAAAGTTTTTTTTCAACAATCCTACTTCTGGTTTACCATATTAACATTCATGAATGCAACTGTTGACCTGCTCTCAGGTGATATTATGCTTTATTTTACAGATTTTAGAGAACCAAATGAGGCAGTAGTCTGATGTAAACAAGATATTTAAAACTTGAACCTTTAGGCCACTTGCAGTCATAATGACATCAGACTCCTGAAGCAAAGTGCATATTTTTTTTAAGGGTTGTAGTCCTTTTGTCCTTTTATCCCACTTTTACTTCTTCCATTTTTTATCATTGATTGCTCTAAATGATGTTAAAACAAATAATACATTTAAAGTGACTCAACTACTGGAAAGGTGTTATTTTTATTTTATTTTAAGTGTTTTTTTTGTTTTTTTTTTACCAAATTGTGTTCATTCAACAACAGGGATGTAGAATTTATTTCAACATGGTTTCAACATTAAGCAAGGGTGCAAAAGTGATACTGAACCAACACCACTTTGTAACTTTAATTCAATGCAGTTTGTGTTGATGCTTCAGTGGTTGCTTGCTATCTGGGTATGCTCTATTTATGTATGAGAGGAATAATTCATAAATAAAAAGTGCACTTACCTTAAAGTGTACAGTATACGCCCATCGTTCCATATCCGAAGCATCCGATTGGGTGTGGTGATCCAATGGGCATCTGCCTTCTTGGAGTTGCGGAAAAATGTGTCAGGAATCCAGATTTTTCCTACCATGTTGCTGTTGAGACGTAGAACCTTCATGGTGCTGTTGAACTTCAACCGCCTGTCATACCACGTCTGGGCGAAGAAGATGTCAATTGTGTATTCCTAAAGAATCGTAAAGGGCAGACCTTTCAGACCTTTATGTAACTGACAAAGGCAAAACCAATTCTTGAGTGTATACCCCTTTGTCACAATAGAATATAAGCATTCCACTTTATTTGGCTTTTTGGCATTTTAGATAGTGACAGAGAAGGAAATGGGATCAGGAAATGACAAGCCAGAATCAAACGTGTATTGGAGCATATTGGCCATTTTTAGCAAGTTTGGCACAAATTAAATCAAAACATAAACACTCATTTAATCCATGTTAAATCTTAATTCTCACTTGTGCAAATTCAAACGAACACTGGAGGCATGGTTAAACAGATGTCAGCAACAACTGTAGGATAACTGTTGTCATAGGTTTTGTCCTGTTTCATAAATAGATGTTTAGAGACTGCCACAGCCCAACCTTTTTTTTTTTTTTTTTTTTACAAGTCAAAGATGCATACCATACAGAGATAGATGTAGCCAGCAACACTTGTGTTTATTTGGAGGTTTGAATCTTCAATGAATTTAATAGCAACAGGCCAAACAGCGTTATTGTCCAAGTTGCAGGAAACAGGGGCATCAATTTTGAAAACAGGAACTATTGATTACTCACAAATTTGTTGATGTAGTTTATACGTTTTTGGGGCAGACCTGACTAGCTAAAAAGAGATAGTCTTAATCCCTCCTGGGGTGGTGCCACTCTTCTCTCTAGAAACATGGCACACAGTCTTAGGTACTTGACTAACTGGGGCCCAGGTCAGGAAGCAGACAGACTTGCTAAACCAACCATCTGCTAGCTGCCTCGCATCACAGAAGTCATATAAATCCCAGCACATAGAGACTCTTTCACCTAGATATCTGAGATATATAGAGACTGTCTGTTACCCGAACTAATAAATATAAAAAATAAATAAATAAACTCCTAAACCCATGTAAGGGTAATAATTTAATTGATGTTCAGTAAATAAAAAAACATTTAATACAGCTGGAAGAAAACAAAAGTAGAGGTATTTTGCATCACATGGAAGGATAGTATTTCTAATTACAGAAAGCCCTTAAAACTGCTAGATCTGCTTACTTTTCGACTAGGGGTGTAACAACACATCGATATGGATTGATACATCGATCAAATTACTAGGTCAAGGTCATGATCAGTTTATTTATATAGCACATTTAAAAACAGCTAGTGTATGCCAAAGGGCTGTACATGTACAAATAAAGTAAATAAGGAGTAAGAGAATAAAAAGAAAAGAACAAATACAAAATACAGTTCATCCAAAAGCGAAATGGGATATGTTAACACTGATTACTCGAGAAGAGGTGGCTGAAGTTCTGAGGGGCATGAAAACCTCAGCTGCTGGACCTGATAAGACAATGGCTAACAAGCTTTTAATGTGGCATCAGGGTTCCATCACCAGCCTCTTCAATATCATCTTGGCCGTGGAAGCTATGCCAACGACTTTATCTGCGGCCAGAGTGACTTTCATCCCAAAAGTTGAAGTTGATCTCAATCTCGTCAATTATGGCTCGAGCTCTTCATAAGATTCTAAGGAGGATGTTAAAGAACTTCCAATTCTCGGATCTGCAATTCGCATTCCTGAAAAGAGATGGTTGCCTTGATGCAAGTATGCTATTACATTCCATCTTGAAGGAAACACAAGGATACCTCGCAAAAGGCTCTTGTATTCCTGGATATATCTAAGGCTTTTGAAACGATCTTTCATGAAGCTATTACTGAAAGCGGCGAAAAGAGCTGGAAATCCTCCACCTCTGTTAAATTATCTGAAACATCTCTATGCCAATTCCATCAAGCACTTTGGTGCGATGACAACCAAGTTTGGTTGGGGTGTTAAACAAGGCGATCCACTATCTCCTTTGTTATTTACAGTGCATCCGGAATACTATCCTGGCAATGAACAGCGCTGTATTACGGGCTCGCCCAGAAATAGGGATTACATTCAAAGGTGGGCATATTGATGCCATGGCATATGCCGACGATTTAATCTTGCTGGCCGAGAATAGTGTGGAACTCCAGTTGAAGCTTGATGGACTGTGTGCTGCCCTGAGTGAGATGGGCATGGTGCTCAAGCACAAAAAATCTAGGGAATAACGATATTGCGTGATGGAAGGAAGAAATGTTTAGTGCTAACTCCAAAAATTTACATCGTTAAAGGAGGATCAATACCACCATTATGAGTCCTTGATACCCAACGATATATGGGATTGACATTTAATTGGAAGAGAAAGGTCACTCCCAAACACACAGGGGAGCTGGAAACTATGCTAAATGAACTTAAAGCAGCACCACTTAAAGCCTATCAGAGACTGGACCTTTTAAGATCATTTCTAGTACCCAAGTTGCTTCATGTTTGACCTTGGTAGGAGCCCATCAGAATACATTAAGATCGATGGATGGAATGATCAGGTCATCAGTCAGGTCGTGGTTAAGGCTGCCTAAGGATACGCCTCTTGCTTACCTCCATGCTCCGATCAACTCTGGGGGAATTAACATTCCGTATTTATCATCGTCTATTCCTCTGCTACAAAGACCCAGAATTCAGAAGCTACTGAACAGTAGTAATTCTTGGGATAAAGTGATACGGGAACTTTCGTCTTTCACTACAATCTTCAAAGCGGCGAATAGACTCAACAAGATCGAGGAGGAGGTGATAATGACAACTTCTGAAGCTAAGCAAGCATTGGCAAAGCTCTTGGCACAATCGATCGATGGGAGAGATCTAACCCTGCTCTATATTGATGGAGACAGCAATCTATGGCTTAAACAACCGAATCGCGTCTTCCCAAGACTCCATCTACGAGGTATTCAATCGCGAGCTGAAACACTCACTACAAAATCAAGAAGATCTCATGGGAGGAAGCTGTCCTCTAAGGATGTGAGATGTAGAGGCACATGTCAAACTATGGAAACGCTGAATCATGTCTTTCAAAAGTGCGAAGTGACTCACAATGTCAGATGTGCTAGACATAACAGAGTCGTGAAAAAGCTAGAGGGAATCTTCAGGAAGAACTCCTCAAAAACCTGTATTGAGCCAATAATTCCAATGTTGAAAACCTTTATCAAGCCAGATCTGTTGGTGGAGAGAGGAAAGAACATATTCGTTATGGACGTTGCAATTGTCGCAGGGCATAGGACAGAAGAATCCTGGACCCAGAAAATCAGGAAATACAGTTGCTCAGAGAATGAAGACCTGGTATGGGAGCGCAACAACTAAACTATAAAACACCTCCCGATAATTGTCACCTACAAAGGCCTAATGTATGGGCCACCGGGAAGGGGTTTCAGAAATGCTGGATTAACCAAAAGAGACATTTTTGATTTATATCTTTTAACTATTGCAGGATCGCTGAAGTGCTATGACTTCTATATGCGAGGCACTTGATAATGAAATGGTCGTTCTAGCGAAGATGACTCGGCCAGACCCCCCCAAACTCCCGCCGCAAGCGTCTGAAAAGACACCTTTACTAGGATGGTAGTCCAAAGCAAGGTTAAATCGTTCGTCCTTGAGTAGTGCAGACTCGGTACTATGATGGGCTCTAAAACCAGACTGAAATGTATCTAAAAGGATAACTGATTAAAAACAATTTTCTCAAAATTTTTTGACAAGAATGGCAACTTAGAAATTGGGCGGAAATTATTAAGATTGGTCATATCTAAATTTGGCTTCTTAAAGGGTTAGTTCACCCAAAAATGAAAATTCTGTCATTAATTACTTACCCTCATGTCGTTCGACACCCGTAAGACCTTTGTTCATCTTCGGAACACAAATTAAGATATTTTTGTTGAAATCTGATGGCTCAGAAAGGCCTCCATTGGCAGCAATGACATTTCTTCTCTCAAGACCCATAAAAGGTACTAAAGACGTCGTTAAAAAGTCCATCTCACTACAGTGGTTCTACAATAATTTTATGAAGTGAAGAGAATAGCTTTTGTGTGCAAAAAAAAAAAAAAAAAATCAAAGTAACGACTTTATTCAACAAGTTCTTGTCTTCCGTCTGGGCCTCTGACGTGAACTCACGAAGCACCACGATGCATGCGCGAGAATATGACGCCTATCTAAAAAGAATATGACCATCTCAAATAACCCAGAGTTGATAATGTCGGGCATTGCATTTGAGCTGAAACTGGAAATTGAATGAACAACAGTCGGTATAACGGCAGCGGTTTGCTAGCTGGTTAATAAACTCAATCAAACGCGTCCTATATGAGATTAATCACTTATAGACAACATAAAAGCAATCTTACAACTTGCATCTGCAGAAAAGGATGCGAATGCACACGTGAACTTGACCGCGCTAGTCTGATGTAACGTTGTGGATTTCCTTTAACAGCGCGCTGATACACGGGAAACTAAAGCAGAGAGAATTTACATTCGATCACAATTGTGTTCTCATTATAATGCTATGTATATGACAGATTGGCGCTGCACATCTTGCACCTAACTGTATTTCATGATCAAAGTGATTCCAGGCATCACTGCAGTTCATTCCTTTAAATCCAGTTTCACTTTATTTCACTGGTCTGGAAGGCGTGCTGTCTAACTAACCAATCAGATCTCAGGTACCACCCAAGATGCCGTAATAACCAATAAAAAAAAAAAAATAGACAAATATATTTTTTAAAGTCAGGCCGATCGTTGTTTTCATGATCGATCGTCGCTGTCACGTTCGAATACACGAGTACTCTTGCCCATCCCTATTTCAGATAGAGAAGAGAAGGCCTCGGAGAAACGACTGGCTGTATCACAGGTAACAACACGAGAAACAGACCCTGAGGAATATGATTTTTGAACTGGACCAGACATTGTGATATTAAAAAGAATAGGCTTATGGTCAGATACACAAAAATCAGAAACGACTAACGATACAATGTATCTGTAATGATATAGAGAATACAGAGAAGCATATAGACTCAAATGCGCGAGTTTATTCTTTAGAATAAATGCGCGTGCAGGGGTCTGTATAAATAACAGAAAATACAATGTGAAAAACAGAAGAACTGAAACATGACTTTCGTAAGTAGTGACGTGACATTTGAACCGAGGCGCTGGAGCTTGTGTCGAGAATAAATGGGCATGCCAGATGAAGCCCCGATTCGAGGCTTGTGTTGTTAACGGAGAAATCACGTGACCAGTGACAAACGAGGCCTCGGATTGTGTGGAATACGTCATTGGTCTGAGTGTCGCTTCGGGTTCGAAACTCACGCCACCTTGTGGTTGTTGTGGCGTTTCAGAAAAGTGTCAGGAGTAGTAGAAGTGTGAGTGTCAGAGAGTCAGAGAGTTGTGTCATTGTCGTTATTGTGGTTCATATGTGTTAGGACTTGTTACGTCCCCAGGGACGTTTAGAGTATTTTTGGGGTTTTCCTGTTGTTTTCTGTGAGGTTCCTTTCTGTCTCTTGCACTTTTGCTTTAACAGGTGGCGTGCTGATTGGCTGTCTGACCTGTCAATCATTCCTGATGATTTGATTGGCTGTGCTGCTGTGAGGGCGTGCTCTTCCAATCAATTCCGATGCTCGACACCTGTGGAAAGCGCTATTTAGGGACGTGCTGCTGCAAAGCGAGAGACTGCCTTTTTGTTCTGAACTTGACTTATGTGTTTTTTCGTTCTCTTCGTTTTGATTTAGTTTGTGTTGCTACCTTTTGTATTGTCATGTTTATCATGCCTTTCTGGGTCTACCCTTAAAACTTCTCATTTGGGAGTTGTGAACTCCTTGAATAGAGATTAAAGCTAAATTCATCTGGACGGAGGAAAAAGGGGTTAGGTAAGATATGTCACGTGACGTACATGGTGCACACTTAATGTTGTTTGTCTAGATGCACTAGGTTAGGGGTTTGTGCCACACTTTGTACTTTTGTTTTGATAGTCAGTGTAGGGAAGTTTACAACGTCATGGACGTTGAAGACTTTTCCTTTAATATTTTCTTTTTAGTCCAGGGATTAGTTTGAAATGATTTAGTAAGACTCTTTTGATTATATTACTTTTGTTTGGCAAGATCCAGTTTTCCCTTTGTTCTCCCCAGATCCTATTTTGACCTGTGTGTTAGTCTCTTTCATATTTTATTAATTGTGGGTTTATTCATTTGTGGTTTATTTGCTTCATTACTTTAGATTTATTAAACTTATTGTTCATTTGACGTTATTCGTGTTGGTCTCGTTATTCTCAATTCACAAATAGTGATCATTATCGACAGAAATCGGAACTGGTGTTAAAATGTTCCCCTTCTCAATCCCTAGGTTAACAGCCACAGAAGGGTCGTAACAGGGCTATATATTATTACATTACTATTATACTACATTATTACTATTAGGTTAGTTTTTTTTTTTTTCCCTCTATTTGGTATTTATCGGAAGTAAATCTCTGGCATTTTCATGTTCAACCGCATCCTCTGTTCCTAGTGAAAGGATCTTTTCCAAGGCTGAAGAGGAATTGTCTAAACCCTGTGAACACTTAAAGAAAATCTGTTCCTCGATGATAATCCTTTCTTTACCCACCACAAACTTTTGTGCTGCAGTATGCTCCACTATATCCTCAGACCCATAGGGTCAGACTACACTGCACTAAAACTGCACAATAAACTGTGCACACTGCACAAAACAGTAACAATTCTTAACTTTTCCCACCCCAGACTGTTCTGTTGCAGTTAGCTTTATTACATTCCCTCCACCATAAGCACTGCACTCAACACAGCATCACTTTTGTTGTTCATACTGTCACTATTCAAACAATTTATAATTAATTAACAGTGTGTCTGACAGTTGTCTTTGTGCAAGTAAAGTCAGACGGAGAAAGATATTTTATACCCAGGCAATGGACAAATGTCTGCTCAGGTCATTGGCTCAGGATTAATGGATTTGTCTGCTATTTCTTTGCACAGTAGCTAGGTGTCACTAGTGAGCAATGATTAATGAAGCTTCGGGTAATGAACCTTTTGGTCTCAGTGGGCTGCGAGGTCTCAGTGGTTCAGGAAGCCTCATTTTGCCACCACTACCGATAAGCTCAGAACGAGAACATAACTTAAATTGCAAAGAGCAGGAAAATTCAGCAAAAGTCTCTGGTTAGTCCTTGGACAGAATTCAGCAAACAGGTTATCCACAGAAGCAGGAAACAAATGTCCAGAAAAGCAACCGGTAAGGCATAATCCAGGAAAAGCGGGTCTATAATCCTTTACGGTAGTCAGACAACGTTAAACTGAACAGCAGCTGCTTTTATAGCGAGTTCTGGAGAGTCTCTGGAATTAGTTACAGGCGCGTACAATTAGTGCTCAGGTGCAGTGTTAATTTTGTTGACGAATAGTTTTCGTCATAATTTTCATCAACGACCTTTTTTCACTGACGACAACGAGACGATAACTAAATAAAAACCAGTTTTGAATGACAAAAACTGACGAAAATCTACTGTCATTTTCGTCAACGAAAGAAAATGTTAGGGAGGGACTATTAGGGAAGAGATCCAGTCAATACTGATGTCCTGTGTAGCAGATGCGCACATTTGAATTGTAGCGTGCTGATCTAACCGCGGGAAAATGCGGTGCTGTTGCGCATTCCACAGGCTCACGCGTCAGAGCTTCAGAGCGGTTCGTAATCAATGAATAGCGCACATTTATGCCAGGTAATTGTTTATGAACTAATGCTGATGAATAATGACAATGTTTACTTTGGGATGTTTATACAGTAATATGTTTTAGACGGTTGTAACAATGCATATTTTATCTCCCTCATCTGAACTTGAAAGAGCAGCTGCAACTGCAATAGTGGCGTAGACGTTTCAAAATAAAAAAGTCAATGTGTTATTTCAAGCTTGTTTATAATTAAAAGTCACGCATTAAATATACGTTTTTGGTTACACAATAAACTGTATTTAATTTCATTCCCATTTAATTCATAGTCAGGAGGAAAGACTAAGAACAGTATTTGACACATATTATTTAATAAAGTATCAGGGTTATAATAGTTAACTAAAACCATTAAAAAAATCGTCATTACTTGAAATTAAATAAAAAAAAAAAAAAACTTATTTGAAGCTTTAGCTTAACCTGATATACTAACTAAAACAGAAATACAAAATTATAAAAACTATATAGATGTTTTTAAAAAACAAACAAAAAAGTTAATTGAGCTCTCTTTCGTGTATTTTTGCGCTTGAAGGGTCAAAAACACAATTGTGTCAAAATGTGAGTTTTCACATGTATTCAAGTAACAGTCAGTTATGCTTAAATGCTTAATGCATTACAATTTAACTAAACTCATTAGATTTTAGTCGACTAAATCTACTGTAGATTTAGTCGACTAAAACTAGACTAAAACTAAAAACAATTCAGGTGACTAAAACTAAATGGCATTTTAGTCAAAAGACTATGACTAAAACTAAATCAAAAGTTGCTGTCAAAATTAACACTGCTCAGGTGATTGCGAACGGTGAGTGCGCGTTTGAGTGCGGTGGTGAGAGAGAGACCGAAGAGAGCGTGCTTGAGTGCGTGACAGTATCGATGTAACGTGTAAAAAATCGATACCTATATTTTTTTTCCGTGAGCAGCAAAGTTGTGGTTTCGGCGCCTAATCTATTTTTGCTGCGCTGCTGACGCTCAATTAAAGTGAAAGCACACTTTTGATGGACAAAATAAATATGATTTTACAGAAAAAGTGCTCAAAATGCACAGAATAACCATACAGTCTAGAGTGTTTTAACAAGAACTGGAGTATGTCAGAAAATAAATATTTAATCAAAAATATTTCTAGAAGATTTACACATTTAAACTTGTTTTTAATTATTCCGTTTGGGTGAAACTATGGTGTAAAAAAACTAAAGTAAACAAGCCAGAAAATATAATATATAAACTTGTAATACACAGCCAGGCACTACCTAAATCAAACGTGAACTGTTAGACCTACCTGAAAAACCTGAAAAGCACTGATTATTTCATTTGTCTTTGTTCTATTGTATTTATTTGTGCTATTGCTTGTAATTTGGTTCTGTAGAAAATATTATTAGCATTGAGTATTGCATGTATGCATTTGCCCCAGACTGCGATGTACTAGTAGCAGCCAAAAAACTAAAATTAAATTTAAGAAAATAAGTTTTAACAGCTTTTTTTTTTTTTTAATTCAACTGGAGAACCTCATTTTGGTTGTTTTCTGATGAGGATTTGAACTAGATTTTACACATTGCACATTTTAGCACAGAAGCCTGAAAGACTTTCTTCACTGTTGTCAATGTCATAAGCTGTTATCAGATTATTGATCTAATGACTTTATGAATTTCTTTATTTACAAGATTGATGCTATCAGAGAGAAAATTATAACCATGCAACCACCTACTACAGTATCACATCAGAGGGTGCACTATAGACCCCCTGTGGAACAATTACATTAATTCTTTGCTATAGGGAAGTAAGAATGGTCTAAACTTGCTAAATCATCTAAATCAAAAACATGTTAGACCCTATTCTGACTAAGCTACTGAAATAGATGCTTACAGAAGTCATCCTCTTCTTAATGCTATTAATTTATGATTGTCATTAGGATTCGTCCCAAAAACATTCAAGTTGGCTATTATCAAGCATCTCATAAAAAAAAAAAAAACTTTTTAAACTTTTTTTAATTCTCCTAGAGAATTAGTTAACTACAGACCAATCTCTAAACTCCTTTAAAAAAAAAAAAAAATACTACTCAGTATCCTTACAGCTATGTTGAGAAATAGTATATGTGAGGATTTCCAGTCAGGATTTAGACCATATCATAATACTGAGACTGCTCTCATCAATTACAAATGACTTGCTCTTATCATGGTTGTATCTTTCTATTAGTCTTACTGGACCTTAGTGCTGCACTTGATACTACTGACCAGAACATTCTTTTGAATAGACTCGTAAATTATGTTGGCATTAGTGGACTTGTACTGACATGGTTCAAATCATACTTATCTGACCAAGATGCATCATATCGATCACAAGTTCATTATGGAGTACTGCAAGGCTCAGTACTAGGACCGTTGCTTTTCACCCTGTACATGCTACCCTTGAGAGATATCATTAGCAAACATGGCATTAGTTTTCACTGTTATGCTGATGATACTCAGCTCTATATTTATTTGAGGCCAGAAGAAACATACCAGTTCACAAAAGTAAAGGAACACATAGTTGATTATAAAAAGTTGGATGACAAGTAATTCCATACTACTAAATTCAGAAAAAAAACAGGTTTTAATCATTGGGCCAAAAACCTCCACACGTAGTAACCTAGAATACTGTCTAACTCTCGATGGATGCTCTGTCAAGTTAGTTAGGGACCTGGGTGTTATTTGATAGCAATCTTTCATTTGAAAGCCACATTTCTAGCATCTGTAAAACCGCATTTTTCCATCTTAAAAATATATCTAAATTATGACATATGCTCTCAATGACAAATGCAGAAAAGTTAGTTCATGCGTTCATGACCTCAAGGCTAGATTATTGTAATGGTCTACTGGGTGTTTGCTCTGCACACTTAATAAACAAACTCCAGCTGGTCCAAAATGCAAAAGCTAAAAGTTCTTACTAGAATCAGGAAGTATGACCATATTAGCCCGGTTCTGTCAACACTGCATTGGCTCCCTATCAAGCATAGTATACATTTTAAAATCCTGCTGATTACTTATAAAGCTCTGAATGGTTTAGTACTTCAGCAAGCTCCTATCACATTATAGTCCTTCATGTCCACTGAGGTCTCAAAATTTTGGCCAGTTGATTATCTAGAATATCAAAATCAACTGCGGGTGGTAGATCCTTTTCCTATTTAGTACCCAAACTCTGGAACACTCTACTTCCTAGCGTTGTTCGGAAGTCAGACACACTCTGTCAGTTTAGATCTAGATTAAAGATCTATCTCTTTATCCTGGCATACACATAACACACTATCACATTTCTATAATTAAGTCCCTTAAAGGATTGTTAGGCTAAATAAATTAGGCCAACCGAAGCTGAGAACACTTCTCATAACATCCCATATACTTGTTAAATCATAAGAGGAACGGCATCTACGCTAATGTTAATCTGTTTGTCTCATTCTTATCCCAATGTTACTGTAGTCCGCTGGATTTGGTCCATATCCAAACCACATGGTAGAGCTGCACCTAGAGACGACCACAACGCAGCCCTGGATGTCAGCGGAGATCATGACAACTAGACGAGCCCTAGAGACAGATCCGGTCCCCGTGATTTTGCCAAGTAAGACCTGTTCCTTGATCAACATATTTTGTTGATCCTGGAACAACATTCCTCTCCAAAAATTAAGGCATAATCCAATCCCTACTCAATCTGTGTATCAATCATTCATTCATTTTTTGGTTTAATATTAGAATTAGTGCCTATTTCGTTTTTCATTTTTCCAAAAAATAACAACAAAAAAAACAAGAATTCGGCTAGATTTTTTCGTTTTCAGGGGTAGAAAATGGTACATTACCCCTAAACGTAAAAACTAAAAATCAAGCCAAATTCTTGTTTTTTTTTTTTTATATTTTTGGAAAAACGAAAAAGGCGTCGTTTTCTCTTTTTTTTTTCTACTTTCAATATTAAATCAAAAATCGAATGAACGAATGATACACGGATTCTACTCCTAAACCTAACCCTACCCATAACGTATCCCTAATATCAGAGGTAAATGATAGGTGAATAACACTGATGTAGAAGCACCTAACCCTGGTTGTAAGCCTAAAGTTGATATAAACTGTAAACTTGTCCCTCAAATCTGACTGGTTGATCGGAATGTTGTTCCAGGATCAACAAAGATGTTTATCCAGGAAGATATTGTACTTGGTGAACTCACATTCACCTGACAGATCCACATTCACCTGACCTCAGCAAAAACCAGGAGAACCAGACAAGTCCTCTGCACAGCTTCACCTCCTCCCCACCATATGACAGCGTGATGTATCCTGATTATACATTATACATTTTGTTTTGTTGCATTTTGTTTTATTTTTGTGTCGGCCTTCCAGTGTAAAAGCTGGCCAAACGGAACCAAACAGTGACAGCCGTTTACGACGTCATCAAACTGCGCCGCACTGGCACAATACAACTGGAAGCCGACGAATCCATTTTTTTTTGTATCTGCTAATAGAAAGGTAAATGTGTTTAACTTATAAATGTATGTGTTTTTTTATGAATGTATGTATGTGTTTTATGTATGTTTTTTAAGCGGGCCCATTTGGTTCACAAAGATCCACTATCTCACATTTGATGGCAGCGGTGGGATGGCTACCTGCAAGAAAGTACCAAAAGGGAAGATGCCTGGTTTGCATTTGCATGCAAAGGCTGGTCTTGCTTAGACAGTGGCTTGGGATATGGTGGAGACTTTGAAGGAGGAGTGGCCATCGCAACAGTTAAGGGTTCAGAGGAAGTCCAGTTCACTGCAACCTGTCCCCGACAAGCACTATAGAGACGCACAGCAGCAATGGGAGGAGCATGTGATCTGAGGCCTTCATGAAACAATCCTGCAGAAGCCCACAGCGACTCAGAGTACCTTCAAGAGTCTGAGGTTGGAACTCCCAACACCAGCACCTACACACGGCCGACAGTTCAGCCGACATCCCGACCAGAGACTACAATGCCTGTTCTCAGCCGTTCTCAACCACCACGAGGTAAGATGCAGTATACGTCATCTAACATTGAGGGTGAGACTAAACTGAGACACTCAAACAATACTGGAAGTGCACAACATTCAGGCAATTCAAATTTAAAATGACTAAAGGTATAACACCAGTAATAGGCTATTATTAACAGCAAATGCACCTTTTAGCCACTCACCATAATGCAATCATGAAATATCACACATTCAGTAGTAGTTCTTGACAGGTTTTTGCATTCCACTGAGCTGTTTTACCATTGTTTTCTAAGTAAACATGCTCTTGACAGTGTTTGGCGGTTGCGCTCGCATCTGGTGTTTTTTTGCAGCGTCCCATGCATGAAACGGATTTCTAAATACACGGTTAAAAGTAAAAAAAAGTTTGCCTAATAACCTTGATTTTTCCCATTCCACTGCCCGCGTCTCTCATTTTCTTCTCTTAACTGTTATCATTGCCGTATTGTCAACATGTCTAATTGTAACGTGTGCTAACATTTTTATTCAAAACTGCGATTTCTTGATTTAAAAATAATACAATCGTGGCAAAACATTAAATTCGAATTAATTAAATTATTTATTTATTTTTTTTAAATCGCCCAGACCTATTTTGACTATTTTGACTCATGTCAAAACTGTCAATTACCGTGATAGAATTGATGTTCATAGTATACATTGGGACGTGAAGAAACATCCAATGTCTGAAGTCATGATAAATGTACAAAATGATAACAAAAGTATCTAATGAAGGGTGCTGTAGTTGCCCAATTGCCAGTTGACATGATACTGGGTAAAGACTTTCCTGTACTAATTGATCTGGTCAATGCTCATGATGTTGCTGATATCAAGAATATCACTTTTGCCATGTCATGTCCTGTTGTAACCTGGGCCCAAACCAAGCCAAAGTCTTCAACCACTGCCAGACTGTGACAATAGTCTGATGCAGGGTGGGACCAAAGGCCCCAGAAAATCCTGTCAACAGCGACGGAGTGCGAAGTACCTGGGTGCTCCAGGCCCTAAGCTTTCTACAGAGGGTTTGGGGTGCTGGTGGTTTGAATATCCCAGCAGATATTGACAAATTCAGAGAGAGGATGAGACATTGAAACCACTGTTTGAGAAAGCAGAGAGTAAAAGTGAGGTCAAGTATTGTATGTTGAATGATGTCTTGTATGTACAAACTGGTGATGTTACACGACTAATTGTTCCAAAGTCTTGGTTGAAATTTCGCATCATGTCTGATGAAGCAGCTCCATCACCAGCTGGGTATTATTGCGCTAAGGGCAAGTCCATATTACCCCCAGACTGATGGCTTGGTGGAGCGATTTAACCAGACTCTGAAGACAATGTTGCAGATATTCGTTGCAGACACAGGGCGTGACTGGGACAAGTGGCTGCCTTTTACAGGGAGCATTGGACCTGTTATGAAGGGACTGGGAGACCCCTGGTGGCTGTACTGAAGAGAGAAGGATAATCTAGTTCATACTGGAGATACAAGACCGGCTTGAAATCTATCGAGACCAAGCAAGGGAGAACCTGCAACAAGTAATCGAAGCCTCCATGGAGCAGGCCCCTGGTCATTGTCTTGAAGAAGGATGGGTCACTAAGGATCTGCATTGATTTCCGCAAGCTAAACGCTTAGTCTAAATGTGATGCCTACCCTATGCCTTGAATCAATGAACTGCTGGAAAGAATACCTTTATCACCACACTGGACCTGTGCAAGGGAGACTAATGGACACTGTTCTACAGGGATGTGAAGAGTGGTCTGCTGTAGAGCCCTGATAGAGACTGTAGAGACTGTTTTCTTAATCCTGCTCCAGCTGAAATTCTGACCATTACTGCCCACTCCCGAAATATGTGTTCCACTCTCGCCTGCACTCGCAAACATTCTGTTACAGCTTGTAGGCTTGTAGGAGGTTAAAGAGCTGGCTGTCTGGTGCAGTCATAACAACCTGGAGCTGAACACGCACAAAACAGTGGAGATGACTGTGGACTTCAGGATAAACACCCCAGCACTCCCCCCACTCAACATAATGAACAGCACTGTGGCAACAGTGGAGTCATTCAAGTTCCTGGGCACTACCATCTCTCAGGACCTGAAGTGGGACAATCACATTGACTCCATTGTTAAAAAGGCCCAGCAGAGGTTGTACTTCCTTTGCTAGCTTATGAAGTTCAACCTGCTACAGGAGCTGCTTCTGCAGTTCTACTCTGCAGTCATAGAGTCTGTCCTCTGCACTTCTTTAACTGTCTGGTTCGGCTCAGCTACCAAATCAGACCTCAGAAGACTACAGGGGATTGTCCGGACTGCTGAGAGAATCATCAGTAGACTCCTTCCCACTCTCCAAGAACTGTACTCATCCAGAGTGAGTAAAATGGCTGGCAAAATCACTCTGGACCCATCACATCCAGGCCATTTCCTCTTTGAACTGTTGCCGTCTGGTCGGCGCTACAGAGCACTGAGCAACAGAACAGCCAGGCACAATTCTTTCCTCAGGCCATCTACCTCATGAACAATTAACGAGTTCGTTTGCCCATATAATCTTAAGATATTAGGTTAAACTTATTTGGCTTGCTGTCCACTGATGAGGGGCTCGATGAAGCAGCTTCACCTCGAGCTCTGATATACCCCCATAGTGACTGAATATAGGATATGATTATGTAGGGCAAGGTACCTAAGATAAAGGTGGAGTTTGGGGAGGTGGTGGGATGCTGGAACAGCTGAGACTGAGGAGAGGTAAGCAGCTGCTTATATACTCTGGCTGTTGGCTGTTGATTGGAAGATTAGATGGGCTTGCTCCTCCATAAATTACGTTTAGAAAACTTCACTTAAATGCACCCACACAATAAATGTGCAATACAGAACACTATTTATCCTCATATTTATTTAGCATACCATATCTCTTTTTCACATTCCCTTGCAAGTACATACTTATATTGTCCATTGTCTATTTTGTATTTTTTATATATTTATTTTTAATCACTTATTTTATTTTTATTATCTGTCTTGTCACTGTCATTTGGTCTGTTCACTGGAAGCTTCTGTAACCAAGACAAATTCCTTGTATGTGTAAGCATACTTGGCAATAAAGCTCTTTCTGATTCTAAAATTGTGAAAACATTACACAAACATTAAGGCTATGGTAAAAGTTCAGAATAGCAGAGATAAAGCATTGCATTTGACCATAAGATAAAGTAATGCTAGCACCACAAATAACAAACACATTTGGCATACATATATATATATATACACATATATACAAACCCGATTCCAAAAAAGTTGGGACACTGTACAAATTGTGAATAAAAAAGGAATGCAATAATTTACAAATCTCATAAACTTATATTTTATTCACAATAGAATATAGATAACATATCAAATGTTGAAAGTGAGACATTTTGAAATGTCATGCCAAATATTGGCTCATTTTGGATTTCATGAGAGCTACACATTCCAAAAAAGTTGGGACAGGTAGCAATAAGAGGCCGGAAAAGTTAAATGTACATAAAAGGAACAGCTGGAGGACCAATTTGCAACTTATTAGGTCAATTGGCAACATGATTGGGTATAAAAAGAGCCTCTCAGAGTGGCAGTGTCTCTCAGAAGTCAAGATGGGCAGAGGATCACCAATTCCCCCAATGCTGCGGCGAAAAATAGTGGAGCAATATCAGAAAGGAGTTTCTCAGAGAAAAATTGCAAAGAGTTTGAAGTTATCATCATCTACAGTGCATAATATCATCCAAAGATTCAGAGAATCTGGAACAATCTCTTTGCGTAAGGGTCAAGGCCGGAAAACCATACTGGATGCCCGTGATCTTTGGGCCCTTAGACGGCACTGCATCACATACAGGAATGCTACTGTAATAGAAATCACAACATGGGCTCAGGAATACTTCCAGAAAACATTGTCGGTGAACACAATCCACCATGCCATTCGCTGTTGCCGGCTAAAACTCTATAGGTCAAAAAAGAAGCCATATCTAAACATGATCCAGAAGCGCAGGCGTTTTCTCTGGGCCAAGGCTCATTTAAAATGGACTGTGGCAAAGTGGAAAACTGTTCTGTGGTCAGACGAATCAAAATTTGAAGTTCTTTTTGGAAAACTGGGACGCCATGTCATCCGGACTAAAGAGGACAAGGACAACCCAAGTTGTTATCAGCGCTCAGTTCAGAAGCCTGCATCTCTGATGGTATGGGGTTGCATGAGTGCGTGTGGCATGGGCAGCTTACACATCTGGAAAGGCACCATCAATGCTGAAAGGTATATCCAAGTTCTAGAACAACATATGCTCCCATCCAGACGTCGTCTCTTTCAGGGAAGACCTTGCATTTTCCAACATGACAATGCCAGACCACATACTGCATCAATTACAACATCATGGCTGCGTAGAAGAAGGATCCGGGTACTGAAATGGCCAGCCTGCAGTCCAGATCTTTCACCCATAGAAAACATTTGGCGCATCATAAAGAGGAAGATGCGACAAAGAAGACCTAAGACAGTTGAGCAACTAGAAGCCTGTATTAGACAAGAATGGGACAACATTCCTATTCCTAAACTTGAGCAACTTGTCTCCTCAGTCCCCAGACGTTTGCAGACTGTTATAAAAAGAAGAGGGGATGCCACACAGTGGTAAACACGGCCTTGTCCCAACTTTTTTGAGATGTGTTGATGCCATGAAATTTAAAATCAACTTATTTTTCCTTTAAAATGATACATTTTCTCAGTTTAAACATTTGATATGTCATCTATGTTGTATTCTGAATAAAATATAGAAATTTGAAACTTCCACATCATTGCATTCTGTTTTTATTCACAATTTGTACAGTGTCCCAACTTTTTTGGAATCGGGTTTGTATATATAAAAAATTAAAATAAAAATGATTAGCCGTATAAAACACAATCCCGCACTGTATTTTTTGACCGCCACTCCCACCCACAGCAAAGGTAAAACCGCCCGCCCCCACGAAATTTGCATTGGGTCCTGTGGGACCCGCGGGATCCCAATCCCGATTGACCAATCGGGCATGCACTCTGGTGTCGGCGTCGACAGTGCTGGAGGAACTCAGGGCTTACTGAGAAACTCACCTGAGTAAAAATGCGCACGCATCCAGTCCGTGGAGTGGAATGGCGCAGCAAGCGATGACACCTGAGCCTGTCCAGTTACTGGCCATCTGGGGCGAGTACACGGGAGGACACTGGCTCCACTCGGAGATTACTTAGAATCTAGCGAATGTGTTGGGTGTCGCCCAGCCTACAGCTCTAGAATGTCTGTTGCGAGGCGCCATGCGCTAAGCCCAAGAGGAGGCAACACTCAAGTGGAGTGTGCCTAGACCCCTAGGGGGCATGGCATGCCCTGAACCTGATATGCCAGGACAATGGCGTCCACAATCTAGTGAGACAACCTCTGTTTGGAGAGAGCCTTCCCTTCTGCTGCTCTCCGAACAGACAAGAGCTGGTCTGAGGTACTGAACACTGCGTCGGTCTCCGTAAGCACGAAGGGCGCATACTGACCAGAGCAATGTCAAGGCTGGGTCTACCTGAAGTGGTGGGAACCTTGGGCATGTATCCCGGCCGGGGTCTCTGGTTCATCACATGAGAGTTAGCCGGCCCGGATTCCCGGCACACTTCGTCAGCGAAATGCGTGCAGGTCCCCTACCCTCTTGATGGAAGCCAGGGCAATCAAGAACGCCACCTTCATTGAAAGGGACTTTAACTCAAAGGACTGCAAGGGCTCAAAGGGAGCTCTCTGCAGGGCAGATAACACCACTGTGAGGTCCCAAGAGGGCATCTGTAGAGAGCGAGGTGGATTTATCCTCCTCACTCCTCTAAGGAACCTGCGGATCAGGTCGTGCTGTCCTACCGTTTTTGAGTCCATCAGGTTGTGGTGAGCCAATATAGCGGCCACATAAACCTTCAGGGTGGAGGGAGACAGCCCTCGCTCCAACCCGTCTTGGAGGAAGGAGAGCACGGACCCGATCGCATTTCCTGGGGTCTTCTCGGCGAGAAGAGCACCAGGCGACGAAGAGGTTCCACTTCAACACATAGGCATGTCTCGTGGACAAGGCCCTAGCGGAAGTGATGGTAGCCACCACCTGTGGTGGTAGGGTATTCAACCTGCCGCGTCCCGTCTAGGGCCCACACGTGCAGGATAGATCGGGACGTGGGTGCCAAGGGTGCTCCGTCTCTGAGTAAGGAGGTCCTTCATCAGAGGGATCGGCAAGGGAGGTGCTGTCACAAGGAGTAAGAGTTCGAAAAACCAGGTCTGGTCGGGCCAGTACGGGGCGACCAAAAGGACCTGCTCCCTGTCCTCCCTGATCTGAGAGAAAGCTCACTGGGGAAAATGCATACCTGTGTGGGCCCCGTGGCCAGCTAAGCACTAATAGGCAATGGGAAGAGTCGTGGGAGGCAAACAGATTTCTTCAGATTTGTGCGTCGCCGAGCTGTTCCCAAATCAGCTGGCTGTCTAGGGGTGGAGTCTCCATTCCCCCGGAAATGGCTGAAACCGTGAGAGCTCGTTGGCTGCACGATTCAGTTCTCCCGGGATGAACGTCACGAAGCGACCTCAGATGCTTCAGACTCCGAAGAGGAGATGGCGGCTGAGTTGCAACATCCCGCGGGAGCGTACATCACCTTATTGGTTGATGTACGCTACTGTCGCCGAGGTGTGTGAAAGGGCCAGTACATGTTGTCCTAGAGCAGGGCTCGAAAGCGGTGCAGGGAAAGACATACAGCCAGCAACTGGAGGCAACTGACACGCTGCAAGCGCAGGGGTCCTTTGCAGGAGCCCGTGGCAGCATATCAATTGCGTATGGCACCCCAGCCCGTGGCAGAGGCATTCGTTGACACAACAAAATGCCCGGAAACTCGTTCTAAGGGAGCTCTTGGCCCGTAGAAAAGAGAGGTTCGCACGGGGTGAAGGTATGTCGGCAGGCCCGAGCCACTGGGACCAGGAGCGTGCCCTGTAGCCATGCCCATCTCGGGACTCGATCGCGAGGCCAGTGCTGAAGCAGTCTGAGCGGCGTTACCGCGGCTACGGATGCCATATGAATGACTTCAGTGGAACCACATTCTTGCCCTCAATTTGACGAAGGCAAGTCAGCATTGACTGTGCGCTCGCACTGCGCGTACATGGCGACCGAGCCGAGGAAAGAGATCCTCTACCCAGGGGAGAGTTTGCTCTTTTCCCAGATGACCCGAAGGCCCAAGCGGGCGAGGGGCCGGAGCACCAGGTACCTGTGCTCGCAAACCTGGCCTCGAGAGTGAACTAGTTCAGCCAGTCATCGAGATAGTTCAGGATGCGAACCCCGTGTGGCCTGAGTGGCACAAGGGCTGCCTCGGTGACTTCAGTGAAGCCGCGAGGTGACAGGGCTAACCCGAATGGGAGTACCGTGCACTGGTATGCCTGCCCCCCGAAGGCAGACCGAAGAGACGGTCTGGGTCGGGTGACAGGGCTAACCCGAATGGGAGTACCGTGCACTGGTATGCCTGCCCGCCGAAGGCAAACCGAAGAGACGGTCTGGGTCGGGGAAGAGTGGAGACATAAGAGTGCACATCCTTCAGGTCCATGCTGCAGACCAATCCGGTGGACGAGCGCATTCGGAAATGCGTTTTGCTGACAACATCTTGAATGGAAGCCTGAGAAGGATTAGGTTCAAGACGCGCAGGTCCAGGACTGGCCGTGACCCATCGCTTTTCCTAGGTACAATGAAGTCAGGGCTGTGGAAGCCGGACTTCATCTCGGCTGGAGGGACGATCTCGACTGCACCCTTCGCCAGTAGGGTGTTGACCTCCGCACGCATGACAGGGGCATTGCCACTCACCATGGTATAGCGGACTCCCCGAAACCGGGGAGGAGACTGTGCGAACTGAATCGCATAGCCGAGCCTGTGAGCGGACCAGCTGGACAGTTTGGGAAGCTCTAGCCAGGCTCCCAGAAACTGACCAGCGGGGTCGTGCGAGCCACAGGCATACCCACGATGGGGCAGCGAAGCGGAATGACCGGCCCAGACATGGGAGCGTCCCTGGGTGTGGACGGGGTTGAATTCCACGCCCTGACAGAGGAGACCAGGGAAGGACCAGCGTTCCACGGGGGTCTCGTCTGACAGGGGCAGGCGACAGAGGGGGCTAAGAGTGGTGAGGCTGTGCGTCGCTCACTGCCAGCCGCACCCTCTTGGGGCTTGAAGGTGAATGAGTCAGCTCTTTCATTAAGGAAAACAAAAGATTCAGGGGAAGGAGTGGCCCTGTTACCATCTCCTGAGAAAGAGCTGAATTCACCTCCGAGGCTGGGCGGCCTTCCTGCGACCTCCCCAGCCTGGGTGTAGGCTGCTGCTGGGGCTGGGCGGGAGCTGTAGGAGGGTGGCCTCGACGGGGAGCAGAATGTGTTTTATCGCCTCAGTTTGCTTTTCTGCGGCCGAGAACTGTTGGGCAAAAGTCCTCGACCGCCCCGCCGAATAGCCCAGCCTGGGAGATAGGGGAGTTGAGGAAACGTGTTTACTCAGACTCCCGCATATCAGCCAGGTTGAGCCACAGATGTCGTTCCTGGACCATGGCAGTGGACATCACCTGACAGAGAGAGCGTGCAGTAACCTTTGTCGCCCGTAGGGCGAGGTCGGTAGCCGCACGCAGCTCTTGCACAAGTGCAGGGTCAGCACTGCTCTCGTGCATGTTTCTGAGCACCTTCGCCTAATAGACTTGAAGGATGGCCATAGCATGCAAGGCGGACGCGGCCTGGCCCGCGGCTCTGTAGGTCTCCGCCACCAAAGTAGACGTAAACCCACAAGCTTTGGACGGGTGCTTTGTGTCACCACGCCATGTTGAAGCACCCTGAGAACGCTCAACAGGGGGAACCCCAGTGTACCCTTTCACCGCGCCACCATCAAGAGCAGTAAAGGCAGAGGAGGCTGCCGAACGATCGCGAAAAGTCAAGGGAGACTTCCACGATTTCGACACCTCCTCATGCACTTCCGGGAAGAAGGGCACTGGGGGTTGGCGGGCGCTTTCAGCACGGGCCGCCCCCAGATACCAATCATCCAACCTCGAGCGCTCGGGACATGGCGGAGGGTTCCACTCAAGCCCCATCCTCTCAGCTGCCTGGGCAAGCATGGCTGTGAGCTCCGGATCAGACTCGGGCAATGCTGGGACTCCTGGGGGAGGCAGCACAGCCGAATCCTCATCTCCAGAGGAATCCAGCCCACCCTGTGATGCGTCGATCGACATGGCGTCATCCGCCGGCGCTCCGAATGAGACACCACGGGTTGCAGTGTGCTAGAGGGGGGTGTGACCCGAGGAATATTCGTCGGGTTGGCCCACACCATAACCCTCAGATCACCCTGACCACCAACCAAAGTATCCCCTCTCGTGGAGGAGATAGAATGGAATGGGGTAGAGGGGACCCTCTCTCCATTACGGAGATCATGGAATCTCGATCGCAACACCGCGATGGCCATGTTCCCGCAGTGGGAACGAGTCATCCATGAACACGCGCTCAGCGTGAACGCCCAAGCACACCGAACAGCGTTCATGCCCATCAGAGGGACTAACCAGCCGACCGCACCCAGAAACAATGCACGGGCGAAACGTCTTGAAAAAACCGTGCCGCGTGCAGCTCTTTTAGAGACAGGACAGAATGCGGAACTCGTATCACCGACAATCTGGAGAGACGCTCGTCTTGAAGAGTCAATAGAAGCTCAGGAAGGCAAGTGAACCACTTGGCTCCGAAGCAGAAACATAATGCGAGGTTGCAACGGAACTCCTTATATGCCCATGAGGTGGATTCTCATGCCATTGGCTCGTTTTGTAGATCTTGAAGGCGATTGGCTTCTAAGCGAAACCCCCATTCCGTCAGTAACTGACGTAACTCGTAGTGTACTGACTGAAAGGGAATTAGAAATCTGAACAACCTTGTCCTTAAAACAAAAATACCACCACTGGACAACAGGTCACACTTAGTTATTTATCCACTGACCTAAAGAATGCGAGTACTCAGCGTTTTAATTGTTCCGATGTGACTTTGATTAGCTTCCGTAATTTTATTTAATATTGATTAATGTTCACCAATGTCTTTATTTGCTAATTATCTCTTTAATTAAAAAAAAAAAACATATATAACACTTTAGTGACATTAACTCTTTCCCCACCAGCGTTTGAAAAAAAAAGTTGCCAGCCAGCCACCGACAGCATTTTTGATAATTTTCACAAAACTTTCATGGCCCCAGAATATTTTGTTGTGAGAATATCTGAACATGCAATATAATAATAATAATAATAATAATAATAATAATAAAACTTTTATTCTAGCTTCATGGGTTTGTTTAATAAAAAAAGCAACATTTTGAACAAAAAAAGACTACAACGTGCATAAGCAATGCTTTTTTTTCTTTCTTTTTTTTTACAGAAAATCACGTTACAGATATTTGAAAATACAAGAAAAGACATCATAAATGTAACAAACAATTGCACACTAGAGGGGGCTTAGATATTGAAACATTTGTAAATCACAATTAAAAAAAAGTTTTAACAGCATTTGCTTCATAGAATCAATAGAATGTTCCATTTCTTTCTTTAAAGATATAAAACAGGTTTTATATATATATATATATATATAGGAAAACATACATTTGTGAACATGGAATATTGCCATTAAAAGAATACGTTTCATTGGCTTTGTACTTGTACTCTGCACAATGACAATAAAGTTGAATCTGAATCTGATCTGAATACATTTTTTATATAAACCTGACTGCGCTTATCTCTACAGTTCTCCAAAAGACAAAATAATAAATGTTTCCATAACAACACTACTTGACCATCGTTATTCTCTAAATTAAAATTACATTTAAATTAAAAAAAGCAATGGTTCTATCGCTTGTGTTTTGATTCATGTTTTGATTCAGAGATTCTGTTCTCTTCACTGTTGCCAAATAATTTTCAGGGGAAGTTGCTAAAGGCAGATCGATTTGTTGCTAAAAGTTGCTAAATGACGTTGTGACGGCATTGCGCCATGACGTCATTACGTAATCGCAACGCAAAACCACGCCATTATGTAATACGTAGATATTATTTGAAATGCTAATTTAGATTTGTTTGTTAAAAGAAATATATACTTAAATTTTGTCTGCAGTGAGTGCACTAGCATGCATTAGCCCTTTTTGAAGTGTTAATGGTACTTGTGTAGGAAATTATAAATTTGTCTTTTTAAAAAAAAAAAAAAAAACAAACAATGCTAACCAAACATTTGTACTCTGAACTTAATGTGTTTAAATTATTTTGCCAAAAATATGAAATGCGTGCTACTGCTGCTGCAGTCAGCCAACAATTTTTGCTGCTTCTGCAGCCTCTGTGCCTGGCTATATAGACCTTATGTAGCCCCGCTCCTGCGCTCGTTGTCTTTTGTCTTCCGGTTTTCACACCCATTTCCACAGCGATCTTAAGGAATTATGAATGAACCGCTCACACTATTGAGCTAGCTTGTACGTGTGTTGTTTGGATTAGTGTCACTTTCCAAAAGTTGCCAAATAAATAAAAAAAAATTGCAAAATTTGTTGCTAGGTGCTTTTTGAAAAAAAAAAGTTGCTAGGGTAGACTGAAAAGTTGCTAAATCTAGCAACAAAATTGCTACTTTGGCTAATTTCTCTTTCAAAAGATGTGTCATAGCGCCTCCTACCGAAATCACGGAAAGCCAGAAAATTCTGTCAGTGGCAGGGAAGCATTGTCTCACAAATAACGGAAAATTCCATCAGTGGCAGGAAAAGAGTTAAAAGTGAACATGTCAATGTCATATGATTTTTTTTTATAATACAGCTGTCATAATTAATTAACCCTTATTGAACATTGCTGTTTTTAAATCACTTAGCAATATGGAAGGGTACAAAATTCTGTTAAAACACAATTAAGCCTTTGGGAACTTTAAAATGACACTCAATTAGCTTTAGCTGTGACACATCATGTATACATTTTATGGAAGCTTGTTTCCACCACAGAATAAAAAATTTAAAAAAAGTTAATTTCTACTTTTTTCTCATAATTCTGACTTTTTTTTCCGCAATTGCGAGTTTACAGAATTACGTGATAAAGTCAGAATTGTGAGTTATAAAGTCTGAATTGCGTGATATGAAGTCGCAATTGCGTGTTATAAAGTCAGAATTGCGAGATGTAAACTCACAATTGTGAGAAAAATGTCAGAATTGTGAGAAAATGGTCCTCAAGGGACATTTTGTTAATTTGTTAAACTGGCACTGGGTGCATCCTGGAGGAGGATCCTGATCTTCCAGCATCTGATCCAGACCCACAGCTTCTACCTGAGCCATCCCAGCCCCTCGTCATGCCTGCCACAGACAGAGCCATTGCACACGCCTACCACAGACCCTCAGCTAGAGGGTTCTGGAGCCATAAGCAACTGCTCATTGACCTGTCCGTCCTCCACCATGGTCTTCTCCTCCACCATGGTGGTCTTTACTGCCCTGCAGCAGGGATCTCTTCCCTTTCTGTGGGCCTGGCCCTCCCTCCCATTAATGCTCTCTGCGAGTAATGCCCACCTTGACTGAAGACATGCATCTTATTTCCCTGCTATTCTCTTCTGGAAATACTAGAGAGGCCACTTTTCTAATCTGATATCTCCCAGAATTACCTTTTTTTGGAAATGCACATATATAAATTAATTTTCAGTTATTGCAGATATTCTGAGTAACATTTTTACATGACCCCGAATTCTGATAAATATAGGTCAGTTGTCAGTTAGATTCCTAGAAACCAAAACATTGGCTTAATATGTTTGTTGTTATTCTTCTAAATAAAATTATACACAACCAGGGCTTGACATTAACACTTGCCAACCCACCAAATGCGGGTGGATTTCAGCAGTGCCGTGTAAACAATGTTACATTTTGTAGCATCACTCTGACATATATTTAACAATATCAGCTTCACAATTTTCAGTTCGAAAGCTGTCACATATTAGTACCTAAATGGTACATATTAGAACCTTTTTAAAGGGTAGCGTCCCAGTGACAGCTTTTGTACCATAGAAAATAAAAAGCATTTCCTGATGGACATCACAAATCTGTTGGTCAAAAGAAAGATTTTCATAAAAAAAAATTGTCATTAGAGCATAACTCTTACCATGTTGATGGCATTTACTGGGCCAATACTGTTGACAAACATGTCTGTATGGATCACTGTTGGTTTGACTGTAAAGAGCAGTGGAGAGAAAAAAGGAGAATTCAAAATTAGTTCAGTTATCTCAGAATACATTTAAAAAGAGGGTTATTAAAGTAATGACAATGGAGTAAGTTCCCCCCCCCTCCTCCTCCCCCCCCCCATTTAAAACTTCTGCTTGTGAAACGTTTTGCTTGAAAAATGGACCTGCTACCTTTCTTTAGAAAGAAAGAAAGAATGAATTAGACTGTGATATCAGCAGTGTTATGGTAGCTTGGCTGTACTGTACGCCAATAAAGAGAGTTCAACGCTCTGCCGTACCCAAGCTGTCACCACCATTTAGCATTATTTGTCATTTATAGACTACCCAGTGTGTGTAACCAGGGCAATTTTTCAACAGTAGACAGTCATGCATGTAAACATATGGTAGACTCACACAAAAAAAATCATTGTGGCTGTAAGTGGAACATAATTTTTTTATTTTAGTGTTTCTAAGAGAGCATTTAAGTTACATTTATGTAAAATCTGCATTTATTTTACTGCTGGATTTGACTGATGCAGTGAAACATTTTGCAATATGATTACGTTTCTCTATTTTACAACATTATTTTAGAACTCTTTTTCATCTTTCTCAACATTTTTTCACAACTTCATTTTGTTATGTATTCATACTAGGGCTGTCAACATTAACGCATTAACGCATGTGATTCATTAAAAATCCTTAACCCGTTATTTAATAATTAAATGCAAATAGTGCAAACAAATTACTGAAGCACATGAAATTGCGTCATTAACGTAATTTACATCAGAGATTGCAGAGAGAATAGAGACTTGCGGTGCGTTTTCAGTGAATTATTCATTCCAGAGTGTGTTTGTTTTTAAAACACACTCTTTCATATTCTGTGATTGTTTCTGAAGAGTGCGAGCCCTTGCGCATCGCGGTGTGTGAAATACAGACTGAACGGAACGTCAAAATATCCCACCGCTGTATGGCCAGATGATACGCAAACTACATTTCTCGACTGGATAAAGCAAATTAGTAAGAACGTGCGAGTCCGTTTTATTGATGCGCAAACATGTGGTCCTGTTCGGTATCACAACTTGACTTATCTAAAATGTAAATAAGATCTTTGCTGTTTCACTGTACACATGCTATAAACTGTGAATTCTGAAGTTTCTTTTCTGTGAAGTTTCTTTTCTTTTCTGTTTTTTTTTCATAAATGTATGAATTGTAAAGACTCCTTGTCTACACAAAAGGGTGTGATTAATAGCAAATACAATTTTTGCAAACATACTAATGCTGAAACATACTAAATGGATGCACAGCATCTAAAACGTAAACATTATTATATATTTGCAATAGGTTTGCAGTAACCATGACATAGACAAGAGAGGGCAAAATACAGAATTAATTCAGGATATAATAAGATAAGAACCATTGTTAAATGTATCAGCCATAGAGTGCTTTAGAAATAAAGTTAATTATATTATAGTAACATCAGACATGGTGATATTGTGAGGATTAAAGGTCAGTTACAGGTGTATTTCCCCGCACTGAAGAAAGCTGTAAAAAGCAGTTTCACTCTACGCTGCCTCAGTAGCTGATGCTATGGGAACACACTCTCCAGGTGCTATGATTGTCTGAAGCCTGTATAAAAACACGCCAATTCATTAGCCCTTGCACCTCCCTGCGAGGCATCACATCATCTGCACCTCAGGATCTCCTAGAGGTGGAACACAATGTCACTTAGAAGTGTGTGCCGCTGCATCCTCATTTTATCACCAGTGAGGATTCACAATTAAGTGTTTGTGTGTGCAGCATGCACAAGCCTCGCTTGACAGTACTTAATGTAGGCACTGTGAGCATTTCAAAATGAAAGTGCTTCGCTCTCGGACTGCCTTCTTTTAGAGTAAGGAAGATGAATATGCTATCTCCTGTTTAGTCCTGCAGTTGGCGAGGCACCACACGAGCTAGGGTCCTGGGGATCCAATGTTTGAGCTCGAGACTATGGAGAGTGAGCAGATTTTTTCCTTAATCTCTCTCTTGGCGTATGCATGAGTATTTCTGGTCGATTACACAGGCGTACCAAGCTGACGTCCTTAAGTACTTAGATCTAAGGAGCTCGAGGAGTGACTGTTGACAGTGACAGTGACATGACTTGAAGGCCAAGTGTGATCTGGTTCTTTGTGCCATGAAGCTAGTGCCTTTGATAGATCAGACACAATTATTTGTTATAGCTTAAAGATCATCTACATTTTGATGGAGATTACATGGAAAATGTGCCTTGCTTTAGTGTAGGATTTCTACCACCTGCTGGAAAACAATTAAAAAAAAAAAAAATGAGTATGACATGAAATTACCATTATAAACAGTAGATGGCAGTAGAGGGCCACTCATTGGCTCATTCTCCTCAGTAATATACACTCACCTAAAGGATTATTAGGAACACCATACTAATACTGTGTTTGACCCCCTTTCGCCTTCAGAACTGCCTTAATTCTATGTGGCATTGATTCAACAAGGTGCTGAAAGCATTCTTTAGAAATGTTGGCCCATATTGATAGGATAGCATCTTGCAGTTGATGGAGATTTGTGGGATGCACATCCAGGGCACGAAGCTCCCGTTCCACCACATCCCAAAGATGCTCTATTGGGTTGAGATCTGGTGACTGTGGGGGCCATTTTAGTACAGTGAACTCATTGTCATGTTCAAGAAACCAATTTGAAATGATTCGAGCTTTGTGACATGGTGCATTATCCTGCTGGAAGTAGCCATCAGAGGATGGGTACATGGTGGTCATAAAGGGATGGACATGGTCAGAAACAATGCTCAGGTAGGCCGTGGCATTTAAACGATGCCCAATTGGCACTAAGGGGCCTAAAGTGTGCCAAGAAAACATCCCCCACACCATTACACCACCACCACCAGCCTGCACAGTGGTAACAAGGCATGATGGATCCATGTTCTCATTCTGTTTACGCCAAATTCTGACTCTACCATCTGAATGTCTCAACAGAAATCGAGACTCATCAGACCAGGCAACATTTTTCCAGTCTTCAACTGTCCAATTTTGGTGAGCTCGTGCAAATTGTAGCCTCTTTTTCCTATTTGTAGTGGAGATGAGTGGTACCCGGTGGGGTCTTCTGCTGTTGTAGCCCATCCGCCTCAAGGTTGTGCGTGTTGTGGCTTCACAAATGCTTTGCTGCATACCTCGGTTGTAACGAGTGGTTATTTCAGTCAAAGTTGCTCTTCTATCAGCTTGAATCAGTCGGCCCATTCTCCTCTGACCTCTAGCATCAACAAGGCATTTTCGCCCACAGGACTGCCGCATACTGGATGTTTTTCCCTTTTCACACCATTCTTTGTAAACTCTAGAAATGGTTGTGCGTGAAAATCCCAGTAACTGAGCAGATTGTGAAATACTCAGACCGGCCCGTCTGGCACCAACAACCATGCCATGCTCAAAATTGCTTAAATCACCTTTCTTTCCCATTCTGACATTCAGTTTGGAGTTCAGGAGATTGTCTTGACCAGGACCACACCCCTAAATGCATTGAAGCAACTGCCATGTGATTGGTTGATTAGATAATTGCATTAATGAGAAATTGAACAGGTGTTCCTAATAATCCTTTAGGTGAGTGTATTTATTTTCACAGGTTTTGCCTTTGGATTCATATTTAGACACAATCACTATTATTAAATTTAAAATCACATAGAGTATCAGTTTTTACAATTATGCCACATTATGATTACAGTGAAACCTAAAAATGAATGGTGTTATAAGGAGAGACTTGGAGTAATAATTTATTTCCTAACATTTATTTCAAATATCTATATCTACAACAAAATGTATGTGTGTGTGTGTGTGTGTGTTTAAGCATGCTTAGTGTGTTAAATGTGCTAAGTATTAGGGTAAACGTACCTATTAAGCTCACCAAAATCTACATTGAGACATTTTAGTGCACAGGGTATTGGTTTGAGTACAAGAAGTTATGTTAAAATAAAATATTAATCTCTCACACAATAATATTTAATTTTATTTTAAATGACAAAAGCGTTTAAATTAAGATATACATCATTAAAAGCAAAAAGTCTGGCTGTGCTTAATGGGTACATGTTTGTACCCTTTAAGCACACCCCTGTTGCCATTAAGCTCACAACATGTTTTTTTGGGAAAATTCTTGTTTATTTTAAACAACATTTTTTAAAGAATAATTTTATAAAGATTAACTTGAAGTGACAACCATCAGTTAATATTTAAAGTCTGTTTATGAAGTATTTACATAGACGTTCAATGTGGATGAGCTTAAAGGGAGCACACTGAGCTTTATTGGAACAGCAAACCTTTTTTTAATTAATAAATATTACATTTATAAATTTAAAAGGACAATTTTGCTAAATAAATAATCTAGGTCATGTATTAAGTTCATACATATTTTAATATGAACAGCTATTATAGAAAATATCTATGAAATTATACTTTTTCTTATTGAAATCACACTGAAGCTGTGTGATTTTCATAGTAGAGCACCCTTTAAGCTCACCTTACAATAATATGAAATCTTTAAAAATTATAGAAGTGTAAAACAACAGAACATCAATAAACTGCAAATGTATAATATAAATTGATTTAAAAGTACAAGCCAGTAATGCCTGTGAAGTAATATATTAGTGTAGCACACAATCTTATACAGCTAGTAAGCTAACAATGTTCTGCAGCATCTGAGCTATGTTGCTTAAACTATCTTTTGGATCTAACTGTAATTATTTCCCACATCCAGGTTCCAGGTTATAATATGCAAAAGTCTAAATATTAATCTCTTAATACTTATCGAAAATAAAGGCTTAAACATCTAAAAAAAATGCACATTTAAGGGGCTACTCTTTTGGTGAAAGTTTTCAGACAGCTTTCAAAATGGCCGCCAGACAGTGTGAACACATGAATGCCCATAACTCAGTGTGCATTGGTCTGATTAGCTTGAAATTACAGGAGGTATATAGTAACAAACACATCATTTGGTTAAGATATCAAGTAGGATGATAAATTATTTTTTCAAAGATTCAAAGATAGTAGTGTGCTTAATGGGTACTTGAGCTTAATAGGTATGTTTACCCTATAGTTTAACCCTTTTAATTCTGTGTGTGTGTGTGTTTGTGTACTCTCCATTGAGGATTTGTTATGTGTAAGCCCTACATTCCATACATGTGTTCTGCATTGTGGGTTTTTTGTTTCATTTGGGGTCGGCCTAGAGCCCAACAGCATAGAAGCGATAAAGGTCCTAAAACACTTGAACCCCAATAATCTTCATGATTGTGTTTCTTTCACATACACATTATAGACTAATTTGGATGAAATAAGTGGCAATGTACGTCCTACTTTTACATCTGTGTGGTGACGAAGACTATGTGCTTCCTCTGCATTTACACACTATATGTCTTTAGGCAAGAAGTGGTTGTGTCACTTTGTGCTCCACTACTCTTTTTTTGCCTTCTTTATATTTGTGATGGATGTAGAATAAGTGTGTTTTTCAGATGGTGGAGTGGTTCGATCACTATAAAAGCATTCTGCTCCATCATCTGTTGTGCTGTGTGTTTAGTTGGGTTAGCATTGATATGTCTCCTCTGTAGTTGGGCTGTTACAGAAGAGGTTTAAGGGTTAATTATATACCACTCCCTCATCTCATACCATTAGCGGATGGAGATGATATTGATGTGCTCCTCTTGTATCACATAACTATATTGTGGTGGATGAGAGAGACTGGGCATTACCGTCACTCACGTCCCATTCTTTCATTGTCTGCCTTTCTAGTGCACTAGCACATAGTATGTGCTGCTTTCAGAGAGAAATGTGGATATAGCTAATTTTTTTGTTACCCTCTCCAATACAAGGTATAAAGATAGTATCAGTATCCTCCCTATTTTTATTTAGGAGCAAACACTGAATAGGAGAATGGGCAGCTCCGTCACTCGCTTCTCATTTCCTTTACCTTTTTTGGTACTGGGAGTGTGGAGGTAGTAGTAATATGCTCCCTCTGTACTCGCATATATAGGCAGGACTGAAGATGAGAGTGGGCATGATCATCAAGTGCCTTCCCAGTAATGATAGTTCAGGGGTGGTAGCGGTGTGCTCCCTCTGTAATTCTGTAATTGTACAGGCGAAGAGGGTGGGCAATTTCACCACTCATGTCCCACCGCTTCATCTGGCACCTCTGTTGGTACTGGAAGTATGGAGGTGGTGGCAAGATGCTCCCTCTGCCGTTATATAGGGGCTGTCACAAGAGAGCAAGGTGGGCAATACTGACATTCACTTCCTCATCTGTTGCACTCTCTGGTACTGGGAGTGCGGAGTTAGTAGCGATATGCTCCTTCTGTATTCACAACTAATAGGTTAGTGCAGCCTATTATTTCATCTATCGCCTCTCCGATACTGGAAGTACGGCGCATGAAAATGGGCTGTTACAGGAGAGGAGAGTGGGCAATACCGCCCCTTACTTCTCACTTCCTTATCTGTTGCTCTCTCACTGATGTAATTTCCATCCGTATTCACTTATTTTAGGCTGGGCTGAAGAGGAGAAGTGAACAATATTGTACTCTCATCTTACTTCCTTTCTGTCCAACGCCCCACAGTACAGGCAGCTTAGGGGTGGTATCGATATGATCCCTATTTATTGGATTGGGCTAGTACAGATGAGGATGGTAAGCAGTACCGCCACTTGCGTCCCATGTCCACATCTGTCGCCCTTGCCAGTACTTGGAGTTTGGTGGAGGCTTAATGCTTCCTATGGAATCACATTCGTATATTAGACATGGAGTTGGGGGGAGTTATTATTGCACTTCCCTTGTGGCTCAAGGGAATGGGCTGTTCACAGAATGGAAAGAATGGGCATGACTGCTAGCAACACCTCACTTTCAAATATGCCAGCCCCTCCGATTCAAATAGATATGGATGTTGCATTAATTTTGCTTCCCTATGTAATCATATATGATTGGGCTATACGGAGGAGGAGAACTCGCGTCTCATTCCCTCATCTGTCTGGAGGTGATAGTGTGGACATAGTGAAGGTACTATGTTAACACGGTTTCTGGCAGTTCACGAGGAGCAATGGAAGTACAGAGCATAAAGGTGGACATTGTTACCATTGCGACCCACTCTCTGCCTTCTCTGCCAGTACTTTGACAGAGGTAGAATCTACGTCTCCTCATTAGAACTGCAGGATTGGGTAACCACTAGCCGATAGGGCCACTTGGCTAACAGGTGGAATTTCCCAGGCAGGTCTTTCGGTAATGGAGCTCTTGGAGAAAGAACTGGTTGTTATCGCCATGGCTGCCCCTCTTTCTCTGTGGTTCCCTTCAGATGATGGAGGTGGGGTGTCGTCAGGCAGGGTCGACACGCCCTTTTGTATGGTCTGTGATAGAGAGCTGGAAGATGTGGAAGCTGCTATAGACGCTCCATTCTTAGTACTCTCTCACCAGACTTCCCGAAAGCACTTTTGAGGTTTTCCTTAGGTAGAGCAGGCAGTTTGGAGAGCACAGTTCTCTCCTGAGGCCTCTTCCAGTCCTTAGGATAAGTTGTTTAATTCTACAGTCCCTTCAGTTAGGTTCTTCCCGAGAGCTAATGGCCAAGGGTTCGGAAAGTCGGGATAGCAATGCTTTGGTCTGCACCCTTCATTGGGAGTTATGGGCGGACAGTAAAGCTGCGTTGTCTCTAGCTAGCTCTGCCCTGGGTCATTTGGGCTTAGAGGTTAGTCCCATTTCACTGAGAAGGGGAAGGCTCGACTGTGATGTCACCTGACATTGGTAGCCAATATTGCTGTGTATCACACGTTTATCAGACACTGGCATGAAGCACGCTTGACACAGCTTCTCGTTCCCCTTCTCAGGGAACCGGGTTACATATGTAAAATAGACGTTTCGGAATGTGATGTCTAAAATAAAATACTATATGTACAAGTTAAACTAAAGATAAAGATAAAGCAAACAAGATCCCAGTTGAATAAATAAATCAGAGATATTCCCACATCATATGTGGGAGATTTTCACATAATATCCGCTGTATGCATGGACAGTAATATGTACACTTTAACAAACATTGAATCCTCAGTTTCTAATTGAGAGGGAGTTTGGAGGAATATGGTTCTTATAATATATGTTCAAAGAATATGGTGCAAACTTAAATAATTTAACAAGGTTCAGAATTTGTGGAAAATAGATATGTATTTTATGCAGTTATTAAAGGTGAAGTATGTAAGATTTTTTTAAATATTAAAATACATTCTCTTAACCCAGCCAATTGTTTATTGACTACTATTAGTATGCCATTTATGGGTGTATGTCCCCCAAAAGTCTCCCATGCACCAAAGCACTGAGAGCGGTCCACTCAGATCTGTCAATCTCTTTCAAGCTCAACCTATAGCAAGAGTTTAGGGCATGGATACTGTAGCATGCTGACCCAGCAAGCAATATCTGTCATTTCACCGTCTCGGTTAATTATAGCCCCGATATAGTCCGGCTATGAGTAACCCACTTCTAACCAAAATAACCTTGAATTTGGTTACATGACGTTTTTGCCAAAGTAGCTTGCAAGATGTATGATATTCCATCATGTAAGCAAAGTCAACAGTGATTACAAGGTGTTTGGTTTCATTTCTTTGACATGTTCATGTTCTAGTCGACTATTCAATTCTTGAGCTATGGTTAGACGTCTATTTTATAAAATTTTCACTGACAGCCCAAATTTGGCCTTGTTTTAACCTAGAAGTCAGGGCTGTGTTTGGACGGCTATTAGACGTCTTTTAAACACAAAATTGCTTGCTGGGGAGTCAGAGGGTGTTTAGCCAGTGTGGCAGGACTCGACAGTGCGACTAAAAATATATGTGTGAGAACTTTGGAATGCATTTAGGAGCACATGTGCAATTTGAAAGAAAAAAGTTTTTTCGAAATTTAAGGTAATAAAATGATAATTTTTTATAAATACATAAATAAAAGTATTATTTTAAGAGGTCTTAAATTTGGGGATGTAAAAAAGTTACATTCATTTGATCGAGTTTAAGGCAGCATAGATGTATGCTTCGCTGCCTTCAATATCCCACAATCCTGTGCTTTCCATTCTGTGACAGTTGAGCTAAAAAATTAAGATGCCATCTGAACGTTGTGGTTGGTGGTCAGTTTGTGTGTAAATGTACGTTTTTGACCAATGTTTTCTACTTCTGATGTCATTTCTAGCGAGAAATTACTATTGTAGTAATTAAATATTTGTTTAGTTATCACCAAAACTCTTTTTTGCTGTAGATCATTAAACCGTTACGCTCAGAAGTAGAGCTGCACGATTAATCGTTAAAAGATCGCAATCTCGATTCAAACACCTACGCGATCTTATTTCTAAATGACAACGATTCCGCTATGTGTATTACCATGGCTGTTTCACGTCACAAGTGTCAGCGGAGCGTGAGTAGCACGTGTTTTCGTTGCCCTTATCAATGAATGAGAGCATTCACATCGGAAGCGTGACGGTCGACTCTCTCATTCATTAACATGGGCAGCGAAAAAATAAAGGAAAAAAAAAATATAAATAAAATAAAGGCTTTAAAACAAAGACTTTAGGGACTTTGGTTAACCTTTGAAAGTATGATCATCATACTGCAACATTCAAATCTGCGTTCGTGCTGCCGCTGATCCGGAGAGAGAGCCGCTGCCATGTAAACGTACAGATAAGCAGCTTCACAGTCTTTTCAACCACACATTTCGTTATTTATGTGTTACAAACATTTAAATAGCAGGGGACAAATGTGTACTTGGATAAAAGTTTATCGTTTGGGTATGAACATTGATATCTAGCGATCAAAATAGAGCAAATCACCTTTTTGAAGTGTTTTGACACTTGTGTGTGTTAATACATACAAGTCATCGCTTATTACACCAGGAGGTGGTGACGAGAGACTGTTTAAAAAGTGTTTGTCATTGAATCATTCATTCAAGAGATTCATTCACAAACTCTGAATGAGACATGACTCCATTCAAATTATTTTTTTTAATTATTTCATTCAAATTAATGTATTTTTTAAATAGCCTGAAGCCATGAACATTTTGTCAGAACCTCTAGTAAATTATGTTATTTTGTTCAGTTGTCTAATGTTTTTTTCTTCAGAATCGTAGGAGAATTGCAATCTCAATTTTAAACAAAAAAATCGTGATTCTCAATGTATCCAGAATCGTGCAGCTCTACTCAGAAGTCTGTCCGAAATCAGTTTCGTGAGGTACCTTTGTGCGCAAACGCAGCCTACAAAGTCATTGCAAGATAAGGGGATGTCAGCTGCCTAAGTTTTTGGACCCAGCCTTTGTATGTGTATCTTGTCTAAGACACCTAATTTAGATCATTGGCTTAAGAGAGAGCTCCATGATTTGAGTGTTAAAATTTACAGGGGCCCTACGCAGTGTTCACTATTCCCTGAGAATGGAAAGTTTACATAATTTGGTAATGTTATATGTGTATTTTATCAGGACTGGAATTGACAATCACTGCAATAAGTGCATTGTGTCAGATTATTAATTTAAATATGAATACATAGTAGTTAAAGACACTTAATATAAAGTGGGTCTAAAAAACTATTAAAATAAAATAGTTACAATAGTTTTTGCCATTGTACCGAAACTTACTGAGAATTGGAACTTTTACTGATAAATAAATGGTGTAAAATGTTTATTGCACCCCTAAAGATTTTTAATATGCTCCTAAGTTTTTCAGTTAAAAACATTTCAGTTTAAAAACTTTCTCCTTCAGAGAAAAGTAAGCGTAAGGAACATGGCTTATGCGTTACATGGGAAACGCTGCAACCCCCTACAATGAATGCTTCAATACCATATAGCATCATGCAACCGTTCAGAAAGACAAATGTACCAGTTTACACTCACCTAAAGGATTATTAGGAACACCATACTAATACTGTGTTTGACCCCCTTTTGCCTTCAGAACTGCCTTAATTCTATGTGGCATTGATTCAACAAGGTGCTGAAAGCATTCTTTAGAAATGTTGGCCCATATTGATAGGATAGCATCTTGCAGTTGATGGAGATTTGTGGGATGCACATCCAGGGCACGAAGCTCCCGTTCCACCACATCCCAAAGATGCTCTATTGGGTTGAGATCTGGTGACTGTGGGGGCCATTTTAGTACAGTGAACTCATTGTCATGTTCAAGAAACCAATTTGAAATGATTCGAGCTTTGTGACATGGTGCATTATCCTGCTGGAAGTAGCCATCAGAGGATGGGTACATGGTGGTCATAAAGGGATGGACATGGTCAGAAACAATGCTCAGGTAGGCCGTGGCATTTAAACGATGCCCAATTGGCACTAAGGGGCCTAAAGTGTGCCAAGAAAACATCCCCCACACCATTACACCACCACCACCAGCCTGCACAGTGGTAACAAGGCATGATGGATCCATGTTCTCATTCTGTTTACGCCAAATTCTGACTCTACCATCTGAATGTCTCAACAGAAATCGAGACTCATCAGACCAGGCAACATTTTTCCAGTCTTCAACTGTCCAATTTTGGTGAGCTCGTGCAAATTGTAGCCTCTTTTTCCTATTTGTAGTGGAGATGAGTGGTACCCGGTGGGGTCTTCTGCTGTTGTAGCCCATCCGCCTCAAGGTTGTGCGTGTTGTGGCTTCACAAATGCTTTGCTGCATACCTCGGTTGTAACGAGTGGTTATTTCAGTCAAAGTTGCTCTTCTATCAGCTTGAATCAGTCGGCCCATTCTCCTCTGACCTCTAGCATCAACAAGGCATTTTCGCCCACAGGACTGCCGCATACTGGATGTTTTTCCCTTTTCACACCATTCTTTGTAAACTCTAGAAATGGTTGTGCGTGAAAATCCCAGTAACTGAGCAGATTGTGAAATACTCAGACCGGCCCGTCTGGCACCAACAACCATGCCACGCTCAAAATTGCTTTAATCACCTTTCTTTCCCATTCTGACATTCAGTTTGGAGTTCAGGAGATTGTCTTGACCAGGACCACACCCCTAAATGCATTGAAGCAACTGCCATGTGATTGGTTGATTAGATAATTGCATTAATGAGAAATTGAACAGGTGTTCCTAATAATCCTTTAGGTGAGTGTATAATGTTTATTTTGATGTGTCCAGTGTAGAAAGCCTCAAAAAATTGTGGCACATCATGTCAAAAAATGGGTTTATTATAAGCGAGACACTAGCATTCGCTCTAGACAGAGTGTTAGCCTACTCAATTGCTTACTTATGACACATTACAACACAGCTAAACGTATTTGTTGGACCTTTTATTGTAAGTAACTTTTACTTGTTTGTAAAGTTGTTTGAAAATATGCTTTATTTTTACAATTCTGCTAGGTGCCACTAGTCGCAGAAACTACATACTTCACCTTTAAACAAAATAAAACAAATGCACATGTGGTGAACCCATCTACACCTTCAGTAGCTCAGTAGCTAAACTTAAAAAAATAAAACAGACACCTACCTCCAATGTCTGGCCGCAGCTTGTTATCATAGCCATCTAGTAAGCTGTTCAAAATATGTGTGACGTCACTCTCATACACTTTGGGGGTCAGAACCCATGTTTTGTTTGTCACTTCGTCATCATCAGTTTCCAGCTGAACAGAGCTAATGGGTAAAACAAACAAAAAAAAAAGGTGAATCAAAGTTGCTAATGATCCTCTTTTCAACATTTTTATAAATGCATTTTTATTTCTGTAGTCTCTACAATGTAAGATGAGATCATGGTGATTTTGTTTTAAAGTCGTCATGAAATCACACTATTTACTTTGTTAGTGCACATTACATGTGGTGAACAATTAACCCGTGCAAGTTAATGCACAGAAAGAAATTGTTTGTTGTGGTAATCTTTAATCAAAATCTGAAAATTTGGCGTTCCCTCTCTGATGACGTCAGTTTGACGGCTTGGGTAGAATATCCTTAACCACTCCCCTCCAACTGTCAGTCAGCTAAGAGCAAGAAATGGAGAGGAGGTCAAATAAACCCCGCCCTCTTTTCAATATTGCGTTTCACTTGGAAATACGTCACAACACTGAAGTAAAGTCGGTTGAAAATCAAGCGTAGCGTTAGTTCTGGCAGCTCGCATCAGCTGACTCTCGGCTGATTCACGTCTACCTATAGGAGTAGACCTTTATCACAGCGGAATTGATTATCGGAAGTGCTCGAAGCAATGTATCGATTCTTTCAGTTATGTATATTTTCAATGTGCTGTTAACACCTAGTTGACTAAACAGCTCTTAAAATGAGCATCCACAGGATGATTTCAAAATACGGACATTTTCAGAGACAGGAAAGGAGATAAACTGATAATTACTGTACAGGATTTTCCAAACTCAACAGAACTTGTAGTTTTTTAATCCAACATAAGCCGAATGCTCGTGAACATACGTGATTATTTTACCACGGTGTCAGTGCTCGTCTAAATAGTGACCGCGACGCTACAGTGTGTGTGAGACCTGATGAATAAGATCAGAATGAACATATTTATTAAATATTTTAGTCATTATTTTGTATGTAATTCACACATTTATGCCAACATTCTTAATTAATATTCAAAGTCAGCACGTTACTGTTTAAGATTAATTAAACGTTTAACATCGTTAAATTTAAGGCAGATACCGCGCATTCATTCATCAATTATAATACTGCTCTTATGAAAATTAACCATGGATTTACTACAAATAAAACCAAAAAACATGGTTATTAGTTTAACCATGGTAACCACAAATCAGCCATGGTATTTGTAGTAAAACTGTGGTAATCCATGAAAAAAAAACATGGTTACTACATTTTTACTGTAATAAAACAATGGTTAATTTTCGTAAGGGTGTTTATCAGTCAAATTCATTTAAAAATATAAATTCAACAGGTATGAAATATGATCAATGAGAGAAAAACACTGTTAACGAGAAGACGAGCACTGGACTGCGGCAGGTTAGTTGGGAAATAAATATTTTTATTATTCAGAATGCACATTTGGAAGGGAAATATATTGATAGGAACATTTCAGCAGGCTGAATATATGAGATGTAAACACCCTCAGTTTCGAAATGCATAGCTACTACACACGAACGTACTCTCGCGTATTATATTAAAAGAAGGACCTTCATCCCGCCGTATCAGTCTCACCCATGATTTCCATGATGAAGGGTGTCGTTGTTTAGAATTAGAGCAGCCGGATCGCTGTAGTAACACCGGCGAGAGGATCCAGACATTCGTTTTGATTGCGTTGCGATAGTACCGGAAGTAGCAATACAATGGTTCACTTACTGGATAGGTCTATACGACGCCTATCACAGCATACGTATATAAGCTCCTTCAGTACTATCAGCAGCTATCGCGTTTCTCCGGAGCTAATTACCCTCCTCCATCCCCAGCTCCTCCTCTCGTCCAGTCAGGATTTTGCATTCTGATTCCCCTTTGAATCAGACTAGGGGGGGTTATCGCTGCTCTCCCTGCTTTTATCCATGCTAGGCTGCATGGATGCGCAGGGAGTTCTTGCCCAGAACAGAACCATACCGCCAATCCAAACTATATGCTAATTGTCCTGACAGAACTTCCGGTTCACGTGGACTTTAACAAAATGAATGTCCTTATGATTTGGTTCTGCTATTACACATGATCTTGTTAACAAGCCGTCAAGTGAGTATAATGTAAACATTTATTTCCACCTTTCTTCAGGCAAGTTTGGTTTTCCAGAAAAGACTGTATAGCTCATAGGTTGCTCTTTCATGAATCCTAGTCTCATAGTTACATTTCCTTTAAGTATCAATTAGTAAACACAAATAAAATGTGCTAATGTAAATAGAAATAACGTAATAGAAGAAGTTAAACTTGGTAGAAGAGGTTTAATCTTTACAAAACCTTAGGATGTCCTTCATTGCGAAAATTGATCTTTCCTCTGCATGCATGTGTATTGGGCATACATACAGATAGCTGAAGACTTTTTAAGGTGAAGAAAATGCATTAATTACCACTCAAACGAACTAAATGCTCTCTTTACTTGAATTTATTGAATGCAATTCTGTTGTTTCTCTTATCTCTTACATTTTTTTGTGAAACTGAAAAGAAAATACAAAAATGCTTACTTTGACGTATATAAACCAAAATAAAATGACTTGACTTACGTATTAACATTAATAAACTACAGTAATTATTTCAACAAGACATGACTGATCTCTGAATCATTTGCATAGAGCACATGGAGATGTTAATGTTTATCAAAATAGAAAAATGAAAACACAAAAGGTATCAATAGCAATTATAAAAGATAGATGGAAGCAGATAAGATGCACATGTAATTTGTATATTGGCTGCTGCACTTTCCATTACACATGTGACAACGAATCACAACAAGTAAGTTGTTGTGTACTTAAGTTTCTTAAGTAATTTAACTTGAACCATAAAAAAGGGCGGAATCGAGAAGTGAACAAAGATAATGATAAATATGACAGCAAGTCTTTGGAGAGTGTGGGTGTGATACTGGAGGCTGGAGACAGACAGACATACAATAATAATGTTGCATTAGAGGTGGAAATGTGCTCTCAATCGTTCTTTCTCCCTGGCAGCACTCCTGAAATCAGACTGAGGGGAAGGTGCGACAAACGCAAGCCTGTGTTTTCATCTACAGCATTATTTCATGTGTTTATCTATCTATCTATCTATCTATCTATCTATCTGTCTGTCTGTCTATCTATCTTCAGTTGATAATGAATGCCGAGGACCTTGGCAAAGCAATCAAACAACGTTGTGAGGCAGTAACCATGGAGTCAGTAGAAGATAGAAAGGCATATCCTTGAGAGAAACATGTGACTGAGAGCTGTGCAGCTCTGGCAACTTCATAAACATTTCAGAAAGGCAAGACTACAGTATAACACTTTCAATGCATTTCACTGTACATTATATGGGGAGAAAACACTGCATCATGACAGTCATTTCAACAACACATTGTTCATCAACACAAGCTGTTCAACAACAGCTTGTGAAGCCCATTTAAAAACCTTCTCGCAGAACTCTACTTATATTCTTTTCAAGCAGTTAGCAAAAAATGAAGACCTAACTTTTACCATCCCAGAATAATTTAGATAGTGTACATCAAGCAGGCCTATACTGTCTGATCAAGTGGATTATTTCAGATAACTGTGATCATTGTGCACTTTAAAAATCGATTACACTTTGCACTCCCTGTGTATACAGTGTCAGTTATCTATTTGCTTTTGACGTAACACGATGCTCACATCTAGTGTAGATCAGGTGACTGCCATTAAAGGGATAGTTCGCCCAAAAATGAAAATTACCCCATGATTTACTCACCCTCAAGCAATCCTAGGTGTAATTGACATTCTTCTTTCAGACGAATACAATCGGAGTTATATTAAAAAATGTCCTGGCTCTTCAAAGCTTTATAATGGCAGTGAATGGCAGTCCAAAATTTGAAGCCCATAAAAGTGCATCTATCCATTATAAAAGTACTCCAATACAGTACTTAATACATTATAAAGTAAAATGTCTAGCTTCCGGCGAACCGCCTTCTGTATTCAACTCACGAAAAAAGCGTAACTGGCGCGACGATGACATCAGGCGTAGCGTAAGTGTTTTGAACTGCGAGAGGCGTTACACTTTTTTCGTAAGTTGAATACGGAAGGCGGTCAGCTGGAAGCTAGATATTTTACTTCATAACGTGTTAAATATGGATATTTTTCTTTTACAAACCCATCGGTTCGCTTCAGAAGGCCTTTATTAAACCCCCGGAGCCATACTTTTATAATGGATGGATGCACTTTTTTGAGCTTCAAATTTTGGGCTGCCATTCACTGCCATTATAAAGCTTGGAAGAGCCAGGACATTTTTTAATATAACTCCGATTGTATTCGTCTGAAAGAAGAAAGTCATATACACCTAGGATGGCTTGAGGGTGAGTAAATCATGGGGTAATTTTCATTTTTGGGTGAACTATCCCTTTAACCTCCCCTAACCTCTCTGTTAACCTCTGTTCACTTCATGACATACAGTGGGGAGAACAAGTATTTGATACACTGCCGATTTTGCAGGTTTGCCCACTTACAAAGGATGTAGAAGTCTGTAATTTTTATCGTAGGTACACTTCAACTGTGAGAGACGGAATCTAAAATCCAAAAATCCAGAAAAATCACATTGTATGATTTTTAAATAATTAATTTGCATTTTATTGACATAAGTATTTGATCACCTACCAACCAGTAAGAATTCCGGCTCTCACAGACCTGTTAGTTTTTCTTTAAGAAGCCCTCCTGTTCTCCACTCATTACCTGTATTAACTGCACCTGTTTGAACTCGTTACCTGTATAAAAGACACCTGTCCACACACTCAATCAAACAGACTCCAACCTCTCCACAATGGCCAGAGAGCTGTGTAAGGACATCAGGGATAAAATTGTAGACCTGCACAAAGCTAGGATGGTCTACAGGACAATAGGCAAGCAGCTTGGTGAGAAGGCAACAACTGTTGGCGCAATTATTAGAAAATGGAAGAAGTTCAAGATGACGGTCAATCTCCCTCGGTTTGGGGCTCCATGCAAGATCTCACCTCATGGGGCATCAATGATCATGAGGAAGGTGAGAGATCAGCCCAGAACTACACGGCAGGACCTGGTCAATGACCTGAAAAGAGCTGGGACCACAGTCTCAAAGAAAACCATTAGTAACACACTACGCCGTCATGGATTAAAATCCTGCAGCGCACGCAAGGTCCCCCTGCTCAAGCCAGCGCATGTCCAGGCCCGTCTGAAGTTTGCCAGTGACCATCTGGATGATCCAGAGGAGGAATGGGAGAAGGTCATGTGGTCTGATGAGACAAAAATAGAGCTTTTTGGTCTAAACTCCACTCGCCGTGTTTGGAGGAAGAAGAAGGATGAGTACAACCCCAAGAACACCATCCCAACCGTGAAGCATGGAGGTGGAAACATTATTCTTTGGAGACGCTTTTCTGCAATGGGGACAGGACGACTGCACCGTATTGAGGGGAGGATGGATGGGGCCATGTATCGCGAGATCTTGGCCAACAACCTCCTTCCCTCAGTAAGAGCATTGAAGATGGGCCGTAGCTGGGTCTTCCAGCATGACAACGACCCAAAACACACACCCAGGGCAACTAAGGAGTGGCTCCGTAAGAAGCATCTCAAGGTCCTGGAGTGGCCTAGCCAGTCTCCAGACCTGAACCCAATAGAAAATCTTTGGAGGGAGCTGAAAGTCCGTATTGCCCAGCGACAGCCCCGAAACCTGAAGGATCTGGAGAAGGTCTGTATGGAGGAGTGGGCCAAAATCCCTGCTGCAGTGTGTGCAAACCTGGTCAAGAACTACAGGAAACGTATGATCTCTGTAATTGCAAACAAAGGTTTCTGTACCAAATATTAAGTTCTGCTTTTCTGATGTATCAAATACTTATGTCATGCAATAAAATGCTAATTAATTACTTAAAAATCATACAATGTGATTTTCTGGATTTTTGTTTTAGATTCCGTCTCTCACAGTTGAAGAGTACCTATGATAAAAATTACAGACTTCTACATGCTTTGTAAGTGGGCAAACCTGCAAAATCGGCAGTGTATCAAATACTTGTTCTCCCCACTGTATGTTTTGTAGGGCTGGGACAATAAATCAATGCATCTCGATTCTTCGAACAATTCTGGATCGATTTTGAGATTTTCAGTATGCATCGCGATTCTCTCTCCAATCGATTCTGAGCTTAGTTTTTGCGTGCTTTAGAAAACAGCCGTACTCTGCTTGCTTCCAATTCCTTACACACACTGCTTGAATCTTCCATAAAATATCAAATCAAATCACCTTTATTTATATAGCGCTTTTTACAATGCCCATTGTTTCAAAGCAGCTTCACAGTGGTAACAGGAAAATAATTTGATTAATTTAATTTGATTCGGCTGTACAGCCGCTCTGGTGAAAACGGTGATGTCATACAGCTAATTTCAATTATCATATAGTGTCAATGCGGGCAGATCAGTAATATAGTTGAAATTTAAGTGAAATTTAAGTGTCCCCAACTGAGCAAGCCAAAAGCCAAAGGCGAACTCTAATCTTTCATAGAGTTCAAAAAGGTTGAAGCAAATTACAAGGGTGTTCGCAGTGGGCTGTGTTTACATTAATTTCGCGTCATAAAAGCATTTTGAAGTGCAAGTAGATTTAATCTTTTACGTGGACTCATCTCTCAGCGCTCTTCTTCGTGAGCATTTGAGCGTGTGGTTAAAAACTAGACTACAGTGCCATCTGCTGTTAAAAAACTAACCTCAGAATCGATTGGAGAGAGAATTGCGATGAATACCGAAAATCTCAGAATCGATCCACGAATCGCGATGCATCGATTTATAGTCCCAGCCCTAATGTTTCGACGGAGAGTGGGACTAAATATTCTCTACAACTTTCTGCAAACTGTCATTCAGATCTGTCTCCATTTAGTTAGCAACGCCCAACTTCCTATGGTCCAATGAATTCCTAAAGACGAAATCCAGTCCCACCCTAAATGTTTCTCTTATTCCAGAAGCCTTTTCACTCGGATACACGTCACAATAGGGAAGAAAAGACTATGGCAACTTCCGTTTCAAGCAGACTTGCTAGACTCGCAAATTTTCAAAAGCAAGCCTTGGAAGCTTGTAAGCTTGCCTTCAATCATAATTTTTCCCCTCACAGAAGTGTAATATGGAACTAGACATGTACATTTTCTGAAGAAAATGTGAGTAGTTATAAAAGTGCTTATAAAACCTGATAATGGTTTTATAAAGAGTGTAATGGCGCATTTCAGTACAGTACATTACAGTACAATTCGGGGCGGTAAACCCTGACCCGGCTTGCGTTTCCACCACCAACAGTACCCTTACTTGATAGGCATGGTATATGCTGGAAAGTAGCGATCGACGTTATTCTTGCACGAAGAAGAATGCGACACAATAAACAACAATGCAGATCTTGTTGTCGCTTCTCAGCATGTGGCTGTTTGTCACAAGACGACAAATGCTGACATTAAGCATTAAGTCCAACTCAGGAGAATGAACTCCCGAGGACGCTAGTCCGGTAATTCTGCAAATGTTCTTTATAGCGTCACTCAGCTCACTCTGCTACTCTGGTTATCTCTGTACGTATATTTTAGGCAACAATAAAACAAAGTATGTTATAAAACACCACTCTGCCTCTTTTCATTTTTTTATTTAACAACGGTGAAGTTAAATAGCCTAAATATATAAAGTTATGACACTTCACTTTGCCCTCAGCCAAAACGATTTGCCAGGGAACAAATTATAGATTCATGAGACTAAAGATTACCCGTTAGGTCTACACAAGACGAATTATATCTCATGTTTAACCACTACAGAGACATCAGAGCCAGCGGCAGATGTCAGAAGGACTAGCCGAGGAAAGGCTATTCCAGGTGGGGTAAATGAGTACTGAGATCCCGGTGATCGACTGGATCTCACAACACTGACAACGCCAGATCAAATTTTTCAAATAGGCCCTATCTTTATAAATAAACCACAGATTTGAGCTTTAAACAAGTACATTCCTGCCTGAAAAACTATTACAACTACATTTCTTGACACAATAACAGTAGTATTGTATTTCAACCGTATATTAAAAAATGGCGCCTCTTGTGTTGTCATTCCCCTTGTACCACGCGCAAGTGACGATTCTTTGTCAACCAATCAATGTTCTGCAGTGAGTCTAGCTCCACCCTTTAGTATTGGACTACTGTGCTAGGTACCCCAGCGGAAGGGTCCCAAAAAAGTGGTACAGTACGGAATTAGGGTACCATTCACAACTTCTGACAATGGAAACGGCAATGGAGACTCAAGTGTCTTATATCATTGGAATCAAGTCGAACAACACCTGTACCCCTGATTTCATTTCTGTCATGAAAAAATTTCCACCATATTGGATTTTGTCCAAAACCAAACAAATGCGGGTGGCTCGTTTTACCGGTGTGTAAATTATTGTATGTCATGCGATTTTTCATACATACACACAATATTCATATCATATGTTAGATCTCCTCATTCTGAACAACTTTACTTCAAGAATCACTGCCAATCAAATCGTTTGTTAAATATTTGAGATTATTTCAAAACAATACTTTTGCAAACTAATCCTAGGTTTTTTGCTTAACATCAATATAACCTGTGCAGTACAATTCTCCGGACTCTCTAAGTCAATACTTATCAATAAATGTTGAATGTCTGCATTTGTATAGCTATAACAGGGTCATTTAGGGAATGGGTGTGACTAAGTGTACCTGAAAGCCTAAAACTCCTTAACAAATTCTCAGATCTTCTTTTAAGACTATAGGACTTATGCCTAAAGAAGCATGCAAAATTTTATGGAGATCAAGCAATAGATGCCTCTATAAAAGTTAGAAGGGTGAAAGTAGGTATCAAGTAGGTATCTCATCAATGGTTTATTTTAAAAAATTCTAAACATTATTTATGCATTTGTAACTGCAGGTTAAATGCGTTTGTCACCTCTGATCTGCATGAAACAGTCTGTGTAAATGATCTAAATGCCACTTCAGATGCAGCTTCTGTGTTTCCTATGCATTGGAAAGATTTATTTTGTTGATACTGATTTCATTTGATTGGTTTATTTCATTTGATTTATTGTGTCTTATTATAATTGAATTTATTGATTAAATGTAAGAATTTGAAACAAAAGATGATGCATACAAGTATTTAGGTTTAAAAATGGCTTTATAAAAGGTAAAAATGTCGATAAAAATCAATTTAAACTGATTGGAAAAGATATTGGGCCCTATTTTAACGATCTGAGCGCATGGTCTGAATCCACTTTTGCTAGTTTAACGACGGAAAAAATGGTCAGCAAAAGGGGTTGCCCCTATTGTCTTAATGAGTCATGGGTGTGTTTTGGGTGTAACGTGCATTAAACCAATCAGAGTCTCATCTCCCATTCCCTTTAAAAGCCAGTTGCGCTCGCACCATGGTGGATTCGCTATTTACATGGTGGAATATAGACTCCCTCAACCTGACGAGTCAGTTTAAATACATGTGTGCATTGCCACGATTGGTCAAATAATAAGTAGCTTTTATAAACGTGCCTTGGGGAAAAAAAATATTACTGGTGTGCATCTTAAAACAAAAACAATGGCACTGATATATTTTAAGATATCAGTGCAAGAGGCTTTCAGTTAAATTAGCTCAAACGTGCATTTTAGTCTGGGACTAGCTTAAGCCTTGTCTCTGAAACCGGGGTCTAAATGAAGTTCCGGGTAAATATTTCCCCCTCAATACGGCCCTGCTCGCGAGGTAGTACTTTTTCAAGGTTCAGGAACTTTCAGGGGTGGGACTTGGGCGCTAAACATGCTGATTGGTTGAGTTCACGCAGCATTTTGATTGGTCGACTCGACACAGCATTTTATTTCAACCACTATTTTTAAAAGTCTGTTACGGTGCGTGCAGTAAGAGTTGACTGCTATTCGAATCAACAATGGAGTTTAAAAAATATGACCGATGGGCCGATGACGAGGTTCAGGCTTTATTAAATTTATTTGCAAAGGACGAAATCTAGTGGGAACTACGTCATCGGACTACTCTTGACGGTACTTTAGACCGTGATGGAAATGCAGACAGCAGCAGGTCTGGAGGAAAAAAAGAGTTCCTGGGACAATTTGTTTTCCGGGTAATTTTGGTGGAAACGGGGCTTATGTCTCTGTTTGTAAATGTATTTTCAATGCAATTTCATAGGTTAGAAATAAATAGCAGAAATGTTAAGTTAAAGGCAGGAAGGGCAGGAAGATATCCTAAAATATGTGTTTTTATATCTGTGGGACGTGCATCCCTGTGTAATAGGCCCCACTTCACAGAAAGGTAGTGTGTGTCTCTTGGGACTTTATTTGTTGCTTGTTTGTGTTGTAGCAGGTTGGCCCTTTCCACACACATTCATGGATGTGGTTACTGAATTGAATTGACCCCAGGCTTGAGTCCTCTGGGTTATTCAGTTCCTTAAGCCAAAAAAGTTTGTGCATGTGGATACTTCATGACCTTGTTGGTCAGGCATTTTCCTCAGTATGAAAGCGTGGGTATTAATGTTCCCAAAGCGTCAACGACATGATGCAGCATTGAGTTCCACTCAAAAGGGAACATTTCAGTTTATGTATGTAACTCGTTGCGTCATCTTGCCATACTTAATGCACTGCCTGAAAAAGTCTTCCTTCAGACAATTAGAATCTGATGTGTTTTTCAGATGTCTATTTATGGTCTCTGTGATGAGAAAACTCTTGGTGATTAAAAAAAGTGTTACTTTTTAATTTAGTGCATAAAACTTAAAATGTGTTTCTGAGTCAAAACGACTCAAAATGGATAATCACAAAATGTTTACAATTGTTGAGTTCACGATATTACAATGTCGGTAGCATATGGAAATGAAGTTTACGTTTTAAAAGTCTGACGCGTTTTTCTACCTTTGACAGCTCCAGGGCTTTTGTGAAAACTATCGATTCTACTTCCACATTTTTGTATCCCTGCCCACGGACAGTCAGATCGACAGAGGGTTATTAGGAGAACAGTTATTGTAAGCATAGGTTTGACTGAAACTTTATCGAACTATGTCTACTTTTTAAGCAGCATTATGGTAAAAATGGAACAATATGGCAGCAGCTTTCTTACCTGTACGTGACAGCGTTTTGCTTCGGGGGATTGGGCAGAACTGACAAAACGGCAGTTTCTTTCAGTTGTTCTCCTCCGTTTGGCCTAAAACACTGTGTTTGTGGTCACTGAGTTTGAAATGTTGACCAGAGACATGGAGGTTTTTCAGTCGAATTTCAGTCAAAACAATTATGACAAAAAGTTTGCTAAGAAGTATTTCCCACTAAAGCAAGGCGGTATTTGACTCTAGTAAGCATATCCATAGCAGACTGATGGGATTGGCATTGGACGGCAACATGCCCAGTGCATTATGGGTGATGAAGCTTACATACCTATTTAGCAAAAAGGAAGACAACAGCCTTTTTTCTCTGATTTCTCTAGTCAGGTAGCACCATTTTCAACATTCTTTCACCTTTCTACTGTATACTCAGCCAAGTTTTATTGAAAGTCCATTTTGCCGGTGGTGTACCCCTTTAAGAATAATTACAACTGCTTCATAACAAGCAAACTCAGAGAAAGACACACATTATTCAAGCCTGGATTATGGACCGGGCCATGAAGTGCCAAATCCAATGTTATCTACCACAACATGCTTTTTCTGATTTTTTGCAGATTTGTTATATTCTGAAAAAAATTCTTAAAATTATGCCCTTTCACGAAGTCTTGATTTCGTTTGTGCTTGATTGTTCAAAAAACAATATTTTATATTATTACAGCACCTCTGCTCCCAGTCTGGCTCGAACACGCCGATTTCGATGAAGCCCCACCTTCCGAAATACGAAATGTGCTGTGATTGGTTAGCTGGCCCATTGTGTTGTGATTGGCAACACTCAGCGTGTGTTCGGGAAATGTCCCGCCCCTCCATAACTGCGAGTTCTTCTCTAGTGTAAATATTAATGATGGTGTCAATTTCAAACCAATTTGAGCCTGATGCAGACCCTGACAATGTTAAAGAACAAGAGGATCGTGCAGAACAGATTTCATGCAAAGACTTTGCAAGCACGGATTTCACAGGACGTTTCAGAGTGGTATGTTTTTTGTCATTTTCTTATACATTATAGATACGATGTTATCCACCATTTAATCGTGATATCTGTCGGAAAGCTAAGGTAATACAAAAGCTACAAAAAACAAGCTGCTCTCCATAAAATGTGCAGCACACAGATAAAAGTTTGGGTTTTAATGTTCAGGAACAGTAAAAAAAGGAAATTTTAACCTTCAGTTCATCAGCCTTAGGAAGGTCAAACTAATGAGTTTTGGAAATGGTGTGAACAAAACAGCGTCTCTTCAAAACAGCGAGGCTTCAATTTCTTCAAAGCAAAAAATTATTGTGGTGGGGTGGGGGGTTGTATGATAATGTAGGGCTGCAACAACTAGTCGATAAAATTGATAATAATCGATAATGAAAATCATCGACAACGATTCTCATTATCGATTAGTCGGGTCTGCCATCAACTTCCACCAGTCACGCCAAATTACAGCACTGAATAACACATTTCTATGGACAAAATGCATCTAAAAATAGTGGAGGAAACAGAGTGAGCTGCTGTGGGAAAGGTACATGATCCAAGCGCCCAAAACATGAGAAGTCTTTATTTTAAGCTTCAAGCGAATGCATTAGCGTTTAACATACCCTGTCATGCGCTTTGACAGATGAGTGTGCGTCCTCAGCGCAAAACATTCATTTTACAAGTTATATCCACTGATCTATAAAGAGAACAGTAGTTATATCCTTATCTGTAAATGTTACTAATTCACGTGAGTATTTCTATTTTGAATATAAATGTGAGACGTTTCTTATAGCCTATTTACAGGATAAAGAAATGACAGTAACAGTTACTGTGTCAATAGCGAATGTGTGTGTGTTCCTGCAGAACATTCCTCTTATCTGGTAACACTCAGTTTGTGTTTTTCTTTAATATCATTTTAATGTAGGAATTTAAACTGTCCTTTTGCTTAGTAACTTTTTTCTGCACATAATGTATAGCACGGATATACCCTTACGAAAATTAACCATGGTTCTATTAGATAGTAAAACCATGTTTTTTGGCGTAGCCTACTGATTACCATTTGTATAACCACACAAATACCATCGTTAAATTATGGATTGAAGCAAAACTATGGTTAATTTGTGGTTACCGTGGAATAACTACAATAACCCTGTTTTATTTATTTATTATTATTTGTTTGTTTTATTTGTTGCAAAACCATGGTTCATTTTTCTAAGGTATATTCACTATGTATGTTTTCATAGCATTCAGCTGACACGTTTGTTTGAAGGACAGCATTGGGCAGGATGTGGAATAGTGTGTTTTGTCAGTAAAGAATTTTTTATCGGATTAATCGAAAAAATAATCGGCCAACTAATTGATTATCAAAATAATCGTTAGTTGCAGCCCTATCATAACGTATCACTCACTGCATTTTCTGCAACACACCGCATGCATTTTGGTGCCTTGGGTCAACTATCAAAATGCAGAGCTTTGGTTCAGAACATCTTCCATGATAAGGTTGAGGAGTTACTAAGGGCCTTGCTCGCTGGGTACTATCAAAGGCAGTACTATCAAAATCTTTTCATCATGACACTATAGTCAGCATTAATCCCTGTGGTGCAACTCGAGATGAAAATGTCACTTAATCTTGGGGTACAGCCAACAAGCGTCACCAGTGCCACACTGTCAGTCACCCGCTGTCAGCTTTTGATCTCCATGAATCTGACACTTGCCTAAGCTATTTTTAATGGGTCAGAAAAATATCCTACAAGGATTCCAATAACTTCATCTAAGTCAGGGTTCCTCAAATCTTGCCCTGGAGGGCCAGTGCCCTGCAGAGTTTAGTTCCAACCCTGATCAAACTCGCTCTGAGCAAGCTAATCAAGGTATTCAGGATCACTAGAAAAATCACAGGTAGGTGAGTTTGCTCAGGGTTTGAGCTAAACTCTGCAGGCAGTGGCCCTCCAGGACCAGATTTGAGGAACCCTGATCTAAGTCAATTTACTTATGGAGAGATCTTTTCAAGAGAACTGTTGATACCTGTTGCTGAGATTACATGTCTACATATATAACTTAGTTTTAAAAATAGTTGTTTCAAAGTACATGAAGATTAGGGGATAACCCTGAGTGACAGTATTAGTAGCATTGTCAGTTCTATTCCTTCAGTAAGTAGTGATTTCAGCACTGTTAAGAACAATTTTAATTTCTGTACAGCTCCTATATTAAGTCAGAATCGTTCAATAATTGTATCTGTCTGACTGGCCTTTCCCAATCAATAATCAATAGTCGTGGATAGGGGTGTAACGATATCGTTAATCGATATATCGCGATATAAAAATGTGACGATATGTATCGTTGATGTAACGATATGATTCGTGATATAGAGTTGTTTTATCCAAGGCTCAACTTGCTGTATTTATAAAGGTATAATTCACCCAAAAATGTAAACACTGTCATCATGTACTCACCCTCATGTTGTTTCCTTTAACTTCCAAACACAAATGAAGATATTCTTTATAAAACCTGAGAGATTTCTGTCCCTCCATTTAAAGTCCATTCCTCTCAAACTTAAAAGATACAATAAATGTCATAAAGGCATTGTAAAAAATAACGAATCGAGTGTCTAATCCAAATCCAAGTCTTCTGAAGAGACACAGTTGCTTTATATGATGAACAGATTTACAACGACGCGCAGGACGTTCAAATGATTGCGTGACGCGCGAAAACAACATGAGAGTGAGTAAATGCAGAATTCAAATTTTTGGATGAGCTAAACATTTACAGTTTGGGAATAGTCATTTTGACATACTTTCTTGCGATTAGAACTGTGACTGATTGCACTGATCATCTGAAGCGCACGCGCTGCCGGAATGACACTCCTCAAAGTCAAAGAGCAACATCATTTAAAGGTTGAATGAACTGGCTTTTTTTATTTTTTTATACTGTTGTCTGAGGTCAACTTATGACGTTCGCGTGGTTTTTACATTCAAAAACATCATGATGAATAAGTAATAGGCTATTTTCTACCCTGGTTTTGAGGCTCTCTCCTGAACGCTCGGTTTTGATGGGCGTGCCGCACTGAAGACTTGGAAGTAAACGCCCACGGCTAGGATTGGATAAGATTTGCATATTTAATGAGCTTCAGCTCCCCTGTCAGTTCACTTGAGAGATTGTTTTGAAAGCGGCAACCAGAATGATTCTCTCACAGGGCTCTCAAAACGTATTTATCAAACAAACACGATTTATCTCTCATCCACCCGCGATTGATTGGAATATTATTTTTTTTATTACTTGGCCCGCCAGAACGGTGGATATAAGCGCGAACCGTGCATCACACACACACACGCGCGGGCGCGCGCTATTCAAATATCAAGTCAAGAGAGTGAACAACGCAGATGAAGAAATGAATGTTATTTCACTATTAAAAATTCACAGGCCTGCCGACGGGCTTACGTTTTGGTAGCCCGTCTGGAAAACACATAGCCCCGGGACGTTGCTTTGCGAGCCCTGGCCCATACATTTCCGAGTCTGAACCCGAATCGCAATGAACCAACAAATAAAGGATTCTCCAGCTTGTGACAGCGTGCTAAGGTATGTCCTGTTAGACACGTACACATAATCAAAACGATCTGTAACAATGCAATACTATCACATATAAAAAAACATGTTTTACTCACATAAGTGTGTTGCACCATTTCTGTCGGATCCAAAATAGAAGGCACAGCATTGTGTTTTAATCTCAATATGTCTGCAAATTCAGTCTCGACCTGTGTCTCGTTTACACACGATTCCGCGGTGAAACGAAGCGAACAAACGTGCAATGTCTTACGCACGTGAGCTGGAACTTCATTAAAAATAAAGTTCAACCACACATTCCTAATATTAGAATCCAGAGGAAGCTTATGCAGGGACTGTGTTCTTCCACAACCAGGCACAGCGCAATATCTTGCTATCTTCGGCATGTTTATTGGTAGCGCGATCTGTTTAGCTCTACGAGTCGGTGGGCGGGGCTACAGAAGCGGGCGTACATATTTATCTGTTGAGGTGGCGTTTCCCCGTTCTATTACGTCATTGATCAATATATATTTGAGAGCTCTGGTTTTCTGGGCCTGGTGTCAATAAAAGCTTTTCTTTGACTAACAAGGAAGTTTTCAGCTCCGAAACTTACAGGATATTCTTATATTACCATGACCTTTTATATATCAAAGGCTCAAGGGAAAGTTGATTTCTCAATTCATCACCCCTTTAAAGCGGCACTCCTTATAGTGAAAGCAAACATCATTTAAATCACCAGATCACATTTAGTTTTAGTAGTATGATTATTCAAAGCATTTTAGATGGTTTATTCTTATATGTCCCTGGCGTGACGACTCCAATCTTTTGAATAATCCTATGAATATCTATTGATCTAATATGACTTCTGACCTGTAATGTTGCCAGAATCATAATCATACACTATTTGTTCGTCGGCCAGAGGAGAACTGGCACCCCGACTGAGCCTGGTTTCTCTCAAGGTTTTTTTCTCCATTCTGGCCCTGAAGGAGTTTTGGTTCCTTGCCACCGTCACCTTTGGCTTTTGGCTTGCTCAGTTGGGGACACTTAAATTTCAACTATATTACTGATCTGCCCGCATTGATACTATATGATAATTGAAATGAGCTGGATGACATCACCGTTTTCACCAGAGCGGCTGTACAGCCGAATCAAATTCTGTTGCATTATTTTCCTGTTACCACTGTGAAGCTGCTTTGAAACAACTGGCATTATAAAAAGCGCTATATAAATAAAGGTGACTTGATTTGATTTGATATATACACTCACCTAAAGGATTATTAGGAACACCATACTAATACTGTGTTTGACCCCCTTTCGCCTTCAGAACTGCCTTAATTCTACGTGGCATTGATTCAACAAGGTGCTGAAAGCATTCTTTAGAAATGTTGGCCCATATTGATAGGATAGCATCTTGCAGTTGATGGAGATTTGTGGGATGCACATCCAGGGCACGAAGCTCCCGTTCCACCACATCCCAAAGATGCTCTATTGGGTTGAGATCTGGTGACTGTGGGGGCCATTTTAGTACAGTGAACTCATTGTCATGTTCAAGAAACCAATTTGAAATGATTCGAGCTTTGTGACATGGTGCATTATCCTGCTGGAAGTAGCCATCAGAGGATGGGTACATGGTGGTCATAAAGGGATGGACATGGTCAGAAACAATGCTCAGGTAGGCCGTGGCATTTAAACGATGCCCAATTGGCACTAAGGGGCCTAAAGTGTGCCAAGAAAACATCCCCCACACCATTACACCACCACCACCAGCCTGCACAGTGGTAACAAGGCATGATGGATCCATGTTCTCATTCTGTTTACGCCAAATTCTGACTCTACCATCTGAATGTCTCAACAGAAATCGAGACTCATCAGACCAGGCAACATTTTTCCAGTCTTCAACTGTCCAATTTTGGTGAGCTCGTGCAAACTGTAGCCTCTTTTTCCTATTTGTAGTGGAGATGAGTGGTACCCGGTGGGGTCTTCTGCTGTTGTAGCCCATCCGCCTCAAGGTTGTGCGTGTTGTGGCTTCACAAATGCTTTGCTGCATACCTCGGTTGTAACGAGTGGTTATTTCAGTCAAAGTTGCTCTTCTATCAGCTTGAATCAGTCGGCCCATTCTCCTCTGACCTCTAGCATCAACAAGGCATTTTCGCCCACAGGACTGCCGCATACTGGATGTTTTTCCCTTTTCACACCATTCTTTGTAAACTCTAGAAATGGTTGTGCGTGAAAATCCCAGTAACTGAGCAGATTGTGAAATACTCAGACCGGCCCGTCTGGCACCAACAACCATGCCACGCTCAAAATTGCTTAAATCACCTTTCTTTCCCATTCTGACATTCAGTTTGGAGTTCAGGAGATTGTCTTGACCAGGACCACACCCCTAAATGCATTGAAGCAACTGCCATGTGATTGGTTGATTAGATAATTGCATTAATGAGAAATTGAACAGGTGTTCCTAATAATCCTTTAGGTGAGTGTATAGTGCATAATAGCTTGTTATTAGGGGTGGGTGATCTGACGATTTTATATCGTGATCGATCTTGAAGACATCCACAATCTACTTTTTAAGCGAATCGTGGAGATTGTGATCTTTTATGTCCTTGTAATAATGTTAAAATACAGCAATGACTGCCTATTAGATGGCTGTGCTGACTGACCAAATTATATAGAAATTTTAGTTTCCATTTCGATTTTGGCTTCCAACGATTATGAAAGCATGACAATCAAGATAAAATGATCATTGTGCCACATGCCGTTCCTTTCCTTTAAAGCGGTGTGCTTTCGCCCCTCCTTAAAAGCCTAAACGTAACATCCAAATCAGTCAAATCATGTAACGTGACTGGTAAAACGCAGTGTACTGCGGGACATGCTTTATTTTGAAGAGTTATTAAAAGTGCATTAAACTGCGAAAGAGACCCATGCGCTTTCTGTGTGAGAGACGGAGCGAAACACGGAGGAGCGACGTATACTCTAGGTTTCAGGCGTGCCGAAACACTCAAATATACACAAAAATATGTCAAAATGTCAGTCTTAGCGAGTATTTACATAAAGACAGTCAGTTATGTCTTAAGTGACTAAACAGAAATCGGATGCGTGTCGTTATATTGGTAACACTTTACAATAAGGTTGTATTAGTTAACATTAGTTAATGCATTAGTTAACATGAACTAACCATGAACAACACCTCTTTGTTAACGTTAGTTAATAAAAATACAGCTGTTCATGGTTTGTTCATGTTAGTTCACAGTGCATTAACTAATGTTAACAAGATTTTAATAATGCATTAGTAAATGTTGAAATTAACATTAACAATGATAAATAAATGCTTTATAAGTGCAGTTCATTATTAGTTCATGTTAACTAATGAACCTTATTGTAAAGTGTTACCATTATATTAGATCCATGCATTCGCTCTTAAAGCATAATGCAAAACCTGCTGCTGTCTGTCATTAATGTTAAACAAAAGACAAAGACAAAATCACTCACTGCTCACGACTGAATAACGTTAGTAGTTTTAATAAGAATCAATGCATATTTAATTCATACAGTGAAGACTATGCAGTGTTTTAAGGTTTAACTCAGAGTTTAATGACTAACTGATTGTTTAATGCAACACTGTGTTTTAAATTGTGCGAATAGATAAAGTCCATAGGCTTGTTCCAGTCTGGATATTCTCCATAGTACATCTCAAAATTGGGAAGATCATGATTCAGATTGTGGATTGTGATTGTTTGTTATAAGATCATGATACGAAGTTTTGGGAAGATCGCCCACCCGTGCTTGTATGAGGTATGAGATCTGGCTTAAACCAACATAAAGGACAGGTTGAATATAGGAACATAAGCAAGCTTTTACTATAATTACAATAGGTGCTTTTGTCAGTAATCTTCTCAAACATAGAAGGCCTATGTGACCTATATGACTATATACTCTTCTTATATTATTCTAAGTAGGCTTTTAAGACGATCAAAATACAAATAATTGACTTAATATTTGTTCACGTCGTCATTTAACACTCAATCTGTCAGTATTGTAGCCTTCAAAAATCATAAGGTTTAAAAATAAAGGGTACTTTATTCAATTACTTTATTTTAAACAAATACTAGTAGTAGTAAGCATCAGATTAATACTTCGTGACTTTTCCTTTCTTCAAACAGATGTGATGGCACTAGGTTTTCTGGGCCCCCTGTACAGTATATTTAATTCATAGTTTTCACGTGACGTCACACCATTATAGGAACGCCCACCTGGAGGGCAAAACAAGGCTTTCCTTCATTGCCCGCCAGTTATTTTTATCAGGTTTGTAGTAAGTTCTAATGTAGTAAGACAGTGATATTAAAAGACCAAATTCAATATACACCTTATTGATTATGCATACTTTGTACAGGCGAGCAAATGAACACAGAATACTAATGCAACACAAGGTTTCTCGTTAAGTGTTTTTTCCATTGAAAACCATTATAAAGAAAACGTCGCATTGCATTCATATTGTTGGCTCATCTACTCACCTGTAAACTGAATTCAGTGTAAACTGAATTTGATCTTTTAATATCACCCACCCTAAGTGTTTGTCAAGTTAAGCGTTTTAAAAACGTCCTGCTGTTTTTAGTGATTGAAATACTGGAGCAGGTGCTGTATATGGATACAGAAAACTTGCATATTGTTCACATATTTTTTTTTTTTTAAATTGTGCTGCAGTTTTATGGCTGTTTTGCCCTCCAGGGCTCCGCGACAGTCACGTGACTGAAAACTATGAACTGGGCCCCCTCTGTAGAATTAGGGGTCTGGGGACGGGGGGGTTCCCTCTTTGTCAAAATCATGGAGGCCCTCAGGGGTGATCATTGTGGGGGCCCCCAAAAGCTCTGGGCTCACTCTTTCTCCCCATTAGAGACTCATGTTTCTGGAAAAATTTTTTACACCTACAGTACTTTATGATGAAAAGAAGGTTCAAAATTCTGTGCCTACTGAGGTTTGATTAGACTAACGGTACATACTAAATAGCTAAATATATAGCTTATTATTATTACTTACATTTACAGCATTATCACAGGGAACCACAAGATAAAGTAAATCTCAATCCCTCAATAAAACATGACAGGTAAAACCCAGTAAACCCCTGCTAATCTTTCTTTATATTAGATATGTTTATTATGTGTTTGTAGTTTTTGTGGTACATGTCCAACTTAGACTGTTAGGCCAGAATTATCCCTGATTCTTCAACAGCAGGTGGAGAGGAGGAGTCAATCCCTGACTTAAATCTTCTTAAACAAATGTCTGGACTGAAATGGCGTCATGTACATGACAAAGCTATGAACTTTACCCCTTTGACTGTATACAATGAGAAATAGCATGTATTGTTAATATAGGAACAAGTCTCATATCCTGTTTCTCAGATGCTGTTTGAATCATGACACACCTCTTCTCAATAAATTCTGTCATTATATAACTATTATAATATATGAGTAATTTCGGTGGTGTATAAAGCTATCGAATAGTTCGCTCAATATCTAGAGTGTGATATATATATATATATATTATATATATAAAACTGTCACATACGACATGTGAACGCATATATATATATATATATATATATATATATATATATATATATATATATATATATATATATATATATATATATTCATTTCTAGACTCTTTAAGCCAAACAGATTAAAGGAATCCATGGGAAATAGAGCAGCACCAATCATCGCACACACTCCAAACACACAAGCCCATGTAACGTTTACGTATCATAACACATTAACATGTTAAATTCGCCTGCAGATATGATATTCTTACCTCAAAGGAAGATGGGCGAATAGAAAAGCCCATAGAAACAGCTTGAGTGTGATCTCGGGGATGGCCATCGCATTCAAGCATTTAGATGAAAAATTAAAAGAAGCCATGATCACCATCTTGCTCGCTCTTCACACAGATAGACGTGTCCCCTTTATTTACTGCCTTTCCTCGCTCTTACACATAGCAGATCGCGTTGGCTTTGGCGTCTCAGAGCCGTTGCTGCGATGCAATACAAGCCGTCACAAAAACAACAGAACACGCACACACCTTATGGAAGCGACTTTCCTGCTATATTGAAATATTGGCAGATAACTGGAAATAGATGCAAAAGATAAACGCGAGCTCTCCGGGTCCCGTATAACTGGTAAAAGTGTGGATGCAGATGAATTGTGTGAAAGCCGATCTGATGCACGGCGCTGCAGTACAACAACACATGCGTGGTAGAGATGGAACCAAAGCTCACATGCTTCTATTAATAAAAACCTGTCCACTATATCCTATAATATAATAATATTATAACCACCACTCAAACAACGTCTCGCATAAAGCATCCACTCATAGCGTCTGAATTGACGTTTTATTATTATTATTATTAGATTATTATTCTATTATTATTAATAAATACACTATTATTCAATAAAAGGGAATAAATACAACTTTTGTAATGTAGTTGCCAAGCGAAATGTTTTTATCTGAGCATTTTAGTGTCTTCGAGCGCGATTTATCCAATCAGAATGTAGCCTGAATTTCGATATTATGTAGGTTATGTTGTTAAAGTTAATTTAATATTAAAAGCATTTAATATTAAGATTTACATTTTCATGAGACGAAGAGGTACCTTATATTTTAAATGTTTTTATGCCGTATTTTTAATAGCTTGTAGAGGGAGAGATTATTGTATTTTAATAAACTGATGTGAAGACTTTGATAATTATTTAACGTCCATAAATGACCATATTAAAGTCCTGCATGATTTGGTTGAGTGTAAATAGCACATATGTGAGCTAGCTGAGAGAGAGAGAGAGAGAGAGAGAGACTGTCGTGATGCGACCACAGGAAGCTGTCATGCCTCACAGCATGAGGAAAAAGAAGAGCATGATAATTGACACGTGATGTTGGCTACCAATCGCCGTGTACAGCTTACAGATGTCACATATCTGTAATCAGGTAGTGTTATATCATCAGGTAGAGTGACAAAATCTGACAGCACTATGCACAAATCTAGCAAACATCAGGTCGACAGCCCTTTAGATGTCCTCATGTGAAATCTCTGGTTAAACAAACAAAACAAAAAACTTGAAACCATATTTAGGGAAAAGGAAGGATAGGTAGATGATATATAGATAGATAGATATATAGAAATAAAATAAATAACAAATTAATAAATAAATTGGTCAAATTATTATTTAAGTTTTATTATCCTCAAGCTATGCAGAAACCATGCTTTAGAAATTCCCTTATATAATAGCATGTGTCTGATGAATTATCTAATGTTTTTAAGTGAGGCATTGTGCCTGAATGGTCCATCCACTTCTTTTGGCCACTGGGAAGGAATAAAATGGAAAACGGATTATAATTCACGCTCCTGGCCTGTCCTCCTTTTCACTGATGTCAGCTTATGCCATGAATGCTCAGTATTAGTGCTCAGCACAAAAGTTAGCCCAAGGAAGTGTCATGCCTGTGGTCATGCTTGGATTGAGAACACACAGCACATGCATTATTTCTCCTCTAATCTCTTAGGTTATCAAAAATCATTGAATGCCCATTGCTTATATAGTAAATGTTGAACTTTACTTTCATTTAATAATCTGCCTCACTTTTGAGTTTCATAATTAGGAGAGAGAAAGCTGGCACCAAGAAGATTAAATAAAATTTTAAAGTATTATATAAAAGAGATTGTCACATTTATGTTCTGTTTAGTTTGGTTCTTTGTATTTAGTTTCTTTGCTGGTTCTAAGTGTCATCATTTACTCACCCTCATGTTGTTCCAAACTTTTCCAGACTTTTGTTCATCTTCGGAACTCAATTGAAGATATTTTTAATGAAATCTGAGAGATTTCTGTCCCTCCATTGACAGTCCACACAACTACTACATTGACACTTCAAAAAGTTCATAAAGAGAGTAAAACTAATCCATATGAATTGAGTGGTTTAGTCCACATTTCCTGATGAGACACGATTGCTTTATATGATGAACAGATTAAATTTATTCCCTTGTAAACATTGATCAACGCACACATCTGTTGTGGTAAACGGAGGCTCAAGCTGATGTTCGCTTGGAATGCAAGAACCAATGAGGTTCATTCTCGTGTTACGCAGCACGTTTGAGCTTCAGCAAGAACCAATGAGGTTCATTCTCGTGTTACGCAGCACGTTTGAGCTTCAGCAAGAACCAATGAGGTTCGTTCTCATGTTACACAGCACGTTTGAGCTTCAGCAAGAACCAATGAGGTTCATTCTCGTGTTACGCAGCACGTTTGAGCTTCAGCAAGAACCAATGAGGTTCATTCTCGTGTTACGCAGCACGTTTCAGCTTCAGCAAGAACCAATGAGGTTCATTCTCGTGTAATGCAGCACGTTTGAGCTTCAGCAAGAACCAATGAGGTTCATTCTCGTGTTACGCAGCACGTTTGAGCTTCAGCAAGAACCAATGAGGTTCATTCTCGTGTTACGCAGCACGTTTGAGCTTCAGCAAGAACCAATGAGGTTCATTCTCGTGTAATGCAGCACGTTTGAGCTTCAGCAAGAACCAATGAGGTTCGTTCTCATGTTACACAGCACGTTTGAGCTTCAGCAAGAACCAATGAGGTTCATTCTCGTGTTACGCAGCACGTTTGAGCTTCAGCAAGAACCAATGAGGTTCATTCTCGTGTTACGCAGCACGTTTGAGCTTCCGCAAGAACCAATGAGGTTCATTCTCGTGTAATGCAGCACGTTTGAGCTTCAGCAAGAACCAATGAGGTTCGTTCTCATGTTACACAGGACGTTTGAGCTTCAGCAAGAACCAATGAGGTTCATTCTCGTGTTACGCAGCACGTTTGAGCTTCCCCAAGAACCAATGAGGTTCATTCTAGTGTAATGCAGCACGTTTGAGCTTCCGCAAGAACAAATGAGGTTCATTCTCGTGTAACGCAGCACGTTTGGGCTTCTGCAAGAACCAATGAGGTTCGTTCTCATGTTACACAGCACGTTTGAGCTTCAGCAAGAACCAATGAGGTTCATTCTCATGTTACGCAGAACTTCTGCAAGAACCAATGAGGTTCATTCTCATGTTACGCAGAGCTTCAGCAAGAACCAATGAGGTTCATTCTTATGTTACGCAGCACGTTTGAGCTTCCGCAAGAACCAGTGAGGTTCATTCTCGTGTAACGCAGCACGTTTGAGCTTCCGCAAGAACCAGTGAGGTTCATTCTCGTGTAACACAGCACGTTTGAGCTTCAGCAAGAACCAATGAGGTTAATTCTCGTGTAACACAGCACGTTTGAGCTTCAGCAAGAACCAATGAGGTTAATTCTTGTGTAACAGCACGTTTGAGCTTCAGCAAGAACCAATGAGGTTAATTCTTGTGTTACACAGCACGTTTGAGCTTCCGCAAGAACCAATGAGGTTCATTCTCGTTACACAGCACGTTTGAGCTTCAGCAAGAACCAATGAGGTTCATTCTCATGTTACGCATCACGTTTGAGCTTCTGCAAGAGCCAATGAGGTTTGTTCTTGTGTTACGCAGCACGTTTGAGCTTCTGCAAGAGCCAATGAGGTTCATTCTCGTTACACAGCACGTTTGAGCTTCAGCAAGAACCAATGAGGTTCATTCTCATGTTACGCATCACGTTTGAGCTTCAGCAAGAACCAATGAGGTTCATTCTCGTTACGCAGCACGTTTGAGCTTCAGCAAGAACCAGTAGAGGTTAATTCTCGTTACACAGCACGTTTGAGCTTCAGCAAGAACCAATGAGGTTTGTTCTTGTGTTACGCATCACGTTTGAGCTTCAGCAAGAACCAATGAGGTTCATTCTCATGTTACGCAGCACGTTTGAGCTTCAGCAAGAACCAATGAGGTTCATTCTCATGTTACGCAGCACGTTTGAGCTTCAGCAAGAACCAATGAGGTTTGTTCTTGTCCGTCTTTTTATGTTTGCTGATCACCCAGATTGCCAAGACGGTTCGGCCTGGTAATGGTCCAGATCTGGCAGGCCTGGAGTAAGTAACTCGGCCCTGTTGCAGTTGCCAGACTCGGGATGGACGCGGGATGAATGACGCCCCAGAATCGGCCCAAATACACTGGCCAGAGTCCGGCTGCCAAAACTGCCAGCATTGGGACACAATCACACCGACACTGGTCTTGCTTGCTAAATAAAAAAATATACTTGCATTTACTCTTATACAGAATTAGAAACATTTTGTGTTCAGCACAACTTCTTAAATATGTGTATTAAATATTCCTTCCAGTTTTTATATAAAAACAGAGCTTTGAATTTGTTTTTTCCACAAAATGACATTATTACCTTTAAATCCTTAAGATGGCATCTACTTCCATTCTACACATCTAAAACCATTTTTTTTTACAGTGTCCTTGTTAAGCCTACATGTACTTATGTATGTCACCTCATATGGCAACTTTACAAAGATTAAGGTTTTTTTTGCCCTTACACCCTGTTTTTTCATGGCATCCCCACCTACTACCCCATGAATTACCCCATGCCTACCCCATAACATCCATATGTGCCCCCCCCCACAACAAAAATATGAGTGATATGAGAATGTATTTGAAACCTGACAAGAACATTTATAAGAACTACCAAAAACTGCAATGAACAAAAAATTAAAAAAAAAACTTCAGGAGCCTCCTCAAGTAAGCGTACCCTAAAAGAGAGACAGACTGACAGAAAGAGAGACAAAAAGGGGAACAGACAATGACACGTATGGTTACAGACACATCTCAGAAATCTGATAACATGAATGGTAACTCTGGTCCTGCTCTTTTCTTCTTCCATCTCCACCATCTCTCCATCTGATGCACTGGCTGTACTTGCATTTCTTCGCACTGATTAAAAAAAAAAAAAAAAATTCAAATCGCAATACTAGACTGTTACCAGTCCAGTTTCTTTCAACATCAACAAAAGCCATCTTTACACTGCAAAGGTGGAACAGAATTTGCATCCGACATGGCATTTATGCTTATTTACACAGACTATTTAATGCTGTTCATGTACATGTATTTACACAAAAAAATGCATAATGCAAATAAAAACAACAACAACTCATTAGAGGGTGAAGCTACAATTCATCACCAAATCATTATTGTTGATTATCGCAATAGTGATCATTACTGTCGATTAAGAGAATGCTTCTGTGGTGGAAAAAAGCATGTCCTATTCGTCTACAGACGAAGCATTAAGAACCGTTTATGAATTTATTTGAAAATTAACCCTTTCATGCATGAATTATGATTACCTCAGTAAGGATTTTTTTCTTACAGTGGGGAGAACAAGTATTTGATACACTGCCGATTTTGCAGGTTTTCCTACTTACAAAGCATGTAGAAGTCTGTAATTTTTATCATAGGTACTCTTCAACTGTGAGAGACGGAATCTAAAACAAAAATCCAGAAAATCACATTGTATGATTTTTAAATAATTAATTTGCATTTTATTGCATGACATAAGTATTTGATCACCTACCAACCAGTAAGAATTCCGGCTCTCACTGACCTGTTAGTTTTTCTTTAAGAAGCCCTCCTGTTCTCCACTCATTACCTGTATTAACTGCACCTGTTTGAACTCGTTACCTGTATAAAAGACACCTGTCCACACACTCAATCAAACAGACTCCAACCTCTCCACAATGGCCAAGACCAGAGAGCTGTGTAAGGACATCAGGGATAAAATTATAGACCTGCACAAGGCTGGGATGGGCTACAGGACAATAGGCAAGCAGCTTGGTGAGAAGGCAACAACTGTTGGCGCAATTATTAGAAAATGGAAGAAATTCAAGATGACAGTCAATCTCCCTCGGTCTGGGGCACCATGCAAGATCTCACCTCGTGGGGCATCAGTGATCATGAGGAAGGTGAGGGATCAGCCCAGAACTACACGGCAGGACCTGGTCAATGACCTGAAGAGAGCTGGGACAACAGTCTCAAAGAAAACCATTAGTAACACACTACGCCGTCATGGATTAAAATCCTGCAGCGCACGCAAGGTCCCCCTGCTCAAGCCAGCGCATGTCCAGGCCCGTCTGAAGTTTGCCAATGACCATCTGGATGATCCAGAGGAGGAATGGGAGAAGGTCATGTGGTCTGATGAGACAAAAATAGAGCTTTTTGGTCTAAACTCCACTCGCCGTGTTTGGAGGAAGAAGAAGGATGAGTACAACCCCAAGAACACCATCCCAACCGTGAAGCATGGAGGTGGAAACATCATTCTTTGGGGATGCTTTTCTGCAAAGGGGACAGGACGACTGCACCGTATTGAGGGGAGGATGGATGGCGCCATGTATCGCGAGATCTTGGCCAACAACCTCCTTTCCTCAGTAAGAGCATTGAAGATGGGTCGTGGCTGGGTCTTCCAGCATGACAACGACCCGAAACACACAGCCAGGGCAACTAAGGAGTGGCTCCGTAAGAAGCATCTCAAGGTCCTGGAACCTGAAGGATCTGGAGAAGGTCTGTATGGAGGAGTTGGCCAAAATCCCTGCTGCAGTGTGTGCAAACCTGGTCAAGAACTACAGGAAACGTATGATCTCTGTAATTGCAAACAAAGGTTTCTGTACCAAATATTAAGTTCTGCTTTTCTGATGTACCAAATACTTATGTCACGCAATAAAATGCAAATTAATTATTTAAAAATCATACAATGTGATTTTCTGGATTTTTGTTTTAGATTCCGTCACTCACAGTTGAAGAGTACCTATGATAAAAATTACAGACCTCTACATGCTTTGTAAGTGGGCAAACCTGCAAAATCGGCAGTGTATCAAATACTTGTTCTCCCCACTGTATATGTTTTTATTGCTCTTAGGGCATGAAAAACAAGATTTGAATTTTTTTCCCCATATATTTTTCAAAGAGATTTTCAGATGTCCACTTGAGTGGACAGCATGCGTTTATGGTTTAAACTGAAGAGATACTGTATTAAACATAATACAGTAATAACACAGCAATATTGTGTGTATTTAACAAGTCAATCAATAAAATTATATGAAATCATGTGAAAACTATAAAATATATGCAAAAAATATAAATGTGAAATATTGCAAACGCAACTGAACTTCATACAAGTTGAACTTCACGTATCTTTGATATCAGAACATGAGGATGTGATTCCATCAGAAATCTCTACAACCTGTCAAGGTACAACTGTGGAAACCAAACTCAGATGCTCCCTCCAGTGTACCAGAGTATGTCGATTTACCCTTATTAGCTGATAATTCTGATTATGTTCAAGATGGACACACATTTCTACCATAGCTCTCCTCTGAGAAAGCCTAGCGATCAGGGGCCGTATTCACAAAACATCTTATGATGAACGCTAAAAGTAGCTCCTAACTTCCCGATTTTGGAGAAACTCTTAGGACCCGTCCACACGGAGACGCGTTTAGCTGTATACGTAAAAATGTTGTATCGTATCAGCGTTTTGTCCAGACGGATCCGGCGTTTTAGGAGCCTGAAACCGGTATTTTTTGAAACCGGGTCCCAGAGTGGATAAATGTGAAACCGACACCCTTGCATTTTCGTTTGTACAGCCAATTCGTATATTTTGTGAAACAGTGATGTCATCACACCACATCCCGCACGGTAAAGACTAGAAGGGATACAGCTACGGCCACTGGGCATGCGCACATCAATATTGCGTCATTTAATTACTGTATTTGCATTATTGTAAGGGTAGGTTTAGGGTTGGGGTAGGTGTAGGCGTTAATAAAACACAATCTGGTAAGTAGCAAATTTATTTATTGTTATTTTATCGTGAGATTTTGCCTCACTTACAACCGTTGCTGTACCCCTTAGAGCCACAACTCTTCTTCTCCGTTTTTAGTGTATTTCTGTGGCAGAATTAGAACGCCACATACTGGTCTGGCATGTATACTACATTGTTTTGAGTCAGTTTCAGTGGTTTCGTGTGTACGCAGATATTTCTTGAGACGAGGGAAAAAAAAGATCGGATAGGGAAAGCTCTGGCTTTGTGTGGATGTGGCCCTAGTGCTAAGATAAAATGTTTTGTGAATACGGCGCCAGGTGTTTTCAGTGTCATCTGAAATGAGCAGTGTTGGGGGTAACGCATTACAAGTAACATGCATAACACAATCAGATTACTTTTTGATGTAAGGAGTAAAGTAACGCATTACAAGAATGTGCATTATGTAATCAGATTACTTTTTGATGTAAGGAGTAAAGTAACGCATTACAAGAATGTGCATTATGTAATCAGATTACTTTTTGATGCAAGGAGTAAAGTAACGCATTACAAGAATGTGCATTATGTAATCAGATTACTTTTTTGATGTTATGAGTAAAGTAACACATTACAAGTAACATACATAACATAAGCAGATTACTTTTTGATCTAACAAGTAATGCATTATAAGTGACGTATTACATAATCAGATTACTTTTTGATGTTAATGCAGATTACATTCTAATAACACAAATACATTTATTTACAGTCAAAAAAGTTACTGCAGATGAAGTATTTTACAAAAACAACAGTCACAGTAATAGTATGAATTTTAGCTGAAATATAGCTGTTGATGCATGATGTCCACTGTAGTGGACAGATGATTAATCAGAATTTTCTCCCAATCTAAAATCAATACTTGGAAAATTTAACTGTGATATGACTCATTAGATATTGGTTGATGCTACAACATTTTTTTACCTGCAAGAGTCTCCTAGGATGGAAGGAATGGATGGACATTCCGGAGCAACTTGGCATTTCTGATTGGCCATCTTGGTTTGGAGGAGGAAAAAAATTGACATACAACGGCTTGCCACTTGGTGGTAATGTACAGGATGATGCACAAGGGTCCACTGTCGAGGTTGATGTGCAACTATGCCATCAAAACCCATGCATATGCAAGAAAATGCTTTTTGAATAGCTGTCCACTGTAGTGACCTCTATGCATGAAAGGGTTAAGACTTCACATTGGTTAGTTTAGTAGCTGGTGTCCTGCAGTGTGTATCTCCAACCAGCTCCAAAACACCTGCCTGGAAGTTTTTAGTAATCCTGGAGACTTTGATTAGCTGATTCAGATGTTTAATTAGGGTTGGTGCTAAACTCTGGCGCTATGACAGCAAACTCAAATTATAGCTTTATTGTAAATAAACATTACTTCAATATTATACGTGTAGAACGGTTTATTAAAATGATATTATATGTTAGATTATCAAAGGTTTACTCACCACGGTAGCAAGAAGTTCTTCTGGTCTTCTGGAAATTATCAGCACAAAAAGCCCACCCGGTGTCGTCACTAGATGTCGTAGCTAGTGCGCATGTCTTGAAACTCAGGCCCTGTCCACACGAACACGGGTATTTTCAAAACCGCAGCTTTTTCTATGCGGTTTGTCCGTTCGTCCAAACGCAAACATGGCTTTACGGTTAGGGTTATATTGCCACCTGTTGGTTTGGCATGCTCTTGACAGCACTTCATAGCGTGTTTTTTGCGTTTTTATGTGGACACAATGTTTTTTTAAACGGAGGAAAAATAAAATATATGAATAAAATCATTAATTTCCATATTTAGTTAAGCAAAAATAGAATGTGGGGAAAAAAGGAAAAAAATATTAATAGGAATTAAAATAAAAAAATACCCTAATAAATAACATAACGTTAAAAGGGAAAGGATATTACATTTAAGTTTAAGAGTCACTGCTACATACAATTTACCACATTGTAAAAGGAAACTCATCCCCAGCACTCAACCTAAACTGGTTCGGGTCTGTATGGCCATATCTCACTCAAAATCAGACCAGCTCTTATGGTCCGTAATCAGGCCGAATGTGGCTAAATGTGTCGTGTCTCAGTGCAAATCGGGCCAAATCCGCACATCCAAAGCCTAGCCAAATCTGGCAACCATTACTGGGCCAGAGCTGGCTCACTTTTGGTGAGCCAGTGCCAGAACACGGCCGAGTGAGCCAACACTCAGCCACAACTGACCTATGGGTAAGCCCCTCCCCTCGAATGCAGATGAGCCAATGGCAGTTGAGTATCAGTTGCACAGGGACCAGAACTTGGACATCTTTAGGTTTCAGCGCCATAGAGAAACATTGGAAGATTCGAAGCTCTCATCGGTTTGATGGTTTTATGCTACAAAAATGGTAAAACGATGTGCCTGGGGTACTGTAACATTGATTCCAGGTACCTTAAGAGGATATTCTGGTTGTCATATTCTCATTAAATTACAGTTAATTCAAATTAAAGTTAGTGAGTCCATGCTAACGTACAAACCTAAATAGCTAATTAATCTTGTTACCCACCATATTTATTTTAAAATCTTTTATATATCCCTCCATGGCATATTTAAGACCCACTTGAATGTTTCTCGACGAGAGGTGGTCCTTCTGTGTCCAAGGCTTGGGACAAGGTTTTCACACTGACAGCTGTCATTGTAAGACAGTTAGCAACTCCGTTTGTTTGTCCAAGTTAGGAACAGTAACTAAGGGGGGGCGGGGCTTACCGATAGGTCAGTTGGCCCGATTGCACTGGCTACCTGGGCAATGTTTTTATGTGAATAAAAGCCTAAATATAATCTATTCATCATATAAAGTGATCGTGTCTTGGACTAATTTGGACTAAACTGCTCAATTTACGATCTCTTTATGATTTTTTTTTGTAGCGTCAAAGTGATAGTTGCGTGGACTGTCAATGGAGGGAAAGAAATCCCTCAGATTTTATTAAAAATATCTTAATTTGTGTTCCGAAGATAAATGAAAGTCTCACAGGTTTGGAACAACATGAGAGTAAATGATGACAGAATTTTCCTTTTTGGGTGAACTAGCCCTTTAATTACTATCACCTGTTCCTTGTTTTACCCATCACTTTGTATGTGTATTATATAGTATATGAGTCATTCTATAATTGGTGTACATTTCACATCAGCAAAAAAAAGTCTAAAAACAATATGCTTTCTCAATAAAACAACTATTGGTTTTATTTTATATATTTTATCAGTGTAACATATCTGCTAGTTGCAAAGCTTAATCATTAAACACCATTTTTATATAAGAAAGAAAGAAAAAGATATTTTCCCTGGTGAGTTTGTCAACTATGTTACGGACAAACTGTATGCCACTACACGTACTGATTAAGTACTATGCTTTAAGTGACTCAAATATTCAATCTTTCTTTGGTCTATTTTGCCATATATGTACAGTGATTGTTTTAAAAAACTTCATAGGGCCAGATTTACTAAACAGTGCAAATTAGCGTGAGAGCGCAATTCCAAAAAAACGCTGATGGGAGTGAAACGTTCTGTGTGTGATCTACTGACGACGCACAAATTAAAGAACACAGACGCAGCCGGATCATTTCCATAATGACCAACGCAATATACCAAGAGCAGCGCAAATTAGCGTCTGGTTTAAGACATGCTTTTTTGGGCGGTAAATAATGACGCAAATAAGTAAATTGATGAGCGCAAACCTTAGTGTAACGCTTAGGTTCAATGAGGAAGAATATGAGGGAATTGCACACAAGGTTTAATAGAGTAATTCAAAGCCAACATGCAAGGCATGTAAGCATAAACTCAAACAATACCGGACACTGAACTGAACGCAAGCAGGAACTAAATACACAGACACGATAACTAAAGGACGAACAGCTGTGATGATAAGTGTTAGTGTCCATGGTGACGGATGAGTTTGTGGGAAACGAGAACAAAGGAACACACGTGACGAGTGAAAACCAAAACAAACTGAACATGACTGTGACACTTAGTAAATCACCTTGCCTGATTCATTTAAATACTTTCCTCTTATTAGTTTTGCATATGAAAGGCAAACTCTTACAAATGCATATAGGTCAGCTGCAAAAATAACTGACCATGCCTTTTCATCGCAAATTTTAATTTAAGTAAATCCTGACAATAGTTTTTTAACGCCAAGAGGGTTTGCACTGACACAAGCTGTTAGTAAATCTGGCCCTAAGAATTTTATTTTTTTGTAGATATTTGTGTAAAATTCTCAGCATGGTAACTAAGGACAAGAATATTTTTTTTAAATCATAAATCAACTTTAAAGATCATTTTAACAGTTTTAAGATTTTCATGCAAAACTCCAGTCCACGTGGATGTAAACCATACCCTGAAACATACCTGACCTTGTTCAAATAGGGTGGACCTCAGTGTCTGCTCTCAAATTACATCATTTTACTTTACATGGGATGAAAATAATTCGACAATTAAGATTAGTTAAATGTGATTTAATGTCAGCCAACAGTTTCATGAAAACATTAAAAAAGCTGCTCATAATTGCTTGGCTAGCGTCTGTTTTCTCCATATTAATAGCATATTGGTGATTTGGCAAATTATAAAGTGCGTATCTGTGTCTCTGGAGAACGTCAAAGTGTTTTTGCTGCATTGAGCAATGTAGCCAATGACAGACATGTCTGTTGATCTCTTGAACGCAATGGCCAATCAGAGGTTTTTATGTTAGAATCCATGTGATTCTTTTTTTGTCTCATTTGATTGGGTTGACCAGCCGTCAATCTGAGTGGGCCAGTGCCACTCTGCCCTGAAATAATATCAAAAGTAGCATTCTAGATATTTAAAATGTAATAGTTGACAATGACAGTAACATAGTTGAAAATTTCACCATTTTGCCTCATAATTTCAATGCCAGGCCTTTTCTGGCCAACCAAATGTTATTTTCTTGATCAGGTTAACCGAAAAATAATACTTATTTGAAATAAAATCATAAAAATATTGCAAACCATAACAATGTACCCAACATCGTTGATGGGCAATTAATATACTCCTTGATGATATGTCATATAATATTTAACAATGTTTTCAAAATATCTACAGCAAAAATAAAATGACATCACATGACGCTGGTAACAAGGTTTCAAGATAAACCATTTTTGTTTTTTTTTGTTTTTTTAGAAGTTTTTAGGGGGTGTTTGGTTAGTAACAGACTTTTTGAGGACATTAATAAAATGAAATATTTACTTTAAAGAAAATTAAATTTGAACTCAATTTAGTGTTCTAAAGTATTTAGATTGTAGAAACACATTTAATATAGATAATCTTGACTTTAATATTTTCTATACATTATTTTGAACTCAAGACCCACTCACTTCAAAAAGCGGACATTGAAAAAATTGTAAGTTAAGGGACATAAAGGCAATTTCAAGCAAACTGAAAAACAGGGTGCATAAAATATTGGTGTGAGATTATAGCATGTATTCTCTTAATGGATAAAATATTATATATATTTTATGATTTTTTAGAAAAAAATGATATTTCTCTTAATGGACAAAATATGAAATTGTTAGAAAAATATAATTGTCACCAATGGACATGAAATGTACCCTAAATTATAGAATGACCCATTAGCCCTGTTTTAGTCCTTGGTTGTCCATTCTTCTTGTTGCTACTTTGCTGGTTTAGTTCTCAGTTTTTCTGTGTTCCTGTTCTCCAGTGCCCCAGTGTATCTTTTGATCATGTTTATTTTGTGTTTTGATTAAATAACAGTACTGCTAATATAGATCCTTACCTATCCTCTCCTTTGTGGAACCAAGCCCTGACAGAAGAACGGACCAAAAAGAATATGGATCTATCAGTAGTTTTCTTCGACCCCCGAGGACCAGCTACTTGCCCTCCACTAGGATGGCTGTTCTATGGAGGAGTATGTAAAGGTGTTCCTGGAGATCAGCCACCTGATGCCCTGAAAGGACAACACTCTCAAGGGTTTTTTTTTTGAGTGGGCTGGATGACTATTATTTCCAAATGATGCCAGTGGGAGAGACCAGCTGTATATCCATTATTTGCTGTGGCTGAGCAGATCCTCCCTTACCGTTGGTTTCAATCACCAATCGGTCACAGTCTCTCCAGTCCACTCCTGTTCCTCATGTATTGTCAGACTGCATTCCCAGTAGTACGGAAGTCCCAGAGGTCCCACGTCCAGTGCTCCCATGTCCGGTGGTCCCAAAGCTCCCAAGTCTGGTGGTCCCAGATCTCTCAAGTCCAGGCTCAGCCACATTCATCCCAGAGTGGGCTCTTATCAGTCTGGAGACTTTGGAGTGCCCTCCCATCCACACGCACACCCCTGAGGTCTCTCTTTCCCCACTGGTCCTCCCAGGCTAACTGGACACTCCGCTGATTTCATCTGGCTCTCTGGTTCTGCGGGGGGGGGGGGGGGGAGAAAGAGTTATTTCACACGTTTTGTTTAGTTCTTTGCATTTAGTTTGCATTTTGCCCCAGTGATTTGTTACCTAGAGTTACTCATTTGTTCATTAATAAGTAATTAGTATTAATTAGTTGGTAGAGGTTTAACAAGTCTTTTATATACTTTGAAGCCAGGTCAGGCAGTTCTTTACAGACAAACAATAGAATCCAATATAAGGTATTTTTTTGTGATCAAACCTTTTATTAAGAATTGCAGTTACATGCTATTATAAGACATGCATCAATAGAAATAAAGTGCAACACACTGAACTCTTTTGGATTTGATGTGATAAATAGACAATCTATAACAAAAATAATGTTATGTCTTCCCCCTTAGTCTAGGGGTAAATAGGGAATGACGAACAAAAAAACAAAGAGTGGAGAGACTGAGGATCTCCAGCTCTCCAGACCCAGAGCAACAAATAATCAAACAAGTTTCGATTTGAAATGGTGTTTCTGCCTTTTATTTTCACCTTGGAGGGCCCAAACAAAAGAAAACAAAAATACCTCTACCTAAAAGGGGAATAAACATTAAGTTACCTATACGTTAAAGAAAAACAAACAAAACAGATAACTTCCCTCACTCCCTAACTAATCATTAAACAGGAGAAAAGATATGGGTATCCTCCACCCTACATTACCCATAAACTCTTAACTGATATGAACTCAAAAACATGCTATGACACACATAACAAAACAACAAAGAGTGCAACCAGCGCTCATTCGTCTGGGCTTGGAGAACGGATCAACCTCAAACGCTGCAATGTCTCTCCCATCCGTGCTCTCTCTGCAGCTTTATATTGGACTCCTCAGGACACACACCAATCAGTGTGTAGACAGTGCCCAGATCGGTGAATGAACACAGGTGGTAGCCATTATCCTATCAGGCAAGAAAACACAGGAAAGGAGAACGATAGATAGAGAAACACACTCCAAGAACACTCCCTGTAACAAACAAAAATATGAATACGTCCTTAGACGTAACAATTAAATAAAATGTCACAATACAAGTACAGTGTAAAGACATTTAAAACATGTCTTTTTTTTACAGCAAGTCCTTCATTTTAGAAATTGCCTTTAACTATGCTGAAATAGTTTGAGTGGACCCATGTATCCCTGCCTCTGATAGCTCCATGTTCGCAATGTCCAGGAAAGAATACATCCAGTGTTATATAACAGTTTATTATATTTTCTAAGTTATTTTATACAGGTTTGCTTATAGAGTTTAGTGTTTGTATTCACTGTGTAATGGTGGCGACCCGATAAATTCAAAATCAACAAATTGTTTAATTTAGATTAAGGTAAATTAATTCGGGCGCCAGACAGGCAATCCTGTCAATAGTTTAAGCACATAACCCAGATAGCATAAATGCCACTCATTACATAAATCAACTCAAATTCAAGATAAAATTCTGTATAAAAAAAAAAAAAAACAAAAAAAAAAAAACCACACAAGAGGACCTAGGATTCAATTTAGAAAGGAATTTGTATTTCACAGAAGAAATTACAAATTAACACACAAAAAAAAAAAAAAAAAAAAAAGTTAACCACAATAAACTCAATTCAAAAGAATGATAAACAACTACATTTGCATTCCTTTTCATTTAAAGAGTCACAGATTCATGAGTCCCATTGTCCCATAAACAAGAAAACAACAACAAAATAAGAAAGTAAAGTAGTCAATTTCGGGGCAAAGAAAAGAAATGGCGAAACCAACTTAAGTAAATGGAAGGAAAATATATAAAATAAGATAAATCAAATGTAGATACCCTACTCACGTCTTCGGTTGAGAGTAGCCATAATAATGGTGAGGGTGGAAAGTGCTGAGGGGAATTGAATTGTGTGTGTGCGGGGAAAGACCAGCCGTTTTGTATGCAGTGACGCCGCAACTTTCAGTAATGGTGAGACTTTTTGTTGGGGAAACAGCAACAGACGATTCAGACAACCCAGCGATCGTCAACCCAGCTTGTTTAAACCGCTCGGCGCTGGAAACCTCTTGATTTGGGTGTGACTCACGCGTCCACTCCAGCAATGGCCCGGCGTTCAGTCAGCTGAGGAATAACTTCGCCGCCGCCCAGGTAAGTGGAAATACGTTCACCTTCCGTCCATTTCTTTCCCTATTTATTTCAGTTAACACCACCAGCAACAGTTCTCCCATTTAACGCTGATCAGCTGGCTTGTAAGCGCACATGGACTGAGGCTTTACGGTTCTCACCCCTTGCGCACTTCAGCACACCACTCTGAAAAACAAAACAAAAAAAAACTCTTTTTTTCCTCGTTTAAATTCCTCCTTTTATACAATTACCTCATTTACCCATCTGGCAACGGAAATGGGCGGAGATTACATTTGTTTTTGTTTTGGCATTTCTATGGAAGCCCGTTTCCGCCACAATTGGGTAAAAAAAATATAATTCAAGTCATAATAATGAGAAACTTTCTCATAATAATGACTTAACATCTCATAATAATGAGAAACTTTCTCGTAATAATGAGAAACTTTCTCGTAATAAAGACTTAACATCTCATAATAATGAGAAACTTTCTCGTAATAAAGACTTAACATCTCATAATAATGAGAAACTTTCTCATAATAATGACTTAACATCTCATAATAATGAGAAACGTTCTCGTAATAATGAGAAACTTTCTCATAATAATGACAACATCTCATAATAATGACTTAACATCTCGTAATAATGAGAAACTTTCTCGTAATAATGACTTAACATCTCATAATAATGAGAAACTTTCTCATAATAATGACTTAACATCTCATAATAATGAGAAACTTTCTCTTAATAAAGACTTAACATCTCATAATAATGAGAAACTTTCTCGTAATAATGACTTAACATCTCATAATAATGAGAAACTTTCTCATAATAATGACTTAACATCTCATAATAATGAGAAACGTTCTCGTAATAATGAGAACATCTCGTAATAATGAGAAACTTTCTCGTAATAATGACTTAACATCTCATAATAATGACTTAACATCTCGTAATAATGAGAAACTTTCTCATAATAATGACTTAACATCTCGTAATTATGACTTAATCCACGCATGCGCAATTTGCACATGCGGGCAGCAACTTCCAGCACATCAAGCGAGGCGGGCAGCAAGCATTATATGTGCTATCTTATTAATTTATTTTTATTCTTTATTTTTTATTTTACTATCTGTGTACTGTTGTCTCTGTGTACTAAAGCTTCTTCTGTCACCAAAACAAATTCCTTGTGTGTGCAAACATAGCCTACTTGGCAATAAAGCTCCTTTTGATTCTGATATTGATTAAATAGGCTTCTCTGGTTGAATTTGTCACGTGCGCCATTTATTGAAACATACAATATCATTTTTGCAGGAGTATAAGCTATATTTACTGTTGAATGAAAACTGCTGCCCGATCACAACCTCATATTTCTGTTGCAACTGTTCGGCAGCAGAACTCACTGTTTCCCTGTCGGTTACAACACCATCCAACCAACATGTGTGTGTGTGTGTAAGTGTGTGTGCGTGCGCGCGCGCGCGCGCGAATCATGACATTGGCCAGAGGTTTGAAGTTGTTCAATGAATGTTGCCACTCATGCAGCCACCTCTGTTCTGTTCTTTCTGCGCCAAAGCTTGTTCTTGCTTAAAATCCTCTCAAGAGCGCGTTTGCTCAGAGATAGGCTATTCAATGCCATTCAGATAATAAGATAATAAGGCAATAATTTAATCATTAGTAGCTAAAACCACAGTTAAAATACTCCTTAATGTGTTCACAATTCATCCTGTGTCGGGTTGCGGCAGATCAATGAGCAGCAAGTCATAATTTCGATTTAGTTATGTCATAATTTCGATTTTGAAATTATGATTTAAGTATGTTTTTCTTATGTGCCGGAAATGGGCTTCGACGGAGGCCCACTGTTTGCATTAATCAGCATCAGCAACACCGGCGCCTCAGTAGATAGCGTGGCGCAAGCGCACAATGCGTCGTAATGACAGTTTCTAATTATTATGAGATGTTAAGTCATTATTATGAGAAAGTTTCTCATTATTATGAGATGTTAAGTCATTATTACGAGAAAGTTTCTCATTATTATGAGATGTTAAGTCATTATTATGAGAAAGTGTCTCATTATTATGAGATGTTAAGTCATTATTACGAGAAAGTTTCTCATTATTACGAGATGTTAAGTCATTATTATGAGAAATTTTCTCATTATTACGAGATGTTAAGTCATTATTATGAGAAAGTTTCTCATTATTACGAGATGTTAAGTCATTATTATGAGAAAGCGTCTCATTATTATGAGATGTTAAGTCATTATTATGAGAAAGTGTCTCATTATTACGAGATGTTAAGTCATTATTATGAGAAAGTTTCTCATTATTATGACTTAAAGAATTATATCTTTTTACTCAATTATGGCGGAAACGGGCTTCCATACATTTCAGCTTTGTCACAACTGTGAGATTTGATGTGAAATGAGGAATACAGCATCTTATTCTTAAAGTGGACGCTGTACTCTACAATGTGTTTATTGTGTTTCATATTGTGTAGGTATCTGGCTAACCGGCTAAATCACGTTATTACTGTCTTACTGAAATACTAATGTAAATCAGCTGTGGGCTGCAGTATCACCTAAAACTGTGTCTATTAATGAAGATTGTTCTTACTACTTTGAGTAAAGATAAAGGATGGAGCAAGATTTGTTTTGCAAACTTTAATGTTCCATCAGTCATTCACGTTAGTGCTGGGCTAGCGTATGCGCGGTTATTGATACAGTTCCCGCATGTGCACCACAATAAATTAGAAACATGCACACGCACACACACACACACACACATACGGGTTTGTTGATGGACATACACTTGTTAATGCTGAAGTTGAGGAATTACAGTTGAAACATCTCATAATGTAGAAACGTCCTGCTCAAGGTTTGGGTTGAATAACTAGTTCTTCCAATGTTTCATCATCGATTCTGACTCGAGCTGGGATTGATGTAAAATCGACGTCATCGTTACTGTCTTTACAGTGTGTGCTATCGCTGAGATTAAGGAAGCCTCCGGACGGAGCTGGAGTTCAGTTATGGTAATGGGCATTTGTTTCTGAAATACGCGCTGTACACAGTAGACCAGTCACAACAGACTGGGCCATCTGACCAATCAGAGCGGGATTTAAAGAGACTGATTCATCCATCGAGTCGTTTGAGAATCATTGAACATGGTGATGTGCAATATATATTATGAGAAAATGAAACTGTTTTTTGACATTTGATGCATGTAAACCTGTTGTTGGAGACCTCCAAAATTAAATTAAGAAACTTTAAAATAGCATAATAGGGGCACTTTAATTATTATTGTGACATTTTTACATTTGTATTGCCAAAGAAATTGTAGTGTTACTTTTTTTGGTCTGTGTCACATACGGAGCACCTAAAGGGACCTTTGCAAAAACAAAAAATATACAGACTTTTGAGTGCACACAAGAAACTTACACTCACCTAAAGGATTATTAGGAACACCATACTAATACTGTGTTTGACCCCCTTTCGCCTTCAGAACTGCCTTAATTCTATGTGGCATTGATTCAACAAGGTGCTGAAAGCATTCTTTAGAAATGTTGGCCCATATTGATAGGATAGCATCTTGCAGGTAATGGAGATTTGTGGGATGCACATCCAGGGCACGAAGCTCCCGTTCCACCACATCCCAAAGATGCTCTGTTGGGTTGAGATCTGGTGACTGTGGGGGCCATTTTACTACAGTGAACTCATTGTCATGTTCAAGAAACCAATTTGAAATGATTCGAGCTTTGTGACATGGTGCATTATCCTGCTGGAAGTAGCCATCAGAGGATGGGTACATGGTGGTCATAAAGGGATGGACATGGTCAGAAACAATGCTCAGGTAGGCCGTGGCATTTAAACGATGCCCAATTGGCACTAAGGGGCCTAAAGTGTGCCAAGAAAACATCCCCCACACCATTACACCACCACCACCAGCCTGCACAGTGGTAACAAGGCATGATGGATCCATGTTCTCATTCTGTTTACGCCAAATTCTGACTCTACCATCTGAATGTCTCCACAGAAATCGAGACTCATCAGACCAGGCAACATTTTTCCAGTCTTCAACTGTCCAATTTTGGTGAGCTCGTGCAAATTGTAGCCTCTTTTTCCTATTTGTAGTGGAGATGAGTGGTACCCGGTGGGGTCTTCTGCTGTTGTAGCCCATCCGCCTCAAGGTTGTACGTGTTGTGGCTTCACAAATGCTTTGCTGCATACCTCGGTTGTAACGAGTGGTTATTTCAGTCAAAGTTGCTCTTCTATCAGCTTGAATCAGTCGGCCCATTCTCCTCTGACCTCTAGCATCAACAAGGCATTTTCGCCCACAGGACTGCCGCATACTGGATGTTTTTCCCTTTTCACACCATTCTTTGTAAACTCTAGAAATGGTTGTGCGTGAAAATCCCAGTAACTGAGCAGATTGTGAAATACTCAGACCGGCCCGTCTGGCACCAACAACCATGCCACGCTCAAAATTGCTTAAATCACCTTTCTTTCCCATTCTGACATTCAGTTTGGAGTTCAGGAGATTGTCTTGACCAGGACCACACCCCTAAATGCATTGAAGCAACTGCCATGTGATTGGTTGATTAGATAATTGAATTAATGAGAAATTGAACAGGTGTTCCTAATAATCCTTTAGGTGAGTGTATCTCATGCTTAGGGAAATGTATATCGTTTGAATTTTAACGATTCCAATTCCGATTCTGCTTATCGATTCCAATTCTGATCAATGCCTAATTTCGATTCCAATAAGGTAAAAAAAAAAAAAAAAAAACTTTACGCATTTTTATGACAGAACTTTAGTAGAACTAGGCCTAAAACGTGGCATATTGGTTGGGTATCATTTGAATTTTAACCATTCTGATTCCACTTATCAATTCCTAATGTCGATTCCAATAAGGTAAAAAAAAAAAACTTAGATATTAAAATTTATTCTAAGTCTTATTGCAAACTTTTCATTGTAGCTGAGTACCATGAATAAAAATCAACAGGCTAAAGAACACTAACACTAACAAGGAACTTTTGCCTATGGTTTAAAAAAATACCATAGCAAAAACAACTAGCCTAACAAATATACAATCGAAAATATGATCGAAATAAACAGTTTAAAGATTTTCAGGTATTCATGTACAGAAACTGTAATCAAATGTAAATAACAGCACTTTATATATTATACATTATACATACTACAAATCTAGTTATATAACAAAAGTTAGTTCAATAATTCAAGTTTTTCAGTCAAGAACAGCAAATGAATTTTCTCTTTGTTGTTTGATTAACATTATTATAGAGACAGTTGCAGGAATATTAGGCTGCTGTCACTTAACCCTTTGACGCGTACAATCACATTAAGTGTGATTAGAATGAATTGACAGCGTGTTTTATTCATATCAGATACACATTGTGTAGGTATTAGGTAACTATAAAACTTACTCTATTCTTCTCCCACTTCACCGGCCACTTACTTTCATGTATTTCGGGAGAAGTGGATGAATTGACGCGTTGTAAATCCGACAGATCCAATTCTCTGAATTGCGGTGCAAACTAACATGGCGGCACCCATCGTGCATTATAGATCAGCTGACATGATCATTATAAAGATTTATAATATTAATAAGGTGATATGTTCTAAAATACTGGTCACCTTAAACTCATGGGTCAGCTAGAATATTTTAAACTTACGTGTGAAAGTGTTAAAGAGCTGCACGGATCCAATATACTGTTACACATTTGTTTTCTTTGTCAACAGTTTACATTCACTAAAGACAAAACCGACTGTGTTTATGAGGATATTTTGACATATTTGTGTGTGTATTTGTTCGTTCAAGTGCAAAAACTTGCACTTGGGAGAGAACTCAGTTCAGTATCGTGACACATACTATACAGTATTAGAGGCGGCTTTCTGTGTGCACATTTTGGATATGTGTGCAACACAGAAAACAACGTGCAGGTATTCTTGTGCTTGAATGGTTTAAAATCACATTATAATCACTTTTTCTGTGCGCGCTTTGGATGTGTGTGCATCCATTCAAAGATAAGAGGAATCGAAAGTTAAATTTTATAACAAGAATCCGATTCCTGATCTTAAGTAATCGATTCCAGAATTGGAACCGATTTTCAATTCCCAACCCTACTCGTGCTCACAGAAAACTTTTGCATGCTCATGAGAAAAATATCTTGTGTGTACAAGAAACTTATCTCGTGCTCACAAGAAACTTTCGCGTGTGACACGGTTTCAATTTCCGGTACAGATGTTTTGCGTTAATGTCATTGCTACAAATGGGGGAATGGGGATGAGAGTGTGTTTGCAGCTTTATTTTTTGTAGGGTCGCAACATGGAAGAAGAATTTATAGATTTTTTTTAAGGTCATTTTCTCAAGATTCAATTGAGAAACTAAAAGAGGATAAGGTAAATTGTGTTACAGTAATTATAATTAACCACGAGGCCTTGTCATGACACTTTGTTGCAAATGTATGTATAGCTTTCCATTTAAAGAGACCAGACGACTGGATAAAAAGAACACTTCAGTTGAGGACTTGATGATCCTGTTCCTGTCAGTCATTCAACACTCATTGAAGAGGAGGATAGCTTATCTTCCAGTCAAAATTCCAAAGATGAAAATTATGCATCCACTCTTGATCACCATGAATCTGATGATTTGGTGTGTTTGAATGAAGATCCAGGGTCGTCTGTTGCTGTTTCTTATTATCTAGAACTGGAGGACTCAGAGATCCAGATTGGAATTGCTCATGATAGTATAGATTTCACTCTTCCCTGGAATACAGAAGATGGGAATCCTAGACAGGTTATATTTTTACGATATTATATTTTTAAAAAGCATTTAAACTTTTAAAGGGATAGTTCACTTAAAATTCTATTATCATTTACTGTATAGCTTTTTTCTTCTGTGGAACATAACAGGAGAATCTTGGAAACGTTTTACAATAATGAAAAAGAAAAGGTTGGTCTGTCAAGAATAAATATATTGACATCTGTTCAGAAGGCTTAATTTAGCATGTGATTTGTGGTTCTTTTTTTTTTTTTTTAACAAAGTCAACATTCACTTTCACTATATGGATAGATTCTCATTTTTTCTCATTTTGTGGAAACAAAGTCAAACAGCTTTGAAGCAACATTAAAATGATTACAGAACTGTCATTTTAACTTTTCTGAAACTTGTAAAATGTCACTGTATATTTACTCATGACAGAGGTATATATTTACATGTTTATACAGTGGGGAGAACAACTATTTGATACACTGCCGATTTTGCAGGTTTGCCCACTTACAAAGCATGTAGAGGTCTGTAATTTTTATCATAGGTACTCTTCAACTGTGAGAGACGGAATCTAAAACAAAAATACAGAAAATCACATTGTATGATTTTTAAGTAATTAATTTGCATTTTATTGCATGACATAAGTATTTGATACATCAGAAAAGCAGAACTTAATATTTGGTACAGAAACCTTTGTTTGCAATTACAGAGATCATACGTTTCCTGTAGTTCTTGACCAGGTTTGCACACACTGCAGCAGGGATTTTGGCCCACTCCTCCATACAGACCTTCTCCAGATCCTTCAGGTTTCGGGGCTGTCGCTGGGTAATACGGACTTTTAGCTAACTCCAAAGATTTTCTATTGGGTTCAGGTCTGGAGACTGGCTAGGCCACTCCAGGACCTTGAGATGCTTCTTACGGAGCCACTCCTTAGTTGCCCTGGCTATGTGTTTCGGGTCGTTGTCATGCTGGAAGACCCAGCCACGACCCATCTTCAATGCTCTTACTGAGGGAAGGAGGTTGTTGGCCAAGATCTCGCGATACATGGCCCCATCTGTCCTGTCCCCTTTGCAGAAAAGCATCCCCATAGAATGATGTTTCCACCTCCATGCTTCACGGTTGGGATGGTGTTCTTGGGGTTGTACTCATCCTTCTTCTTCCTCCAAACACGGCGAGTGGAGTTTAGACCAAAAAGCTCTATTTTTGTCTCATCAGACCACATGACCTTCTCCCATTCCTCCTCTGGATCATCCAGATGGTCATTGGCAAACTTCAGACGGGCCTGGACATGCGCTGGGGGACCTTGCGTGCGCTGCAGGATTTTAATCCATGACGGCGTAGTGTGTTACTAATGGTTTTCTTTGAGACTGTGGTCCCAGCTCTCTTCAGGTCATTGACCAGGTCCTGTCGTGTAGTTCTGGGCTGATCCCTCACCTTCCTCATGATCATTGATGCCCCACGAGGTGAGATCTTTCATGGTGCCCCAGACCGAGGGAGATTGACCGTCATCTTGAACTTCTTCCATTTTCTAATAATTGCGCCAACAGTTGTTCCCTTCTCACCAAGCTGCTTGCCTATTGTCCTGTAGCCCATCCCAGCCTTGTGCAGGTCTACAATTTTATCCCTGATGTCCTTACACAGCTCTCTGGTCTTGGCCATTGTGGAGAGGTTGGAGTCTGTTTGATTGAGCGTGTGGACAGGTGTCTTTTATACAGGTAACGAGTTCAAACAGGTGCAGTTAATACAGGTAATGAGTGGAGAACAGGAGGGCTTCTTTAAGAAAAACTAACAGGTCTGTAAGAGCCGGAATTCTTACTGGTTGGTAGGTGATCAAATACTTATGTCATGCAAAAATTACAGACTTCTACATGCTTTGTAAGTGGGCAAACCTGCAAAATCGGCAGTGTATCAAATACCCCACTGTATGTTTAATACCAGTTACAATGACAATGTATTTAAACTTCACAACAGCTGACACCATAGATGTATTACAATGTAATTATTATCAGCAATACTACCAAACGGATTGGATGCGGTGCTAGTGTGAAAAAAGATCCCAGATTGAAAAAAAAATTCCCGCAAAGGCTGTGTGTGTGTTTATACTGTGTGTGTATATACACCATACAACCCTTACCCTGAATTTCACAGTTTGACAATGGAGATTGCTTTGCAATGGACATTCTGAAACTGAAAATTAGACGGAGTAAGTCAAATTAAGCTTATCACCACTGGCAATACTGTTTTTTTTTTTTGTATTGTTAATTTATGTAATGATTGTTTTGTAAATGAATTTAGAATTATTGAAATTATTGAGTAGAAGAAAGTGTATGTCTAGAATAGATATGTTGTACATGAATTTATAGTAGCAAATAAAATATCTATGTTACAGGTCAGAAGGAGTTATTTAATCCACATGCGCTATTCGTTTGGGATGTACAGTCAGGCTGTTGGGGTCTCCAGAGACCCCAGACAATAAAATGGGATTTTTTTTTTTTTTAAACAAATGTAATATCACTCACTTTATTAATGTTTTTACTCTACATTTGTGAAGTGTTGGGGCATTTGAGGAATTAGTTTAATTTATATAAATAAATAAAAAAATATTTTTTAATAGGTTTTTATTAAAAAAAAAAATAAAAAAAAATATATATATATATATATATATATATATATATATATATATGTAAAATTCACTTTTAAAAAGATCCACATTTTTCATTTTCATTCATGGAGATAACAGACAATTTGCCATGGTTTAATGGAAGATTGCTGCCATCAACTGGAGAACAAACACTTTTAAAATTAAAATAATGTGAAATTTCAACTACAGACAGTAGATGGCTTCAAAGCATTACTCTGTGGCTCATTTTCCATTTCCTCATAATTTTCCATGTATCTTTTCACAAGTTTTTTTTGGTAACACTTTATTTTACAGTGTCCTTACATATGTTACATGTACTTACCATAGTAATAACAGTAAATTATGCATAATTTCATGCAACTAACCCTAAACAAAACCCTAATCCTACCCTAACCCTACAGTAAGTACAGGGGACCAAGCAGAGCCGGCAGTTCAGGGGACCAGGGCGGAGCCGGCAGCCGGTATGTTTGCGTGAGCATGAGTGTTCCACATTGTGGATGTGCTACAGTGTTGCCACTTCACTTATGTGTATTTGTGTTCTGTGTTGTGGCTGATTTAGTTTTTTAATTTGACAATTATTTTTTTTTAATTATACAAATTTTAATTTCCCTTATCCATTATATTTAAAAAATATATATTTTAATTTATTTATATAAATGTAAAAAAATATCTTAAATCCCCCCCAACACTGCACATTAATAAAGCGAGTGATATTACATAAAACATTAATAAAAAACATTATTATGTTACAAAATCACATTTTATTGTCTGGGGTCTCTAACATCCTGAGTGTGACCTGTTTTTTGTTTGTAGAGCTAGCAAGTGTCAACCACGACATCAAGTCTCATGCCATTTAGATGAAGGGAACATTTTTTTTTTTTAATTCAGCAAGCGTCATTTGGGGTCAAAAAGAGGGTCAAATATAAACATTAAGGGCCTTAAATACCCTGTTAAATAATGTGTTTGAGAGCTGTTTAGTATTTTGACTTAGACATGGAGAAGACTATATATATCATAAATCATCCACATAAAAAAGGTTTGTATATTTCAGGTAAACAATAGTTATGAAAATCTATTTCTGTCCAATTATAATGAATGATTGAATAAATAAACAAATAAAACACAGTCGTTTTAATTCATTCGATATATCTTGCTATTTTCCCCCTTCTTCTTCATTTTTGTTTTTACAGTTTATTGTAATGCAGAAAAACATGGTCAGTTTGAGTAGCCGTGTTTGTAAACATTGTTAGATGTTTACAAAATGTCAGCAGTAAATTTTCTGTGTTAAAGTATCAATAAAATGACCCCAACTGTCTTTCTAAACCCCTTACTGTGTGTCAGTGCATTTGATGCTTATTACACTGCCTATATCCAGGAAAAAATAAAAAAAACGGGCCGTTATTATATAATTAAGAATAATAACTAGAACCAGAGACACAGGAAACAAGACAAGACAGGACCGATGGCAGAACTAATGCACTGCAAAACGTCCCTGAGAAGGGAACGAGACACTGAGTCGGAAACAACACTTTGGGGATGCTCCCTTAGCGTAGCTCATCTGAAGTATGAATGAAACTTATTCCAATCCTGATCGGTGCTGCGTCATGACGTAGCATGTGACGGCATACACGGAAGCTACAAAGGGACACTGGCACACAACAGCTTTAGCTTTCGCGATGAAGCAAGTCGCTCCCAGGCATGAAGAGGCATGGCAACGTGACACAGTGTCTCGTTCCCTTCTCAGGGAACAAGGGTTACAGTCGTAACCCAAACGTTCCCTTTTGAGGGAACTCGCACTGCGTCGGAACGACACTTTGGGGAACGAAAACCCACTATGCCACAACGAAACATGCCTGTCCTAGTGTGAAGCTATTTTTAGGCACAACTTAGGATGAGAGCACTCGTGCACCCAGCGTGGAAGGAAGATGCAGACTGTAAAATCTTATGAATGTGTGCGGAGTGGCCCAGCCAGCCGCATCACAAATCTCCTGAGGAGGGACCCGAGAGGAGGGCTGTAGAAGATGCCATGCTTCTAGTAGAATGCGCCCTCAAGGCCACAGGTGAAGGCAAACCGCGCACCTGATAGGCCAAGGCAATTGCCTGGACAATCCAATTACTGATCTTCTGCTTAGATGCAGGCAGCCCCTTTTTGGGTGACCCAAAGCACACCAACAGTTGGTCTGACTTCCTCCACTGAGAAGACTTCTCTATATACATACCAAATGCCCTGACAGGGCAGAGCAGATGAAGCCTCTGCGCTTCTGCCGACACATGCGGTGGAGGATGGAAGGCTTGAAGAACTACTGACCGTGCCACATTAGATGGCACCTTAGTCACATAGCCAGGTCTAGGATGCAACATGGCTTTCACTCCCTCAGGGGCAAACTCCAGGCAGGTTGGTGCTATAGCCAAGGCCTGGAGGTCCCCTACTCTTTTAAGAGAAGTGATTGCCAGAAGAAAGACCATTTTAAATGTCAGGTTCTTGGCTGTGGCAGACTCAAGAGGTTCGAAGGGAGCCATAGACAGCCCTTCGAGAACCACGGCCAGATCCCAGGTTGGGACTCTGGTATGAGCCGCAGGCCTTCTCCTCCATGCCCCACAGAGGAACCGTACGACCAGCTGGTGCCTCCCCAGAGCCCCATCACTTACAGGAGCGTGGAAAGCCGCAATGGCTGCCATGTACACCTTAAGTGTGGACGGGAAGCGATCTTGGAGAAACTCCAGCACTGAAGCCACTGGGCAGTTAACTGGGTCAAATTCACGCTCTCTACACCAATTGGAAAACACATTCCACTTTAGGCCGTACAATCTCCTCGTGGAAGGAGCTCTGGAACTGAGTATGGTCTCCACCACTCCAGCTGACAGGCCAGCCTCTAGGTACTGAACCCCCTCAGGGGCCAGACCCACAGCCTCCACAACTCTGGCCGGGGGTGATATATTGTGCCTCGCACCTGAGACAGCAGATCCCTCCTCAGAGGAATCTGCCAGGAGACCTGCCAGGAGCCTCGGCTACGTCTGCACAATGGCATCCAACCCCAACCCCGAACCTCTCGCATCTCGACTTCACCACCTCTGGGTCCATTCCCCGGGCCTCAGCCCCTGCCTCGACAGGACGTCTGCTCCCTGATTCTGGTCGCCTGGGACATACATCGCTCTGAGAGACGACAGTTTCCCCTGAGACCACAGTAGGATCTGATGCGCCAGTTTGCATAGAGGGCACAGCCTCAGACCCTCTTGACGATTCAATAGGCGACCACTGACATATTGCCTGTACGAATTAGGACATGGTGACCCCTGAGGTCTGGGAGAAAGCTCCTTAGAGCCTTGAAGACCGCTAGCATTTCTAGACAATTTATGTGCCAAGAGGCATGCTGGGCCTGCCATAAACCTCTTGTAAAGCGGCCTTTCATGACCGCGCCCCAACCCGTGAGAGATGCGTCTGTCGAACCGATTTCTCGGCGACATGACGCTCCCAACACTGGTCCTTGGGACAAAAACCAAGGCTTCTTCCGTATGGCCAGGGCCCGAAGGCATCTGCGCGTGACCCTGATCATACGAAATGGATTCCCCTTCGGGGAAAACCCCTTGACTTTCAACCACCACTGGGCCTCATTTGCAGAAGGCCAAAAGGTATTATGTTGGACGCAGCTGCCATGAGCCCCAGCAGTCTTTGAAACTGCTTTACAGTGATGTTGTGGCCTAGCTTTATTCTAGAGACCATCGCCCGTATGGGTTCGATACGCGCGGGAGACATTTGTGCCCGCATCGTTGTAGAGTCCCATACTACTCCCAGGAACGTGGTTTTCTGGGAAGGTGTCAGCATGCTCTTTTTCGTGTTGAGTCTGAACCCCAATTTTTGAATGTGGCCAAGGATGACATCTCGATGCCGAACTGCCAATATGAGCCAGTCGTCGATGTAGTTCAATACACGGATGCCCTGGGGTCTTAGTGGAGCCAGAGCTGCATCCATGCATTTGGTGAACGTGCAAGGGAAGAGAGCTAGGCCGAACGGAAGCACCCGATATTGGAACGCTTCGCCCCCGAAAGCGAACCTCAGGAACTTCCTGTGACATGGAAGGATGGACACGCGGAAGTATGCGTCTTTTAGATCTATCATGACAAACCAGTCCTCGGACCTGATCTGACTGACGATAATAGGAATGGTGAGCATCTTGAACCTGAATCTCCTCAGAGACCGATTCAAGTGCCTTAGATCTAGAATTGGATGCAGCCCTCCATCCTTCTTGGGAACTATAAAGAACCGGCTGTAGAACCCGGACTCCCTGTCTGGTGGAGGAACTTGTTCTATGGCCTCCTTTACCAGCAGAGAGTGAACCTTTTGTTCTATTACCCGAGCCTGCTCTGGGACCACTGCAGTCCAGACCACCCCTTTGAACATCGGGGGGCGCTGACCGAACTGCAGTCTGTACCCTTTTTCTACAGTCCGCAGGACCCATTGAGACACATTCGACAGGCCTTGCCATGCCGTAAGAAAATCTACTAAGGGAATCAGTCTCTCGAGGCTGACCTCGGGTGTTCTTAGAGTATCGTTCTTGACCCCCTGAAACAGCTGACCGGCAGGGAGAGTTCGAAAAGATTTTCGGTGTGCGGACGCGATTGCTGCCCGGCCGCAGGCTCTTGGGGCGGCCCAGGCAGCGCGCGTTCACTGGAAATCGATGTGGCCCGAAGCATACTGGACGGACTAGACTGATCGATTTCCAGAGGGCTTTGTGGAGGAAATGACCTCAATCACTCCTCCGCGTAGGGGACAGCCCTCAGAGGTCCTACCATGGCTAGGACCTCTTTCCTGAAGCCTTCTTGCTTGAAGGACGGTTCTCAAATCGACCTTCTTGTCGGTCGGCTTTAGGCGAGAACGCCGCCTCTGCTGCCATGAGCCCTGAGGAGGAGCCCTAGAGGCGACACTCTCTTTTTGTGTCTGCCTGTGCGAGGAGCTCGTAGATGGCTGCGGCTGCCCACTAGGGGCAGTCTTAGGTCTCGACCGGCGAGGGAGATATTGCTTAAAAGCTGCAGACTGCTTTTTTGCCTCCTGAAAGCTATCGACGACTGTCTCAACAGCACTGCCAAATAGGCCAGAAGGCGATCTTTGATCCCTGACAGTGTCTCTCCGTGGTAACTAGTGCTACCATAGAGCGGCCAATGGAATGGGCCGTCTCTTTAGTCACACGGCGAGACAATTCTACAGCTTTACGTAGCTCAGCAATATCTTCGGGCGTGGGCCCGTCGCCTTCATCAAGATCTTTAAGAAGGTCGGCCTGGTAAGCTTGCAAATCTGCCATGGTGTGTAGGCAAGCACCAGCCAGACCCGCAGCCATATATGCTCTGCCCACCAAAGCTGATGTGTCACGGCAGGGCTTGGTGGGCAGCGCCGGAGCTTTCAGGGATGACGCAATGTCAGGTGATAAATAACTGGCCAAAGCCTCCTCCACCCGTGGCATCATCCCATAGCCGTTCTCTCTCGCCCCCGCGATGTTACAATAATTTAATACTGGGGGGTTGGATAAGCGAGAGGAATATGGTCTGTTCCATGACTTACACAACTCATTGTGTAAGTCAGGAGAAAACGGCAAGCCCCGGCGTTGAGGTTGTGATCTGTGCTTCAGGAAGCGTTCATCCAACTTGCTTTTAACACACGCTTCCTGACTCTCTTGTGGCCAGCTGATGTTAAGTCTGTCCACAGCACGAGTCACAACCTCAACGAGCTCCTCATAAGCGGGGACATGAAGTGGCGAGTGTGCTTCACTGTCTTCTGCCTCGATGCTGAGCACATCCGCCTCCTCAGAAACGGATAGCTTTAGCAGTGGGCTCTCACTCCGCGCAGAAGCCGCTGGGCGGGCTTCTGCACGGGGAGGGAGAGCATCAGAGATGCCCGTGCATGCTGCACTCCCAAACATTGCACACACAGCTGATGTGTATCCCTACCTGTAAGATATCTAGGGTAGGGATGCACACATCGCTTGAACTGTTCACTCGCCATTTGCTTTTTTAACTTATATGGGACAGACAACACCAAATATGACATACAACAACAGAGAGCGCTTGCCATCATATGCTACGTCATGACGCAGCACCAATCAGAATTGTAATAAGTTTCATTCATACTTCAGATGAGCTACGCTATGGGAGCGTCCCCAAAGTGTCGTTCCGACGCAGTGCGAGTTCCATCGAAAGGGAACTCAAAGTAACTTCAACAAATAACACACTACAGATTTTAGCAACAAGAAAAGTACTAGGTAGCACAGAAGTACACAGTGGCACAATGTTTAACGAACTGGCAAAACATGAGAGAAAGAGCACACATTATAAAGGGAGCAGAAAATTTAAAGAACAGGTGAACACACTCAGACAAACGAGGAGCTGAGAACATGAGGGCTGTGTCCGAAAACTGGAAAACGCTGCCTTCGGAGGACACATTTCAAGGTAGGAAGGCATCAAGGCACGTCCGAATCCAATGTTAGCTTCACTTCCTGCCTCCTGAGAGACCTTCATCTGATCGATTTTTGAAGGCAGCATAGATGCATCCTTCGCTGCCTTTGATATCCCACAATCCTGTGTGTTCCTTTCGGTGACAGTTGAGCTAGAAATAGGAAGATGGCGTCTGAAAATTGCGGCTGCCAGTCAGTTTGTGTGTAACAGTATGTTTTTGACCAATGTTTTCCACTTCTGATGTCATTTCTAGCGCGAAATTACTACTGTAGTAATTAAATATTTGCTTAGTTACCACCAAAGCTCATGCTATTTTGCTGTAGATCATTTTACTGTTACGGTACCTTTGTGCACTTACGCTGCCTTACAAGTCATTGCCTGATAAGGCAGTGAGGCAACAAGTCAGCTGCCTAGGTTTTCGGATACAGCCGAGGAAAGGGTGAGCACACTCAAACAAGGACCAGGTGAGCACACTCAGACAAGGAACAGGTGAGCACACTCACCTGAGGATTAATCAATGACTAAACAAGAGGGCGTGGTAATTGGAAACGAGGCGGGAAAGAGGAGCACATGGCCAACACAAACAAAGACAGAGCCATGTGTTCAAGCACAACACAAACAAAGACACATTAAACAAAGACAAGACTGACAGAACTGTCAGAGGAGAACCCTGACAGTACCCCCCGTCCAATGGACGCCTCCAGGTGTCCAAACCAGGCACAGACACCAACCTGACCATGGAACACAGAGGGGAGGGATGGGGTGGGAGGGAACAGAACCAGGCAAAATGTTCATGGCTGCCCAGGGAGGTGCTGGCTTAGGAAGATTGTAGCAACCAGGAAATGCAGAGGGTGGGAAGGGAGGGGTGGGAACTTGACTGGAGGGACTCCTTTAGATACAGGGAATGGCCTAACTGGTCGGGACTTCCAACTGGGCTTGGTAACAGTAGCAGAATCAGGGGCAATGATGGGAAGTTGAAGGTTTTGGAAGCAGGTTCAGAAACATACTCTGAGATGCCCTTTGGAGTAGCAGGATCAGACTTAGAAACAAACTCAAAATTGTCCTCAGGGGCTGGAGCGGGCTCTGCGACTTTGATCTCTGGAGCTGGAGCAGGCTCGGGAACAGCCTCCTCTGAAGCGGGCTTGAGGACTGCTCTCTCAGCAGCGGGCTCGGGGATTGCTCTCTCAGCATCGGGCTCTGGGACTGCTCTCTCAGCAGCGGGCTCTGGGACTGCTCTCTCAGCAGCGGGCTCTGGCACTTTACTTTCAGGATTCTCACACACTGTATGGGCACAACAGGTTTGACAGGAATTATTTCTGTGGGCTTGACAAGACTTGCAAGACATTCAGAAAAGGCCTCTGCGGCAATGACAACAGGCACCTTGGGAATGGCCTCCTTGGCCATAACAGCGGGCATTGACTGACAAGAAAAGGCCTCTGTGAACATGACAGGACTGGCAGGAATTGTCTCTGAGGGCATGACATTACTAGTAAGTGGCTTAGAAAATTATTTCACTGGACTTGATACCTCAGGAACCACTGGACTTGGAGCTTGAGAATGGAGAATAGTAGACTGCTCTGCACAGGCCTTTCTCTTCATCCGCTTTTGACGGGTTAATACTGTGTGCTTAACCTCCTCTGTAGTATTTGCAGCTGACTCGGCAAACACAGGCGGAATAGCAGTGACCTCCATCAACTCAGCAGTGGCTGAAACAGACCCAGCAGACGTAATTGACAGAGGGGGTCAATGCTTGACTTGACTGTTTCTTGAATAACAGAAGTGGATGTGACTGATTCAGGGATGAAGGAATCTGATTTAGTAGACTCAGAAGTGACTGAAACTGACTTGAATGTCTGAGAGGTGACTGGTTGACTTGTCTGGTTCTTGAATAACAGAAGTGGACATGTCTGGTTCATGAATGACAGAAATTGACTCAGACTTTGAAGTGATTGGAACTGACGTGGATGCCTGGGAGAAGACGACGGTTGACTTGACTGGCTCTTGGATAACAGTAGTGGGCATAACGGATTTGTGCATGACAGGAGTTGACTCAGACTTGGATGTGACTGGAACTGACTTGGTTACTTGGGAGAAGACAGCGGTTGACTTGACTGGCTCTGGGGTAACAAGGACGAGCTTAGAAGACTCAGGGGTAGATGTGGTGGACTGGACCGGCCTCCTTCTTCTGGACCTAAGTCTCTTGGTAGAAGTCAGAAGAGGATCGTGAACTTGACGTGGCAGGCGAGGAAGGGCGGGGTGATCGCTGCAAGCAGATTCTGTTTGACTTGGCATTCCCCACAGACTGCGATGACCAAGGTACCTGGAGAAACCCCAGAAACCCAGACTCCTGAGAGCATCAATCTCCCATGCAGGCAGGGGTTCATCCAAGCAGGCATTAAAAATGTCCTTGAGAGCAGCGTCATTATAATCCATGTTCCAAAAAAACTGGGCAAAAGCCCCCACATCCAAGCCCTCCTGGTGCAGAGCAGTCAGACCACGATGACGGGCCTTTCTCTCCCAAATGTTAGCAGGTGGCAGGATTCTGATACTCATTCTGCTGAGTCCAGTCTTGGACAGTTCGTTCTGTCACAGATCTAGGAGGGAGGACTCAAATGCAGAATGAGTGTTCATGAGTTTATTAACAAAACAGCAGACAAGACAAGATATGGTGAGGAGGTGAACACAGTCCAAACAGTGTGCAGGTATGGGACACAATCACAGGCAAGCCGGAAGAGCAACCACTGTAACTAGCTCAAGATGACGGTAGGCTGGAGAGCAGTTATGGCAGAGCAGAACAAGACTAGAGGATACCAGCGATGGCCAGGCAGGAACTCTAAGCACAACAGGCAATGCACTCAGGTATCTCAGGCTCTGCACCAGGCTTGCTTCTAGGCAATGAGAGTAAGCAGCCAGGGAAGCTCTGCTTACAGGACAGGACTGGAACTAGAGACACAGGAAACAAGACAAGACAGACAGGACCAATGGCAGAACTAATGCACTGCAAAACTCTAACTTCAACAAATAACACAGTACAGATTTTAGTACTAGGTAACACAGAAGTACACAGTGGCACAATGTTTAACAAACTGGCAAAACATGAGGGAAAGAGCACACATTATAAAGGGAGCAGAAAACATGAGGAACAGGTGACAACACTCAGACAAGGAACAGGTGAGCACACTCAGACAAATGAGGACTAATCAACGACTAAACAAGAGGGCGTGGTAATTGGAAACAAGAGGAGCACATGGCCAACACAAACAAAGACAGAGCACAACATAAAACAAAGACACATTAAACAAAGACAAGACTGACAGAACTGTCAGAGGAGAACCCTGACACTACATCATTAACTTTTAAGAAAACAATTATGCCTACAGGCCTTCTCCACTCACCTGAATAATACCCAAGAAACAGAAAAATATATTTTTATCCAAAAATGCAGAATTAGCCTGTTGCAATATTCAATATATTGACTTATCGCACAATATAGGGACATGACCGCAATACGTTTTGGTGACGCGATATATTGCTAGTAAAATAGCACACAAAGACAAATGGCTCAAAAGGAAACAGCCGGAGACAGCGAGAAAGGGAGCCAGGGCGGAGCCGACCAGCCAAAGAGCCAGGGTGACGGCGAAGGTCCGGAGGGCCAAGGTGGAGCAGCAGGCGGGCACGACTGAGGCAAAGGCATGGGCTTGGCAGACCGGGTCGGAGACGGCGCGATCAAGGACAATGGCCGAACCAGAGGGAATGAAGAGCCCGGCTAAGCCAGAGGGGTGGAGGATCCACGCAAAGATGCTGACACGGAAGTCCGAGGCAGAGACAGAATGACGATGGAACGAGGTGAGGTCAGAAGGACGAGGGAGCCCGGTGCAGCCTGAGGGATGGCAGTCCATGGTGAAGCCGAGGGAGCATTGTGCCAATTTAAAACCACTGGTTGAGGGGGCTGAGATGGAGCCCAGGGCTCGATGGCTAGAGGCGGAGACAGGGGATCCTCTGATTGAGAGCTAGCTGGGGTCTGGAAAACCAGAAGTGGATGAGCAGCACAGGATTGAGCCAGCTGAGGAAGAGCTGAGGGGCTGACAGAACCCAACGAAGGCAGGACTGGAAAACTGATAGACCTATGAGGAGGAGGTGGGAGAGGGGGGATGGGTAGGCACACAGGAGACACAGGAGATCTTAGGCTGGACGGAAACAATGGAGACGGAAGACTCTGGGGAAAGACCTCTTCAAAACATTCCTCAAAATATCCAGAGACCAGTGGCCACTTTACCTCAGCGGCAGGAGTGTGGGCGGGGCTCCACTCCATGCCCATGAGCTCCACCAACATGCCTTCAATGATGGATGTTGCTGCTGGTTCACACACCTTGACTGATTCTGCATTGGGCTCGAACTCCGGGATGAAATCAGCCTCTAGTGTTCGCTCTGGCTTGATGTTCGTGGTGGATTCTGCCTCCAAATCAGCAGTGGGCTCTGGCTGCTGCTCCAACGCGGACATTTCTGCTGGCTGGCTGGGCTCTGGGTCGGGAGTGGTGCTGGTGACATACTCCTTTTGACAGATGGTGAACGCTGAGTCATTGTGCATCAGTACCCACTCCACATAAGCGGCAAAGTCCTCTTTAGGACCTTTCACTAGAAGGCGTGTCTTAGACTGGTAATGTCCGGGTAATGAGCCAGGCACACTAAATCAATAAAGTCCCTGGTGTGGTCTTCCAGTGGACGGTCTCTCTGCTCCAAGCAGAGTAGATGGACAGCTGGCAGATCCATCTGGGAAAAAGAATGCCGCAAAAAAAAAAAAACTTGTTAGGTTCTGTGTTCTGTCACCAGTGGCTGTAGTAAAATAGTGCACGGGAACAGTCTTTAATATAATAATCCACTGATGAACGCAGGAGAAGCTCAGGGGAAAACACAACCACGTTACATAAACGACAAGGAACACAGAACTGAGTAAACTGAGGGCTTAAATACACACAGAGATCGTTAAAGTAACACAACACCTGGGTAACTCAATCAACGACTATGGTAACTGATTAGGCAAGGAGAGACTGTCAAACAGAAAACAATGAGGACTTAACCAAAACTCAAAAGTTAACTAGACAGCTGCATAACTTTGACAACGACTTAATCACGCAGAGGCGTTCCCACAGCATCAATTCTCTATGCATCGTCTCGTTCCCTTTTCAGAGAACCAAGGTTATAGTCGTAACCGAAAGAGATTTGTTAAAAAATGGTGATTCATCCATCATTGAATTAATTTTAAAAAAAGTGTTTGAATGAATGATTCAAATGAATATTTTTTTAAATAGACTTGAACATTTTATACACTGAACAAAATTATAAACGCAACACTTTTGTTTTTGCCCCCATTTTTCATGAGCTGAACTCAAAGATCTAAGACTTTTTCTATGTACACAAAAGGCCTATTTCTCTCAAATATTGTTCACAAATCTGTCTAAATCTGTGTTAGTGAGCACTTCTCCTTTGGCGAGATAATCCATCCACCTCACAGGTGTGGCATATCAAGATGCTGATTAGACAGCATGATTATTGCACAGGTGTGCCTTAGGCTGGCCACAATAAAAGGCCACTCTAAAATGTGCTAAACTCTAAAAAAGGGTCCGAAAACCAGTCAGTATCTGGTGTGACCACCATTTGCCTCATGCAGTGCAACACATCTCCTTCGCATAGAGTTGATCAGGTTGTTGATTGTGGCCTGTGGAATGTTGGTCCACTCCTCTTCAATGGCTGTGCGAAGTTGCTGGATATTGGCAGGTACTGGAACACGCTGTCGTATACGCCGATCCAGAGCATCCCAAACATGCTCAATGGGTGACATGTCCGGTGAGTATGCTGGCCATGCAAGAACTGGGATGTTTTCAGCTTCCAGGAATTGTGTACAGATCCTTGCAACATGGGGCTGTGCATTATCATGCTGCAACATGAGGTGATGGTCGTGGCACAACAATGGGCCTCAGGATCTCGTCACGGTATCTCTGTGCATTTAAAACGGCATCAATAAAATGCACCTGTGTTTGTTGTCCATAACATACGCCTGCCCATACCATAACCCCACCGCCACCATGGGCCACTCGATCCACAACGTTGACATCAGCAAACCGCTCACCCACACGACGCCATACACGCTGTCTGCCATCTGCCCTGTACAGTAAAAACCGGGATTCATCTGTGAAGAGAACACCTCTCCAAAGTGCCAGACGCCATCAAATGTGAGCATTTGCCCACTCAAGTCGGTTACTGCAGTCAGGTCGAGACCCCGATGAGGACGACGAGCATGCAGATGAGCTTCCCTGAGACGGTTTCTGACAGTTTGTGCAGAAATTCTTTGGTTATGCAAACCGATTGTTGCAGCAGCTGTCCGGGTGGCTGGTCTCAGACGATCTTGGAGGTGAAGATGCTGGATGTGGAGGTCCTGGGATGGTGTGGTTACACGTGGTCTGCGGTTGTGAGGCCGGTTGGATATACTGCCAAATTCTCTGAAACGCCTTTGGAGACGGCTTATTGTAGAGAAATGAACATTCAATTCACGGGCAACAGCTCTGGTAGACATTCCTGCAGTCAGCATGCCAATTGCACGCTCCCTCAAAACTTGCGACATCTGTGGCATTGTGCTGTGTGATAAAACTGCACATTTTAGAGTGGCCTTTTATTGTGGCCAGCCTAAGGCACACCTGTGCAATAATCATGCTGTCTAATCAGCATCTTGATATGCCACACCGGTGGATGGATTATCTCGGCAAAGGAGAAGTGCTCACTAACACAGATTTAGACAGATTTGTGAACAATATTTGAGAGAAATAGGCCTTTTGTGTACATAGAAAAAGTCTTAGATCTTTGAGTTCAGCTCATGAAAAATGGGGGCAAAAACAAAAGTGTTGCGTTTATAATTTTGTTCAGTGTATGTTATTCTGTGTAGTTGTCTGATGTATTTAATTGTGATCTCTATTTTAAACAAAACAAATTCTCAATTTGCCTAGAATTATGTAGCTCTAATTCGAAGGCAAATATCCGCTCAGCTGTGTTTTGTACCTGAATTGAGAGGCTGCTATTGCTAATATTAGCTGTATCTGGTGCGTTGTTTTGGCTGGGAGATTGCACCGAATCAAACACGGTGCATTCCTTCAAATTAATGCCATGTTGAAGTAAACGCTTCTTCATATTGGAGGTGCTTCCTCCCTTGCACAAAATTTCCTTGTTACATGTGTTGCATTTTGCTGTATTATCATCTTTTTTGAAAAGCCTTTTTTGGAGCCAAACTTTTTAACGCTTGTTGCGGTCAGCCATGGTGAATGTAAGGTACAGAGCATGTGCATAATGAAATTAGATCCTTGTAGCAACAAGGTCCTGGCAGATCAGTACAACTGTAAACTGCTCACTGCAAGGCTCGAAAGGGGCGAGCCTCCCAATGCCGCAATGGGACCAGGCGGACACTGAGCAATGGACTCGCTGGAAAATACTGTGCCCTGAAACACAGAGGGTGACGGGGGTAGCAGACCAATTTCTGCAGGATTTTCTGAAGACCCGAAGGGGTCTGCCCTTGGAGGCCTGAGCACTCTGGCATCAGGATTTCTTTCCCGAAGCCTTCCTAAAAAGAAGGGGAGCTTAAGATGTGACACTCTCCTTCTGTTGTTGGTGGTGTGAGCAGCTAGTTGAAGGTTTGGGGAATGCTCCCTGGCGAGGGATGAACCTATGCTATGCCACTGTTTGCTTTTTGGCCTCCTGGGACCTCTCGATAACCGTGTTTACTGCAAAGCCAAAGAGACCAGGAGGGGAAAGCGGGGTGTCCTGGAGGAAGGCTTTCTCTCTTTCCCTGATGCCTGATAGGCTCAGCCAAAGATGTCTCTCCGTGTCCACCAGTGCTGCCATGGAGAGTCCGATGGAACGGGGCATCTCCTTGGTGGTACGGAAAGACAGCTCTGTGGCCCAATGCAACTCTTTTACAGCGTCAGGCCCCACACCCTCACCTTTACCCATTTTTGCAATATGCCAATTGTATGCAGAAATGCACCAGCCTGACACACCGCCACATAAAGTTTTTCCACCAAGTTAGATGTCGTTCTGCAGGGCTTGGTGGGCAATGTCGGGGCCTGGAGGGATGATGTAGCCTCAGGGGAGAGATAGCTTCCAAACGTCTCTTCAAACCTGGGCATCGCCCCATACCCGTACTCATTCAGCCACATGATCATAGAGTAGTTCAAGACCACAGGGCTAAAGAGTCAGGCAGAAAAAGGCCTGTTTCAGGGGGTCTTTCTGTCCAGAACAGGAACTTGCTAGACAAGGTGACTAAAATGGGCAGGAAAATTACTGGATCCGATGTTAAAAGCATCTCCAACCTCACGGATCAGTATACCCTCAATTTGTCTCTGAGGATACTGGATGATCCATCCCACCCACTTTGCTCAGAGTTTTCCCCCCTCCCCTCTGGATGTAGATTTCGAATGCCCTAACAAAAACCTAACGTGCCATTACATCATTTGTGCCGAGGAGCATTCAGTTATTGAACAGATCAGACACAGGCACATAGACATTTTATAATGTGCACTATTGATTATTTATTTAATTCTTTATTGATTCATCTTAGCTACTGGACTGATGATTGCATGTCACCATCATTGCTGCGTTGTTGTTGTTTATGTTCTGTTTTCTGTATCCTCTATGTCTATAATGTTGTTGGATGTTTGGTGTGTTTTTTACTTTTATTGTTAGTTACTCTTATCTGTGCTAATGTTCAATGTGGCTCCCTTGAGTGCAAAACAAATTCCCCTCGGGGCAATAAAGGTTTCATTCATTCATTCAATTTATTATTCATTGCTATTCTTTATTTTATTTCAGAAACCACCCACATGTAAACAAACATAAACAATTGTCTTTATTTGACCTCCCTCTTTTGTTCCATCTTACATACTTTCTGATCGAGTTTGAGGACTAGATGTTGACACACCAGCACATCCATGCATGCATTTATTTATTTATACAGCAAATTATTTGACTGGAACCCATGGTCAATGCATTTTTCATTTTCATAAAGATCTTAATAATTAATACCAACTGTGCAGCACTCAGGACACACCCCTGAACACTTTGTTGCCACATACAAGTCAAACATATGCATAATATGCCTAAAATGTCTATCTGGACATTACAGCTCATAAAAATCCTTGATTTGCATAAAAATCAGCTGTCCACAAAACACTTACTTGGAGCCTGTCAAATAAGTAGCATGTATGCACTTCCTGTTTCAGGATATTAAAATATCCTTTAATCTGGGGGCTTTGAATGCTTCATCGTTACCCCTTACAAATGACATATTCAAGATCTGTACCCTCAGAGTTTGGCAAGTACTTAAAAAGTCATCCAAAAATTTCAAGAAAAAAATATCATAGAACAACCAGTGCCTAACGAGGTCCTACAGACTTTAAACTTTTTAGACTGTCTAAGGGCCTCCTGAGGAAACTCCTGACTTGGACCTTTTGGAGTGCTATCCCCCAAAAGCCTATGTAACTGCTGCTATTATATTGTTTATATAATTTGTTTAACTTTTCTAAGATCAGTTGTATTTATAAATTCTTTAATTTAGTATAAGTTACAGTACTTTTATTTTGAAGGCTCAGTTCAAGGTTATATGCAAATGCTGATTTCACATAAGATTCTTAGGGAGAGATTTACTAACAGCTTGCACCAGTGCAAACCCTCTTTAAAAAAAACTACTGTCAGGATTTACTAAAGACGTTCTGAGAAATGAAAAGGCATGGACTGTAAGAGAAATATTATTTCCTATATAATCAATCAATACCACTGCTTATACATGATTAATTTTGTTAATCTTACATGAGTTACAGAAATGTCCTTACATAACTTTTAATCATGAAAGATACATTTTGTTTTTGACATATTGATATATACATATGTGTGTAAACCAATATTTTTATTGTACGTATCGAAAACAGACACTCTACCTTTATTGTTTCTCAAAATATGATGCTTTTGACATAGGGATTATGTAAAAGGAAAAGGAATTGCTTCTAGAGAATGTTAGCTTAAGCTGAAGGTTTCAAGCAGGTCGCTGCCCATGGCATACATGTAAGGGTTAGATTTTGACTGATAAATATTGAGATGTTATAAGTTATCTGAGGCACTCAAATGCAAGGCCTCAAATAGCTACTGAGCACAGGCCCCCTCCTTCAATTACACTCTTGGTAGAAGACTCAGATATATTGCTCCTTTTATCTCTTTTTTTTTTTTGTCTCTCTTATGTTTCAAGTTTTAATCTGCAAATGCTGCGAGAAAAAACTTGAGGAAGACCAATGTGGATGAAGATGAACCGGAAAGTGTACATCTATGATAAAAGGAAGTAAGAGGCCTTATGATAATCTGTTCATTTGCTTATCCTTATCCTTAGAGTTCATTTTGTAGCTCTCTGAGTTTTTTTTCTGTTGTAAGAGAGACTACCCTGGATTGCGATTTCAGACAAATACATTTTATTTAATTTTTACCATTGAGTGGCCTGACTTTAATTGTATTGGTAAATTTCCACCACAGGACATATTTTTTGCGGCTGACTTTATTGTATACAGTCGGTTGTCATCCAGAATGCCTATTACCAACATGTTTCAATCACATTTCAAATCAGTCACATTTCAAAAAAGTTTGTGAAATGACCGCCAGGTGGTGCAAAGGGACATTATGCAAAATGGCTGGAACTGTGACTAAACTTGATTAAATAAATTAACAATACTAAAAATGCAACATTACAATCTCATTGATGTTGTGAGGATGAAATACTACAGCAGGGGTCTGTAACCTTTTCTGACCAAAGAGCCATTTTTTTTAAATGTATATTTGGTTAATGCATTTTTCCAAAAGAGCCACAGCAAAAAATAATAATATAATATTATAAAAAAAAACTTTTCAATAATAGTAAATGTATTAGGTCTATAGACAACTAAAAGCAAACAAATACACAACAAACAATAAATAACAAGTTAATATTATATTATATATTAATAGCAATATGGAATTAATTGTGCAGGGTTTTCACTGTGAGGTTGAGTTACCACTTGAGTCACATAAATCCTCTTCTTCTTGTGTGTGCGTGTGTGTGACTGAGTGAATGAAGAACATACTGTTCTTACGTCGAATAGGTTTATACTTACTATTCTTGTCCGTGTTCCTCTTGGAGCGTGCGCACAGAAAGCATCCTGTCAATAGCAGATTCCGTTCTCTTTCAAATTGCACTTAAGTATACTTGACTTATACTGACAAAAAAGGACTAAGTATATTTGGCCTGTACTTGTACTCAATTTTTTGATCTAGATATACTTAAAAGTATAGTTTAAGTATTCTAAGTATGCTTGTAGTTGTGTTTAATCTTTTGATGGGTTAGCCTATTAAATATATATTTTTTTCACATAGTTTTACAAACAGTCTTATAAACTTACATTGTTTGAAAGTACTGGTTTTTAAAGAAAACAGATACGTTCCTAATTCTGAGTATCTGAATTCTTGTGCAGGCTATTCCACTGGTGGTCGTATAGGATCGATGGCTGCTCTGTCTTCTGAAAGAGTACAGAATCTCCGGATCAAAACACAGGCAAAGAAGAAGCAGAAACAAGTGCTAGAAGATTGCTCATGCAAATGTAAATTAACGCGATCATCGCGATCATCAAACATTAAACAGCATATAAATCAAACCGGCCTAATGTTACTGAATGAAATGTCGACCCAGGGCGAGCTATAGGACTGTGAATACTTTGGGGGTGTTGATCTACACAGATCTACTCACAAATCTACTCCATCTGTGTTTTGGTCATCGTTCTGAATCACATCGGGACGAAGTCTGACAAAAATGCAATTTTCTCAGCTTTTTGTTTAAAATGTTGGAATCGATGTTGATGGCGTTGAAATTCTAAAGCAAAGCGATGATGTCTCAGATCATTATCTAGTCTCATATATACTCCATTTAGCCAAGGCTGCAAAACCACCTCCCTGTTACAAATATGGTAGAACTATCACCTCTACCACTAAAGATTGCTTTATAAATAATCTTCCTGATAAGTGTCAACTCCTCAGCATACCAGATAGCTTAGGAGAGCACGATGTTGCAACATAAACTATTGACTTTCTCTTTGCCAGCACTTTAGACACAGTTGCTCCTTTGCGCTTAAAGGTGCAGTAATCACTGTTGAAACAGTAAACACTGTTGAAAGTGGATCGGACCGACCAACACAACAAACTTGTAGCCAATCAGTAGTAGGGGGCATGTCCACTCATGATGGGAGAGGAGAGAGAGTGAGCTAATAACCTAGAATACTGTCTAACACTTGATGGCTGCTCTGTCAAGTTTTTGTTGTCAGTTAGGAACATGGGTGTGCTCTTTGATACCAATATTTCTTTTGAAAACCACATTTCTAGCATCTGTAAAACCACATTTGTTATTTAAAAAATATATCTAAATTACGACATATGCTCTCAGTGACAAATGCAGAAAAGTTAGTTCATATGTTCAAGACCTCGAGGCTAGATTATTGTAATGCTCTACAGGGTGGTTGCTATGCATGCTTAATAAACAAACTCCAGCTGGTCCAAAATGCAGTAGCTAGAGTTCCCTTTCGAATGGGAATTTGTACTGCGTCCTCTAGAGGACACTTTGGGGAACACCTTCAGCGTGACCGGTGTCTGAAGCATGTGTAAAAACAATGTTATTGGCCGACGACAGTCTGTGACGTCACCACTGGTGCGACCATGAGTATAAAAGGGGCACCTGTATTAGACGTAATCAGCTTTCAGTCATCAGGAGACAGTTTTTTTTTTTTTGGGATCAATTTTTTATTGATTATTGCATAGATAGGGTCACATACAGTTGTCCATAGTTTTCTTCAGAATAAAACATAAACAAGGAGGTGAAAGTTCTAACATTACTATATCATGAAACTGAAATAGCCAGTGTCGCACAGATAAAGTGTTGGGAGGGAGCCATCTTTGCGCGATTATCTTTTTGGCAGAGGTTAGCCCTGCCAGCCAAATCTTTCTTTGTAGCTCTGTGAAACCTAAATTGGAGTCATCGTTTAGAAGGAACACAACTGGTTGCACTGGTATCTCTTTTCCTATCATATCAGACAGTATTAATGAGATCTTTTCCCAAAACTCATAAACCTTCTCACATTCCCAGACCATATGCAAGAAGGTTCCCTCTTGTTGGTAGGGACAAAAACTACAGTGGGGGTTTGCAGATAATTTAATGAGGAAGCGTTTCTTTGGTGTCCAGTACAATCTGTGAAAAAATTTGAAATGAATCAATTGATGGTTTGGATTTTTTGATGCACAGAAAATATTTTTCCATACCGTCTCCCAATCAATCTGGTCTACAGATAGCTCCCTTATCCAAATTGTGTTCAATGGTAATTGTTTTTGCTTAACTTCAAGAAGGTAAGGATAGACAGCTGACACTACCCTTTGTTGAGAAGGATTAAAGAGCCAACTGTGAACTGGATGTGTTTCGAGAGCTGATCCCCATGGGACTCCATATGCTCTGAGGGCTGAACGCAGTTGCAAAAACGAAAAAAGGATGATGCCGGTACATTAAAAGATGCAACTATATTTTGAAAGCTGAACATCCCATTATTATTCCATATGTCAGCAAGAGTCCTTATTCCCTGCTTTGACCACTGTTCTGATGTGAACGGTTCAGAACCACATTTAATATTCCTATTATGCCATAAGGGAGTCTGTAGGTGCCATTTGTTATTGTAACTTAATAATTTCTCCACTGCTATGAAAGTGTTAATGGTGTTTGTTACAATGGGACCGAAGGATTGTTTGCAATACTTTAAAGAGAGTCCAGAAAAAAGTACATCTTCAAGTCTAATTGGTCTGACAATTGCTGCTTCTATTTCTCTGCAAGGTGTGGAAGCCATAGAGTCAAACCATGTCTTGACTGCTCGCAGTTGGAATGCTTTATGATATAGCTCAAAATTGGGAAGGGAGAGACCTCCCTCCATTTTAGTATGTTGCAACGTCGCCAATTTTAACTTTGGTTGTTTGCCATTCCAAAGAAAAGTGTGATTTAAAGAGTCAAGTCTTTTCCACCATTTTAAAAGAGGTGGGAAGGGAATCATGGCACTAAGAAAATTAATCCTAGGTAATATATTCATCTTCACAGTCGAGACTCTAGATTGGAGTGATGCAGGAAGTGTCCTCCATCTGCCAATATCTCTTTTAAGCTTTTGAAAGACTTTATCATAATTAATATGTACAATTTCTTTTAGAGAGGGCCGTATAAATATCCCTAGATAAGTTATCTGACTCATAATTGGGATAACTGATGGTATCTGGGTATTCTGAGCTTTTTTGTTTAAAGAGATGATTTGGACCAATTGATCCTGTATCCAGAAAATTTCCCAAAACAGTTAAATGTTTCTAGTATGTTTTGGATTGTGTCGAAATCTGAAAAATACAGTAAAATGTCATCTGCGTAGAGAGATATTGCATGTTGGGTATCCTTGATTGAAATGGAACAAATTTGGTCTTGTCTTATTTTTTGTGCTAGAGGTTCGAGAGACAATGCAAATAACATTGGTGAGAAGGGGCATCCTTGCCTTGTCCCTCTCAAGATATCAAAAGGTTGGAAATGTAAGCCATTTGTTGCTGATGGATTATAATAAATTATTTGTACCATATTAATAAATTTCTCATCAAAACGAAATTTATCTAACACCATCCATAAATAATCCCAATTTAATCTATCAAAAGCTTTATCTGCATCTAAGGATAAAACTGCACAAGGGGAATTTCTATCTTTACTTTCATGAATTACATGTAGCAACCGACGTATTTTGTCTGCAGCCAAACGATGTGGGATAAAGCCAGATTGATCGCTATGAACTAATTTACAGATATATTTTTCAAGACGTAAAGCTAAAACCCTAGCATATATTTTTAAATCTGAGTTAATTAAAGAAATTGGTCTAAAATTTGAACATTTAGTATGGTCCTTATCTTTTTTTGGAATTAAAGAGATTAGAGCTGTATTCATTTGTTTTTCAAAGTGTCCCTTTCGGATTGCAGCGTTTATTGCAGCGTGCATAATTGGTCCTAATATATCCCAAAAATTTTGATTAATTCTGGGGGGATCCCATCTGGCTCAGGTGATTTTCCCTTCTTTACCGTTTTTAGTGCTGCATACAGCTCCTCAAGAGTTATAGGTTGGCTCATTTGTTCAGATTCACTATGCGTTAATTGTGGTAAATCAATGTCATGTAGAAATGTATGACATTCAGCCTTATCAGTACTATCCTTTGGCTGATATAGCTCTTTAAAATGTTCTGCAAAAGTATTATTTATCTCTCTAGGATTTGTTACTAGGCCTTTTGTAGGTGAATGAATGGTATCAATAATAGCCCTAGCTTCACTTTGTCTGAGTTGTAGAGCCAGTAACTTGCTGGGTCTTGGCCCATTATAATAATACTTCTGCCGGACTCTATGCATAATGAATTCAGCTTTTCTTCGAAGCAAATAATTTAGCTTGGACCTGGAACTCTTTAAAGCATTTTCAACTGATCTTGAGAATTTCTTCTTCAAATCTTTCTCTTGGGAGAGGCAAATTTGTTCTAATTCCTCAATTTGTGATTTTCTTACTTTATTTAAATGTGATGAGAAAGATATAACGAAATCTCTAATAAAGCCTTTTGTAGCCATCCATACCATCATGTGGTTGTCCACACTATTGAGGTTTATGCTCAAAAAGTCTTTCAATGTATTTCTAAAATCTATTAAAAATGCAGAATCTTGTAGAAGAGTTATATTAAATTGCCATCTTGGAGACCTCTCAAGTGAGCAATAAATAAACTTTGTCAGAAGAGGGTTGTGGTCAGATATCACAGCAGGAAGGATTGCGATGCTCTCAAAACACATCCTGAATTCACGAGAACATAAAATATAATCTATTCTAGAATGCGTCTGATGCCTTGAAGAAAAGAAAGTGTAATCTCTAACCAAAGGATTCTGAACACGCCATACATCTATGAGATTGAAAGTTTGCATAAAGGACTTAAAATTTACTGATGTTATCTCTTGTGATTTGGAGAATATAGTAGTGGATTTATCAAGCATCAAATCAGCAAGTGCATTCATGTCCCCTCCAAAAATAAGGGCATATTCATCCAGGAGTAGCAACTGATTAGTTAACCACTGAAAAAAAAATTACGTCAAAAACTGCTGGGGCATAGACGGAGACAAAAGCTATTTTCTTGCCTTGGATACTTGTGCAGAAATAGCTCAACCTGCCAGATTTATCATTACTACATTTTTCAATAACAAGAGGAAGGTTTCTTTTAATGAGTATAAGAGATCCCTTTGTTTTTGTTTCATCACTAGATGCAGCAATGACTTTATAAAATTTATTTTGTACACGAGCAACTTCGCTTGTTTTTAGATGAGATTCTTGAACTAAAGCCACATCTACGTTGTGTCTGTTTAAACTATGCAGAAACTTTGTTCTCTTTATAGGACTATTTAAACCTCTGATGTTAACTGAAAGCATTGAGATATTAACCATTATCAAAGAGACTGTAAACTTTAACTATATTTAGGGGTAAATAATGAGTTATTTTAGATAAGACTAGTTTGATTTCACATTTCGTTACTAACATATACAAAGAGATAAATGGCAGAACGAAACTCCCCCCTCCCCCAGACCGCTAGATATACCCCAACTTGTGTATCGGAACCGTGACAATATCATACGTTCCACTGATCTGAAACTCACCCGCTCCCTCCCATGTGTAGACATCGAAAACAAAGGTTAACAGGAACAATAGAACTATACACGTTCAACTAAAAGCACTCCTTTCTGTGTTAAATACTCTCAAATTTAGTGCTACCCGAAACAGGAAAGCAATCCTGAACGTAAAAACTTAAGAACAGTATGACCTTAAGGATGAAACGGCATTTAATTTATTGGTAGCCTATGTTTATCCAAAGTAAATATGTCCTTAACCATACAGTTCCATGGACAGTCCTACCAGTAACGATGGCTGGTTAATTATCAGTTTGATTCGTGTCCATCTCGTATGGATTGACATCGCCGAAAGTCAGCTGCCGTTTTGCCCGCGAAGTGTCTGCGATCTGAAGTCAGAACTCCTCTGCTTCTTGTGGCGAAGAGAAAGACAGTTTCTCACCATTATGCATAACGCACAGAATGGCTGGGTAGATCAAAAAAGATTGGATTCCTGAAGCTCGCAACTCCTTCCATGTATCAGCAAAGCTTCTCCGCCTTTGCGAAGTGTAGGCGCTGTAGTCAGCAAAGAATTTCAGCCGATTCTTGCCATCCAGAATTGGTCCCTTCTTGCTCACCTCTCTTGCCCCGTCTAAGATAGACTGATGGTCTTGATATCTCAGCACTTTAAAAATCATAGTGTGACCCGTCTCCGTGGACCTCTGCTGTCCACAGATGCGGTGGGCTCTTTCGATCTCTATTGGCCTGTTTGAGAGCGAGGGGATCCACTTTGAAAGCATTTCTGTGAGAAAGCGTATCGCGTCGCCTCCCTCACGGTTCGGTGCGAGACCAACAATTCGAACATTATTGCGTCTTTCTCGATCTTCCAATTCTACTAGCTTTGCTTGAAGTTTAGACACATCTGATTTGCAGCCGACTACGTCTTGTTTCAGGCCTCTTGTCTCACGTTGGATATTGTCCACTTTGTCGATAAGCCCGCGCACAACGACCATCTGTGACTGAAATTCGTCAGTCAGTGACTGCATGCACTGTGTCACCTTTCATCGCAATATGCACTGCGTTCCAGACAACTTCTTCCAACGCATCTTGTTGTTTCGTTAATGCCAGAGAAATGGCGTCCGCCATGTCTTCACTGCACGTTGAAGATTTCATGCGTTTTCCAGTCGGGGTTTTTGCGGGCGAGGATGCAGCCTTCTTGTTGGGATTCATCTTGTTTAAAGGTGTGTTTAAACCTGTTAAATATTGATAAAAGAGGGAGCGTGCTAGGAGCTCTAAAGATCGGCAGCCATCACGTACGAAGCGTCACGTGATCCCAGACTGTTTGTTTTTAATGTGTTTTCGAGGTGATAATGGCTGAATCCTCTGACAAGCGTTTCAGGAAGTGCGTGCCGTCGTGTCAGCATTACCTGACACCGGACAATACACACGACTTGTGCGTCATTTGTCTTGGTGAGGATCATGTGCGTTCTGTTCTTCAGGCCAAATATACTTAGTCCTTTCTGTCAGTATAAGTCAAGTATACTTAAGTGCAATTTTAAGTGTATTTCTGAGAAGTACATAAAATATATTTCTGAAAAGTATATAAAAAGTAGACTGAAAGTATACTTTCTTATTGCGAGGGCTTTTCTATGAAGAAGCTCTGTTCACGTCTGTCATTTTTCTTGATGGAATTAGGACAGGCGTCTGCACACCGTGGTTCGGGACCTGCTGCAGCAGAGGCCCAGCAGAAACTCAGATTGTGGGGATCGCAGGTCGAGCTGGCAGAGGAATTTGATCGAGGTATGTCTTTCTCTCGTTCTCCTGCTGCTCACTCGAGCGATCCAGCCAGGAAGAGCAGGATGTGGCTGTTGAGGGCGATGATATGCTGATGGAGCCCTCTCAGCCTGCCTGCCCTGCGTACAAAGGGCTGCTGGAAGTTATGTTCCGCGCTTCACAGAGATTAGATCTCCCTTGGAGGCGCGAGATGTCACAGATCACTTGTGGGTGTTTAGACAAGTGTTTTTTGTCTGGCCATAAAAGTACAGCTCCTGTGAGTCTTCCGTTTCTCCCAGACCTTCACGCTGAGGTGGAAAAGGTCCTGGAAGAAAACATATTTGCCTCGTATTCATCTCTTTCATCGTTCGAATTACGCAAATGTTGAGGGGATGTGCGAGCACGGTTATGCATCGATGCCTCCTATGGAAAGATGCTCTCGCAAACTATCTTTTTATGGGAGAGACATCGATGTTGAAGACTCCAGCCCTGCCAACGAAACCATTATGTGCTACATTTCAGTTAAATGGCAGGGCGTACGTGGCTGCAGGGCAGGCCGGTGTGGCTTTGCACACAATGGCTGTGTTGCAAGCCTACCAGGCAGACCTGCTAAAAGATCTGGATGACGGCCAGGGCCTTTCCCCTGATGCGGTCACCGAGCAGCGCCGTACCAAATATCTTGCTCTCCCGGCCACCAAACGAACAGCTGCCGCTATCGGGCGCTCAATGGCGGGAATGGTGGCCTGTGGCATTTAAAGTGGTAAGACCTAAGTTTTTTATTCCTTATAGTTCTTAATTAAGCCATATATATTTCATTGGTTAAATATGATACTACTTTTGGGGAGAGAATGAGAATAACATTTGGAGAGAGAATTCGAGTAACTTTTTGGAACTGTATTGTTAGTGAGCCTTCAACCAGCTGTAGTTTAGGCTACAGGTAGGCACGGGTACCACAACCTGGCAACGAGCCCTGCGGCTAAATTATTATAGTAGCCTGCGTTGTATAGATAAGCTCCGGCGTTATCACTTCTATTTCTGTACCGGAGAATTTCTCTCCCTCTGAGGCTGCGTGTAAGGCGGAGCAACTCACTCTGCAGCCGTGCCTTGTTCACACACAGCTTCAGCTAACGATGGCAGGGGAAAACAGGCCTTTTCGAAAGCGTAATTACGTTGTAGCCTACTAGAATTGATGCCGACCATGCTTATCATAAGTGCAACAAGTCATTTGCATGTGAAAGTAGAAACACGTGCAATTCAGACAAAAATTCTGGCTAAAACGTTAACTTTCCTCATTAAATATGTCTGTGGGTCCGACTTAGCCTCCACGACATCATCGCTCATGGCCTGTGCACTCTTATGAGCTGCAGGCTGTGTAATATGAGTGAACTCTTTTATTTTTGTTATCACTTTATGTTATCAGTTTATGGCCATTGTGTTCACACATCTGTGTAAGCGCTCAGTGAAGAGCGAGCGCCATTGAAGTACTCGGTGAAGAGCGTAGATTATTGTAGCCAATTACAGACATGTATGTTGAGTGTGTGAACACAATGGCCAATCAGAGACATATATGTTGAGCGTGTGAACACAATGGCCAATCAGAGGTGTTTAAGAATCCGTTCAACAGCGCTCAAAATGCTGGAGGGAAATGCTGGTATCGTCACATTTTTAAAATGTCAGTACTTTTGACAACTCTTGACTTATAGCAGTGTCTGTCAGCAAATATAAACAAAAAGCATACTTCAGAACAGTTTTGAGAAGGTGCTTAAAAGGTTTTGAGCCATGTATTATTGCTATGAATTAGGCTACTACTACTACTATTACTATCTTATACCCTGCAAAAAACACTTTACTCAAACTCTCTCAATCACCTGTTTTTTTCCCCAAAACATTAATTATTCCATGCACATCACAATGTAATCATAGAAAAAGTGACTTTAAAATGACTAAGCTTGTGTTTTATTTTCTTCCTTTTTTAATAATTAGAGTCCTGATGGCTGAACAGAAATCAAACCAAGTATGGCAGTATTTCACTCAGCCAACATCAGGGAAGGCCAAGTGCAATATCTGCCAGAAATTGCTGAGCATGGGAGCAGAAAAAGGAAAGACTAAAAATACCACAAACATGTGGAATCATGTGAAAGCCCACCACCTCCAAGCTTATAAAGATGCATAGAAGGAGAAAGAAGATGCAGCAGCAGCAGCTGCTTCTGCAGCCAACTTACTTCAGCCCACTGTAGTACAGATGTTTGATTGTCAAAGAAAATGGCAAGATTCTGAGCAGTTGGACCAGTACCTCCGTGAGCCATTGACTGACAGATGGACTGGTGTGCCACTGGAATGGTGGAAACAGAATGCATCCCACCTGTGCCACCTTGCACCACTGGCAAGGAAATTCCTCTGTCTAGCCGCCTCCTCTGTTCCCAGTGAGAGAGTATTTAGTGAGATTGGGATCATCTATGACAAGAAGAGGAGCAGGCTCACAAGAGAAAATGCAGAGACTGTGTTTCCTGAACTACAACCTGCAGCTCTTAAACTGGGAGTACTAAGAACTTTAAGTGATGGATGGGTGGAGTGAAGAAGAGACTCAGGGACAGGAACTGGAGCTAAAACTAAAGATACTGTGCACTTTTTTGTATTCTTTACAAACTTCCCTCAGTAATGGCCATTATCTATTGCTGTTGATTACTTGAGAACTTAAAAAATAAGTAGAGTGCATACTTAGAACAAGGGTTCAAGGGAAGTTCAGGTGTGAAATAGACTTTTCTTCAGACCAAAAACAAAGAAATGCTGCTGGGTGTTACTGTGTCTAGCATTACTATTGTTTATGTGATTTTACAGATTTTTGTTCTCGGAAACTTGATAAATGCTACAGTCAATAAAAAGTTTTTATTGACTGTTGATTACTTGAGCACTTTGTTTTACTTATTAAAATGATAAGTGATTGAGACTCAAAACAAGTGTTCAAGTGAAGTTCAGGTGTTATTGTATATGGTTTTGTTCACTTCAGACAAAAAAATTAAGAAATGCTGCTGGGTGCTACTGTGTGTAACACTATTTTTGTTTAATTTATTTATTATATTATTTCTTTTATTTATGTAAGTTTTTGTGCACTAAAACTTTGACAAAGTCTAGATTTTTTGGTTACCTTAATATTTAATGTGTCATATACATTATTTTTTATTTAAATTATACAAGTGCACTGATTGGAGAGGCTTGTGGTGTTCAATAAATGTTTAATTTAAGCAATTTTCTGTATCACTTCTTATTACTTAACTGTTAGATTTAATATATACTATTTCTGCCTTCTATATACAGTATATACTTAACTGTTAGAGGTTATTGAGTGTAAACGTGCTGGCAACCAGCCACACTTTAGAGGGAAGTAACATCTCGCCTCCTCTCATAGGAGATCGTTAATGTGGTCTAGTTTGGGCCTCCCCCTTGAGGTCTGTAAGTAGGTCCTCTGCTCCCACAAGAGAGCTCAAGTTGATCCCCAGACGGCCAGACCTTGGAGACTATAGCACGGCTTCTTTAGTGTAGCTGTTTCTAGTACTCTTCCTCATAGGTATTTTTGGGGTTCTTCGTCCATGGTCTTAGCCTAGTCTAATCTGGGGATCACAGTTATTGGTGAGCATTGGACTCCTCTCGATTAGAGTGTCATTCTGCTGAGTCCTCGGCTCCCCAGAAAACCCATCTCTGGCCCTGGTGAAAAGCGACTTTTTGTCTGAGCTTTGCATCCCTAATTACTGGTTGAACACTCTTAATTCAGGAGTGTTTTACTGAGGTCGAAGATGTCTCCCCCTGATTGCATGTCCCTTAAGTAGACAGCTCCCTTAGGTTATGAGTGACAGGCGAGGAAACCATTGTTTCCCGGTGCCGGTTTTCCCTTAAAGATAATGTCTAGCATAGAGGCTAGTATTACCAGACCTTTGAGCTCCGGCTGTTTAATTTAAGAGGGCTTGGAGCTTGGGTGGTGGCCGTAGGGAATAATGTCACTGACAGTTCTGTGGACCTGAGTGAGGGAATCTGACTCCAGCATCTAAGTCTGTTAAGCTTGTTTTGTGCTTGTCACAGCCATTTAGGCAGTCATTCCCTCAGCATGGCGGTGTGGGCATATGTTCCCCAAAGTGTCCTCTAGAGGACGCAGTGCGATGTCTCAGGTTATGCATGTAACCATGGTTCCCTGAGAAGGGGAACGAGACACTGCATCTCTCTGCCATGCTTCGGGCCTGCCTGTCAACATCTCCTTTAGACAGAAGTTGATGACGTCTAATACAGGTGCCTTTTTACACTCACAATCGCACTTGTGGTGACGTCACGGACTGTTGTCGGCCAATAACATTGTCACGTTTTTACACGTGCTTCAGACACCAGTCACGCTGAAGGCGTTTCCCTAAAGTGTCCTCTAGAGCAGGGGTTCTCAAACTTTTTGGGACCAGGGACCTCTTACAGTGGAGAAAATTTTCCAAGGACCCCCTCATAACAATAACAGTGATTAATATGCTTAAAACTATTTGTACTCTTAAATGCCATTGGAATTAATTGCATTGTAATCTTTTTCACCCTAAAAACGTAAGACCTGTTTTATAGAACAGAAACACATTTCAGTTTAAATCATGTTAATACCACTTATATACTTGCAAACAGTGGGTCTTTTTATTCAAATTGCATTTGGACTCAATAGCATTTACACTAAGTAATTTATCTTAAAAGCTTTCATAAAATCAACAGCAAGACAGCAAGCACAGGCTTGTTCTAATAAACCACAAACATTAAAATTACCCATTTTACACATTAACATTTACATTAACATTTTACATTAAAAGGATGGTTCACCCAAAATGAAAATTCTGTCATCATTTACTCACCCTCAAGTTGTTCCAAACCTGTATGAATTTCTTTCTTCTGCTGAGCACAAAAGAAGATATTTTGAAGAATGTGGGTAACCAAACAGTTGATGGACCCCACTGACTTCCATAGTATGTTTAAAAAAAAAGTACCAAAAAACTGTTTGGTTACCCACATTCTTCAAAATATCTTCTTTTGCAGAAGAAAGAAATTCATACAGGTTTGGAACAACTTGAGGTTGAGCAAATTATGACAGACTTTTCATTATATGGGTGAACTATCCCTTTAAATTAACATTTAAATTATTTAATGTTACTTTACGTGCATCAACTTTAAAATAATGAACTCATTGCACCTTATATCAATGGCAGAACAATCAACAAATCATAACAGAATTAACACTGTTGCAGAACACATCCTAGTAATTAGGCTGCATCTTATAGTCTCACATTTGCACAAGTTTTTTATTGTTATTATTTATTTAGGCCTATTTTTTTTTTTTTTATCAAATTAAATGGTGAAATGTTCTCGAAGTGACTCTCATAGCTGCTCTGGAGATGACGCTCTTGTGTAAAGCCTCATACATTTTTACTCATGTAGGCCTATCAAAGAGAATGAAAGTCTGTGTCCGCCACTACATAAAACTATAAAAAAGGTAGGCTAATTGTGACTTTTTATCTCACAATTCTGACGTTAAAGTCACAATTACCTTTTTATTTTATTTTTTTGTATTCAGTGGCAGAAATGGGCTTCCATTACAAATGACAGGCTAGCTACTAAACGTCTTAAACAATATTCATTTAAAAATATAGGCACAGCTAAAAAATATACTGCACATACAAATTAAGTCAATCAAATTAAAATGAATATCAGCAGTATGCATTATGCTATTTTATGAAATGTCATATTATAGGCTACCATTGGTATAAAAATCTTGAATTGATTGTCTCAGGTGGGAGCAGAGGTAAACAAAAATTAAAAAAAACTGACGGATAAAAAAAAGAACAGAAAAAATTTAAACCTAGCCTCTTAACCTTTTACAACTAGGCTACTGCACATATCCGCGGATTCACTCTTCTCTCTGGATATGCGCGCATGTTTGTGGGGGGAGAGAAAGAGAGAGCAGGCGCGCTCTGCCAAGTGACATGAGAAAATGGCACTTTTTAATGCATGGAATAAGACACTGGCGCTTTAAATAAAAAAGTAAAGGTATGTGTTTTGTTACTTTAGTTATCAGTAATGCAATAATGTAACACAAATGCTTTTTTTTCTCGCGTGTGTTAAGTATGGAGTATCATAATCATATGGTTCGCCTTACTGCGTGCATATTTATACAGGCCATATAATACCATTTATAACCACCACGAAGAGCTGTGCAAGCAGCGGAATTTTGTGTAGGATAAAGAGCAGTGCTTGCACGCTCTTCGCCCCTACCAAAAACGCCTGCGATTTGCTGCTTTAGCTACGTGTGTCTCTCGTTGAAAATGAGCCAGACACTTGCGCTTTCCGCGTCCCTTGTGAAACTGCCTTTATATCAAAGTGCTGCCGGCCCAATTTATGACCAGCCCATCAAGAATTTTCCCGATGGCCACTCCCTGTCTGACTGGATTCCGCGATTCCGTTCATAGGGCTCTAAAATTATTTTGCGGACCCCCTGGCAACGGGTAGCAGACCCCTTTGGGTCCGTGGACCCCACTCTGAGAACCACTGCTCTAGAGGACGCAGTGTCTCATTCCCCTTCTCAGGGAACCATGGTTACATGCGTAATCTGAGACGTTCTTACTAGAACCAGGAAGAATGACCATATTAGCCCAGTTCTGTCAACACTGCATTGACTCCCTATTAAACATCATATACATTTTAAAATCTTGCTAATTACTTACAAAGCACTAAATGGTTTAGCTACTCAGTACTTGAGCGAGCTCTTAACGCATTATTGTCCTTCACATCAATTGCAATCTCAAAATTCTGGCCAGTTGATAATACCTAGAATATCAAAATCAACTGCAGGCGGTCGATCCTTTTCCTATTTAGCACCTAAACTCTGGAACATTCTTCCTAGCCTTGTTTGGGAAGCAGACACACTCTGTCAGTTTAAATCTAGACTAAAAACACATTTCTTTAACCTGGCATACACATAACACATTATCAATTTCTATTATTCAAATAATTGTTAGGCTGCATAAATTAGGTCAACTGGAACAGGGAACACTTCCTATAGCACCCAATGTACTAGTTACATCATAAGAAGAATGGCATCTACGCTAATATTAATCTGTCTATCTCATCCTTATCCTGAGTTTACCGTAGTCAGCCAGATCCACCCCATATCCAGATCAGATGGTGGACCTGCACCTAGACACGACCAAAACTCATCCCTGAATGTCAGCAAAGACTGTGTCTACTAGACAATCCCCTGTGAAGGCCCTAAGGCCAGCTTCGGCTCCATACCGGTGTGATGAATCCGATCTTCAAGCTAAAGGAACTGGATGAATATTTGAATGCTACCGATCCCGAACTGAATTCTGACTTGTGATGAAGCCTGAATCATAATCACACCGTGTTCATTCGTTGGCCAGAAGAGAACTGGCCCTCCGACTGAGCCTGGTTTCTTCCACGTTTTTTTCTCCATTCTGTCACCTGATGAAGTTTGGGTTCCCTTGCCACTGTCACCTCTAGCTTGCTTAGTTCGGTACACTTGATATTTAACAATATTATTGACTGTACTGACGCTGTTGTATGAGAACTGAACTGAGCTGGACGATGACAATTTATTGCAGAACTGCTTTATAGATGAAATTAACTAATTTAATAATTGATGATCTTTACAGCGGAACTGAATCAACACTGAACTGACTTCAGCTGAACAACAGCCGAAATGTATCATTTTCCTGTTATCACTGTAAAGCTGCTTTGAAACAATCTGTATTTTATAAAGCGCTATTAAGGTGACTTGATGGATGACCACTTGAATGGACTGTAATGTAATGAAATACAATGATCTATGAGCTTCAATTAAAGTATATTGATTATGAATTTTGTTCACCTAGAATTATTATGGCTACTTATGATATGTTGCAACTGATTGTAATACAGCAATTAAGGGCCAGTGTTGTAGCTATTAAAGAATAGTATTGATGTTTAAATATTACACTATTATTTGTTTAACATTCCGTTAATTTATGTTAATTATGAAAGTAGACCATGTGTGAGTAAGATACGCAAGATCGATACGTCATAAGAGGCTGTGGCTAATGGAGTGAGACATGGAGTGGGTCAGATACATTTTTTGATCACTTCATTTGACTTTGTTTCTTTTGGAAAGCTTTTCTTTAAAGTGAATTTTGGTTTGCATTCATTTTATTGTAATTTCAATCAATGTACTATCAATAAATATTTTTATTGGACAAGACAAAAATATGGATTAAGCAAATTAAAGCAACAAAAATGACAAAAATCAATATATTTCTTTTTTTTTTTCTTTTATTGTATGACTAATGAAGATAATCAAATTATACAGGGCTATAACATTAAGACAGCAAACCTTTACAAAGACAATAGCCATTTCCCAGTATACAGTGCAGAATAAATCATTCTTTCCCTCTGGACATAGCTGTTTGTGCCAATGACCATGTATGCACATGTTCATCCTTTAAACTAAGTAGTTACTTCAACTTTTGCCAAGCACAAATGTATTTTCTTTTTTTTTCTTTTTTTTTTTTTTTTAATTACAGCATGTGTTGGATTTCTCCAGTACACTGCAAAATCAAAAATAAAACCACGTTCACAATCTGGTATGCATATGAAATGCTATAATCTCCCATACAAAAAAATACAAATTCTTAATTCATAACACATTAAAAAATATATTATTAGATGCAACAAAACAATCTAAACATATCTATTAATTGATGTGTAAATAATATAAATACACTAACTGAATTATTTTCAATCCATCTTTTTATTGCCACATTGCCATATCTTTGAAATTGATTATTCCAAAACTGAACAACCCATTTTTAGATTTTCTGAATGACAAACAGTCCCACAGCTAAATAGGGTGCACAGTTTGTAACTGACTTTTTACAATATATTTTGAAAACGACAGTGATGAGTGGTGGGAAGCTAATTAATATGGTTTAAAGCTATTCTTGCATAGCACAAAGCTGACTACATAAATATCATATATGCCTATAATGTGCAAAATGCATAACAACAGGTTGGTACAAATAAAACGCTGCATCTTTAGAACAAGTATCATCATGGATAATGTGCTATAAATACTGTTTTAACATGATATTAAACATCAATTCAAGATATTGAGTTGAACTCAAAATTTTACCGCATTCACAAAAGTCTGGCTCCGTAGGACTCCATGACTGTGCATGTGCATACTGTTTTCTCACATATCCCAGAGTAAACTTTCAGTCTTTGCTCAATCTGGCACAAACTCAGCAAACTTCTAGGTACTATCAAAAAGGTTTTTGTGAAGGTCAAAGTATGAAATAAATTGGGGTAACATGACATTTATCTGCATCATCAAATCCAGATAATGTGCCAGAAATATCCTTATCCAGTGACATACCCCAAAAACATCCATTCCAAATTTTTTAAAAATAAAAAAGTGTAACAAATTGACAAAACAGAGGAGCACTGCCAACTTAGGCATACACTAACATACCAAGAATAGCAACTCAAATTGATCATAATAGTGTGCCTTATCACTTCAATCACAAAAAAGCCCTTACTAATCTATATTGCTACATCAAAGTAAAGTATGATTATGTCAAAGTTCCTCATTTAAAAGAACTTTCTCTCTCCCTCTCTCTCCTTTACTCCTTTATAAGTTGTTTTTAATAGGTGCTTGAGCAACTGACATGCCACAAACATAAAAGAAAAAATTTGGCATTGTTATAGCATTACAAGACATATTTATATGTAGAACAGTGTATTCACATACATGGATAATACCTAGACATGTTTTCTTTTAGTTTGCATTAACAAGCAGGGACAAACATGTCTGTAATGGATCGTTTATATGTTCAGTATGACGTGAGACAAAAGGCAGTGTGGCTGATACTTTCTTCAGTGATGTTTTTAAAAGGTTGCCCATAAAATTAAAAGAAATAAGTAGAGCACCTTCTAAGAAAGTACCCTTTCAACTTGCAAATATGTACTGTACAAGGCACTACTCTTGATCCACTCTGACTTGATCACACTAAAGTGATACTAAGTGAGTAACAGCACGTAAGTGATAACCATAGTGCCATAATTGTGCGCCATCCACAAACATCTACCAAAATAAAGAATAAAGAGTATTTTAATGTTAATATAAAATTGCATTCTGACATCGACAGAAGTTTACATTTTTGATCTACTGTAGTCCCTCCTCTTAAACCCTTTATAAACTGTGCAACTGCACACATGGTTTTCATTTATGTATTATAATCATGAAAAGGTAAATCCAAACTAGTGTCTAGTAGATCTAGGGAAAAAAATGACATACCCAAATTTTCTCAATGATCTGCACAAATCAAAACACAAAGCACTCTTTCTGGCAAGCACTGAGTTTGTACCTTGTAGTTACATTTAGCAAAGCTCAAAATTAATATTGACATCTCTAACGCTTTATATTTACATGAAAACTAAATAAATAGTATGTTTTATGATATACACATTAATCTTTTTTGAGTTCTCTTCAATTTTTATATCCATGAGTATTTTTTTTTCTCCACTGAGACATGTTTTATTGCTGTTAATGGAACCCTAGTAGAATATAAGGTCAAATAACATAAGATCCAAAACACAGGCTAAAGAAAACAGAGAAACACATGACTAAATCAAGCTGTTGATTGGGTATAGAAAAGCTTCACCCATGCAAACTTATTCCATGTGCATTGCTAATGTAATGCAAAAACATATTTAAACATTGAAATAAACATCTTAAGAATAGTTCACCCAATTTACTCAAACTTTAGGCTGTTTTTTTTTTTTTTTTTTTTCTGGAACACAGAAGTAGAAGATTTTTTTTTTTTAATTTTGCACGTACACTTACGTAGTCACCACATAAAAAAAACAAAAACAAAAACAATAAAAGCACCATAAAAATATTCTATACAAAATCTATACTGTGAATCTTCTAAAGCCATGTGGTAGCTTCATGTGAGGGACGGGACTTTAGAAGACTTGGAATGAAGTGTATGGTATATTTTTTACTTTTATGGTGCTTGTTATTGGTGTGTTTGTCCTTTTCAGGTCTGGACAGACAGTCACTAAACTGCCATTGTAACAAAAGAGCAAAGTGTCTCACTTTGTGTTCTACAAGATCATACATTGGAACAACATGAAGGAGAGTATATAATGACAGAAAATGTATTTATGGGTGAACTATTCCTTAAGGAAATGAGTTTTAAACTATTATTCGGTTACACTATTTCGATGGTCCACTTTAAACACTCTACTAACAATAAGTAACTTTGCAATCATATAGGAAGATACAGTATGTTACATATGTTGACACAAACTTGAAAGTGGGAACTTGACTAACATTGAAACAAATTTGAGACAAATTGTTTCTTTTCACTTTTTTGTAATTGTTTAGAAACATAAGGGGAAAAAAGACAGAGGAGTTAGACTTAGTGTGGTTGCAGGGCACCCTGTAATTTGGGTTTTTTATTCAAGTAAGTGGCCCAATACACTAAGTTAAAGGTTCCGAAGAGCAACGGGAATGCTATTCTGGCAATCCTATCGATCTTGCTCACGCTGTTAAAGGTCTTTTTTGCCTCGGGAGGTTTGGGTTTTGGCTCTTCCTTGGGCTCGGTTGGGGGAGGGGGGGCACTTTTAGCAATAGTTGCCAAACCAGGGTCTCTGGCAATGTTTGGAGCAAAAGATGTTGCTGTTGCAGCAGTGTAGGTGTTGTTCTTTTTCAGTAATGACTCCTTCTTCTTCTTTTGCTGTAAAGGAGGTCAACAGGAAGTATGTCATCAGCTGTTACCACTGGCTATTGCTGTAAACCTAACTATAGATTATTTAAGATTCTTCTTCACATATTTATTATTTGTCTACTACACCCAGGTTAACAAAAAAAAAAAAGAAGAAAATTCTGTCATCAAAAGAACAAACTGCTTAGCTCAAAAAGTGAAAACAAAAACGACAACAAAACACCCTAAAAGTCAATTATTGTGCTGTATATTCCAAGTCAGTGATTTTATGTGAAATCTTTCTCATAATTATGAGGAAGTTTCTCAATATTATGTGATACCAAGTTATAAGTATTAGAAAGTTTTCACAAAGAATCATATTTTTCATATCTGTCAGTCACTTCGACGTGGTGTTAATGTGATGACACAAGGGGTCGCACTTGGGAGCCCTAAACACCTGTGATACTTCAGAAAAGGCCAACGAGTGGGATTTTCATGCGCCACTCCCCCGGACATACGGGATTGTTCTTCGGAGCCGAGTGGATGTCAGCAGACAAACGTTCATTTCCATTCACTCTACAGGCTTTGCTGGAAAATTTACGGCACATTGCAGCGGTCTCTCCTCCCCATGCACGGATAAATGTAGTGAGTTTCCCCTGGCCGCTTCAGCAAAAGAGCAGTTTCAGAGCTCTAAAAAAGAGCAAAACTCTGGCGGAGAGTGTCTTTTTAAAGATGCATTTCTGCTTGTGTGTTTCTTGCGATCAATATTTATCTGCCTTGGACAGCCACAACCTTTATCTCACGTGTCTGGGTGAGCACGCTGAGACAGCTTTCGTGGATGGTTCATGTCCTCACTGCGAGAACATGACCATGGCAATGATGCGGTCACAACTCTCCTTTCTGTGAAAGAGGGAGTCACCTCAGCCACGCCCTGCGCTGGTCCTTCTGGAATCCACAAGGCTGCGTCGGTTAGTGCTGAAGGCGATATGAGGGCAACAACGGGAGTGTTTCCACCGGGTCAATCTCCATTGACCTCCCGTTCCTCGTCACGCACTTTTGGCATTCGGCAGCTGATTTCGCTCTCTGAGCGACTAAAGTCACGGCATGGGCTCTCGGCTAGGCGATATCCACCATGCTGTTCCAGGAACGCCATCTCTGGTTAAACCTTGCTGAGCTGAGGGACGCGTACAAAGTTTGCTTTCTCTATGCCCCCATGAGCGACACTTTCGAGGACTTTGCCCAGGAGTTCTTGGAAGTCAAGAAGCAGACAAAGGCTAATAAACACATCCTGCCTCGGCGCGACTCCAGCGCCCCACACACACCGCCGAGAGCACGCACCCTGTCTGCCCACCGCCAAGGTCATCCTCCTCATGTTCAACCGTGACATACACAAATCCCCACTCCGGCCAGTAGGTAGGTATCTATATGCACCCACAGTCACAGATCGGAGACGCTACACCTTCCGATGTGGTGGCCAATGCTCCGCTTCACCTTCCTGCCGCAGGTATGTCAGAAATGATTGTCCCATTAGTACCACTTGTTAGAAGTCTAACGGCATGGTTGGCACTTCCCAACCCATTGCGCTGGCTCATCAGGGCAGTCAGACTTGGCTATGCGATTCTATCTCACATAGACAAAAAAAGTGTGGAGTTTTCCATAGGGACCCCTAGTGTCATCACATCAACACCACGTCGAAGTGACTGACAGATAGGGAATGTTTTGGTTACTGTTGTGACCTCCGTTCCCTGATGGAGGGAACAAAACGTAATGTCCCTCCTGCCACAACGCTGAACTACCTGCTGAAATAGCTGGGAAATACTCTCGCCTCCTCAGCACAAACCTGAATGAGTGGATATGCTTCCTCTTTTATACCCGTATGCCCATTGGAGTGGCGCATGCAAATTCCACTTGCCTATTCTCACTGGCCTTTTTTGAAGTATCAGAGGTGTTTGGGGCTCCCAAGTGTAACCCCTAGTGTCATTACATTGACATCACGTCTCGTTCCCTCCATCAGGGAACGAAGGTTACAGCAGTAACTGAGACGCTCCGAAGTTTGATCATGACCACTCAGTTTTACTTTTCTTTTTGAACTTGAATCTAAATGCCATCTGACTAATGACTCATGGGCTTTAACAAAAATGATGTAATGACAATGCTGATTAGCTGAGTGCACAACAAGAACATGAACAGTCCTAGACCATTCACTATCAACTATCTGAGCATTGAAATATTTGATTCCATCACATTACACATATATTTGTGAATGCTCGTAAATAGAGAAAGACTTTTTGCAGCCAAAAGGTATAGTTATGAAATCTACCAGCTAACTGAGCTAAATGAACCATGCAAAACAGCCAAACTTTGACCCCCTTGGATGCAACACATCTAAAAGTGCCATGTTTTAATATGCACAAGCAAAAATTTTATTTTTTGAAAATTTACTAAATACAACTTTACTAAATAGGAAAGATACTAAATACTGCAATCCCATAAAAGCGCCAATGGGAGTGGAAAGTTATGCGGGTGATCTACTGACAGTTCACAAATTAAAGAACTCAGACACAGCCAACTCATTTCCATTATGAGCAAAGCAATCTATCAAGAGCAGCACAAATTAGCGTAGGGTCGCAAACAAGTGGAGCCGATGATAATCAGGTGCGAGTGATCTACTAGCAACTCAGGCGCAGCAAATTAAAAATAATGTGGCTTGGCAAACAATACGTTCGGATAACGTCTTCCTCTGGCATTCCAAATGAACACAAGTTGAGAAAAATGTCTCCCTTCTACCACTCGCTCTCTGTTCTCTGCGGTGCCTCCTCTTAGACTGACTACTGCAACCCTTTATAAATCACATTGCATGACTTGTTTAAATTTTCTCCTCCCATAAATTTTCCGTCTGAAAAAACCCTACAAATACATATGTAATAAGGTCAGCCACACAAATAACGGTTCACATACCCCTCCCCCTTTTTTTTTCAAAAGAGGGTTTTTGCTGGCGCAAGCTGTTAGTAAATCTGGCCCATAGAATATAACATAACATAGTTATTTTTTGAACTTTCTAAAATAATTATAAATAATTTCCAAACACTTTCAGGGTATGGAAAACAGCAGCTTTAAAATATCATGAGAAACACAATAATGTGAGTGAGAAAATTATGACAGAATTTTCTTTTTTTTTTTTTAAATAAACTAATCCTTTAATGACATTTATCTCCATTTGTGTAAAAGTATTTTGTTTTCTTTTATTTGAAAAAAAAGAAAAAAAGAAATAGCTTTACCTTTTCTGGCACCACACTTTTCCCATCCCAGGCGTAACCCCTCTTTGTGAAGTAGTTAACCGTGGCAAACTCTATGAGAGCCGAGAAGACAAAGGCGTAACAAACAGCAATGAACCAGTCCATGGCTGTGGCATAGGCCACCTTGGGGAGAGAGTTTCTCGCACTGATACTTAGGGTAGTCATGGTAAGGACAGTGGTCACTCCTGCAAAGAGAAAACATATGGAAAGCGCCTGCATTAAGCAAGTATATGTCAGGTTTTTATCAGTCTGCCAGAAAACAAAATAGTGTTTAAATGCTATTAGATTGCTGGATTTGTTTTTCTAGGTTAATAGCTTATTTAAAAGAGATTTAGAATTTAGTTTGAAGCACAAAGTAGTAAGCAATATCTATTTGGAGAATTGTATATTCACTTTGCTTTCAAAATTATGAAATAATCGATACTTATTACTTTTGGAGGGAATGGAAAAATCTCTACAAATGTATGTTAATTTCTTTAGTATTTTCTGTACAACCACCCACAAAGACTGCCATATTTCATATTTTGATTTATTTTCACACCAGTCCATTATTGTGATACCTATATTGTGATGTGTTCTGGTGATATATATTTCAGATTTACACATCCCTAAACAGCACTTTTTTTTTTTGGTTAGATTAAACTGGAAAAGTCTTGATGTTACAGCCCCAATTCCAGAAAAGCTGGGACATTTTGAAAAATGAAATTAAATCCAGAATCTGTTATGTGTTAATTCTCTTGAACCTTTATTTAACTGATAAAAGTACAAAGAAAAAAATGTCCAATGTTTTCACTGGCCAAATTAATTGCATTTTGTAAAAATAAACACATTTCGATTTTGATGGCTGCAACACACTCCAAAAAAGTTGGGACAGAGGCAAAATAAATGTGAAAAGATTACAGATTATCCAACTTAAACTGTTTTGAAACAGTCCACAATTAGCAGGTGAAATGGTAATAGGTGAGGGTATCCTGACTGGGTATAAAAGGAACATCCACCAAAGGCACAGTCTTTGCAAGCCACTTTGTGCAAAATTTCATGAGAGAGTTGACAACAATTTACAAATCACGTCTTAATGCAAGATTGCAAAGTAGGTCTTTCACCATCTACCATACATAATATTGTGAAAAGATTCAGGGAATCCAGAGAAATCTCAGGCTGTCTTACCAGGTCAAGAAAATATGACATTATCACCTTAAATTTATAATCTCTAGACTGGCTATTGTATTGGTTATAAAATACTGCTTCTTCCCTATAAAGCCCTTAATGGTCTAGCTCCTTTGTATTTCTTCGACCCTCTATCACACTAAAATCCATCGTGCTCTTTAAGGTCTTAAAGGTAAAGTTTTTTTCAAACTTGGCTCCTAAACTCTGGAATAGCCTTCCTGATAATGTTCGGGGCTCAAACACAATCTCTCCGTTAATTAAACGGATTAAAGATGCATCTCTTTAGCCAAGCATTCACATAATGCTTCTCATAAACTACTACAATTACATCTGATAAAATAGTACCAAATAAACATGATTATCTTTTGCCTAATATGCTATGAACAGCAGCTATGTCAATCCTTTTGCTTCCCTGTTTCTACCTCGGAATGCCCATCCCAGATTTTTTTGCGACAACTGCGAAGATTTCAGATGACAGCAACTTTGGGTCAACACACAAAATCTCTCATAACACGCTGTTTCACATTTCCCCCTCCTATGTAAGAGTAGGGAAACCCCGCCCATGACTGGTGATGATCTGCCCTTTTAGCAGAGACACACCCCTGAGTGAGAAGCACAGAGACGCCATTTCTGTTTACTCTCTGTATCTAGCTCGAGTATTACAATGTCTGCGCTAAAAACATAACAAATGTTCTGTTGTTGGATGTACCAACGAACATACGAGTCTCATAGACAGCATCCGAGCCACTGAGGACACTGTGGCTGAATTTCATTTTTGAAGGAAATGTGCCGAAGAATGTCGGTAAAATAAATTTTCGCAAATCATTTTACGCGCAACTGCTTCACCAACGAGGGTCAGTACAAAGCTGGATTTGCGAAAAAGTTGTTTCTGAAGGATGGGTCAATACCAACGCTTCGTGCTCTAACTTCAGAACAAGTAAGGATGCCACTTCATATTCTGTGAATGTTTGCAAATTTCCTTTCTGAATGAGCTTTCTAGAATGCTGTACGGCTAATATGGCTACCAAGTTACCAGTGTCTCTGACTGTATTCACAGAGACTAGAGCTATGTCGTTAGTTTTATCCCGAAAACGCTCACCGTCTGCGTAATTCATAAACGCATTTATTATGCATTGTATAGTCAGGCGACAGACTTTTTTACATTCCCACACGAGCACCTATACAACAATCTATAGATTAACATGATGGTACATGCTAGTTGATGAGTTGCATCAACGTAACTCCACAACAACTAATGTTACATAAATGTATCCACTAACCATTCAGAAACATCCAGGTGCAGTCTAAAATTTGCAACCTCTTCCTGAGTCTCTCCATCTGTGTCCGACTCCGGTTCAAACATGTAAGGCTGCACTCCACAACTGGTTATTTCTGACATTTTGGCTGAGTGAGATTCGCTTGTTTTGTTGTTGACGGAGTATCCAAAGCTCGTGTAAAGGAGCTGCTGGAAGGGGGGCGGGGAGCAGCAGCTCATCTGCATTTAAAGGGACACATACAAAAACGATGCGTTTTTGCTCACACCCAAATAGGACAAATTTGACAAGCTATAATAAATGATCTGGGGGGTATTTTGAGATGAAACTTCACAGACACATTCTGGGGACACCAGAGATTTATATCACATCTTGTGAAAAGGGGCATAATATGTTCTCTTTAATATTGTAATATTACCCTCATATTGTAATCATTATGAGCACAAGTTGTAATTGCTACTTAACACTTTCATTGTGTTAGCTTAACTGAATACATGAAGTTAATTAACCACATAACGTACTATTATTATAGCTGTATATTACTGCCATATGGACATTACTTTGATGCATTCTTCTCTGGCTGATAACAAAATATTTCCTAAATTGTAACATTGAAACGAGCATTTTCCGTAAAGCTGGTTTGAATCAATAAGTATTATGAGAAGCACTATTCAAATAAACATAAATTGATTTGAACTGCTACACCCTATAGCATAAATGTAACATAAATTTATCATGAGCAGAGCTACCATCTCTGTCTAACACGTTACAACACAGTTCACAAGATATATTAATGTTTATATAGTAAAAACTTTAGCCATATTGGTCATATTTGCAGTAAGGCTGTAATTTTAATTAACATTAAATAGCAATGAACAAGATCTGTACACAGCATTAGTTAATCTTTGTTAATGTGCATATACTAACGCATGTCTATACATTAATAGCTTAAGATTTTAACATTAGTTAATGAATTAGTTAACATGAAGCGACACAAGATAACACCGCTTTACAACATTATTTAATCTTAGTTTGTCACTTTATAATTTTACCTTTGCTAAACAAGGGGTACTTCACCGCTGGCAAAATGGGCTTTCAATAAAACTTTGCTGCCTATGCAGTAGAAAGGTGAGTTTTTTTCCTACTAAACTTGCTTTTAGGAAATACTTCTTAGCAAACTTACACTCACCTAAAGGATTATTAGGAACACCATACTAATACTATGTTTGACCCCCTTTCGCCTTCAGAACTGCCTTAATTCTACGTGGCATTGATTCAACAAGGTGCTGAAAGCATTCTTTAGAAATGTTGGCCCATATTGATAGGATAGCATCTTGCAGTTGATGGAGATTTGTGGGATGCACATCCAGGGCACGAAGCTCCCGTTCCACCACATCCCAAAGATGCTCTATTGGGTTGAGATCTGGTGACTGTGGGGGCCATTTTAGTACAGTGAACTCATTCTCATGTTCAAGAAACCAATTTGAAATGATTCGAGCTTTGTGACATGGTGCATTATCCTGCTGGAAGTAGCCATCAGAGGATGGGTACATGGTGGTCATAAAGGGATGGACATGGTCAGAAACAATGCTCAGGTAGGCCGTGGCATTTAAACGATGCTTAATTGGCACTAAGGAGCCTAAAGTGTGCCAAGAAAACATCCCCCACACCATTACACCACCACCACCAGCCTGCACAGTGGTAACAAGGCATGATGGATCCATGTTCTCATTCTGTTTACGCCAAATTCTGACTCTACCATCTGAATGTCTCAACAGAAATCGAGACTCATCAGACCAGGCAACAGTTTTCCAGTCTTCAACTGTCCAATTTTGGTGAGCTCGTGCAAATTGTAGCCTCTTTTTCCTATTTGTAGTGGAGATGAGTGGTACCCGGTGGGGTCTTCTGCTGTTGTAGCCCATCCGCCTCAAGGTTGTGCGTGTTGTGGCTTCACAAATGCTTTGTTGCATACCTCGGTTGTAACGAGTGGTTATTTCAGTCAAAGTTGCTCTTCTATCAGCTTGAATCAGTCGGCCCATTCTCCTCTGACCTCTAGCATCAACAAGGCATTTTCGCCCACAGGACTGCCGCATACTGGATGTTTTTCCCTTTTCACACCATTCTTTGTAAACTCTAGAAATGGTTGTGCGTGAAAATCCCAGTAACTGAGCAGATTGTGAAATACTCAGACCGGCCCGTCTGGCACCAACAACCATGCCACGCTCAAAATTGCTTAAATCACCTTTCTTTCCCATTCTGACATTCAGTTTGGAGTTCAGGAGATTGTCTTGACCAGGACCACACCCCTAAATGCATTGAAGAAACTGCCATGTGATTGGTTGATTAGATAATTGCATTAATGAGAAATTGAACAGGTGTCCTAATAATCCTTTAGGTGAGTGTATGTAACCCTGTTTCACTGAGTAGGGAACGAGACGCTGGGCAACTGCCATACTCTGTTACTGCTATGATTTCCTTTGTAGAAATATAGGGAGTGATGGTAGAGACGCATCCTTTTCAGGCACTGGTGATGCAGCACCTCAGAGGGTATTTATAGCATTATTAAACAATAAATTGCCATTATTGTATACATACTTCAGAAATGTGTCACACCTGGAGGTCACACTAGTGTCATTATCTCAAAACAATGGCTTCCAGTTTGTTGGATATAACACATTGATTTGACTAAATCAAAACTGTCTTCTGGCCTTACCCCGATTCACAACAGCAAGCTTATAATAAGGAATTATATTTTGAGCGGCTGGATTTTTGAGGAAATGTTAGTTTCATGTCATTTTTCTTTGCGTGGTTCAGGAGAAGCTCCAGTTATTACAACACGTTTACAGTGGGGTGGGAGTTGTGTTATTAGTTCTGACAGCTTGTAGCCATAATTAATGAGCAACATTATTAACACTACCCCAACCCTAACCATATTGAACCTGCTGATCAATAAAGGTGTTCTTGAAGGTCTAGAAAAGGGAGCCATGATTTGAGCGTGGTAACAATATGAGCATCAGTGTCAGCCTGTCCCATCAACGAGGGGAAGCCACATCCTATTTCAACCTGTTTAATACAAGTTAAACACTTTATTCCAACTATTAAAACATGTTAGGCAATTTTTATTTTTATTTTATTTAAATTCCACTTTTTGATATTTTCATTATTTTCATCATTCTTTACTTAAAATAAATGTCTCTCCGAGCTGATATGTGATTGCAAAAGGAACAAGAAAAGGATTGGAATAGGGCGAATTCTTACTCTCCACATCAGAGTTCCAGTTACCATCTTTGTTTCTTTTGTAACTCTGTCTGGCTCAACCATACAATGGTGGGCAAAGTTAGTGTAAATTGTTTTTGTCAACAAAATAGTCTATTTTTTTAATAGGTCCAGACACAATCTTTGACCCATTAGTCATTTTTCATTCAAAAGTGCATTTGTAGAATACAAGTTCACAAAATTGAGAACACAAATATAGTTTTTCAAGGCTACTGTAAAGCTACCCAACAAGAGCTAAGGCACAGACAGCTCTCAGATGCAACTTTTTGTTTGTCTGACATGCAAACGCTTGGGAATTCAGAGTGCCCAGTCAGGAGACTTAATGCAAGGGTATCCCAACAAGCTGACAGAAGAACAAAATCTTTCCTCTTTGATATGTGTTATATAATACATTACACAGAAACAGAGAATCCTCCTGGCACAGTTTAAAACTTTGAATAGTGTTGTGCTCACTGCCAAACTAAGGATTTATGATTTTGCAGTTTGCAGGATTCTCCTAAAAGAACTAACAATCAATGCATGCATGCAACCTTTCAAGAAAGTATTGAAAACCATTGAGAAAAAAAAGTAAGAATTTGACTAAAGTGTATTATTAAAAACAAAATAATTTAATAATAATGCAAAATTAGAGCAAGAACCCCAAACCCTGTTCCATTCCAAAACCTGCCTACCTGGTGAGGTGTACATATTAAAGCATACTGTTACACGCCTGTTCTCACACACACCTGAGTGAGCACAGCAATAGTCATCTGATCGGTTTAAACTGGCTGACCATTTGGCCACTGAATGACTCTGGTGCAAATGTATTTTGTTTTTTACATGTATGAATTAAATTACGAAGAATGTGGGATTGGTGCTATTTCTGTGTGTTGTACATGGATGCAAGCTATTTTGTTATTGGCTTTCAAAAAGTGATAGAGACAAAAATCGATGGTGGGGACATGTCCCACCCACCCAACATGCAAATGAAACCTAAGTACTCTGCTAAAGATTTTTTCCCCTTTACCATTTAGTATTATTGTTTAAAAAAGAATAATTGTATGAATAATTAAATAATTTTGCCATTGCTACAGATACAAATGTACTTCACTGTACACCCTTAATAATTATTCTTGTGAGCTTGTACTTTCCATAATTATGTTGCCTTCTAAGATACTTAAACTTACTTAGACACTTGGACCAAATTCTAAGGCAGGTTTGCTTCACTGAGAAGGAAATCCCAGAACTCACTGCAATGAGCTAAATAATGATGGATGAGGTTTTTGGAACATGCTAACATCAAACTCTTTGGAATCAGTTGGGTTTTTTGTGTTCTGTATGTCTCACGAGGAACACTGTTTTTGTAGTCTAAGGAGCTGCTGCCTAGGTAGATTATTCCAAATCAACAATTTATGAGATTCCATTTCATGTAGGATGCTGATTTAGAAAGTAACTACCTAGAAAGTAAAACAGCTACTAAATAGCTCACTAGATTTGAAGATTTTGGAAAAGAGCTGTTGAAGAGTTGGAGACTGCTATAGAGTGATGCTAACATTGAATGGTTAACTTCAAGAACAATTTGGACACTCACCAAACACAGTTCTGGCTGGGACAGATTCCCTGTTTAGCCAGAAGGACACTTGGGACAGGATCACGGTCATGATACATGGCAAATACGTCTGGATAACAAAGTAACCAATCTTCCTTTTCAGATGGAAATGTGTTTTCATGACAACATACTCTCCTGAAAGTCCAGAGAAAGAGATTAAAGTGAGAAAGTATAGAAAGAAGAACCATAAATATTAATTAGTGTGTATATTAGGACAGTCAATTTAACATGTTCATTTACCATGGTTTATTATAAAGAAATGAAAATGAAATTAATGCAATTAATCATGCCCCCTGATCTATACATAAATCTGTAACAAGGGATTTCCCTAACCTCTGAATAAATCAAGCCTGAAGAGCTACTTTCATGTTTGAGTCTTCAAGTCTAATCAAATTGCACCAGTGGTTCTCAATCAGGGGGCCGGGGCCCACTAGGGGGGGCTCAGCAAACTTCCAAGATGACTTAAAATTATTTCAGTTAAAATTAAAATCATTTTAAAAGTGTGAGTTAGACTAACAGACTGACACACTCAACTGTAAGATGGAAATCTGTGGAGATGTAGCCCAATGATAGACTAAAAGAAAAAGCGAAGAAACAATCTATTTGCTTCAAAAGCAATTCTATGACTATTCAAGGATTTATTCATTTTCTACAACAATATATTTGAAATATCTTCTAGGGACTTTTCTCAGAAATTGATATGCATGATTAATTATAATGAATCTGAACAGTTAATGAGGACTTCATGTAGTTCCCTTTCGAGTGGAACTCGACAGTGCATTGTGGTGTTGACGCTATGGAACCGTTTTTGTGTGAGCCGGTGTCTGAAGCATGTGAAACAAGGTTGAACATTTGGACATTGTGAGTAGTGTGGCACTGTCCATAAATATATGCCAGAAATGACCGTTGACAGCTTCTTTTTCTTCAGAAGCCATATGTTTATTGAATGTGTGTCTGCAATCCCCCATGTCTGTGAAATCAGTTAGGACTTGTCAGTCAGGACTCGCACTAGTTTTGCTTGGGTCCCGCTGCCGTTGAGCGTGGCAACTCCAGTCATGGGGATCGCAGGTTGAGCGTGTCTCGGAGACAGAGTTTGAGACACACTCTCTGCTGAATCAGAGGACCTCGTTTTTTATCTCAAAGCTACCAAAACGAGGATCTCATGCTTTCTGCATCTGATGACTGGATGTGGATAAGCACTCCTCCGCTCACGCCAAAAGCGTCATCAACATCTTCGCTCATGAGTGATTCCTTTATCTGGTCAGTCTGGGTGTTCCCTGCCAGTCCGCTGCTTGAGGGCACCGAACAGACCAATTCTATTGAAAATAAAGATTCCTCTGTCAGACTTTGAGGCAGCGTGGCAACTTCTGCCTGATGTCTCTCAGTGGGTTTTGAATACTGTAACAAAAGGTTACAGGATTCAGTTTGCCTCCCGTCCACTTTGTTTCCAAGGAGTAATGGTCACGGAAATACGTCAGGGAGACAAAGTATTCCTCAAACAAGAACTGTGCTCTGGCAAAAGGGCTATAGAACATGTACCCCTCCCAGAAAAAGACACTGGGTTTTACAGTTGGTACTTTATAGTACCCAAAAATGAATCCAATTTTAGATCTACGGGCCTGAACCTCACTCTTCGGACATACAGATTCTAATCGTACATATACAGATGCTAACTGAAACTAATAGTGCCACTAATTCAATTTGAGGATTGGTTTGTGACTGTAGATTTATTAAAGGATGCATACCAATGCTTACCAATATCGAGCACTTCCTTTCGGCCTAGCACTGTCCCCACGCATGTTCACCAAGTGCACGGATGCTTTTCTGGCTCTGCTGCGACTCCAGGGCATCTGTGTACTGACGACTGGTTGATATTAGCCCAGTCGGAAGAGCTAGCAGCACGACATCGAGATCTTGTGCGCGCTCATATGAAGCATTCTGGGCTTAGGCTGAACCTCAAGAAGACTCTCTCCGAAGACTTTCTCCAAAACAGAGAACCACTTTTCTAGGGATAGTGTGGGATTCGAAAACAATGCAGGCACATCTGTCCCCTATACATGTAGATTCAATCCTAACTGTGAGAGACATCAAACTAGACCAACAGGTTTCTCACGGGTTGGGGTGCAGTTCTCAATGGCTGACCAGCCCGTGGCCTATGGGAGGGCCCTCATACCTCGTGGCACATAAACTGCCTTGAGATGATGGCAGTGTTTCTAGCTTTGAAACACTTCTTCCCACAGCTGAGGGGACACCACATGTTGGTCTGCACGGACAACACCTTGATGGTCTCATATCAATTACCAGGGAAGTCTGCGTTCGCGGCCCATTTTCAGGCAGGCACAGCAGATCCTGCTCTGGGTAGAGAACAAGTTCCTGTCTTTGAGAGTAGTTTACATTCCGGGGGTTATATGCCCTGAAATGGCAACTGTTTGCATCCTGGTCTGAGCAACATGATGTGGATCCAGTTAACTGCCCTGTCGGTCCAGTACTGGAGTTCCTTCAAGACCATCTCACAGAAGGGCTGGCTCCTGCTACCTTAAAGGTGTATGTGACCACCATTTCCGCTAGCCACACACCTCTGGACTGATCTTCTCTGGGGAGGCACCCCTTAGTGACTCAGTTCTTGCGTGGTGCCAGATGGTTGTGGCCTATCTGCTGGTCATGAGTTTCATCCTGGTACCTAGCATTGGTCCTGGGATCCTTAACAGAGGCCCCATTTGAGAATCTGTCTTGGAATCAGTCCCAGACAAGATGCTGACTATCAAAGTAGCCTTATTGTTAGCTTTGACGCAACTCCAGAGAGTAGGAGACCTGCAGGCCCTTTCAGTAGCCTCCTCCTGTTTAGACTTTGCTCCAGGTGATGTCAGAGCTATGCTACACACTAGACCGGACTATATTTCAAAAGTTTATTCTATGCTTGGTCAGCCAGTTGTCTTGCAGGCTTTCTTCCCTCCACCTTAAGAGATGCAAGAGCAAGAAAGTCTGCATCTGTTATGTCTAGTCCATGCTTTGAGGATCTATGTCCACCACTCAGGCCAGTGGCATAGATCCTCTCTGCTTCTGGTCTCTTTTGGTGGTCGCAATAGAGGAAATACGGTCACCAAGCAGTGCATTTTGCATTGGATTATTGATGCTATCACCCTCTCCTACAAGGCGCGTGGTATGACTTCACCTATAGGGGTCAGGGGTCACTCAACTTGGAGTATGGCCTCTTCCAAGTCCTTTGCTAAGGGTGCATCACTTCACGATGTATGTGCTGCAGCAGGTTGGTCCGCCAGCTGGAGTACTCATAATCTCCTCCAGAGGGCACTCCTCCTGACTCCATCGTATGAACTGTATTTCCCACAACCCATTGCCTGGACTTATTGTGACTGATTACTTACACCTGTGTCTCATTATCTTGTTAATGCCTGTCTATTTAAGCCCTGTGTTTTCACTCATTCTTTGCGAAGTCTTGTTTGTGTCACCACTGCATTTCTGAGCGCTCTTTCTGATCGTTCTGACTTTCAGCCTGGTTTCCTGAATTTCCCTGTTTCATGTGTTTTCTGCCCTGTTATTGCTTGGATTGTTTGCCCTGTGCCCTGCCACCTGTATTTTGGACTACGATTGTGGATTACCCTAATAAAGCTGCGTTTAGATCTTCAACTCGTGTGCGTCAGAGCAGTTTGTGACAGGAACAAATAACCACATATTGCTCATATGTTGCCAAGAAATCTGGTATGTGTTTTCATCTGGAAGATGTGATATTTAGAGCATTTGCTCATTTGCAAAACTGTTCCCAGTTGATATTAGAACAACATTCAGGAGATTTTTATGATTCAGAATGTATATGAATTGTGGTCAATTGGTCAATAAAAAAGGGAACAGCATAATAATTTGAATACCAACAAGAGAAATAATGGGCATGGTACTTTGGAGTAAACTTGCTCAAATATAACCACGGTATGGAAAAGTAATACTATTTAGCTTAATTTAAGGGTAGAAAAACGCACCAGTGCTGGATTGCACCACACCCGAGTCGACAGTCTGTCCCATCAAGTCATACTGGTTGAGGCGGGAGCCGTCGTCAGCGACAACCACAGATTGCGCTGCCCCTCGTGTCCATACATACACCACTTCAGCTCTCGTGTAGGCATCTGGGGCAAACAAACAAAACACAAAATAAAATGTTTAAAGTGAAGAAGTCACTTGTCAGCTGTCAGTGCTTCTTGGGGTCATATACTGCAGTGGATTTTCAAGCACAGCAGAGACGCAGCAGACACTGAAATATTTAGAGCCTTGTGGCTTTGAGTCTCAAGCTTGTTTTTTATTCATGTTTCTTTTCCTCCTCATTCTTCCTCCGGTGCAGATACATCGTTTTTTGTCTTTTCAAGGATTAGTTGGGTCAGGGTAGAGCTGGCTAAATCTAGTATGTGAGGTGATCTCTACACTCTGTGAAACTAAGAGAAAGTTCCTGTTTGCTCACAGCTACTCAGTTTGGAGACTTTGAGTAGGATCTAAACTTTCTATGGAAAAAATATAAAACAGCACAGCACTTACAGCTGCCGAACTTGAGAGGGCAAGCATGGGCATCCATTGGGAAGTCCTCTAAGTGCATCGGACATTCAGCTCTGACTGTAAGCCTGAGACACAAGAGAGAAGGTGGGATACAATATTTACACTCCTTGACAGTTAATTACAATTTCACCCAGTTACAACATCCTCTTTCAAAACTGATAGAAATACAGTTGGTATTATTTGTATGTAATGCGATGCATTGATATGGAATTCATTTGATATGCAGTCACTGCTTATCCATTCCGAATTTAGAGATGTATACATCGATACATTTCACTTTTTGTGTTTAATATATTTAATTCACTAGATTATCCAAATATAGGCATTACCACAATGTTATTTAATATGTGCACCTTTTTGTCATTGTTTTAAATTATGTTTAATTTATATTTTTAAATATAAATACATATTTATATCCATCCATCTATCCTATCCCTGTAGGGCCGTGGAGATGCTGGAGCCTATCCCAGCATCTCAGGCCACAGGCAGGGAAACACCCTGGACAGTCAGACCACCCACCCTATAGATAGAAATTACTATTGCTCGGTTCTCCCCACACATACATAGTCACACACACATAAATAATCCCACTACGGCTTGACAGGATGATAAAACAGTAAATGTCATCTCCTAGGGTATGTTCCTCCCATTTTTTACTTTGTTGACACAAATATGACCTTCCATCTTCACCCCAATCTCCTAATTAACTAAAACAGACTAAAGGATGCCTAATGCATGTTTTGACCTGACCTGTACGTTAGTCACCCGAGAGGCAGAGATCCATGGTATTTATGGTATGACCAAACTACAAACTTACACTAGAAATGTATAATATACATTTATACACTCTTCAACTGTGATATCTTTGTTTTTCTATATATATATATATATGACCCTGGACCACAAAACCAGTCATGCGTCGCACGGGTATATTTCTGGCAATAGCCAACGATACATTGTATGGGTCAAAATTGTCGATTTTTCTTTTATGCCAAATTTTTTTAGGATATTAAGTAAAGATCATGTTCCATGAAGATATTTTGTAAATTTCCTACTGTAAATATATCAAAAATGTATTATTATTAGTAATATGCGTTGCTAAGGACTTAACTTTAAAGGCGATTTTCTCAATATTTAGATTTTTTTGCACCCTCAGATTCCAGATTTCAGGATTAAATCCCAATTTCAAAAAATTCACGCTTATGACTGGTTTTGGGGTCACACACACACATATATATATATATATATATATATATATACATATATACATATATATATATATATATATATATATATATATATATATTAGATAGATAGATAGATAGATAGATTATTTGAATACTTCTATATAAAGACAGATGGTTACCCAGTTATTCAGCTGATCTTGGCAAGTGCAATCACTTGAGATAAAACACCAACATTAAAAGGAAACAGCATGAAAAGGTCATCAAATGCACCTTTTGTTCTTGCTAAGCAGATGAAAAACAAGTAGCAGCTTCACCTCATGGTGTAAAGCAGAGTTCCTTCCTCTGTGATCCGTAGAAGTTTGTTAGGCATGGTCATATTATGGGCGACTGACTTCTTGCCATTGTGGAAAAATGTGTCAGGAGTCCAGATTTTGCTAGCCATGAGATTGTTGAGACGGAGCACTGCCATGGGACCTTTGAATTTCAGCCTCTCATCCTTCCAGCTCTGCCTGAAGAACACATCTATGGTGTACTCCTGCAAGACCACATATTTTCAGTTTCATTTTAATAATATGCTCAAATTTAGCTTAAATGTATGTGTAGTTTTAGTTTCAGTAAAGAATTTGTTTGTTACAGTATACAGTATTCTTATTTTTTAATGTTACACTCTTGTCATACAATTATAGTTCATAGTCGCCATGTGCTGTTAAGCTTTTTCTCCATTTATCCTCAAATACTTTAAGATTCTAATTGATACTTGTAGAGTAGCTGTTGTGCAGTAATTTCAGTAAAACTGCAGTCACAGGAGGAGCCATGAGCTTTCTGAAGCATTGGTGGTTATAATTAGCGGCATGAATCATTCTAACAACTACTGATTGTCATAGCTGCAAGCATTTTTTTTTTTTCATTTTCACATGATCATTCATTATGACACTGATAAGTGTTGGCTAAGTTACTCTAAAAATAGTAATGAATTACTAGCTACTAATTACATCTTCAACAGTGTATTTAGATTACTGTACTAATTACTCATAATAAAAAGTATTGCATTACTAAATACTTTCTAAATAGCATATCAACTCCGACCAGTTAAACATGGATAGACATGAAACTGCTCTTTTAATTCTTTCAAATAAATAACATAATATTGTATAAATTATTCTTGAACTGATCAAAGTATTTAAAGGGTGAAGGTTACATTAATAACATACATTTTAACATTAGACATTAAATTCTGATGTTAAATCCACCATTGCTTATAGAATTGTTATATAGTCTATACAATATTTAATCAGAAGTAACTATTTAAATTATCGAAAAATTAAGAGTAATCCCTTACTTTACTTTTTCAAAGGAGAAGTAATGAAATTACAGTAATGAATTACTTAGTACTGCATTACAACCAACACTGACACTGATATAGCCGGTTGTTCTAGGTAAACTTACATAACTTGATGATGAAATAAAAACAAATAAATAAATAAAAAATTATGAAATTAGACCTGATTTACAGGCATGCATGGATAACATGCAGAGTTGTTTTATGAAGGAACTGATAGGAAAAATGTGATTTGATAATATTTTTAATATCTAATATTAAAGATTTAGTATTTTTAGTATTTAATATCTGATACTGTATGTCTGCAGGATGTTTCATTATGCAAAATATATTATGTAGAATAAAAAACAAAACAAAAAACAAAACAGTACATTTCCATCATTTGAGTTTGATGCTGAATTTGGAACCACATACTACTCTTACTATTTCTGCCATAGAAAGATATGATAAACGTTGTACGAGTAGTATACTAGTATGCGGTTCTGAATTCAGTGCAAGTTGGTTTTGCACTGTTTCCTGTTTTCACATTTGTTGCTATGGTTGTTGTTATGTAAAAAAGTTTCCACACCTGTTTCTTGTTTCCTCCCTTTGATTACCCTTTGTATATACACCGATCAGGCATAACATTATGACTATATATCCTAATATTATGTTGGTCCCCCTTTTGCTGCCAAAACAGCCCTGACCTGTCGAGGCATGGACTCCACTAGACCCCTGAAGGTGTGCTGTGGTATCTGGCACCAATATATGTTAGCAGCAGATCCTTTTAGTCCTGTAAGTTGCGAGGTGGGGCCTCCATGGATCTGGCTTGTTTGTTCAGCACATCCCACAGATGCTCTATTGGATTGAGATCTGGGGAATTTGGAGGCCAAGTCAACACCTCAAACTTGTTGTTGTGCTCCTCAAATCATTCCTGAACCATTTTTGTTTTGTGGCAGGGAGCAGGTCTTTGCTGCAGGTCTGCAACAATGCTTGGTACGTGTCAAAGTAACATCCACATGTTCTGATGCTCACGTGCCACTGTTGGCACTTTCGGTGGTGGACAGGGGTCAGCATGGCCACCCTGACTGGTCTGCGGCTATGCAGCCCCATACGCAACAAACTGTGATGCACTGTGTATTCTGACACCTTTCTATCAGAACCAGCATTAACTTCTTGAACCAGCATTAACTTCCAAGGAAGGAACAGTGGTGAACCGGCGACAGGGTCATGGCTCATTGATGCACGTGGGGAGCGAAGGCTGGCCCGTGTGGTCCGATCAAACAGACGAGCTACTGTAGCTCAAATTGACTATATATGGTTTATCTTTGAGCAATTTGAGCTACAGTAGCTCGTCTGTTTGATAGGACCACACGGGCCAGCCTTCGCTCCCCACGTACATCAATGAGCCTTGGCCGCCCATGACCCTGTCGCCGGTTCACCACTGTTCCTTCCTTGGACCACTTTTGATTGATACTGACCAGGAGTGGTTGTTCTGTTTGCCATGTTTTTGTATTCTGATAATCTGAGATGTGTTATTTAGAGTTTGTTTTCATTAAAAATCAACTGCTTGCAATTAGATCCAGCCTCTACTCGTCCTTGCTGTAATCCTAGCATAACACATAATCATATTAACCTGTTAACCCGTGGGAGGACGCTGGTGTCCTGAAGCGTTCTTTGTTTACATTAGTTCAAAGTTACTCTAAGCCTCAATGCTAAATAATATCATTAGCTTGACAAACTATACATCATTAAAAAGGTCTAAGACTCAAGCTTCAATTTCTGACCTCTGCTTTACTCTAAAATTCATATAATGACAATCATTTCTTAACTGATTCAATACCTTTAAAAATGAAATATGAGCCTCAGCCGCATCCATTAAAAGAACTTCTGTACTGTCGTCATGATAGCGCTTGACTAAACAACATCCCTCAGGGCTTTTAGTTCAAAAGCATGCACATTTGGAGAAATATTGATGGATTCTCATATGTTTACTTCAAATTTCTGAGAGAGGAGTAATATTTATTCAATTTTTACCTAAAATGAGGCGATGTGAGCGCTAAACTCTGATGCAGTGTCTGTTTCATTCATACAGGAAGCTGGAGGGCGCCCTCGCACAAAGTCAATAAGTGAGAATCATAAAGTCATAAATCTTATGACGTTCCAGAAAATCCCTTATGGACAAAGGCATCCAGAGATTGTGGATTGCAGATAGAGACGTTTTGACTGATGAAACATGAAGACAATAAACAGACGATAGCGACTATATATGGTTTATCTGTTCTTCAAGCCATCAAATATATTTATAATGCAATGCTAATTGACATAGCCTTTATTATAGTGCAGGATACTATAAAATAATATATTTTCTTTCTCATGCTATGGTAAAAAGCCACATGGGACATTGTTTTTATGTTTTAAATTGTCATGTTTGTTGCTATGCTAAGCGATTATGTTTTATGACTAATGGAGGGTTAAATGTGTGCAGGGGAGAATGAAACTGAATGGGGCAGTTTGCACCACAAAACAAACAAAAAAAAAGTCTTCTCTAAATAAAATCACCTGACATGGTCTTAACAAATATCTCAAAGTTTTAGAGTTATCATCTTCAGATTTGAAATAAAACATGATCAGGCCTATGGCTTTAGATGCATTACATTTCTAGGCTACAGCAAGGTCATATTTTTTTCCATTTAGACATTTAATTTCATTCTTTATGGCAATAATTCATTCTGACTCAATGACAAGAAACTGCCAAGTGTCTGCTTTCAACCACACTTATGCATGCTTGTAGTGCAAAGGCTTAATTAACTGTATGCATTTTAGTTTGGGTATGTTAAAGTGCTAATGGTTAAAGTATATACAGTAGCCCCCAAAAGTCATTTAACCATGTAAATGATTCCTCTGAACATTGGCAACACAGAAAACATGTGACATTTAAAGAAAGAAAGGGTAAGAAAGGGTTTACCATGTCATGGTCCGAGACTGGTCCAATACTCGTCACGAAAATGTCAGTCTTGACTTCGGTTACACGCTCTGTTGAAGCAAGAAATTAGGAGTTTGAGTGTCAATCAGTGTTGGTCATTAGTTTAAACAACGCTTTAATCCAGAGGTTCAGCCTGCCTGTCTTTGATTGAATCGAGGCTCAGCAAACTCTCCACACTCAGATTACACCGGCTCCACAGTATCTCTCTCTCTCTCTCTCTCTCTCTCTCAACATGCTTCCAATAATTCCTGGGATATTTTGGTCCACTTTTCTTTTCTTTTCTTTTCTTTTCACAAAAGCACTCAAATTTAAAATCACATCAAGTAAACCTCGTTATAATGTTCTGCATAAATAGTTTGGTGTTGTTTATGCAGAAATTAACCTTACTTTCTTGCCTCAAAAAAAAGTGTCTGTGTCATGGAATGATGACTGGTGTTGATGGAAGTTGTTCGTCAACATCACACAGGTAATGTGAGTAAGGTCAAACACACACATTGAATATTAAAAATTATATGTTATTGCTAACTCAATCAATTAGTCTGGTCTGTTCAACGCTAATTTATGTCAGGTGTAAAATGATGCATTTATATGGAAAACAATGTTCACTTGATGCACATTTGCCTGACAAGCTTGTTTAGAACAAAACTGCTATTCACCACCATATTCATGACATTTTTGACAAGGCATGTTTCTGCATTCAATATTTAATGTCTTTAATCCAAACTGATCACACTTGTACCATAGCTAAACATTATTATTATTTTATATTTTATATATTAATAAATATGTAATAAGAACATTTGATTTAATCACTACAGTACACAACAATATTATCTTTATTTCTCAGTTTTGTACTTTTAACAGTCAGTTCATTCGATAGCAAACAATGCAAGACAAATTGTTTCTGAAATAAAGATATTACGGTACCATTTTTGTTGTTTTGGTACTGTTTTCACAAGCTGTACATTTTCAAACCTCTTAGTACAAAAATCCAAACTGATCACATTTGTAACATCACTAGTCCAAAACCTCATTCAGTTCTTCATTCAGTGTCACTGTGATTAACATATTGTCGTATATAAAGTATTACTGTTTAATTAAGAGTTCATCATGTTCATTATGTTAACAACTTGTTAATCATATCTAACTGATGTACGGTAACATTTTAAAACCTGTAGTAAAGGATTTGTTAATGATTATTAAGAGTAAATAGTCCTCACTTTAGATTAGGCCATGGAAAATACTAAATTGTCATTAATTAAGTGCTTTAAACCTATCTTTATTAGACATTAATAATTTTAATGTTCTTAAAATGTTTACAAATACACTAAGTGTAAATGCATATTATTTCACTTAATACATAAACCTTTATTTACATTTCTTTACGTTCATATATTTTTTGAGATCCCTTAACCCTATCTCCAATCCTAAATATTACCACCTATACCTAATAGGCATAAAAATGTACAGTAACAATAATTTTAGTAAAAATATACTGTAGTATTATATAGATATTTTTGAGCTGCTGCTCCCTCTCATATCTCTAAACCATATCTCTAAAGTAAATATAAATATTTGTATGTTTGTTCATACTTAATTAATTTATAGATGCTCTCAATACGTAAATACTGTATGTTTTTGTGTCTATGAAAATGTAAGTAAATGTACGTGTGGTAAAACTCACTATTTGTACATAGCCTATTAATGTATTTTAACAATGTAGAGACCATAATTTAAACTAATAAAACTAATTTAAAGGGGTCATGAACTGAGAAATCAATTTTCCTTGAGCTTTTGACATATAAGAGGTCATCATACTATAAGAATATCTTGTAAGTTTCAGAACTGAAAACTTCCTTGTTAGTCTAAAGACTGATTTTATTGTAACCAAGCCCAGATAACGTCTAGTTGTGGAATGTGCCTATAATAGATCTGTGAAAGATCCGCCTCTGCAGAAGAAGATCAACACCTACTTCACCACTGCATTTTGGCCACGCCCATCGGCGTGTTAGTGAGATGACGAGGAGACTACAGGATCACTGGACTAAAAATAACATTACCTTCCAAAGGATCCTAATGCTAGGAATGTGTTTATTTATTTTCAACAATGTGAATGTCTCAGTTGAGCATTATTTATTTGTATTCAGTACATTTCACTGTGGATTCTTTGGTAAATCAGTCGCAATTTTGGCGCAGGCTTTGCAAACAGACTTTTACGACATGGACTCGACAGTATTGCCACAACATGTAACTGTGTAAATTCTAATGCCTGATCTGTGACCAGTGATTTGTATGTAATTCATATTGACAGCATTATGTTATTTAATTTTTTTTAGTGGTTATGTGTAGCATCGGAGATTGGCTTAATGTATTTGTAAACATTTTAAGGAACTTTTAATACTAATGCAATCAATGTCCAATAAAGTTTGGTTTAAAGCACTTAATTAATGACATTTTCTGATTTTCCGTGACCTAATCTAAAGTGAGAACTATTTATGGAAAACAAGTTGTTAACAAAGCATTATTTAACTCTTTATATATGAGCTAATTAAACAATAATGTGTTAATTACAGTGACAATGTATGAAGAACTCACTGTTTGTATATAGTCTATTAATGTATTAACTATAGTGTTCTATTAATTAACTATAAACTAATAGTTTGCAAATGATTTGTAAATACATAGCTTGTGAGGCAGCAGCTTCCCTGCGTCCACCAGCAACTCCCAATTGGAAGAGGGTAGACTTAAGTACTGCTACTCCGACCACAACAATCCCTCTGCTATAAGCTCTAAAGGGCAACTTAACCAAAGGGAGAATATAATTAAGCATCCCATCCTTAAGGATTAGAAGAGGCCTCAGGAGAGAGCAGTGCTATCTCAACTGATTGCTCTACCCTCAAGTCTCCTCAAGGAGAAATAGCACAAGTACTTTTGGGAGATCTGGCGAGAGAGCACAGAGAGTGGAATGCCTACCCAAACTCTACTTTCATGCTCTTCATCGCTAATCATCAAAGAAGCGTGTCAACAAAGCTAGTCGACACTTGCTACCTCCGTGGCTAGAGAGGGCCACACAGAAAGAGGGATGCCCATCGTGATAACAAACACTTTTTTCTCTGAAGTGCCCTATTATCGAAAGACTGTCACCACCGAACCCCTAGAGAAGCACTCTACCTGTTAGTCAGGTCTCCTAAGGAAAGGAGCCAAGATATTCCCGTCAAGCTACTACCTCCAGTGTAAACCGGAAGGGGTCTACTGAGACACTGTGCGAGCTATAGCGCCTCTCTCAACTACTCTCTACCAAGTGGCTTTCATTGGCTGATGGTTGCCCATTCTTACTGTTCTAGCGAGGACAGACAGGAAAGTGGGACGCTACTAGCGGTCATGCCCACTCTTCCTCCTCTGTGAACAGCCCTTTCCCTCACACATCATAAGGGAAGTGCAATAATACTGTTTCCATACTCCATGTATTGGCCATATGAATGTGATTCCATAGGAAGCACATTGACGTTTCCTCCATACTCCAAGTGTCAGAGAGAGCGACAGATGAGGAAGTGGTATGCAAGTGGTGGTATTGCCCTTTCACCTCTTCTTTAACAGCCCATTTATATGTGATTAAAGAGGGAGCACATTGCTTCCACCTCCATACTTCCAGTACCAGAGAGGGTGACAGATGAGGAAGTGGGACGTGAGTGGTGGTATTGCCCACTCTTTTCCTCATTATCAGCCATTTATATGCGATTACAGAGGGAGCACATCGCTATTACAGACAGACAAAGGAGAGGGACGCAAGTGGAGGAATTTCCCACTCTCCTTCTTTGCATTAGCCCACCTATTCACCTATTATAGAAAAATAGGGAGGATACTGATACTGCCTCCATACCTTGTGTACTGGACAAATAAAAGAGTGGGACGCAAGTGGCGCCAGAGCCCAATTTTTCATCTGTGCCCGCCATAAACATGTGGTAGAAGGGAAGCACATCAATATCAACTCCATATTCCTAGTACTGGAGAGCACACTGTGAACACACTTATACTATCTCTATCATATAAATGGAGAAGACAACCGATAAGAAAAGTGGGGCACTGATGCAAATGAGGCCACTTTCTTTTCATTAAAAGCCTATGGTGTATGGTTATGAGTGCAATGTACGAGCTGCAATGTAGTTTGGCGGGGTTTAGATGGCAAGGCGCGAGCCTTCCAGGAAGATGCAGCGCCAGGAGAGAGATAGCTCGCAATTGTCTCCTCAACCTGGGTCATCCTCACATACCCGTGCTCATCAGCCATCCACTTCACACGGTTACAATCTCGACACCTCAACGTGGAGATCAGGAAGAAATGGAATTGCTCATCTAATCTGCCTGGAACAGATTCTTCCTTTTCTCTGGGGCGAGGGAGATGATGGGCTCACTTAAAACATCCGTCTCAACTCCCGGCACATCTAACCAAAGACTATAGATATAGAAAGATGGTTCACTCCTATTACTTATGAATGGGCGAAACTGCAACGCGCAATATAGCTGAATAGTCCCGCCTTCTAAAGTAAAAGAGCCAATCGCTGATTGGTAATGTCACTGCAGCTACCGTTAGAAATTCTGGTTCCCATAGAAACCTGAGACTCACGCTTAGGAACGCACATGCACATTGGCTCGTCTAGCCTGAATTTTTTTATTTTTTTTTGATAGTAGGAAACAACATTTATGGGACAGTTCATGTTAGGTTTTGTTGCTGATTTGAAATATGTTATTTAATTGTGAGTTTGTCAAGCAGTTTTTGAGATTCCAGGATTACCCCATTCAAATAGATAGAACTTGGTCTTGTATGTCTGAAATAGCTGCCCGGAGGCGTTGCAAATATGGTCGCCGAGTGAACAGACTTTCCTTGAAAGAGAATTTGGTCTAACTCATCAGAACTAGGCCAATCCAATAACGTGCTCTCTACCAGATCGGAAAAGGCCGCTGAGCGAGCTTCCAGATCAGGCATGAGAGCGGCTGAGCTACTGGGTGAAGTTTGAGAAAGGGATAGACCCGTCTCTAACTCCTCCTCCAGCTCCAGCTGTAAAACCCATGATCTAAGTCACTGCACCACCTCGACAGCCACGGGACTGGAACCATGGGGTGCAGACACCTGGCTCCCATCCCTCTTAAAGAAAGCCAGATGGAAGTAGAGCTTCATTACTGTAAAACACAGTGAACACAGCCAGTTGCCTCTGAGAGCTGTCCGTACATGCTCCGCTCCTAGACAGATGACACACATCTTGTGTGTATCATCCACTCATAATGAAATGAGGTCAGGGCGTGATACATTTTCTAACCCACTTTTTCTTTCCATGCTGCATGATACTTTTCAAACACACAGACAGAAAACTAGGGTTCAGATTTCACATACAAAGCGGCTTCCTGAAGACAAAAGAGCTGATGATGTTTTTATAGCCTGTCAGCATGCCTGTGATGTCACCCAACTGCCGTAGCCAATCAAAATTGCCAGGTATTCACATGTGCTTCAGACACCGGTTCATGCAGAGTGTTCCCATATCGTCAACACCATGACGCAGCGTCGAAGTTCCACTTCAAAAGGGAACATTGTGGTTATCATCTGAGATAAATTGCTTATACTATTTATATTTAAAACTCATTATATTTGGTTTTCTGTTTCAGAAATTGCAAACCAATTCTGTAGAATCTATATCTATAGAAATCTTTTGATAATTTGTTAATAGTACAATGCATTAATAATAGTATTATAATGGTATTTAATTGAAAGGCAGTTATTGTGAATGAAAAGTTTACATAGATGAAACACTTATTTGTAGAGAAAAGGATTCTTTTTTATAGATTTTGCATATCATACTAATATAACAACATATGTTGAAATGCTTGGGGAAAAAAAGCAGTTTTTGTAAGATTAGTACTAAGAGTTTTGAAAATGTACCATTTGCTTGTGAAAATTGTACCAAAACAATTTTACCATACCATAGTATGAAGTATGGATGTGCCCGAAGCCGAATAGTGGATAATGGCTTCAAAACAAATAACGAATTCTATCGAATAATAGGAAAAATATTCTGCAGGCACAGTCAGTCCTCGTGTTTGCTGGATAACAGTTGAGCCAGGGGATTGCGCATTATTATACATAAACCTCTAACATCACTACGCAATAATGAGTGTGTGAAGAGTGTAAACTGAATAAAATGAGCACAGCACGATCGCAGATAATAGCCACGAGTAATATCAACTAAAATACTACATCATACACATTTTCTACTACTTGAAATGTCTATTTAAACATTTTAAACCTTGCACAATAAGATACATTATATGTTTCCTTGTCTCACTCTCTCCCAGAAACGTTTTAAAAAGCATTTATGTATTCTCTAGGGCTATAATTTGTTAAGATTTGCATTTTGTGTGAATATTAAAATTTGTTTTAGCAATTTTCAACTACTGAATATTTTCTTTCAACTTCCATGTTCTCTAATTAGGTATTTTATATAGTCCAAATTCTCTGATTGGGAGTTGTGGTTGATTGTCATGACATAACTCCAGCCCAGGCTCATTATAAAAACGTACCTGTGGCAACATTTTTGCAAAACGCAAAATACGTTGCGTCGTGCACGTTTCATGACAGTTTCAAAGTAAAACGTCCAGTGAGTGGCACTAAAAGTGTGTTTAGTTTTTTCCGGAACAGATAAACGTGAATATGGCAATGTTTTATTACGTTGGTGTTTGTACGTATCACTGCAGTTCTGAATTGAAATGTCCGGTGAGTGGCGCTAAAAGCTTAACACTCCATCACGTTAAATAAATAACGTACACCTACACTAAACCCTAAACCTACCCGACAGTGTTAACAAAAGCAAATGTGACAAAAACACAATCGTAACCATGCCATTTTAGCTTGTGTTTTGAACTCTTGTCTTTGAGCTCTTTTATTGTGACTCGTCTTTCACAGGATTCAATTCTGTACCAGCTGAGCTACCAGGCAAGCTTGGTATGTCAGAAAAGCCGAACATATGGAGTTGGTTAAGTGATGCAAAATATATTCGTTATGAATTATGAATTAAACACTATGGTAAATAGTGTTTTGAGGTGTAATCATGTAATCATAATTGTGTATGAAAATGATTTAAAGTGTTTGCCGTGTTCATTTCTGTTGGAAACTGCAGTGATATGTACGTATTAGTACGTATTTTGCGTTTTGCAAAAATGTGTTGCGTAACTCGGTACACAAAATAAAAAATAACATTTTTTTAATTAACATTTTCTTTTATTTAACATTTAGTATTATTGTTTTACCTACAAGATATTTAAATATTCATTTATCGGGATCGGGAAAGGTCCCCAAAGGGAGACTCGAACTTGGGTCGCCCAAAGCACAACCGCACTACATGTCATAGCACTGCTAACGAGACTCCGACAATTAGAAGAAATGTTATAATTGTAATTTAAAAAAAAATATATATTTTATGAGTTATACAAGGCATATTTGTTAAATTATAACTATGAAGGGAACAGAATTACAAATAAAACGGTCTTCTCAAGTCATTTTTCGAAAGTCCGGTTAAAGCCCCGTCCACGTCTAGGTTTTATCCGGATACAGATACAAATAATTTTGAGATTGTTACAGATACAGATATTGGCTCCACAGCACACCCCTATTATAAAGGAAATATTTGCTACTTTTAAAAGTCTCTTATTACCATGATTCAATTTTGAGGGAGAAATGCATTTGGTGAGTAAATAAAATGGAGCTACAGGCCAGTGAAATTTTTAGGTGTTTTTTGGTGCAATAAATAACAGAACAACTTCCATGGTTTAAATCCCAGTAATAATAAAAAATAGCAGCCTGACCCTCTGTCACGGTTAGCATGACCAGTACCTAAATCCAAAGATGAGATGCGAGACGCAGAATGATGAGGGAACAAGAAATGTTATGATTGCTTGAAACTTAACGATAGCACACTACGCATCTAACATCAACTTTAACGTGGAACAGGGATCAAAGAAAACAGAAGGCTTAAATACACTAGTATAGATAATTAAAGAAACAGACAACAGGTGTGTGACTAATCAGAAACCATGGAAACAAACTAGAAACAAGAACAGGGAAAACCATGAAATTAAACAGAACATGACAATGGAACTATTAAACTAAACAAGACAAGATCATGACACCCTTGCTGACGTGAGTGCGTCAAATCAGAGAGATACAAACAGACACAAAAAGCGAATAGTATTGGTTTGTGGGAACTTTTTCCTCTGGACTACATTTAGCACCAGAAGTTTATCCTGAAAGCCATTTTCTTTTTAGCGTTAAAACCAAAGAACTCCCACAAGGCTGAAAACTGGGACACAAATGTATAAAGCAAATCATTAGTGAAACTTCTGTACCTACCTCCAAGACCGGGCCTAAGACGGTTGTCGTAGCCATCGAGGAGGCTGTCCAGAATCCTGGTGAAAACTGTGGTGTTGTCTTTCTGCTCATCTGTATTCTGATTGGAGCTGACAATGCAAAACAGCAGATATTTTATTCAAAACCCAACAAAAGCAATAATCAACAGCAAAGGGTGGCTAGAACACCCTCCTCGGAGTAATTCTGAAACATCCAGTCTGTTTAAAGAGAATTTGCAATGTATTCATCTGAAGACAAAAAAACAAGTCTCCTTCTGTCTTAGGAGCAAAGGGGTATGAAGAACAATGCATTATTAATTAGCTAAAATACTCTTTAATATGCAAATAACCATGTGGATATTCTGAGTTCTGGCAACATGAAGCCAAATGTTAAAAGACACATTTATGACTGCAAAAAGAATGAACTATGCTAACATCTTTGCTCATAAGTATTTCAGACAAATGATGAAGTTTAATCATATAGTGTAAAATGGTGTTTTATGATTAAGAGCTTGTAAGGACGGTGACCAATTTGACCTCCTCTACAAACCATCACCGGTGGCCGTTCATACGTAATTGCTCGCTTTTTTGGTAATCATTGACATTCTTTTCCTGCTAAAAGGTACTGGACGACAAGTGCGGCTGCAGACTCAATCACACTGTTCGGCGTTTCGAAAATAAGCTTGGCATGGAAACAGATTTCAAGGAGAGGATGAGGTCATCACGATTAGTTAGCAAGGACCACGGATGAGAGTGTTTTCAAATGGCTAAGAGAGAGGGAGAGAGCGCGACAGAAAGAAAGAAACAGAGACCCCAAAAAAAAGAGACGCACGGAAACGCAGGCTGTATCCCGTTGTTTCATATCTGTTATTGCATGTAATTTCACTATGAATGACACTTTATTTTAAGGTGTCATTGTCACAGTGTAATTATATATTTAGGTACTGAGTAATATTAATTAACAACATGTACTTACTATAGGGTTAAGGGTTAGTTGCATGTAATTATGCATAATTTACTGTTATTACTATGGTAAGTACATGTAACATATGCAACAAGGACACTGTAAAATAAAGTGTTACTGAATATTCCACTAAACCAACATAGGCAAATGACAACTATTGATTCAAAGCAGTTAAATCAAATTAGCTGAGAAGAAAAGTGCACACATCATGTGCTTATTTTATGTACTTCAAACAGTCTCCTGGCCGTTATTACAAAGAGCGTATGTTATGAGACCTATGCGGTCCAAAAAGTCTGAAACCACTTTGAAAATCTGTGATTTTAGCTGTTTTCAAAGAAACGTTATGATTGGTTATGACTGGTCGATACTGACCATTTTAATTACTTTCTACAAAAGGTCCGGTTTCCTTGCTTCAACTACAGCAAACATTTTAAAATCATGCTGTTTATACAAACGTCCAGACTCGAGCAATATTCACTAATTTGGTATGAAATTGTTTTCATTTTATTCGGATACACTTTATTTTACAGTGTCATTGTTACATATGTTACATGTAGTTGCTATAGTAATAACAGTAAATTATGCATAATTACATTCAACTAAACCTAAAACAAATCTCAATCCTAAACCTAACCCTATAGTAAGTACATGTAGTTACTAAATATTACTCAATACTTAAATGTATAATTACAGTCTAACAAAGACACCTTACAATAAAGTTTAACCCTTTATTTTAAGGTGACGTTGTTACATTTTACTTACTCGTAATATTAATTAACTACATGTACTTACTATACAGTTAGGGTTAGAGTTTGGTTTAGGGTTAGTTACTTGTAATTATGCATAATTTACTGTTTTACTATAGTAAGTACATGTAACAACATATAATATGTCACCTTAAAATAAAGCATTACCTTTTATTCTATTATAAAAATGCAAAACAGAGACATTTTCACAAGTGGTCTCATACGTAGCTCACTGGATTCAACAACAGACTGCCACAAATACAACGAGAAAAATAAAATGAGAATACTTCCACCCTTCCCCCATCGGCGCAGAGAGATATACACGCACATGCACACAGACCCTATGAGCGACACTGAAAAGGGGTCATGAGAGGAAAATGTAGTCTCATATATTACGCATTCATGCCAGTACAACACTCACAGCATTCTGGTAATGTCAGCCTGACCCAAAATTACATATCCGCTGTTATCTCTGATAATAGTAATATTAGGATGCACAAAAAAATCAGAGTTAGAGAAAAATCGCAGCAGACTAATATGTATATATTGGTGCATTTGGTGGTAATAGGGTGAATGAGAAACCATACAGAGATGAATAACATAATCTAAAATCCATGTGCTTATGAGCAGAATACAGATCCCCATTAAACATTGTACAGCAACCCCATCTACAGGTCATATAGACAGCAACAGTGCTCTCACACAGAACAGCTTACAAATAAGACATTGTATGCCTATGGCATTTTTAAAGTATTGTTATAAAATATTCATGGGAATGAAACCATTACTGTGACTGTCACCTGTCTGAACGTATAAAATATATCTGAAGCAAGCAAAACGTGGCATGACGTTTGTGTTACAGTGATTATTTTACAGCCATGATTACTGATCAGTGCAAAAATTATTTTTGGAATTATATGCATCATTAAAATAATGTTTTATTGTTGTTTTTGTGCTAAACAGCAGCATAATGCTCTGCTAATAGCACAGATAAATCCAAGCTGCATTTATAAAAATGTAACAGTCATCATTTAATATTACACTTCAAATATTACATTGAAAATAAAAACTCAAGCAGGACATATCCTCTTTGAAGCCACATCCTCCCGGAGGAAAAAAAAAAGACGTTTGGTTACAAACCTCTGCAAATATCTTACTATATGTTTTTACTAATTCAGTGATATTGCTTATGGATGATGGGCACACGCATCATTTTTCTTTTCTAACTTCATAATGTATGTCAGAAAAAAATCATGAGCCATGCAGTGTAACAGTTAAGCAGAATGAAAATATTAATGAAAGCTTCATTAGCATAACATCCTCTTTGATGTCTGAGGTTCTGATCTTGGTCTAAGGTAACATCGTAGGTTTAGATCAAAGAGCGAGGTTTAGATCAAAGTCCTTACATAATCATTTTTAAAAAAGCATTACTGTAACTACAGCGAAGAGAGTGTTCATCAAAAGTAGAGAATGTGTTAATCATTCCAAGATATGAGTAAAGTGCACAAACATACCTTTTTCCAGCCAGAACACTGGTCACCAGTAAACAGGCCCAAATCCACAGCCAAGGCGCTCCTCTTCCACCCCACATCATTCTCCAAAGGATGAATCCTCACTAAAGAAGAGAAAATACAAAGCTTAAGGTAATAATCTGCTTCATGAAAAGCATAGCTTTGCGATTATATGCATCAATTTTCATAATTCAAAATCTGATAAAACTTGAAGGTTGCTGTTTATTGTTTTAGACAAACAAAAACAAGTTTTTTTTTTTAAAGTAGATCTTTAAAGTAACTCACAGTTAACAAACAAAGTCTGTCTATGAGATACGGCAATTTTTTAATATGATTTGTTGATTCACAATAAAGTTATTTGAGATGCTGCATACAACACATTTAATTATCTAAATGCAAATCCTTTAAACCACCCTATGGTACTTTAACAAGTGCTGAACAAAATGTTCATATTTCCTCTTTTGAACCTAATTTAAAGCCTGAGCATATTCATGAATACTGCGCGTTCATGTGAACTGGTGCTCTGTGGTGGTCCAAGCCCCCTTTATAGCTAGTGCAGATTAATACTACAGCAATTATATGCATTATCAGAATTAAGATTAAATGTGCATGGCGAAATACGGCAGTCATGCCGTATATGAACAAGCCACAAGCCCTCTATGCAAATACTAAATGTTTAATCGCACTTACCCCTTTTAGAATATTATGTTGCGCTCATACACATGCAACGCTGTGCATCATATGAACAGAGTTCTATATAGGCTACGGCAGTGTGTTTTCAGTCCGTCGGTTGGCGCTACGCATTAACGCAAATCATTACACACACGATCCGTGCTCTAATCCTTCATAAACATCATACACAATGATTTACAGCTTTATGCAAAAACCTTGATCACTTGCCGATGCCCACATTCAAATTGCACGTGATATATCTGTCCGAAATTCCCTGACTTCACATGGATTATAATGCGTAGCCTACACAGCCCATAACATTCCCACTTTTTGAGTTCTGTCGCGAGAGTGCATCATCAAAAGCATGTCTCTTAAGGTATCTCTGAATTAGTATTGGGCGTGCGCCACGGGGCTGTTCCTAAACGTGTAGTAATTCAATTGGAGTAATTAAGCAAACGGATCATTTAAGTTCGCAGCAAACATGCACAGCACAAACATCATACACATAAAAGTAGCTCATAATAAATGTTTAGATTTCCAGGAATATGGCACTACCTTTTAATGCCGTTGTGATCCCCCAACCACCGGTTTTTACAATTTCCAAGACACAACTATTAAGCCTTATGCACTTACGTTAAATCGATCGCACCTTATCGTCAAACTTTTGCAAACGTCTTTTATGTCTGGATGCTCGGAGATGATGCTCTGAGATGCGAGCTGTGCTGAATTTGAGCTCGAGGCTGCTGCTACTGCTGATGATGATGATGCTGCTGAGCGCGCGCAGCTCTCGCGCACTCTTCATCGAAACTCTTCCCGGTTTTCAGCAAATTAGTCATCTAGCAGCCCCAAATCCACAAGAATAAAGATTTACTACGGCTGAACAATTGTGCTATGTCCCTGAAATGAGATCACTTGAGTGCATGGCGGTTGTGTTACAGAATGGAAGGTGGTACCAATCTCACATCGAAAGACCAATCCGTCCTATTTTTATATGCAGCACAATTTCACTTGCACTGCTGTCGACTTAATCTCTTTCAGTGGTTGGGAATCAAATCCTCTTACATTTTACTCGGATTTCGCCTCTTTCTCGCTCTCTTCCATTGCGTTGGAACAATAACACCAAGCGCATCATCTCCATCACAATTAGCATGCTATTAATTATTACAGCAACGATAGTGAGCGCTGCCACGTAAAAGGCATGTCAGACATGCATGCAAAAATTATGCATGCCAAACCGCAGTGCATGCACATGCATACACCCCAAATAAAGTGGAATGCGTGCATTTCTCACCGAAAAATCCAGACGACTCGAATCTTTCCCCAAAATCACCTCGAAGCTGTCTCTACAAACCCTCTTCTCACTGACTCACCCACCGCCTGGAATATTGCACAGATATTTTTAAACAAATGCTTAAGGAAGATCCGCAGTCCTTACAGCGCATCTGCAGAGGAGCTTTCTGATCATTTGCGTAGTGAGGACACAAACTAAAAGCCGGAGGCTGTTTTAAACGTGACATTAACGAGGAAAACAGCGCAGCTTATCAGAGGCCACGTCGCCAGCTTCGATTTCAGTCTGCCGAGTGTTAGAGAGCGACGGCTTGAAACATTAAGAAATCATTCATACAAACTCCACAGCGTCTGTGCATGTTCATGCATGCGCGAGACAGGATTTACCTCAATAAACGAAGATGAGTAGTAGCTCGCGCTCGCTGTCATAAGTAGGCTATAGTTCAACTTTAACCTGATGCAACGCGAGCAACAGCCGCAACACAAACACTTCTAGTTTTAAAGTTTTAATGTCTATAATGTCGTGTATCTTAAATTCATCGTGTTTCCATCCTGGGACTACCTGAGCAAAGAAGTCGGACCTCGCGTATCACTGCACGTTTCGCACGTGACTGTGCAGACGGTGTCATGTGCATCAGGAAAGTTTTTATTTGTCGAGCGCACCTTTCATCTAATCAGTAACTCATAAATGATTCACATTTAGAGAGTGACATTAATTCTAATGCATGATCCGTATGACTTTACCCGTTTCGCTTCAGCACCACGGACAGCAACGAGACTACTGACAGCTTTAAAACGCTCTCCAGCTGAGGTTTCTTACAGCGAGCACGAGCACTGGAGGTCTGTTGGAGGCTTTATGAAGCATCATATTAGTCATCATGTTGTTTCCAAATAAATAAATAAACAAAAAAAAATATAATTTTATTAATATTACTTATCATGGTTGCACGTAATGTTGTAGTCAAGACCAAGACCAGTGTGTGTTCCGACCAAGACAGGGCGAGACCGAGTCAAGACTAGACCAGACCAGCACTCCTTAAAATGTCTTATATTTAATCAGTAAATACAATTAGAATAAAAAGACAATATATAGAGCTGATAATCAAATGAAATCACTATAACAACAAAATCCATCTTTGCATGGCGCACATACGTTGCATTTGAAATCGCTAAAATTACAGCTGCATAAATAATTTTGAGATAAAAAATATTGTTTTTGTTTTATTGAACGTTTGCATAAAATCAATATCACGTTTGCAATCGTGCTCATATTCATGAAAACAACTCTCTTGCTCTTTTTTGCAGTCTTGATTTTTGTGGGCATTTGTAATAATTTTGTAATAATTTCTGACACAAGCCCCCATTCATTTCTGAACCTGCACAAAAGAAACCAAACTAGAATTATTAGTTATTGATTGCATCTGAAGCAGGAAGTTTTATATACAATCACATTAATGATGTTAATAAATAAATCGGTAACACTTTACAATAAGGTTTCGTTAGTTAACATTAGTTAATGTATTAACTAACATGAACTAACCATGAGCAATACATTTGTTACTGTATTTGTTCATCTTTGTTATCGTTAGTTAATAAAAATACAGCTGTTCATGGTTTGTTGATGTTAGTTCACAGTGCATTAACAAATGTTAACAAGATTTTAATAAAGTATTAGTAAATGTTGAAATTAACATTAACAAAGATAAATAAATGTTTAGGGTTAGGGTTAAGTGCAGTTCATTATTAGTTAATGTTAACTAATGTAGTTAACCAATGAACCTTATTGTAAAGTGTTACCAATAAATCAGACAACGCACCGGCAATTTAATGATATCCCCACAGTTGTGGTCTTGACCGCTCTTGAAATCCCAAGTCTGAGACAGAGGCAAGACCGAGCACAAATGCGGTCATGACCGAGACAAGACCAAGACCGCACTGTTTTCCGTGCAAGGTCAATATTTTGGTTTAAAATGGTCCACATGCATGGTATTCACCATAAGTAAAATACATGGACATAACTGTCCTGCTATTCTATTAACATAGTGATTAAAATGTTTTAGCCTGCCCTAAATGCACAGTAAACAGTTCTGACAAATGCTCTTTTTCTTATTACAACTAATTTTAGTAATTTTGGAGAGTAATTTAAAGGAGTAGTTCACTTTAAAATGAAAATTACCCCACGATTTACTCACCCTTAAGCCATCCTAGATGTATATGACTTTCTTATTTCTGATGAACACAATTGGAGTTATATTAATAAATATCCTGACGCTTCCAAGCTTTATAATGGCAGTGACGGGGTCCATTGAGTTTGAAGCGTTCATGACCTCAAGGCTAGATTATTGTAATGCTCTACTGGGTGGTTGCCCTGCTCGCTTAATAAATAAACTGCAGCTTGTCCAAAACGCAGCAGCTAGAGTTCTTACTAGAACCAGGAAGTATGACCATATTAGCCCGGTTCTGGCAACACTGCATTGGCTCCCTGTTAAACATCGTATACATTTTAAAATCTTGCTGATTACTTACAAAGCACTAAATGGTTTAGCTCCCCAGTACTTGAGCGAGCTCTTAATGCATTATACTCCATCACGTCTATTGCGGTCTCAAAATTCTGGCCAGTTGATAATAACTAGAATATCAAAATCAACTGCAGGCGGTCGATCCTTTTCCTTTTTAGCACCTAAACTCTGGAACAGTCTTCCTAGCATTGTTCGGGAAGCAGACACACTCTGTCAGTTTAAATCTAGACTAAAAACACATAAAATGGCATACACATAAAACATTTTTCATTTATATTATTCAAATCAGTTAAATGATTGTTTTAGGCTGCATTAACTAGGTCAGCCGGAACCGGGAACACTTCCCATAACACCTGATGTACTCGTTACATCATAAGAAGAATGGCATCTACGCTAATGTTAGTCTCTCTGTTTATCCCGAGGTTTACTGCAGTCGGCCGGATCCGGGCCGTATCCGGACCAGATGGTGGACCTGCGCCTGGACATGACGAACGCATCCAAGTGTCTGTAGAGAACGTGTCAATTAAACTCCCCCCTGTAAATGCCGCATCGACATGACATCCTCATTAAACCCGTCCCCGGTGTGACGACTCCAATCTTTCGAATAACCCTACGAATATCTATTGATTTAATCTGACTTCTGACCTGTAATGTTGCCAGAATCATAATCATACACTATTTGTTTGTCGGCCAGAGGAGAACTGGCACCCCGACTGAGCCTGGTTTCTCCCAAGGTTTTTTTCTCCATTCTGGCCCTGAAGGAGTTTTGGTTCCTTGCCACCGTCACCTTTGGCTTTTGGCTTGCTCAGTTGGGGACACTTAAATTTCAACTATATTACTGATCTGCCCGCATTGACACTATATGATAATTGAAATGAGCTGGATGACATCACCGTTTTCACCAGAGCGGCTGTACAGCCGAATCAAATTCTGTTGCATTATTTTCCTGTTACCACTGTGAAGCTGCTTTGAAACAATTGGCATTGTAAAAAGCGCTATATAAATAAAGGTGATTTGATTTGATTTGATAAACGTACTCCACACACACGGCTCCGGGGGTTAATAAAGGCCTTCTGAAGCGAATCGATTGGTTTTGTAAGAAAAATATCCATATTTAAAACTTTATCAAGTAAAAAATTGAGCTTCCGCCAGACCACCTTCCGTATTCAACCTTCGGAAAAAGCGTAACTGGCGCGACGATGACGTCGGACGTAGCGTAAGCATTTTGAACTGTGAGAGGCGTTACACTTTCTGCATAAGTTGAATACGGAAGGCGGTCCGCCTTAAGCTATATATTGTACTTTATAAAGTTTTAAATATGGATATTTTTCTTACACAAACCCATTGATTCACTTCAAAAGGCCTTTATTAACCCCCGGAGCCGTGTGTGTGGAGTACGTTTATCAAATCAAATCAAATCACCTTTATTTATATAGCGCTTTTTACAATGCCAATTGTTTCAAAGCAGCTTCACAGTGGTAACAGGAAAATAATGCAACAGAATTTGATTCGGCTGTACAGCCGCTCTGGTGAAAACGGTGATGTCATCCAGCTCATTTCAATTATCATATAGTGTCAATGCGGGCAGTATTTGATACACTGCCGTTTTTCCAGGTTTGCCCACTTACAAAGCATGTAGAAGTCTGTAATTTTTATCATAGGTACTCTTCAACTGTGAGTGACGGAATCTAAAACAAAAATACAGAAAATCACATTGTATGATTTTTAAATAGTTGATTTGCATTTTATTGCATGACATAAGTATTTGATTACCTACCAACCAGTAAGAATTCCGGCTCTCACAGACCTGTTAGTTTTTCTTTAAGAAGCCCTCCTGTTCTCCACTCATTACCTGTATTAACTGCACCTGTTTGAACTCGTTACCTGTATAAAAGACACCTGTCCACACACTCAATCAAACAGACTCCAACCTCTCCACAATGGCCAAGACCAGAGAGCTGCGTAAGGACATCAGGGATAAAATTGTAGACCTGCACAAGGCTGGGATGGGCTACAGGACAATAGGCAAGCAGCTTGGTGAGAAGGCAACAACTGTTGGCGCAATTATTAGAAAATAGAAGAAGTTCAAGATGACGGTCAATCTCCCTCGGTCTGGGGCACCATGCAAGATCTCACCTCGTGGTGCATCAATGATCATGAGGAAGGTGAGGGATCAGCCCAGAACTACACGGCAGGACCTGGTCAATGACCTGAAGAGAGCTGGGACCACAGTCTCAAAGAAAACCATTAGTAACACACTACGCCGTCATGGATTAAAATCCTGCAGCGCACGCAAGGTCCCCCTGCTCAAGCCAGCGCATGTCCAGGCCTGTCTGAAGTTTGCCAATGACCATCTGGATGATCCAGAGGAGGAATGGGAGAAGGTCATGTGGTCTGATGAGACAAAAATAGAGCTTTTTGGTCTAAACTCCACTCGCTGTGTTTGGAGGAAGAAGAAGGATGAGTACAACCCCAAGAACACCATCCCAACCGTGAAGCATGGAGGTGGAAACATCATTCTTTGGGGATGCTTTTCTGCAAAGGGGACAGGACGACTGCACCGTATTGAGGGGAGGATGGATGGGGCCATGTATCGCGAGATCTTGGCCAACAACCTCCTTCCCTCAGTAAGAGCATTGAAGATGGGTCGTGGCTGGGTCTTCCAGCATGACAACGACCCGAAACACACAGCCAGGGCAACTAAGGAGTAGCTCCGTAAGAAGCATCTCAAGGTCCTGGAGTGGCCTAGCCAGTCTCCAGACCTGAACCCAACAGAAAATCTTTGGAGGGAGCTGAAAGTGCGTATTGCCCAGCGACAGCCCCGAAACCTGAAGGATCTGGAGAAGGTCTGTATGGAGGAGTGGGCCAAAATCCCTGCTGCAGTGTGTGCAAACCTGGTCAAGAACTACAGGAAACGTATGATCTCTGTAATTGCAAACAAAGGTTTCTGTACCAAATATTAAGTTCTGCTTTTCTGATGTATCAAATACTTATGTCATGCAATAAAATGCAAATTAATTACTTAAAAATCATACAATGTGATTTTCTGGATTTTTGTTTAGATTCCGTCTCTCACAGTTGAAGTGTACCTATGATAAAAATTACAGACTTCTACATGCTTTGTAAATAGGAAAACCTGCAAAATCAGCAGTGTATCAAATACTTGTTCTCCCCACTGTACCTGTCAGTGTCAAATTCTGAAAAGTGCATTCTTGAGTTCTCATTGTACATAATCTTTGACTGGCTGCATCACATTCTTCTTCTTTTACATGGTCTTAATGGATACACTCACTGTTGAAGCTGATGTTTTGAATATATTTCTAATAAATGTCTCACAAATGCAAAGCAATGTGCCTCCTAAATGCTATTTTAACATATCACACTTGTGCATATTGTGCATATGATGAAAATCAACATATTTCCATCCTTCCTCAACCACCACAACCACCAGAAACCACCAGCACCCTTTGCCCTTAAAGACCTAAGAAGAATGAAGAAAACAAAGAAGGCTGGGAAATCCTTCAAGACAGTGTACAGGGGCTAACTCTTAACTGTCAGGCTGTGCATCTATGGGGGAGCAGACAGTGAGCAGTTTATGTAACAGTGATTACAAGCTCAGGATTTAGTAAACCACTGCACATATTAATACTTCTCAGGCCATCTGTTTCACCTCTTGCTTGCCTTCTTTAATGTTCAGCATTCTTTAACACACATTAAAGAGTTTTCAGCATTGGTCTAAATAGGTGAACTTACTATTAAGTTAAAATAACATATTTATCAAGGAATAACAAAGTTTAAAAATGTTTCAGCTTGTTCAAGAGAAAGATTCCTAATTCTGAGTTATGACTGTGTCACTTGTTTTGGCCTAAGGCTATGACAGTAACTGTCATCCCACGCTTGAAATAGGTAGAGAAGGACGAATCTCAGATTATTCACGCCTGTAAATGAAACGCTGGAAGAGGTGACATAATCAACACGTATGCACGTCAACTGTTCAAGGCTGCCAGATTTGACACTATTTTGGGAGAACCAGCAACTAGGCTTCCCGGTTTCTAAAGCGCGAGCTACAATGAGGAGCACAGTAAATCACATGACAGGTAGAAAAAAGCATCAGCAGGTACTCATAAGATTTGCCTGCCAAACCAGGTGTGAATGTCATCAGTCAGGACACCAACACATGGAATTAATTCTGAGACAAGATAGAGAAATAGGATAAAATATAGAATCTATGCTAAGTCTTTGCTGCATTATTGTATATATTTTTACATTCTAAAGAAGATATATGGACGGTGAAATCAAATTGATATAATACATATTTGTGACCCTGGACCACAAAACCAGTCATAAGTCACACGGGTATATTTGTGGCAATAGCCAACCATACATTGTATGGGTCAAAATTATATCCATGAAGATATTTTGTAAATTTCCTACAGTAAATATCAAAAATGTATTATTATTATTATTAGTAATATGCATTGTTCATTAGTAATATGCATAATATGCACACTGTGGTCTCTCTTCATTACCCACCGTTGTACTGGTGAATCCAAGGACGAGATATGCCTTGTCATATTTTCTTGTCCTGAGGCGGTCTACACTGGACACGACAAAGCGAACATTGCAAATCCATTTGTCCTTTGTATCAGAAGTTGCACGAGTGCTTGGAGTACATCAGAATTAGAATGAGGCATCAGTTTACTGTCTGGAATTTGTCGTGTCGCGTCGCACCGCATCCAGTGTAGACAACATCATTTATTATTATGGGTTCTATTTGTTTTTACCCTGTCACACTGTGCCATGCCACTTGAGTATGGTGTAGACTTGTTGGGTGTATCTCAATCAGCTCCCTAGTTCAGTAGTCAGGGCACCAATCAGGGAGTCGGCCATTTTAAGGGCTGCCTCAATCACAGAATCCTTCCAGTGCACTGAAATGTTCGCTCCCTAAAATACCAATAATAATAAATACCAGTAATGATGTTGTACAATGACGACATTGTCACATTGCTGGAAATAGAGTCATCATTGTCCCAGTGTGTAGTGAACCAGCGTCCTTTACTGTCCTTACCAGTGCCCGAATTCATGTACACGATATACTGATTCACAAGCTCGGGAGCTAGGGAACTGATTGAGACGCACCTGTTGTCTTGGTAGTTGTCACATTTGAAGTACTGTATATTCATCATGTACTTTTACATTTGCATGGCACTGGCAGTCCTTTCACAAATTTGTCCATGCTTAGTGCAGAACCATGTGTCATTCATTTATATATTTATATTTTATACATGGCTCCCTGCAATAATCAATTTTGATTATTTAATCACGCCATCTAGAGGTCTGTTATTCCACGACAACAACCGCTACAAATAATGAAAAGGCCATTCGTGCGGGTACTGCGAGTCATCTTGAGGTAATAAAATATGTCCTAATGTAAAAAATATGTAAAAAAGTAACTAATGTTAGATAATTTTAGATTTATTAGATTTCTGTAATACATAAAATAAGTAAGCTTCTTGTGGGAAGAAGAATTTATTAAAGGGAGTGTAGCACAATTCTTCAGCAATGATGTTAGCGTGCTGGCCTTCAAAGAATCTTAACCCAAAGTTCTGTCTGGGCTTCAAACAATAGATACCATTAGAGTTCCAAGTGGAGTTGAGCTAAAGAGTTGCGGAGATATAGCCTCACATTCATTTTGACATGTTTTTGTATTTCTCATGTGCTCCTTCTCAATAGTTCATATGTTGACAAATCTGCAAAGTCATTACAATTGCAGACTTCTGCAAATAAAGTCCCTGCTGCCAGGATATACCAGACTCAGGTGGTAAGAAGAGCCGGGTCGAGGGTGTCATACCAGGTCCAGGTTGTCAACCGGAGCGACCCATGATCTTTCCTTGGGTCTGTATCCTTCCCAGTTATCAAGGTACTCAAGACGACCCCTGTGGCATCAGGAGTCCAGGATTTCTTTCACAGCATAGACAGGCCCATCTTCAAGGAGCAAAGGCAGTGTTAATTCACTGGACCAGGCTCTGTGGAGGAAGGAGACAAAGGAGGGTGATGAAGTTTTAATAGGGAAATGTGGAATGTGGGGTGGACTTTGTAGTGAGGTTTGAGTTGTAGTTGGTATGTGACAGGATTAATCTGCTTGACTTTGGTGAAGGGACCAGTGTAAGTGGGACTTTTTACTGGGCAGGGACAGTCAGATGTCCTTCGTCAATACCCACACCATCTGCCTGGGCTAGTAGATGGAGTTGTTGGCTCTTCTGGCATTGGCGTGGTTCTTTTGATGGCACACTGCCGGCTACAGATGGTGGACCCTCTCACTCTACCGGAACCAATGCGACGGGGAATGGGAGAACGGTAGAAGTTTGCCAGATGGTAAGTGGCATTGAGTTTTGGACTCCTGACATTCCTGGATGAACCTTCTGATGTCCTGGGCCATTCGAGGCCACCAGAACCGGGGGGAGTTCGAGGGTTTGATTGGTCCCTGGGTGGCTAGTGCCCACTAAAGAATGTGCAGATTCAATTAGGGGTATATGCTGGGATGTTGGGACATAAGTGCAGTTGACAGGTCAACCTGGCAGAGCAGTCTCGTTGGTGGCATCCTCTGTGAGACTATCAGCCAGGGACCCCTGGATGGGACTGATGACAATATTAGGTGGTAAGATGGTTTCAGGAGTTTCTTGGGTTTCCTCAGGGGAGAAGAGATGGAAAAGAGCATCAGTCTTCACATTCTTTATCCCTGGACAATAGGAGATGATTATCTCAAAGCATGTGAAGAAGAGGGTCTATATTGCTTGCCTCGGATTGAGTGTCTTGGCCTCATGGAAATACTCTAGGTTGCAGTGGTCAGTGAGTACCAGGAATGGATGACTGGCCCCCTCCAGAAAAAGCCGCCACTCCTCAAAGTCCAACTTGATGGCGAGCAGATCGCAGTTGCCAATGGCATAATTTTGCTCCACTGTGGAGAGCTTTTTAGAGAAGAAGGTGCATGGATGGAGTTGGAAAGTTTTCCCCCAGCTGCTGTGACAAGACGGCCCCATGCCCTCATAGATGTGTGAGAGAGTGTGTGAGATTCCAAGAGAGAGAATAATGGAGCTGTGATGGAGCTGTAGTTCTTGATATTCCGGCAGTAGAAGTTGGCAAAACCCATTAAGCATTGGAGCTCTTTAATGGTGGTTGGAATGGATCAGGATTTCACTGCTTCGAACTTACCCTTATCCATCTTAATACCTTTAGTGCCAATGTGATATCAGAGGAACTGGGTGGAGGCTTGGTGGAATGTGCACTTCTCCACATTGAGATACAGGTGAAATTTCCAGAGCTTTTCCAGGACCAGCGCAACATGTTGGCGATGCTCGGCCAGGTTCCAGGAGTATACAAGGATGTTGTTGATGTATACCAGGACAAAACAATGGAGATACACCCGGAAGATATTCATGAAACCTTGGAACACGGAAGAAGCGTTGACCAGGCCATACAGCATGATGCAATGCTCATAGTGCCCAGTATGTGTCACAAAGGTATATCCGATTTGAGGTTGTATGCACTTCCAAAGTCCAGCTTGGTGAAGACGGTGGTTCCACGAAGCAATTCCAAGGCAGCTGGGACAAGTGAAGTGGATAATTAAATTTGATGGTGATCTTATTGAGGGACCACCTCCATCGCCTTTTGTTCTGGCTCACTGAATATGAGGAAGATTGCACAGTCCCATGACCGTTGTGGGGGCAACTGAGAGGCTTGTTTGGGGCAGAAGACGTCTTGAAAGTGGGAATAACAGGGATGTTGACAAACTGCTGTTCCACAAGACTCTCGATGGAAGTTGAATTAATGGTTACCATCTGTTGCTGTGGAGGGATAGGCCAGACACTGCCATGGCTGAGGGGTTTTCCTATAATGGAGTGGACTTTGTAGCAGGATTCGCAGAGCCTTTTTTGAGGTTGAAATTATGGTAGAGCACTCCTGAAATGAATTTGCTGGCTGACCCAGAGTCGAGGAGGGCTGAAACAGAAATCGAAACAACAGAGGCATTAAGTGTCATAATGGTGGTAAGAGGTGATGTACTGACTGTTGGACAGGTTACAAAATTCACTAAAGGGCGTGGTGGATGGACGGGACACCCCACAGTGATGTGTCCCCCTGAGGTGCAGAATAAGCAGAGGCGCTGGGTCAGCTGTCATTAGCGCTCAGCTGAAGTTAAATGAGTGGTGTTTAACTGCATGGGTTTACTGCCTGGTTCTGGAGTACTGGGAGTGACTGGCTGACGATGGAACAGGGTGAACTGCAGGGTAAGGGAATCAGTTCTTCATATGATGAGCCACTCGGATTGACAGTTGGATGAAGCGCTCAAGCACCATTGAAACGTCATATGCTGAGAGATGCAGCCGCAATGCCGGTTCAAGTGCCTGGTGATAAGTTGTGAGAAGAGCTGGTTTATTCCACCCACTGGATGCTGCTAGGGTACGAAACTTCAGAGAATAGTTAGTTATTGAGTTTTTTACCTGATGCAATTTATAAAGTTGGAAAGTTTATTGTAGAGTGAACAGTGAAACCTCCAACGGGCGTAGATGGTGAGAGAAAAGTCCTGTTGTTTCTGTACTCTGTGGGGAAATGGGGCTCAAGAGTTTGGCTCAAGTGTGGGTATAAAGGTGGTGATTCAGTTCGTGTCTGTGGAAAAGTAGAGACAGAGAAAACATTAGTCTTGCATTCTCTTTGTGACTCTCCCCGTGGGTCTGTAGAGTGGCCTTTTTTATCAGGCTGTTGTGATTGCAATCAGGCCATTCCTTGTTTTTGTTTCCTCTGCCTCTAGACGTGCATGATTGTGGTTGCCAGGGGTGATGCTGATACTGCCATGGACAACTCTTCACACTCTGTAGATGGGTGGCAAAGGAGTGCTGGTGTGACAGAGGTGTCTGATGCAAAAGTGTTTCCTGGTGTGTTGAATGCACGGCAGAGGGAGTCCACAAAATCTTTGAATGGGTCCAGTCCCTCTGGGTTCATGTTTGTTCTGGCCGTCTGTCAAGATATACCAGACTCAGAGACAGTTAGTTGAACCCAAATGCAGGCGTTTATTGACACAGTGGCAGAGGAATCAATGCAGGTAAGTGAATGAGAGATAGACAGTTCAATGATGAGATAATGAATGAATAACAATGTTCTCTTTCCTTTATCAGGGTATTGGATGATACGCACACAGCAGAGCAAATGAGACGTTGACACACAGGAAGGATGCTGGTGAGTATAAGGCTGAGTAATACAAAACATAGAGGTTACCAGGGGATCGCTGGATTTAACAAAGGAGATCGCTGGAGACTTAAGAGCCAAACACCAAGGTAAATAGAGCAGGTAAAGAGTTTGTTCCCTAGTCGTAGACCAGATGCTGAGTGACTGTTGGTGTGTGCTTATATGGAGAGTGGTGATTGCGGTTCTGCGGGTCAGGTGATTCAGTAATCGAGTAAGGGATGTATGTGAATGACGGAGTCTGGTTTGTCTGTGACACCTGTATGGGTTTACTATCATCTTTTGTGTGTGTATGGGCTGGTAAACCCTACATTATGGGGACAAAAAAACATTTTTTGGACCCCCTGAGGAAAACAGCTTATAAATTATACTAAGTGATGTTTTTTTTAAATGTAAAAAATGCCGTTTTCTGTGATGGGTAGGGTTAGGGTTAGGGTTAGTGTAAGGGGAGAGAATATACAGTTTGTACAGTATAAAAATCATTATGTCTATGGAAAGTCCCCATAAAACATGAAAACACAACATGTGTGTGTGTGTGTGTGTGTATTTTTAATATAAAAAAAGAAAATTGGTTGAATTTGAAGACGTCCTGCCTCTCTAATAATTTTCACATTATACTAATTGTGTTTTGTATAGGATAGGAAAAAATATAGGATAGGAAAAAATAACCTCTCATGATAGACAGACAGTGGTCTCCTACCATGTTCCTATCAATCAACATGAAGCTTGACTGACCTCCCCTTGAATGCTGTGACCACTTGGCTAAATGCCACCTTTGGTTAGGCTGTTTCTTTTCTTATTTTCTTTTTTCTGTTTTCTCCACACTTAAATGGCAAAGGGCAAAATTCCCCCTAGAACGCATTAAGTACCAGCCTGTCAGAAATTAGTTCTCGGCTCAGTTAGAAGCAAGCTATGGTCAGAACATTCAATTGCTTTGACTGTATAAAAGAGTCACAGGTTAAAGCAATATACTTAAAGGTATTTGAGCTTGTTTAATTTACATGACTTTTTCACTATGCCCAGATCCAAAATGGATCTTATATTTATTAAAAAGAGAAAACAAAAGAATTAAAGAAAAAAATAGTATTTTTCAATGCTTCTATCAGTGATTTATAGATGCATATCATAGATGGATAGATGGCATTGGGAAACATTACAAAATATGTTTAATACAAGAACAACATAATGAAGCAAAGAAAAAATTCCAGCTTTCAATAGGAAAAGATGCTTTAAAGACATAGTAATTACTACCCTCTCACACAAGGACTATAATCAAGTTTAAGCCTCCCCTGCCAGTCTGTCACTATAGTCCAAGTCTTCACAGATGAAGGTCAAGAGTTTAGCAGGTTAGACAAAAGCTTTCAACCAGAGAGCATTGCCACATAATTTCCTTAACCTATAATCACTAATTGATCAATCTCTGTTGTAAAATGATAGTATTGTAAGTGCTTTTATAGAAAGGTTATATAATAGGGCTTGGAATTCTTAAAACATTATTATTTATTAAAATGTAAAGGGCACATACACACAGTTTCTGTCAGCCTCGTGTTAATCTTGAGTACCTATAGAGTAGTATTGCATCCTTCATATCTCTGAAGAGTCTTTAGTTTTATCATATTTATAAAAGACAGATACGCTGTACCGATTCTTTCCAAAAACAGCCGAGCTCGTGCAGAGGGCAGTGCTAAAGAGTCACAAGCACACACAACTATGACACACACACACGAAATACATCATGGCATTATCCCTGGATAACTTTCGATTCACTACACGTTCGTGTTGTTGACATTATATGCACTTACGCACCGACTGCCAACAAAACACACACATTTGATGCAGTTTCACTCACCGCCTGCGGTTTCCACTCATGACCGGGAAAAAACAAACACGCTTGCAGAACTCCGTTGCTGCTCTGGAAAAACAAACTGCATCCACTGTTTCCTTAACGCTGGGTTCTTTGGGAAGCTGAAGGTTATCTTTCCCTTACAACCAAAAACAAACTTCTTTAGTGACATTGAGACATGAGATGATTTCGTGGTCTAAAAACAAAATGACAGCGTTGCCGACGGCTCCCGTAACCCGAACGAAGCTCGTTGATGGGCGCGCTCTTGCTCTCGCTCTGGTTGATATGTGTGTGTGCTCATCCGGGAGAAGTGCCCATACAAGGAATTCCGCCCTTTATGACATCATACAGGGCCATATTCGAAAAAAACTTTCCGGAACTTGTTTGAATCCGGAAGGAGTGTACTCGTTTTTTGAAATTTCGGCCATGCTTAGCATGAGAATCCAACTCTTTAAAAGTGTAAATAAGTCAGAATGCATGAAATAGCATTAGACCCCCCTTTAAGAATTTCTTTTCTTACAGTAAACGTTAAAATTAAACACACACAAACACATACTTATTTTAGTATTATCATGGAGGTTTATACCATCCCCTAATCCTAACCCCTACCCCTAAACCTGTGACCCTCTCTTGCATTTTTACATTTTGAGATTAAGCATCATTTATTAATATTAATATTTATTAATCCTTTTCCCTCGTGGAGACTTCTGGCTGGTCCCCACAATGTACTCCCACAAATGAAAGAAAAAACATTTCTTTGCTCTGTTTTTCTTACAGCAAAAATTTGGTTGAATTTGAAGAATACATTCAAGTCTTCAATTTGTGTAAAAACTGAGAAGATGGAATGAGATTTTTTTATTTACTTGTCCTACCATGATGTAGAAAGAGTTTACACATTTAAAGAGTTTTACTTTTATTTATTTAGTTGTAATGGGGAAATTATGCAGCAACATTGTTGAGTGCAAAATGTACTACAGTAAGTTTCTTCTGCCAAACTGACAATCACCCATGGGATCATTGTCTAGGCCATTAGCATAAAGATTTTGCATTCCATGATGCATGCAATAATGCTTGAAATAATGAAAATATAGTAATATACTCTGCTATTATAATAAACATTTTACCATACTTAATTTTTCCTGTGGCTCTATTAGCAAAGTTTTACTTGAAGATAACAGCTGGTGACAGGTGGTAGAGGTTTTACTGAAAGTTAGCTTGAGCATATGGAACCAGCTCGGCACCAGTGTGTTTCCATGGTAATGTGAAGTTAACCTTATTTTCGTGTAGCACTTATCATTTCCTTCGCAACAGACAAATCACACTTGCTCTCACAGACTTGAGCTAAATGTGTTCTTGTGTCACACTTACACAAATAATCCAAGGGTGTGTTCATCTACATTAGCATAGCTTCTGTCCAGCATACTCAAGGTGCCTTCAATCATCAATCAGAAATATGCAAATGTTTGCGTATAGGGAAAATAAGGAACATCAGAGAAAGTGGCTCCCTTTGATATATGGGAAGTTATAGATAGATAAATATTGTAATCCAGATTATAATAGCAAAGTGTTTGTTATCCATTTTATATCTTCAGCAATTTGGCATAGTAAAAAGTGTGATTCTTCATTATGTGCATATCCATCATATTAGCCAGATAGAAGAGATAACTGAGACTTTCAGTCGCTTACATCAAGAGATAAATGTTGTGCATACAGTATAATATCTCTCTTCCCTTGCCGTTTTAGCATTGTCTTTTAAGGTCTTTAGGTTATTAGCAGGTGTGGATTGATGTAATTTAAAGACAGATTATGGACAATAAGTATGAAGTTTCAATAAAACAAGGAAAGCTGCACAACATTTATTAGGCAAACACTGTCTTGATACTAGGAATGCCTAGAATACAGAAGATTGGGTCCCACTTAATATTAGGTGGCCTTAACTACCATGTACTTACATCAAAATATAAGTACAGTGTACTTATTGTGTTCATATTGTATTGCAAAACACTTTTGATGATATTGAGATACGGGTAAAGTTAGGGACAGGTGTGGTGGTATGGGTAAGCTTAAGGGTAGGGTCAGGTGTAAGGGAAGTGTCAACAGAGTAATTATAAATGTAATTATAGAAATTGCTTACAGATGTAATTACATGCAGGTATTTTTAAAAATGTAAGTACAATGTAAAATTGTATCAATGTATCAAATTATTAATTTAAATGTTAGTACTTTGTAGTTAAGGCCACCTAATATAAAGTGGGTCCGAAGATTGTAACTTTATGTTAAATGTTTCAAATAAATTCCAAATGGGCATTCATGTTTCTTACACTGAGGAGATGCTGTTGTCTGGCCTGAAAACTATAAATTACTAAATAAGCTATAAGTTTATTTATAAACCATAAGTTTATTCAAGTGTGCTATTAGTATACTTCTTTTAAACTAAAAAATAAGAGTGTTTCTTTAGGTCTATTTTTTTATGTGCTTATTAGAGATATACATAAAACATTATACTTAAGAATACTTGTCTTATGCTGACAAGTTTACAGAAAAAATGTAAGTATATTTGGCCTATACTCAATCTATTGAGATATACTTAAGAAAAGTATAATTAAGTATTCTAAGTATACGTGGCTTGTAGTTGTGTTTGCTCTTTTGATATTTTATCTTATTCGTTTCTTTTCCAGATATATTGGCTTCTGTGACATAGTACTCCAGCATATGGTTTACATAATATCTTAGATAATCAAGTTTATAGTAACAAGTCAGTTTTGGGGTGGAATAGATTAGAGTAAAAAGTACTTGGGTGAAACCCCTGGCCTCATTGTATTTACGTGGGTATTCGTAACATACGTAACATTTGCAGGTACAAAAACATATTTTTTTGGTAATGTTTGGGTAGATGCTGGCAGAATCTAAAATCTAAGCAGTATTATGTGTTAACACTAAAAACGTGTAAAAGGCTGTGGGGAGAGGCAGTGAAAGTGTAGGTCTCATTTATTGGTTTCATGTTGAAAGGGTGTCTGTTGTGAATATTTAGATCTGGTGACTTTGTTCATACATTCTTTGTTTAGCTCAGGGGGAGCATTTTAAAACAACATGGCCACCTGTAGTGAGAAATCCACTCACCTTCTGATAAAAGTTGATGTAGTTCATATATTTACAATATTTGGAGGGGACTTACATGTTTAAAAAGTTGTTGTTAAGCGTTAGCTGATTACATTTCTGTTGCGATTTTATGAATTTATTATTTACATTTTTCACACAGCATGTGTGCATTTTGGAAATTGAAATCCGCGGGGCGGCCATGTTTATTTCTAAACTATGTATGCCAATAATTATTTTTGAAAATTGTGGCTGACCTTTATCTTTGCCATGTTTGAATTTCCCGTGATGGGTTCACACCCTTGGTCGTTATCGCTGTTTTTCAAACTCCCCCAAATTCCCTTCTTGCAGAACTTCGTTGTTTCTCTTTAAGAGCTTCAGAGTTACACTTGCAACAATATTTAACAACAACTTAGAACTCTTTACAATAACCTTTCTTTGTTTTTCTTTGTCCAAAAAGCTTCACACATAATAACGTCTCGGTTACGTATGTAACCCTCGTTCCCTGAAGGAGGGAACGGAGACATACGTCGGACATCACCGACGAATTGGGATCACTTCTGGGAGCCCTATCTGCTTCGAGTGTATACAGAACAGGCCAATGGCAGCAATGGCAGCAAGCCGACACTTAGAATGGGCAGTGCGGTGTTACTGGCTGGTTGAAGCGAGCACACGGGAAGAAACCGGCACTACACGGAGGCTATAAAATCTAGCAAACGTGTTAGGTGTCGCCAAGCCCGCAGCTCTACATATATCTGTCAGCGAGGCGCCATGCGGCAGTGCCCAGGAAGAGGCAACACTGCTAGTGGAGTGGGCTCTCAACCCGAGCGGGCAAGGCACGCCTTGGGTATGGTACGCCAAGGCGATGGCATCCACTATCCAGTGGGCCATCCTCTGCTTGGAGACAGCCTTTCCCTTCTGCTGGCCTCCATAACAGATGAAGAGCTGTTCTGAGGTCCTGAAGCTTTGCGTTCTGTCCACGTATAACCGCAGAGCGCAGACAGGACAGAGAAAAGCCAGGGCTGGGTCTGCCTCCTCCGAGGGCAGCGCTTGCAGGTTCACCACCTGGTCCCGGAAGGGAGTGGTGGGAACCTTGGGCACATATCCAGGCCGGGGTCTCAGGATCACGTGAGAGTTGGCCAGCCCGAACTCTAGGCACGATTCGTTGACCGAAAATGCCTGCAGGTCCCCTACCCTCTTAATGGAAGCCAATACAGTCAGGAGCTTGTCTTGCAAGACAAGATTTTCAACTCTGCTGACTGCAATGGTTCAAAGGGCGCTCTCTGCAGTGCTGTTAGCACCAGAGACAAGTCCCAAGAGGGTATAGAGTGAGAGCGAGGCGGATTTAGTCTCCTCGCTCCCCTCAGGAACCTGACGATCAGATCATGCTTCCCCAAGGACTTACCATCAACTACATCATGATGTGCGGCGATAGCGGCAACATACACTTTGAGGGTGGAGGGAGACAGCCTTCGCTCCAACCCATCTTGCAGGAAGGAAAGCACACAACTGATCGAATATCTTCGGGGGTCTTCTCGTCGAGAAGAGCACCACTCAACGAACAGGTTCCACTTAAAAGCATAGAGGCGGGAACCAGGTCTGGTTGGGCCGATACGGTGCAACTAACAAGACCTGCTCCTTGTCCTCCCTGAGTCTGTGCTAGAAGGCTCACTGGGGGAAACGCATACTTGCGTAGGCCCTGGGGCCAGCTGTGTGCCAGTGCATCCGAGCCGAGGGTCCCCTCGGTCAGGGAGTAAAACAACTGGCAGTGCGACGTGTCCGGGGCAGCAAACAGGTCTACCTGTGCGGTCCTGAAGCGTCTCCAGATCAGCTGGACCACCTGGGGATGGAGTCTCCACTCTCCCGGAAGCACTTGCAGTCGTGAGAGCTCGTTGGCTGCACAATTGAGCAGGCCCGGAATGTGAGTGGCACGAAGCAACCTCAGATGCTTCTGACTCCAGAGGAGGAGATGGCGGGCGAGTTGTGACATGCGACAGGAGCGTAGACCACCCTGTTTGTTGATGTACGCAACGGTCGCTGTGCTGTCCGTACGGACCAGAACGTGCTTGCCTCGTAGCGGCCCTTTGAGGCGGCCCAGCGTAAGACGTACTGCTAATAACTCGAGGCATTTGAAGTGCCATTGCAGTTGAGGCCCCGTCCACAGACTCGAAACTGCATGCCCGTTGTACGTGGCCCCCCAGCCAGTGGTAGAGGCATCCGTGGAGACCACAGCATGCCTGGACACTTGTTCTAGGGGAACACCTGCCCGTAGAAACGAAGGGTCCGACCACGGGCTGAAAGTTTAGCGGCAATTCTGTGTGATTGCTACACGGAATGAACCGCTCTGCCACGCCCATCTCGGGACTCGGTCGTGGAGCCAGTGTTGAAGCGGCCTCATATGAAGCAATCCGAGCGGCGTCACTGCGGCTGCGGATGCCATATGCCCCAGGAGCCTCTGAAAATGTTTCAGTGGGACCGCTGTTCTGCGTTTGAATGAATTCAAGCAGTTCAATACCGACTGGATGCGCTCCTCTGTGAGGCATGCTGTCAGATTGACCGAGTCCAACTCCATAGCGAGAAAAGAGATCCTCTGCATGGGGGAGAGTTTGCTCTTTTCCCAGTTGACCTGAAGTCCCAACTGGCTGAGGTGTCTGAGCACCACGTCTTTGTGTTCGCACAACTGCTCTCTCGACTGGGCCAGAATCAGCCAGTCGTTGAGGTAGTTGAGAACGCTCCCATGAGAGAGCGTGGTGTTTGCAATGGCTGCCTCCACGACCTTCGTAAAGACATGGGGCGACAGGGACAGCCCGAAGGGTAGGACTCTGTACTGATATGCCCGCCCCTCGAACGCAAAGCGTAGGAATGGTCTGTGTCGAGGGAGAATCGAGACATAAAAGTACGCATCCTTCAGGTCGATCGCTGCAAACCAATCTTGGGGACGGATGCACCTGAAGATGCGTTTCTGAATTAGCATCTTGAACGGCAGCCTGTGCAGGGACCGACTCAAGAACCGCAGGTCCAAGATTGGCCGTAACCCACCGCCTTTCTTGGGTAAAATTAAGTACGGGCTGTAGAAGCCTGTCTTCATATCGGCTGAGGGGACCGGCTCTATCGTGTCCTTCGCCAGTAGGACTGCGATCTCCGCCCGTACAGGAGCACCCTCCTTCAGCATGGAGGTGAAGTGGATGCCCCTGAACCCTGATTCTGTTATTTAAAACATGTATTTATACAGTACATTTTGATTATTTTAATTAGCCACAACTCAAAATTTAAAGTGCTGCAAACTTATTTTTTTTTAGTTGTAAGAATTGAACTATAACATTTTCTTTGACTTAAAAGTGGGTACTAATGTTACTTAAAATTGTGGAAACTGATTGCCTTGTTTTTCTTAAGTTTACTTAAAATTTAAGATTTTACAACCTAACCATTTTTTATAACAAAAATAATTTAATAATAATAGGACCACACTACTTGTAGTAAACAAAATCTATTTAATATAAAATGGACAAAATGACAAGAGATACAACAAAAGAATTGAGATACCACATAAAGACCTAAGACAAAACTCAGCAGAAAAGCTAAGATTCAATGCATAGATCAGTCCAAAAGTTAAAAGAAATGCTTTTAAAAGCCTGGGCAGGTGAATGGGCATTTTCAAGAGCATAATCCGATTGTAGTGCATTACAGCCTCTGGAAGTTCTTGGACTGCTGTCAACAGGGCAACTGATGAATAACCAATATCTGGCTCTTCTCAATCTTCAGCCTGAAATGCAAAAATGCAAAATAGCCTTACTAAGTAAAAATGTTTTTAAAATAAAACAACAACCTGAGGTACAGTTAACAATGAAAATTCTAATGTACTATGTACTCTACTCATGTCATCTGAAGCCACAATTGCTTGGTATAGTGTACAGACTAAAATGTCAATGTTCACTCGAGCAATTCAGAAAACAAATTCAAGTAACATCAGTAACACCCAAACCTTAATGTTCAATAAAAACAAAAATGAGTTTTGATGTTATCAATATAAATTGCTATGTCTGTACACCATATAAAGAAAAATCAGTGACGGCAACATTCTCAAAAAAAAAAAAGACAAAATGTCCATACGTATTGGCACAACTGCCTTCTCTTTGCATTGTTTGTATCCTGAAGAAGGCAGCTGTACCATTATGAATGGACTTGCAATTGACATTGTTTTCTTTTTAAATTGTGTCTGAAATAGCTGATATAATAAAGGCAGTTTTAATCAACAACTGACGAGTGCTTTGGGACCTGTTTCTTTAAGGTATATTTCACTCAAAAATGGAATTTCAGTCTTTATTTAATCGCCTGGGTGTCATTCTAATGCTGTATACCCTTCTTTCCTTATCGGACCACAAATGTCGCTCATCCTCACAGAATGATCCCATATGACTCATGCCATATATTCCCATTGTTCTAAAGGCCATACAGTAAGGTTTTATGAAAAACAATTTACATTCTTAAAAATGTCTTCTTTTGTGGTCCAAAAAAATAGAAGGGTATACAGCGTTAGAACAACACCAAGGTGAGTAAATAATGACTGACATTTTATTTTTGGTGTACTATCCTTTTAACTATAAAAGGTTTAGAATTGTGTGGAATAAGTAATTTACCCTGCATTTCTTGAAAAAGGAAGTCCACGCAACAAGGTGGTTCACTTTGTATGGACATCATGTTGGTCCTATAAAGTACATATTCATATAAGTACATATGTCTGAAGAAAGCAGTGTCTGAGAATGGCTGCTTCAAAGATCAAATTAGGACAAGTGAAAACTTTATGCTAGACCGAACCTAGTCTATAGAATTACTGTATGTTATCAAGATGCACTTACTATGCACTTGAGAAATGTTGGATATCACGTCAACTTTATCGGCAGTCAAAAACAAAGAGGAAAAATAAATTCATTCTAATTCTGACCATATGCTGAATATGCTGGCTATCTTAGACTGAAATTACGTTGATAATAGTTTCTTACCTCAGTACCTGTGCAAACAACAATAGACTGCCACCTCATTCAAGTATGAGCAGAAACATGTCACATCATTCAATGTACTGGGAAGAAAAAAAAAAAACATTAAAAGGGAAGCATAAGTTGAGGAGCTCAAACACAACAACTGCTTCAAAATGATGTAATCTATATACACTATATTGCCAAAAGTATTGGGACACCCCTCCAAATCATTGAATTCAGGTGTTCCAATCACTTCCATGGCCACAGGTGTATAAAATCAAGCACCTAGGCATGCAGACTGCATCTACAAACATTTGTGAAAGAATGGGTTGCTCTCAGGAGCTCAGTGAATTCAAGCGTGGTACCATGATAGGTTGCCACCTGTGCAATAAATCCATTCGTAAAATTTCCTCACTACTAAATATTCCACCGTCAACTGTTAGTGGTATTAGAACAAAGTGGAAGCAATTGGGAACAACAGCAACTCAGCCACGAAATGGTAGGCCACGTAAAATCACAGATCAGCGCATGCTGAGGCACACAGTGAGCAGAAGTCGCCAACTTTCTGCAGAGTCAATAGCTACAGACCTCCGAACTTCATGTGGCCTTCAGATTAGCTCAAGAACAGTGTGTAGAGAGGTTCATGGAATGGGTTTCCAAGGCCAAGCAGCTGCATCCAAGCCTTACATCACCAAGTGCAATGCAAAGCGTCGGATGCAGTGGTGTAAAGCACGCCGCCACTGGACTCTAGAGCAGTCGAGACGTGTTCTCTGGAGTGACGAATCACGCTTCTCTGTCTGGCAATCCGATGGACGATTCTGGGTTTGGCGGTTGCCAGGAGAACGGTACTTGCCTGACTGCATTGTGCCAAGTGTAAAGTTTGGTGGAGGGGGGATTATGGTGTGGGGTTGTTTTTTCAGGGGTTGGGCTTGGCCCCTTAGTTCCAGTGAAAGGAACACTTAATGCTTCAGCATACCAAGACATTTTGGACAATTTCATGCTCCCAACTTTGTGGGAACAGTTTGGGGATGGCCCCTTCCTGTAACATCAGAAAGATAATTAACATAACTAGCCACGTTTCTTAACATGAAGTATTTATATATAATAGGGTTATTCATTTTTCATAGTTCAGCTGTCACATCCACCAGCTGGAGTGCCCATGATCTCCACCAGTGGACACTCCTCTCATCTGCTTTATCTCATCATGAACTGCATTTCCCATAACCGTTTGCCTGGACCCATTATGCTTCATTATTTTCAGCTGTGTCTCATTACCTTAACTCTGCCTTTATAAACCCTGCGTTTTCAGTCATTCATTGCGAAGTCTTGTATGTTGTTACAATGCATTTCTGAGTGTTATCATGAATATTTTATTCATAACCCTTTAATCAGCTTCAAGTAGTAACACTGTTTTGTGTATGGGTCTTTCTAGGTAGACTGACTGACTTGTGTGTGCACCCTTGCTATCTAGTGTTGCATCACTAACGAGAAGTTTAAGCCTTCTCACCCTTACATCAGCTCCTGAGAAGACTTCTACCACTTTGGCTAGCTTCCACTGATTTCGTGGTGCCAAGTCATCTTGGAGCAGAACAATATCATTCCACTTACATCTCTGCTGCAAATTCAACAGATATTCCTTTCTCCACCTGGTCCAAAACTCATTTGCCAGAAACTGAACTCTTTTCCATCTCTTCTGAAGATAGAGATCCTCCCTTACAAACTCTCCAGGAGGTGGTGGAATGATAGTAGGCTTCATTGTTAGTATATGATTCGGCGTCAACGGTTCTGGTCCCACAGGATCATTGATGTGCTCTGAGGTCAATGGACTATTTACGATCGCCATTACTTCATACATGAATGTTCTTAAGGAAGAACTGTCCAGTCTCGCTGCAGACTGATCTAGGATGGACGTCAATACACTCCTTACAGTCCGGATCTGTCTCTCCCAGACACCACCCATGTGACTGGAAGCAGGCGGGTTCATGACGAAGGTACAGCCTAACTCTTTCACACGTTCTTGGTCCATCTGCTTCATCAACTCCAGGAACACTCTCTTTGCACCAATAAAGTTGGTACCTTGATCAGCGATAGCGACGCAGTGCGTTAAGAAAGGCATCAGTGGTAAAATCATCTAGCACCTCAAGATGAACAGCACGTGAACAAGAGTCCGTACCTCTTCAATTCTCTTCTTCCCTCTTTAACATAGAACGGTCCAAAGCAGTCCATGCCACTATAAGTACGGAGGGGTAGCTTCCATCCTCTCTGGTGGCAGGTCAGCCATCCTTTGCTTCTGATTGCATTTCCTTAGCTTTCTACACAATGCATTTGTAGATGAGAGATCCCAGGATCCAAACACCATTGGATGCTTGATATGAGGGTGAAGTTCTGCCTGCGTCAATCTTCCTCCAACCCGTAGGATATCTTGATCGTTGATAAACAGGCTTAACTTGTACAGCTTGTTGGACTGATTTGAATTAACTTCTTTCCCTTGTCTTAAAGACTTGATTTCGGCACTGAACACTTCTTCTTGGACTGTATGAATTATGAATTGCTCAGCATCCTTTCTTTCTTCAAGAGTTGTGGATTTGTTCGATCTTTCTACCAAACCTTTCACCCTCCTTGCATAACGTTTGAGTCTCGCTACGCCTTTCACTGCCCTCTTCCAATCCGAGAACCTTTGCAGGCGATCTGAAAGAGACCACTCTTCCTTTGCCTTGGTCATAAGAACCTGTGCCCTTTTGAGCTCCGGGTCTCCATCGTCAATCTCTTCCACTGTAATTTCCTCCATAGGAAGTTCTCTTTGCCACAAGAAACTTGGACCAGTAAACCCGTTCGATCCCATGAGTTCCTTTACAGTGAGCCCCCGAGAAGCGTGGTCAGCTGGATTTTGATCTGAAGCAACGTATCTCCATTGGCTAGGCTCAGTGCTTGTTCTGATCTGCTGAATTCGGTTGGCTACAAATACATGGAACCGTCGTGCATCGATGTTAATATAACCAAGGACAACCTTGGAGTTGGTCCAATAGTATTCACAAATGCCATCCAATTCTAGTTCTCTTTTGAGCAGATCACCAGTTCTTGTGGCGACCACAGCAGCTGAGAGCTCCAGTCTGGGAATTGTTGTTACCTTTGTTGGGGAAACCCTAGCTTTACCCATAATGAGAGTGCAGTAGACTTCTCCAGACTTGGTCACAGATCTGAGGTATGAACATCCTCCATAGCCTGACAGACTGGCGTCCGAGAAATGGTCTAGCTCATATTGTTGAACATCCTCGAATGCTGATGGCACATAGCAACGTGCTATCTTTATCAAAGACAGGTTATGAAGGTCTCACAGCCAAGCTTCCCAATGCAGCTTGAGGTCATCAGAAAGTGGTTCGTCTTGTTTTGACACATCCTTTGTAGGATTCTTTTCCCAACTAAAATGAAGGGAGCGACGAATCCAAGAGGATCAAAAATGGAAGCAACTGTAGACAGCACTCCTCTTCTAGTAAAGGGTTTTTCTATTACTAGCACTCTGAAATGAAACTCGTCTGAAGCTACGCACCATTGAATACCGAGCGCCCTACTCTACTTTAGGTTCTCCTAGTGCCAAGGCAAAGTCAGTCACACTTTCAGTACATTCCTCCTTTGGAATTGTGGCAGTCACCTTCTTGCTGTTGGTGATGAATTTGTGCAAGAGGAGCTTCCCAGTATTGCAGATATCCCTGGCTTCCTTTATGAGCTGGATTGCCTCTGCTTCGGTGTCCACACTTGTTAAGCCATCGTCAACATAAAAATTACGTTGTATAAAATTCACTGTGGCTTGATTAAACTTCCCTTCACCTTGTGCAGCAATGTACTTGAGCCAAAGTTTGCACATCCTGGCGAGGAGGCAGCTCCGAACAAGTGGACCTTCATCAGAAAAACTGCTGGTGGGGTTTCCATGTTGCCTTCCTCCAACCATAAGAACCTAGTAGTAGATCGGTAGTCCCGATCCTTAGGGGCAACATAAAACTGGTGGAACATACGCTCCACATCACACATAATGGCTACTTGCCCTTTGCGGAAACGAAACAAGACCCCAACAAGGGTGTTTGTGAGGTTAGGCCCAGTCAGTAGATGCTCATTCAGAGAAGTATTCTGAAATCTTGCAGAGCAATCAAAGACGATGCAAATCTTGCCTGCCTTCTGCGGGTTGTAAACCCCATTATGAGGGATATACCATGCTGGCTGATTGATTAACTCAATCTCTGGGACCTTTTCAGCATCGCCTCTTGCTATTATGTCTTTCATGAAAGCCAGGTAGTCCTTGTGGTATTGCTCATCCCTCTTTAAATGCTTCTCTAAGGATTTGAGTCGATGCTCTGCACACGCTTTGTTATTTGGCAAGTCTGGTCTCTCGCCTTTAAACGGCAATGGCATCTGATAGTGCCCGTCTTGCATTTGATTAATGCCTTTGCTTAACTTTGTCAAAAACCTTAAGTCTTCTTGTGATGTAGAGACTTCCTCATTATTCCTTTCAACAAAGTCAGACTCAAAAACCTTCAGTACCTCTGCCGGAGTGACCATCTCTTTAACCTTGTTCCTGTGTATGAAGCACACTTCAGACCTGAGTTTGTGAGATGGTTCACCAGCTGATAGAACTTGCTTCAGGATAATCCTATGACTCATACCGATTTCATTTTCATAGTCCCCGTCGTAGTGGTTGTATCCAATGATACTCCAACCTAGCACAGATCTTTGTGCAAACGGCTGATCTTCATTACCGCTGAGAACATCTCTGGGAAGTAAGGCTTGAGGACAGTTATAGCCTGTTAACAAACCTACTTCACAGTCAAGTGCAGGAGCCATTTCATCTGCCAGATGTTCTAGATGAGGCCAGTTCTCGGCGGTTTCACATGTGGGTATATGAGATCTATTGACAGGTATGTAGTCTCTAGTGTAGGTCGTTGGAAGTTTGATTTTCACTTTGGACTTATTACCTCTTGTAGTCCATTCATTTTGTGACTGGACACAACCTTTGTTTTGGAAGTTATTGTAGAAATCTTAAGTTTGACTGGTTCTTTCTTGATATCACGCGTCTCAGCTGTATCCTTTAAAATGAAAGTAGTGTCGCTCTGGGTATCAGGCAAGGCGTACACTAAAATCTCCTTCCTTGGTTCAGCTGTTGTTGAGACATATACTGGAATGATCGATGAAGTATGAGTGTTGTTCCTTTCTTGAACTACTCTGTTTGAAGTCACAGTCTTAGACTCTTGTACCTTCTGGGATTCAGCTGTTCTGTCTGCAGATCCGTGATTGACCTTTGACTGATCTTGATTGGTTCTAGCTCTTTGGCCTAGGTATTTATTTACACGATCCTGATGTAGGCACGTTGGGTGACGCTTCTCACATTTTTCACACACACTCCTAGAGGTGCAGCCCTTTGAGTTATGACCTGTCTTAAGACAAACAAAGCACAACTTCTCCGACTGTACAAATTTCAATCTTTCTTCAACTGGTCTTTCCATAATCTTGTGACACTTACAAAGAGTATGCCCGTATCTCTTACAAAAGACACACATAATACCAGTCCCTTCACTGGAACTAGTGGTGAATGTCTTGGCAGTTGAGTTGCGATTCCGTTGAAACTTATATTTATCTTGATCAGTGTGCTTGGTTCTTTCTTGCTCTGCTGACTTTATTGCTTGCAGTGAGGTGATAGGGTTGCATGCAATTCTAGCTTCGTTGAGAAATTCAACAAAGTACTTGAAATCAGGGAATCTTCTGAATTCATCTTGGAACTTGGTTGCTGCTCTATTTCAACGTGAACTCAACCATTCCGGCAATTTGGCTGATATCCTTTGATTTTCAACACAGTCATTTAGAGCTTGTAAACCTTGAACATAAGGCATGGCCGATTCAACACTGCTCAGGAAATCTACAAATTCACGGAGGTCTTTGGTTTCTTTGGTAGCAATCTTGTGCCATGACTGTATTTTGTCACGTTACGACTTTGCATCTACAAATGGATTGCCAAACCTGTCATCAAGTTTGTTCCAAGCAGCCGTGTAAGCAGTCTCTGTTCCAACCAGGAAGTGCCCTTCAATAGCTCTCTTGGCTTGACCACTCACATACTTCTGCAGAAAGAAGAGCTTTTCTTGCGAGTTCTTGCGATCAATTAACGTTTGGAAGGACAGTTTCCAGTCATTATACTTAAGAGGATCTCCAGAGAAAACAACTGGTTCTGGAATCGGAATCCTATTGGCTGTAATCACTTCAGCAAGTGCCTTCACAAGATCATTAGAAGCTTCATTTGAAGCAGCCAATGTAGCTGACTGAGAGATAGGAGCTTGCGTGATTGGAACCCTTTGAGGAGAACAAGAGGGTTGGTTTAAAGGGGCAGTGACTTGAGTGAACATGAACGGCTGAGGAATAGGAACATTTAGTTGAGAAGTATAATCTTCTTGTCTTTGTTGAAGAGGAACAGATCACTGTTCAAACTCATCACCTTTGATGCTTTCAGCATAAACTTGTAGTCTTGCTTGTGCTGCATTATGCTTTTTTAGTTCCTCCAATCGTTCCACTTCCTTTTTCTTTTCCTCCAGCTTTATTTTCCTCATAGTACTTTCCGAGATAAATTGAACCCTTTTTCTTGCATGTTCTGCTTCTATTTCCTTTTCTTGAGCTTCTCTCTCGGCTGTTAACCTTTCATCCTCTGCCTCAAGTTTCCTAATTTCCTCTTCATATTGATGTTGTGTCTTCATTATTTTGATCACCTCTTGTGTAGCCACTATTTCAGCTGCTGCTTCTTGTCTTTTTTACGGAGAATCGTGGGAAGATTGACTGGACATCTTGGAAACAGACTTTGACTTAATTGAGGTTGCTGAGATGACGCTGGACACAGTGGCTTCAAACACTGAATCTGAATCAGGGATTCCCTGGGAATGTCCTCAGGATCCCCAGTGAGGAAGCGTTGAGCCTTCTCATTTGCAGTACTAGTAATGGCAAGACAAGTGTCAATTTTCCTCCAAATTTCAGGTTCAGGGCTTGTAATCCTTCTTATGTCATCATAAATATGGTCGACCTCAGACTGAATGGCATTAATAGTGCTCACAACTTCAGAAACCAGCTCAACATCATCGTTGTTCATAATGGCTCTTTTCAAACCATTGATGTGATATTTCCATCTTCTGTACTTTTGCTCAAAGCTTCTTTTCAGTTCGTTTAGTTTAGCATCTTGGAGTGATTTACCCCTTTCAGTGAGTGTGCGTGCACGCTGGCTTCTTCTAATATCTGTGACTTGTGGTTGTTGTACTTGTGCAGCAACTTCAATTTGGTCAGCTATATCAGCCTGCTGTGGTGGGATGACCTGCTCTGCATTGTCTAAGTCTTGTGTAATTGGGGCTGCATAGCTAACTTCTTTAGTGGACAGCACTGTATTTTCACTTGTGTAAGACATGTCAATACTGTGTTGTTCTACAATGTGAGTAGTGTATAGCCACTAACTCAGATAGACTTATGTGACACAACCATGTAAATCATAATAAACTACAGAACTGTCAAGTAGCAGAAGTATAAATACAAGTTGTAAAATGTAAAATTCTGCACATTTAAAAAAAATAAAATAAAATAAAGTAAGCAAAAACACTTTAATATAACAGAAAATTCAAAACTTTAGTCCTTTTTTTTCAGTAATACAGCACAACTGCTTATTTGTTTAGTCCTCTTTTTTTGATAAGCCAACCAATAAGAGAAAAATGTCCAACTTTTCTTGGAATGAAGATGATGGAAATACCAGTGCAATTTTAGCTTTAGCACAGTTGACAAGACCTTGTGCTGCTACCAAGTCACTAACTTAAAAGTGCATGCTTGTTCAGCCTTTACTTGCCCACTGGCTTCTTCAGTCAGTCAATTGCAAACTTTAAAAGGTGTACTTCTCTTATCCAATACGTAGCGCCTCTTGCTGGCCGACTTCCTCGTGCCGCTTTGCCATCTGATGCTCTTGGCCTTCAACAACGCAGTTAAGTGTTCTACTATGCCGCCCTTAGTCACAATGCGAAGGCTAAAGTTCCTTTTTACAGATGTTTAATGCTCTCATTGACATAGACACCAACACCATAGAACTGAGCAAAAACAAAACACGAAATATACAACATAATATCAATCACACATTCAGTTACATGGAAAACAAACATATCACATTAAACTCGCAAATAAACACATCTAGTGGAAATTAACATTATAGACAGAGAGCTTTGTGACAGCAAATACAATAATCCTTTTTTCGATTTCTGCTGAGGGGGTATAATTAAAAGTCAGAACTTTTTTTGAATATTCAGTTGAAAACCTGAAAGAGATCCAAAGATTCTCAATGTTTCCATAAGCTCTACAAGCAACTCCAAAGGATCCTTTATATATATATAACACATTTATTTTTGAATTTTGCCTAATTCACTGTCCCAGGGGTTCGATAAATAATGCAAAGAGAAGAGGGGACAAAGGACACCCTTGTCTTGTACCCCTTTCCAGTATGAACATTTTTGTCATACAGCCATTTATTTTAATTCTCACAGAAGCTCTAAGCTCAATCCTGTTTATTTTCCCTCTCCTTAGATATTACAGAAATAGCTGCTTCTCACCATGAGGGCAGCAATGCGTCTTCATGTAGAACAAAATTAAAAGCTAAAAATAAAGACGGATTGATTTATTGTCTAAAAACCTTATACTATTCTGATGTAAATCCATCTGGGCCTGAGGATTTTATTTGTTTTTAGTCTGGATATTGTTTTATTTATTTCCTCTTCAGTAACATTCGCTGATAGCATATAATTCTGTATATCACTAATATTGGGAAGTTTTAAATGACAAAGTCCAAGCTCTACTAGATAGCGGATCCATGCTGTACGTTATTAATGAAGAACCGGAGCGTGAACTGTTGAGGGTGGGTATGTCTACACAGGTTGACCAGTCACACATGATGTTCTTCCCGTTGGCAGTGGCGGTGATAAAGTCAGACCAAAAGGAATCTACCAGCTAAAGATGGACAAGTAAAGCAAGTTAGTGAGTGTGCCAGGACAGAGAGTGTAGTTAATTCTGGGAACGGTTATGTTTCTCCTCACCATTAGGGGGTGTTAACCTACCTCTTAGATGGGTACTTATACAGGATGCTTACATGAAGAAGTCAGCTGGGGGTGAAATTGCGCCTGAAACGGAAAGGCGGACGTACACTAGCAAAAGGTTACTAAAAAGCGTAAGAAGAAGAATAGTAATGGATCAGAAACAGATGATACAGTAAAAAGACTAAGATTACACAACATCTTCCATTGAGTCTCAGTTCAAAGTTGTTGGCCCTCCAGGTCCGGATTTGAGGAACCCTGAGTTAAGGAATACATTCCTCCACTTATAAGATGTTTTAAATGCCTACAACTGGGACACATAGCTAACCAATGCAAATGTAAAGAAAGATGTGCTAGATGTGGAGGACAGCATGAATATCGAAAATGTGGGAAAGATGTCCCCATAAAATGCTGCAACTCTGGAGAACAACACAACGCAGCTTATAAAGGTTGTGTGAAACAAATACAGGCCAAAGAAGCTCAGAAGTACAAAACCACGAACAATGTCTCATTTGCTGAAGCTCTAAAGAAAGTATCCAGTATGAACAAGCTTAAACAGAATTCTGGAAACTAATAACCCGCCAATTTAGAAAAAGAAAATGAAACAGGAGCTCGAGGCTATATGAGAGAACTCACTCATCAATGCAAGATAAAAAAGAGACACTGTTAGTGAACAGAACAAACTTTGTAGCATTCATATGTAAAGAAGTATATTTAGGAATTGAGAAGAATGACAGAGAGGAAAGAATAGAGACAGTAATAGATGCAGCAAAAATGTCTAGCTCGGGAACCAAAGCTATATTTAAAATTATGAATCCATTAAACTATGAATCAAAAGTGTCTCTGAATATTGTACATTAGAACTCCGGGAGCTTAATAGCAAATGGACCGGAATTTAAAAAGTTTTTAAGTGATCTAAAAGAAAAACCAGATGTTATTTTTAATCAAGAGACCACATTTTAATTTTGCTATATAGGTTACAGTTCAATTTAACACAAAAGAGTTTATAAAATAGGAGGGGGATGTTCTACATTTGTTAAGGAAGGGCTAGCATAGGAGAACCTTCTCCAAATATGCTTGAATGTATAATCATTGGAATATTTAATCAACAGAATTCAACTCTTGTAATCAATTTTTACAACCCACACTCTTAAAAATAAAGGTTCTTTGGCGGGGTGTATGGTTCCATGAAGAACCTTTAATATCCAAAGAAACTTTCCATTGCACAAAGGGTTCTATGTAGTGCAGAAAGGTTCTTTAGACTAAAAAATGGTTTGAAAAGAATGGTTCTTTAAAGAACCTTTCACAAAATGGTTCTTCAGGGAACCAAAAATGGTTCTTTATGGCATCGCCGTGAAAACCCCTTTTTGGTTCTTCCTGGCACCTTTATTTTTAAGGGTGCATGTAAAGAAATCATGGCGGACTTTAATGAAATAATTAAAAGAAATGGACAGAGAACTATGGTGCAGAGATTTAATTTTTAATGATGATGGAGACAGGCAAAAGTAGATTCCAAACTCTATACAAGTTTTAATGCAACAAGCAGGTGCTCAGAACGTAACAGCGTGTCAACACAGACACGAGTATACACAAACAATAACCGACAAGCGACTGAACTAAATGAGGGAACTAAACGGGAACATCTGGGCAAGGATAAACGTAATTAGACACCACGGTAACTAATAAGAACATGACAATGAACTAAACAGAACACACGTGACAATGGGGTAGTGAACATACAGATATCAATTGAGCAGTGATAGAAGAAATTATGGACTCACGAAGACTGGTTTGTCTCGATGGAAAGGGCACTAGAATTGATGTTACAAGAAACAAAATGTTTAACATTGACCATACGTTTGTTTCATCATACCTTGCAAGTTTAAGCAATCTAAGAAGTGATCATTTTCCAATTCTATGTAATATACATTTTGAAGTGTATAGCCAACAAGATAATTATATATATGTAATATAACCATTAAAGAAAGAAATCGTTCATTCAGAAATTTTAGAAACACTGTAAGCCTGCACAGTTCTGAGAAAAATCCACTTCATAATGATGCACAAACCAAGTAAGACTAATTATATATATTGTGTAAGACTAATATATTTAACGTCAAAGCTATATTTATATTATGTTTAGATAATGGTTCCTCTTTTCCACAGTATGCTACATACAAGACTGGGTCAACTCATCTGAGATCATAAAAAGTAACATTCACAGAAGGCTGTTGCAATCATATATATATATATATATATATATATATATATATATATATACAGTGGGGAGAACAAGTATTTGATACACTGCCGATTTTGCAGGTTTGCCCACTTACAAAGCATGTAGAAGTCTGTAATTTTTATCATAGGTACTCTTCAACTGTGAGTGACAGAATCTAAAACAAAAATCCAGAAAATCACATTGTATGATTTTTAAGTAATTAATTTGCATTTTATTGCATGACATAAGTATTTGATACATCAGAAAAGCAGAACTTAATATTTGGTACAGAAACCTTTGTTTGCAATTACAGAGATCATACGTTTCCTGTAGTTCTTGACCAGGTTTGCACACACTGCAGCAGGGATTTTGGCCCACTCCTCCATACAGACCTTCTCCAGATCCTTCAGGTTTCGGGGCTGTCACTGGGCAATACGGACTTTCAGCTCCCTCCAAAGATTTTCTATTGGGTTCAGGTCTGGAGACTGGCTAGGCCACTCCAGGACCTTGAGATGCTTCTTATGGAGCCACTCCTTAGTTGCCCTGGCTGTGTGTTTCGGGTCGTTGTCATGCTGGAAGACCCAGCCACGACCCATCTTCAATGCTCTTACTGAGGGAAGGAGGTTGTTGGCCAAGATCTCGCGATACATGGCCCCATCCATCCTACCCTCAATACGGTGCAGTCGTCCTGTCCCCTTTGCAGAGAAGCATCCCCAAAGAATGATGTTTCCACCTCCATGCTTCATGGTTGGGATGGTGTTCTTGGGGTTGTACTCATCCTTCTTCTTCCTCCAAACACGGCGAGTGGAGTTTAGACCAAAAAGCTCTATTTTTGTCTCATCAGACCACATGACCTTCTCCCATTCCTCCTTTGGATCATCCAGATGGTCATTGGCAAACTTCAGACGGGCCTGGACATGCGCTGGCTTGAGCAGGGGGACCTTGCGTGCGCTGCAGGATTTTAATCCATGACGGCGTAGTGTGTTACTAATGGTTTTCTTTGAGACTGTGGTCCCAGCTCTCTTCAGGTCATTGACCAGGTCCTGCCGTGTAGTTCTGGGCTGATCCCTCACCTTCCTCATGATCATTGATGCCCCACGAGGTGAGATCTTGCATGGTGCCCCAGACCGAGGGAGATTGACCGTCATCTTGAACTTCTTCCATTTTCTAATAATTGTGCCAACAGTTGTTGCCTTCTCACCAAGCTGCTTGCCTATTGTCCTGTAGCCCACCCCAGCCTTGTGCAGGTCTACAATTTTATCCCTGATGTCCTTACACAGCTCTCTGGTCTTGGCCATTGTGGAGAGGTTGGAGTCTGTTTGATTGAGTGTGTGGACAGGTGTCTTTTATACAGGTAACGAGTTCAAACAGGTGCAGTTAATACAGGTAATGAGTGGAGAACAGGAGGGCTTCTTAAAGAAAAACTAACAGGTCTGTGAGAGCCGGAATTCTTACTGGTTGGTAGGTGATCAAATACTTATGTCATGCAATAAAATGCAAATTAATTATTTAAAAATCATACAATGTGATTTTCTGGATTTTTGTTTTAGATTCCGTCTCTCACAGTTGAAGAGTACCTATGATAAAAATTACAGACCTCTACATGCTTTGCAAGTAGGATAACCTGCAAAATCGGCAGTGTATCAAATATTTGTTCTCCCCACTGTATATATATAAACATATTTTTTATTGTTTTAATAAATTCTGTTGCTAACCATATTTTATGTATTTTATGTATCCTGCAAGATTTTTAATGAGGTTATGAGGAAGATGTATTCATAATTTCATCCCGGAAAGGCCCAGCTGAAACACTCAATCAATGTTGTAGCAAAAAAGGCAAAGAGAGGCAACAGTAAGTTTAGAAATTGATATGTATGATTGATAAGGTATGCTGTTATTAGTTTGTAGTGAGTATTTTCAGTGGTTACATTACTGTTATTTCACAGTTGCAGGAGATGAGGTAGACAAACAAAGAAAGAGCATTGTGGAGGACAGAAATTGTGGAGTTTAGTGTAAGATGAGGAAGATGTTATTGTTGATGTAAATGCATGCAGAGGAATGGAATGGAGTCTGCTGGGACACATCATTTAATCTGTTATTTACTGCCTTTGTTTGAAATCTTTAACTGAAAGTGATGTATTTTTCAATTGTTTTCTGTTGAAATTGTTTTCTGATGTTTTTATGTTTTATATCCTATTTATTATTATTCTGCAAATAAAGATAAACAATCAATCATTAGTGAAACAATATTTTATGCTGCATAGGTTGGGGTTTATCGGCACACCTGGCCTGCAACCAGTCAAATCACTCACCTGCAAGGGTTTTGGGAGGGATATATTTTAAATGTAACCAGTCAAGTCACTTTGCTGTAAGGGTTTTGGGTGGGGTAAATTTCAAGTTTACCAATTAAATGACTTTTGATGAAAGTCTGTGTACTCAGTGGCCCAATAGCTGTCTGGTTTGGGGGTGAGTTTAGCCTCAAAGCAACCAATCCACTTTAACATGAATGACCAAAGAGTGGCACAAAGGTATTAATGTCCCCTGAAAAAAAATGCTTTAAGGGGATTACTTGCCATGACATTGCCGTTGCATGGTATTTCCCATATCTGGTCAGTAATACTCCCGGATTAATCCAAAATTCTGCGGTGTATACAGAAGTATACTGGTCTATCTGCACCTGTTTTCATGCAGTGAGGCTCTCTTAAGTATATACCTAGCATTTATGAGATCAACGATAGATTACAGATGTATGATATACAGAGCTAAATCAAATTTAGAGAAATTAGACAGAATACTGAGTAAATAATAAGATGTATAAATGTACATTTAAATAGTTTATTAATCATTTACTTACACTTTGTAAAGGATCTTATGAACCACTGACAACTCCTAAATAACTGGTTTGTAAATAATGTAATACTTAATTTAGAAACGATAAATTGATCATTAATAAAATATGAAAATACAATTATTAAACACATTATAGATATGCTTATAAATCAAGAATAAAGCATTTATAGCTGTATTTATAAACTGCTTATTAATGTCTATTAATGCTTTATAAATGATGAATTAAGTATTTACGAATGCTTAACTAATGATTCATGCAGTTATTATAAAGTGTTACCACAAAAACTATTATGGGTACTTAGAAATCCATACTGATGGTTCTAAAGAATCAGGCCATGTAGGTGTAGGCATAGTTCCCTTTCAAGGGAACTCGCGTTGCGTCGAGATTGACGCTGTGGGAACGCTCTGCGTGATTGCATCGTGAAGCACTTGTGAAATCAATCCAATGGCATATAGGCGGGTGACGTCATGGCAGGAAGCTATAAAGCGCACCCAGACCAAACATAGTCAGCTTCTGTGTCTTCAGCAAGCGCTCTGTGTGAAACTGTCTCTGTCTATTTATTGTTGTTTGTCCACAAGCATAATATATATCTAGACAGGACTATAATGGCGAGCAAACAGCATTTTGGATCGTGTGTTCCTCCCTGCCCCTCGCTTCATTACGAGTGGGGATACACGCGATGTGTTGTTTGTTTGGGAGTGGAGCATGCACGGTCAGCTCTAGTAAAAGGGGGCTGACAGTGTTCATTCATAAATTCCCGACGTGTAACATATGCACTATCGAGAGTTTTAGCTTTAGATTATGGGTCTGCATCTTTGCAATAAGAATCTAATGGCTCAGATTGCGCGTTTGCCGAGGCAGCGCATAGATTATGGGTCTGTATCTCTGCAATAAGAATCTAGCGACTCAGATCTCGCGTTTGCTGAGGCAATGTGTAGATTATGGGTCTGCAATATATGCGTAGGGAACTGAGCAGACGGGAATTTCCCTTTCTCTCTTTCTCTTATGATTGTGTGCAAACTAATTATGTGTGTTTGCAGACTATTATTTATGGTTCTTTTTTGTGTTAAGATTATATTATGAATATTCAGCCTGTCATTCAGTTTTGTATCTGATTGATTTCTGACTGCATTTAATTTTGATGAATTTTGATTATTTAATTTTTATGTCTGTATTAATACACTATATTCAGCCTTTCACCTAGACCGTTTCTACTTGTCTGGTTGATATTTGGCTGCATTTAATTTTTGAGAAAATTAAATATGTACTCATCTGATCTTTGAGGAGTTAGATGTCTGTATTAATATACTATTCAGCCTTTCGTCCAGACTGTGTTTACTTGTCTGGTTGATCTTTGGCTGCATTTAATTTTAAGGAAATAAATGGTGAAATTCCTGGGGGGAAATGATTAACACCTCATTATACGGTGCCCTCAGGGGCCATTATGCCAACCCTTTTACCTTGTGTGCTTCGGGGCGCAGAGGTATCCAGCGAGTTCTAGTCTCAGTGTCTGACTCGCAGGAGGAGGGTTTAACAGGGGTCAGTTCGGTTGTTTCCTGCCGGTCATCCGTTTCAGGACACTGGATTGGCTTCTCGAGCTATACTAGAGACCAGTCTCGAGAGTCTCGTCTTGGGATAAGACAGATCTGAAGATAGTGATTATCTCAAAAAGAGGCCAATGGCGCCAGACCTCTGAGGGCAGTCCCCTCTGGGGGGAAGTGGTTAACACCTCATTATACGGCGCCCATTTCCCTTCAGTGGGGGCCTTTCTGCCAACCCCGCCACCTCGTGTGCTTCGCGGTGCAGTGGTCTATATCTCAGTGTCCACCCGGAAACATAGCGGCGCTGGGATTCTCGCCCCCTCCGAGAAGGGCTGTTCCCTGCTGGTGCGCCGCTTCAGGGCACCGAATTGGTCGCTTGAGTAATACCAGAGACCAGTCTCGAGAGGCTGGTTCTTTTAGTTTCCGGGGGGAAGTGGTTAACGCCTCACTATACGGTGCCCATTTCCCTTCGATGTCTTCAGGGGGCCATTCTGCCAACCCCGCCACCTCGTACAGGAGGGGAGAACAAGTATTACACTGCCGATTTTGCAGGTTTGCCCAACTTACAAAGCATGTAGAAGTCTGTAATTTTTATCATAGGTACTCTTCAACTGTGAGTGACGGAATCTAAAAACAAATCCAGAAAATCACATTGTATGATTTTTAAGTAATTAATTTGCATTTTATTGCATGACATAAGTATTTGATACATCAGAAAAGCAGACCTTAATATTTGGTACAGAAACCTTTGTTTGCAATTACAGAGATCATACGTTTCCTGTAGTTCTTGACCAGGTTTGCACACACTGCAGCAGGGATTTTGGCCCACTCCTCCATACAGACCTTCTCCAGATCCTTCAGGTTTTGGGCTGTTGCTGGGAAATACGGACTTTCAGCTCCCTCCAAAGATTCTATATTGGGCTCAGGTCTGGAGACTGGCTAGGCCACTCCAGGACCTTGAGATGCTTCTTACGGAGACACTCCTTAGTTGCCCTTGCTGTGTGTTTCGGGTCGTTGTCATGCTGAAAGACCCAGCCACGACCCATCTTCAATACTCTTACTGAGGGAAGGAGGTTGTTGGCCAAGATCTCGTGATACATGGCCCCATCCATCCTCCCCTCAATGCGGTGCAGTTGTCCTGTCCCCTTTGCAGAAAAGTATCCCCAAAGAATGATGTTTCCACCTCCATGCTTCACGGTTGGGATGGTATTCTTGGGGTTGTACTCATCCTTCTTCTTCCTCCAAACACGGCGAGTGGAGTTCAGACCAAAAAGCTCTATTTTTGTCTCCTCAGACCACATGACCTTCTCCCATTCCTCCTCTGGATCATCCAGATGGTCATTGGCAAACTTCAGACGGGCTTGGACATGCGCTGGCTTGAGCAGGGGGACCTTGCGTGCGCTGCAGGATTGAGACTGTGGTCCCAGCTCTCTTCAGGTTATTGACCAGGTCCTGCCGTGTAGTTCTGGGCTGATCCCTCACCTTCCTCATGATCATTGATGTCCCACGAGATGAGATCTTGCATGGTGCCCCAGACCAAGGGAGATTGACCGTCATCTTGAACTTCTTCCATTTTCTAATAATTGCGCCAACAGTTGTTGCCTTCTCACCAAGCTGCTTGCCTATTGTCCTGTAGCCCATCCCAGCCTTGTGCAGGTCTACAATTTTATCCCTGATGTCCTTACACAGCTCTCTGGTCTTGGCCATTGTGGAGAGGTTGGAGTCTGTTTAATTGAGTGTGTGGACAGGTGTCTTTTATACAGGTAACGAGTTCAAACAGGTGCAGTTAATACAGGTAATGAGTGGAGAACAGGAGGGCTTCTTAAAGAAAAACTAACAGGTCTGTGAGAGCCGGAATTCTTACTGGTTGGTAGGTGATACTTGATACAAATACTTGAAATACTTAAAATGCAAATTAATTATTTAAAAATCATACAATGTGATTTTCTGGATTTTTGTGAGATTCTGTCTCTCACAGTTGAAGTGTACCTATGATAAAAATTACAGACCTCTACATGCTTTGTAAGTAGGAAAACCTGCAAAATCGGCAGTGCATCAAATACTTGTTCTCCCCACTGTATCTCCGTGTTCACCCAGAAACGTAGCGGCACTGGGATACTTGCCCCCTCTGAGGAGGGTCTCAGAGCAATCAGTTCGGCTGTTCCGTGCCGGTTTGCCGCTTCAAGGCACCGAATTGGCCGATCGAGTAACACCTAGACCAGTCTTGAGAGACTGGTTCTCTTAGTAGATTTTTTTTGGCAGCGTGGGAACTTCTGCCAAACATATCTCAACGGAAGCAAAGCATCTGCTCCCGAGCCCCCACTAAAAGACTGGGGGTCAGGCTGGCGCTCTCAACCGCAGCCTTCAAGGGGTAAGACTGATCTGAGGACCGTCATTATTTCCAAGAAGGCTGTGTGGGGGAAAAGGTCCTGACGCCCGAGGGGTCAGGCCAACCAGGGCAGTCCCCGCCGGAGTAATGTGGTTAACACCTCATTATATGGTGCCCGCTTCCCTTCGGTGCTCTCAGGGGGCCGTTCTGCCAACCCCGCCACCTTGTGTGTTTCAGGGCGCAACGGTCTCTGGTAAGCACGAAACGTAGTGGTCCTGGGATGTACGCCCCCTCCAAGGAGGGTCTGAAAGCAGTCAGTTCGGTCGTTCCCTGCCGGTTCACCGTTACAGGGCATCGGGCTGATTGCACAACAAAAACCAGAAGCCAGCCTCGAGAGGCTGGTAGCACTAGTAGAATTTTTGGCAGCGTGGAAGCTACTGCCAAATGTTTCTCATTGGGTGCTGCAGACCATAGAAAAGGGTTATTAAATTCAGTTCGGATCTTGCCCACCCAGGTTTATGGGGGGTCCTATCCACCATGGTGGGCCCTGAGCAGGTTCTGGTAATGGAACAAGAAGTGAACCCTGTTGGAGAAAGGGGCCATAGAACATGTACCCCCCTCCAACAGGGAAACCGGGTTCTACAGTCGGTATTTCATAGTTCAAAAGAAAGATGGGGAGTTGCGTCCCATTTTGGATCTGCGAGTTCTGAACGAGTCAGTCATGCAGCTAAAATTCAAAATGTTAACCTTGAGACAAATTGTGCCACAGATCAGATCCGAGGACTGGTTTGTCACGATAGATCTCAAGGACGCATACTTCCATATATCCATCCTTCCATATCACAGGAAGTTCCTGAGGTTTGCTTTCAGGGGCGAAGCATACCAATATTGAGTTCTTCCATTCGGCTTAGCACTATCACCCCACACTTTCACGAAATGCATAGATGCAGCTCTGGCGCCTCTGCGCCTGCAGGGTATTCGCATTATGAACTACATCGACGATTGGTTGATTCTGGCTCAGTCGCATCAGTTGGCGGTTCGGCATCGAGATGTCGTTCTCGCCCACATGAAAGAGTTAGGGTTACGGCTAAATGCCAAAAAGAGTGTGCTTTCTCCACTACAGAGGACCACTTTTCTAGGCGTGGTTTGGGACTCAATATCGATGCAGGCATGCCTCTCACCAGCACGCATAGTGCTGTCCATCCTGTCGGCTGTGAAAAGAATAAAGCTAGGCCAGTCACTCACTGTGAAACAGTTTCAGAGACTGATGGATCTGATGGCAGCAGCGTCCAACGTGATACCTTTTGGCCTGTTGTGCATGAGACCCTTGCAGTGGTGGCTCAGGACCAAAGGGTTTTCCCCGAGGGGCAACCCCTTTCACATGATCAGGTTCACGCGGCGATGCTTACGTGCCCTAGTTATGTGGAAGAAGCTTTGGTTCTTGTCCCAGGATCCTGTGCCGGGAGCTCCTTGTAATCGTGTAACGCTTATGACGGATGCTTCCCTCACGGGCTGGGGAGCAATCATGGATGGTTGCTCGGTGCCCGTGGACGGGTCACCATCTCACCTGGCACTTAATCACCTGGTGATGATGGCTCAGGCTCTACATCCATGGGCACCAGACTCAGGGAGCAGACATCCTGTCGAGGCAGGGGCTGAGGCCCAGGGAAGGGAGACTCCACCCCAAGGTGGTGGAGCTCATATGGAGTTGCAGACGTGGCTGTGCTGCGTCTGTACATGGTTTCCCTGATTGTTCTGATCCCGGGAGTTTTGGAGAACAGAGTTATGGAAGTGTGGGTTTGGCCTCTGAGGGGGCCCAACTCATAGACTCAGGTCTGTCAACTGAGGTTGTTGAGGCCACGATCACTCTAGAGCTCCCTGTGCAGGAAACAAACCGGTTTCCTCCGTGGTGTGTTGGAGCAGGAGGAGTATGGCGGCTTTGTAGCCTTGTATTAGGGGTATCCCTACAAGAGGTGTATGATGCGGCGGGCTGTTCCTTTCTGCACACACTCGTTGGGTTTACAACCTAGTTTTGGGCTTCACCCCTGGGACCCAGGTGTTTCTGTCTTTGTTTTGCTCGCCTGATTTCACACAAGACAGGCACTGCCCTTACGAAAATGAACCATGGTTTTACTACAAATAAAACCAAATAAACATGGTTATTATACTTAAACCATGGTAACCACAAATTAACCATGGCTTTGCTACTCTAACCATAGTTTAACCATGGTATTTGTGGTAAAACTGTGGTTATATAAATGGTAATCAATTAGCCAAAAAAACATGGTTACTACACTTTTACTATAATAAAACCATGGTTAATTTTCGTAAGGGTGGTCACAATGGTGGCGTATGTATAGACGTTCCCACAGAGCCAGTCTCGACGCAACACGAGTTCCCTTGAAAGGGAACGCCTCGGTTACGACTGTAACCTCGGGTTCCCTGAAGAGGTACTGCCATACTTCCGGCGTGCCTGTGATCAACTTGCTTCGACCTATCAGAAGCTGACTATGTTTGGTCTGGGTGCGCTTTATAGCTTCCTGCCATGACGTCACCCGCCTATATGCCATTGGACTGATTTCACAAGTGCTTCACGACGCAATCACGCAGTGCGTTCCCACAGCGTCAATCTCGACGCAACGTCTCGTTCCCTCTTCAGGGAACCGAGGCGTTATTTCGAGAATTCAAAGTAAACATCAGTAAAAGAACATCTAATAATCTACAGTGGGTATAGAAAAGAATCACCCCCCTTAAAAATAATCACATTTTGTTGCTTTGCAGCCTGAAATGAAGACGGACACAGTTTTTGTTTTATCCAGCCGTATTTACTCAGTGTAACTTATAACATCCAAGTGAAAGATATAACACCAACATGTCAGAAAAAAAATTACAAAATTAAAAAACAGAATTACTGAGTCGGAAAAAGGATCACCCCCTTGTGTCAGTATTTTGTTGAACCACCTTTTGCTTTAATTACAGCCTTTAGTCTGCTGGGATATGTCTCTACTAACTTTGCACATCTAGACTTTGCAATATTTGACCACTCTTCTTTGCAGAACTGCTCAAGTTCAGTTAAATTTGATGGTGACCGTTTGTGGACTGTCATTCCACAGATTTTCATTGTGGTTTAAGTCTGTGCTCTGACTAGGCCATGCAAGGACATTCATCTTTTTCATCCTCGACCACTGTGTGGTCAGTTTTGCTGTGTGCTTTGGGTCATTGTCATGTTGGAAGGTAAACTTTCTTCCCATTGACAACTTTCTGGGAGAGGGCAGCAGATTTTCCTTATTTTTTGATTGTATTTTGCCCCATCCATTTTACCTTCTATCCTGAAAAGTGCTCCAGTCCCTGCTGCAGAGAAACAACCCCATAACATGATATTACCACCTCCATGCTTTACTGTAGGAATGGTGTTATTTGGATGGTGAGCTGTATTGGATTTCCACCAGACATATCGTTTGGCGTTGAGGCCAAATAATTAAATTTTAGTCTCATCTGACCATAACACCTTTTTCCATGTGGCCTCAGAATCAACGTGCCTTTTGGCAAAGCTCAGTCGTGACTGCATGTGGCCTTTCTTCTATAACATCAATAACAAAAGTTCAGCAGAGGAGGGCGGGAGGGGAATTAGGTGGAGCCAGGGCGGAACCCCCAGCAAGAGAACAAGGATGCAGGCAAACAGCAGAGTCGAGGGAGAGACGAGCTATGGTGGAGCCTTGGCAAGTGGAATCAGGGGGTCGGACTGACTGAGGTGTATCTGATGGCAGAGGAAACCCAGGCGGAGCCGAAGAGACTGGGCGACACCAAAGGTCCTGGAGACCTCAGGAGGATCTGAACTGCTGCTAAATCCATGTTCAAGACTACACTGGCATATAGGCGGGTGATGTCATGGCAGGAAGCTATAAAGCGCACCCAGAGCAAACATAGCCAGCTTCTGATAGGTCGAAGCAAGTCGATCACAGGCACACCGGAAGTATGGCAGGGCGATGCAATGTCTCGTTCCCTCTTCAGGGAACCAAGGTTACAGTCGTAACCAAGGCGTTCCCTTTCGAGATTGACACTGTGGGATCGTCTGTGGGATCGTCTATACCAACGCCACCAAAGTGACCAGTGCCATAGTGACTCCGTCACGCTTGGTTGAAGCAGAGTGAAAATAAAAACCTGGATTTAATTGCAGCAGTCGATTTATTAACAAACTCAAAAACACTTGATAATACATCACATGTAACACTGGAAACAGAACAACCACTAATAAGGACAAGAACGGACCATGAACCGAACAAACACAGTGTTTAAATACACAAAAAAACTAATCAACAAAATGAACATCTGGTGTAAATCATAATCAAATTAATGAGAAACCATAGAAACAAACTCAAACACTGGAAACAGAATCTAAGTTGACACTCTTGCCAATGTCCAAAACATCCCTAATAAAGGAAATGCTATCAAAAACTCCTCTACCAGGTACACAATAAGTCTGGTCAGGATGGATAACTTGTTCCAAAACTTTGCCCAATCTATTGGCCAGAGCCTTAGAGAGCAATTTATAATCACTGCACAGCAAACTCACCGGTCTCCAGTTTTTAATATCATTTAAGTCTCCCTTTTTTGGCAACAAAATGAGAACTGCTCAACGGCAGCTTATGGGTATCCGCCCATTGGCACCTCCAGTAGATCTGGACCCACCTCTGGCCAAAAAGACTTGTAAAAGTCGACTGATAGCCCATCAGTGCCAGGTGCTTTGCCACACTCCATACTTTGGAGAGTTCTTTCCAACTTCTCCAGAGTTAAAGCTTCTTCTGAGTTCAGCATTAATTTCATTGGATTACTGAAGTAAATTATCAAGGAAGACATTGCCAGCAGAGTGAGTTCACTTTTGTACAGTTCTTTATAAAAACAAATTGCTCTTCTTCGAATGTCAGAGGGGTCTGACAACAAGACTCCAGCATCTGAGTGTAAGGCATGAATAAACCTTCTCAGCCCATTTTTCTTCTCTAAAAAATGAGGTTGCATCTAACAATCTACGCTCCGAAAGTGTGACCTGACCAAAGCTCCTTGTGTGAGTGAGAGAGAGAGAGAGAGAGAGAGAGAGAGGTCTAATGGCTCCCTCAGGATGCCCACCAGTTGTTGTCCCCAGGTCCCAGTCTGCTGTCAGTCCTCTCATTAAGGGAGCTGCAGGACAAGCAGCAAGATAATGCAACCCTGTTGAGAGTCCTGTTCTATATATGTGAGCACAGGAAAGAAGCCATCTAAGCGTGAGAGATCTGGAGAAACACTCAAGGTACTCAAAACTTTGATGTAGTGGGAAAAACTTAATTGCTTGAAGGAATACTGTACCAAGTGTGCAAAGGCATCCTGATGGGAAAGAAGAGATTGCAGTATCTTGCCCCAGCTTCTCTGGTGAAGCAGGTTCTTCAGGGCATTTATGACAAAGCTGGACATCAAGTTCATGGTAGGACTTTATCTCTTGCGAGACAGAGGTTCTTCTGAATCAGTTCAGTGTGGGATGTGCATTAGCATGTTAAATGCAGCAAGCGTTGTGTGCTGAGCAAAACACCAGAACCTGAAGGAAAAGCTCCTGTGGAAAGCATCAAAACATCAAGCCTGCTGAAATTAGTCTGCATAGATCTCAAAGAGGCACAAAATCACTTCACAGACCTTTACCTGGACTGTTTCTGTAACGAGTGTGCTTTGTTTTGCCTGTCTGTCCTATGACCTATGCTGTGTTCGAAATGATCAATGACTAGTCAACGTTAAGCTTAAAGCGTCATGGCAGAGCATTAATTTCAACTAGTCTGTGCAACCCCTAATTCCCAAGCTCCCGATGGATCAGCAGTGTGTAGAGGGATGATGCCATTGCTGATTATGATAGATCCGTTAGGAGATTGAGAATTGATTTGAAGGAAGTGTTGTCTCTTGCTTAAAAGAATGCTGAAGCTAGTCAGCAACGGCAGGTGGATCTATACAAGAGGACAAAAGGATGCAAAATTTAAGTCTTATTGGCCAACACGTGCGAACAAGAATGGAAGAAATTGGCTGAGAAGTGGGAATCCATTCCATATACAGTTGTTTCCCTTAATCCTAAATGTCATATTTACCGCATCCACAACACCCACACTGGTCAGGAGAAGACCAGTTCATAGGAACTTCAAGGCCCTTCAAGCTAACTTCAGAAGTGCGTTGGCTATCTATCTGCATTTTAAAACAGTAAAGCTAAAATGAGAACGCATCAAACAAGGTCATTTTTAAGTGATCTCAGTAATATTTTTAGCTAAAACTCAAGAGGGTTTTTAATTAGAACATGGCTTTCCTTCTAGAATGAAAAGAAACAAGAATTTTCTTATTAAACCGTTAAGACAAAGGTGGGGTTTTTACTTATTATTAGAAAGCAGTAATTTACATAAAAAGGAAATATATTATTTTAAAATATAGGGGAGGCCTGTTGTTTTCAACTGAATCGTTCACTCAAAAATAAAGTTGTCATCATTTACAGACTTTTCATGTGATTCCATACCCATGACGTTTTCCTTTAGTGGCAAAAAAAAAACTTCACTCATCTTTGAGATTTCAGAGATTTTTCATAAGGCTATTACATGGCTTCAAAAGACTTGAAGGAACAAATATAGTGCATGAGTTAAATGCAAACAAAAAATACTGAAGGAATATTTAGAATAGCATTTAGCATTTAGCTGATTTAGGCACATATTATACATACAATTAAACAAGAGAATCTCATTTAAGATTTAACATATTTGAAATCCATACATTTTCCTAGAATGTTTTAGAAGTTGTATGACTTTGTGTATTGTGTCATCCCAAGTGTAGGTGGTCATATATGATAACAATTTCACACCTGTAGCTTATTGGTTAAGTTACAATACTCACGTGTCTCCAGTTGTCTCCCCCCAACAGAAATGGCAAAATTACATTATATGGTATTATATGGTATGGCCATTGAATGCACATTTATATGGTATGGACCACAGTACCTTAGTCGTGTATCTTCATACTGTACGTAGTTCAGCAGGATGCATGAGGGTGCGTGGCTGCTTGCAGCTCATGAGCAGATTGTGTGATTGTAATGAGCTTTTGCAGTCTTACAAGCAACAAAATACTTGCAGTTTTAACAAAAAGAAATCAAAATAGTTCGAAATGTGTCTAAATACCCCCTGGTTTCAATGTACTTTTCTATATTCCTATGGAAGGACATATGTCAACATAAATACCCACACATGGTCGTGATTCAACAGGTTCAGATTGTTGAAGACTAATGAGTGAGGGCACGTTTAGTCGTAGTCTAGTGTGGATCTGGAGTGTGCCGGATTCCACTGTCATGTTTATTTAATGACAGCTTGGCATTTGAGGGACAAGAGTCTGTCATGATTCTGCATGAGTAATTTTCTATTTATTCATTCCTCTCTCTCCCTTTAGTCCCTTTCTTTGATTTTACTATGTCAGAACTAGTGTTGCTTTCGTCAACGAAAATTATGACTAAATATCGTCGTCAACGAACCTTTATCACGTGACGAAAACGAGACGAGACGCGACGTAAATGCTGGTCATGTGACGATGACTATAATTAAATGTATAATGCAATATTGTTGACGAATAAAAACAAGACTAAATGTGGTTTTACAAAATAAAAACTATGCTAAAATGTCTCTTCATTTTTGTTGACCAAAACGAGACGAAATGTTATAACGTTATTTTGTCTCGTTTAGTCACGTTATTATGATTATTTTGCAGTATTTCTGTTTCCTGTGTTTCACTTCAGGGGCTGCATCAGGTTGCACTGCGCACAGTGTTGCCAGTTTGGGTCGTCGATTTCCAGCCCAAAAGCTCACCAAAACCCGCCCACTCCAAGAAAAAAACGCCCAAAACTTGAACTGCCAAAATAATGTGATATAGATTTATTGCCATACCAATCAAGGTTGATAAGTACCATTTATCTCCTAAAAAAATAATGTTGTGAAAAAAAAAAATACATTTCCCAGGAAAACGGAACAAAACAGGGCAAATACATTAAAGAAAATGAGCAAATATGACTAAAATGTCCAGGTAGAAACTGTCAAAACGGCAATCCCTTTGCATCATTTTCAATGTCAACAATAAGAATAAGCCAATTTAAGTGCAAAAAGTGTCCAATGTACAGTGGGGAGAACAAGTATTTGATACACTGCCGATTTTGCAGGTTTTCCTACTTACAAAGCATGTAGAGGTCTGTATTTTTTATCATAGGTACACTTCAACTGTGAGAGACAGAATCTAAAACAAAAATCCAGAAAATCACATTGTATGATTTTTAAATAATTAATTTGCATTTTATTGCATGACATAAGTATTTGATAACCAGTAAGAATTCCGGCTCTCACAGACCTGTTAGTTTTTCTTTAAGAAGCCCTCCTGTTCTCCACTCATTACCTGTATTAACTGCACCTGTTTGAACTCATTACCTGTATAAAACACACCTGTCCACACACTCAATCAAACAGACTCCAACCTCTCCACAATGGCAAAGACCAGAGAGCTGTGTAAGGACATCAGGGATAAAATTGTAGACCTGCACAAGGCTCGGATGGGCTACAGGACAATAGGCAAGCAGCTTGGTGAGAAGGCAACAACTGTTGGCGCAATTATTAGAAAATGGAAAAAGTTCAAGATGACGGTCAATCTCCCTCGGTCTGGGGCACCATGCAAGATCTCACCTCGTGGGGCATCAATGATCATGAGGAAGGTGAGGGATCAGCCCAGAACTACACAGCAGGACCTGGTCAATGACCTGAAGAGAGCTGGGACCACAGTCTCAAAGAAAACCATTAGTAACACACTACGCTGTCATGGATTAAAATCCTGCAGTGCACGCAAGGTCCCCCTGCTAAAGCCAGCGCATGTCCAAGCCCGTCTGAAGTTTGCCAATGACCATCTGGATGATCCAGAGGAGGAATGGGAGAAGGTCATGTGGTCTGATGAGACAAAAATAGAGCTTTTTGGTCTAAACTCCACTCGCCGTGTTTGGAGGAAGAAGGAGAATAAGTACAACCCCAAGAACACCATCCCAACCGTGAAGCATGGAGGTGGAAACATCACTCTTTGGGGATGCTTTTCTGCAAAGGGGACAGGACAACTGCACCGTATTGAGGGGAGGATGGATGGGGCCATGTATCGCGAGATCTTGGCCAACAACCTCCTTCCCTCAGTAAGAGCATTGAAGACGAGTCGTGGCTGGGTCTTTCAGCATGACATCGACCCGAAACACACAGCCAGGGCAACTAAGGAGTGGCTCCATAAGAAGCATCTCAAGGTCCTGGATTGGCCTAGCCATTCTCCAGACCTGAACCCAATAGAAAATCTTTAGAGGGAGCTGAAAGTCCGTATTGCCCAGTGACAACCCGAAACCTGAAGGATCTGGAGAAGGTCTGTATGGAGGAGTGGGCCAAAATCCCTGCTACAGTGTGTGCAAACCTGGTCAAGAACTACAGGAAACGTATGATCTCTGTAATTGCAAACAAAGGTTTCTGTACCAAATATTAAGTTCTGCTTTTCTGATGTATCAAATACTTATGTCATGCAATAAAATGCAAATTAATTACTTAAAAATCATACAATGTGATTTTCTGGATTTTTGTTTTAGATTCCGTCACTCACAGTTGAAGTGTACCTATGATAAAAATTACAGACTTCTACATTCTTTGTAAGTGGGCAAACCTGCAAAATCAGCAGTGTATCAAATACTTGTTCTCCCCACTGTAAGAGATCGGAAAAAGCAACGTAATTAACAGGCATTTCACACACGTAAATGCACACACCACTGCCAAAATGTGTCAATCATTGATACTGTACAATAATCCGCCAAACAAAAAAATAACAACAATGCTCTTACCTTTGTGTTGCGCTTTGCTTTGACAAAACTACAGTACGTCTTTCGTGAAGTACATAGAACACGCACATAGCAGTCAAAACTGATTAATTGTTGATTCAAACCTCTTTCAGCAGCTGTCGGGGTTGCTAGTTGCTGATGTCCTGAGTGTGTATATGACGATGGACAGGAGTCATGGTTATATTTATAAAGAGTCTTCGAGTCACTGGTGTAATCCACGTTTTGAGAGTTGGTTCACTCTCCCACTCTTTACTGTAGATACAACTTACTGTATATTTATGCCACTTTGGCATAGCGATCACTTGAATATACAGCTACGAGTTATCGCACTAAAAACCTGTCAGTCATGAATGAGCATGTCTGCCTGCTGATCGCTGATTGGCTGAAAGTGCGTGCTCGTCGGCGACGTCAACACCAACGATTTTATGGAGTACATGCACACTTGAGTTTTGTTTATTAAGTAAATAGACTATACAATTTAGAGTTTTGAAAACCGCCAAACTGACCCCAAACCAGCCCAAATTTTGTCCTCCCGCCCAAACCCAGTTTTACCCGTACAATCAAATTCAAAAACGTTTTTTATTTATTTTAGTATGTTATTGTAGCTGGAGCATTCAAGCACCTTGTTTCTCTTTATGCTAAACTTGAATGTATAAATTTTTTTCTGGCATTGTCATATGATGCTATTTTATTTCTATATTGTTTTTATTTAAATTTATGTGTGTGTACTTCTAACATGTTTGGTTGGTAAAATAAATATGTTGTAAATTCAAATCAGAGCGTCTTCCTTGTCTGGAATGGATGTATTCTTGAGTCTATAAGGTGACAATAATATAATAAGATAACCTTGTTTGAAATGGGTTTGGTTAAAAGAAAACTTTGGTTTCGTCTATACTACTAGGTACTTATACTATATTGACTGGGTTAAATAGAATTGCACTACTAAAAAGAGACTAAAATACAATTTTCATTGACTAAATCTAGACTAAATGTCATCATTTTTCGTCGACTAAAACTAGGCGAAAATAGTCATGGATAATTCGGACTAAAATAAGACTAAAATGCTCAGACTTTTAGTCGACTGAAACTTGACTAGACTAAAAAGAGTATGAACGTGACTAAAACTAATAAAAACTGAAATGACAGCTTGACACAAAGACTAGACTAAAACTAAAATTAAAACAGGCCGCCAAAAACAACACTAGTCAGAACGCAGATTGAATCACGTGTCATCTGACAGTCTGCCCTTGGAGCAGAGCTGAGCTAATTTTGGCAGTTTTAAATTAAAAAAAATCTGGTTCTCATCACAAGAAAAAAAAAAAAAACTAAATCCCTAAATTATAAAACATATGCGAGGAGTCATAAATTGCTCTGGTAGCTGACTGTTGATTGGGGAAAATTAAAGAGTAAAAAAAAAAAAAGAATAGAATGTTCTTTTTTATGGTAATATTTCACACCAGAAGTTTCTGAATCAACCCATGATGCGTTTTGGGCCTCTTTCTCAGCCTTCCTCTTTCTTCCTCAAAACGCACTGCTCGTCATCCCTAAACAGCACAAACTGAGCATGGAAAACTGAGTTTGTTAGTTGCATACTTGCTTGGTATTCACGCATGTATTCGCGCATCTGACTTGGCACTAGGCAGGTGGAGGTAGAAGGGAGGAGTAAGTGCATAGGGCAGGTTAAAAGTTGAGTACCAATAGGTGGCACTCTCCCCTTTTTGACTAGAAAGGGCAACCCTGAGCATTTGGGCATCGGGAGGATGTGGGTCTGTAATTGGATGGAGACTTTATTTGCATAATCTCAAGCCATTTGGCTGTAGGAGAAACATAAGTAGATATTACAGAGTTACATAGAGTAAGTAGATATTGATCTGGGCAGTACTCTGTCAGTAAAAAGTCATTCATTCTGAGACATGAACCCCAAGGACAATACATTCGAGAACTTCCAGGTAATGCACATAATGCATGTATAATTCAAGTAAATGAGCATTTGAACTTTTTAAAAACAGATTTTTAAAATAGATCCAAGCTATAGATAAAGCTAAAGACGGCAAATGTGCTTACAAATAATAATAATTTCTGTCCATGGACACTGTAATAATAATTTTTCAGTAACACTTTATAATAATGTCTCATTCGTTAACATTAGTTAATGCACTAACTAACATGAACTAACAATGAGCAAAGCTTTTGTTACAGTATTTATTAATCTTTGTTAATGTTAGTGGATAAAAATACAGCTGTTCATCATTTGTTCATGTTAGTTCACAGTGCATTAACTAATGTTAACAAATACAACTTTTGATTTTAATAATGTATTAGTAAATGAATAATAAATTGGTTTTAGACCAGAGAATATTATTCCAGGTGTAATTAATATCACAGTGTTCATCCTAACTGAATGGCCTTAAATACAATGGCACAATCATGAATTGCAGGTGAAGTCCACATTGCATTTTTTTTCTGTTTATCTTTAAATTGCTCAATGAAACTGAGCAAATGAAACTGACATTTTCTTGTTGCAATTAGGTTCCTGAAAAAAAAGAAAAGGAATACAATGGAACCACAAACATTACAGTTTCAGAATATGAAGAAAAATGTTTCATGTTAAAATAAATTAAATCTTTACATACTCCAGCAGCATGTACAAGAACAGTCTACATGCTATAATCAGGCCTTGCCTTAGAATAACTATAATGAAAAGGCTTTAATATAATTAACATTTGACAACATATTACATTAGCATACTAAAATGTATTTTATTGTAAAAAACAACAACTTTACAATCAATCAGAAAGGGAAAAAAACATTAAAAGCTCTCATTTATTACATGACAAAAGAAACATGTTTAGTGAAAAATAAAACTCTTGGCTCAAAGGGGGACAAAACGCCAAAAGAGCTGACATAAAAGTCAAACATCATATAGAGACATCAGTGACATTATACGTTATACAGAGAGATTAGTGTATATATAATGTTGTGCTTTCAACATGTTATTTTTGCATGTGCGTAATGGTGACAGGCTCAAAACTCAACAATGTAAATGTTAATTAAAGACCAAGGCTAGTAAACGTCTCCTATAAACTGCATGTTGAAATTAGACTAGCACTTAACCATGAACACAAAAGCCACACCACACAAATGGCTTTTAATTGGTTTATTTAGTTAGCAAACATGTAACTATAATTGTTAAGTTCTTTCCATCGATCCATTTTTTTTAACTTTCACATTTAAAAGATTTCATGAGGTTATCTTATACTCTACTTGTGGTCAGTCTGCACAAATGCCGATCAACATGCTTGTTTGCTTTGCAGCCCCTTTAAATAAAGTTTAAAAAAAGACCAAGCATTCAATCTACGTCAGAGCGTCAGAGAGTCCGCAAATCTTTCCACAGCGTTGTTGGCAGGGCAGCCAGAGCGAATTTTGACGCTCTCGCCGGCGGCGGTGTGAACGCACAGTAAGAAGGTGCGCGTGTGAGAGCGTGTTTATTGTTGTGCGCTGTTCTTTATATTTTCTTTTGTGTGTTTTTTCTCTATTCTTTTGTTGTTTATTATTTGTAGAGATTGGTTGAATTCTACAGGATGTCCGAGAGACACGTGCGTTGCGTTCTTTAACGGTCCGCCTGGAAACAAATGCCGTGACACCAAACTCCCTTGTTGAAGAAGAACACCGTTGTGTTTACAACTGTGACAATGAGCTCTTACCAGGATCAACTAAGCGCTGGATTTTCAAAAGTATGTGAAGTTTGCGGCTCCATTGTTGCAGTAAACTTGCACAATGTTTTTGAATTAATAATTTATAGATGCCGGTCTGTTATTGCAGGGACATCGACTTTACATTTTCACATCCCTAAACATGACGCAGAACAAAACCAACCGTGATTGGTTGCGTTACATGTCAGTCAAATGTCCTCTTGGGCGGTCCTTGACCAATGAAAGCAGCGATAGAGTCCAGACCTTCTGCCGTCAGATACGCGAGACTAACCTGGTGTTAGGTATAGTGTCACATTGGAAGGATGCCGTTATCTCTCCGCCATGGTTTCAGGTGCATGCCAGAGGCAAGTGATACAATTGAAGATGTTCTGCTAGCGGTTGGTGAGCAGATAGGACATGAAAATATCATTTCGGCTTTGAGAATGAACAAATCTGTAGTTGTTTTTCTCAATATAGAAGCATTGGTCAACAAGGTTATTGAAAACAGTTTGTTGGTGGAAGAAACTTTCGTTAACACTACTCAGCTGTTTGCTCCGGCAACAAAAGTGACCTTTGAAAATGTCCCAAAGCTATAAATGTCGCAAATGTCACAATGTTATAGTGAGAGAACTTGCAAGAATTGGAAAAGTGGTAAGCACGGTTAAAACATTGCCATCTCTAGGACGTAAGAATCCTGTGCTTAGACATGTGATGTCATTTAGGAGACAAGTGGATAAATTGTTGAATGTATCATTTAGAGTAAATGATGGTGACAGCTTGTGCATGATTTCTGTGAGTACGGAGAGTTTGCAATATTTTAAATGTGGGTTACACGGACATAAAAGACTTTCATGCCCTCAAAAGGAAACATTGGAAGAACCTAGGATTAGTAGTGAGACGGGTGGATCATTGATGCGTAAGGATATGGAGGTGAAACAGAAACCAGGAGAGAAGTCAGGATTGGACTGAGATCCCATGGCTGAGACGAGTAAGGACTGGCGGTGAGTAACTTAAACCATATTGATAACGAAAAGCCTAGTTGTAGCAGTGTGAATGGTACTGTTGTGGTAAAAGAGCAACTTAGAGCTAATGATGTAGGCCTACATGTCAGTGGTGTGAGGTGTGCGAGTAAAGAGGAGGATGATGCGGTTTCTTACACTATGACGTAAAGTCAGAATGGCATGAAGGATGGCGGGAGTTTGTCGGATATGTCAGAACTCTATAAAGCTAATGATGGGTTGTATTCTGTAGAACGGACAAATGCTTTTTTGGACAAGACTAAAGGGAAAAATGTAGATACAGTATAGGAGATTTTTTTTCCCTGATAAGGATAAGTTTAGCCGCGTTTCCACCGCAGGAACTTTCACCAGGAACTAGGGACTTTGGGGTGGTACTCGGTGTGTTTCGACCGCAGGAACCGGGGTATAAATGAAGTTCCGGGTAAAAATTTCCCCTTCAAAACGGCCCTGCTCGCGAGGTAGTACTTTTTCAAAGTTCAGGAACTTTCAGGGGTGGGACTTGGGTGCTGAACATGCTGATTGGTTGAGCTCACTGTGGCGAGGTGGGCGAGCGAGAGACGTGGGAGGAGCGAGCAAGACTGGTGCGTGATTGAGAATGAGTGTCACCTGCGAGGCACACCGGTCTCGAGTCCTCTCATGAGGGAGCCCGGAGGCATATAAGGACGAGCAACACCAGTGAAGGACGAGAGAGGACCAGGCCTGGAATTTACGTTGTTTTATTATGTTTTATTATGTGTGTGCGTGGCAGCCGTCCGTGAGGGGCTGCCCGCGTTACTTTCAGTTTGTTTATTTTGGATTAAAGTCTTTTAAACGTTCGCCGGTTCCCGCCTCCTTCTTCCCATGTCTACGAACTTTGTTACACTCACCCAGCATTTTATTTCAACCTAAAAGTCAGTTGCGTTGGGTGCAGTAAGAGTTGTTTGCCATTCAAATCAACAATGAAGTTTAAAAAATACGACCGATGGATCGACGACGAGGTTCAGGCTTTATTAAGTGTATTTGTAGAAGACGAAATCCAGTAGGCTCTGGAAAGTCGCGTGCAGTCCTGCGTCACCGGACTAATCTTCACGGTACTTTAGACCGTGATGGAAACACAGACAGCAACAGGTCTGGGGGAAAAAAAGTTCCTGGGACAAATTGTTCCAAGTAATTTCGGTGGAAACAGGGCTTTTGTTGCTTCTGTAGTGTGGGCACATAAAATGTACAATCATACTGTGTTATCACAGCAGAAACGGTTCAGACAAGAAGTTTATAAGGACGATAAGATGGTAAAAAGAATGTGAATGAAATGAAAACTCGAGGAAAAGCAAAATAAACACTATGGCTTTGCGTATGTATCTGTGCATCTTTTCCTTTTCTTCTGCTGTTCTTTCTACTCTTTCTATCTCATGGAGTATCTTAGGGTGCTTTCACACCGGGAACCTGGTGTGTTTTCTCCCTTGGTTCGGTTTGTTTAGGCATATGTGAACACGGCAATCACGCTCGGATCCACACCAAAACAGCTGCTCAGAGACCGCCTGAACACGGTAGTCTCGGCCCGATTGCAAACGAACTCTGGGACGGTTCTCTTAAGGTGTGAAAGCAATCCAACCCAACAGAACCAAATTATATTATAATTCACAACGGGAAATGTGCTATATAAAAAGCAGTAGTGTCTGATTCTGTTAGTGAGCACAATAATTATCACAGTTGAAAACTAAAAGAGCACCTCTTCATCTTTAAATGTTGTGTAATTGCGCTTCTCCGTGCGAGAATGCTGTCCCAGTGAAGCCTTTGATATTTCTGCTCTAGCTGCGTTATAAAATTCGTATTGTGCTTGCGTATGTCTTGACACAGTTAACCTCTAGACAGCGCTGAGAGATCAAAATAAATGTTTTATCAATAAAATGTTTCCAAATGAACCAAGAAATTATTTGGAATCATTTTTATCATGTACCATCAAATAAACTCTGTATAAACTGGTGACCTCCAATGGCGGATAATACATGGATCAATAACTACTAATAGACATAGGGCACGTATTGATCCAACAGTAAGGGAAGAATTTACATTTTGTTTTGAGCACGAAGATATGCATCACTCTTGCAGTGTGAAAGGTTGAGCCAATGTTTCAATTATTGGAAGAAAGGAGTAAAAAATAATAATTTTGAATTTACATTAAATGTTTTTTTTTTTTTGTTTTTTTTATGGCCTGAAATATAAGTATCAAAATAGAAAAATAGATCTGTTCATTACTGTTAGTAGTGTGGCTAACAAGAAAAGCAAAAATGAATAGGGGTGTTTCTACTTATGTTAATATGACTTTAAGAGGTCTGAGTTCACATATTATAAAATGGTTGGAGATCTTGATGCTTTTGAATGATGTTTTATGTCAATTGGAAGGTGGAATTTTACAAATGAATGTATGAGGTAAATCTTATGTGTACGTAATTTAATTTTTAATGTTTTTTTAATGAGTGTATATATGTTGTGTATATTTATGTACACTCACCTAAAGGATTATTAGGAACACCTGTTCAATTTCTCATTAATGCAATTATCTAATCAACCAATCACATGGCAGTTGCTTCAATGCATTTAGGGGTGTGGTCCTGGTCAAGACAATCTCCTGAACTCCAAACTGAATGTCAGAATGGGAAAGAAAGGTGATTTAAGCAATTTTGAGCGTGGCATGGTTGTTGGTGCCAGACGGGCCGGTCTGAGTATTTCACAATCTGCTCAGTTACTGGGATTTTCACGCACAACCATTTCTAGAGTTTACAAAGAATGGTGTGAAAAGGAAAAAACATCCAGTATGCGGCAGTCCTGTGGGCGAAAATGCCTTGTTGATGCTAGAGGTCAGAGGAGAATGGGCCGACTGATTCAAGCTGATAGAAGAGCAACTTTGACTGAAATAACCACTCGTTACAACCGAGGTATGCAGCAAAGCATTTGTGAAGCCACAACACGCACAACCTTGAGGCGGATGGGCTACAATAGCAGAAGACCCCACCGGGTACCACTCATCTCCACTACAAATAGGAAAAAGAGGCTACAATTTGCACGAGCTCACCAAAATTGGACAGTTGAAGACTGGAAAAATGTTGCCTGGTCTGATGAGTCTCGATTTCTGTTGAGACATTCAGATGGTAGAGTCAGAATTTGGCGTAAACAGAATGAGAACATGGATCCATCATGCCTTGTTACCACTGTGCAGGCTGGTGGTGGTGGTGTAATGGTGTGGGGGATGTTTTCTTGGCACACTTTAGGCCCCTTAGTGCCAATTGGGCATCGTTTAAATGCCACGGCCTACCTGAGCATTGTTTCTGACCATGTCCATCCCTTTATGACCACCATGTACCCATCCTCTGATGGCTACTTCCAGCAGGATAATGCACCATGTCACAAAGCTCGAATCATTTCAAATTGGTTTCTTGAACATGACAATGAGTTCACTGTACTAAAATGGCCCCCACAGTCACCAGATCTCAACCCAATAGAGCATCTTTGGGATGTGGTGGAACGGGAGCTTCGTGCCCTGGATGTGCATCCCACAAATCTCCATCAACTGCAAGATGCTATCCTATCAATATGGGCCAACATTTCTAAAGAATGCTTTCAGCACCTTGTTGAATCAATGCCACGTAGAATTAAGGCAGTTCTGAAGGCGAAAGGGGGTCAAACACAGTATTAGTATGGTGTTCCTAATAATCCTTTAGGTGAGTGTATATTTGTATATTAATATATTTTAATTAAGGTAAATAATTGGTAAATTAAAGAGAGATTAAAGGTCAAGTCTCTTTCTCTCCCACACACACACACACGTTTGTCTCACTATATTAGTGAGGACATTGCATAGACTTCCATTGATTTTATATCAGGTTAATGATATTTTCTGTCGCCTAACCCAACACACCCCTACCCCTAAACCTACCCATCACAGAAACATGCAAAACACTAGATTTAAATAAATGACACGTTTTAGCCGATTTATAAGCCTTTTTAACTAGTGAGGATGAGTAAAATGTTCTCACTGGTCGGTTGTCATAATATTTCACTATATAATGAATGACATTTGGCCCAAGTATAGCCAAACCTGTACACACACACACACACACACACACACACACACACACACACACACACACACACACACACACACACACGTCTGGTCCATTATCTTTGTGGGGACTCTCCATAGACTTAATGGTTTTTATATTGTACACACTGTATATTCTCTCCCCTTACACTAACACTACCCATCACACAAAACTTTCTGCATTTTTACATTTTCAAAAAAACTCATTCTGTATGATTTATAAGCTTGTTTCCTCATGGGGAGTCCCCATGAGTCAGTGTGCATTTAGGTTGAAGTCCCCACCGGGATAGAAAAACATGAACACACACACACATACAAAAACCCTCTGTATGGTTATGATTCTTTTCAAATAAAACACTGCATAATGTCAAAGATAAGCAGGTCAGAGAACCTGCTAATCTGTGTGTTTGCATGAGAGACCATGCAGTCTATAACAAAAAAAAACAAAAAACAGTATGCTTATGTATATTATAAATTACCCATAGTAACACATGTACATACACCAGGGACCATTTTTATGGGTGGGTCCCCATCGTCACAGGGCCCGGGGAGGTTAGCTTTCTTGTCTAAACTGGAAATTGCATAATTGTTTGTGAATTGGATTAGTTAGATCTAATTGTTTGGCTCCAACTTTATTATTTCTTATTTTATTATGTGTATTATTACGTGTTAATGTACTTGAATTTTAAAATGCAAAAATAGCAGTAAATATACCTCATAACAAGATGAGAATTGAACCTCATTTCAAGCCCATTTTTAAATAAAAATCCAATGTGTTCTAAAAAAACAACATAAATAAATGAACTCATTTCGCAGATGGACTGTTGCCAGGAAACCGTCTTCAGATGTTGGTTTCTGCCAAAGCAGACTTGGGTGGTAATGTATTTAAACATACATTTTATAATATGCTTTGATGGAGGCCAACAAATAAATCATCTTCAGTTATAATAGAACCTTGTATAAGAACAACAATTTATCAACGCCAAAAAGGACAGTAGCACTGAATCTATCTACACCTGCGCTAGACACCTGCGCAAAATGTGTGAATAAAACAATGCATTTGAGACATACTGTACATAGTACTGTACATAACTGTACATAGTTGTGCCCAAGGAGTGCTGGCTTTGTCCAAAACTAAAAGACCCCCATGAATTCAACGAAGCAAAAAGAGTGGGAGAAAACGATTCAAGAAAATAGCTACTGTCTGAAAATAGCACACAATCTTTACCCCAGGTGGACTCCAGAGTCTAGAAAGACTTTTGTAGAGAAGGTGGACCAAAGGCACAATAAATAAAGCATCTTAACTCTGAAAATAAAACAAAACTATAAATGCTGTTGTAAAGATTAGTCACATTAGGCTGACTGCCAGTTAGCAGTATAGTACAGTGTATAGTTAGTACACAAATTGCAGGTGCATCAGTTGCTAAAACTACAAAATTATTCAATGTGCCAAGAGGAAATTCCAGGACGTTATTTTACGGTACTGTTTTACATGTACATACTATGTTATTATTATAGAAATTGCAATAACTTTGCAATCACTTTGGTTTTAGTTTGCACATACTGTAAAATAAAGTGCAACCGAAAATTCCCATAGGCATAGATGGACAAAACTGACACCAGACAGAGTTGCTAAATTCTAAAAAGTACAATATCAGAACCTAAAAATCCATGTGTCTCATAACCATAAAGCATCTATCAGCACACTGGGGGATGTGTAATGGTTTGGCCAATCATTTGGTCCAATGATTGTCTGCAGAGTCATATAAGGGACAAATGTGACCCTGGACCACAAAACCAGTCATAAGTTGCAAGGGTATATTTGTGGCAATAGCCAACAATACATTGTATGTACAATTTTTCTTTTATGCTAAAAATCATTAGGATTTTAAGTAAAGATCATGTTCAATGAAGATTTTTTGTCAATTTCCAACCTTAAATATATAAAAAATGTATTATTAGTAGTAATATGCATTGCTAAGGACTTCATTTGGACAACTTTAAAGGCGATTTTCTCAATATTTAGATTTTTTGCACCCTCAGATATATTGTCAACCTAGCCAAATATTGTCCTATCCTAACAAACCATACATCAATGTAAAGCTGATTTATTCATCTTTCAGATGATATATAAATCTCAATTTCAAAAAATTATGACTGGTTTTGTGGTCCAGGGTCACAAATAACATGAGCCATTCACAAGACCAAGTGTAACCTATGAGAAAAATAATGAATGAATGAATAACGTGCATACTTCATGATGTTTTAATGTTCAATGATTATAATGCATCAATTCAAACAATTGTCAGTGAGTTCTTAACCAACAGATGCACAGATTTTTCTTGTAGAATGGTACACTATCCCACTACACACAGCTCTGGACCTGTTTGACAGCCTTCGATGAATGGACTCAAGCTATTATATCAAAACATGGCTTTAATTCAATTTAGTATTGCCTGATGCTTCTTTTCAAGGTAGAAGTAATATGGCTGCTATCAGGTTGCTGTTTGCTGCTTGCATTCCATCTTGGAATGCTTTACCTGCACATTACTGTGAGTGTCTGCTGAGTTTTTTTGTGTTGTGATGGATGTGTGAAGGAAGAATGTCATAACAAGAGTGCCAACAAGTGCTATTGCAACTTGAATGTCTTTAGAGAGGAGGAAAATCATTTTGTAGTCGGAGAGTTTCATGCCAGTGCAATGAGAGGTCGATACATGCGATCAGGCCGACAGAGAGGGAAGGGGCAAAGGTGAAGAAGATTAACATTGAGCCCTCTCAGCACAATCACAGTTAAATCTTCAGCAGCTGACCCTTATTGTTTCTTTCATTCATCCGTCCATCCGTCCGTTAGTTTATTAGGTGGTCATGTCTTCAGTCGCCTTTCTCCATTGTTTCTAACAGGGCTCACGCTTGCCTGAAAGAGAGAGAGAAAAAAGGAAAATAAGCCAAAAGAGGAAAAGCAAGATCTTCAATCAGCAGGTTTAAACACATTTTTTTATGTATGTTTGAAGCTAATGGTTAACTAATATGGCTATCCTTGCTAATCCATTATGGACGCATAAACATGACATGGCTGATAACAGTTTAATAGTCTAAAACCTGGTTTTCAACCACGTTTCACTTTTGAAATGTCTTGAAAATGACTGTGTTGACAACTATTACTAAAAATGTCAGCTTTTATTCCATACACAATATTGATTTTGCATCACACTGTCTAGACTTCATCGACAAGCAAAAGGTCTATCCAGGCTGAGAAGGTTCTGAATACATAGATTTGCTTATTTGTGTTGGCAGGTTTTGGATATATACCTTTTTTGTAGCAGGCTCAGTTCCTGCCAGCTATGGCAAGCGTGACAGATCAAAAACTTATGATGATGTTGCTGACTTCACTTAATTTCTGATTGTGTGGGCAATACCATATTTTGGAGTCGTGATTTGTAGTTTAACTCTTCCTCATGCAAGAAAATCAGTTTACTTTTTACATGTAGCTGCATGAAGATGGCTTCCTCTCCTGGACTTAAAATATGATTTAGTTCCTGTATTGATCTATTAAGACTAGGGGTGTGCAGTGGATCCAATATCTGTATCAATTTCAAAATTATTTGTATCTGTATTTGGATAAATTTGGAAGAGGGTCGGGCTTTAACCGGAAGTTCATGAATTTCACAGTTCACGATTTTGCAGGTTTGCCGACTTACAAAGCATGTAGAAGTCTGTAATTTTTATCATAGGTACTCTTCAACTGTGAGTGACGGAATCTAAAACAAAAATTCAGAAAATCACATTGTATGATTTTTAAGTAATTAATTTGCATTTTATTGCATGACATAAGTATTTGATACATCAGAAAAGCAGAACTTAATATTTGGTACAGAAACCTTTGTTTGCAATTACAGAGATCATACGTTTCCTGTAGTTCTTGACCAGGTTTGCACACACTGCAGCAGGGATTTTGGCCCACTCCTCCATACAGACCTTCTCCAGATCCTTCAGGTTTCAGGGCTGTCGGTGGGCAATACGGACTTTCAGCTCCCTCCAAAGATTTTCTGTTGGGTTCAGGTCTGGAGACTGGCTAGGCCACTCCAGGACCTTGAGATGCTTCTTACGGAGCCACTCCTTAGTTGCCCTGGCTGTGTGTTTCGGGTCGTTGTCATGCTGGAAGACACAGCCATGACCCATCTTCAATGCTCTTACTGAGGGAAGGAGGTTGTTGGCCAAGATCTCGCGATACATGGCCCCATCCATCCTCCCCTCAATACGGTGCAGTCGTCCTGTCCCCTTTGCAGAAAAGCATCCCCAAAGAATGATGTTTCCACCTCCATGCTTCACGGTTGGGATGGTGTTCTTGGGGTTGTACTCATCCTTCTTCTTCCTCCAAACATGGCGAGTGGAGTTTAGACCAAAAAGCTCTATTTTTGTCTCATCAGACCACATGACCTTCTCCCATTCCTCCTCTGGATCATCCAGATGGTCATTAGCAAACTTCAGACAGGCCTGGGCATGTGCTGTCTTAAGCAGGGGGACCTTGCGTGCACTGCAGGATTTTAATCCATGAAGGCGTAGTGTGTTACTAATGGTTTTCTTTGAGACTGTGGTCCCAGCTCTCTTCAGGTCATTGACCAGGTCCTGCCGTGTAGTTCTGGGCTGATCCCTCACCTTCCTCATGATCATTGATGCCCCACGAAGTGAGATCTTGCATGATGCCCCAGACCGAGGGAGATTGACCGTTATCTTGAACTTCTTCCATTTTCTAATAATTTACAATAACAGTTGTTGCCTTCTCACCAAGCTGCTTGCCTATTGTCCTGTAGCCCATCCCAGCCTTGTGCAGGTCTACAATTTTATCCCTGATGTCCTTACACAGCTCTCTGGTCTTGGCCATTGTGGAGAGGTTGGAGTCTGTTTGATTGAGTGTGTGGACAGGTGTCTTTTATACAGGTGCAGTTAATACAGGTAATGAGTGGAGAACAGGAGGGCTTCTTAAAGAAAAACTAACAGGTCTGTGAGAGCCGGAATTCTTACTGGTTGGTAGGTGATCAAATACTTATGTCATGCAATAAAATGCAAATTAATTATTTAAAAATCATACAATGTGATTTTCTGGATTTTTTAGATTTTTTAGATTCCGTCTCTCACAGTTGAAGTGTACCTATGATAAAAATTACAGACCTCTACATGCTTTGTAAATGGGCAAACCTGGAAAAACGGCAGTGTATCAAATACTTGTTCTCCCCACTATATATATATATATATATACATCAATCAGGCATAACATTATGACAGGTGAAGTGAACAACACTGATTATCTCTTCATCACGGCACCTGTTAGTGGGTGGGATATATTAGGCAGCAAGTGAACACTTTGTCCTCAAAGTTGATGTGTTAGAAGCAGGAAAAATGGGCAAGCGTAAGGATTTGAGCAAGTTTGACAAGGGCCAAATTGTGATGGCTAGACGACTGGGTCAGAGCATCTCCAAAACTGCAGCTCTTGTGGGATGTTCCCAGTCTGCAGTGGTCAGTATGTATCAAAAGTGGTCCAAGGAAGGAATAGTGGTGAACCGGCGACAGGGTCATGGGCGGCCTAGGCTCATTGATGTACGTGGAGAGCGAAGGCTCTCCTGTGTGGTCTGATCAAACAGACGTGCTACTGTAGTTCAAATTGCTCAAGAAGTTAATGATGGTTCTGGTAGAAAGGTGTCAGAATACACAGTGCATCACAGTTTGTTGTGTATGGGGCTGCATAGCCGCAGACCAGTCAGGGTGCCCATGCTGACCCCTGTCCACCGCCGAAAGCGTCAACAGTGGCAATGGAATGAGGTGGCCTGGTCTGATGAATCACGTTTTCTTTTACATCACGTGGATGGCCGGGTGTGTGTGCGTTGCTCACCTGGGGAACACATGGCACCAGGATGCACTATGGGAAGAAGGCAAGCCGGCGGAGGCAGTGTGATGCTTTGGGCAATGTTCTGCTGGGAAACCTTGGGTCCTGCCATCCATGTGGATGTTACTTTGACACGTACCACCTACCTAAGCATTGTTGCAGACCATGTACACCCTTTCATGGAAACGGTATTCCCAGATGGCTGTGGCCTCTTTCAACAGGATAATGCGCCCCACCACAAAGCAAAAATGGTTCAGGAATGGTTTGAGGAGAACAACAAAGAGTTTGAAGTGTTGACTTGGCCACCAAATTCCCCAGATCTCAATCTCAATTCATGTGCTGAACAAACAAGTCCGATCCATGGAGGCCCCACCTCGCAACGTACAGGACTTAAAGGATCTGCTGCTAACATCTTGGTGCCAGATACCACAGCACACCTTCAGGGGTCTAGTGAAGTCCATGCCTCGATGGGTCAGGGTTGTTTTAGCAGCAAAAGGGGGACCAACAAAATATTAGGATGTTATGCCTGATCGGTGTATATATTAGGGGAGTAACGGTACATGTATCCACCCCAAACCGTCACGGTATGGACGTTGTGGGTTCGGTGCATATGGTCAGTCACAGGCGATCCATGCTACAATCCAGAAGGGGGCGCATGTGGTAGTGCAACACTTTTTGCTAACCGCCACAACAGGAAAAAGAGCAGAAGAAGAAGAGACGCTCTATGCACCAACCCAAAACATGGGTGCTTTTCATTTCTAATTTTTGCATCCTCGTTTCCTTTCCTCGCTTCCTTTCCTAGCGTCTCAGCTCCACGCGAGGGAAGGCTGCAAGGAAAGAAAATGAGGACAGAGGAATTGAAGGAAAGCTTTTATATTGGAATATTCTTGATCACTCGAGCGTCACTTCAAAGCGTCATCAGCTGCGCTCAAGGGATCTGCCCTTAAGTTGTTGAAGTTTGGTTATTAAAGAAATGAATAAATAATAATAATAAAGCAAGATCCCCTGTTGAAATATGTGTGATATATGGTTTATTTAATTTTTTTGCAAAGATAAAGCATAAATTAAAATGGTAACACTTTACAATGTTTGTATTAGTTAACATTAGTTAATGCATTAGTTAACATGAACTAACCATGAACAACACCTCTGTTCAGAGTTAGTTAATCTTTGTTCCCTTTCAGTCGGTCAAGTTCGACGTACGTCGGTCAAGTTCGACGTACGTCGGACGTCACCGACGAATTGGGATCACTTCTGGGAGCCCCTATCAGCTTCGAGTGTATAGAGAACGGGCCAATGGCCATTGGCGTGCGAGATTTGCATCTCGCGCTCCGCCCCGCATCGCGGGTATAAAGCGGAAGCGGATGCCGCGCACATTTGTCATTCACTTCGGAGCCAAACAAGCTTCATGGAAGACTGTTCCTGCATCAGCAGAGAGAAAGAGAGAGAGCGAGAGAAGAGGCTTTTGTGCTGGGGAGAAGGCACGTGCAGTGACAACCGCGAGCTCACCGAAATCGGTGAAACAACTGCTGTTTTTATAGCATCCCGGTTGGTTCGGTGGGGGCGTTCCACGGTGAGTGCAAACACAGGCTGGACTATCCCCTGTGTTTGCCGCGGTTGTTCCTGGGTGCTTCGGCACGTTAAAAGAGCTTCTTCTAAAAGAGCAACACGGGTGTGAAACTGCGTCTTTTTCAAGATGTCATTCCACCCGTGCGTTTCTGGATGCGGTCGTTCCCTGTCACCAGCTGACGGTCACAATCGCTGCCTGACATGTCTGGGTATTCAACATGCTGAGACAGCGTTTGTGGATAGCTCGTGTTCCCATTGCGGGAACATGACTATCTTGGCGCTAAGGTCGAGACTCGCCTACCTTCGGGAGGGTGGAGTCCCCTTACCTATGCCCCGATCTAGTGCTATCCCTGCCCAGCAGGATAGACCTACTTCGGCGAATAGCCAGGGTGACCTGAGGATCACGTTTAGGGCACACCCGCCGAGCCAGCCTCCGTGGGCCCCTAAACCCTCTGTAGTGCCGCAGCCGGTTGAGCTTCCGGGGGAAGTCGCTGGCCCCTCTCGGGGTGGTCCAGCGGTGACCTTTGGAGCTCCAGCAGAGGATAGGATGTCGATCGCTGCATCGGAGGGGGAGTTTCAGTCCTCTGGGGATGAAGACCCGGCTGCGTTGCCTCCCTCTGGGAGAGTGGCGTTGTCCGAGACGGACCCCGAGCTGACGGCTATGCTTTCCCGGGCCGCCGAAAAGGTCGGGCTCGTGTGGAACCCTCCACCGTGTCCCGAGCCTTCTAGGCTGGATGATTGGTTTCTCGGGGCGGCTCGCGCTGGTTCTCAGCGTCCCGCCCCGGTGCCTTTCTTCCCGGAAGTGCATGAGGAGCTCACAAGGTCGTGGACGCCACCTTTTTCTGCCAGAAACCGGCCGAGTGGCTCCTCCCTCCTCACTACTCTCGACGGCGGGCCAGCCAAGGGGTACGTGGGGATCCCGCCGGTGGAACGGGCTGTTGCGATGCAACTGTGTCCGACGTCCGCTTCCACCTGGCGCGGAGACCCACGCCACCCATCCAAGGCCTGTAAGTTCTCCTCCAGTCTAACTGGGAAGGCTTACAAGGCTTGTGGACAGGCTGCGTCCGCCTTGCATGCCATGGCGTTGCTCCAGGTGCACCAGGCCCAGGCACTCATGGACATGCACGAGGGTAGACCTGACCCAGAGCTCCTCCGGGAGCTCCGGACGGCGACGGACCTCGCCCTCCGGGCGACGAAAGTCACCGCCCGTTCCATTGGTCAGGCGATGTCCACTCTTGTGGTCCAGGAGCGACATCTCTGGCTCAACCTGGCCGATATGAGGGAGACCGATAAGTATCGGTTCCTGGACTCCCCCATTTCCCAGGTTGGGCTGTTCGGCGACGCGGTCGAGAGCTTTGCCCAGCAGTTCTCGACCGTCCAGAAGCAGACGGAGGCCATCAAACACATCCTGCCCTGGCGGTCAGCTGCTGCCCAGCCGCCGGCCGCAGCTCCTCTGCCTGCTCGTCGCCGAGGGCGGCCGCCCGCCGCCGCCCCCGCTCCCGCCCCAGCCCAGCAGCAGCCTCCACCAGGGCAACGGCGTGGAGCCGGCCGCGGGAAGGCCGTCCAGCCCGCTCAGGCCGCTGCCAAGCCAGGTGGCAAGCGCCGTCGTAAGAGACCCTGAGACGGGCCACCCAGAGATGGAGGAGACAGCTCTTCAGGAGGTGGTGACAGCACCGCTCCTTCTCCCGCTGGAGGGCCGGGAGAGAATTCTATGTTCTTGTTTTGTTTCTGTTCCGCCACTGGCCTTCGTACCCAGTGGTACCCAAAACTTCAAAGAAAGAGCTGTTTCTAAAATCTCTGGGTGCCAAGAGAGCGCGCTTGGCGGTGTACGACGCTCCCATGCCTTGTCACCCTCCGGTGCCTCTCTTATCGCCAGCAGGGAGTGCTGGCTGTGTCCAGGACGCACACAAGAGGCCTCCGCACACCCGTGCACCCCCTCAGCGGAAGCAGGTAAGTGTTGCATTGCGCACTCAGACCCCACTTCGGGCCGCGATGCCGTCCGAGTCGGGTCCCTGCACTCCGCTGCGCTGCCCCGCTGCGGGTACGTCTGTGGTGCCGTTGGTCCCGCTGGTTCGTTCGCTGGGAGCCTGGCTAGCGCTCCCCAGCCCGTCCCGCTGGCTCATCCGTACTATCAGACTCGGCTATGCGATTCAGTTCACCCGGCGGTCCCCCAAGTTCAGGGGCGTTCACTTCACTTCCGTATCGAAGGAGAGCGCCCCCGTGCTACGTGCGGAGATCGCAGTCCTACTGGCGGAGGACGCGATAGAGCCGGTCCCTCCAGCCGATATGAAGACAGGCTTCTACAGCCCGTACTTCATTGTACCCAAGAAAGGCGGCGGGTTACGGCCAATCTTGGACCTGCGATTCTTGAATTCTTGCAGATTCTTGCAGAAACGCATCTTCAGGTGCATCCGTCCCCAAGATTGGCTTGCAGCGATCGACCTGAAGGACGCGTACTTTCATGTCTCGATTCTCCCTCGACACAGACCGTTCCTACGCTTTGCGTTCGAGGGACGGGCATATCAGTACAGAGTCCTACCCTTCGGGCTGTCCCTGTCGCCCCGTGTCTTCACGAAGGTCGTGGAGGCGGCCATTGCTCCCATGAGAGAGCGTGGTGTTCGCATTCTCAACTACCTCGACGACTGGCTGATTCTGGCTCAGTCGAAGGCGCAGTTGTGCGAACACAGGGACATGGTGCTCAGTCACCTCAGCCTGTTGGGACTTCAGGTCAACTGGGAAAAGAGCAAACTCTGCCCCGTGCAGAGGATCTCTTTTCTCGGTATGGAGTTAGACTCGGTCAATCTGACAGCACGACTCACAGAGCAGCGCGTCCAGTCGGTGTTGAACTGCTTGAATTCATTCAAATGCAGGACAGCGGTACCACTGAAACATTTTCAGAGGCTCCTGGGGCATATGGCATCCGCAGCCGCAGTGACGCCGCTCGGATTGCTTCATATGAGGCCGCTTCAACACTGGCTACACGACCGAGTCCCGAGATGGGCGTGGCAGAGCGGCTCATTCCGTGTCTCAGTAACACCGAAGTGTCGCCAAACCTTCAGTCCGTGGTTGGACCCTTCGTTTCTACGGGCAGGAGTTCCCCTAGAACAAGTGTCCAGGCATGCTGTTGTCTCCACGGATGCCTCATCCACCGGCTGGGGGGCCACGTACAACGGGCTTGCAGTTTCGGGTCTGTGGACGGGGCCTCAACTGCAATGGCATATCAATTGCCTCGAGTTGTTAGCAGTTCGTCTTGCGCTGGGCCGCCTCAAAGGGCCGCTACGAGGCAAGCACGTTCTGGTCCGAACGGACAACACTGCGGCCATTGCGTACATCAACAAACAGGGTGGTCTACGCTCCCGCCGCATGTCACAACTCGCCCGCCATCTCCTCCTCTGGAGTCAGAAGCATCTGAGGTCGCTTTGTGTCATTCATATCCCGGGCCTGCTCAATCGTGCAGCCGACGAGCTCTCACGACAGCAAGTGCTCCCAGGAGAGTGGAGACTCCATCCCCAGGTGGTCCAGCTGATCTGGAGTCGCTTCGGGACCGCACAGGTAGACCTGTTTGCCGCCCCGGACACGTCTCACTGCCAGTTGTTCTATTCCCTGACCGGGGGGACCCTCGGCTCGGATGCGCTGGCACACAGCTGGCCCCAGGGCCTACGCAAATATGCGTTTCCCCCAGTGAGCCTTCTTCCGCAGACACTGTGCAAGGTCAGGGAGGACGAGAAGCAGGTCTTGCTAGTTGCGCCATACTGGCCCAACCGGACCCGGAACTAGTTCCTCTGAGGAAGGACCTCCTGACTCAGAGACGGGGCACCCTGTGGCACCCGCGTCCGGACCTCTGGAAACTCCATGTCTGGTCCCTGGACGGGACGCGGAGGTTCTAGGTGGCCTACCACAGACTGTGGTAGACACCATCACTTCCGCCAGAGCCCCCTCTACGAGGCGCCTCTACGCGTTGAAGTGAAACCTGTTCGTCGAGTGGTGTTCTTCTCGATGAGAAGACCCCCGAAGATGTTCGATCGGCTCTGTGCTTTCCTTCCTGCAAGAAGGGTTGGAGCGAAGGCTGTCTCCCTCCACCCTCAAAGTATATGTTGCCGCTATCACCGCAAATCACAGCATGGTTGATGGTAAGTCCCTAGGAAAGCACGATCTGGTCGTCAGGTTCCTGAGGGGGACGAGGAGATTAAATCCGCCTCGCCCTCACTCTATACCCTCTTGGGACTTGTCCCTGGTGCTAACCGCATTACAGAGGGCTCCCTTTGAGCCTTTGCAGTCAGCAGAGTTAAAAATCCTGTCTTGGAAGACAGTACTCCTGACTGCATTGGCTTCCATCAAGAGGGTAGGGGACCTGCAGGCATTTTCGGTCGACGAATCGTGCCTGGAATTCGGGGCGGGTAACTCTCATGTAATCCTGAGACCCCGGCCCGGATATGTGCCCAAGGTTCCCACAACTCCCTTTCGGGACCAGGTGGTGAACCTGCAAGCGCTGCCTTCGGAGGAGGCAGACCCAGCCCTGGCTTTTCTCTGTCCCGTTCGCGCTCTGCGGACTTACGTGGACAGAACGCAAAGCTTCAGGACCTCAGAACAGCTCTTCATCTGTTACGGAGGCCAGCAGAAGGGAAAGGCTGTCTCCAAGCAGAGGATGGCTCACTGGATAGTGGATGCCATCGCCTTGGCGTATGAAACCCAAGGCGTGCCCTGCCCGCTTGGGTTGAGGGCCCACTCCACTAGGAGTGTGGCCTCTTTCTGGGCGCTGGCGCATGGCGCCTCGCTGACAGATATATGTAGAGCTGCGGGCTGGGCGACACCTAACACGTTCGCTAGATTCTATAGCCTCCGTGTAGAGCCGGTTTCTTCCCGTGTGCTCGCTTCAAATAGCCAGTAACACCGAAGGGCCCGTTCTAGTGTCGGCTTGCTGCGCCATTCCCCTCCTCATGGACCGGATACGTGCGCTGATATGCTCCAGTCGAGTTCCCCAGTACGGCGAGCCCTGTTGAGGGGCTTTCGCTGGGCGCTGGAAGTGGTAGTAACTGTGGCGTTTTCCATAGGGATCCCAATTCGTCAGTGACGTCCGACGTACGTCGAACGTGACCGACTGAAAGGGAACGTCTCGGTTACGTATGTAACCCTCGTTCCCTGAAGGAGGGAACAGAGACGTACGTCCCGTCGCCACAGTTGCTGTACCATCACTGCAGCGGCCGAGTCACTAGTTCGGCTCCTCAGTGAAAAACAAATGTGCGCGGCATCCGCTTCCGCTTTATACCCGCGATGCGGGGCGGAGCGCGAGATGCAAATCTCGCACGCCAATGGCCATTGGCCCGTTCTCTATGCACTCGAAGCTGATAGGGGCTCCCAGAAGTGATCCCAATTCGTCGGTGACGTCCGACGTACGTCTCCGTTCCCTCCTTCAGGGAACGAGGGTTACATACGTAACCGAGACGTTATCGTTAGTTAATAAAAATACAGCTGTTCATGGTTTGTTCATGTTAGTTCACAGTGCATCAACTAATGTTAACAAGATTTTAATAATTCATTAGTAAATGTTGAAATTAACATTAACAAAGATAAATAAATGCTTTATAAGTGCAGTTCATTATTAGTTCATGTTAACTAATGTAGTTAACTAATGTTAACTAATGAACCTTATTGTAAAGTGTTACCATTAAAATTAATGTGACAGATGTGAAGGGGGAGGAGAATTTATACGTGCATCAGGATTCTTGACAAGAAAGACTTCTGCATATGATACACCTGTGCATCCTCACTCCTCGTTCCTTGCCTCTTTGTGGTGCAATTACAGAATTGAGATGTCCTTCAAGAAGGCTAACATTGATCAGTTTCCGGGTCACAGGCTGGAGGACGGAGGAGCGAGGAAACGAGGAAGCATCAATATTGAGAAGCACCCCAAGAGTTCAGATGACACGCAAGAGCACACAGCCTATATATGCTGAGTTTCGATTCATTTTTATGACGCACACCACAAGCCTCACAGAAAGGAAACCGGGCTGGCAGAAAGCGGCATCGTGTTCATTTTCTTTATTTTAAAAAAGCATAATAATTTGTTTTTATTGTGAGTGTACACAGATATAAACAGATCCTTTGATGTCTTACTCTTATCTGTATGACCATAAATGATGGAGTATTTTAAGTTGTTTCCACTGTAAAATTGACACAAAATCATTTGGCATTGTGCCAGTTTGTGTCGTGGAAATCTCACTACAGTCCAGTGATGAAATATGCGTGTCCTGGAAATGAGAAGCCTCAGGTGCCTCTTTACTCGCTGTCTCCTTGTGGAAAGGTGAAGTAGGCTCTTTTTCTCCTTCTCGCTCATCTTTCTGTGATTTCTTGAAAAACCGTAATATTGAACTTTGTGCATCCGCCATTGTCATTGCATGTTAATGAACTCTCACGTGCAAAGAAAATTACAGTGTAGGCTACACACAGCACGTTAATCAAACCAATAAGTCTGAAAACAGCATTTTACCGCACAGCATTGGCCAATCTATCAATTAGAGTAAAAAATGTCTGGCGGACATGTAAATGTACTGAACTTTTATCGAACCGTGACCCCAAACCGAGGTACGTACCAAACCATGACTTCTGTGACCCATTACACCCCTAATATATATATATATATATATATCCAGTGAGATTTTTGTATGCACAAGGAGTCTGACAACAGCCGATATGCTCCACACGGAGATCTGATCTCACCATCACCGAGTCTGTCTGTGAATACATGAAGAAACAGAAAAAAACTGAGATGGACTAAATCCAGAGGAACTGCGGCAAATTCTCCAAGACACTTGAAGAAACCTTCCTGCAATGTTTTGATGGTGCCTGAGGGGCTCCATGTTTACACTTTTTGGGGAGATAACCCCATGAATGACATACTAATAGTAGTCAATGTACAATAAACTGGGTTAAGCGAATGTATTTTAACATAAAAAATAAAATAAAAATCTTACATACTTCGCCTTTAAGACCAACCCACATCCCGATTCTAGCTGAGTACAGATACATTTACAGATAATGGCTTTGCTGTACCCCCCTGCTTTGTGTATGTATGTATGTGTGTATATATGTATTTATGTATGTATTCATTCATTCATTCATTCATTCTATGAAATAATTGGATGCCCTGGAGTGCTAAATATAACAAATGCAAACAGAAACACACACATAAAAAAGGTACCTCAAACTGTACTATGTGAGTGTGAATCCATAAAGATATGATAAATCTGGGTCTCTGGGTCTCACATTCAACATTTCCTGACATATCTTTGGGCAGTAATTGAATGGTCATTACACCAAAGTTATGGCAATGGCCTGCGTGAAGATGGGAAAATGGGGGATTTCAGGCTGTGCTGACATTCATTGCCTTTGATTTATGAGAAAAGCACTTCCTCTCACATCAGGCACTCCAGTGGGCAATAAAGCGTGGAGTTGATCACCAGCAGGTAGCTTCCGTGAAACTGTGCATACACGTGCATGTGCCTACACACGCAAGTCAACTCAGACAATGTGCTTCTTAATGTCTGGACCTGAATGCAACTATTTGTTAAAAAGCCACCAGCAGGCTGGTGGTGCCCACTATGATTTCTTTGTCAGGCACACACCGACACACTGAACGTGTATGTATGGGAGAGAGGAGATATCTCATATTTTCCTTTTGTCTTGTGGCAACTCTTTTGGAGGCTTTGAGGCCCTTTGGGATTTGAAAAGAGAAAGGTGACACAATGACAGGCTAAACATTTTCAGTTTGTGAATGAAAAGCTTAATTTCACGTAAATTAGCTTGTTGGAACAAAAGTCTCTTAAATTTAGGTCAAACCCAAAATAGACCATTTAATATTACTTATTATTATGGCTAGAATATTATGAAAACAATGACTCAGTTCTCAGAAACGTTTCAATACAACAACATTAAAACCTTTAATTTATTAGCTCAGTTGAGTTATTTAAACTACACTTGATTTTTTTTTTGTCAGTTTACCTAAAATGCATTTAAAGGTAGGGTAGGCAGTGCTTTTCATAACTTTTTTCATACTGCTTGAAAGTCTTTTCACATTCTCATAGCAATCAGTAATTAAAATGATCTAAATCTTTTGTGGAAGTCTCAGGACCATCAAAGAATCGTCTAACCAATGAGGCTTTTGTCATGTTTTATGTTTTTGACATGTTCCTTTGTTCAGTTTCCCACCACTCCTTTGTTTCTATGGTCACTGTCATTATGAGTTCATTGGTTTCAGCTGTGTTATTTAAGTTGCACCCTTGCCTGCACTCTTTGTGCAGTCACTGTTGTGTTTGCAACTACCTGTCTGCCTGTCTTTTGAGTTATAATTAAACTTTTGAGATTTTGGAACCTGATTCATCTGTCTTCATCGGTCTGCCTGCATACATCGTTAAGATGACAGGACCTACCAAAATAAACTGGGCTGAAGATCATCTCCTTTCCCTCCGGCAAGATGGTTGTCCTCTGGAGCGGTATGTGAAGGAGTTCGTGGAGTTTTCCCATCTGGTGAGTTGGAGTGATACAACACTCAATGCTTGCTTCCAGATGGGACTGGCTGAGGAGGTTATTCGGTTTCTGTCTCCTTGGCATTATTTGCCCTTGGTCGAGTCCTCTGGCTTAATGGTTCCTATTTCATTGTTGAAGTTAAAGAATATAAGAACAACCCTCATCCAATCCCATCTCGAAAGCACTTGGGCACGCCAACTCACCCCAAGCCTGCAACCAAACCCTTCACATTGGGACCATCTCAGCTGCTCCAGAGTCCATTCCAGCCCCAGAATCCTCTACATTCTCCCGGTTGAAGACCATACTGAACCCAGCTCAAAAAAGAAGGCATCCCTTCAACACTCCGCTGAAATCTCCAAGTCCGTTGCAGTGTGTGCAATCTCAGAGTCCATTCCAGTGGGTGAAATCTCTGAGTCCGTTCCAGTGTGTGAAGTCCATGAATCCGCTCCAGAGAGTGAAGTCCCCGATCCGCTCCGATGAGAGAAATTCCCCAGTCCGCCCTTCCGGTCTGCCCCAGTGGGATTGAAGAAGTGATCCTTACCATTTATGTGGCTGCCGTTATATGTGTTTGGGCCACACACACAGCCACTCCAGCCCCCGAGTCCAGTGACGGCTCCAGCCCCTGACCAGAGTCCAGTGACAGCTCCAGCCCCTGACCAGAGTCCAGAGAGGAACCCGCTCCAGCCAATGTGCCCACTCCAGAGTCCGCTCCAGCCCATGTGATGGCTCTGGGCCATGAGCCCGCTCCAGAGTCCTCTCCAGTCAATAAACCCATACCTCCTACCAAAAAAATAATTTTTTGGGGGGGGGAGCCTGGTTTCCTGGGCATGGCCACGAAGGCTGATCCTCTTTGGTCCCCTGATCTGCCAGCACTACCCTGGCTCCCTGAACTGCCGGCAACGCCCTGGAGGCTTCCTGTCCTGCCGAAGCCGCCCCTTGTCAGCCTCCAGGGCGCCCACCCTCCCACCCCTTGGATGTATTATGCGTGAGGACACGCCTTCCGGGAGGGGGAGGGTACTGTCACATTTTATGTGTTTGATATGTTCAATTTCCCACCACTCCTTTGTTTCCATGGTTACTGAGTTCATTGGTTTCAGCTGTGTTTGATGAATTATCTCGTTTCAGTTTATTTAAGTTGCACCCTTGCCCGCACTCTTTGTCCAGTCACTGTTGTGTTTGTGTTTGCAACTACCTGTCTTTTGAATTAAACTTTTGAGATTTTAGAACCTGATTCATCTGTCTTCATCGGTCTGCCTACACACATCGTTACAGCTTTGAGTTCTAACAATAACTGTAAATAAGTTTCTCACCTTTGTACAATAAGGTTGTCTCACCGGTGAACGAGACATGAGGTAATTTGAAAGCGTTCCGTTCCACCCTTCACCAACGATGTCTCTCATGACGCTTTGCAGACTCTGCTCTGGCTGTGCGCATTCATGTGTTTTAGAGGAGGCACGGCTTTGGAGAGAGCTCTATATATATGTATATATTGGATATACTGTGTATATATATATATGTATGTACATAGTTTTATTTAATATTATATTAGTGGTTCTCAACTGTTTTTACTTCAGTCCACACATACACTGTCAACCATACACACTGTCACGAATTGCCGGGAGTTCAGGAGTCATGGATCTAATTGCAGGCTTTATTAGAAGGAGAAGATTGTAATCAAACTGTAATCAAAACAAAAGAAAACAACTAGGAAAGGTTTTAAGCCCATGCACACCAAACCGACATCAAAGAACTAGCAGCGATGGAAGCCGTATGCGTCTAGGCCACTCTTCAAAGACTACAGCAGTGTTTCCCAACCCTGTTCCTGGAGGCACACCAACACATTTTGAACTCTTTCTAATCAAACACATCTGATTCAACTCTTTAGCTTGTTAGTAGAGACTCCAAGACCAGAAATATATGGGTCAAATAAGGGAGACATTCAAAATGTGCACTGTTGGTGTGCCTCCAGGAACAGGGTTGGGAAACAACACTGGACTACAGCCAACTAACACATACGTCTGAGCATGCCTATGAGATGAGATAACTGTATATACCTGCAGGTGGCAGTAGTCTACATTTGTCATTCAAAAAAAGAAACCGAATCTAGGACTGTGGATATAAAAACCATAAATAAAGCCGTGCATGCTTACCATTTATTAATAATTAAATGATGGTGATCAGTTGGTCTTCACTTTCTTCATTCCAGGCGGCCATGTCGTTATGAATATATTGGAATGCTCAGGTAAAATAAAAATGTAAAATTAGAAGAGCCATCTTGGTGTGCCCTCATGACTTTATCGTTTGCTTGCTTTCGTTTTTCCTTTCATGCACTGGTTCACTAAGCTGAACAGCCAATTAGAGTGATCTCTCTCACCAACTGCCCATCGCCGACCAACGGGGTCCAACAAGTGCCAACGATGCAGAGCACACTACAAAAACTGGGCTGACAGATGCTCAACAACGATCAGACTTTGGCTGATGGTTGGCTTGGTGCATCATGAATAAAAAAAAAAAAAAAATGCAACAGTAGTCAACAGTAGTGCTTCCCTGGAGTAGCACTGCACATTTTAGGTATCTGCCTAATTAAACACACCTGATTCAACTCATCAGCTTGTTAGTAAAGACTCCAAAACCTCACATTTGTGTGTTAAATAAGAGTCATCAAAAATGGGGGTACTCCAGGACCAGGATTGGGAACCACTGGCCTATAACCACAAATGTTAAAACATGAGCTGACATTGAACAGAGGACACAGAAGGCCCTATATATGCCCAAAGACATGAGGAGCAAAACTAGAAAAAGAGGAAGCTGAGCATGATTATTAGTAAGGTAAGTGAGAATACAACAACAACAGAAGACAACATAAACTAAGCCTGTGTTCGAAATCACATACTCTCTTGAGTAGGTAATTATTTTTGAATAAGTACTAACTTTGCCACCACTAAAACATATGTTCTATATAGTATGTATGTGTGTAGTATGAATGTAATCTGGACGTACTACATTCACCATGTTGTCATTGTCATGTGACCTACCAGCGCAAGTTGCGTCGCTTCACTGCCATTCACAAATCATCTTCCGTGGCCTAATGGAACAGTAAAGTTTCCGAAGTATGCACACTTCAGAATGTCGCCGGAAGAAGTAGGTCATCTGGGTTTTTTGAGTATTGTTAACATACTACTCTTGTCACATACTGCTTTTCACTTACTATAAAGTAGAGAATTATACAATTTCAGATGCAGCCCAAGAGTCCATAAGAATTTTCAAATTAAGAATCTAAGCACACAAAAACAGAGAATGCATGAGGCAGACATCAATGCCCGGTTTTACAGAAAAAGCTTAAGTCTAGTCCCAGACTAAAATGCATGTTTGAGCTGTCTTAACTGAAAGCAACTTGCACTGACATATCTTAAAATATGTCGGTGCCATTGTTTTGTCTCAAGATACACACTAGTAATTTTCTTTTTCTAAGGCACATTTATAAAAGTCCCAATATATCTAAGGCATAATCCTGGCTTTATCTAAAGCCTCGTCTCTGAAACCAGGCCCAAGTGTTCATGGATTTTGAGGATAAGGGTATGTCACACAACCTATCCATGTTGGCATCTTTCTAATTTTGACTGGATTCTCATTGCAGTCTTTGACATAAAAAAAGATGGAAAGCATTTTCTGTTTGCTTTCAAAAGTTGATAAGCCTATTTACTTTTCTATCCTACAATATTGGATATTTGGAATAGTTTACCCACAAAATAAAATTTGTCATTATTTACTCACCCTCATGCTGTTACAAAATTGTTTGCTAAAAAAAAAAAAAGAGAATTTAAGAATCTTCATACAACTCAACATTTCATAGTTTCATGACCACGTACATTTCATGACCACGTACTGTATGTCATAAAATACAATTTATTTGTGTTTGAATTTATGTGTGATTTGTACACGGAACAGAGAATTTAAGTATCCTGCTGAAAGAGGCCACAGCCACCAGGGTATACCGAAAGGGTGTACATGGTCTGCAACAACGCTTAGGTAGGTGGTACGTGTCAAAGTAACATCCACATGGATGGCAGGACCCAAGGTTTTCCAGCAGAACATTGCCCAAAGCATCACACTGCCTCCACCGGCTTGCCTTCTTCCCATAGTGCATCCTGGTGCCATGTGTTCCCCAGGTAAGCGACACACACGCACTCAAATCTTTACGCTTGCCCATTTTTCCTGCTTCTATCACATCAACTTTGAGGACAAAATGTTCACTTGCTGCCTAATATATCCCACCCACTAACAGGTGCCGTGATGAAGAGATAATCAGTGTTATTCACTTCACCTGCCAGTGGTCATAATTGTTATGCCTAGGGCTGTCAAGCGATTAAATTTTTTTTAATCTAATTAATTACACAATCTGGCAATTAATTAATCTAATTAATCGCAAATTAATTGCACATCAAATTTGGCTGAGAAATTACTCCCAGAAGATAATTTAAAGTCATTATTGTGTACAAAATCAAATAGACATTACAAAAAGCTTCAGAAAGAAATATTTTTGGGTAAACTATACCTTTAATGTTTGTTTTTATTAATATGGAAATATGAAATTATACTCTAAATAAGAAACTGCCAGTAGGTGGCGGCAAATGTCCAATTGAGTCATTGAGTCATTCATTCATTCAGGAGTGAAATAAATGGTTCTCTTTATGAAAATGGTAAATGTAGGCTAAATGGTTCTCTTTATGGTCCATTGAATCATTGGTTTGCCCGATTCGTTCAAAACGCGGATTCAGAAATGAAACGTTGTTTATTGCTTGGAATTGGAGACGAACAGCTCTGCTTTGACTTTATTTTCTTTGGCAAAATTGAGCAAAACAGACTAAAAACAACACAATGTTGTCTAAAACAACACAAATATTAACTTAGTTATTTTATTAAACTGTTGTTTAAGATCAGTATCACATTTGCACTCGTGCTATTCTGGACAGAAAAACAGAACTAGTGTGATATTGCACTCGTTACTGATATTGCTTATACTGTATATCATGATGTAAATGTGAGGGCGTTTGCACACTGGCAGTTTAGTTTGAAACGGGGCACGGTTCACATGAGAAATTGGTAATGTGAAAGCTATCATGCGAGCTCATCTGAGCTCAGGGGTACCGAATTCGAGACTGCCTGAAGGAGGTGGTCTGAGTTCGGTTGCGCAACTCAAACTGTGCCGCGATTCACGTGAATGTGAAAGCAACACGGACACGGGTGTGCAAGAAAAGTAACCCGCGCATGCGTTTTATCAGATGACGATGTATTTAGTTCAATAAAACACGTAAGGGATAATCGTGTTGATGATTTACCTTGGATACGAGCAAGAGTGAGCCTGCAGTGTATTCGTGCGTAGCACCGGTGGGAACAATTGCGCTCTAACGCGGACCACAACGTGCCCAGTGTAAAAACGCCCTGAGACTAAAACTCAAACAGGGGCATTTTCGCCTCATATCTTGAATTTTATGGCCATTCTAACTGCATTCTATAGGCTTCATCACACAGTGAGTTGTTGCCCTGCATCATATTCTTCATCAATCAACTGTATGATATGTAAGATGACCTAAGTAGGTCTGGGGCAGGGCATGTGCATTAAATGCGTTAATAATTTTAACGCGTTATTTTTTACCGTAACTAATTAATCTAATTAACACGTTAAATTGACAGCCCTAGTTATGCCTGATTGGTGTGTGTGTATATTATATGGACCATATCTGCATGAAGATTCTTTAAAATGTACCTTTATATTTCAGATGAAAAATAATAGCAAACAGGTTTAGAACAACATGTGTTTGAGCTAATCATTATAAATTTTCTCAATTTTGGGTGAGCTATTCCTTTAAGGAATAAGGTTCTTAGAAACAGCACTCCTACTATTTAATGATTAGTGATCATAGCTTTGGGAGAATAGCATATCATTTCTATGGTGTCACGTTCATGTCTTTTTCAGTTTCATTATCCTGTTTTGTTTCTTTATTGCGTGCTTTGTTTTATCTGAGTTCTAGTCCTTTGTTAGTTTCCATGGTTTCTGATTAGTACACACCTGTTCTTTGTCTCATTAATTATCAAGCTCTGTGTATTTAAGCCCTCTTTGTCTTATGTTCTGCGTTGAATGAATGAATAAATGAGGCATTTATAGGCGTTAACATTGTTGGTGTTTGTGTAGTGTTCTCCCTCTGTTTAATAAATATTGTGTTTCTTTGTTCATTCTGAGTCTCATAACTCTTTACTGGATTAGCTACATGATCTACCTGTTACAGAATGCAGAACCAAGATTAGATGACAGCAGCAGAAGAAGGAAAATATATGGATTTACCTGCTGTCCGCCTGCTCCTGCTGGAGCAAGGAGATCGCTCCCTCAAGAACTACACAAGGGACTTTCTAGATCTGGCATGCCTCACCCACTTCCAAGGCACACATGCCCATATGTGGAGTGGGTGCTGGTCCGAAATGATTCTCCGTTTACTGCATCACAGATGAGGACAATGCCAGCCCCACTCCAGACCCAGAGCTGCCATCAGCGATGCCCCCCACAGACTTTTTGCCAGAGCCCATCGCAGCTCCAAGTCTCCAAGGCTCCTCCTTCCCTTTGGTTCCCCCATTGTCCTTAGTCGCAATGACTCCTGGCTCCATATATTTTACATTTCAATTTGTTCCAATAGCAAATAAATAAAATCCATGACTGCATTTCTATGACTTTCCAAAAGAGGAAAAAAGTATTGAGACATTTATTACTGTCACAATCGGTGGCTGTAGTAAATCGCACAAAAGATATAACAAAGAACAGTTTTTATTTCAATAATCCAAAGCTGGAATACACAGGAGATAAAACTTTGAGAATTTAACAACCACGTAAAGATGTTGAACAATTAACAGACCAAACTGAAGATTTAATGGATTTTATTTGTCATGGATTTTATTTATTATATACAGAGATAACGAGGAAACTCAATGAACGACAGTTGAACATAATTAGTAACTAAGGGAAGTAGCAAACAGAACTCAGGCAAAATGGGAACAGGGAAAACCAAAACACAGTGAAACTAAACAGAACTAAACATAACCCTGACATAACCCCTCCTCCTTGGGAATAATAAGAGTCCAACTGAGGAGAGATGGTGGGGGCTTTGGAGGCGGATGAGGGGCTGGCAAAGAGTATGACGCAGGGGAGACCAGGGTGGCGATGATGGTGGGAGGAGCCAGGGAGGAGAGGGGAGCAGAAGGAGACAGATGGGGACCCAGGGCAGCCCCATGGTGGAGACTTTGCAGACGAAACCAGGGGGATGACAGACTGAGACAGAGCTGATAGAGGTGGAGACCCAGGTGGAGCCGAAGAGACGATGAGACAGTTGACACTGATGGATCTGGAGGCAGAGGCAGAGCTGCACCGACGAGTGTCCAAGGTGGAGCAAAGGTGCTAGAGGACTGAGGCAAAGCCGGTGGAACTGAGGACCAGGGTGGAGCCAGAGAGAAGGCGGTAGCCCGACTGTTCCGAAGGGGTGAAGGGACGAAACACAGCTGAAGGCCCAGAAGTCCGTGGCACAGGCCGGCGGAGCTGGAGAGACGAGGGAGCACGGTGGAAACATAAGGATGACTGCCCCAGGTGGAGCCGAGGGAGGGAGGAGCAAATGTGGAGCTGACTGGTGGACGAGCCGAGGTGATCGATGATTGGCTCATGTGTCGTCTCTGCCGTAGGCTCCGTGCAGGGTGTGGGAGGTGGCTGGCTGAGCTCTGGAGTGGGGCTGGTGATGTCCTCTTCAGCGGGGCTGATGGAGAACGGAGATCCGTTATTCACCAGCACCTACTCCACGAACGCGGAAAAAAGTTCCCCAAAGGTCCGTTCATGAGCAGGCATGTCTTGGACTGTGGTTGGTGTAATAAAAAACACAAAGCAAGTGATCCGGGTAGTGGGTGAGGCACGCCAGATCTAAAAATTCCCTTGTGTGGTCCTCAAGGTTTTGCTCCTTCTGCTCCAAGCAGAGCAGGCAGACTGCAAGTTCATTTTGAATTGTGGTTCCGTGTTCTGTCACGATCGGTGGCTGTAGTAAATCGCAAAAAGAAGGATATAAAAAAGAACAGTTTTTAATTCAATAATCCAAAGCAGGAATACACAGGGAGATAACACTGGGATAATTTAACAAGCACAAAAAGACTTTGACGACACGGAACAATGAACAGAGGAAACTGAGGACTTAAATATACAGAGACAACAAGGAAACTCGATGAACAACAGGTGAACGTAATTAGTAACCAAGGGAAGATAAGAGAGAAACATAATTTTTTTCTGTCACTCTCTCAGCCATTTTAGTAACACTCACACAGCAGCATTAACTAGTTTTCTGTAATTGATTGACGAGGTAAAATAAAACAAAGCACACTGTTATAAATGTACATTCATTTAAAAAACAAAATAGGAAAAAAGAGACAGATTTATTATGTTAATAACTGTGAAAATGCATCATCACGGTCTGTGAAAAGGGTCCATAATCAAGTTTCTGAAGACTCAAGAGACGCCACTGACGTGTATATGTGGACAGTCCTTTGTAAATGTGGCACAAAGATTTCAGAATGAGAAGCTGTTTTTTGCAGCTTAATTTTACTAAATGCTTTTTTTGGAACTCCTCAATATATCAATGTATACTCCAGCCAGTACACAGGTTCCATCTCAATTTAGTGAGTGTACACTTTTTAAAAAAAGCATTTAAGTTCATTACATTAAGCATTGTTTCCCTTTAGTCCGAAGAAAACCCTGGTAGGGGAGACATTCATCGAGAGGGGCACTGTTCTTTAGACCAGCAGACACCACTCAGACGCACACTCCACCTCAGTCTGTGACCTGCTCTTGTTTCAGGGAAGTTACAAAACAAAAAGCAGCCAAATGAGTCCTGTTCCTGATATACAGTACATCTACTGCTTTACTGTATCAATTTTGCTTGGTTTATTAAAAGTTGTACAAGGGCCAGTTTTGAACCCCAGACTACCTGTGCCAAAAAAATCAGAGCTTGTCAAGAGTAATAACAACTAAAATAATACATCATTCACATTTTCTACCATTTGATATGTCTATTAAATGATTTAAGCTTTGTATAATAGGATACACAAATCAAATAGACACGCCCCCATTGCCGTCTCCGTACGTCTCTCAGAAACCAGTTCTGTCAAGATCAATATCAACTAATATACTGAATCATACACATTTTCTACTAGCTACTTGATATGCCTATTTAGATGTTTTAAACCTTATACGATATGATAGGCTGCATATTTCTCTATCTCAATCTCTTTCTGTGATGGCAAACATTTAATGTACTCTATATCATTTGTTCATATTTGCATTTGTATGCATAGTAAAAGTTGTTTTAGCCATTTTCAACCAGTGGATATTTTCTCTCAACTTCCATGCACTCTAATCAGCTATTTTATACACGACTTCTCTTATTTGAGATGGATGATTGTCCTGACATAACTCGTACACATAGTTCCTCTGGAAAATAATAAATCATTTTTTTTTCTTCTTTTATTTAACATTTACGTAGTATTATTGTTTTAATCTCGAAGCAGTGTCTACGAGACTGTCAGTTCTGACAATTAGAAGATATTTGACCTGTTAGCCCGCACCGGTGCATGGGCGGGGGTGGGCGTGTTTGTACTTTTATTTACTTTTGTTTTATAAAAAATATTCAATCAACTATCACAAACTATGCATCATATGAAAGCTAAAACACTCAAGATTCATGTTCTGAACTTGATTTTGCAATAAATACACCAGAGTGGAAAGGGTTAAATGAAATGCTGAAGGACCGGCCATGTAAACATGAACAATATAAACGCAGTACTCATCTTTCATCTCCTATCATGCAGGTCAGATCGGACGAAGCCAAGAAACACCAGCATACATTTCAATGTAAGGGTCCACTCTTCAAAATGCATCCCACTTTTTAATCCAAAACAAAAAAATAGGGAAAAAAACAAAAAAATCTTCCTTTGTTTGCATGAGCGTTTTGAGTTAGAGTAATCAATCATGTCCATTTTCAATGGTATATCGATTCTAATCAGTATTCTGACGATCTCCCCTGCAGTTTAGAGTCTTCCGCTGAATATGAGCCCTTCCTTGTCTCTCTCCTTCAATCACAGGTGTTTGGGTGACTCAATATATCCAGGAAGCGCATTACAGGCTTGACGAGGTGTCAATCATAGCACCCATGGTTTTCGTTGGATAAAGCCAGTCAATGCCAATGCCTTGCTAGCAAAGTTTTGATGGATGGACGTAGTAACCAATCAAAAGGCGTCCTCTTGCGCAATTTTATGTATACAGCATTGGTGAATGCTACTAGTGCTGATGTTTCCATTCACACCCGCGCGCTTCTGCCAGTTTACGCACACACCTTAGCGCAGCTCGCTGAGTGTATGACAGACAGTTCTCATCAACTAAATGAGTTTTTTTACACTTTCTGTAATAATTCTGTAAATAGTTGCTTTAGTTTTTCAGTAACTGTATATCCATTATAATTAGCAGTTTATTGCAGATTTATTTGAATGAAAAACTACTCTTTACAATTACAAATGTTCTGAAATAAATGGCCTTTTTGAAAGGACGCCTAGACTTTTCTTGACATAAAAGCTTACAGAAGCTACATTTTTGAGCGTATCATCCTCAAATTTGAATCAAAACATGATCAGACCAGACAGGTTATTTTCAGGCCTTTAACATTAAAGTCTCATCCATTTTTCCCTAAGTGAATTTCAATAAAAAAAAAATGTGAGTCACTTACATGTATATTTTACCTTGTTTTACTCTGTTCCTATACTACTTTGAGTTATTATGACTCTTGGGTAACAACATTTCTAGTGTCTAGTTTAAAATAAGACCAGATTTATGAATATAGACCATAGGGTTTAAGAGCTGCAGACATTTTTATTTGGGTTATTTGGGTCGTTTTCAGAAAATTCTCAAAAATATGGGCGCAAGTTTAAATAAATATTATAATTGTACTAAAAACAGTTTACAAGCATATTTGTGAAATGATAACTACGTAGGGAACAGAATCTACATTTAATTCTCAAGCAATTTTGCAAACTTCCTGTTAAATCCCCGCCCACTTCTTTTTTTTTTTTTTTTTTTTTCAAATTCAGTAGTTCTTTATATTCTTAAGAAGAATGAAAAGGCAAGTTCTACCTAACAGAGCAGATCCCTACCTGGACTCCATAGTGTCTTTGGTGAGATAGACAATCCAGTAGACCAAGTTGAAGGCCCCAAAGGACAGAGGAAAGAGGATGCGTGAGTACTTGTCAATAATACTAGTTCCTATCAGCATGTTGTTGGCAGGGACATTGGAACCTTGCTGATGGAAATCACACTGAGGCGGCCTGGAGAACCTGTCAGTAGCATCTCTTTGGGAGAGGGAGTTCAGCCTTTTCTTCAACACACCTCCAGGGTCTAGAGGATTCTAGACACAGAGAGATTAATTTGTGACATAAGAACAGGAAATCAGTTATCAAACTGTTTGACTGGTGACACAAGGGACTCTTTTTACATTTTTAAGATTGGAAAACGGAATAACAAGTGAAACAGTGCAGCTGGTGTAATGTGAGACTGTATATCTCTATCTACAGTGTTATTTTTTCTCCAGTGAAGCAAACAAACAAACACACAAACAAATAATATATGATGTCTAATTTAATATCTATCTATATAATCTATTTATTTACTAGTTTTTTCAGAAAAATAGGGATGAGGAAATGGGGCAGTCAGAAGAGAGGAACGTGGCAAATTTACTGCCTAAGTAGCTGTATTTCAGCTGTATTTCATCAGTGTGTAAGAATGATATAGCTGAAAAAAAAACTGAAGTTAATTTGTGTCAACACTACTAAACTGTGACATTGTGGCAGGGAGTAGTTGAGACAGGATATAAGTGCAGCTTCTTTATTTAAGATAATAAATTGGAAACAGAAATCAGGCGTAATCCAGGGGATGAAACACAACAAAACAGCCTAGTGTAACTAAAACAATAACTGACAAAGAACTGAAGAGGTATAGATACACAAGGGACACAAGATAATGAGCAACTCAACTGTAAACAGGCAATGAACATAATCAGTAACTGTTACAACCTGCATTTCTTGTATTTGTTCTATTGCTCTGTGTTCTATTTCTTTCCCTTTTCTCTCTTGTGTGATTTGTGATTGGTTGTCCAGTCGAGGCGTGGACTTTATAAGGAAGTTTCCAGCACTCGACAAGCTCATTGTTGGTTCGGTCGCGATCGAGTTGAGAGCACCTGGATCCCTCCTCCGGCTGATGCGAAGTTCAAGTGAAAATATAACCCATTGTAACATCATCTGATCATGTCTCATATGATCATGTCCTGCCAATTATTTTTGAAACTTGTTTGTGTGTTTTGTTAGGGAGTTAGGTAAGCTAAATGTATTTTATTTTGATATTTGGTTATGTTATTTAATTTATTTTCTTTTTATATTTTTGTTCGTTATTTTGGCCTTTGGACACCCTGAAGAGATGCTCTTTATTTCACTTGTTATTACTTAATAAATTTAACTCCATTTTTGCGTAGTGTTGTGTTCCTGTTTGATTATCGAATGGAGTGGTTCTTTGCTGGGATTCCATTACCACAACACAGTTTTATTATGTCCTTTTTTGAATTTTCTCTGTTCCCCTAGACATGGGGCATAATAGTAACTATGGTAACAAATAATGAGTGGAAACATGGGGAACAAGGGAAACAGGAACAGAACACATGAAAACAAGGTGAAGCAAACTAAAAGTCCATAAAGCAGAAAGAAAACCTAACATTACGTACTATAGCCATAAACAGAAACTACACCTAAGTGGATAGAGAGGGAAAACAGAAACCAAGTTAATTGGAGAAGAGGCAGAGGGAAGAGTCCATGGGGGAACGGGGAAGGCAGAGGGAAGGACCAAGGAGGAGATGCTGGAGGGAGGAGCCAGAGAATAGATTATGGAGGGAGAATCCATGGAGGAGACGACAGAAGGATAAGCCAGGAAGTAACCCAGACCAGAGCCATTAGGATGAAGAGTCAAGGCGGATGGAGGAAGGAGCCACGATGGAGCCAGGAGCCCGACTGGCTGAGGTGGAGCTGTAAGTGGGAGAGACCCAGGTGGACCCGGTGTTACTTCATAGGCCTGGAGGGCCAAGGCAGAGCCACAGGTTTGCTGGACGGAGTTGGAGATAGGGGCTTGGGCAGAACATGTGGGAGTGTGGACAATGGCGGAACGTGTCAGAGGAGGAGAGAGTGGGAGACTGGGCGAGACCAGCGGCGATGGAGGAGACTTGAGGCTGGGTGCGACCAGCAGTGATGAAGGAAACAGGAGATTGGGCAGAGCCTATAAGTCCATTAAATTAACTGAGCTCTTAGGGAGCAACTCTATGTTAAGGGTGGGAGCATAGGTGGGATCTGACTCCAAATAATTATTCCAAAACAATCTGGGTCTGTGGTGGGCTCTAGTTTTGTGTTTGCAGTGGGTGTGGTGAAGGGCTGGATGGGCTCTGGGTCTGTGGCGGGCGTGGGCTCTGGTTCTGGGTCCAAGGAACCCATCACCACCTGGTAGGCAGACTTCAAACAGGTGAGGACATACTCCCTCCAAGTGAGATTTCCCATCTCCGGCAAGTCCACCCACTGGCTGTTCTGCATGCAAAAAGATGGTCTTCAGATTGGCGTAAACTTGGAGAAATTAGCCAACTCATAAATGTGGATGGAGTATTCCCACAGAGAAAGTCTCATGTGATGAATGCTGGTGAATGCCACTGCTAAAATCCATTGGTTGGATAAAGAGGGCACAAAAGTCTGGAGTAATCCAATGGATAATGCACAACAAAACAGCCTAGTTTAACTAAGACAATAACTGACAAAGAACGGAAGAAACTAAGGGGAATAAATACACAAGGGAAACAAGATAATGAGCAACTCAACTAGAAAAAGGTGATGAACATAATCAGTAACTATGGTAACAAATAATGTTTGGGAACATGGCGAACAAAGGAAACCGGAACAGAACACATTAAAACAAGGTGAAACAACCTAAAAGTCCATAAAACAGAATGAACAGCTTACATAAACAATTTAGCTTTGCGGGCAGCACACTGATATTGACTGTTGTTGCACTTTGGGACACTGTTCTTTACTATCAATACTGCCCTATCTAAATAATGGTTAAAATGACAAAAATGTTTTTGTTTAAAGAGTAATAACTTCACTAATAATTCACCCTTGTCATATTTATTTTGTTGCAATATGAAAGCTAGTGTTGAGAGGATTGTGTTTATGCTGTAAGCTTTTTTGCAGATTTATACTGTCACATTTATGAAAAAGGTTATATTAAAAATATGCATTTTCCAATTTAATATACATTGTAAATTGTCTTTGACCCGACATTTATTTGTTTCATCCAAATCAACCACATTCACACTATCTACTAACACCATGATCTAAAGCTGAGCTCTTATTTCATTTTATTGTGTTGTGTTCTTTTTAAATAAAATAAAATCCTGGAAGCTAACTCACCAATGTCAACCAATCACTGTCTCTGTAAAGAACTATTGGATACAACATAGCTTCTTTTTTTGTGATAATGTAATATTATTAGAAGGTCATAATCATTAAATTATCCAGATGGGTGACAATTAATGATATCTGCAAAATGAGTTTTAATCAGTCTTTGCATTGAGTGAACAAGGTTATTTATGGCTTTTTATTTGCAGTGCTTTAGTCCTTTCCGGCTTGGGAAAGTTTTGGCATTGAGCAACTGCTTTGACTCGGTTCCATCACTGAGCAGGTTTCCAAGATGTGAGTGTCAGCTGCAGATCACTATGTCGCCCCTACTGCAATGGGAAATCGCTCAGGGAGCACCTGGCTCAAGCTGCCATAATACCGCAGTTATTTTTGACACTGCAACAGGCAGCAGCTAACTCCAAGGCAATGGGACATTCACACACTTGTATCATATCCCTGGCTCTCTATATGTATTTTATAAATATGCACGGTTGCACTGTTCTCCAAAAGAGCTGTCAAATATGCATATTTCAGATTTAGGTGAAGTGTGTAATTTCTGCACAGTAGCGTCACCAAAAATAGTGACTGTTTTCTCAAACACACCTACTGCTCCTTCTCCTAGTGCGTCCCATCCACATTTTTTTCCCCCAGTTATGAGGTATTCTTACTCGAAACTGCTGCCATTGGTTGAGCAAGAAGTTGATATGTCTCTGTTTTAAAAAAGTCACTTTTCAGTATGTCAGCCTCAAGAGGTCCCCTTTGTAAAGGGTTTATAAAGGTGTTCATTAATGACTAATAACTCATTTACAAATGCATTATAAGTCATTGATAAGCAGTTATAACTGCATAAATAAAAAGGGTTTTTAAAAAGCAATACCTGCCAAATAGTGAGCCATTTTAACTCACATTATAAATGCTTAATAAATATATTTATTCATACATTCTTTCTCTCAAAACCAGATTCCAGATTTATTTCATGATGCAGCAAAAACAGACTATTATAGTGAACTGAAGGATGTTGTATTAGTAGTTTTCTCATTAATATCTCATGACTCATGTCACTTTTCTTACTATGTTGCTTACCAGAAGCTACTGCAATCCACAGCAATGTATAACATCTAATTTCTTGTTTATCAAGATGAAAGTATCAATCTTTATTGTGAAAAAAAAAACATAAGAGCACAACCATAACTTGATGAAATATTAATAATGAAAAAATGTATTTCCAATATTAATTACCTGTGAACCTTATTGTAGGGTGGACACTTATGAACCATTTATTCATGAGTTATAAACATTAATAACCAGTGAAAGTGAACCTTATGTAAAGTGGACATATTAGAACAATTTATTCATCAGTTATAAATGTTTGTAGCCTGTGAAAGTGAACCTTAAAGTGGACATGTGAAGCATTTATTTATTCTATTTTTTTTTTTTTTCTAGTGACATTTTATTGTTGATGCACTATATCAGTAAATAGAACTTTAAACTTTAAACAAAAAAGATTAAACTTTTCTTTTACAGCACATTGGAAAATTACTGAGCATGACTCCTTGTTTAAAGTGGCTTATGCAAGTAAACTCACAGTAAAGATTTCAGAGAAACAATCAAGTATTCCACCAAATGATAGCCAAGTATAATATACAGTGGGGAGAACAAGTATTTGATACACTGCCGATTTTGCAGGTTTTCCTACTTACAAAGCATGTAGAGGTCTGTAATTTTTATCATAGGTACTCTTCAACTGTGAGAGACGGAATCTAAAACAAAAATCCAGAAAATAACATTGTATGATTTTTAAATAATTAATTTGCATTTTATTGCATGACATAAGTATTTGATTACCTACCAACCAGTAAGAATTCCGGCTCTCACAGACCTGTTAGTTTTTCTTTAAGAAGCCCTCCTGTTCTCCACTCATTACCTGTATTAACTGCACCTGTTTGAACTCGTTACCTGTATAAAAGACACCTGTCCACACACTCAATCAAACAGAGTCCAACCTCTCCACAATGGCCAAGACCAGAGAGCTGTGTAAGGACATCAGGGATAAAATTGTAGACCTGCACAAGGCTGGGATGGGCTACAGGACAATAGGCAAGCAGCTTGGTGAGAAGGCAACAACTGTTGGCGCAATTATTAGAAAATGGAAGAAGTTCAAGATGACGGTCAATCTCCCTCGGTCTGGGGCACCATGCAAGATCTCACCTCGTGGGGCATCAATGATCATGAGGAAGATGAGGGATCAGCCCAGAACTACACGGCAGGACCTGGTCAATGACCTGAAGAGAGCTGGGACCACAGTCTCAAAGAAAACCATTAGTAACACACTACGCCGTCATGGATTAAAATCCTGCAGCGCACGCAAGGTCCCCCTGCTCAAGCCAGCGCATGTCCAGGCCCGTCTGAAGTTTTCCAATGACCATCTGGATGATCCAGAGGAAGAATGGGAGAAGGTCATGTGGTCTGATGAGACAAAAATAGAGCTTTTTGGTCTAAACTCCACTCGCCGTGTTTGGAGGAAGAAGAAGGATGAATACAACCCCAAGAACACCATCCCAACCGTGAAGCATGGAGGTGGAAACATCATTCTTTGGGGATGCTTTTCTGTAAAGGGGACAGGACGACTGCACCGTATTGAGGGGAGGATGAATGGGGCCATGTATCATAAGATCTTGGCCAACAACCTCCTTCCCTCAGTAAGAGCATTGAAGATGGGTCGTGGCTGGGTCTTCCAGCATGACAACGACCCGAAACACACAGCCAGGGCAACTAAGGAGTGGCTCCGTAAGAAGCATCTCAAGGTCCTGGAGTGGCCTAGCCAGTCTCCAGACCTGAACCCAATAGAAAATCTTTGGAGGGAGCTGAAAGTCCGTATTGCCCAGCGACAGCCCCGAAACCTGAAGGATCTGGAGAAGGTCTGTATGGAGGAGTGGGCCAAAATCCCTGCTGCAGTGTGTGCAAACCTGGTCAAGAACTACAGGAAACGTATGATCTCTGTAATTGCAAACAAAGGTTTCTGTACCAAATATTAAGTTCTGCTTTTCTGATGTATCAAATACTTATGTCATGCAATAAAATGCAAATTAATTATTTAAAAATCATACGATGTGATTTTCTGTATTTTTGTTTTAGATTCCGTCACTCACAGTTGAAGAGTACCTATGATAAAAATTACAGACTTCTACATGCTTTGTAAGTGGGCAAACCTGCAAAATCGGCAGTGTATCAAATACTTGTTCTCCCCACTGTATATGAAGCAAAAACATTTGATAAATACAAACTAAATAAAGGGAATCTATGGAAGCCCGTTTCCGCCACTAAATAAAAAAATAAAAAGAGTAATTGCGACTTTTTATCTCAGAATTCTGACTTTTTTTCTCACAATTGCGAGTTATAAAGTCAAAATTCTGAGACATAAAGTCACAATTCTGACTGAGAAAAAAAGTTTATATCTCAGAATTCTGACTTTATAACTCGCAATTGTGAGAAAAAAAGTCAGAATTCTGAGATAAAAAGTCGCAATTACTCTTTTTATTTTTTTATTTAGTGGCGGAAACGGGCTTCCATAGGAATCTAAAATGTACTATATTATCTAATTTAACAGTTTTATGATAATCATTAAATGACTGATTGCACCATTTCAGAACATTAACGTATTAATAAGCAATCAATAATTATTTACCAAAAGTGTCACCAAATCCATCGGAAGGAATTACAATCCCAAACTTTACAAAAACCTCAAAAGTTTACAATGATTTCAGTAATTACTAGAGAGTTATCATGCTTTTCACTTTAGAATACTGATCCAAATAACTAGTAGTTCCTTTGGAAGGATGTAGTAACACGTGAGTCGTTACTATTCAACACCTTACAAAAAACTCAAAAGCTTACAATTATTTCAGTCATTACTAGAGAGTTATCATGCTTTTCACTTTAGAATCCTTCTGAAGGATTTGGTAAAACTTGAGTCATTAATAGTGGATTATCGTTACCTTAATTTTAGAATTAATTATACATTATGTATTATTCATGTTAATTATGAACCTGTATATAGTAGTTCTTAGTAGTCCTCTGGGAGGTGTGAAAAAAATAGTAGTTATTGATTAGCTAATAGTGAACATTCAACAGAGCGCTATTACATATTAATTCATTAATCAGAATTTCTTGTTAGTTAATAGTAGTTACTGTACTGCTTCTGTCAGGACCACTATAGTCAAAGATGATAGACAATTAGCATATAGTTTGGATTGGCGGTATGGTTCTATTCTGGGCAAGAACTCCCTGCGCATCCATGCAGCCTAGCATGGATAAGAGCAGGGAGAGCAGTGATAAACCCCCCTAGGTTAAACAGAACAGAACCAACGATGTATTGCAGACAGCATTAATGTCAATATTAAAATGTACAACCTAATTTGGGAAATTAGTCTGATTCAGGGGGAATCAGAATGCCAAATCCTGACTGACAAGAGGAGGAGCTGGGGATGGAGGAGGGTAATTAGCTCCGGAGAAACGCGATAGCTGCTGATAGTACTGAAGGAGCTTATATATGTATGCTGTGATAGGCATCGTATTCCTGTAGGTAGACGTGATCAGCTGACAGTCAGCTGATGCAAGCTTGACTAATGTGACCTGCCAGAACTGACGCTATATGCTTGATTTAGAGTGTTAATAATGCATTACTCATTTGTTCCTGTGTAGTTATTCATGGATTACCTTCAAGTGTTTATGTGTAATCGCTGTGCCACTTCACTTCTCACTTCTTAAAGGATGCTTATCTGTAACCTCATCTCCTATTGCTCACCTGATCAACTGCTCTGTTTCCTTTGGGTCTGTCCCTTTATCATTGAAAACTGCTGCTGTCACTCCTATTTTGAAGAAATCAGGATCAGATTCTTCTGCTATGAATAATTTCAGACCTATATCCAATCTACCTTTCATTTCTAAACTGCTAGAAAAAGCTGTTGCCTCTCAATCTTCTTGATCCCTATCAGTCTGGTTTTCGATCAGGCCATAGCACTGAAACTGCACTGGTAAAAATTACCAAAGAACTTTTCCTATCTGCTGATTCTGACTATCTTACTGTTCTCATCCTGCTTGATTTAACAGCAGCTTTTGACATTGTATCCCATCACATACTTTTCGTTTTTCAGTTATAGGCATCACGGGTAGTGCTCTTTCTTGGATCCTATCTCACTGATAGACAATGATTCATTGTCTATCAGTGAGCTGTCCATAACTTCAAACCTTCCACCTGTTTTCTCTCACACAAGGTGTCCCTCAAAGCTCTGTTCTTGGACCTCTTCTTTCCAATATTTATTTGGTACCCCTCTGTCATATTATCCGTTGTCATTGTTATGCTGATGACCTGCAAATTTACATATCAACATATCATATTTACATATCATATCATATTTACGTATTTACATATCATATCATATATGTAACAACTTTCTGAAATGTTATAATGATAAAACCGAGGTTATTGTATTTGGTCCACCATCCCTTTAAAAAAAAGTCTGAATTGAAAAAAAAATCTGAATTGTTTAATGTGAGTCTACTTGCATAAGCCACTTTTCAGTAAGAAGAAACTGAGAAGTCATGCTCAGTAATGTTCCAATGTACCGTAAAAGATGTTTAATCTTTTTTTCCCAAGTGTAAAGTTGAACTGATATAGTGCATCAACAATAAAATACATTTCACCAGAAAAATACCATCTCTTCTGTGTGTGTAATATTAATTAATAAATCAATTATGTGTGTGTCCACTTTACATTAAGGTTCCCTTTCACAGGTTGCTAACATTTATAACTTACAAATAAAAGCTTCACAGGTGTCCACTTTACATTGAGGTGCACTTTCATGGGTTAGTGTCATGGGTAAGACACAGAGTAGCTTCTGGTAAGCAACATAGTAAGAAAAGTGACATGAGATATTAATGAGAAAACTACAAATACAACACCCTTCAGTCTCACTATAACAGTCTGTTTTTTGCTGCATCATGAAATAAATCAGGAATCTGGTTTTGAGTGAAATAGGTATGAATAAATATATTCATTAAGCATTTATAATATGTTTAAATGAGTTTAAAAATGGCTCACTTTTTGAAAGGTATTGCATTAAAATCACCCTTTTTATTCATGCAGTTATAACTGCTTATAACTCCTTTACAAAGTGAACCTTAACACTCATCCTTCCCTCGTGGGTCAAAATGACCCGAAGCCCTAAAATGATACTTATTTTTTTTCCCAGAAAGATTGTCATTTAATTTTGATAATATTTTTTCTATTTTTAATGCAATTTTTTTTTTTACCTTTAAATTACTAGATAAATAATAAATAAATAGTAATTTAAGCACATTTTTCACATTCTTTCAACTTTAATTCAAAATAACTCACAATTTCATGCATAACCCTTTTAATTAAGCTCAAAATATCTTACATTGGGTGTCTTTGGCGACCTCTTGTGGAACAAATATAATATAACATGAAATTTCATGACTCCTGCCACTAGATGGCCTTTTAGCTCAATGGGCTCTATTTTAATGATCTGAGTGCATGGTCTGAAGCGCATGGCGCAGGTGCACTTAGGGCATGTCTGAATCCACTTTTGCTAGTTTAATGACGGAAAAAACTATCAACGCGCCAGGCGCGTGGTCCAAAAGGGTTGTACCTGGTCTATTAATGATTCATGGGTGTGTTTTGGGCATAACATGCAATAAACCAATCAGAGTCTCATCTCCCATTCCCTTTAAAAGCCAGTTGCGCTCGCACCATGGAGGAATTTGCAAGCGGAAAGACTGAACGCTTCTCCAGAGAGGAATCCTTTTATTTTTAATATTTAAAAATGTGTGTGTGCTGCTGCCCTGTGTGTGTACGTGCGTTGTGTACCCGCCTATAAGCACATATTACTAACGCAGTCTTTAAATAACACAAAAAATACTGCACTATTGACTTTAGAGCAGGTTTTTGTTGGTCAATGGCGCAGTCGTTTTCAGATCCTCAAAATAGCAACGCGTCAACAATGCTCCTGAACACACCTGGTTTTCAGACCAGCACGCCCATGGGTGAACAGATGGGCACCAGTGCATTTGCTATTTAAACAACGTGGCGCTGGACATGAAAATGATAACTGCGTCGGGCTGAAACTAGCAAAAAACATTTGCTTCGTGTCTGGCGTCCCATTGCGCCGGGTGTATGATAGGACCCTTAATGGAGCAAATGAGCTGTTCCGCTTGGTGCTAAAATCAGTTTCTCTTCAATATGCATTCAGATACACATGTAGACATTATAAAATCATTTTTTGGTGAAGTTTTGGCATTTTTAGTTTGAATTTTGAGCATTTTTTGTTTTTTTCTATGTGTACTGAAGCATTCCTCACATTCCATTCATTCCTATGGGGGTCAAATTGACCCGCGAGGGAAGAATTTGTTACTTTTTTAAATTTCAACCACAAAACTCCTCGAATCCAGTCAATTTAAAAAAAAAAAAAAAATGACCCAGGGGAAGGATGAGGGTTAAAGGGATAGTTCACCCTAAAATGAAAATTAAGTCATAAATTACTCACCCGGGTGTTGTTCTAATGCCTTTTATGGACCACAAAAGGAGAATTTTTAAAAAATGTCCTTTTCATGTAAAGTGTTACAGAATAAATGAGAAACTTAGCAGAATATATTTCTAAATATCCTAAGCCAATTTAATGTAAGATACTATTTATAGGTTGATCCTCAGCCTAAAAGTGTGAACACTGTGCATCAAAAACCAGGACAACATGGCAAGATTAGCTCAACCAATGGTAAGTCTACGGGTTGTGCTGTTAATGGCAGACAGGGGAGTACTGAAGAAACCTGTTGGAAAAGGCAATATCTTGCAATAGTACACCTAGCACTGGTATACAAGACGCTTGTATGGGACTTACTTAATTTACGGTAATTTACTCACTCGGGGCAAGAGTACTTAAGCATTGTGTCTAGCCCTACAGCAATCAAGACACAGAGGATAGATCCCTTCGCTTTGAGCCTGGCATGCTTTCGCTTGGATGTTTTGCTACATTGAACTGATTATATAATCTGCAGCTGCGAAATGGCTAGGGAGGCCACTGGCTGTCTCCTTTCGTCTAGTGTGCTTGTTATCAGCTACAACGTGAGCGAGCCATGAAAGACAGAGAGAAGAGAGGCTGGAATGAATGGAGAAACAAAGATGTAGATAAGGATTACCGAAACGACTTCTCCGTCACTCCTGGCCGCTGCTGTGGCCGCAGCACAGGCCACATTGGCCCGCCGAAGTTCCTTATTGGCTTGCAAGGTAGAGAAATAGTTGACAGCAGCAAACTCGATAAGGGCAGAAAAGACGAATGCGAAGCAGACAGCGATGAACCAGTCCATGGCGGTGGCGTAGGAGACCTTCGGTAACGAATGACGGGCGCTAATGCTCAGCGTGGTCATGGTTAGCACTGTGGTGATTCCTGTCGAGAATAGATAGAAGAAAAAAAGAAAACAGTTAGCTTAATAAAGATCTCTGTTTTGTTTTCAATTTTCAGATGAAGTTTTGGTAAACAGCCTTAGTTCAACCTAAACCTAAACAGTAATACAGTGAACAGTGATTTAATGGATAGCTCATTCAAAAAAATTTGTATTATTACTCGACTGCAACTGACACCCATAAGTTCTTATTTGGGAAATGTACATTTTCTCTGAGCATTTAAAAATAATATTTTATCAACACATTTCATCAGGCTATATGATATGTTGAAAAGCAAAACAAATGTAAGGACATTTTATTTATTTATTTATTTATTTATTTTCAGGAGGGCCAGTTAGTCATCTGGTTGCCATTTGCAATTTGTAAAACCAAAACACACCAGACAGGGTTATCATGATATCAGTCTTGGAAAAAAAGGTTAATTGTAGTTCTACACTCACCTAAAGGATTATTAGGAACACCTGTTCAATTTCTCATTAATGCAATTATCTAATCAACCAATCACATGGCAGTTGCTTCAATGCATTTAGGGGTGTCGTCCTGGTCAAGACAATCTCCTGAACTCCAAACTGAATGTCAGAATGGGAAAGAAAGGTGATTTAAGCAATTTTGAGCGTGGCATGGTTGTTGGTGCCAGACGGGCCGGTCTGAGTATTTCACAATCTGCTCAGTTACTGGGATTTTCACGCACAACCATTTCTAGAGTTTACAAAGAATGGAGTGAAAAGGGAAAAACATCCAGTATGCGGCAGTCCTGTGGGCGAAAATGCCTTGTTGATGCTAGAGGTCAGAGGAGAATGGGCCGACTGATTCAAGCTGATAGAAGAGCAACTTTGACTGAAATAACCACTCGTTACAACCGAGGTATGCAGCAAAGCATTTGTGAAGCCACAACACGCACAACCTTGAGGCGGATGGGCTACAACAGCAGAAGACCCCACCGGGTACTACTCATCTCCACTACAAATAGGAAAAAGAGGCTACAATTTGCACGAGCTCACCAAAATTGGACAGTTGAAGACTGGAAAAATGTTGCCTGGTCTGATGAGTCTCGATTTCTGTTGAGACATTCAGATGGTAGAGTCAGAATTTGGCGTAAACAGAATGAGAACATGGATCCATCATGCCTTGTTACCACTGTGCAGGCTGGTGGTGGTGTTGTAATGGTGTGGGGGATGTTTTCTTGGCACACTTTAGGCCCCTTAGTGCCAATTGGGCATCGTTTAAATGCCACGGCCTACCTGAGCATTGTTTCTGACCATGTCCATCCCTTTATGACCACCATGTACCCATCCTCTGATGGCTACTTCCAGCAGGATAACGCACCATGTCACAAAGCTCGAATCATTTCAGATTGGTTTCTTGAACATGACAATGAGTTCACTGTACTAAAATGGCCCCCACAGTCACCAGATCTCAACCCAATAGAGCATCTTTGGGATGTGGTGGAACGGGAGCTTCGTGCCCTGGATGTGCATCCCACAAATCTCCATCAACTGCAAGATGCTATCCTATCAATATGGGCCAACATTTCTAAAGAATGCTTTCAGCACCTTGTTGAATCAATGCCACGTAGAATTAAGGCAGTTCTGAAGGCGAAAGGGGGTCAAACACAGTATTAGTATGGTGTTCCTAATAATCCTTTAGGTGAGTGTATACAGAACCCTAGAGTTCTTGATTCAAACTAAAGAAGCCTTTATTCCAAAAAGGTACTATAAAGAGAAATGTCTTAAATTATTGCATAATACTTCTATGTTTAAAGGGTTATTTTTTCTTTTCTAGTCATAAAGTATGTTTATGAGCTGTTTAATAAAACGTGAATTAAATGCATTAAAACTGTTAATTAATTATTTAATTAAAGCTAAATGCATAAAATGATCACATTATGGCAAGCCCTAAAGGGTCTATATATGAAGCACCTGACTGAACCCTTTAAGGTTCTATATACGTAGAACCTTATCTTGTACACTGTAAAAAATAGTTTGATCAATAAGTTATATCAACATACATTTTTTTAAGTCAGTTTAATGCAATTTAAGTTGAATTGACTTAAACATGCAAGTTGATTGTACTTAAATATTTAAGGCAGCAACCTTTTTTTTTTAACCATCCGAAAATGAATATGAAATCTGCAGCACAAAAGTGGTTTCATGCTAGTTCCTGTGATTTAACAATGCCTCAGTGTCTCTGAGTCTTTAGCTACGTCTACAATAATCCGTCCACCCTGAGACAGCATCACTGTCCAGCAAAAACTGAGCTTTTTGAAGATGCTCTCCAAAGTGGATACATTTGAAAACACAATTTTTGAGTTGTAGAGTGGACTGTGAAAACGGAGGCATTTGAAATTGATGAGCTTTTTGAAGATGCTTTCCAAAGCGGATACATTTGAAAACATTTTTCAAGTTGCAGTGTGGACTGTGAAAACGGAGGCATTTGAAATGAATGATACGATTACTCTTGTGACGCATATTGTACCGATAGATAACTGATTTTACTTGCAGGGTTGCTGACATGTTACTTTGTACAATCTTCAAATTATATTCCTGTAAAGATGACAGCAAATGTACTCATAATTGGTGTCCTGTGTCAAAACATGAGGGAAACAGTGTTTGATACCATAAGTGGAATGGCGATTGAGTACGACCTGGGCGCACCAGTAACTGGTGAGTTTTTTGCTAATAAAAATGATTGTGCCAGAGCAAGAATGAGAACTTTATTATGTCTGGTCTCTGTGTATCATCTTAGTGAGATTTTATAAATTGTACGGATGCACAGTAAGATGATTTAAGCATTTTCTGACATTTCAGAGTGGACGAGAAACCTGGAAAATGCTTAAAAACGCTAGTATGGACGATGTTTTTTTAATGTAAAGTCGTTTTTAAATGTATCTGAATTAATGTACACATAGCCTACATCCTCTTGTTTTGTGGACTCTTAGTTTGTAGTTTTTCCTTGTGTTCCTGTTTTCACTCATTATCTCCTGATTGTTTGAACATGTTCCTTGTTAATCTATACCCCTCTGTGTAAAAATAGCCCTTGTTTTTCCTATGTCTCTGGTCAGGTCTTGTCCTTTAACCAACATAAAGGGACTGATGGGAAAAATAGGGGGTGGGCAGAAGTCTACAGTTATTTCATAATGGATCATAGAGACCCATGGTCCGCTGGTGCGTGTTGGCTCTATTGAATAGGTCATTTACTCAAAGCTCTGCATGAACTCCCATGGAATAGCTCCAGGATAAATAGCCATTAGTTCAGTAAGAACTGAAAAGCCTTTCCGATTCAAAGTGATTTGTCCAAAAGATGACAGATAACACTATTTAACAAGGTTTGCAATATTTTATTTTACATCAAAAGCTGAGCATTAGTTTGAAAAGTCTTGTTTCATTTAATAAAATATATTTATAGAATGGTGACCCAAAGGCAAGGGATTCTTGTTTTATGAGCAAATAATGGCCTTTCTATATTTCATGCAGTTCATTTTTCTTAATGTTTGGAACTATAAATCTTCTATCGTGATAGATATTTTTTCCTAACATATTTTCCTTTTTTTTTCTCCCCCACATAAATATTTAGTTTTCATATTGTTTATGTTTTCATCTAAATATACTTACAGAAAAAAACAATAGAAAATGTGATGAGATTTTACATTAAAAGTTTAATAATGTATTACTGCCACATTCTGTGGTGTTTCACTTTCATTTTCAATGACCTTTAGTTTGTCTTCAATATTTCCATTGTATTCTTTCTGTTGTCATGGTTTTCAGCACGTTTATTATTGGTTGTCATGGTTACTCATTGTTTCATTGATTTCACACACCTGTTCATCATTTCGATCCATTGTTAGTTGTGCATGAAATGGCCTCAGTTTCATTCACTCATTGCCTGGTGTTGGCTGTGCATACACACACTGTTATGTAGTTTTCTCGTGTTGGCTCATTCTCTTTTATTTTCTTTAATAGAGTTCATTCAGATCTGCTATGCTCGCCATGTCTTCTTAACAGTTACTTTTTTATTGTAATGGGTTTTGATGTTGTTAGATTATTGTAAAAGTACTAATATAGTATATTAGTAAAATCAACATTAATATAGTGGTACTGTCAATCCTATTGTCATACAGTCCTGTGCAATAAGTCTAGTCCCAAAAAAAAAACAAACAAAAAAAAACAGGGCATGAACAACACAGCGCCGCACCAGTTATCCCCATATCTGGCTAGATTACAGATTTCTTTCAATAACTCAGAGAGTGATATTAATTTCATTACATTACAAAACAATTTTGTCACAGAAATATAGTGTCCACTCGACCAAATCTCTACCATATTATGCTCACCACCTAAGGCCTGGGACACACATTTACATTACGTCCCATTACATTTACATTGAAGAATTCATCTTCCAGAATCTGGCAGTAAGTTTTGGGAGTTCATTTTTAGTCCATCTCTGCAAAACGGACTTCAGGATAGGAGATGGACTAAAAATGAACTCCCAAAACTTACTGCCAGATTCTGGAAGATGAATTCTTCAAACAGTCGTACATGAGGATGTGGTGCTGGTCCTTCAAGAGTCACTCTCAACCTATCTGTCTATAAAGCCTATTAAAAAAAACAGTCTTCTGTATTCACAACACTTCTTCATGTATTTTACAACACTTCAGCTTGTGATTCTTATTCAGTGGGGGTCATTTTTTAGGATTCTTTACCTAACTTGAGTCTCTGAGATCCTGACACCTTGCACTTCTGCATTTGCATTCGCTCGCAAAACCTTTGCATTCCCTCGCAAAACTTGTGTTCTTTGCGAGTGAATGCAAAAGCGTTGCCAAATAACTTTTCCACCCATCTCATATTTTTTTTCTTTTTTATTTATATAGCGCTTTTTACAATGGCAATTGTTTCAAAGCAGCTTCACAGTGGTAACAGGAAAATAATGCAACGGAATTTGATTCGGCTCTGGTGAAAACGGTGATGTCATCGAGCTCATTTCAATTATCATATAGTGTCAATGCGGGCAGATCAGTAATGTAGTTGAAATTTAAGTGTCCCCAACTGAGCAAGCCAAAAGCCAAAGGCGACGGTGGCAAGGAACCAAAACTCCTTCAGGGCCAGAATGGAGAAAAAAAACCTTGGGAGAAACCAGGCTCAGTCGGGGTGCCAGTTCTCCTCTGGCCGACGAACAAATAGTGTATGATTATGATTCTGGCAACATTACAGGTCAGAAGTCATATTAGATCAGTAGATATTCGTAGGATTATTCGAAAGATTGGAGTCGTCACACCGGGGACGGGTTTAATGAGGATGTCGTGTCGATGCGGCATTTACAGGGGGGAGTTTAATTGACACGGTCTCTACAGACACTTCAGGGATATGGTCGTCATGTCCAGGCTAAGGGCCACCATCTGGTCCGGATACGGCCCGGATCCAGCCGACCGCAGTAAACCTCGGGATAAACAGAGAGACTAACATTAGCGTAGATGCCATTCTTCTTATGATGTAACGAGTACATCAGGTGTTATGGGAAGTGTTCCCGGTTCCGGCTGACCTAGTTAATGCAGCCTAAAACAATCATTTAACTGATTTGAATAATAGAAATTAAAAATGTTTTATGTGTATGCCATAGTAAAGAGATGTGTTTTTAGTCTAGATTTGAACTGACAGAGTGTGTCTGCTTCCCGAACAATGCTAGGAAGAATGTTCCAGAGTTTAGGTGCTAAATAGGAAAAGGATCGACCGCCTGCAGTTGATTTTGATATTCTAGGTATTATCAACTGGCCAGAATTTTGAGACCGCAATAGACGTGATGGAGTATAATGCGTTAAGAGCTCGCTCAAGTACTGGGGAGCTAAACCGTTTAGTGCTTTGTAAGTAATCAGCAAGATTTTAAAATGTATACAATGTTTAACAGGGAGCCAATGCAGTGTTGACAGAACCGGGCTAATATGGTCATACTTCCTGGTTCTAGTAAGAACTCTAGCTGCTGCGTTTTGGACAAGCTGCAGTTTATTTATTAAGTGAGCAGGGCAACCACCCAGTAGAGCATTACAATAATCTAGCCTTGAGGTCATGAACGCATGAACTAACTGTTCAGCATTTTGCATTGAAAGCATGTGCCGTAATTTAGATATATTTTTAAGATGGTAGAATGCAGTTTTACAGATGCTAGAAACGTGGCTTTCAAATGAGAGATTGGTATCAAAGAGCACACCCAGGTTCCTAACTGACGACGAGGACTTGACAGAGCAGCCATCGAGTGTTAGACAGTATTCTAGGTTACTACTTGTGGAGTTTTTTTGTCCAATGATTAAAAATTCTGTTTTTTCTGAATTAAGTTGCAGGAAATTACTAGTCATCCAATTTTTTATATCAGCTATGCATTCTGTTAATCTTGTGAATTGGTAAGTTTCGTCAGGGCGTGAAGAAATATAGAGCTGAGTATCGTCAGCATAACAATGAAAATTAACGCCATGCTTCCTAATAATATCTCCCAGTGGTAGCATGTACAGGGTGAAAAGCAACGGTCCTAGCACTGAGCCCTGCGGTACTCCATACTGAACTTGTGATCGGTGTGACATCTCTTCATTTGCTGCTACAAACTGATAACGGTCAGATAAGTATGATTTAAACCATGCCAATGAAATTCCACTAATGCCAACATAATTTTCGAGTCTATTCAAAAGAATGTTGTGGTCGATAGTATCGAATGCAGCGCTAAGATCGAGTAACACTAACAGAGAGATACAACCACGATCGGATGATAAGAGTAAATCATTTGTTACTCTAATGAGAGCAGTCTCAGTACTATGATACGGTCTAAATCCTGATTGGAAATCCTCACAGATACCATTTCTTTCTTTCTTTCTTCACCATTTTCCAGAACTGTAACCTACTGGAGTCTCCAGAAGTGCAACATACATATACATACACACTACCAAGCTACATTTCTTTTCTACCATTCTCTCCATCTCTCTCAGTTTAATGCAGAAGCATGCATTGTGTGTGTGACTGTGCGTGGGTGCATTCTCGCTTCTCAGTCATGTGACACAGGCCAGCTAAATATGTCAGGGGTATTTTGACACAAACATTAAACAAAAGTACCCCAAACATTTGAAATTGATGCAAAAATCCACTTTTTGTATCAATATAATTTTAATATTAATATTGTTTTTAAAACCAAACAATACCAAATAAGTAGCTTATATTATATTAATATACCTAGGCTGCATTTATTTAATCAAAAATACAGTAAAAAAAAAAAAAAAGTAATATTGCGAAATATCATTACAAATTAAAAGAACTGTTATCTATCTGAATGTATTTTAAAATGTAATTTATTTCTGTGTTGGCAAAGCTGAATTTTCAGCATCATTACTCCAGTCTTCAGTGTCACATGATCTTTCACAAATCATTCTAATACGCTGATTTGGTGCTCAGTTAATATTTCATATAGACCTTATGTAGCCCCTCCCCTTTTCAGCGCTGCACTCGTTGTGTTCTTTCTTCCGGTTTGTATTTCCACAGCATGAAGGTAAGATCTTAAGGATTTATGAATGAACTGCTTGTTTTAAAATCTTCCCGATCTACTGACATCCGCTTCAAACATTACAATGTCCATGATAACTTTCATTAACTCTACAATAAGTAAATTCACTTCAACAGCTAATTACTCTTAGACAGCGATGCCATAGAAATATACAGAGCTACCACAAAACGAAAGCTCAAAGACAAAATTCTAAAGATGCCTGCGTGCTTGTTTCTCTGGCGCATAAGGTCTATCAATGTTGAAAACTACGGAGCCCCTAAGGGGACATGGTGGTGGAAAAAAGTATGAGATGGGATTTTGGCCCACTCCTCCATACAGACCTTCTCCAGATCCTTCAGGTTTCAGGGCTGTCGCTGGGCAATACGGACTTTCAGCTCCCTCCAAAGATTTTCTATTGGGTTCAGGTCTGGAGACTGGCTAGGCTACTCCAGGACCTTGAGATGGTTCTTACGGAGCCACTGCGTGGCTGTGTCGTTGTCATGCTGGAAGACCCAGCCACGACCCATCTTCAATGCTCTTACTGAGGGAAGGAGGTTGTTGGCCATGATCTCGCGATACATGACCCCATCCATCCTCGCCTCAATACGGTGCAGTCATCCTGTTCCCTTTGCAGAAAAGCATCCCCAAAGAATGATGTTTCCACCTCCATGCTTCACGGTTGGGATGGTGTTCTTGGGGTTGTACTCATCCTTCTTCTTCCTCCAAACACGGCGAGTGGAGTTTAGACCAAAAAGCTCTATTTTTGTCTCATCAGACCACATGACCTTCTCCCATTCCTCCTCTGGATCATCCAGATGGTCATTGGCAAACTTCAGACGGGCCTGGACATGCGCTGGCTTGAGCAGGGGGACCTTGCGTGCGCTGCAGGATTTTAATCCATGACGGCGTAGTGTGTTACTAATGGTTTTCTTTGAGACTGTGGTCCCAGCTCTCTTCAGGTCATTGACCAGGTCCTGCCGTGTAGTTCTGGGTTGATCCCTCACCTTCCTCATGATCATTGATGCCCCACGAGGTGAGATCTTGCATGGTGCCCCAGACCGAGGGAGATTGACCGTCATCTTGAACTTCTTCCATTTTCTAATAATTGCGCCAACAGTTGTTGCCTTCTCACCAAGCTGCTTGCCTATTGTCCTGTAGCCCATCCCAGCCTTGTGCAGGTCTACAATTTTATCCCTGATGTCCTTACACAGCTCTCTGTTCTTGGCCATTGTGGAGAAGTTGGAGTCTGTTTGATTGAGTGTGTGGACAGGTGTCTTTTATACAGGTAACGAGTTCAAACAGGTGCAGTTAATACAGGTAATGAGTGGAGAACAGGAGGGCTTCTTAAAGAAAAACTAACAGGTCTGTGAGAGCCGGAATTCTTACTGGTTGGTAGGTGATCAAATACTTATGTCATGCAATAAAATGCAAATTCATTATTTAAAAATCATACAATGTGATTTTCTGGATTTTTGTTTTAGATTCCGTCACTCACAGTTGAAGAGTACCTATGATAAAAATTACAGACTTCTACATGCTTTGTAAGTAGGAAAACCTGCAAAATCGGCAGTGTATCAAATACTTGTTCTCCCCACTGTATTTGCATTTATTACATTTATTTATTACATTTATTAAATAGAAATCTTTTGTAACATTACAAATGTTTTCACTGTTTCGTTTGATCCACTTAATGCATCCTTGAATGGTGTCATTGTTTTCACAAAAATGTTAAGCAGCAAAAACCGTTTCACACTATGCCCCACCTTCTCAAAACCTGCTACTTTCAGGGCAAAAGTGTTGCTGATAAAATCTGCCATCCTATCCACATCAGGACTAGCTTGTTGTGTTTTTGTTGGACTGCTGTGGGAGATATATAGGGCAGCTCATGGTCAATGGGTAGAAATCAGATAAGTTTTCTCATCCAAGAAGAGACTACATTCGAGAGAGAGAGAGAGAGAGAGAGAGAGAGAGAGAGAGAGAGAGAGAGAGAGAGAGAGAGAGAGAGAGAGAGAGAGAGAGAGAGAGAGAGAGAGAGAAAGAGAGAGAGAGAGAAAGAGAGAGAGAGAGAGAGAGAGAGAGTATCTGCTAGAGGACAGCCCAGTATGATTCCTTACAGAAGGGACATGAAAACTATTAAACTTTATGTTTAAAAGAAATGCACTTGAATAGGTCAATTGACTAACTCTGAACTCATAACTGACACTAATAACTACCATATTAAATATCACATAGCTCATTTACAACTTAATGACCCTACCAAATTGATATCTTCCACGGATAAATATAATTTAAGCTTTTGTCTTCACAATCTATTTAAAAGATCATTGAATGTTCAACTTCAGTTTCAAAGTTTAATATTTAGACATAGCTTATTTACACAAGAACACATCTAATGGATCCTGAGCATGAATAGAAATGTAGTGAAGAAAGAAAAAGAAAGCAAAGGCACAAGCACAAATTCTAGGGGCAAAAGCATGCTTTTAAGGGCAAAAAGTTGGTCCAAATTAACCTCAGTCAATTACATCTCTGAACCAAATGCTTTGGGTTATTTCAGCTCTTAGCAGTAAAAGATTGTGATGTAGAGCAACTACAATAGATATGGACAGTGAGTGCCTCTACCTATTCATCTCTACTCTCTAAAGCAAGCCATTTGTCAGAAGCTCTCACTCCTTTTCTTTTTTACACTGTATTAATTTTTCTTTCACATCTATTTTCACAAGCATAACGCTCTCACCTCAGAACTGTGACAGAACTGAGAAACAAGCTGTAGGTTACTCACCTCTCCACATAAGATGGTGTTTGCTTGCAGAAACTAATCTCCTGACAGTGTAAATAACACCTCACTCAGAGCAAGCCATTTTTATACTAAAGTTGTGACTTGATCAGCAAAAGATGAACGTATCCCAATTAACCCATTTAAGTCTGCAGGCAACAAGCTGAAATGCACATGGCAACTTCACTGACTGGTGGACAAACCATCTTTAATATCTCAATCTTTTCATACGTTTCTATGAGAGTGCCCCTACCAAGACACATTTCAGCACTGAAAATTCAAATGCTGATGTGTTTTTCATAAAGAGAAAAACTTCAGTTGTAGGTTTTAGATTGATACACTCCTAATTGCCCAAGAACTCATTCTAATAGCCCCATTGAAACACAAGCGGAAGACCACAAAGAAGTGCTTCGTTCATGCATAACAAATTAATCAGCTGAAAAAGCAACGAGGACAAAGTAAAAGTTAATACATTTTAACACTACTTCATATTAAGTAGCACTATTTAGCATGCAGTAACGTTTATATATCCATTTGAGTTATCTTCTCATGTACCCATGTTTCTATTTTATATATGGAAAAGATGGCAAACAGAGGAAGGTAAGAAAGAGGATTTTAAAATGTTTGCTTTTATATTACACCACCACAGAACAAGGGCCAAGGCACTTTAAGTGATTTAGGACCATTGCCAACAGCTGCCAAGAAGAGTGCATTAAGATAATGAAGCAGAATGGAGATCTACATAAAAAGTAACCGAAATTGTGCATCATCTCATCAAGTTTAGACTGCTTAGCAAATTCATCTGGCTTCTTTTTGTTCATGAAGAATGACTTTGATGAATATTTATGCTGGCCCGATTTTTATGAGAACATTAGTCTAGCAATTCACAACTCTTCACTTTAAAATTGTTTTGTAACTTTTCAGTGTAACTAATTTGTTTCATATCTGGTGTGCTTAAAATTCAAACACCTTCTTCTGCTTTCTCAATAGGTGCGTAGGCAAATTTGAGGAAATTTGGCACACAGATAGAGGACAGTCTAAACATTAACCACAGCAAATTTGGAGTCTCTACCTCAATCCCTCTAGCGCCACCAACTGTCCAAATCTGCACTCACATTTATGCTAATAACTTTTGATCCATAAGGGCTAGAAACAAATTTCTTTTTTTTTTCCTCCGATTCTTTGGCTCAAGGCAATACGATTACACCATATGACATAATTTCCCATCATGAAAGTTGATTAGTCAAATCGATCTTGAATAACACCGATATAAACGTGAGGCTGTATCTCAACAAAGCTTTAGCGTATTCAGACCAAATTTGGTTTGCGCAATGACAACCATGACCCGAGGATACATGCGTAGTTTCGGCGCAGTGCCTCCTAGTTGTCAGGAGATATGAAAAATGGCTATTTTTGCTTATAACTTCTGAACAGTTTGGCCAAAAATCACAAAACTCTTTAGATCTCTTTAGATTCAGTTTCAGTCAAACGATACTCAGTTTTCCCATACAGGCCATTTTGGACGTTGGCTGTTTTGCCTTTCTTTGAAAACCTACTTTTTCAAACTCATCCTAGACCATTGGTCCGAATCTAAATTCAATTTAGATCATCTTCAGACCATGGCAGCAAAAAGTTATAGATTTCGTACTGATAGACAAAACCATTATCGTTTAACGTATCAACTTATTTGATGGCATAATGGCATGATGGCAAACTGAATCTGAGGCTGTATCTCTGCAAGGCTTTGCTGTATTGACACCAAACTTTGTGTATGTCATTGTCACCCCACAATGACCAGACCGCATCAATCTGGGGATAGCTCCACCAATTGGTCAAAGGTTATAAGCAATTAAATCATATTACAAGTGATTGTGTTTATAATTTATTTAATCATTTTGCCTAAAATGATCTAAAAATGTCTTGAATAAGTCATTTTTGCAATTAGTGCAGTTGGCCCCTTGATCGCTGCTTGCAGCTATATTTTCAAATGAGTCTGCCATTAGCAAGTTAACAATGAACATAGAATAAATATGCCACACAAAAGGTAAAATAGTCTAAATAGTCTATAGTCTGTTTAATTAATACTTTTCAGCACTAAATGAATTTTTATTATTAATTATATCATGTTGTAAACAGTTTGGAGATTGTTGCTGTGCATTAGGATTGCATTCTGTTTGAGGAATACATTGGAATTTGGCCAAGATAAGATCATAATGATCTTAGAAAGCATAATGTTGCTGCCTACCTTTTAGAACAGCCTTCATGTCAGGAACCTTTGATATATTGTGCCTTAAAATGCTGCAGCTCTCTAGGTCTGAAATACAATGTCTTATTTCAAAAGTAATTTTGTATGCATAAAATGCACTGTAGCATTTAGTATTATAATACTGGTGCATGCGCAGTGAGCCCAACAGACGAACAATTAAGAAGGAAGCAAAAAACAGCTTACCAAACACCGTTCTGGCAGGTACTGACTCTTTGTCAATCCAGAAGGAGACCTGCGCTAGGATCACAGTCATAATGCAAGGGATGTATGTCTGGATCAAGAAGAAACCCATTTTCCTCTGCAGGTGGAAGTACACCGTCATGACTATGTATTCACCTGCAACAGATGGACATAGGACAATCCTAAACAAGCCTTCAAGAAACTGTAGATTCCATAGAAATACATTAAAGACGTATTTCAACACATATATTTAATATTTATTTAAATCATGACAATGAATATTTAGTTGTTCAACTGGCATTAAGAAAGCTCTCGGAATCTGTGCTTGTCACTAAATCATATGTCCCAAAGATCATACCTGTGTTCGACTTCAACCTCTCACTAGACACTGTCTGTCCCATGAGATCATACTGTAGTAGGCTGGAACTCTCTTGAGGAACTTCCACTGAAAATAATGGTCCTTTCTTCCATGTGTAAACAATCTCACTCATTGGGTAGGCATCTATATTAGGTACAAATCAAAACTAAAGTCAGTCTGTACCAGTAAATCCATTCAAAGGGCATATGTGCCATTTTAACATACATACAGCTGCCAAATTTCAAAGGGCATGAATGTCCATCCATCGGAAAATTTATCAATCGCATGGGGCACTCTGCATTGATGGTTAACCTGAAAACAAAACAGTGTTATCTTTAATTTGTGAAATAACGTGATCTTGTTAAACTCTATACACAGTTCATATAGGAAAATGCTTTGTATACAATACATTTATTTATTTTATCAGCATAAACAAATAAGAATACATTGTATTAGAGTTTTTTTTAAACAATTAACCAGTACATGGTATATAATTTTTTGGACTGGTAAGAGAATGTGTTATTAAGTTTCTACTGCAATTTTAAAGAGCAAATGTGCAGTCCATATTTGACTTGGAGAGCAAATGTTCTGGCACGCAAGTTACCTCATGGTGTACAGAATAGTTCCGTTCTGCATGATGCGGAACAGCTTGTTGGGAGTGGTCATGTTGTGTGAAATAGAACGTTTGCCATTTCGGAAGAAAGTGTCCGGTGTCCAGATATTGCTGACCATTAGGTTGTTGAGACGCAGGATCTCAATGGGGCCCTCAAATTTCAGTCGGTCATCAATCCATGTTTGCCGAAAAAACACATCCATTGTGTATTCCTAAGAAATTATTATTCATTTTAGGATTTTATAAGATATTCACACTTAGTTTCCATGACTGCAGTTTTAAATCAACACAACTGAACTGTCATGTACAGAGCATGTAAAAAATATTTATATAAACAGCAACCCACAATACTTTTGTATGAGTGAACACATCAGTAAAGTGTCACCGGGTATGTATATGATTCAGGCTGGTATACATTCGCCATCAGGAATGGTATTTTTATCTTTTTCCCCACTAATCTTGGCAGAGATTTATCTTTACTGTCTTTCGGATTGTCACAGTGTATCACATGGCAAGCGAGGTGGCTTTGGACACTGCAGAAAAATAGTGTAGTGTGTAACAGAGAAAAAAAGAAAGCTGAGCCGGGACCCTCACTGTCAGGGATTGTCAACCAGATTAAAATCCCTAAGCTGCTATAATGACATCCTGCCCAAATGTCAGAATAATGAAGCCAGGCTGACATGACTAGAGGCAGTGGACATACAAAACATGCAATTACAGTGGATTTAGGTTTATATGCATGATTGCATGTATCATATATAATTGTTTTTACTCACATACCATTTCCACATCAGAAACAGGACCAAAGCTGGTGACAAAGATGTCCGTTTTAACCTCTGTGACAGGACCTGCAGTTTTTCAAATACAAATAAGTAATAAAAAGAAAGAAAGGAAGGAAGGAAGGAAGGAAGAAAGATGCTCCTTAGTTCACTCATTACAAATATTTTAAACATAATGTCCTTACAAAGCAGTAAGACAGTTTCTGATGATGAACTTGAAGTCTGACATGCAAAGTCCAGAATAATTTACGGTGGAAAAATGAAAGAAAATGTATTTATTAAACTACCTTAAGTATCCCTTTAATATTTTAAGTAATTCCTACAGTTGCTTACCTCCAAAACCAGGTCGGAGTCTGTTGTCATATCCATCTAGCAATCTATCCAAAATGCGCGTAATGTTATCCAAATAAATCCTTGTCTCAGTCGGTGGATTTGCCAACACCTGTCCAAAACTGTAAACAGACTCAAAACTTAATTTCCATTTTCACACACGAATAAGCAAAGCAGAAAAATAAACACATGTGCAAAGTCAGATAAAAACACATTGCTTCTTACCAAGACAGGAAAAAACATGTGCGTATCCAAGCCATTCTTTACGCGCACTCTCTATCCAAGTGTCCCCTTGTCAACTGGTGTTAGTTGTACATCCCATAATTTATCTGTGCGAAAGGAGCTGGTGTGGTTTCGAGGCTTGTGTGCGTATCCTAAAGCTTTTATGCGTGAAGCCTTGCTGGAGTTCCTCAGTGGAGTTCCTCTTCTGACTCACTCTGATGGAAAACTAAAGTGCTTTTAAAGAGGTAGAGAGATGTAACCAAAGGACATTGACAAAGATCGAATGAAGCATTATGAGAGATTAGAGGAGAAAGACTGCTGAAATGTTCTGCTGTTTAAATTTACATGATGATTGGTGTGCTATTTCTGCTTACACACTTTGATCATTAGTTAATGTACATTCAATAACATACTTAAAATGTCATGAAACGACTTAATATCTTCATATTTATAATTAAATTCGCCACTTCTGATCTTTTTAAGGATTATATAATATTTGCCAATTACTTATTAATGTTGTGTTTGCTTACTGAACATATACTTTTATTGGTAACACTTTATTTTGATGGTCCCTTTTTGAACATTCTGTTGTGTCTATAGAAAATTACATATCAACTAACTCTCATTAGAGTATTAGTAGACTGTCTGCTTAATATCTGCTAACTCTTTATTGTGATGGCCCTCCAACAGACAATTTCAATAATAAATACTCCATTTTAGAGTTTTTCTCTTGTGTAATATCCAAACATTTAAAATAGCTTTTAAGTTCCCTTGTTTTCATGGCTATCTTTCTTAAAGTTAGGATAAGAGTGTATAGTAAGTAGAAAGCTGTTTTTATTGCTTTGTGCTGAAATATGGATGTTTTTATGAACTATGTATTCATTTATTTTGTTTTGAGATTATTCAATACAATTAATTGACAATTACCATCGCACACCTGTTGGTAATAGATAGGTGCGTAGGAAAGAGGATAAACAAATCCAAAAATCTCAAAAATAAAAGGAAATCCCGCACACTATCGATACTTGCAGACAATATCAAAAACGTTTTATTAGCAACTTTTCGGTCTCATGACCTTCCTGTGTATATGCCTGATGAAGGTCATGAGACTGAAACGTTGCTAATAAAAAGTTGACATTTTCTGCAAGTATTGATAGTGTGCAGGATTTCCTTTTATTTTTGAGATTATTCAATACAAAATCTCTGATGCAATAAAATGTAATGTTCAGTGTTTATAGTCATCGGCTGTCCTGCAATGGTGATAAAATGGCTCTTTATATGCTGATACAGCCTTTTTCACACACTCAGAATTGATGGGGTAACATCTGCACCATGATGGCTCTTTCCACAGGAGCTTATTCAAATGATGCTGTTTGAATCTGCTGGCATAACCTATACCACTCTTATTGAAACAACACTGAGCCATTATCCTAATCCACAGTCATAAGGTTTTAATGCATGGAGCCATTATCCACCATTGGATTCATTTTCAATTTTATGGCCATTCAGTGTGCACTATCAGTGAATGACAATAACATGGTGATATGGGATCAGCAGCATTTAAAATTCTGCCACAGTTTCATCAAAAACCTTGGATATGTGAAGTTGCCATTAGGTTACTTCTTCCAGCTGCTGTCCACTCTCAATAATTTCACTGTCATGAAATATGGTCTGTTCGATCTATACCAAACCCAGACACGATAATCATGGAGCTTTCAGGAAATATAATGATGGCAGAGGAGGTTTTTGATACGACTGTTGAACAATGAGATTGTTGGAATGTGAAATACCAACAGAGGCAGGCCTGTTGACTACTGAAGCATAGCAAGAATTGGGAGGCAAAACCCAAGCGGAGCGGGTCACTGGAGCATGAACAGGGCGTAAAGGTGTGCCAGCAGACATGGATACTGTGCTTCTGGTCACAATAACACTCTAATCTAAGCAAATGTTCTCTGTTTGGTCAGTATGGCACTTTGTAAATAACAGTTCAGCCACTGGCACTTATAGAGGGGGGAAATATGAACATGGCACTCAAGGCAGTTGCATAAACATCGGACCAACTATTAATTTAAAGTTACGCAGACTGACATTGTATGTGACATTGAATTTATACCGATGACAGGGATGTACCTTATGAAATGTCTGTCTGTTGAATCACTAGATAAACAAAAGTAAAAAATTTACAAAAGTAAATTTTATTAAATTGATACATTATTTTACCTTTGCACAGAAAGTTTGGGATTCATATCATTTGAATAAGATACAGTTTTCACAGAAGGATCAGGATGATGGGGGAGACTGCAGTAACCAATATTTATTAATCAGTCGATGGTTGTAGTAGTTATATAGTTAATTTCTTATATCAGAGTTAGCTCGTATCGCAACATTTGTGGGCGGCTCGTCCAGGATCGGAATAGTGTGTGTGTACAGTGCAGGGATTGGGTATCTATTGATGTGTTTGCTTGATGTTTTCGTAGTTGTGGTGAAGTACGATGTGATAGGGATTGCGTGGCCTATATTAGGGTTATTAGACGATTGTCCTGTTATTACCGCATATGTGAAACTGTATATCGTTTCGATTTGATATCAGCCATTTACGGGCTTTTGGCTTTTTGTGCTAATTATAAGAGTGCGCACGGCGAACTGAGCATATATAAAGCTGACTCAGTTAATCGGCAGGAGAAGCGTCTGGTCACTGAATGAAGCAGAGCGCGTAAGTGTTCCCTTTCATTCAGTCACTCCGAGTTACGTCAGTGACTGACGAATGGGGGTTTTGCTTAGAAGCCTATCATCTTCGAGATCTTAGAAAACGCCCAATGCCATGGGCCTGCGGAATTTGCATAGCGTAACTCCGCCCCACCTCGTGGGTATATAAGGAAGTACGCTGGCAATGTCGCATTATGTTTCTGCTTTGGAGCCAAGAGTATCTCTTCACTCCTCAAGCCTGATACTGAGTTTGGTCAGCTTCTTCGAGACGAACAACTCTCCAGTCGGTGTTGGTGTTATGGCGCGTTCCAGCGATCGCACGCTGCCTGCCTGCTGATCTGTGCAGTGGTCTGCATACAGCTGGTGTGTATTTCCCAGGCGCTTCAGCACTACTGCAGAGTTTCCTCTCACAAAAGAGCTCGCACGCGGCGCGTCTTTTTAAAGATGTCTCGCCCGTGCACTTTTGGGTGCGGTCGGTCTTTGCCGCCCTCTGATGGGCACAATCACTGCCTGACGAGTTTGGGCTTACAGCACGCTCAGGCAGCGCTTGTGGATGCGTCATGTTCCCACTGCGGGGACATGACCATCTCGGTGCTGCGGTCGACACTCAATGAACTTCGTCCTGGAGCAAGAGTCCCCTCTGCCACACCCCAATCTACCGTCTCCACGAGAGGCGGTACTTTGGCTGGTGGCCAGGGTGACCTGAGGGTGACGGTGTGGAACAAACCGCTCCCGCATCCCAGGATGGGCTCTTCGGTGGCGCGGTTGAGAACTTCACCCAACAGTTCTCAGCCGCCCAGAAGCAGACTGAGGCCATCAAGCACATATTGCCCCAGCGGCCAGTTGCTGTCTCCACCCCACCGCCGGCACAGTTGCCTCAGCCTTCTCGCCGCCGAGGGCGCCCTCCTGCGGCTCCCGCCCCTCCCGCCCGGCCCCAGCAGCAGCCTTCACCTGGGCCGCACCATGGAGGACACCGCAGGAAGGCGCCCCAGTCCGCTCCAGCCCCGCAGCCCGCCAAGCGCCAGGCTAAGCGGCGCTCCTGATGCGGACAGTTCAGGGATGGGCAGTTCTTTCCAGGAGATGGTAGCAGGACCACTCCTTCCCCCGGTGGAGGGCCGGGGGAGAATCCTTTGTTCCGCTGCTGGCCCCCGGGTCAGCAGCACCCTATTGTGGTTAAAGAAAGAACTCATACCCCCATCCCTGAACACCCAGAGACCGCGGATGGCAGTGTGCGCCGCCCCCGGGCCACGCCACTCTCGTCCCCCTCTGACGCCAGACTCCTCTCAGAGCAGACCCCAGTGGAACGCACGTCCTTCCCTGTTCTCCTCTGTCAGGACGCGGCAGATGACCATGCCCCCACACCGGGACGCTATGCCTCCCACGTCTTGGCCGGTCACGCCACCTCGCTGCCCCACCCGGGGTACATCTGTGGTTCGCATGACCCCGCTGGTTCAGTTCTTGGGAGCCTGGCTAGAGCTTCCCAGACTGTCCTGCTGGGTCACGAGGACCATCAGGCTCGGCTATGCGATTCAGTTCGCCCAGTCTCCTCCCCGCTTCTGGGGAGTCCGCTATACCATGGTGGGCCCCAATGCCCCTGTCATGCGTGCGGAGGTTGCTACCTTACTGGCGAAGGGTGCGAATGAGACTGTCCCTCCAGCCGAAATGAAGTCCGGCTTCTACAGCCCCTACTTCATTGTACCCAAGAAAACTGGTGGGTTACGACCAATCCTGGATCTGCGCATCTTGAACCGATCCCTTCACAGGCTTCCGTTCAAGATGTTGACAGCCAAACGCCTTTCGAACGCGTTCATCCCCAAGATTGGTTTGCAGCAATCGACCTGAAGGATGCGTACTTCCATGTCTCCATCCTTCCTCGACACAGACCGTTCCTACGGTTTGCTTTTGAGGGGCGGGCATATCAGTACACGGTTCTCCCATTCGGGCTAGCTCTGTCCCCTCGCGTCTCGCCTGAGGAGGGAACGGAGACGTTACGTCCCTCTGCCACTTCCGCTGTACCGCTGGAACGGCCGAGAGTTCAGATCTCGGCTCCTCAGCAGGTAACATAATGCGACATTGCCAGAGTACCTCCTCAGGGAACGAAGGTTACATACGTAACCGAGACATTTTTGTGAATACTCAGTTGTGTTGTGTTGCTTAGTTTATTACTTGCTAGTAGGAGGACTCTTATTTGTAATTTATACTGTCATAGTAATTTGTATTTGAATTATAACCGTGGCTATTTAAAAGAACAGCTGCGTTCTGCTGCACTCGTGGTAATCTAATTGTTATTGCTGACTTTTGCACTTAAGCTGTCCTTTTCAGCCATAATTTCGATTTGATTTCAGCCATTTACGGCCTATTGGCTTTTATTTATTAAGTGTGTTTGCGCTGCCGCGGAAGCGTCAGCAGAAGCGTTCAGCCCTCGTGTTCAGCCTTCTCGTGTGAAGACCGACTCGGGAAAAAACCTGCGACTCTACCTGCGCGACTCCACCGAGCAAGGACACCGGTAAGGCACTTAAGTATCTTCTTTTCTTTCCTCCTCCACCTCTCTTACACGCTTCCTTTCCTCTCACTCATCATGTGCTTTCAGTACATTCCTGTTGTCTCTCAACCACTCTCTTCTATCACACGCAGAAGGCAGCGCAATGCTGCTAATTTACATCCTATTTCCTTCTCCGCTAATGCTCCTCCCTCTTTTTCTGTGGGTCTATGGAATTGTCAGTCAGCTGTCAACAAAGCTGACTTCATTCCAGCCTTTGCCACTCAATCCACTCTCAATATCTTGGGCTTTACTGAGACCTGGATTCGTCCAGAAGACTCAGCAACCCCTGCTGCTCTCTCTAGCAACTTCTCTTTCTCTTACACCCCTCGCCAGACTGGGAGTGGAGGTCTTCTCATTTCTACCAATTGGAAATACTCAACCCACTTTTCTCTATGCAATAACAACTCGTTTGAATACCATGCTATTACAGTTACAACTCCTCTTAAGATCCATATTGTAGTCATTTACCGCCCCCCAGGTCAACTGGGCACCTTTGTAGAGGAGCTGGATGTGCTTCTGTCCTCATTCCCAGAGGATGGCAGCCCACTTGTAGTCTTTGGCGATTTCAACATTCACCTAGAGAAGCCTTATGCTACACATTTCCACTCCCTCCTAGCCTCATTTGATCTCAAACGGCTCATCACCACACATACCCACAAATCTGGCAACCAACTTGACCTAAGCTACACACGCAACTGCATTACAGACAACATTTTGGTGAAACCTCTACACATCTCAGATCATTACTTCATCACTTTTAATCTACAACTTACTACTTGTCCACCACCAATCCCTCTACCAGTTACTTTCAGACGAAACCTGCGCTCACTTTCTCCTTCTCATCTTTCCTCTGTTGTGTCATCCTCTCTTCCCTCATCAACACAACTATCATCTATGGATGTGAATACTGCAACAGACACTTTATGTTCCACTTTAACTTCTTGTCTAGACAGTATCTGTCCTCTATTTTCTAGGCCAGCACGCACTACTCCCTCAAACCCTTGATTATCTGATGTTCTTCGTGAACACCGGACCAAACTCAGGGCAGCAGAGAGGAAATGGCGCAAATCAAACGACCTGTCTGACCTGAGTAAGTATCAGTCTCTGCTCTCATCCTTCTCAGATGAAGTCCATGCGGATCAATCTTCATATTTCCACGACAAAATCAACAGCACTTCTAACAAACGCACACTTTTCAGAAAATTCAACTTTCTCCTCTGTCCCCCTCCACCACCTCTCTATCTGCAGACAATTTTGGCTATTTCTTCACTGATAAAACAACAACCATCAGCAGTCAGTTCTCACCTCCACACACACAGGATTTTAGATCAGCCACATCGACAGCCGGAAATCTTCTCTCCTCCTTCTCTACACTCACTGAGGCAGAAGTATCTAAACTTCTCCTCTCCAGCCATCCTACCACCTGCCCTCTAGATCCCATCTCCTCACACCTCCTACAAGCCATCTCTCCTACACTCCTACCAGCACTCACACACATCATCAACACATCTCTTCGCACTGGCATTTTCCCTACCACATTCAAGCAGGCTTGGGTAACCCCACTGCTTAAAAAACCCACATTAAACACGTCACTTGTAGATAGCTACAGACCTGTCTCTCTCCTACCATTCATAGGGAAAACACTTGAATGAGTTGTTTTCAACCAGGTTTCATCTTTCCTCTCACAGTATAACCAGCTGGACATCAACCAATCAGGTTTCAAAAGTCGCCACTCAATGGCGACTACATTACTGTCGATCACTGAAGCCCTGCGGCTTGCGAAAGCTAATTCCAAATCATCAGTCCTCGTCCTCCTGGATCTATCTGCTGCCTTTGACACTGTGAACCAGAGACAGGGCCAGAGGGCCAGTATTGCCGCTTGTGCTCCTCCTCCACCAAGTAAGCAGGTCACGTAGATGGCGCAAGGCGAAGAAGAAGAAGCAGGATCTTAGGCAAGTGATCCAGTACAGACTGGAACCAACAGAGGCAGATAACATCGCCTCCTTCCCTCTGAGGGTTATTACTTCTTCCTCTCTTCTCTTGCAACATCAGGCCCTGGGGGCTGTACCAATGATGATAAAATAACCCTTCTGACGGTCCGGCTCTGTTTTTTTGTTAGTGAGATTGCAAATAGAGTAGTGTTTAGTGTTTTGGTTTCCTCTCACTGTGAGAGTCCTTCTGCTGAGGCCCGCGCTGTGCTTAGAATAGCTTGGAGTTTCAGGCCCGTTATCCTCCTCAAGTTATACTTTAGGGTTGAGCTGGGACTCCTCTTGTTTCTGAGAGTTGTCCTGCTGAGTCACTGGCTCCCCAGAGTTTTAAGTACTGTATATTCTAATTACGAGGTTGACCTTTTAAAAAAAAAAAGAAGAAGACTTGGCATTCTGTTGAGGTCAATATGGCTAGAGTTTTTCAGAAGCAGCAGTAGTGGGGTAGCAGGCTGAGCCTCCTTGACTACTGTCTTTCTGGTATTGAGCGTCGCTAGGCTTTCTCTCACTGTAGAGAGTCAGCAAGTTAAACCATACCTGTTTCTGAGTGTTGTTAAGCTTCCTCTCATTTGAGAGTCATCCTGCTGAGGCCTTTGCCCTTCAGAGCTCCACACAGACAGTCTCTGTCTTTGTAGGAAAGAGTATGGTGAGACCTCCTCTCAGTATAGAGAGTTGTTCTGCTTAGGCTACTCGCTCTTTGAGCTTTGTCTTGTGTGTAGAATCAAGCTTAGTTACTCCCCTTGTCGTTAGGGCAATCATAGAGAGTGCTTTGCTTTTTAGAACTCTGTGCCACAAGTGTATGAGTGTGCTTAGGCCTCCTCTTAATAGAGAGTCATCCTGCTGAGGCCTCCACTCCCCAGAGCTCTGCATAGACAGCATCTGTCTCTGGAATGAAGAGTGTGGTTAGGCCTCCCCTCGGTCGAGAGAGTTATTTTTTGGTCAAGCCTCCACTCTTGAGCTCATGTGTAGGGTCTAGCATAGTGGTACACCCCTTGGTTGAGGGTTTCTAGACAGTGCTCTGCTTCCTAGAGCTCTGTGCCACAGGCATCCTTAGACACCAGACAGGGCTGTAGAACAGTGGATGTGTGTGAAGACTCTAAATTAGGGGCAGAATCATCAGTTTATAAGAGTTTTATCTCTGAGGGTTTTGTTTCCATTGCTGAAGGTGAGCCAGAAGTCCCTGTGATCCTTCTCAGAGACACGGAGTAGCCCAGTCACCTATACTTAAGGATGTCATTGTTTTACCACCTCAAACCGCAGAGAAAACCTCAGTTTTGATTGAGGGTGTTGGAGGAGAGTATAGAGGAGAGTTTTTGAAGTCTAGTTTGGTCACAGGAAATGTTGTTGTGGGAGTTATGTCTTCCTTACCTGTGAAAGGAGTTGGGCTGCATTTCCCGATAACTTTGTCTCTTAGCGCGCTACGAAGACTCTAAAGGTATAACTTAACTAAAGGTATACCATTTCTAGGCGTGTTCCCCGAACTGTATCTTAGGAGGTTGCTTAAGGTATACCTTCTTAAGTGTGACGTTACCAGGTGCTGTCCGTGGTGGTGGTGCTGATTTGGTTTATCAATGGCTCAAAAATCGATTATTCACTCTATGCAGGGGCTGCGTTATGTGAGAAAGTGGTGTTCTTTATAATAGAAGCACTTCAGAAATAGTTGAAATTGCATTTATCAGGACTCGTGAGATCTTATAAATATAATCCAAATTGCAAACTAAATCCAACCGTGAATATTTTATATAATTTTGAAATGATTGTGCGAACCCGCAACCTCTCATGCCAAAACGTATTATGTATCAACCCACTACATTGACTGGCAGTATGCCATTTATATTATCATAATATATTTTGCCATAGTCTTCATTTACTCCACAAGCAGGGTTAATTGCCCGCATCACATTATTGGTGTAAATTACTAATTTCTGTTATTGGATGACCTAGCCTACTCAATAAAGGCACAACACGCGAAACATAATCAACAGCTACTATAGCGGAGAAAAAAGAAAGAAAGAGAAGAGCCCCAGCAGCTGAATTTCGGGGCTGAGCTCCGTTGGGTTTGTCTTGACAAAGTCGGATCAACAAGATCTAAAAGCTGCTGAATTTGCTGCCATGGCAGGCGAAATTTATTTTGAATTGCAGCTTCTGACATGGTAGCCAAAGGACTAAATTTTTCACTGATGAAATAGTGCACATAGAAATGGCTCCGCGGACGGCGGCGTCTATGTTTTAGCACAACTATTCGCTGTATCACTGCCGTAGTTTGACCAAACTCCCCTCCACAATTATTCCCTTTAAATAGACTCCATAATGGTTTGCCAGCTGATGTAGGCCTACCTTTGGATAATATAATTAAAAAGCTAACAACCATCACTGTAATGACAATTGTATTATTTGCATGAAAACAGGACCTAAAGTGGCAGTAGGTGGGGCCCCTCAGCCTGAAGAGAGTCTCATAGACCTGGGTAATACCTTGTTCTCCCACTTATTTGGGTGTGAGTAGCATGAAGTTCAGTAGGGATGCTCTGGTTGAGGCTCAGAGGAATGATCTAGGGTTAGGTTTGTTGCGAGACACTGCTGTTTCTTGGGCCGAGTGCAAGGACATAGCAGAAGGCGTATTCTGGAGAGATGGGGTTTTGATGAGAAAATGGCGACCCCCTGATCGCCCAGCCACAGAAGAGTGGAGTTTGGTGGAGCATTTTTGGGAACCAGAAAGTTCCAGTATCTTTCTCTGGGAGTGGAACATGTTCTATGGCCCCTTTGCCCAGAAGAGATTGCAGCTCTTGTAACAGCAAGTGCACCCACTCCTGATTCACAGTAGTGGATACTACGCTGTTGAAACACGGAGGGCAGTGTGCAAACTGTATTCTGTAACTTTACTGTCTTTAGGACCCAAGGAGAGATACCTGGCAGTTTCCATGCTGCCAACTTCTCTGAAAGGGGCACTAATTTCGATACTTGGTCTTGTTGGGGAGATGTTAAATGTTCTGTGTCCTGGGAGATAGCAGTGACAGAACATTCAACATTCAACTTTTTGCTGGAAAGCGCTGCCCCCTGAAACACCAGAGGTGGTGGGGATGTTACAGTGGTTTCGTGAGAGTATAATTTTTACGCACCTCATCCCAAGGGGGCACACCCCCACAGTCCACATGTTTTTCTGAGGGGGAGCGCAACCCACCACACTCTGCTTTTGTGCCTCTCAACGCTTAGGAGCCGGACCGGGTTTGTGGCTGGGTGGCCGACAGCCCCTCCCATTAAGTACGGCGGGGGAAGTCTTTCTCATGCCTTTTTGCCTCCCGTAATCTGCCGACAACGGTGTTTACTAAGTCGCCAAACAGTCTGGAAGGGAAAACCGGGGCATCAAAAGGGAATGTTCTGTCCCTGTATTTGATTCCCATAAAGTTCAGCCACAGTTGCCTCTTTGTGGCAACTATAGCCGACATAGACCAGCCAATTGCGCAGGCCATCTGCTTCATTGCCAGAAGAGATAAGTCTGTGGCTCAGTGTAATTCAGAGAAAGCATCTTCGTCAATGCTCCCGCAAGTACTCTTTGAGCAGATCATCCTGGTATGCCAGTAACACCGCCGTGGTGTGCAGCACAGCACCAGCCTGACCTGATGATTGAAAAGTTTTCCCCACCAGCATGGATGTTGTCCTTCACGGCTTGGTGAGAAGCGTAGGCTTTTTTAATGATGATGCTCTCCCAGGAGGAGCCCACATGCGTCTCTTCAATCTGAGGCAACATCATATAACCGCGTGCCTTTGCATCCACGATAGTCGAATAGGTCGACGGCACAAAGACACGTGATGTATATGGTTTACCCCATGAACATGAACTCGTCATGGAGGTCTTCAAAGAAGGGGAGAGACTGTCACTCAGGTCATCTATCCTCTAACTTTGAACGCTTGGGGGTCTCTTGTTTCTGTGGCCAGTCCAGTTGTAACCTGGCTACTGCACGAGTCACCACCTCGAGTAGTTTCTCTTGCGCTTTACCATGATGGGAGGAACGCTCTGAGAAGGCACACTCGAAATCCATCTCACCAGAAACAAGAGATGCTGTGTCCTCTGCCCCATCCGAAGAAGCGCAGAGGAGTGCTTCGGAATCGGATGTGAGGACATCATGATCTGGAGAGAGAATGAGCGAAAGGGGCGGACCCATCTCCCGTTCCTCAGCCAGATCGACTCACAAGCCCCACAATCTTAATGTGGGAGCTTGCCACTGAAAACACGCGAGATGAATGCAAAGCACTTTAATGGAGAACGAATCACAGTGCTTGCACTTGCCATGCTGGAACGCAAGGACAGCATGCTTGTCCCCCATACACTCAAAGCAGAACTGTGTATCATATGTGTATCATAATCAGGGATGGGCCGTGGACACAGAGCATCTCAGAGCACGCATCTCCTGATTGTTTGCGACATGATGCTCTCTCTTTTTCTTTTTCACACAGAGAAATTTTCTGCACACTGACAACTGGAACTTTAACTGCTAACAAAGTGGACCGATAGAGAGTGTAGCACACACACACACACAATGCGGTCTCTGAAGACAAAGAAACCTTTTGTGCACACCTGTTTCACATCTATTTATAGCCTCTCACAAGCATGCATGTTTTCATGTCACGTCTCACAAGCCACGTCACTGTCACAATTATGTTCTGTTAGATTCATGTTCATGGAGTTTCAGTTTGTTTTCATCAGTTCCCTGTTTCCTTTGTTCAAGTTTCCCGCCACTCTTGCGGAAACTCATTAATCATCACAGCTGTTTGTCATTATGTTCATCACCATTGTGTATTTAAGTGCTTCACCTCCTCTCCCTCATTGTCTGATATTTTTTGTGCCTAGCACTCTGTTTCGTGTTGTTTGCTCATTTCTGGATTGACTGCTTTTGAGTTATTTAATAAACCTTTTACAATTTGATACTTTTGGTTCCCTTTCAAGGGAACTTGCGCTGCGTCGATTGATGCTGTGGGAACGCTTTGCGTGATTGCGTCATGAAGCACGTGTGAAATCCGTCCAATAGTGTGATGAGACGTCAGAGGCGGGTGACGTCATGCACCAGGAAACTATAAAGCCTGCCCAAACAGTGCAACGCTAGCTTCTGTGTCTTCAGCAAGCGCTCTATGTGAAACATCTGTCATATTTATTGTTGTCTGTCACTATGTTAATAGTTATGGCGAGCAAACAGCAGCTTAGATCTTGTGATCATCCCTGTCCACGTTACATCACGGATGGGGATACACACGATCTGTGCGTTGTTCCCGCTGTTGCCGAGGCACAGCGGCGATCTAGATCATGGGGATCGCAAACGGATCTGTCAGAGGGGTTTGAGAGTAGCTGAACTGCGTCGGCCCACAGATCTTTCTCTCCGGGCCACTAAGGACACGGCTAGATCTATTGGCCATGCTATGGCAGCCCTGGTGGCCACAGAGAGGCATCTTTAGTTATATTTAAGCACAATCAAAGAAAAAGTTTTCATCAGTTTTCTGATGGATGCCCCGCTATTGCCCCCTGGCCTCTTTGGCGACGCTGTCAACACAGTCGTCGAGAAGTTTTAAAGGGGCTAACAAACAGGCGGCGGCGTTCCAGAAACTCCTTCCCCGTCGCTCTCATATCTCTGGGGCTGCTGAGCGGGAGTAGCCCCAAACATCTAAAATCAGCAGCGGTCTCCAGCGAGCACTTATCTCAGTGTCCGCTCGGAAACATAGCTGCACAGGGAGGCTTGCTTCCTCTGAGGAGGGTGTCAGAGCTGCCAGTTCGGTTGTTCCCTGCCGGTGCGCCACTTCAGGGCACCGAATTGGTGCTTCGAAAAATACCAGAGGCCAGTCTCGAGAGACTGGTTCCCTTAGTAGAATTTCTGGCAGCGTGGAAACTACTGCCAAATATATCTCAATGGGTCCTGCATATAGTCAAAAAGGGTTACACAATTCAGTTTGGGTCTCGCCCACCCAGGTTTATGGGGGTCCTACCAACAGTGGTGGACCCCGAGCAGGCTCTGGTCAAGGAACAGGAGGTAAAAACTCTTTTGGGGAAGGGAGCCATAGAACGTGTACTTCCTCCCAACAGAGAAACTGGGTTCTACAGCCAGTATTTTATCGTTCCAAAGAAGGATGGAGGGATGCATCCCATTTTGGATCTGCGGGTTCTGAATCAGTCCGTTATGCAGCTAAAATTCAAAATGTTAACCTTGAGACAGATTGTGCCACAAATCAGATCCGAGGATTGGTTCGTCACAATAGATCTCAAGGACGCGTATTTCCATATATTCATCCTTCCCCAGCAGAGGAAGTTCCTGAGGTTCGCTTTCGGGGGCGAAGCTTACCAATATCGGGTTCTTCCATTCGGCCTAGCTTTATCACCCGGCACTTTCACCAGATGCATGGATGTAGCTCTAGAACCACTACGTCTGCAGGGCATTCGTGTTCTGAACTATATCGACGATTGGTGAATTTTAGCGCAGTCGCAGCAGTTAGCGGTTCAGCATCGAGATGTTTTTCTCGTGCATATGAAAAGATTGGGGTTGAGACTGAACGTCAAAAAGAGCGTGCTGGTTCCTTCACAGAGAACTACATTCCTGGGCGTGGTATGGGATTCGACCACTATGCAGGCTCATCTCTCCTCTGCTCGCAAAGAGTCAATCCTGACATCAGTGAAGAGATTAAAGCTTGGTCAGTTACTCACTGTCAAGCAGTTTCAGAGAATGCTGGGTCTGATGGCAGCAGCATCCAACGTTATACCTTTTGGCCTGCTGTACATGAGACCCCTACAGTGGTGGCTCAGGACCAAGGGATTTTCCCCGGGGGGCAATCCTTTCCGTATGATCAGAGTCACGCGGTGATGCTTATGTGCTCTGATTATGTGGAAGAAACCTTGGTTCCTATCCCAAGGACCTGTGCTGGGAGCTCTTTGTCGTCGCAAAACACTAACGACAGATGCTTCCATCACGGGGTGGGGGGCGATCCTAGAGGGATGCTCGACTCAAGGTCTGTGGAGGGGACACCATCTGTCCTGGCATATCAACTTTCTGGAGATGCTGGCTGTTTTTCTTGCTCTCAAGAGTTTCCTCCCAGACCTCAGGGGCCATCATGTGTTGGTCCACTCAGACAACACATCGGTGGTCACCTACATAAATCATCAGGGGGGTTTGCACTCGCGTCCTCTCTGCAAACTGGTGCACCAAATCCTCCTGTGGTCCCAGGTAAGTTGTTGTCTCTCAGGGCAGCTTACATCCCTGGGTGCCAAAATCTGGGAGCAGACATCCTGTCGAGGCAGGGGCTGAGGCCCGGGGAATGGAGGCTTCACCCCGAGGTGGTGGAGCTGATGTGGGAGAAATTCGGCCAAGCTCAAGTGGATCTGTTTGCGTCTCAAGAGATGTCTCACTGTCCACTTTGGTTCTCTCTCATGCATCCAGCTCCTCTCTGACTGGATGCTATGGTACAGAAGTGGTCCGAGGCTATGTCTGTATGGATTTCCCCCGATTGCTCTGCTCCCAGGAGTTCTGGAGAGAGTTTGCAGAGACATGGTCCAGCTCATCTTGATAGCCCCACGGTGGCTGGGCAGAGTATGGTTCTCGGATCTTGTGTCTCTCCTCGACGGCTCTCCGTGGGAGATTCCGATCAGGAGGGACCTTCTGTCTCAAGCAGGGGGCTCAATATTTTACCCCCGTCTAGAACTGTGGAAGCTGTGGGCTTGGCCCCTGAGGGGGCCCAGCTCATAGAATCAGGTCTCATTCTTCAATCCAGATCAGTTGTATGCCCTGAAGTGGAGAGTTTTCACTTCTTGGTGCAGTGGTCGTCAGCTGGACCCAGTTAACTGCCTGGTTATTACAGTACTGGAGTTCCTGCAAGAGCGATTTACTGCAGGGTTATCCCTGTCCACTTTAAAGGTTTATGTGGCGGGCATAGCTGCTTACCAAATTTATTTGGGTGGTACGTCTTTAGGGAGAGACCCCTGGTAACACGTTTCCTCCGTGGCACTTTGAGGCCAAGGCCTGCAGTACGCACTAGGGTACCGGCTTGGGATCTGTCCGTGGTACTCCAAGGCTTATCCCTGGCTCCCTTTGAGTCTATTGAAGAGGTTCCAGTCAAGTTTTTGACTCTTAAGACATTGTTCCTCCTTGCTATTACTTCTCTTAAAAGAATAGGAGATTTACAAGCTCTGTCTGTTGCCCTGTCGTGCTTGGAATTTGCACCAGGTATGGTAAAGGCGTTCCTTCACCCTAGATCGGGGTATGTTCCCCACTAATGTGGCCAGGTCTATTGTGCTGCAGGCGTTCTGTCCTCCTCCATTTGTAAACTCAGACCAGGAAATAAATAATCTGCTTTGCCCAGTCAGATCTTTAGATTCTTATGTCCACAGAGCTGCCCTGTGGCGTAAAAGCGAACAGTTGTTTGTATGCTTTGGCCCCCTTAACAAGAGGTCACCAGCATCTAAGCAGAGAATGAGCAAATGGATAGTCGAGGCTATCTCTCTTGCTTATGAGTCAGCCGGATTACCTACTCCTTTAGCAATCCGGGCCCATTCTACTAGGAGTATGGCTGCCTCTAAGGCCTTAGTGTCAGGAGTGTCACTTCAGGATGTATGTGATGCGGCAGGCTGGTCTTCGCCGCACACATTCGTGAGGTTTTATGACCTTGACCTGAGCTCTACACCTGGGGCTCAGGTGCTTTCATCTTAGTGTTGACGTTTCACTAGACAGGCACTGGTCATTATGGCGACGTGGGTCAATCGACGCAGCGCGAGTTCCCTTGAAAGGGAACGCCTTGGTTACGACTGTAACCTTGGTTCCCTGAAGAGGGAGCGAGACGCTGCGTCACCCTGCAATATCTCCTGCATGCCGGTCAGCAACTTGCTTCAGCCTATCAGAAGCTAGCGTTGCACTGTTTGGGCAGGCTTTATAGTTTCCTGGTTCATGACGTCACCCGACGTCAATCGACGCAGCGTCTCATTCCCTCTACAGGGAACCAAGGTTACAGTCATAACCGAGGCGTTTTTCTTCATCATCATTGGACAATAACATGACAATCACGTGAGGTGTGTTCGATTTGAACTACACTAGGATTTCACCGATGGGGGAGAACTGCCGGTTGCAGGCAGGGAGGAGTTGAAAATGGAGACATTAGACGCTTGATGATACACAAAAATAGTTTTTACAGCTTTTTTTTTAGTGTTATAAAAAATTATTTTGTTAGCATTAGTGGAACTAAAGTTGTCAGAAAAAACATGAAACACACAACATTGTTGTCATCAGAAAGTCTGGCCAATGAGGAATACGTTGTGTCGTCATCAACTGTGGGAGCAGAGCGAGGCTGGTGGAGCAACTGTTAATGAGCGACACCTGGAGTCACACCAATCGCAAGTCCCACAGAGGAGCTCCAGAAGAATAAAAGGAAGAGTGACGACAGTGAAGGATGAGAGAAGACCAGGGACCTATACCATGAAGCTGGTTTAGGTGGATAGCCAAGTATAGAAAGTTTAGTTTACAGTTTAGTTTGTGCCAACCCTGGGTTTTAGGCACTATAAAAATGGCTCTGCTTTTAGTAGTGTTCATTGCCATATTAACTTACACTCCACGGCTAACCTGTTTCGGGGCAGGTTGTGTTCTGGGTAAGAGATCTCAAACCAAAATTGGACCAATCAACTGTGAGCAAAGTGACACTTATCTGGAGAAAAAAATCCCTCCCCCAGTTTCTCTTTCACACACCAAGTCAAAACCCATATCTATAGGGAAAATATATGTTCAACTTTATTGAAAATATTATATAAAGAATATTTAACATTGTTACCTATCTGATTGTTCTGCTTAGCAGTCAGTTTGAGAAGCATGTCACTGGTTAAGGCTACTTCACGAGTTCACACTTACAAATAATCAGATAGTAAATAGTATTCGTAATAGTATGCATATTTGGCGTGCTGTCCAAGGAGAGGACTCCGAGCTCGGTATTTGGCCCGAACCCAGAGTACTCCCCCCGTATCTCTGGTTAGGAAAGTAACCAGGTGAGTGTGAGGAAGACAGGGTGGTGGAGGGATGCTGAAAAACTGTCGAGGAACATTGGTGAGTTGACTGGGTATTTATATAATCCTCCACTTGTGCTGATTGGGTAGACATGTTGATTACTGATTGCTGACAGCTGGTTGGAATGACATGATGATTGGATAGATCATTCTTCCTGAACTTTGTTAATAAAAAATCATTAAATAACAAATTGCCCATCTCATGTTAACAAGTTTATAAAAAAGTCTAAATTCTTTGAAAATTCTTTCATGATTTTTCATGCATGGATGTGTGGTAAGATTTGTGATCAACACAGCTAGCAAAGTTCATTTTAATACAGTCATGACAGTTTCATATTGTGTCCATGCCCAGGAATTGTTCAAGATTTGCTACATTAATGTCCACAATCATCTTGTTTTGGTGGTGGCACATTATCACTGAAGTAGTCATTAATAAGTTGAACAAAATGTTCCATGCTCTGACCAGATTCGCCAACTGTGCATTTAAAGCATTAGCCACTGAGTGAGCACTCACACTATCATCCATACCCATTACAAAACAGGCATATATATCGACGAAATATGGAATTAAAAAGCTTGAAAATTTGAAATTTCTTCCGTGTTTATTTTTCATGTTTTCAGAGGATGGATGCTTCCACGATACCACAATGCACGTGCAGAGTGTTTTGTATAATCAGTGAAGGCATTATTGCGACTGGTTAGCAACAAGCTGGTTTTGTTTACATCAGCACGGGTTTGAAAATCACATTTCATTGGTACAGATTCATGCTATCAAGAATTCGCTGAAGATTTACAAAGTTGGAATGCTGCACTTTACAATGATACCAAACTTGTGCTTGGGGTAAGCACTAGTCGTCGAGAATCGAGCAGAGAAAATTCTTCCATAGATTATTTTAAAAAATGGAAAGATTTTTGCACCTCTCAGAAAATGTACAAATAAAGATAATGTTAGATGTTTAATGGCTATTTGAAGCATTGGGATTGCTAGACGAGGGCTCAATGAAGTAATTTTTTTGAAAACCTCAAATTCGACTAAAATTTACATATTTCACTTGTGTTGCCTGTAGCTTGTAATTAGCCTGTACGCATTCAGACTCATTTTGCCAGCACAGGTCACATATAATTGTTATACTCCTAATTACACAAGCAATTTTAGTTTAATAATTATTAATAAACATTTTAGTTTAAATGAACATAAATATATACAGATAATATGTAATATAAATACAATTTGGAATAGTATATATATATATATATTTGTGCTGTGAATCGATTAAAAAAATAAATCAATCACATTTTTTCTGTTCTGAGTTTTTAATATTTTTATGCTGTAATAATTTCACAATTACTCTCCAAATTAATGTAGAAACGACTTAAAGACAGTATATTTTAAATATTTGTTGTAATGGCGTCTTTTTATGAATGAAAGCCATATCACTGATACTAATACTGGTACTGATGTCTCTATGAAATTGATCTTTTTTTAAACATTAATGATAGACATTCAACGTTACAGTATAATTGAAAGCTATATCAATTTCAACATTTATTAAGCTTTAAAAAATAACAAGTTTTAATTTAAGTGAATTTAAAACAATCTTCACATAAACCCATTGTAATAAATGTCATATTTTCCTGAGGCCTTCCTACCTGTCTAACAGGTAGCAAATATACAGAAATTGAATAAAGTTATCAAACAGTCTGCACTGCATAAATAATAAATTAAATATAGATTAATCATTATTAAAGATACAATTTTCTCTGTTACCTTTGTTCTGTGATGAACATTAATGACACACAGCATTAGTCGCTGCTGTCACTTTAAGATCTGCCGCTGCCGAACATGACGCGGATCTCTTTAAATTCATCTAAAGCCCTATTCGCACGGCATTAGTATTAGCTGGTGACCTCTAGTCATTTGTAATAATTGCAGAGGTTGTCTGTGATCTTAATCCCGTGCGAGTCGGCCATGCCTGTACTGTAATTTGTAAAGTAAAAATTCCCCCGCAAATGACCTACCATAATTTGCCGAACACTGAGGTCCTGTGATAATATTAGTCCCGTGCGAATCGGCATCTCTGTGATTTGGCGGGGTCATATATCATTTTTAAAGCTTTTTGTTTCCTGTGCGCCTATTTATCCATCTTCCGCGAAGAATGGAGGCTGCGTTGGAGTGTTTTGATAGTATTTTGGGTGCTGGGTCATATCGGATGATATCGCTATACACAACTATACAATTTGCAGAAAGAGAAAGCTGAAAACCACCAGAAGAGCAAAAACAAAATGAATGATTAGATGGAGATGGATGACAATAGGGATGTGGCGGCAAGAAAACTTTCCCACTGGTTAATCGACATGTGACAACACCAGTAATACTGGTATTACCAGCAGGGGCTTTTAAATCGCTAATTCTAAACCGAAAGTAAAATGTGCACGGCCGCACAGGCATTCGTAATGATGCGGACCAGCACGAGTGTTTTCAATTCTTTCCTATGGAAGTTAAGTTACGCTCACTCTCCTCTGCTCACTCTGCGCCAATGGACGCACACCGTTATGAATGCCTGGGTGCGGCCATGCACATTTTACTTTCACTTTAGAATTAGTGCCAATTCGGGGGCGAATTGCTTGAATGGTGTGTTCAATATTATTCTTAATGAAGTCTGTTCTGTATTCTAAATGATCTTCCGCCGTCATCTTGTCAGTCAGCTCTTCACTCTTGTGATAATTGAAATCTGACTCCTGCTGCTGATCTGTGCTGCGACTCTCGTTCACGCTATATTAAGCAGACACGTTCAGTTTTTTACTGTAGTGTCTGTTCTCTAACTGCACTAAATTATTTTTATTACTATAAAAAATCAAAACGACGGTGGAGGCGGTGCCACGGTGAGAAAGTGATGTAACCGGTGTTGTGGCTGAACACCGATATCGCAGCAAGCCTAGATAACATGTATAGCAGCATGCGGTAAGGAACATGCTTTCTGTCAGGACCACTATCGTTAAAGATGATTGACAATTAGCATACAGTTTGGATTGGCGGTATGGTTCTGTTCTGGGCCCATAGCATGGTTCTAGCATGGATAAGAGCAGGGAGAGCAGCAATAACCCCCCTTAGGGTAAACAGAACAGGACCAACATAATGTATTGGAGATATCATTAATGTCGATATTTAAATGTACAAAATAATTTGGGAATTTAGTCAGATTCAAGGGGAATCAGAATACCAAATCCTGACTGGACGAGAGGAGGAGATGGGGATGGAGGAGGGTAAATGAGCTCTGGAGAACGCAATAGCTGCTGATAGTACTGAAGGAGCTTATATACGTATGCTGTGATAGGCTTCGTATTCCTATAGGTAGACGTGATCAGCTGACAGTCAGCTAATGCGAGCTTGACTAACATGACCTGCCAAAACTGACGCTACACTTGATTCTGTTTATGATATATCATACAGCTATACCTATAACGACAAAACATTTCCAAGTCTTGACATCATATCCGGGAGACAAGTCAGTAAATTCGAGTAAAATCACAGGCTTCCCTTATCCCGTGCGAATGCACCACACGAAATTCAGATTTTGTCATAATTGTGTGTGTTATTGTTCGGGCGAAAGAGAACTCGATTCTGGCACACTGTCGCCAGTGCGTTCTCTTTTGTCTTATCAGCATTTGCATGAATAAGAGCGTGATCATATAATATAACGCTAGCCCAAGGATGACAGAAAAAACGGATACTGTGTTAATTGCGTTTAATATTTTTTACGCGTTAAAGTGAAAAAGCGCTCTCGTCTGGCGCTCTTCGAGGAGGGTGCGCAGACTAGCGTTCCTCGTGGTTCGGGTCCCACTGTTGCTGAGGCACAGCGGCGATCCAGATCATGGGGATCACAAATGGATCTGACAGAGGGGTTTGAGATGGGCCCTGCCCTATCCTAGGGTTATTTACACCGGGGTGTGTGGAAGCACCCGCTGCGGTTCCTTCCGCACCGGGTGAGGCACCAGCGCTTCACATATCCAGCTCTGAGGAGTTGGATGTGGAAAGCGTTGCTGCTGAAGATACCGAGGACTCGCCATCTCAGTCTCCAGCATATGAGGAACTGGTGGAGGTTGTGTTTCGCGCTGTTGCCAGATTGAACATTGACTGGCCAGCAGAGAAGCAGGAAGTTCGTCCTAAAAGTCTATTAGACGAACGTTTCTTGCCTTCTCGAGCACAACCTCCGCTTCGGGGCCTGCCATTTTTCCCCGATCTCCACACCGAGGTGCACAAACCAATCACTACTCTTCTATAGTTGGCCAAAATAAACATGGTTATGCGAGCTTGCGAGCTATCTCTCCCCTCAGTCTGCATCGTCCCTAAAGGCCCCGACATTGCCCACTAAGCCAGTAAGAACAACATCAGCATTGGTGGGCAAAGCATATACAGCTGCTGGTCAGGCTGCAGCATGCCTTCCCACTATGGACGTGCTGCAGGCATACCAGGCTGATGTGTTAGGAGATTTGGATGAGGACGGGGGAATTGGCCCGAACACAGTAGCTGAGCTGCGTCGGGCCACAGATCTTTCTCTCCGGGCCACTAAGGAGACGGCTAGATCTATTGGCCGTGTTATGGCAGCCTTGGTGGCCACAGAGAGGCATCTTTAGTTATATTTAAGCACAATCAAAGAGAAAGATAAGAGTTTTCTGATGGACACCCCGCTATCGCCCCTTGGCCTCTTTGGCGACGCTGTCAACACAGTCGTCGAGAGGTTTCAGGAGGCTAACAAACAGGCAGCGGCGTTCCAGAAACTCCTCCCCCGTCACTCTCATATCTCTGGGGCTGCTGAGAGGGAGCAGTGTTGCTACCCGATCTCCCCCATAGAGAGAAGGGGGACCGGGTAGGTGCTCTCAACCGCAGTCTTCGAGGGTAAGCCGAATTTGAGGACCGTGCTTATCGCCAAGAAGGCTGCGGGGAAAAGGTCCTGATGCCCAAAGAGTCAGGCCTTTGAGGGTAGCCCACACCTAATTTTACATTGCCCACATCTCTTCTGTGCCCTCGGGGGACTGTTCTGCCAACCCTGCCACCTCGCATGCTTCAGGGCGTAGCGGTCTCCAGTGAGCACATATCTCAGTGTCCGCCCGGAAACATAGCGGCACTGGGAGGCTTGCTTCCTCTGAAGGTGTCAGAGCTGCCAGTTCGGTTGTTCCCTGCTGGTGCGCCGTTTCAGGGCACCGAATTGGTGGTTCGAAAAATACCAGAGGCCATTCTCAAGAGAATGGTTCCCTTAGTAGAATTTCTGGCAGCATGGAAACTACTGCCAAATATACACTCACCTAAAGGATTATTAGGAACACCATACTAATACTGTGTTTGACCCCCTTTCGCCTTCAGAACTGCCTTAATTCTACGTGGCATTGATTCAACAAGGTGCTGAAAGCATTCTTTAGAAATGTTGGCCCATATTGATAGGATAGCATCTTGCAGTTGATGGAGATTTGTGGGATGCACATCCAGGGCACGAAGCTCCCGTTCCACCACATCCCAAAGATGCTCTATTGGGTTGAGATCTGGTGACTGTGGGGGCCATTTTAGTACAGTGAACTCATTGTCATGTTCAAGAAACCAATTTGAAATGATTCGAGCTTTGTGACATGGTGCATTATCCTGCTGGAAGTAGCCATCAGAGGATGGGTACATGGTGGTCATAAAGGGATGGACATGGTCAGAAACAATGCTCAGGTAGGCCGTGGCATTTAAACGATGCCCAACTGGCACTAAGGGGCCTAAAGTGTGCCAAGAAAACATCCCCCACACCATTACACCACCACCACCAGCCTGCACAGTGGTAACAAGGCATGATGGATCCATGTTCTCATTCTGTTTACGCCAAATTCTGACTCTACCATCTGAATGTCTCAACAGAAATCAAGACTCATCAGACCAGGCAACATTTTTCCAGTCTTCAACTGTCCAATTTTGGTGAGCTCGTGCAAATTGTAGCCTCTTTTTCCTATTTGTAGTGGAGATGAGTGGTACCCGGTGGGGTCTTCTGCTGTTGTAGCCCATCCGCCTCAAGGTTGTGCGTGTTGTGGCTTCACAAATGCTTTGCTGCATACCTCGGTTGTAACGAGTGGTTATTTCAGTCAAAGTTGCTCTTCTATCAGCTTGAATCAGTCGGCCCATTCTCCTCTGACCTCTAGCATCAACAAGGCATTTTCGCCCACAGGACTGCCGCATACTGGATGTTTTTCCCTTTTCACACCATTCTTTGTAAACTCTAGAAATGGTTGTGTGTGAAAATCCCAGTAACTGAGCAGATTGTGAAATACTCAGACCGGCCCGTCTGGCACCAACAACCATGCCACGCTCAAAATTGCTTAAATCACCTTTCTTTCCCATTCTGACATTCAGTTTGGAGTTCAGGAGATTGTCTTGACCAGGACCACACCCCTAAATGCATTGAACCAACTGCCATGTGATTGGTTGATTAGATAATTGCATTAATGAGAAATTGAACAGGTGTTCCTAATAATCCTTTAGGTGAGTGTATCTCAATGGGTCCTGCGTATAGTCAAAAAGGGTTACACAATTCAGTTTGGGTCTCGCCCATCCAGGTTTATGGGCGTCCTACCAATAGTGGTGGACCCCGAGCAGGCTCTGGTCATGCAACAGGAGGTAAAAACTCTTTTGGGGAAGGGAGCCATAGAACGTGTACTTTCTCCCGACAGAGAAACTGGGTTTTACAGCCGGTATTTTATTGTTCCAAAGAAGGATGGAGGGATGCGTCCCATTTTGGATCTGCGGGTTCTGAATCAGTCCGTTATGCAGTTAAAATTCAAAATGTTAACCTTGAGACAGATTGTGCCACAAATCAGATCCGAAGATTGGTTCATCACAATAGATCTCAAGGACGCGTATTTCCATATATCCATCTTTCCACAACACAAGAAGTTCCTGAGGTTCGCTTTCGGGGGCGAAGCATGCCAATATTGGTTCTTCCATTCGGCCTAGCTTTATCACCCCGCACTTTTACGAAATGCATGGATGCAGCTCTATAATACCACTTGGTCTGCAGGGCATTCGCGTTCTGAACTATATCGACGATTGGTGAATTTTAGCTCAGTTGCAGCAGTTAGCGGTTTGGCATCGAGATGTCGTTCTCGCACACATGAAAGCGTTAGGGTTAAGACTGAATGCCAAAAAGAGTGTGCTGATTCCATCACAAAGAACTACATTTTTGGGTGTGGTATGGGATTCGACTACTATGCAAGCTTGTCTGCTCCAGCGCGCATAGAGTCAATCCTATCAGCAGTAAAGAGAATAAAGCTAGGTCAGTCACTCACTGTGAAGCAGTTTCAGAGACTGCTGGGTCTGAAGGCAGCAGCGTCCAACGTTATACCTTTTGGCCTGTTGTACATGAGGCCCCTACAGTGGTGGCTCAGGACCAGGGGATTTTCCCAGAGGGGCAATCCTTTTCTTACGTGCTCTGGTTATGTGGAAGAAACCGTTGTTCCTATCCCAAGGGCCTGTGCTGGGAGCTCTTTGTTGTCGCGAAATGCTAACGACAGATGCTTCCCTCACGGGGTGGGGGGCGATCCTAGAAGGACGCTCAACTCAAGGTCTGTGGAGGGGACACCATCTGTCCTGGCACATCAACTGTCTGGAAATGGACCTCAGGGGCCATCATGTGTTAGTCCGGTCAGACAACACATCGGTGGTCGCCTACATAAATCATCAGGGGGGTTTGGCTCGCGTCCACTCTGCAAATCCTCCTGTGGTCCCAGGGGAAGTTATTGTCTCTCAGGGCAGCTTATATCCCTGGGTGCCAAAATATGGGAGCAGACATCCTGTCAAGGCAGGGGCTGAGGCCCGGGGAATGGAGGCTCCACCCCGAGGTGGTGGAGCAGGTGTGGGAGAGATTCGGCCAAGCTCAAGTGGATCTGTTTGCATCTTGAGAGACGTCTCACTGTCCACTTTGGATCTCCCTCACGCATCCAGCTCCTCTCAGACTGGATGCTATGGTACAGACATGGCCGAGGCTACGTCTGTATGCATTTCCCGCGATTGCTCTGCTCCCAGGAGTTCTGGAGAGAGTTCGCAGAGACATGTTCCAGCTCATCTTGATATCCCCGCGGTGGCTGGGCAGAGTATTGTTCTCGGATCTTGTGTCTCGGATCTTGGGAGATTCCGATCAGGAGGGACCTTCTGTCTCAAGCAGGGTGCTCAATATTTTACCCCTGTCCAGAACTGTGGAAGCTTTGGGCTTGGCCCCTGAGGGGGCCCAGCTCATAGAATCAGGTCTCTCAAGTGAGGTTGTGGAGACCATCCTTCAATCCAGAGCTCCCTCCATGAGAAAATTGTATGCCCTGAAGTGGAGAGTTTTCACTTCTTGGTGCAGTGGTCGTCAGTTGGACCCAGTTAACTGCCTGGTTGGTACAGTACTGGAGTTCCTGCAAGAGCGATTTACTGCAGGGTTATCCCCGTCCACTTTAAAGGTTTTTGTGGCGGCCATAGCTGCTTACCACATTCCTTTGGATGGTACGTCTTTAGAGAGAGACCCCTTGGTAACACGTTTCCTCCGTAGCACATTGAGGCTGAGGCCTGCAGTACGCACTAGGGTACCGGCTTGAGATCTGGCCGTGGTGCTCCAAGGCTTATCCCTGGCCCCCTTTGAGCCAATTGAAGAGGTTCCAGTCAAGTTTTTGACTCTTAAGGCAGTTCCTAAGGTTGTTCCTCCTTGCTATATCTTAAAAGGATAGGGGATTTACAAGCTCTGTAGGTTGCCCCATCGTGTTTGGTATTTGAGCCGGGTATGGTAAAGGTGTTCCTTCACCCTAGACCGGGGCATGTTCCTAAAGTCCCCACTAATGTGGCCGGGTCTATTGTGCTGCAGGCATTCTGTCCTCCTCCTTTTGTAAACTCGGACCAGGAAAGAAATAATCTGTTTTGCCCAGTCAGATCTTTAGATGCTTATGTCCACAGAGCTGCCCTGTGGCATAAAAGTGAACAGTTGTTCGTATGCTTTGGTCCCCCTAACAAGGGGTCACCTGCATCTAAGCAAAGAATGAGCAAATGGATAGTCGAGGCTATCACTCTTGCTTATGAGTTGGCCGGATTACCTACTCCATTAGCAATCCGGGCCCATTCTACTAGGAGTATGGCTGCCTCTAAAGCCTTAGTGTCAGGAGTGTCACTTCAGGATGTATGTGATGCGGCAGGCTGTTCTTCGCCACACACATTCGTGAGGTTTTATGACCTTGACCTGAGCTCTACACCTGGGGCTCAAGTGCTTTCGTCTTAGTGATGATGTTTCACTGGACAGGCACTGGTCAATATGGCGACCTGGGTATAGACGTTCCCACTGCGTCAATGACGCAGCGGGAGTTCCCTTGAAAGGGAACGCTCGGTTATGACTGTAACCTTGGTACCCTGAAGAGGGAACGAGCGCTGCGTCGCCTTGCCATACCTCCTGTGTACCGGTCAGCGACTTGCTTCATCCACTTTAGAAGCTAGCATTGCATTGTTTGGGCAGGCTTTATATTTTCCTGGTTTGTGACGTCACACGCCTCTGACGTTTCATCACACTATTGGACGGATTTCAAACGTGCTTCATGACACAATCACACAAAGCGTTCCCAAAGTGCCAACGACGCAGCGCCCGTTCCCTCTTCAGGGAACCAAGGTTACAGTCGTAACCGAGCGTTTCTCTATGTTTCAAGGCATGCGTTTTATTGTGTTCAAGGTATCAATACGAAGCCAGGCTACAGCAGATGAACGGGTTACATATTTACTTTATTACAAACTCTTAACATACATGCAACTCATGTTCATCATTCTTCTTTTTCTTCCCTCTATCCTATTTGTATCCCCCTCTTAATACCTACTTCCCCCTAGCGGTCTCAGTAAGTATTGAACTGAATAACAGTTAAACAATTTCACTTAGTACCAATTAACTCAAAACAGTTCTTAATTTCACGAATTGACTGTCAGACTCGTTGTCTGACTTCCTAGTCACGTGTGTTACTGGAGTGAGGTGTAAACACAGTAAGTTTGGTTCTCATTTTCCTACCGTACAACAGTTCAAATGGTGAAACACCAGTCAATGTATTTGCAAAAATTCCAAGACTGCTTGTTTCCATGGTCTCTTCTGTAGAATGGACATTTGCACACAGTCCTTAGCATTAATCTATCAATTTATACAGTGAAACTGCAGTGTTATTTTACATTTGATTACTTTATTAGATTTCTTTTATATGCCATATTACAGTAACACTAATGTTAGTAGACCTTCCTGAAATTAAAGCACTGTATTTCATTTGTATATTTGTTTTATTGTAGATTTATTGTATTTATTTGAGCATTTGTTTGTTCTTTGTTTCTTTGTTCTCATTTTATGCATATAAAACACAAAAAATGCCTGCACATTTACAAATAGATGTTTTCTATTTGTTTTGTTCAAACATTGCTGTTTCTTTTGCTACATATATTTAACATTTCAGATTATAATGTTAATTATGTTCTTAATTTAAAAAAAAAAAAAAAATATATATATATATATATAAAAATATAACAAAAAGAACCAATAAGAATACTGTTAAAGTTTTTTGCACTTAAATTAAGAAATTAATGTCACTGCAACCTAGTTTTATCATAAACAGTGGTCAAATATCGAAGCTGGAGTCTTTAATCTTTCTAATGATACTCAGTTTGTCCAGATCAAGTAAGAGTGTGATGTTTTAACATGCAGTGAATGTTGAACAACAGTAATCTGGGGCCGTCGGCGATCCTTGACCCTAAAGGGTTTAAAGCTGAAGTTATTCATTCAAGAGCTGTGAATAATTTTCTCTTTGCCTTTTGTTGTTTGATTCAAATTAATGGCACAGTCGTCAGCAGGTTTATTAGACGCTGCCCCTTTAAAACGGAATGCAGATCTAATAATACACAATCCCAACTATTTACGCCCATTTAAGACATAAACTGTGTTTAAGTGAATACTCATTTTAACATAGGCTATTTTTGTGTGTATTTGATCGTTTAGACGATCTTCTTTTTATAATCCTTGGAAGCCAAAATTGAAAATAAAATTAGAATAATATCACAGCCCTAAAGTGTAACCAGACTTAACTTTTGTTTCTCTCAGCCATTAAGCAGGTGCTTTCGTGTCGTGCGTGCTGTAGCTCCGCGTGAATGATCACGCTCTCTCTTCTGGTTTGCGAATAGCAAAAATGCATCACAGACAAATGGTTTAATAATATTGCATATAGAAACGGCTGGCCAGATAGAATTTGCAAGATAACGTCTATATAGCAATAATAAATAGTAAGTGTATTTTCTTAATTTCTCCAGCACTGACAGCAGAACCGATATCGTCGGAGCCTAACGATACTGCGGTCTTTCATAATTTAGCACCGGGGCCCGTTTAATACCGGGTTTTGGTACCCATCCCTAGTTATCAGCATATGTTTAAGTAGATTTGTCTCTCGTTGTCTTTGATAGAATATGCACAGTTAATGTGGCATAAGATAGCGGACACCACATCAGTTTTGACTTTAATTTTCTGTAGTGACTGGGGTTTGACAATTTTTCACCGCATAACTCACACACAAAGTGTAATGAGTATACCCTGTTCTGTTGTTTTCCCAGTCTCTCTAATAGTCATGTCATTCACCTGTGCCTTGTAAATCACCTTGTTAATTATCTAATTTGCTCTGTGTACTTAAGCCTTCAGTTCTCTCTCTGAGTTTGTCTGTCTTCGTCAATGTTAACATGTGTGTGAATTATCTTCTTTGAGATTTTCCTGAGTTTTGTTATCAAAGATCCTGTTCCTGTTCTTCATTGTCTTTGTGAGCTTTTACCAGCATGTACCATGACAGAAAGATGGACCCAAACTGTTTTTTTTTTTGTTTGCAGCATTTTTGTTTCTTTGTTTCCCTCCTCCCTGTCACCATGGACATTCCTGCCGTTGACCTGTTGTGCCTGGACCAGAGGGACCGTTTTACATATCAAGCCTCACAGGGGGCGGTCCTTGTTACAATTTCACCTCTTTCATGGAGTGGGTGAACAACAATTCCCCATCGGCCCTGTGAAGGATGACTCCATCACCACCAGAGACCAGCCATCCACCACCAGTGAGTGATGCGACGGAGAAGTTGAATGGGCCCACCGCAGACCGTAGACACCAGCTTGCCGCGATGGACAAGCCCGTACAGAGGATAAGGACGGAGAGTGTCATCGTCACAGAGCTCGAACCACAAACGGAGTCTGACCAGGTGCGTGAGCCGGCAACATCGTGTGTTGCAGAGGGAGTGCTTGTGGAGCTCGAGGACTGGGAGGAGAGCCCTGCCCACACCACTACCGCTGTGGATGAGATGTCAGTATTTAGAGGAACCTAGATAACTTATTGAGGAAGATTTGATTGACTGGTATGGAGAGGTGATACCCTGTGTACCTGTATCTCCAGCAATCCCTGTGTCTCCAACACCCGCCCAGCCTCACTCTCCCACCTCCTCAATCAGCCAGTTCCTCAGCCCCACCTCCGCTGCTGTCCGTCAGCCCCTCGGCAGCTCCCATTGGCATTGAGGACCTGCCCAGTGTCTTCCAGCCATCAGCTCCACCCAGCACAGAGGATCCCCTGGTTCCACCTCTAACCTCTGTGCCCTTCGCTTGATCTTGGCCTGTTCACACTTCGGCTCCGGCCTGGGCTCCTCCCTCCCTTGGCTTCACCGGAAACCATCGACCATGCGGCTTCTCCAGGCTCCCTCATCCCTCTGGCTCCACCTCGGACGCTCGTCACTGTGGCGCCTCCTTGGTCTCCAGGACCATCAGCGTTGCGTGGGCTCATCGGGTCCACCTGGGTCTCCTTCAGTGGTGGCTTCTTCTCTGTCGGTCGTCCCCAGGGTGTATACTATCAAGTTGAATATACCATGGCTCCTCCAGCCTTTGACTACGCCCTGGGGCCTCATCCTGGCTGGACTCTGGCATGTCATCTGGCTCCTCCTGCTCTTAGCTCCTCCCTGGCTGCTTCCTCCTTCCACTTCCCCATGGACTGTTATATTTCTTTGCTACCAAGACCTCCTCCCGAGCCCCCATCCTCCCTCCTCATTTCTATTTACGGCGTGAGGATGCGCCTTTTCGAGAGGGGACATACTGTACCAAGTTTACCCTGTTCTGTTGTTTTCATTGTGTTTTTGGTCATGTCATTGACCTGTGCCTTGTCAATCACCTTGTTAATAGAGGATGTATATCTTGTATTGTTATTGTCACAGTCACTAGCTCAGTCACCCTCAGCACTACACTTCCCAGAATTCCTCTGGCTCACTCCCTCGTTATCACTCATCAGCACTCCCTGGCTGCATCCGCAACCTGGAAAATACTGCCTTCGGAGGCAGGGCCGTTTCTAGCCATTTTGACGCCATAGGCGAAATCCTTATTGGCACCCCCCCAGCCAAATCTTAAAAAGCAACATGGTATTACTGGTATTAATTTTAATCCTTTTTAACAAATACATACACATATCATTTGGAAATGTAATCCTTATTAACAAATATATACAAATACAATTTGGAAATGTTTCCAAATTTACCGCAAACTACGTATAAAAGCTTGATCAGTCACACGAAAGTAACAAGAATAAATATTGATTCAGTGTGGTCTTTGTTACTCATTGACACTTGAACTTCCCCTTTTAATAACGCGATGCTATGCCCTCTGTATGACACTGCTTGCGTTAAGCACTATTAGAACTGAATGAATCGATTCAGCATTTTCGACACCATCCGTAAAGATGCGTTAAATTCGACAAAGCAGTTTAATAAAGGATTAAATTAATGTTGTGAATTAGCACATTTTATTATAAAATTTTTAAACTGGCTGTTAAAGTTTTATATGGGACAATTACAAAACACACTGATCCTTTAACAATGCATTGGCGCAAAAACGCACACCTTTTGGAGTTGCAAGTAAGAGAAGAAAGCTTTATAGAGTCAAAATATAATAATATCATGAAATGCTAAAGTGAGTGTGGTTAGCCTATATCTTGCCTCTACCATACACACCGAGCAATATTACGCTATCTGCCCATTTCACAGCGTGATTTCTTGACTGCCACAAATACGGCCCTAACAAAATACAGATTTGTGCACTTTTTATTGTGCCTGTTTTTTTAATTGGCCTTTGAATTTAGTTTTATTATGTGGTTAAAAAAGCGTTACCTTGCCAAAGCATTGACCAAGCTCTTTGATCTAATGGTGTTGAGCGCTCCAAATGCAAACTTTACATGCAACAGTCAGACAGTAATTGACAGTACTCTGATCCAAGGAGTTGTCTGATTGACAGTACTCTTGCCCAATAGTGTTGGGGGAACCAGTGGGGGCGGCAATCATATTTCAGGGTGGCCGTGACACCCTTTACACACACCCCTGATATGTGCTCATTGGCGCCCCTTCAGCTGATGGCGCCCTAGGGCAGGTGACCGCATAGTTCACCTATGCCTAAAAAGGCCCTGTTCGGAGGACACATTTCAAGGTAGGAAGGCATCAAGGCATATCCAAATCTAATGTTAGCTTCACTTGCTGTCTCCTGAGATACCTTCATCTGATACCTTCATCTGATTTATCTGAGCATAAATGTATCCTTCGGTGCCTTTGATATCCCACAATCCTGTGCATTCCATTGTGGGAGAGTTGAGCTAGAAAAAAAGATGGTGTCCGAAAGTTGCGCTTGCTGGTCAGTTTGTGTGTAAATGTATGTTTTTGACTAACATTTTCCACTTCTAATGTCATTTCTAGCGAGAAATTACTAATGTAGTAATTAAATATTTGTTTAGTTCTCACCAAAGCTCTCTCTATTTTGCTGTAGATAATTAAACTGTTACTCTCCCTTAGAAGTCTGTCCAAAATCAGTTTTGTGAGGTGCCTTCATGCACAAACGCTGCCTTACAAGTCATTGTCTGACAAGGCGGTGTAGTGATTTTACTTTCGTCCATCCAAGGATGCTAAGTAAGGTAGTGACTGGTACTCACGTCACCGCTGACGTTGTGATTTTTGGATCACCCGTCACTTAAGGTGTGGTTATGAGTACATCAGATGACCACCTTCCCCCTCTCTTAGTTTGGGAAACTAGTCAAGGTCTTTTAGCTTGAGAACACTCCAAACAGGAGGCTGTTCAATCATTTAGAATGAATGTAAAGAGGGGAGAGTTGGTCAGCTGATTTATCTGAAAGATTGGTGAGATTTCTAACTTGTAGAGCCTCTTCTGTATTATCAGCACAAGGAAGACACAATTGTAATAAAATAAATTTTATTAACAAAAGATAAACAAGAATAACTAACACAACTACTAAATTAATACAATGAACGATAAAGGAATAAAGTGCATAAGATGCATAAAATACATGTGATTAAGTTGAGTGTGGCTATAGAAGAGTTACATTATCTTATGGAAAGATAAACTGTTGTTTCTCTGAAACTAAGGTGAAGAACCTTATTATGCATCAAACAAATAAATGAAAGTTTATTTGTTATTAACTAGCATCAGTTATATTACCTCTAATGTAAATTAGAAAATCATATACTGATAATATACAACAATGCCAAGGTCTCTGGAAAGAGGTTTGGTTAAGTGATATTTACGTTCCACGTGATTGAGTAAGCAGTTCGATGGTGATGACTTCTTCCACTGGTTGTGCTGGGAGACAATGCAGTGGGGAAAGGAGCTGGAATCCGTTTCAACAGCCTCAAACACGAAGATCTGTGGGATGCTGATCTCCTGGGGCACCAAAGGGTCCTAAAATCTGGAACACGCAGATGAGGCCCTGAAGTAAGTGCAGAAGGTCCTTAATCTGGAACATGCAGACGAAGGAACCTTGAAGTGAAGGTTTGCTCTCCTTGAAGTGAAGGTTTGCTCTCTGTGTGTCATCTGCCTCTCTGGGCCAGACACTCAGGACTTGGTCAATCCGCTTTTGTCTCAGGGACTCGAGACGTGCTTTAGTCGTCTCGCCGGACTAAAACTCAGAATGTAGTGTTTGTTAATGTCTCTTTCCTCACAGGCTGAAGGCTCAGAACATGGTTGTATCTGTTGCTGCCTCACAAGCTGTAGACTCAGATCCTCTGATCTTTTGTTGTCACTCTGGATTAACCAGAGGCTCAGAATGTTACGGTGTATCTGTCATGTCTCATCCTTGGTGGACAGACTCAGAACTTGGTGAACTGTTTCTCTCTCTCGAGGGGAGACTCAGAACTTGGTGATCTGTTTCAGTCTCATCCTTGCCGGACAGACTCAGAACTTGGTTGATCTGTCACAGTCTCATCCTTGCCGGACAGACTCAGAACTTGGTGAACTGTTTGTCTCTCCCGAGGGGAGACTCAGAACTTGGTGATCTGTTTCAGTCTCATCCTTACAGTACAGACTCAGAACAAGCAGTGTCTGTTAAAAGGGTACCTTTATCCCTTTCCGACGAGGAGGAGATTGCAATTTGGATCTTCTCCATTCCAGTGCTGTGATTGGCCGCTGGCATCAGAGGGGGCACACCGTGTGGCCCACCCTTCTTTCCCCTGTGGAACTCATTTGCATACTGTACACAGTTAGAATTCTTTAAAGTTTACCAATGCATTTCTCACTTTACAAACCACCACCAGAATACCATTGGCAATATTCTAAACAAATAGACACCACACATGATGGAAAAAGATTGAACTGTCATGCGTTCATTCATTTGTTCATTAACAGCTGAATCTGTGTAAGATGTTGCATTACATATAGCTGTCACTGAGAATACTTATTTCTCTGAATAAGTATGAAATGGATGTGTGTAGTTTACATCAGTCTTAAGGTTTCCAAATATAGTTATGAATGGATTAGGATGGATCATTGTGGTCTTTCTTTGTTTCACCCACTACTGCTGAGGTCCTGAGGAATTTTTATGGCAGTCACAGACCAGGACATAGTCTCTAGAATAGTCTCTAGAAGGGTGAAGGGCAGAAACTGCATGTGGACCAATGGGAAGTCCTGTTCTTCCTGGGCTTGGTACCAGAGGTCTTCTTCTTGCCCTCTAAGATATGTCTGGCTATTGCCCTAGCATCTTTATCTGATGGCGTTGGACAGTTTGTTTGTGTTAGTCCACCAAGATCCAATCAAAATGTAGCAAACCTTTGTCCACTGTTACGGTCAGAGAGGGGCCTGGCCATAAACTGGGCCCTGGAATGTGCTGTCCACTGCGAGGCAACAAGTCAGCTGCCTAGGTTTTCGGACGCAGCCCCTATATCAGCAGTCACCATCCTCACCACAGTTGTCTGGTCTTGTTGATCACAACTTCTCAACTTACCTGACTCCTTACCTGTCTTGCTTCATGCATGATCCTCACCGTCATCATTCTTCATCGTCCTTCATCTTCAGTTCTGATCATCCGTCTGCCAGTCACCAGCCTCTGAAAAGACAAAGATACTATTACCATTAAGCTAAGTTCATTCTGACCGTCTTCATACAATCTACTGACCTGTTGGTTCACCCGCTCTCTGCCACCTGCATTAATAAACCCTTGTAAACTACATTACCTGTGTTGTCTCCTTCTGTCCGCTGACAGAAGACCAGACCACTAAAGTTAGCACCATGAACATTCCACTCTGTCTCCTTGACCAGCTATATTCCCTCTCTCAAAATGGCCGTCCCCTGGCTGAATTTGCGGAGGTGTTCCTGGAACTATCTTCAGCAGTTTTACTGGGACGATGCAGAGCTGATGTTACTTTTTCATGCAGGTTTGGACGAACCATTGTACTCACAAACGCCTTGGATAACCAGCAACTGCACATTAGAACAATACATTCTATATGCCATCCTACTGAGCCGGTCCACTCCCGAAAAACCATTCATCCTTCCGGCTATGCCTGTTCACGTTGTGACCGCTGATCCAGAGTCTTCAACCAAGATGGCCGCCACTCCAGAGTCTTCAGCCAAGATGACCGCACCTGGAAATCAGTCCTCTCCAGCACCAGCGGGGGACTACTGGCTAATGAGCCAAAGAGGCACCGGGGTGCGCTTCGGAATCAGACACAAGGACATCCCGATCTGGAGAGAGAGCGAGCGAAAGGGACAGACCTCGACTTGCGAGCCCCACGATCTCAATGTGGGAGCTGGTCCTTGAAAATACACTAGATGAGCACGAAGCACTTTAACAGTGAACAATTCACAGTGCTCACAATCGCCATGCTCATGCTGTGTATCATACCCAGGCACACACAGAGAAATTTCTGCACTCTAACAGCTGGAACTTAATACTTAACAAAGAGAACTTAGAACTTAGAACACAATGCGGTCTCTGAAGACAAAGACACCTGAAGCGCACCTGTTTCACATCTATGGCCCTGTCCCAAATGGCACCCTATACACTCGCGGGAGTCCGTACTTGCATTATGTGACGTAACGCCACTTTGACTATTGGGAAGAAGTCTGCTGCGAAGCTTGCATTTGTGCAGGCTCTGGAAAAGTGCGCATCGAGGGCACATATCGACCGCAAAGGGGGCGCTCACGAGCACCCTTCTGAAACCTAAAATGACAAATGGGACACCCTACCGTCTCATGGACTTAACATAAACGCGGCACACAAGACCGAAAGTGCATATGAAGTGTGCCATTTGGAACAGGGCCTATTTATAGCCTCTCACGACTGTGCATTCCAATGAAATCATCGTCAAAGGTCATCTAAGGCCAAGTTCATTAACATGTTTGCCTCACAACCGGTCACAAGTCACCTTCATTTATATAGCGCTTTCAATCAGATTGCTTCAAAGCAGCTTCACAGTGATAATAGGAAATTAATTTTGCTTTAGAAAAGAGTTAAAGTAAGTTTTTGATTGATTAATTTCTGTTGTAAAAACTGATTAGTTATTTAATTTGGCACCACTTAAACAACACCATCCGCAGCTAAACCTCCAGTGCGTTCCGGACGCCCATCTGCACGGCAACAGCACCTGGTGGCCGGAGAACGCAAACCATAAAATAGGTATTGAAATAGTTTTGAAACTATACCACCACCATCCCTGCGCAAACCCTAAAAAAGGCGAATCTGCAAAAACGGCGACGGCATGTACGCAAGCATTACGTGTTTAGCCTATAGGCAAGCGCGTTTGAATACGTATGTGTGCATATGTGTTTTTATCTGTACAGAGGGGAAGGGAGGGGAAGGGAAGGGAAGGGAAGGGAAGGGAAGGGAAGGGAAGGGAAGGGAAGGGAAGGGAAGGGAAGGGAAGGGAAGGGAAGGGAAGGGAAGGGAAGGGAAGGGAAGGGAAGGGAAGGAAGCCTTCACAGGGGAGAGTCTAGTTGACACGGTGTCTGCCGACACTTCAGGGCTGCGTTGTGGTCATGTCTAGGCGCAGGTCCACCATCTCACACAAAGGTGTTCCCATAGCACTAAATCAGCGCAGCATTGAGAGTAGCTTTTGAAATGAAACTGAGTCTGGCCTCCACTCCTATAGGCCAGACTCCACCCCTTCTTTGGAATTTTATTATTAACAGGTACAACCTGTGTATTGTTATTATCATTATTATTATTATTGAAACATTACAAATATTTTCTTTGTACTTTTGTCAGTTAAATAAATGTTAAAAAGAATTTTTAAAAAAAAATCACAGATTCTTTATTTTATTGAATTTTACAATATGTCCCAACTTTTATGGAAATGGGGTTGTATAAATACATTAACACACACAGACATAATCCTCACACATAGAAATAAACATAACCATCTAGCCATAACTATCGCTTGTTTCTGCTTCTTCTTCGCTTGTTTTTGGATCAAAAAATTCTTTACTATTTCAGAAGATGCATAATAGCACCCCCCACCATATAACAGTGAAAACACAGATTGCCGTAAAATTCTGTCAATGGCAGGGAAGCGTTGTGTCATAAATAACGGAAAATCTTGTCAGTTGTTTGTGTTGCGGCAGGCTGGCCCTTTACACACACATTCATTAGGTTTTATGGTTGAATTGGATTGACCCCAGGCCTTGGGTTATTCCGTTCCTAAGGCCACAGGGCTTGTGCTTATGTACACTTCACAACCTTGCTGTTAAGGCATTTTTTCAGTATATCAACGTGGGTATTAACATTACCATAATGTCAACGTCATGACGCAGCATTGAGTTCCCTCGAAAGGGAACGTCTCAGGTTACGCATGTAACCTGGTTCTCTTAGAAGGGAACACAACGCTACGTTGCTTTGCCATAATTCATGCAATTCCTAATACGTTTTCCTTCAGACAATTAGAATTTTTGACGTGCATTTCAGGCATCTATTTATGGTCTCGGTGACACTCTTACGCTAGAATTAGCATATTTCCACACATACTTCAGACACCAGCTCACACAGGAGCATTCCCATAGTGTCAATGTCATGACACAGCATCTCGTTCCCATCTCAGGGAATGAAGTATCCTGACGCGAAGCAGAGGAACTTGCTGCAGCAAAAAAAAAAAAAAATACTTGCACTAAGTGCAAATAGCGACAGATGCTATTTACACTAAGGGTAAATAGTAGTTAGATGCTATTTGCACTAAGTGTTTGACGATATTTGCTATATACTTACACAGGCGTGTCTACACCGGTCTACACGTGTCGCGTTGCACCGTGCCACGCCGCATCCAGTGTAGACAACATCACTGATTATAATGGGTAATATTGTCTTTTGTCGCATCGCATCGCGCTGCTCGTGTCCGGTGTAGACATGGTGTTAGTGCAAATAGTGGCAGATACTTTTTGTACCTCAGTGTATTGTATTATAAAACAGTATGAAATAATAACAACATATTCAGTGTATATGATTATATTCATTGAAAAACATAAATGGATGCTGCTTTATTGAGACATTACTTGTACTTGACATTACCTCCCCTACACCTGCTCTTAACCCTACTCATTAAACACTTTATTCCCACTATTAAACATCGTTAGGTACTTTATTTCCACTTTTAGAATATTTTCTTAATTTTTATTTTAAAAAAAAGCCTCTTTGAGCTGATATGCGATAGGAAAATGGAGGAAAATAGAGAAAATGTAGTTTGATAAAAGGCGGATTCAAACTCGGGTCGGTAGCATTAACAGCTAACACCACCCATCTTACTCTACACACCACTGATCTTGTTATCAGCAAAATTTATTTTGTAATTTTGTCTGGCTCAATCAGACAATGGTGGGCGGAGTTATTGTAAATAGCCTCTGCCAACAAGATGAGCTATAGTACTTAGGCTAATTGGGAAAAAAATGTAGAGTACAGGTAGACATTTCAACATTTACACTTACAGTTTCAACAATAGTCAGAAAAACACAATTGTTTTAAAATGGAATAGTTAATATAGGCTATATACTGTATACACACTGTATATATATATATATATATACCCCTACTTCTTAATGATAATTTAGAATAGCAATATATTATATCAAACACTTCTCTCTGTTAGTCTTTTATTTTGTTATTTGCACCATTTGTTGTTGATAAACAGCCCTCTGATTTTTTTTTTACATTTTATCTGAACCCACCAGTTTAAAACACTGGCCTACAGTAATAATGTCTTAATGTCCCCCTCCCCTTTCTACTATGGCACAAAGGTTTTAACAGCTGAAATGTTGAATATATAGATACCCCCCTTTTCCTCATTCCAAGATACAAATGAATGTCTGACGAATTGTATGCCAATACAAATTAGGTGCACAGCCTAGGTTTTCTATGAACTCCTTCCCCTTCATTCTCTCTGGATTGGTTTGCTTTGGATTCCCCTTGTCGTGTTGGGGTGGTGTAATCTAGAGGTTTAGATTCCTATCGATCTTTTTAAGCATCCCATTTATCACCTACACCTCCCCAAATGATGGACCAACTGGAGTCAACTATCATTTAAAGTCCTGATTTAAACGTTTTTTTAAAGGGCAAACCAAGCCTCCTGCTCCACCTTGTGTAAGACTAATTACTTTTGTGCCTTACGTCAAATTTCAAGACAGATGAGAAAGAACACTAAAACAGATCATGAAGTAGCTTTTAATAGCCCACTTGACAAGGCTTTTTTTTCTTTCGTTTTTTTCTTTTTTTGCATGATGCACACACAATGCAGATGTAATCCTTGTGCTGTATGTAATTTGGTGTTATCGTAGGTTTCCCTTAAATATTTCCCTGTCTCTGGTCGGGAAGTGCTCTTCTAACACCATCAGCGCCATACCGCTCCTGGATGCTGCGCTGGAGTACGCATGCGCAACACAGTGGAATTACTGCACAGCGCACTCTAAGTTGGATTTTCTCTGCCTTCACGGAAACCAGAAAACATAAAAGTATGTCGATCTTTAGAATAAGACAAAAGGGCTTTATGCGCGTCTGGACGTTCCCCGTGATAGTGGCCGTGGTGTGCGCGCAAAGGTAAGTCTGATCCAAAAGCTCTCCTCACTTCATATGGCTGTCTGTACTCCACACACACACACACACACACACAAACACACACACACTCACTCACTCACACACACACACCTAAAATGATCTCTAAGGATATACATCTGAATCTAACGGTGTATTTTTCTTCTTTGCAGTGTCAATGATCCAAGCAATATGTCTATCGTAAAAGAAACTGTTGATAGACTATTGAAAGGATATGACATTCGCTTGAGGCCAGATTTTGGAGGTACCGCACGTTTTTAATTAGGTTAATTATGTCAGCCTTTTAACATCACCTCTAAACTTTCATATAGTTAAATCATAAGTGTGCCACTGTGAAGGGTGACGCGAAAATATATCCCGATTATTTCAGGTTTGGAGATGATCTGGACACTTGGTTTCACTTGTTTTAAAAATAATCGCATAAACTGCTTAAAAACTCTATGTTTGATTAGTGGTGCTTCGCAAAGTTGACGAATTAATTACTAATGCACATTTTGTCCAGTGGTAGTTTGTATGTGGTTCTTCTGATTGGCACTAATTAATAAGTAATAGCAATATCACTAAACAGTGATGCACATGAGGATGAATATAGCCTAAACCGTGTATTGTAAATTATCATAAACGATCCTATTGAAATCTGTGTGTTTAGGGAATCTTTGGTTTACTTTTCATCACATCCTGGATGTTATCAGGCTGACTTTGAGTTAATAATGGCTCATGCATGATATGTCAATTTGTGCAAAGCAAAATCAATTAGCTGTATCATCATTGGTATTATTTGGTTTGGTTTGCAGGTCCTCCGGTAGGAGTGGGGATGAATATAGACATAGCCAGCATAGACATGGTATCAGAAGTAAATATGGTAAGTGTCCTGTTTTGAGACAATTTATATGAGCTCATTTAACCCCCATTGTCCCCAGCTGAGATGTTTCATTTGAAAATGTATAGTTTATAAACTTCATATCAGTGGTGCTTGTATGATCATTTTGCAGTAAATGTTATATAGTATTCATCAGAAACTTTCCAGAGCATGTATTTATACTCAGTATTCACATATGGACATGAATATTGGTCAGGAAGAGCTAACGTGGTTTCTATGGCAACATATTTCCTTCTGCAAATGAACTGAATGTTTTTGCTGGGATTTATAAAATGACAAAACAAGTGGATGCCAGCAATAATTTATCCATCTTGGTTTTTTTATACTCTTTCTACCCCTATGGTTATCTGGTAGGATTTTCCCCCCCTTAGATACAAGAGCATCCCCTAGTGATGGCTCTGAAGTACAACATGACATTTTCTGTTTGAGGTCTGGTCAAGTGAGGTGATATTCATAACAATAACTGAGAACTGGTAGTGTATTTTCAATACAGCATGACCTGGCTGCGTTGTATTTTGAGTTATTTGTACTCTTAGCAGGATTTTGAGGATGTGTTTCTATTGTTCTCAAAATAGTCCAGTGATATTCACTACGAGTTACACGTATTTATTTTTTTCAGAGAATACAAGGTTTGAGAAGTGAATGTGTGCAAGTGGCTCATGTGCCTGCTTATAGTCTTTGCAATTCCATCACACAATAATTATTAATGTTTTAAGCAACAGTGCACGCATTCATTAGTACTGTCAAGATGTCTTTAGGACAAAACAACGATTACGAGATATGCAGTTTATGTGTGAGTGTGTGTGTGTGTTTGTCTGAGTGGGTGCATTTGTGTGTGTCCGCAAGCTTAAATTATGTCATTACTAGTCCAAGAAAGCGAAAATGCACAGATCACTGCTCTAAACCCTTTCACATTTTCCTGGCTTGGATCTTGCATGCATTCATCTGGATTAAACATTCTTTTGCACTGGATAAATAGCTAGAGCGAGTGTCCAAATCACCATGAACCTTGATGTCATGCAGCTCCCTGTGGCAATGGGGAATATTTAGTATTGGCACTTGAAGCAATGTGTCAGCCCATCTTCATAATGGGAGAAGAGGAGTTGGCCAGGCTTTCCTCTCTGAATGCTTTAATTCCATACATCCGCAGAGAATGAAAGATTGCAATATTTTGCCTTTGTTTTAAAATATTTTTTTATGTTCTCTGACTATTTATATCTAACCCTTCTTATCTGTGAAGCCTGTTTTTTTTTTAATCTTTTTTTTTTTTTATCTCCGCCTCGTCTATACACTGTAAACAATTTCAACCCACTAAAATTGAAAGTTTAATTGGTGCCTTGATCAAACCGGTTTTACAACCTGCAGTGATGAGTAACTGCACTCTACTACTTTGAATTTAAATACTGATTAAACTCATAAAACCCATGAAATATAGTAGAAATTACAGACATTTTTCAGTTGAATAAATGGAAACAAAGATGTTGCTGAAACATAATGAAAACATTTTCACAGTATGTTGGTGCATTTTGTATTCTTTGATAGGCTTTAGCTCAGTATGGCATCAAAGTTCACTTTTTCCTCTTTCCTAGGTTTGATTTTGAAGACATTAGATCATAAGACATTAAAGTGCCCCTATTATGGTTTTTCCAATATTCCCTGTTATGCAGTGTGTAATATAGCTGTCTGTGAATGTAAACATTCTGCAAAGTTCGAAAAGTAAAGTCGAAAGTGCACGATAAATAAAGTTATTGTCTCCTAAAAGAAAGAATCGACTCTGAATCGCCTAAACGAGTCGTTTGTATTTCGAATCTCACTGCGTTATGGTTCTACATCACTAGATAAGACATTTGCATAATACCTGCCTATGTTGTACGTTGTGTGCCCGCAAACAACTTGAGTTCATTTGCAAAACACTTGCTCTGGAAAGATGGGTCAGTACCCAGTTTATCTGGACCAGCTCCTCAGAATCACAACCTGTCAGTATAATTATTGATGTATATATTTTCTACCAGGTGTTCAAAATACGTAGTTTTGTGTTTTCTATTGTGTAAGTTTCCGGCTAACTCACGTTATTACTGTCTTACTGAAATACTTCTGCTCATCAGCTGTGGACCACTATTACCTAAAACTGTGTCTATTAATGCAGATTGTCTGTTGTTCTTACTACTTTGAGTAAAGATAAAGGATGGAGCAAGATTTGTTTTGCAAACTTTAATGTTCATCAGTCATTCACGTTAGTGCTCGGCTAACGTATGCGCTGTTATTGATACAGTTCCCGCATGTGCACCGCAATAAATTAGAAATACACACATGGGTTTGTTGATGGACACACACTTGTTAATGCTGATGGTGAGGAATTACAGCTGCAACATCTCATAATGTACCTCAAACTGAATAGTGTATCACTGAGAAACGTCCTGCTCAAGTCGTCCTTGTGATGGAGGTTCAGGTTGAATAACTAGTTCTTCCAATGTTTCATCATCGGACTCGCGCTCAGATTGAAATGGTAAAATCGACGCCATCGTCTCTACTGTGTACAATCGCTGAGTTTTAGGAAGCAGAGCTGAAGTTTATGGTAATGCACGTTTAGCTTCCGACAAGCGCTGTAAGCGGTACACCAATCACAACAGACTGGGCCATCTGGCCAATCAGAGCAGAGTAGGCTCGTGGAAAGGAGGGATTTAGGGAGACGGATACTTGCTTGAGAATCATTAAAAAAATGTGGTGATGTGCAGTATATATTATGAGAAAATTAAAGTGTTTTTGACCTTTGATGCATGTAAACCTGTTGTAGGAGACTCCAAAACAAAATTAGGAGCCTTTAAAATAGAATAATAGGGGCACTTAATAAACAATGTTTATTACACCACAGGCTCAAAGTCATTCCTGAATAGAATAACCAGCAGTGCTCTTATGCTGTTCTTCCTTGTTCTCTGTGTTACAGGACAAAATTAGCAATGTGATTAATTAGAAGAGGCATTTATGATATTATACACATATTCATTCTTGCAACTCTGATCTTTACGTCCTTCATGACATTACACCTATTACACCATGCACATGATACAACAAATGTGTCAGAGGCATTACTGTACTATTTACACTTTCAAGCATATACAGTGTCACAAAACTGCTTTCTAGTTCCCTCATTCACTAAACTGTATGGTGCATGTGAGTGTAAATGAGTGAATTCAGACGTGGCTGTAGATACTATACTGTAGAGTTACGTGAATGCAATGCCATGTACAAGAACTCACACTACTTCAAATCACACTGTAATTCAATTCCTATTTTTTATTAGCTTTTCTGATTGAATTTCAAACCACATATTAATGGTTTTGTCATATCACAGCTACATGGATTAGAGTCAAATAAGCAAAAAAGAAAAGAAAATTTAGTTGCCTGTCTGAACAAAGCCAAAGAGACACTCATACATTAACATGTTTATATTAAATTTTACTTCCATTTGAATAACTAGCACCCTAATCTTCTCCACTCAAATTTATTTCCTTGTGAATCATTGGATATAACTCTTGACTCTCTGAAGTTTGAAGTAGAGTTTTGAAATGTACCCCTTCCACCTGTGTTATTTTGTTAGCAGAGCAAACATTTTCTTGAAACAAAGTTACCCTTTTCCCATTGAGCTCTCAGGACTGGGCTCCATTGTATTATTAAATTATATGTGAACTTATATGAGGCTTGCTCGGAATTACCCCGCTGGAGCTGTGCCAAAGCAAAATGACTCTATGCTTTCAACTTATAGCCCTATATTGCTTCTGACTCATTCAATTCTGTCCACGTACATGGTCACATGTCTCCATCATCAAAGGTCCTCTGTATCTCCCACAGTAGGTGTTAGATGATAAAGTAGGTCTGCCTAGAGAGAAGAGCAAAGGTCAGGCATGACCGCAGGCAATATGACTCGGTGACATAGACTTGCAAAAGCTTCTTGACATTAACAACCTGCCATTTTCTTGGAGGCAGTTAGGGATGTGGTTGTAGGGAAGGTTGTGCTCCTTACAGCGCCTTAGGTGTGCGTGATTCACCAAAGGACAGATGAATGCAAACAAAGGGTGAAACTGAGACTGAGTGCTAATGAATGGTCTTGCAGCTTCTAGGCTAAAGTGAAGCCTGATGCTTTTTGATCTTAGGTGCAGATTGATATTTGCAGTGCAGACGTGTTTTTTTTTTTTTTGTTTTTTTTTGTCTGTCTTCACTGCAGTCTTTGTTCTTACCATGACCTTGACCCATAGGAAAGAAAGAAAAAACACAAATTTGATCTCAATTATTTCTCCTAGACAACAATGAGATGGAGAGTGACTGAGAAGTCCTGTTTCAAAAGAAGTCTCAACAATGTCTCAAACAGTCTTCTTTTCTAAGACACCAAAATCAGAATCAGTATGAGCTTATTCACATTCAGTTTATAGTTCCTCCTGTATGTCAACAAATATCTTGGGCCCTATCATACACCTGGCGCAATGCGACGCCAGGCATGACGCAAGTGTTTTTTTCTAGTTTCAGCCCGACTCAGTTATCATTTTCACGTCCAGCTCCACGTTGTTTAAATAGCAAATGCACTCGCGCCCATCTGTTCGCCCATGGGCGTACTGGTCTGAAAACCAGGTGTGTTCAGGAGCATTGTTGGCGCGTTGCTATTTTGAGGATCTGAAAACGACTGTGCCATTGACCAACAAAAACCTGCTCTAAAGTCAATAGCACAGTATTTTTTGTGTTATTTAAAGGGCAGGTTAGTAATATGTGCCTATAGGCGGGTGCACAACGTGCGTACACTCTGCTTATTACACACACAGGGACGCGCAGCAGCACACAAACATTTTTAAATATTAAAAATAAAAGGATTCCTCTCTGGAGAAGCGTTCAGTCTTTCCACTAGCAAATTCCTCTATGGAAATAGCGAATCCGCCATGGTGCAAGCACAACTGGCTTTTAAAGGGAATGGGAGATGAGACTCTGATTGGTTTATTTATTGGCCAAAACACACCCATGACTCATTAAGAGACTAGGTACAACCCTTTTGGACCATCGTTAAACTAGCAAAAGTGGATTCGGACGTGCCCTAAGTGCACCTCAGATCATTAAAATAGGGCCCCTTGTGTTTGTGCTTTTATTTCTCTTAAGGAATTATAGGAGACATATCTGAGACAAAGTTTATGCTTAAAACAAATAAAACACAAATGATAACTCATTACATCTGTTGAATAATACAAGGTCAGCCTCTGAGGAATAGAGTTTTCTTCTGGGGAAGGTTCTGTTATTTCACCAATGCCTCTTGTTTACAACTATATGATTCCAAAAGCAGAATTTACTACTGATAAAAGTTAAAAAAGAGCAAATGGACCCCATCAGTCCATAAAGGTTCCCTGAACAGGTTAATGGGATTATAAGCACACCAAAATATTCAGAAAACCAAGAGGCTGAAAGCTTAGCGTGAGCGTATGAGGATGTTGGAATCCATCCCAATCTTTTTAAGTCTATTTTTTTTTTCAAGGAACACATAAATCCTCAGATTTTCAAATGCTGATCTATTTGTATAGAAATGTTGATAATAATGTGCTAGATTGATAATATAATGTGCCACATATCCTGTGACATGCCATTGTGGTGACCTCTGTCTTCTCTGATTGAAAAACATGATGGTTTGTGAGCATGAAATGGGGGATGTTTTAGGATGAGTGGCATATCTGTTCTAACTGAAGCATGCACTGGTTTTGTGTGTGCTGTTGACCCAGCTGGACTGTGCTGTTTCAATACACTTGAGATAAGGAGCATATTTGCCTCTCTAACATGCAAACTAGAGGGCACCCTATGTTTTTATTTTTCAATTATTTTTATTTATTATATATTTTTTTAAATTAGATTAAGATAACTGTAGAAAAACTTTAGATGATAGAGCTGCATTGTCCTGTGTTGTAATCTTCAACCTCTCAGTTATCTTAATTCTCTCTCTTTGACGGCTCATGGTCAAGCACTAAATAACTTGAATTTTGGTTTTGGGTTGTGGTTAGTTATTTCTAATCAATACGTTTGTTTTCTAAAACAGAATGTCCATTGTGAAGACAATGAAATCCAGCAGCTTTTAATGGGCTTGCGTTTGGAAAGAAGCATTGTAATGATTTATTCACTGCCATTGTTGTCTCAAGATGCACACTAGTTAGGGCTGCCCTGGACTAAAGATTTTTCTAGTCGACTATTAGTCTTTCATTTAAGCGATTAGTTAACTAATCGCAGATTAGGGATGTGACGGTGAGGAAATTTTCCCACCGGTTAATCGACGTGGGGGCTTTTAAATCGCTAATTCTAAACCGAAAGTAAAATGCGCACGGCCGCTCGGGCATTCATAATGGAGCTGAGAAAAGCGACTGTTTTCAATGAATTCTTATGTAAGTTAAGCTTCCATAGGAATGAACTGAAAACGCGCCAGTGAACACGCACCATGTGAATGACAGTGCGGCCATGAATGAATGACAGTGCGGCCGTGCCCATTTTACTTTCGGTTTGCAATTAGCGCCAATTCCGGGGCAGGTTGCTTGAATTGTGGGTTCATTAGCCTATTATTCTTAATGAAAAACACAACAACAAAACAGTACAATGACAAACTCACTTAAATAGGCGCTTTTAAATTTCGCTAACTGAGCTAAATTATTTTATTACTATAAAAATCAAAACGACGGTGGGGGCGGTGCCACGGTGGGCAAGTGATGTAACTGGTGTTTCGCCTGAACACCGGTAATACCCGCAACACCGACTATCGCAGCAAGCCTATCGCACATGTATATTAATAAGCTAAATCATAATAATGAGCCTTTAATTGCCTATATATAATACATAGCTTATCAGCCGTGAAAGCACATGCATAAATCGTGCCGCAACACACAGGCAAAAGTAATGATTATGAATGTGTCGTGAAAAAACAGCAAGGAGACTGTGTGAACATTTTAAGAAATGTATTGATAAACTAGTGTTTTCGGCTGCAGCGATGAAGTTGACGATGCTGACTCGTCATCTCCGCAGAATAGTGCACGTTTCATAACATAATCTTAGAATATTTGTTTTCCATTTGAATCGGTTCATTTAAAAATAGACATTTCAAGCTTTCGATAGATGCATTTCTCATGACTGTGAGGAAAGTTCACGCTGACTTTCGGTTTATTTTTTGACGCGCTCAAGTTCACAGAGATCGAGACGGCAGAAAGCGCATCCTGTTTGTTTTCTTTATTTTACAAAAAAATAGTTAAAAAAATGTATTTTAAGTTAAATTGCACCGCCGGCTTAATGTCATGCAGTAACATTTATCTAGGTTAATGTGAGAGCGAGCAGCCATGTAAAGTTGCTACTACAGTACTTACATGTTTCAAATGATAAGCCATATTTAAGGTTGATGGATGATTGGATTTCGTGCCCAACATACTGTAATTACCACACGGACCCGCCCTTAACGATCTGTCCCTCACGGAGTGCGTGACTTCGCCACAAGGCTTTTTTTGACTGACTAATACAATTTTTGGTCGACTAAGCCTCTTCTAGTTGTCTAACGATTAGTCGACTATTAGGGGGCAGCCCTAACACCATTAATGTTTTTTTTTCTTCTAGGGAACGTTTATAAAAGCTATTTAAATGCCCTAATTGAACTATGGCTCAATTCTGGCTTAGTCTAAGCCCTGTCTGTGAAACCGGGCATAAGGCATAAGTGTTTTCTGCCTTGCAAGCACAAGTGTTTCCTACAGGAAATTAAAATATAGTTAAGCAAGTGGTAATATGTTTGACAGGTGCAGCTGGTTGGTGCTGCCCAGCCCAGCCCACTCAGGTTACAACATCGCTAATTATTGTGCAATAAAGGCAGAGCACTAATGACTACCAACAAACCCAGAGGTGTACCATTTTTAAACTTCTTTTGACACCCTTTATGCTGCCTTGTGTGTTTTTGCCTTCAATGCTATACGGAAAGTCTTTTCTTTTTATCATTTTTACTATTCTCAATCTAGCTAAATTTTTATGTGTATATTAGACAGCATTAAAATAACTCATATTTCACTAGTTCTAACCTCTTTTGCTATTATTGATGTCATGAATATTTAGGGCCAGATTTATTAATAGCTTGCACCAGCGCAAACCCTCTTTTGGCGTTAAAAAAATACTGTCAGGATTTACTAAAGACACGCAGTGAAACAATATCGCTGAAAAAGGCGTGGACAGGGTTATTTTTGCGTCTGATCTTATTGCATATGCATTTGTAGCAGTTTCCCTTTCAGATGCAAAATTTATGGGAGGAGAGTATTTAAATGAATCATGTGAGGTGATTTACTAAGGTTTGCGCTCGTCAGTTTACTGGTGTTTGCGCCATTATTTACCACCCAGAAAAAGCATGTCTTAAACCAGATGCTAATTTGTGCTGCTCTTGGTAGATTGTGTTGGTCATTATGGAAAGGATCCGGCTGCGTTCTTTAATTTGCGTGTCGTCAGTAGATCACGCACTGAACTTTTCACTCCCATCTGCGCTTTTTTGGTTTTGCGCTCTCACGCTAATTTGTCCTGTTTAATAAATCTGGCCCCTAGTTGCTATGAATGACAAATCATCTTTTGATCTCCCTTACGAAAAAGAAGTATACTTCAAGTTCATTTTATGAAGTATACTTAAGTAATGTTCAAGTATATTTTTAAGTATACTTTACATCGTAAGTATACTAATATCAATGTGTACTAGTAGTAAACTTGTAAGTGTACTATTTCAGTACTGCTTGGAAATAAATTGGCCCACTTTTAGTATATAAAAGTATACGTTTAAGTGTAACAGGAGTAAACTTATAAGTTCACTTGTAGTACAAATGAGAAACCTAGTTGTGCACTTAAAGTATAGTAGTAGTTTACTATTTTAATACAAGTAGTAATTTTTTTAGTTTATGAAAGTACGCTTTGAAGTGTACTCTCAGTAAACTACTAGTCTAGTAGTTTTATACTGCAAGTATACTTAAAAGTATATTTAAGTAAACATAACATTACGTATAGTTTAGTATTTTTATATATATATATATATATATCTTTTGCACTTTTCAGTATACTACTATGTTCAAATGTAGATATACATTTTATACTTAAAATATACCTTTAACTGTACTTTAACTAATTTTAATTAACATTTTACTATAGCTTTGTGCATCCTTTTTTATGAACACTTGAATGTGGGTAAGTTTCATAAAGAAAGGCAACATTTTAAACAAAAAGTTAAGAAAATTGCATTTTTGTCAAAGACTACACCTTGATCAGATTCAGAACGATGATCAAAACACAGATGGAGTACATGGAGTCCATCAACACCCCCAAAGCTTCACAGTCCTGTAGCTCGTCCTGGGTCGACATTTCATTCAGTGACATTAGGTAGTTTTGATTTATATGCTGTTTAATGTTTGATGATTGCATTATTTTACATTTGCTTGAGCAATCTTCTATCACTTGTTTCAGCTTCTTGTTCTCCTGTATTTTGATCCGGAGATTCTGTACTAGAAGATGTCATAGCGCCCCCTACCGTATCATTTTTTAAAATTATTTAATTAAAGTAAAGTTAAAGTAAATTAAGTAAATTCCTCTGTACACTACCAGTGGACTAGCCTACACAATTTCAGATTATTAGGAACATGTCTGTTTTCTATCAATATTCTAATCAATATTTTCAAACAGTGTAAGTTTCATAAGACTGTATGTAAAACTATGTAAAAAAGTATATTTAATCGTCTACTCAATCAAAAGATTAAACACAATTACAAGCCAAGTATACTTAGAATACTTCATTATACTTTTAAGTATAGGCCAAATATACTTATATAAATATACAAATAGACTTTTCTGTCAGTATAAGTCAAGTATACTTAAGTGCAATTTTAAGTATATTTCTGAGAAGTATATAAAAAGTAGACTGAAAGTATACTTTCTTATTTTTAGTTTAAAAGAAGTATACTAATAGAACATTTATATAAACTTACTTTTTGTAAGGGCTGCTCTGTGTATAATAAGGATTGTAAGATGACAGTTTCCATTTTTGACATTTTCATATTATCTTTCATAAAATTTGTTTTAGGTTTCAATTCATATATTTATTTGTGTGACTTCAACATTTTTGTCTGTGGACAAATCTGAAAAGTCTCAGTTGGCTCATCGGTAGTCCATGTGCAGGTACAGCTAAAACAGATAGGCACATAAAATTACATAAACGGAGTGGAGAATACATAAAATATGACAAGTGCCATACAGACAAAGTTACGTACACTACTGATGGCAGAGTGCATACGTTTTGATAGCACTTATGCCATTTGATGCACTTGATGTTAGATTGAATGCCTGTACTCAAGAAAATCTATGATCCATTTCAGGTGTCATCTAACATATACTTAGAAATGTAATACGTGATGAAATTGTGTGTTATATTATTTGAGTGAACACTTTATAACATACCCAAAGAGGTTTGCTGGCATTGCTTGTAGGTTTCAGGTACCAGTCTTGGCATCTCAAAAACATCTTGGAAATGTACTACCTCCGGACATTTATTGATGAGTATAGAGCTTTGTACCATTAGGTTGATGTAAGTTTAGCATCAGTTGAAAAGATAAACACACACAGTTCAAATCACCTAAATGGAGTACTATTTTCTGAAATAACAGGCATTAAACAGCACAAAAGCTATTGAGAGCCAATTAGACATTGCAGATATTGTGAATGTGAGCTATGTGTTTTGGGGATTTTGCTTGCCTGGATTTTACAGTCGCTCCCTTCTGTGTACTAATGTATTTTTAATTTAAACATTAAGAGTGGTGGTTGGATTGTGTCCTGGGCTTTTGGTGTTTGTGTTGGTAAGTAGGTGTTAAAGAGAGAGAAATAGGCTGGGGTGGACTGCTGAAGAACAAAATATCGAGAACAGTAGTGAGTGAGGAAATTCAATTCCAAGAGAGAAACCCGAGAAACTTGAATACTTTTATACCAGTTATATAGTTTGGTATCTAATTACTCTGCTCACAAGACTCCAATATACTCATGTTGTACATTACTGTAGCATTGAATATACTTTAACCTCGAGAGTCTATTATGGCATTATCCTTGTGATGGTCTTTTAGTTGGATGAAAAAAAAAAAAGATCTTTCATTTCAGAGTGAGTTTGGTTTGCAACTATCCATCTTCATAAGCATCAGGTACAAGAGGGAAAAGGCAGCAACATATAGGGTGGATTTAGGTAAATTGGGTCATTTAGTGGCCCCTAGTTTACCCAAAAAAGAAGATATTTCTTTATTTTCAGAAAGTGTTATATGTGTATTGCGAGTCTTATTTATTGCTTGTCTGTCCCAAGTGATTTAAAAAGATGGAAGTGAATAAACAGGGTTTTAGAAAGTGTGCGTCACAGTGTCCCCGCTTTATTACGGTAGATGATGCACACAGTCTCTAATGATAATAATAGTTTTATATATATATATATATATATATATATATATACATACACCGATCAGGCATAACATTATGACCATTATGATAGGTGAAATGAATAACACTGATTATCTCTTCATCACGGCACCTGTTAGTGGGTGGGATATATTAGGCAGCAAGTGAACATTTTGTCCTCAAAGTTGATGTGTTAGAAGCAGGAAAAATGGGCAAGCGTAAGGATTTGAGTGAGTTCGACAAGGGCCAAATTGTGATGGCTTGACGACTGGGTCAGAGCATCTCTAAAACTGCAGCTCCCCCCCCCCCCCCAGGTTTTAGAGCAACAAAACACAATGCAAACACAGCTCAGACCAGCCAAACATATGGCCGCACATGGCCATCTCTCTTCTGGTCCACATTAGCACCCTTTTGAGGAGGAGAGTATCAATAATTGACTAGTCCTCAGCGACAATCACTCCCGCTCACCATCTCATAAGCAAATCCTAGGAGTAAAGGGAGAGAAACACACAGCCATACACAGACACCTTCATTTATCATATGACATAATTTATTTCTATATTTCTGGGAGTTTTCTGCAAATACTGCAGAGAATATAACAAGTCTGTGGGAATTTAATTTGTTTGAAGACTGGAGCAGTTACATAATGTGTGGAATTTTCATTTGATTACTCATAACATGTGAGCTGTCATTACATTACTTCACAGTTCTAGCAGTGAAATGTCAGCTGGTACATGAGTATATGACTGGGACCAGATCAGACTTCTTGCACTTATTAGGTTTATGGTTGCTTGGAAACAAAGTTGATAGAAACAAGTGTCAGAGAGATAAAAAATTCTGTTGCATCTTCAGTCACCATCTACTCAGAGAAGAATGATTTGTTAGAGAATCATTGTCTTGAGAATCTCCCTCAGTTAAAAGTACCTGTTTGTCTGAATTATAAGGCAAATACACTAGTAGACCTCAAGGGCCCTATCATACACTCGACACAATGCAACGCCAGGCGTGATGCAAGGGTTTTTTGCTAGTTTCAGCCCAGCGCAGTTATCATTTTCACGTCCAGCGCCACGTTGTTTAAATAGCAAATGCACTCGCGCCCATCTGTTCACCCATGGGCAGTGGTGGACAGTAATGAAGTATTTCTATTTTATTACCAAAACTTCTGATAACTGTCGTGGTATGTGGCTGATAATGAAGCGCACGACAAGGAAGTAAACAAAATAGTCTTAACAAAGCACGAAATTAAACAAAGCACGACAAGGAACTAACTGAAACAGAGGGCTTATGCTGCCTTCATGTGCTATCGGAATTATCGTAAATACGAGTTTCCGAGGTAAAAATTGCACTTGAACGCCCTCTGAAGTCGTGTTTACCACTGGGAAGTTCGGAAATAATTTTGATACCCAAATTCCCGAGATGGGCGTGCCATAAACTTTAAACATGGTGGCGGGGAGAACTACTTCTGTGACAGGTATGATTTATTAGTTTTTACCCCAAAACAGCTAGATCGTCTAGTCTTGTCATTAATGTAGTGCATATTTACATACATGAGTAATCATTTTAAGTGTAGGCTATTGTATGTTTTATACACAGCGAAAATTGCCTGCATTTGACCGAAATTACAGAATCTGGCATCGTAAATGTTTATGGTTGTCAGTGCATGTGACACTACATATAATTTTGGTTTTAATAAGATTTTCCCAATAAATTGGCAAGAATAAACCTGGTGTCCTCCATGATTCCTGTTCATTCCGACAACAAAGCACTTGAATGCAACAAGCTCGTAATCACAACTTCTGAAGTGGGAAGTAGGACATGTCCGATAGCACGTGAAGGCAGCATTAAATACAGAGCAAACAGAGGGAGAAACTAACTAGACACACCTGAACTAAGGAACCTAATCAATTAGTAACCATAGAAACAAACAGGCAGGGAATGGAGGAGAACTGAACCAATGAAACACATAGGAAAACTGTCAAAGGAAAACGAGCAAACAGAAAGTGAACACAATGAGAAAAACAGAACATAACCCTGACAATAACACACTGATAACTACTACTGATGATTACTGATAATTCAAGCGTGCAAACAGTGGAATATTGTATGTATATATATATATATATATATAAATCTAAGAATGAAAACCTAATCCTAAAGCACAATTTGCAGGCATGATGGTTAGGAGAAATATCCAAAAGAAAACTGAGGTAGGAGACTTGGGGCCAGATTTACTAACAGTTTGCTCCAGGGCAAACCCTCTTTTGGCGTTAAAAAATTACTGTCAGGATTTACTAAAGACGCAGTGAAAAAATTGTGCTGAAAAGGCGTGAACAGGGTTATTTGTAGAAGTTTCCCTTTTAGACGCAAAATTTATGGGAGGAGAGTATTTAAATGAATCATGTGAGGTGATTTACTAAGATTTCAATTTACTGGTGTTTGCGCCATTATTTACCACCCAAAAAAAGCATGTCTTAAACCAGACGCTAATTTGCACTGCTCTTGGTAGATTGTGTTGGTCATTATGGAAATGATTTGCACGTCGTCAGTAGATCACGCGCTGAACTTTTCACTCCCATCGGCGCTTTTTTGGTTTTGCGCTCTCATGCTAATTTGCTCTGTTTACTAAATCTGGCCCCTAGTGTCTAGTTCTGTTTCCTGTGTTTGTTCCCATGGTTTCTCTTTGATTTGATCATGATTTGCACCTGTTTTTCATTTCCGTTGAATAGTTTAGTTGATCAAAATTATTATTTTTTTTTATTATTAATTTTAATAATTAAAAGAAATATATTATTAAAAAAACTTGTGGCAAAGTCACACAGTTTGTGAGGGACAGATCGTTAATGGCGGGTCCTTTTGGTAATTACAGTATTTCGGGCAGGAAATCTAAACGTTTGCCTTTCATCCATCAAACTCAAATATAGCTTATCATTTGAAAAGTGTAGGTAACTTGGCCACTCGCTCTAACATTAACCTAGATAAATGTGCGCTATTATTAGGAGCTTATCCAAGTGTTTGTGCGAAGTTGTGGGCGCTTACTGTATGACATGGAGGCGCCGGCGCGTTCACTTGCATTTTTTTCTTGAAACAGAAACAACTTAACAGCAGAAACAACTTAAAATACTCTGTCATTTTTGGTCATACAGATAAGAGTAATACATCATTTGAAACGGTCTTTTATTTGTGTAAACTCACAATAACAAGAAAACGTGCCTTTGTAAAATAAAGAAAACAAACAGGATGCACTTTCTGCCATATTAGTCACTGTTAACTGGAGCGCGTCACAAAAAATAAACCTAAACTCTGCATATACTAATTACAGACATAAGAAATATATTTATAGAAATCTTGAAATGTCAAGTGATTGTCAACCAATTCAGGTGGAAAGCAAATATTCTCAGATTATGTAATCCTTATGAAACGTGCATATAGGCATCAGCATCATTGACTTGATCTCTGCAGCAGAAAACATTATCAATAAATTAAAATGTTTAGACGGTCTCCTTGCTGTTTTTTTTTACGACACATTCATAATCATTACGTTTGCTGGTGCGCTGTGGCAAGCTTTTGTTCTTTTGTAACACAAAAGAAGTTGTGCCCTTGTCTGTGTAATGAAAGTAAATCAGAGAGAACATTTCCCTCTTACCAATGAAAGTAAAACTGGTCTATATTACATTTGTCAAGTCTTTGAGACCATACTTTTCAGAGACTTGTGTGAGAAACAGACAAAAATGTAATCCTTTATTTCATTCGTTATAAAAATCTCCCCTTCCGTCAGCTCTCAATTCTCATTTAGTGTTGTGCCAGGTTTGACAATGTTGGTTACTGCCTTGTAACTGAACGAGCACACTAGTCCAAAAAATCAGAAGCACAGATTTGATCTGAGAGCTGGTGTTGAGGGTAAGATTTTCAGAGAATGTCAAATATGTCAGTCTGTTCTTCACACTTAGGGCCAGATTTACTAAACCGGGCAAATTAGCATGAGAGCACAATTCCATAAAAGTGACGATGGGAGTGGAAAGTTCTGCGCGTGATCTACTGACGACACGCAAATTAAAGAACACAGACGCAGCCGGATCATTTCCACAATGACCAACGCAATCTAGTCCTCCCATAAATTTTGGGTCTGAGAGGGAAACTCCTACAAATGCATATGCCATAAGGTCAGCCACAAAAATAACTGTGTCCACACCTTTCCAGCACTAATTTTTCACTGTGTGTCTTTAGTCAATCCTGAAAGTATTTTTTTGACATCAAAAGAGGGTTTGCGCTGGCCCTAAATCTGGCCCTAAGTATCATGTGGCTTCAGAAGACTGAGATTGAGCAGGAATAAGTTGTAAGGTTTACTTTTTTTGACATACAGTATTTGGAGCTGGAGAACGCCATCACTATTTACTTCTCCATTGTATGGAAAAGAGAACCCAGGACAAACTGCTAAACAATTTTTTTTGTATTCCACAGAAGAAATAAATGACATACAGGTTTGGTGTAACGACACAAGGGAGCAAATAATGACAGGATTTTCAGGTTAACGAACAATTCAAACATTTAGCAGAATGTATGACACTTTTAGAAAACATAACTTAACATAACATAAAAAGCAAAGTTTTGTATTCCCAATGTGCCACTAACATGAATACTTAAGCATCAGTGTAGGCAGTATATGTTTTCCCTCTCCCCATGATGTTTTAGCCAAATGTTTGAATTTAGACAGCCGTTCTCAGAGAACAGAAGTCAGGGGATTCGAGACACTCTGTTTGCTGAGACAGCAGACTAGAGACATTTGGGACATTGTCCAGAATCAAATATGCGCCTCTACTGGAACACAAAAGGAATGCTCTCAGACAGGTCTGCTGAAATACTGCCTCTGTGCTTTTCACTGTTTTCTCATAAAACCTTGTTCTCTCAAGGCAACATGTCGAATAGTCCCTAATCCCAGATAGGCAACTAGTTTCCCACTGGGGTTTTATTCACACAACACAAACTCTCAAAATTCAGTAGTGCGTCTTAAAAATTCACTTTCGTTATAGATGTAGCTCTTGAAAAAAATAAATAAAAAATGTATAAACAACCATATTTAGCACTCGAAAGTGGACTGACAACCATATTCTGCTGCTGTGTGAAGGTTGCATTGGAGATTTCTGTCTTCACCGCTGGCCTATCAACTGGTTTCCTCACAAGTAATTTTCATCATGAACTCTCTTTCTATTGCTTTCCCGTCTTCCTCTGCATGTTTACCACACCCTGCTGTTTCTCTCATCACTTCCTCTGCCTCTGTCTTCCTTTCACTCTTCATCACCCCCCCCCAGTCCCAGTCTTGAGAGCTCTTTGATCAGCAGCATCTGAAAGCACTCATGGATTTTCAGCTGTGAAATTAAGCCGCCTTCCAAACCATGTCCAGGGTTTTTAATTAAAGATTTAAATGAGTGACTTTTCCCCCCACATCATTTGCAGGAAACATTAAAACAACTGTATGACTGCTTTCAAAAACTTTCACTTCCTTTTACAGAGTGGAGTCACACAAAAAACTTACATAAAGAAAAGATAATTCTTTTGATTTTATATTAAAGAACCAAGATGCAAGGGAAGCATAATATTGGATTTGCCTTATAATGTGTCAAGATTAATTCATACAATTTGGATTATTTATTATTTGGCCAAAGCACGAAAGCACATTTGAATTTAGCAGTTGATCGGTGTTATTGTACCCGTCAAAGGGTTAACAACTTAAATTTTACTCCGTACCTCACACAAAACTATTGTATACCGACATAGAGTACTTCAAATGCAACACATCGTCAAACTCCTTTGGTACTACTTTTTGCCACATTTGGAATAAACTATTGTGATCTCACTGTCTTTTACGCATTCATTAACAACATTAAAAATATAATATACCATGACCATTCCAAAGGACATACAGTAATTTTTGCGGTTGTCTCCTTAATCTTGAGAGCCGGACCATTCACACCTTTGCTGCTTGTGTCTCCTTCGCATCCGATGCCTGGCAAAGCCGGAAACAATTCACGGAGAACCGCCTCCGGTATATTGCGTAAGTGCACAAACTCACTCGTTGTGTTCTGTTTAAGCTGTAGTCCTAGGATCAGAAGATCTTGCCGACAGTACATAGGATTCGCATAACTAAACTTGAAATCAACAATCAAACATAACAAAAACACACATAAAGGGCACAGAGAGCGTGAAGCCACTGCGACTATGTGTGTCGCTATCTTAAAATATGAAGCTACACTATATTGCCAAAAGTATTGGGACACTACTCCAAATCATTGAATTCAGGCGTTCCAATCACTTCTATGGCCACATGTGTATAAAATCAAGCACTAGGCATGCAGACGCTTCTACAAACATTTGTGAAAGAATGGGTCGCTCTCAGGAGCTCAGTGAATTCAAGCGTGGTACTGTGATAGGTTGCCACCTGTGCAATAAGTCCATTCGTGAAATTTCCTCACTACTTAATATTCCACGCTCAACTGTTAGTGGTATTATAACAAAGTGGAAGCAATTGGGAACAACAGCAACTCAGCCACGAAGTGGTAGACCACGTAAAATCACAGAGTGGGGTAGAGCTGTACGATTAATCGTTAAAAGATCGCAATCTCGATTCAAACACCTACGCAATCTTATTTCTAAATGACAATGATTCCGCTATGTCTATTACCATGGCTGTTTCACGTCACTAGCATCAGCGGAGCGCGAGCAGCACGTATTTTTTCACTGCCCATGTTAATAAATGAGAGAGTCGGCCGTCACGCTTCCGATGTGAACGCTCTCATTCATTGATATGGGCAGCGAAAACACGTGCTACTCACGCTCCGCTGACGCTTGTGACGTGAAACAGGCTTTAAAACAAAGACTTTAGGGATTTTGTTTACCCTTTTAAAGTAAGATCATCATACTGCAACATTCAAATCTGCGTTCGTGCTGCCGCTGATCCGGAGAGAGAGCCGCTGCCATGTAAACGTACAGATAAGCAGCTTCACAGTCTTTTCAACCACACATTCCGTTATTTATGTGTTACAAACATTTAAATAGCAGGGGACAAATGTGTACTGGGATAAAAGCTTGTAATTTGGGTATGAACATTGATATCTAGCGATCAAAATAGAGCAAATCACCTTTTTGAAGTGTTTTGACTCTTGTATGTATTAATACATACAAGTCATTGCTTATTACACCAGGAGGTGGTGACGAGAGACTGTTTAAAAAGTGTTTGTCATTGAATCATTCATTCAAGAGATTCATTCACAAACTCTGATTCAATGAAACACGTCTTTATGAATGAGACATGACTCCTTCATTCAAATTATTTTTTTTAATTATTTCATTCAAATTAATGTATTTTTTAAATAGCCTGAAGCCATGAACATTTAGTCAGAACCTCTAGTAAATTGTTATTTTGTTTAGTTGTCTGTTTTTTCTTCAGAATCGTGGGAGAATCACAATCTCAATTGTAAACAAAAAAATTGCGATTCTCAATTTATCCAGAATCGTGCAGCTCTAGAGTGGGGTCAGGGCATGCTGAGGCATACAGTGTGCAGAATAGTCAATAGCTACAGACCTCCAAACTTTGTGTGGCCTTCAGATTAGCTCAAGAGCAGTGCGTAGAGAGCTTCATGGAATGGGTTTCCATGGCCGAGCAGCTTCATCCAAGCCTTACATCACCAAGTGCAATGCAAAGCGTGGGATGTAGTGGTGTAAAGCACGCCGCCACTGGACTCTAGAGCAGTGGCGATGTGTTCTCTGGAGTGATCACGCTTCTCTGTCTGGCAATCCGATGGACGAGTCTGGGTTTGGTGGTTGCCAGGGGAACGGTACTTGCCTGACTGCATTGTGCCAAGTGTAAAGTTCGGTGGAGGGGGGATTATGGTGTGGGGTTGTTTTTCAGGGGTTGGGCTTGGCTCCTTAGTTCCAGTGAAAGGAACTCTTAATGCTTCAGCATACCAAAACATTTTGGACAATTTCATGCTCCCAACTTTGTGGGAACAGTTTGGGGATGGCCCCTTCCTGTTCCAACATGACTGCGCACCAGTGCACAAAGCAAGGTCCATAAAGACATGGATGAGTGAGTTTGGTGTGGAGGAACTTGACTGGCCTGCACAGAGTCCTGACCTCAACCCGACAGAACACCTTTGGGATGAATTAGAGCGGCGACTGCGAGCCAGGCCTTCTCGTCCAACATCAGTGCTTGACCTCACAAATGCGCTTCTATAAGAATGGTCAAAATTTCCCATAAACACACTCCTAAACCTTGTGGAAAGCCTTCCCAGAAGAGTTGAAGCTGTTATATCTGCAAAGGGTGGGCCAACTCCATATTAAACCCTACGGATTAAAAATGGGATGTCATTAAAGTTCATGTACATGTAAAGGCAGGCATCCCAAAACCTTTGGCAATATAGTGTAACTCAGCTTTGTAAGACTTACAGTAATGCCTTTGTTTTTGTAAATACTTTATACTAGTTCCTGAATTCTTTAGTTTTTGTAAATAAAAGTTCTACTGCTGTCATTGGATCCACACCTCATCTCTCCTTCCTGCCTGCACGCAGTGACAGTTACAATGTTGTTTGGCAACCATAAACAGCTTACATTTGCAGACATGAACATGACACATCGCAATGTGTCTAAACTAAATTGCTTCCTTTATCGTCAACAAAGCTCTATATACACTGGAAGAATGTTGTCTGCAACATAGTATGCGCGGTATGCTTTTTCTTGATGTTGAATTTTTTAAATGCCTCTGCGAGATATAAAGTTTCTGCTACGTCTTCTCATCTGACACATTTGCACATCATATATACCATCATACTTCCTAGATCTAAGATCCAGATTGTAGTCAGAACTTGCTAGATTTTTCCATTAGAGACCGCTTTTGTATTCAACCACATGTGGAGAGTGTAAGGTTTGATTTTGCTTTTGGAATGCAAAAAGGTGTTATAAACCCAAAGTGGAGGGTCTTGCTGGGGCTGTGCGTTTCAATTCTTTGGGACATTCATAATAAGCACATGTCAACTTTCTGATGTACATGTGGTACGAACTGGAGGCAGATGGCACAGTCACTTGATGACCAAACACTAACAAGAGTTTATGAGGCCTTATTACCAAATGATTCAAATGAGCCGCTGCTTGTCAGTCAATTATCTCTAAGCACTTCCACCATCCAAAGGGGTCCAGAAATAAGCTCCAGAAATGGCATGTCGTTTAGCAGTGTGGCATCTGCATTTTGCTGACAGTGAAAGATGGGTATAATGTGCAGCCTTCAGCAGATCGTAGACTCTGGCTTGTTTGTTTGTCACGAGGGCAACTGCCGGGATTGACAGTTTATTGTGGCGTGCTGCTTGTTATGCTATGTAAATCTCCCACCTGTCTGGAGGATTGCATGCATTAATGGCACAATGTGTTAGCATAGTGTATAAAGTCCAGAATGACAATAGATATGGATTATTTGACAACATCAATGTTAGTTTCTGATCATTAAATTTTATTTACATTTTTTTTAAGGTGTCCAGTATTACATAATTTCTTGACTATGTGCAAGGTTTGTTGTTCAGTATATGGTACTGAGTACCTAAAAATTTTATCCTGATAAAATGATAAACGAGTTGGAATCAGAAGATACACAGAACAGAATGAAATGTTAAAAATATAACACTTTAGAATAATGGTCCGTCATCAGTGTCGGGGGTAACGCATTACATGTAACGAGTTACGTAATCGGATTACTTTTTTCAAGTAACGAGCAATGCATCACTTTAAAATTTACAACAAAATATCGGAGTTACTTTTTCGCAACACTATTGTATACTGCCAGAGAGTACAATATCTGTTAAGATTAGGAAACAAACATTTTCATTAGAAGCACAGTCTTCACATAATAAATTGGTGTACTCTCATAGGCATGCAGTGAACAGCACATTCCAGGACCCCGTTTTTTTGCTGGGGCCCCTCTCTGACTGCAACAGTGGAGAAACATTTGCTACATTTTGATTGGATGTTGGTGGACTAGCACAAAGAAATATTCAATGCCATCAGATAAGGATGCTAGGACAACTGACAGACATCACTTAAAGGGCATTAAAAAGGACCCTAGTACCAAACCCGGGAAGGACAGGACTTCTTATTGGTCCACATGCAGTTTCTGTCCTTCACCCATCTTGAGACTAATTCCTAATGTTTAGGCCTGTACCGCTATAAAAATTGCTTAGGGGCCTTTTGGATGCAGCAGCGGTGGCTGAAACAAAGAGAGGCCACAAGAATCCATCCAAGTCCATTCATACCTATGTTTGAAAACCTTCAAATTGAAGTAACCTACAACACGTCGATTTCATACTTGGAGAAATACAACCCCATTTCCAGAAGTTGGATTTTTTTTTTAAATGCAACAAAATCAAGAATCTGTGATGTGTTAATTCTCTTGAACCTTTATTTAACTGAAATTTTCACTGACCAAATAAATATATAATTTAAACAAATTTTAATTTTGTTGGGAAAGAGGCAAAATAAAAGTGAAAAGATTATTGAATATCCGAGTTAAACTGTTTTGAAATAGTCCACAATAAGTAGGTCAATTATCGTGATTGGGTATAAAAGGAGCATCTCAGTCTTTGCAAGCAAAAATGGGTCACGGCTCACCACTTTGTGCCAAATATCCTGAGAGAATTATCAAACAATTAAAAAATCACATTTCTCAATGCAGGTTTACAAAGAATATAGGTCTTTCCCCATCTAACATATACATAATATTGTGGAACGATTTAGGGAATCCAGAGAAATCTCAGGCTGTGTAAGGCAAGGCAGAAAATGTGTGTTGAATGTGTATCACCTTCAAGCCCTCAGATGGCACTGCATGAGAAACCGTCATGCCCCTCTGTTAAATATAGCCACATGTGCTTGGGAGTACTTCGGAAAACCATTGTTACTTAGCACAGTCTGTCACTGCATCAAGAAATGCAAAAGAAATCAACAACTTGAATCTCTGTTACGCAAGAAGAAAGATATACATCATGCAGAGATGCCGCAGAGTTCTCTGGGCCCAAGCTCATCTCAGATGGTCCAAAAGACCATGTGCTGTCGTCAGATGAGTCCATGTTTCAGCTTGTTTTTTGGAAAAAACAGACATCGAGTTCTCAGTCCCAAAGATGAAAGGGACCATCCAGACTTTCATCAGCGACTGCAAAAACAAGCATCTGTCATGGTATGGGGGTGCATCAGTGCAAACAGCATGGGTGAATTGTATATGAGTGAAGGTACCATTGACGTGGAGATGTATTGGGATTGTACAGAGACATATACTGCCATCAAGATGACATCTTGCCTGGGAAGCAAGACAATGCCAGGCCTCATTCTGCATGTGCTACAGCAGAGTGGTTTCGTAGATACTCTACACCATAGAGTGGATGTGCTTGACTGGCCTGCCTGCAGTCCAGGGCTGCGTTTCCCAAAAGTATTGTAAATCTAATTTGATCATAGAACCATTGCCATCAATGGTCTACGATTAACATAGCTCACAATGCTTTTGAGAAATACAGCCCAGATCTGTTCCTATTGAAAATCTATGGCCCATCATGAAAAGTAGAGTAAGATAATGACCACGGACAGTTAAGAAGTTGTCTTGTATCAGGTGAGATTGGGCAATAATTCCACTTGCAAAACTGCAACAATTAGTATCCTCCTGAACAATTAAAAAGTGTAATTAAAAGGAAAGGTGATGTGACAGTGGTAAACATGCCTCTGGCCCAACTTTTCTGGTTTTGGTGTTGGTCAGTGAAAACTTTTCTCATCATATTTGGACTTTATGTGTTCAGAACATTGCCAAGGGTATTCTGGTAGTGGTTTGGAAAATGAGTAATGCATTGGTAAAATTTAGAAAGATGCTGTTCTAGCTGTGTGCTTTAGATTATGCAAATGAGTTCCACGGGCAAGGAAGGGTGGGTCACACTGTGTCTGCCCCCTCTGATGCCAGCAGCCTATCACAGCACTAAAATGGAGAAGCGCCAAATTCAAATCTCCTCCTCATCGGAAAGGGGTAGATGTACCCTTTCAACAGACACACACCTTGTTCTGAGTCTCCCGTCCGGTGAGACAGAAACATTGTTCTGTTCTGAGTCTCTGGCCCATAAGGGAGAGGGAGGAGACATTAATAGATACACTGTGCTGAGTCTCTGGCCTGTAAAGGAAGAGACAGCAACAGATTCCATGCTCTGAGTCTACAGCTTGTGAGGCAGAAACAGATACAACCACGTTCTGAGCCTAACGGACCAAACAGACAGGTTAAACTCCAGCAAGCAAACCTTCACTTCAAGGTACCTTTTGTCTGCCTGTTTCAGATTAAGAGCCTTCTGCATCTACTTCAAGGCCTAATATGCATGACCCTTTTGGTTCTCTAGAAGATCAGCGTCCCACAGAGCTTCGTGTTCAAGGCTGTTGAAATAGATTCTGGCTCCTTTCCCCATTGCATTGTTACCCAGCACAACCAATGCTCACTGCTCACTCGACCATGTGGAATGTAAATATCACTTACCAAACCTCTTTCCAGAGACCTTGGCATTGTATATTATCAGTATATAATTTTCTAATTTACATTAGATATTATAGCTGATTCCAGTTAACAAATTATCTTTCAGTTATTTGTTTGATGCATAATATTCTTCTTCTTAGTTTCAGAGAAACAACAGTTCAGTCAGGACTACTTATGTCAAAAACACCATAGACACTTTTTATTGGCATATTTTGTAAAAGTTACATTTGGCGATATGGCTCTGTTCTAAATTCCCCATCCTTATCATGAGCTCCATGAGAAGCTAAGACAGGGAACAGCAGCAGCTTCTGGGGACAACCTCACATTTTTTTTAACTGGGAGAGCAGCGTAAATCCCCCATTGAGAACAAAGCATGTTCAATGACAACAGAATGACACTGATTAAGTTAAACACAAGATTAAGGAGGAGCTGGGGAGGAGGTGGGTTGTAAAGCAGCGTGCAGTGGGAGCAGCCGAGCAGGCAGACTGAACTGAAGCTGCGCTTAAGTAAAGCACCCTGTTTGAGAGTTGCCAATTGAGTGCATAGGAATCGGATCACCTGATATGGGCGGGGTTTGAATTTTTGCCAATCAGCTGATGTCAGCTGATAGCGGAGCTTGACTACGTAGCCTGCCTGAACTAACGCAGAATGCTTGATTTTTATCTTTCCATAGGATAGGATTTTATTCAACAATCTTTGATTGTTCTTCACTGCCATGGTGAAATTCCTGGCTGGTGCCCCGAAGTCAGAGAAGGGAAGAGTCATTTGACACTCTCACACTCACTGGTAACGTGTCCAAAAAGCAAAACATATTTGGTGCCATGTGTGAGAACTAGCGGTTTAACAATATATCGTGTCACAATATATCGCAATACAAAAAATGTAACAATATGTATTATGGATAGTTCACCCAAAAAAGAGAAACAATTCAGCATGAGAAAAAAAAATCAAGTTTATTGAGTTTTAGTGTATGTACTACATTAAACTACTATGTATAATGTTGAATATAATGTATACTAATGCAAAGGGGGGATATTTGTGGGTCCTGATAATGCCAAATGTCTTATGTTACCAGTAAAAAGTGGCCTGCATTATTTTAAATATATCTAGTCATTGACAGAGTGCAAGCATATTCGTCTAAAATAATTCTGTATTTTCAGCTTCAGAATCATGATCATTTTCAGATTGATATTTTTATTCTGGTGTCACCATTGTCCTGTGCATTGGGTTACCAGCACCAAGTCCATGCCTATTCATTTCCACCCCCAATGTAATACCAAATTTAGCATTTTAATCAACAGTACATTTTTGTTAACCTTATACCATATGTCTTGGAGTATTGCAATAATATCATATCGTGAGTTCAGTATCGTGATATGTATCGAATTGTGACGTGAGGGTATTGTTACACCCCTAGTGAGAACCCCTACACAACTGGTGCCTCATGTGAGGTTAAGTTAAACTGCTACAGGCAAAATATTAGCCCTATACAAATCAGGTGTTAGTCTGACGTCCTATTTTTCACTTTGAAGTAGAAAATGTTGCGTGTGATACAAAATGCTCCAGAAGCTTTGATGATCTCATAGATCTCATAAACTGCAAACATAATTAAGTAATTTTCTTAATTGTTAAATAATTGCTGTCATAATGAGCCAATTTCTTGCATATGAATGACTATATGTAAGCTACAATCGAAGACCACTTTTTGGCCCAGGAGAATGCACGGTCTGGATTTATTTTCCTTACCAGCATCAAAGTTATAATACTAAAAAAAAAAAGGCTAATAACTGCAAGGGAATCTCATTAGGACTGTGATTTTCCAGAATTTTTAAATGATGATCTAATGCAACAGAGGGCGATGCTTGGCTAGTTTGTAGCTTAATAGTCTCATTTTACTGCTGATACTTTTAGTAATGGTTGTGATGAAATGGTAATGACACAAACCATTCAGAACAGCCTTTTGCTTACTGCAAGCAGTGCATCTTGACTCTTTTCCCATCAGCGTTTTTTGATCATTTTCACAAAAATGTCATGGCCCCCAGAATATTTTGTTCTATGAATATCTGAACATGCAATATATCAATACCTTTAAGTTTCTGTGGCAGCTTTCTAAATGTTTCTCATTACAAATCTAGTGAATGTTAAATTCACAACACATTAAGAGACGAAGTTCGCTGCCTTTACTGTGATCTGAGCCACTCTGGAACACTGAAAACTCTGGATCATGACCCATCCGTGCTTAAAAGAACACAATGACAGTGTATCGATACTGCAGAAAAAGAGTATTGAAATATTCAGAATCGATATGTATTTTTACAACACTAGTTGCTACCATACTTGCGTTTCATTGCGACTTATGCTGCCTTCACGTGCTATCGGAATTATTGTAAATGCGAGTTTCTTAGGTAAAAATTGCACATGAACTGTGCACATGATCTGATGTCATGTTTACCACTGGGAAGTTCAAAAATAATTTTGACAGGTATGATTTATTAGTTTTTTCCCCAAAACAGCTAGATCATCTCGTCTCGTTTTAGGGTCGTAGTTTCGGTACGGTTCGGTATGTGCTATGTTCAGGGAAATTAGTTATTAATAATAATAATTTGTTACATTTATATAGCGCTTTTCTGGGTACTCAAAGCGCTTTACATATAGAAGGGGGGAATCTCCTCAACCACCACCAGTGTGCAGCATCTACCTGGATGATGCGATGGCAGCCATATTGTGCCAGAACGCCCACCACACACCAGCTTATGGTGGAGAGGAGACAGAGTGATGAAGCCAATCAGAATATATGGGGATTATTAGGAGGCCATGATGGACAGAGGCCACTGGGCAAATTTGGCCAGGATGCCGGGGTTACACCCCTACTCTTTTTCCGAAGGACATTCTGGGATTTTTAATGACCACAGAGAGTCAGTACCTCGGTTTAACATCTCATCCGAAGGATGGTGCTTGTTACAGTATAGTGTCCCCATCACTATACTGGGGCGTTAGGACCCACACAGAGCACAGGGTGAGCACCGCCTGCTGGCCTCACTAACACCTCTACCAGCAGCAACCTGGTTTTCCCAGGAGGTCTCCCATCCAGGTACTGACCAGGCTCAGCCCTGCTTAGCTTCAGTGGGAAACCAGTCTTGGGCTACAGGGTGATATGGCTTCTATATTCAACTGTCAAATAAATATAAAGAAAATAAGAACAAATAATCAAACTATAAGCAACAACACAAATACATACAATAGAGCAAAGATGCATATAAAATAAACAGTGCTTTTCAGGTTTGTCAGGTATCTAACAGTGGTTTTCAGATACAGAAACTGAATAAAGTAATCAAATATAAAATAACATTGCATATTATAATCTTTTACTGTATAAATTAAATAAAGATGAATCATTATTGAAGTTACAAAAGCTATTCAGTCAAGAGCAGTGAGTGATTTCTTTGTCATTTGTTTGATTAACATTAAAAACACAGACAGCAGGAAAAGGCTTCTTTCCCTTTAAGACATAATGCACAGATCCAGTACTGTTACACATGAACACACATCTTTCTCAACTGTTTATGTTTTACTTCAGACATAACCTACTATGTTTGCTAGGATAAATAATTTTTGTGTGAATTTGTCCGTTCAAGCGCAAGATGAGTGCACACTACACACACACACACACACACACACACATGCACTCTCACTCACACACACACACACACGCACTCTCACTCACACACACACACGCACTCTCACACACACACACACACAAAAACAAACACAAATCTTCTCTCAACGCACGCAAGTTCTCTTTCGCGTCTTGCTCTTGAATGTTTGCAAGGCTTAAATGAGTTAGTTTAAACACAAATAGCAGCGTGTGGTGTTCAGGTCTCACCTGCGCTCGAGCGCTATCAACACCCGGTGATGACGGTGTAAATGACTGGGTCATGGTCGAGCATACGCACTGGCATACAAGAGTGACTGTTTTGTCCACACGATCATCGCTGTTGTTGTAATGTATTGAGAAGCCAGAATGTGTATCCATCAACATAAACATACATTAGCCTAACTCTGTCTGTCTGTTTTATGTGTTATTTTCAGTAAACCCTATTATAGATGCGTTGTCAGATTTGAGATGTGGGTGGAGAACGGTACGGTTCGATTTTCTTTTCTTTTTTTTTACCGTTACACCCCTTGTCAGGTCATGTGACACTACGTATAATTTTGGTTTTAATAAGATTTCCCCAATAAATAGGCAAGAATAAACCTGGTGTCCTGTTCATTCCGACAACAAAGCACTTGAATGCAACAAGCTCGTAATCACGACTTCTGAAGTGGGAATTATGAAATTTTCGATAGCACGTGAAAGCAGCATTAATCCTGCCAACTCAGCTCAGTAGTAAACTGGATTAGCCCTGAACCAAGGTTTTGCTAGTTATTATGACTCTTTCATGCCCTGCTAGTAGCTAGCTGGTAATAACTACACCACTTTGTTCTAAAAAGCATCTTTTTCCATTTATGACCAAATATAGTGATTTAAATGTAGTTTCAGTAAAACAAAATACTAACCATTGCCCATATGCGGTTTCTTATTTATTGCTTTAGCACCCAGTTAAATATGAACAATTATAACACTGCATTTAATTAAAACATTGACAATTGACAACCCCTATGTTTTACATGATTTCTGTAAAACAAACAAACAAAAAAAAAACATCCTAAAGGCCAAGATCCAAATCACCAACTTCTACTCATCTAGAAGTAGTGAGGAGTAACACAACCCTATGGAACTTAGGAGAATGCAAGTGTTTGCATCAGCAGTTATGTTAAAGGCAAAACCTAAGGACATTTAATTTTTTAGTCCTACAAGCACAGTTAAGGGAGCTAACTGAAAAAGGGTAGCGCGAGAAGGGCAAAAATGCAGGCACAGAGAGATTTATGCTCTAATGCCTTGGTGTCAGTCTGTCAGCTGGGACTTTTCCTCACTCCCTCACTCTCTCTCAATCATTTCTTGCCTTAATTACAGTGAATACACCACAGAATAACATTCCTCAAACAACTGTCATTTCTTCTGTGTGAATCTGTGCATGTTCACAGTGCACAGTAGCTACTATTTGATGCCATTCCTTTGACCCTCAGGATTTTAGCTACATTGTACAGTGCATAATTGTATCATTACATGATATAGCATTCTTTTTTACTGCAAAATGGTATGGTTGAAGGGGAGAACTTAATATTAATAAAATATTTAAGAAGAGCTGGATGTTGTATTGCACACATGCGCGTAACCTTTGAAGCATCAAATGTTGTACTAAACGCATAAAGTATGCCAGCCACTCTTTCCAGTTTCTTTGTTAATTGGCGAATAAAATAGGAGACTTATTAAGAGACTAAACACTGTTCTACTTTCTGCACTTTAGTAAACAAAAGAAAAACTGGACATCGATGTTACAATTTACATATGAGTAATAATAGCCTGAAGCGTTTTGTTTGTGGGTGTTTTTAGCCAAGGGCCATTTTAAGCAGTGTGTTTTCATAGAAACATAGTGTTTAAAGAGGTCATGAACTGCATTGTTTTATAATGTTTCCTAGGGTGTACTTATAATGTTAATATTTTTACATCAAAAATGGTCATAATTTAAAAAATAAAAGGCAATTTTCCTACCCCGATTATAGCCTTTAGTTTCTTAGTCTGCCATGAGACTTCAGTGTAAACGCCCACTGCTGTGATTGGCTGCTGTGGGACTTCAGTGTAAATGCCCACTGCTGTGATTGGCTGCTTTGAGACTTCAGTGTAAACGTCCACTGCTGTGATTGGCTGACATCTTTGCATATGAAATAGCTTAGTATTACATGTGGAACTCTCTCAAACTTTTAGCACGTTTTTACTATTACAGCTTTCAAGGTTAACTAATCATGAAAAGTGTTGATTATAGTATTATATTTAGATCTATGGCCTTATATTTAGATCTATAGCATTATATTCAGATTGTGGCATTATATTTAGATCTATGGCCTTATATTTAGATCTATGGCATTATATTTAGATCTATGGCATTATATTTAGATCTATGGCATTATATTTAGATCTATAGCATTATATTTAGATCTATGGCATTATATTTAGATCTATGGCCTTATATTTAGATCTATAGCATTATATTCAGATTGTGGCATGAAAGGTTGCAGTGATGAGCATTGTAGCCGATCACACACGTTGAGCGCATGAATGCAGTGATTTCATCATAGCAACTCGATTTGTGCACACTAACGAATGCGTTCATCATAACTAACAGTGCAAACAAAATGTAAATAAGAGATTCATTGATTATTACAGGAGTTTTGTCACAAGTCTAGAACTCAGTCACTGATAAACTCACACTGTTTGATTGACAGCTCCAGCCATCACAAAGGGAGTGTTATTTGATCGCCTTCTATATATAATTTAATCACAGTTTGAATAACAGATTACTTTCAGTACATAATACAGTCATAATACGCTGACCAGACAATGGAAATAAAGGGTGCGAAGTCACAAAGATCGAAAAAAAAAATGGAGACGACTTACAAGATTGGGTAAAGTCAAAAAAGAAGGAAAAGCTTACCATCCAGATCACGGATCACAAGCTTGGCACTTGACGAGTGATTATGTTGAGATACTAGGATATACCGCTTACAGCTGCTAGATGAAGCCGCAAGCTCGCGCATGCCATGCATGAAATAAATGTATTAGAAAACGCAGAATATGCGTTTGTTTAGTAATTGTTTGCAACAGTTTCAGTATTCCCACAGTGGGGTTAACACAGCTCACGTCGCTCCCAATTCGTAAAATACAAAAATCCTTATAAATATGGAAAAAATCACTGAAGAATACTAAGTGGAGCTCCACCATGAAGGAAAAATTGCTTCAGGAAATACTGTTAGCTTTGTCTTGAGACTTAGCAAACCACATTCTGAGGTAAATCCTGATTCATTCATTATTATGCTAATATTCCTCATTACCCAGGGCTCGACCTGAACACTTGTCTGGGATAAGTAGCCGGATTAAAACGTCAATAGCTGCGAATGATTGATTACATTACATTAAATGTAAACAGTGACTGATAATGAATTATATATTGATTGTAACAACATAGATGAAACTATGCCATTCACCTCTAACTCCTGTTGTAATCTGTTGAGTCTGACCGTGTCTACCCACCCCAGACCATCTCCAACACGCACGCATATCTTGCACTACTACTCCTGCGTTTGTTTCACCTGTCATGCGTCTCCCTCTCCTCAGTCGTGTAGTAGGATGCTCAGCTTTTCTTAGTAACCATTTACAAAGTCGGCGAGTGTCTGATGACTGCTGTTTAAAAATCTGTTCAGATTTTAAAAGTCGTGTAGTGTAATCCAGCTTTAAGAGAAACAATGTGAAGTTGAGCGTTTAGTCACTGGTTTGATTTACTGACACATAGACAAAGAACATCTGACTGTACATGAATCATATCAGAAATCACTGATCACAGATCAGGCATTAGAATGAACACGGTTACTTACATGTGGCATTACTGTCGAGTTCATATCGTAAAAGTCTGTTCGTAGAGCCTGTGCCAAAATTGCAACTGATTTACCAAAGTATCCACAGTGAAATGCAGCGAATACAAATAAATAATGCTCAACTGAGACATTCACATTGTTGAAAATAAATAAGCACATTCCTAGCATGAGCATCCTTTGGAAGGTAATGTTATTTTTAGTCCAGTGATCCTGTATCGCTCTTCTCTCCTCGTCATCTCACTAACACGCCAGTGGGCGGGGCCAAAGTTGCAATGATGAATTGACCATTAATGCGTCAATACAATACCTCTGCGTCGTGGTGCTCTCGTGAACGTGAGTTGGAGATTAATATTTTGTAAATAAAGTGGTAAATTATGTTTTTTTGTGCAAACAAAGCACTTGCATTGCTTCATAAAATTTTGGTTAAACCACTGGAGTCACATGGATTACTTTAATGATGTCTTCACTACCTTTCTTGAAAGTGGTAGTTGCGTAGCTCCCAATAGAGGGACAGAAAGCTCTCAGATTTCATCAAAAAGATATTTATTCGTGTTCCGAAAATGAACGATAGTCTTATGGGATTGGAACGAGAGTAATTTCGTTAAATAAATAAAATAAATAAATTGGAATTTTCATTTTTGGGTGAACTAACCCTTTAACCTTATTGTAAATTGTTTTTGTTTGTTTTTTGTTTTTTTCCAACTCCTCAGCCATCACAATCTGTCAGTGCATCATCACCATCATCATCATCTCATGCAGACCCTGCCGATGCAGTTCACTCCTATAGAGATGGGATATTGCCTCCTCAGGGGTGTCCTTGTTCAAGGGTGTTTTGTGTGTGTGCACACATACGCTACACTCAAACATATACCATTGCCACTGAGGCAATGAGCCCTGAACAAATGTTCTTTCATCAAAAACAACACACACACACAGACAAAAATCATATCCATTATTTTGTTCAGTTCTGTCATCCATTTTTTTTCATCAAAATGGATCAATATCGATCCATGGATGTGAAGAGGGTTATGTTATATCTCATTTTCATCAATAGATGAAGCTGGAGGAAAGGTGGACAGCATAATAATGGCTCCCAAGGACGACAGCTCGTCCAGGCAACAGCAGGGCCCAGAAATCGCCCACAGCGACATGTAGAACGCCCGCTGCTCTAAGCGCATGGTCATGAATACATCAACGCACATATTCCCTCATACCTGACACCCACTACATATAATAATAGACTGCACAGAGTGTGCATGCAAAAAAACATTAGTGGATGCTTCACACAGGCACAGAATGGAAGAGAAAAAGATAAGTTTCACAACATAGTACTTTGATATTCAGTGCGTTTGCTCAGAGGTTGCCATTTTTATTGTTCAGGAAAATCTCATGTTTTGAGTACATTTGTTGTCTGTAAACTGATTGGAAGATAAAAATAGACATATTGTTAGTAGTAGCATACCACGTATCTTGAGCACCCCTTCCTCCCCTCTTCCACAATTGCTGATATAAATTAACCCCCAGTCTCCAGCACGCCATCGACTGTTACAATAAAGAGTTATCTCCTGCAGTTAACATAATAACTCTTTATTGTAACAGTCGATGGCGTACTGGAGACTGGGGGTTCATTTATATCAGCAATTGTGGAAGAGGGGAGGAAGGGGTGCTCAAGATACAAAAAATTAACATGGATATCAAGGTTTTTTCACATTTAAATTTTAGTTCACATTTAAAGCCTTTGGAGATTGTGTTGTCTTGACAAAACTGAGTACAGTCTGAGATATTGTTGAGATCTCTTCTTAAATTCCAGGAAATTTAAACAAAAGTCTCCATGTAATCTCACTGCTGTCTCTGAGAAACTATTGAGATATTTAAGAGGTCTTATTTGGACACTTATCTTGACCTAAGATGATTCAATCAGCAATAATTCAATCTGCTGTAACAAATTCATAAGCCTATCATCCAGCACAAAGCATGAATCTGCATGAACAATTAAGAGCCCTATCATACACTCGGTGCAATGCGACGCCAGGCGCGACGCAAGTGTTTTTTTCTAGTTTCAGCCCGACGCAGTTATCATTTTCACGTCCAGCTCCACGTTGTTTAAATAGCAAATGCACTCGTGCTCATCTGTTCGCCCATGGGCGTGCTGGTCTGAAAACCAGGTGTGTTCAGGAGCATTGTTGACGCGTTGCTATTTTGAGGATCTGAAAACGACTGCGCCGTTGACCAACAAAAACCTGCTCTAAAGTCAATAGTGCAGTATTTTTTGTGTTATTTAAAGGCCGTGTTAGTAATATGTGCCCATAGGCGGGTGCACAACATGTGTACACTCTGCTTATTACACACACAGGGACGCGCAGCAGCACACACACATTTTTAAATGGAGAAGCGTTCAGTCTTTCTGCTCGCATGTAAATAGCGAATCTGCCATGGTGCGAGCGCAACTGGCTTTTAAAGGGAATGGGAGATGAGACTCTGATTGGTTTATTGCACGTTACGCCCAAAACACACCCATGACTCATTAAGAGACTAGGGACAACCCTTTTGGATCATGAGCCTGGCGCACCAACCGTTTTTTTCCGTCGTTAAACTAGCAAAAGTGGATTTGGACATGCCCTAAGTGCACCTGCACCATGCGCTTCAGACCATGCACTCAGATCGTTAAAATAGGGCCCCATGTCTTTTCTGTACTGTACTTTTGGTAACACTTTAGGCTGGGTATTAACTAGTTGCGTATTAGCATGCTTATTACTAGGATATTGGCTGTTTATTAGTACTTACACTCACCTAAAGGATTATTAGGAACACCTGTTCAATTTCTCATTAATGCAATTATCTAATCAACCAATCACATGGCAGTTGCTTCAATGCATTTAGGGGTGTGGTCCTGGTCAAGACAATCTCCTGAACTCCAAACTGAATGTCAGAATGGGAAAGAAAGGTGATTTAAGCAATTTTGAGCGTGGCATGGTTGTTGGTGCCAGACGGGCCGGTCTGAGTATTTCACAATCTGCTCAGTTACTGGGATTTTCATGCACAACCATTTCTAGAGTTTACAAAGAATGGTGTGAAAAGGGAAAAACATCCAGTATGCGGCAGTCCTGTGGGTGAAAATGCCTTGTTGATGCTAGAGGTCAGAGGAGAATGGGCCGACTGATTCAAGCTGATAGAAGAGCAACTTTGACTGAAATAACCACTCGTTACAACCGAGGTATGCAGCAAAGCATTTGTGAAGCCACAACACGCACAACCTTGAGGCGGATGGGCTACAACAGCAGAAGACCCCACCGGGTACCACTCATCTCCACTACAAATAGGAAAAAGAGGCTACAATTTGCACGAGCTCACCAAAATTGGACAGTTGAAGACTGGAAAAATGTTGCCTGGTCTGATGAGTCTCGATTTCTGTTGAGACATTCAGATGGTAGAGTCAGAATTTGGCGTAAACAGAATGAGAACATGGATCCATCATGCCTTGTTACCACTGTGCAGGCTGGTGGTGGTGGTGTAATGGTGTGGGGGATGTTTTCTTGGCACACTTTAGGCCCCTTAGTGCCAATTGGGCATCGTTTAAATGCCACGGCCTACCTGAGCATTGTTTCTGACCATGTCCATCCCTTTATGACCACCATGTACCCATCCTCTGATGGCTACTTCCAGCAGGATAATGCACCATGTCACAAAGCTCGAATCATTTCAAATTGGTTTCTTGAACATGACAATGAGTTCACTGCACTAAAATGGTCCCCACAGTCACCAGATCTCAACCCAATAGAGCATCTTTGGGATGTGGTGGAATGGGAGCTTCGTGCCCTGGATGTGCATCCCACAAATCTCCATCAACTGCAAGATGCTATCCTATCAATATGGGCCAACATTTCTAAAGAATGCTTTCAGCACCTTGTTGAATCAATGCCACGTAGAATTAAGGCAGTTCTGAAGGCGAAAGGGGGTCAAACACAGTATTAGTATGGTGTTCCTAATAATCCTTTAGGTGAGTGTATAAAGCACATATTAATGCCTTATTCTGCATCCCTTAATCCTACCCAATACATAAATTTAACAACTCAATAATTAGGAGATTATTGAGGCAAAAATCAAAGTTAGTAGTTAGTTAATAGTGAGAATTAGACCCTAAACTTAAGTGTGACCGTACTCCACCCCCCGACCCATATATATATATATAACATTTTGTGCTTATATATTATGACTAATAATAATTATTATGATTATTATTATTGCTAATAATATAATAATATTTAACAAAATAAGAAATATTACTATTACAATAACATTTTCATTATTAAAAATAAAAAAATAGAGTATTTAAGAATAAGTATAACAATATAATAATAATAATATTTATTTTTATTTATATTTTACAATAAACTTATTTTACAAAAAACTGCAGGGTTACCTGTTAACATGCAGGCAGCCTATGACTAAAATCACTAGAAATGTCTAAGGATTTATTATAAAATATTATTATATTATAATTATTATAAAAATCTGTGATATCAATTTCTTAATTTTTGTCAGGAGGTATGCAAAATCAAGAACGAGTCTATGTCTTTAATATGAAATATGAGCCTCTTATGCATCCACTGTGGGGAAAAAACTCCTGTACACTGGAGAAAAACATATGGATTGTCATATACATTTATTTACAGAAGTATTATTTTTCCAATTTTTTACCCAAAATAGGATGGAGTGAGCACTGCTGGGCACTAAACACACTCATGTTTCATTCATACTGGAGGCCAGAGGGCGCCCTCGAGCACAAACACCACATATGACTCAGAGAGAAGTAATTTAATGACCTTTCAGGAAATCCCTAATGTGAAGCTAGAGCTGTGCAGCTGAATAAAAAGAAGATAGAAAAGCTTTGCTTAAACATCAACACTACGACAATATATGGTGTATTTGAGTTCTTCAAGCCTTCTCGGGTATTTTCATAATAATAAAGTATATTATAATGCAGTGCTAATCGACATAGACTTCATCACTGTATAGAATACTATAACATAATTCATTGTCTGCCTCATTCCGTGATAAGAAGCCACATCAGCTCACAAAAATGAAATATCAAACACTTGACTGACGATATGAAGTGAGTTAAAACGTTATTAAACGTTGTCTTTTTTAGTTTTTCAAACGCACGTTATAAGCGACTTTCAGACGGAGCAGCGTTTACTCCTGATCACAGAGCCGCTCTTCACTGACACGCTGGGCATATATTTATTTCATTAAAATCACAGCCTTTACGCTTTCATAATCGCACATAAGCCAAATCGCGATTACGGTTCGATTCCGATTAATCGTGCAGCCCTAGTACGAATCCTTATTTATGAATATTAAAACCATGGCATTAATATTTTGATTCTATTGTATTCTATTGTCATATCAAAGACATTGTTTTCAGTAGCATTTATTAAACACAGTTTACTCATCTACTTTATTTAAAAAAAAAAGCATTTGGATCTGTTCTGTGTGAGTTTTTCTGCAAACTTGTTTCGAAGGATTACATACAGTAATGCTAAACAAGACTACACTTAAAAAACTTAAAAGTAATAACATTTCTGTAATCTGTTAAAAGCAGTATTATGTAATATTTATTTTGTTTGTCGTGGGACACAAAACTGTTTTCCCAGTATAGTCCTATGCTGTAACTGACAACAAAAATGCAACATAAATTCACAAAATAATCAATTTTATTTGTGCGCTATAATCCAGATCTTTAGAATCCATAAGATTGTGAAGAGACCCAAAATCATGCCTTTATTCAGTGATCTTCGTTTGGTCATTTGGACTACTTTTGTTACCGCTTGACATTTTTTCAATAAATTAATAAATTATTGTAATTACACTTGTGTGTCTGTTATGTTTTCTTTATAACTGTACATATTTTTAAGAAATGGCTTTGGGTAGGTTTAGAGGTAGGAGTGAGATTTAACAGTTCAAAATATCTTTTTAATGCTATATTGTTATTAAAATGATAATTTTCCTACACATTTCTGTCCATTACTTCTTTTTATATTCTGTGGTCATGTTTGGGTTTGGGGGTAGGGTTTAGAGATCTAAAACATATCTTTAAAATGACAAATGCACAGTTAGACAAATGTCTTGATGTGATATGATGTAAAAGATTTGTAAATATTTTGTTTCTTTAGCTGTAAAAAGACGTAATGTTTACGTTTAAATGCTGTCAACACGTTTATATTGTACGTTGCAGCATCTATCCAAATGTACGGTTTGTACCTGTAAAGGTTGCATATTAATACATACATATTAACAATGAGACCAGGATGGCACATGGTAATTAGTTTCTTCATTTTAGCTAAATCCTTGTCCCCCAAGTAACCATATCACCACTGGTAAAGCACTCTGTTCTTAACATTCAATTCAAAATGCCTCTCACTTAAAATTTTTATATGCAATCCAAAGCATTGTGAATGTCTGTAACTCACTGCCAACCTAACATAAAACTTAGATGTCTCTTAATACACAAATTGATTTAGAAAATGCTAGAGAGAGCAAATAAGTAAAATGTGTCCACAATTTAACTAAAATGAGATAATGAATTAATCTCACTTTAGTGAGATCCAGCCCCCATTTCCATCACCCAATAGATAAATTCAGATTTTATTTGCATGAAACATGCGTCAAATCACAGCTGATCAGCCTTACACATCACAATGGCTTTGCGTGTCTTTTTTCTCACTTCAGAGACATAACATTTGTGAAATGCACAGGGGAAACATATGGCATTTTATTATAGAGCCAAGGCATAGTGTGTACAATCTGCTCAAAGAGTGTCTAAATCGTGTGGCGGCCAGCTATAGATCTTTATCTACAGGGACACGCTCCTCAGAACTGCACAGAGATCTAGTTTATATTCCTTCCCTCTTCTAGTGCTGATAGAGCTCTGATTGTATGAATTTTGAGTGTGATGCTTCATTCGATTGTGCTGCTGTGAGTTCAGAAATATCTAGGGTAAATCTCAGCTGGTGTGTGAACATCTGGTTGAATTTAAGGGGACAGAATGTTATCCTATGATAAAATAAAGACAATCAATATTATTATTATTATTATTATTATTATTATTATTATTTATTAAATTAACTACATGATATGCTAATTAAGTTAAATTAATGTCATATATAAATACTGAGAAAACACCCTAATTGATACTCTTATTACATTTTGTGTTAAATTAAAGGTGTTTTTTACTATATATATATATATACCGATCAGGCATAACATTATGAGGTGACAGGTGAAGTGAATAACACTGAGTATCTCTTCATCACGGCATCTGTTATTGGGTGGGATATATTAGGCAGCAAGTGAACACTTTGTCCTCAAAGTTGATGTGTTAGAAGCAGGAAAAATGGGCAAGCGTAAGGATTTGAGCGAGTTTGACAAGGGCCAAATTGTGATGGCTAGACGACTGGGTCAGAGCATCTCCAAAACTGCAGCTCTTGTGGGGTGTTCCCGGTCTGCAGTGGTCAGTATCTATCAAAAGTGATCCAAGGAAGGAACAGTGGTGAACCGGCGACAGGGTCATGGGCGGCCAAGGCTCATTGATGCACGTGGGGAGCGAAGGCTGGCCCGTGTGGTCCGATCAAACAGATGAGCTACTGTAACTCAAATTGCTCAAGAAGTTAATGCTGGTTCTGATAGAAAGGTGTCAGAATACACAGTGCATCACAGTTTGTTGCGTATGGGGCTGCGTAGCCGCAGACCAGTCAGGGTGCCCATGCTGACCCCTGTCCACCGCCGAAAGCACCAACAGTGGGCATGTGAGCATCAGAACTGGACCACGGAGCAATGGAAGAAGGTGGCCTGGTCTGATGAATCACATTTTCTTTTACATCACGTGGATGGCCGGGTGCGTGTGCGTCACTTACCTGGGGAACACATGGCACCAGGATGCACTATGGGAAGAAGGCATGCCAGCGGAGGCAGTGTGAATGTTCTGCTGGGAAACCTTGGCTCCTGCCATCCATGTGGATGTTACTTTGACACGTACCACCTACCTAAGCATTGTTGCAGACCATGTACACCCTTTCATGGAAACGGTATTCCCTGGTGGCTGTGGCCTCTTTCAGCAGGATAATGCGTCCTGTAACAAAGCAAAAATGGTTCAGAAATGGTTCAGGACTTGGCCTCCAAATTCCCCAGATCTCAATCCAATCGAGCATCTGTGGGATGTGCTGAACAAACAAGTCCGATCCATGGAGGCCCCACCTCGCAACTTACAGGACATAAAGGAACTGCTGCTAACATCTTGGTGCCAGATACCATGCCTCGACGGGTCGGCTGTTTTGGCAGCAAAAGGGGGACCAACACAATATATAATGTTATGGTCATGGTCATGTATGTATTGGTTACAAGGTCATAATGTTATGCCTGATCGGTGTATATAGTAAATACAGTACCCTGCATGTCAAAAAATAATGCAAAATGGCATTATTTGACTAGTTGGGAGTGAGAATGTGTTGTGTAGGAAAATTTGTTAGTGAGCATAGTGTTTTTATATATTTCTCACGACACAGAAGATGTTGCATTTGCAGATCACTGCAAATCACTGCAAGACAGCACTCCACACAAGATGCACACTAAAACAAATATCGTCGCATTCGGGCGGAAACCTCGTATCTCCAAAAATGCTGTTTTTCAGGAAATGGAAAAATATATATATACTATATATATATTAGGGGTGTAACGGTACACAAAACCGACGCTTCGGTACGTACCTCGGTTTTGAAGTCACGGTTCGGTACAGCAGGGGAGAGAAAACTAAATATAAAATTGCTTTTTTTTTTTTATTAAACAGTGGTTTATTGAACAAATTGTGTCTGTCCTTAAATGAATTTAAATATGATGTAAACTATATAGGGAGCCCTTACTTGCACATTACTATAATATAACAACAGAGCCCAAATTAGCCTAAATTCAGTATTTTTAGAATAATCAACACTCAAATAACACATTGTATGCAAACATGTAAACTTCACATTAGGCAGTTTTTGCATTAGCCTAACTTCTAAATCTAATTATAAAATTATGTTTTTACTCCAATTGGTTGTTGAAATATAATCATTTATACACAGTGGCTGTCATTTTCATGACAGATTAATTTAAACATACATTAAATAATCAAGACATCAGTAACAGGTTAAGTAGAATATGAATATATAGGCTAATATAGTGCATATATTTAATGAAAGAGTTGATTTCTCTAGTGAACTCACAGCTGTGGACTCTGAATGACTTCTGAGGTAAATGTAATGCTACGTGACATTGTTTACAAGCTGTTTATTGATGTGTTTCCGCCGTTGAAACACTGATTGAGCGATTACACGACATTTGATACGTTTCAGTAAGTTGTAATGTCCTCAACATACCTTAAGATGTTAATTCATGTTTGCTCTTTGACCAGGAAGAGATGAACACGCTCACTCGCGCGCCGAGCTGACGCGCATACAGATGTCACATTAAAGAGCGTATTGTGATATTGTGATATTGATATTGTGGCTTTATACATGGTCAGACACTTGCGTGTGTCATCATATGGTTTTTGACCAGAGAATTTCGGAAATGCATGTTTTGTCCATCATTAGAACTGCTGCATCTGATTCCATTTTCATCAAATTACAGGTTATAAAGTATAGTAGCTCTGTGGGCGCTCAGTTTGTTCTGTCATTTGGCCAAAATCTCATGTTATAAAAGATGAAGTGCTTCGCACAGGCTATTTCAGACAGTACTGGTTATGACTTGACGACAAATGCTACACTAAGACACTCTTCTCCGCTCCTCAAATACATAAAACATTAGCCTTTATATATTTAGTGTTTCCTGAGTAAAGGCTGTACTTATTCAAAGAACTAGGGGTCCATTTTTCATACCTGGCTCAATACATCTGAGATGATATGACATATGCCAGATCTTTTAATTGTGATAACTGATCTCTGGCTAATTTGGTTCTTCAAACTAATTTGCGGATTTGATTAAAATATCTGGATTAATTTGTCTGAGATTACTGTGCTTTTTTGTGTTCACTGGAAAGGGCAGATATATATCGGTACTCAAAACCATGATCAGCAATGCAGAGATTGACTGGCGGCAAGACAGCAACGTAATGACATCATATTAAAAAAGAACACCACACACCTGATGAAAAAAATGTAAGAATTTCTGGACCTTTATTAGGAAACAGCCAAGTGACCAAAACGACAAAAGTTATAGATAAATTAAATGTGTACTGTTTGTTACATGATTGGCGAAATATGGAGATACGAGGTTTCTGCCCAACAACGACGATATGTGAATTTTGTATAGTTCAATTCACAAACAAATGACTCTTTTTGCTCTGTTAATGACTTTGTACAGTGGGGAGAACAAGTATTTGATACACTGCCGATTTTGCAGGTTTGCCCACTTACAAAGCATGTAGAAGTCTGTAATTTTTATCATAGGTACTCTTCAACTGTGAGAGACGGAATCTAAAACAAAAATCCAGAAAATTACATTGTATGATTTTTAAATAATTAATTTGCATTTTATTGCATGACATAAGTATTTGATACATCAGAAAAGCAGAACTTAATATTTGGTACAGAAACCTTTGTTTGCAATTACAGAGATCATACGTTTCCTGTAGTTCTTGACCAGGTTTGCACACACTGCAGCAGGGATTTTGGCCCACTCCTCCATACAGACCTTCTCCAGATCCTTCAGGTTTCGGGGCTGTCGCTGGGCAATACAGACTTTCAGCTCCCTCCAAAGATTTTCTATTGGGTTCAGGTCTGGAGACTGGCTAGGCCACTCCAGGACCTTGAGATGCTTCTTACGGAGCCACTCCTTAGTTGCCCTGGCTGTGTGTTTCGGGTCGTTGTCATGCTGGAAGACCCAGCCACGACCCATCTTCAATGCTCTTAATGAGGGAAGGAGGTTGTTGGCCAGGATCTCGCAATACATGGCCCATCCATCCTCCCCTCAATACGGTGCAGTCGTCCTGTCCCCTTTGCAGAAAAGCATCCCCAAAGAATGATGTTTCCACCTCCATGCTTCACGGTTGGGATGGTGTTCTTGGGGTTGTACTCATCCTTCTTTTTCCTCTAAACACGGCGAGTGGAGTTTAGACCAAAAAGCTCTATTTTTGTCTCATCAGACCACATGACCTTCTCCCATTCCTCCTCTGGATCATCCAGATGGTCATTGGCAAACTTCAGACGGGCCTGGACATGTGCTGGCTTGAGCAGGGGGACCTTGCGTGCGCTGCAGGATTTTAATCCATGACGGCGTAGTGTGTTACTAATGGTTTTCTTTGAGACTGTGGTCCCAGCTCTCTTCAGGTCATTGACCAGGTCCTGCCATGTAGTTCTGGGCTGATCCCTCACCTTCCTCATGATCATTGATGCCCCACGAGGTGAGATCTTGCATGGTGCCCCAGACCGAGGGAGTTTGACCGTCATCTTGAACTTCTTCCATTTTCTAATAATTGCGCCAACAGTTGTTGCCTTCTCACCAAGCTGCTTGCCTATTGTCCTGTAGCCCATCCCAGCCTTGTGCAGGTCTACAATTTTATCCCTGATGTCCTTACACAGCTCTCTGGTCTTGGCCATTGTGGAGAGGTTGGAGTCTGTTTGATTGAGTGTGTGGACAGGTGTCTTTTATACAGGTAACGAGTTCAAACAGGTGCAGTTAATACAGGTAATGAGTGGAGAACAGGAGGGCTTCTTAAAGAAAAACTAACAGGTCTGTGAGAGCCGGAATTCTTACTGGTTGTTAGGTGATCAAATACTTATGTCATGCAATAAAATGCAAATTAATTATTTAAAAATCATACAATGTGATTTTCTGGATTTTTGTTTTAGAATCCGTCTCTCACAGTTGAAGAGTACCTATGATAAAAATTACAGACTTCTACATGCTTTTTAAGTGGGCAAACCTGCAAAATCGGCAGTGTATCAAATACTTTTCTCCCCACTGTATCTGGTTTGTTCAGATTTGAGCCAGCTATCAATCTGTATCAATATCCAGTATCAGTCTCTTCCTTCTCAGCGGAGGTTTGGACATTACTTTTTTGGAATAGTTATATATTTTTCCAAAAGTAATTTGTAAAAGAAAAAAAACAAAAAAAAACAATAAACAGTCATATTGGGTCCAGAAAGCCAAAGCAATGGCATCTGAGAATTAAAAAAATAATAATATTTCATCAGTCTCAAATTGGATATAAATATTAAAAGGTAAGTTCAGATGTTTTATCAGGCTATTTTTATTTTTACATTTAAATACCTATGTATGGCAGAAGGTCATGTGACTGATAAAAGATACTGTATGGGGGTTCAGGGTTTTCCTCTTGAAGTCTGGACCATTTTTGTATTTTGATTAAAATAAGCAAACAAAGTTAACTAGTAATTCAAAGTTTTAATTGTCTTCCCTTGCCTTCTACAAATAATTTCCCCAATTATAACATTCTTTATTATGAAATGCTCTTTACATGTTGATCAATAGGCCTAATGCTAAATGTAGATGATTAAAAAAAAAAAAAAAAAAAAAAAAAAATACTTGTCACAAACCTGGTTTAAACGGTAGTAGTTATTTACTGTATATCTGACAGATAACTATACAGCTCTGGAAAAAATTAAGAGACCACTTAACATTGATTTAAGTGGGTTAGCACAGCACCACCTATTGGTCAAAAAATATGACTGTTCTCCTTAGGTGTGCATGCCGAGTCGACTGTTAATTTTCCCATATTGGCCATTTTGGGCTTCTGCCATTTTGAACTTTATAGAAAAAATGCTATATTTTATGAACACAGACCATGCTGACAAAAAGTTCTTAGAAATGTACTGCATAACAGGAATAGATAATATATCAAATAATAATTCAACTTATTATTTACATGCTTGTCTGTTTAAAGAAATTGGATTGGAATAGTTCTTGTTTATCATGTGTTATATTGCTGTGGAGAAAGAAGATTTTTCACTTTGCACAGACTTAGTGAATAATAATTCCCAGTCTTTCACTTAGCAAACTGATTCTGCTGCTTCTGATGTTTAATTAATAGGAAGCCTTTAAAAAAAATACTTAGCAGAGAAGATTAGAGGCTTCACACTTTTCTCAGTAGTCATGAAGATGCTGTCATTTCTTCCCCTGGTCAATGCACACAAATAAACAAAAAAAACCTCCCTCAGAGAAAAGACAGTGAGACAGAAGCGTGAATAACAGTCATTTACATCACAGTCGCTCTGAGCTTCCAGTGGCTTTCAAATTCTGGCCCCTCCAATTCACACAGCACTGCCATGAAATAGAGAAGCAACTTCAAATGTAGATGGGAGGAAAGGATAAAACAGGCCTTTGCAGAGTTCAGCCTGCCCTGCTTTCATTCTAAAACTACAAAGCAAAACACACAATACTGCATGTAGGCCACTTCCTATTGATTCATATGCAAAAAAAGACCCCTTAAATGCTGGATGCATCTAAAATCGAGTCCCACAGAATCGCTACATTTTCAACCATTACAAACACAAGAACTGAACCCAAAAAAAGGCCCCCCAGGTCAGCTGGTTCTGAGACTTACTAACCCGACTAACTCTACTAACACTAACCAGTCACAGACCAGCACTGCTTCTCGCCCAAACATCAAAATAAACCAAATTATCAAACAAGCTGAACAATCCATATCTGGAACACTGGGATCAGGACTAAACTAAAACACAAAGTAAATTACAATTCTGTCGAACTATTAAATCAAATTATGAATTGGAAGAATATCTCCAGAGTGTCAGAGACACAAAGCAGAGACGGATCCTGACCGAGCACAGGCTCAGTGAGCACAGTCTAGCCATTGAGAAAGAGCTGGTTACCCAGAGAGCAAAGGGTGTGTGTTCACTGTAGGACAGGAGAGATTGAGACAGAGATGCACTTCCTCCTTCACTGTCACATTCAAACCTCTTAATAAGCAAATTTATAAACTTAATAAAAAAACTTTACAGCCATGACTGAAGTAGAACAAAAAAAGATAGTGCTAAGAGAGGGACAGTGTGTATTGTGTCTGACCTCAGTGCGTTACCCTACTGTCCACCACAGTGACCCTCAGTATGTGTGTTTGTATGTATATATATATAAAAAACATTGTGTTTTTGTCTGTTTTGGTGTCCCTTAGTCCTCTGCCTTTTGGCCACAGTCCTTCAGATAATAAGAGGTTAGCATGGTTCAGTATCCACACACACACACACACACACACACAAAAAGTCAAACTGTGCAAAACTGTTCCAGCCTGACATTAATAAAACAATCTTGTTTATAGCCTACTTTTTCAATTTTTGACACCTCATTTAAAATCCTGAGATAATTACACAGAAAAATGTTGTGTGTGAAATAATCATGCTTCCCTTCTGAGAACACCAAATGAGACTATTGTGAACTTCCATGCTGGTCTATTGAACTTGGCATTGTTGGTATTTTCAGATAGATTGAAACTGTCCATGCATCAGAATAGAGCAAGATAATTATTCTAAAAGGAGCTCTTCTATTGCATCCCACTTTTGTTTATTGGATCTTGTTTAGAAGTTCAATTTCCGGGACAAAAAACATCTAATAAGAGAGATGTAAGAGCTACTATAAATTAAATGGAATTTAAAGTTAAACTAATAAAAATTCTGATGCTCATAGTTTTCAGGAAACGATAGAGAGTGCCTACTGAAATAACACCCTTGGTAATGCATTTGCTGCATCTCCTAAATTTAAACTCAACAACTTAATGAGACTGGACTTGAGACAGCTCTAATTGTGTCTAGTAATTGTTGCACTCACATGGTGACCCTCTCCACTTAATTACGGTATATCTTAAGGGTGGTCACCCATTGCAGAAAACCCAGATGAACTCTGAAAATGATGTCAACACTCTGATGAGGTTGAATAACAGGTGCTGTCCCATTAGCTGATTCTTAAGAAGACACTTCCCAAAACCTCTTTCCAGAGCATGTTACTTACTGCTTAAACATACACTATATTGCCAAAAGTTTTGTGACGCCTGCCTTTACATGCACATGCACTTTAATGACATCCCATTCCTAATCCGTAGGGTTTAATATGGAGTTGGCCCACCCTTTGCAGCTATAACAGCTTCAACTCTTCTGGGAAGGCTTTCCACAAGGTTTAGGTTTTTTGACTATTCTTCTAGAAGCGCATTTGTGAGGTCAGGCACTGATGTTGGACGAGAAGGCCTGGCTCGCAGTCTCCACTCTAACTCATCCCATAACCCCATCCCATAATCATAATTCATGTTCTATCGGGTTGAGGGCAGTCAAGTTCCTCCACACCAAACTCGCTCATCCATGTCTTTATGGACCTTGCTTTGTGCACTGCTGTGCAGTCATGTTGGAACAGGAAGGGGCCATCCCCAAACTGTTCCCACAAAGTTGGGAGTATGAAATTGTCCAAAATGTCTTGGCTGAAGCATTAAGAGTTCCTTTCACTGGAACTAAGGGGCCAAGCCCAACCCCTGAAAAACAACCCCACACCATAATCCCCCCTCCACCAAACTTTACACTTGGCACAATGCAGTCAGGCAAGTACCGTTCCCCTGGCAACCGCCAAACCCAGACTCGTCCATCAGACTGCCAGACAGAGAAGCGTGATTGGTCACTCCAGAGAACACGTCTCTACTGCTCTAGAGTCCAGTGGCGGCGTGCTTTACCCCACTGCATCAGACGCTTTACATTGCACTTGGTGATGTAGGGCTTGGATGAAGCTGCTCGGCCATGGAAACCCATTCCATGAAGCTCTCTACACACTGTTCTTGAGCTAATCTGAAGGCCACACAAAGTTTGGAGGTCTGTAGCTATTGACTCTGCAGAAAGTTGGCGACTTCTGCTCACTGTGCACCTCAGCATGCGCTGACTCCGCTCTGTGATTTTACGTGGTCTACCACTTCGTGGCTGAGTTGCTGTTGTTCCCAATTGCTTCCACTTTGTTATAATACCACTAACAGTTGAGCGTGGAATATTTAGTAGTGAGGAAATTTCACGAATGGATTTATTGCACAGGTGGCAACCTATCACAGTACCACGCTTGAATTCACTGAGCTCCTGAGAGCGACCCATTCTTTCACAAATGTTTGTGGAAGCGTCTGCATGCCTAGGTGCTTGATTTTATACACCTGTGGCCATAGAAGGGATTGGAACACCTGAATTCAATGATTTGGAGTAGGGATGTCACAAGTACCGGTACTTCGGTACCAAGTCGGTACTGAAATTTAAAAAATGTGACGATACCAGCATTGCTGTAGTACAGGTAGTACTGATTCCTGAGTATATTCAGTACCCGCAGCTGCGTTCAGTCGCTTCCGTGTTTATCTAAGCGCAGGCTCCAGACTGTAGCCGAATATATACTAGTGTCTGTGAATATTAAACTGAAAATACTATTTAAATATTACTCCTGCATGTTCTGCGTATCTGTGTGAAATGGTTTCATTTGCAGCTCGCGCGTGCACACACACGCACGTGTGACACTCGCTGTCTTTTTAGCCTCTGCCGTGTCACTATATGAGGACATGAACGCATAAACCGTCACTTCATGAGAATTTACCGTTTCATTTGAGAAAACAGTCATATCATGAACACAGACACTCAAAGGTCTTAACGGCAACCCGTCAAAATAAAAGTTCGGTTTAACTTGAAGAAATTGACAGAAATATATTAGGCTACTGTTGTACAGTAGATTTAGCTACATCTCTATGTAATAATAATAGGCTACTACTATTACTACTAATAATAATTATGCCTAGATGGTTGCTTTTTTTTCCACTTGATCTTTTTTATATACAATGTTTACTTTTAAACAGCATGTAGCCTTTAAATGTTTATGTATTATTTACTTTAATGATTATCTTCATAAATAATAAACTCATTGAATTTAATTTAAAAAAAATTAAAATAGTTATATTATATGTGATACAATGTACTTATTGTGTACATATGTTGTTACATTGTACTTACTTTTAATTGCATGGGTAATTACACTTTTGACCCTAACCCTACATAACTAAACGGAAAATGCAAAAATAAAATAAAAAAAAGGGTTTACAGAACATGTAAGTACGCAATAGCCGCGTTTCAACTGTCGGGCCAAATGCAGGTGTGCTAGTGCGTGCCATTGCCAGTTCAGTCTTGATAGGGCCTCGTCGGGGCCAACAGCCAGGGGTTTTTGGCCCACCGAATACCATGGTCCAAAGCGGGTCGGCTTGAGGAGTGGTTACTAACAAAGGCGGAGTTTATCTGAGTCTGGAGACGGCAGCGCCACGGATGATTTCATATACCAGTAACATCAGCATTAAAGACTTTTAAAATCATTTTAGCTCAAAACTCACTTTCAGACAGCACCGAGTCTCGAAATAACTTCTGTTTGTGCATGCTATGCATGCTAACCATTACTATAGTAAACATGGTAAATACGACCGCTTGAAGAAACCAGACAAATCATATAGGCTATCACAATCATGTATTTATTTTATCTGTCAGTACGTCTCGTCTCTTTATACCGGACTGTCTGATATCTATATTTAGCTCTGTATGTCATAAAACAAAGCAACTCCGGTTTTTCGGGAGCTTCTTCTGTTTCTCTGGCTGAAAATATAACTGTATTGGGACTGTCACTGGAGAGAGCGCTAAAGCTCCTCAGGTCGTATTTTTGGTGGAAAATTTGTGGAAATGTTCATTCATTCTAAATGTGATGTAAACACTGTCCTGTGACTACAAATAAACAGAAACACGCGACTGAATAAGTATGTGTGTCCTCTTTCTTTTGAGAAATGATGGTGAATACCATTTTATCTCTGTGGGACTAATGTGTAATCTTGAAATAAATTGATTCATTATGATCAATGTATCACTAATTATTGTAAAACTGTGGTAAAACATTGATGCTTGGGTTTTAAATCTTTAAGTAAACGACAAAAATGCCAACAAACGGCCACTTTTATCATGTTCATTTTGCGATCTCGCTAGTTTCTAGTGATTTCTTTCTGATTCGTTTTCTGATAAAACTTCCATTTGTTGGGGAAATGTTGGGTTTGTGTGACGTTTGTTCGTGAGGCGTGTTCCGGGCGGGTTTCGCACTGGCCCGACAGTGGAAAAGTGGCTAATGAGTATTTCTTCCACGAAACACAAAATTAGAATTTTAAATACACTGCTATTTTACATAGAATGGCAGTTCATAGTGGCCATGTCTGTCAAGCTCCAAAAAAAGAAAGAAAACAACAATGTATCATAAAAGTACTCCATACACCTTTCTGCAGTTATATTCCAAGTCTTCTGAAGCCATACAACAGCTTTGTTGGAGGAACAGACCAAAATCTACCTAGTCCTTCACCATTGTTCCATTCTGCATATTTAAACTGGCACACTGCATTGAGTTATGAAACGCACAAGAACTAAGGATTGCATTTGTGTGCCATTTTTAAGTCTAAATGTCAACACAAATGAGATTTCAGAGCTTCGCCAGCGGGAATTTGTGAATAACAGCATATTTTAGTCTATTCCTCACAAAAAGCTATCATTGATTTATTTGATTCTAATGATTTAGTGTGGTGTTTTTTTGTCCTTTATTTGGTCTTGACAGATATGGCCACATTTATTATTATTATTATTAACAATTCTTTTAAATGTTAGCATACAATTACATTTTGGTTTGTACACTTGGAAGCTTCTTCTCAGTCAGAAGAACAACAGAAACATCATCCTTCCCCACCCACACTAGCTTACTGTACACCCTTATGCTCATTAGCTCCAAGCATTTGACAGCCACCTCCACTGAGATAATGTAGGATAGCAATGGCGACGGCTATTTTTATGTTGGTTGCTGCCTCATTGTAGTGTTTCTGATGGCACACAGGATGTATATAGTTATCCCAGGCTATGAGCAACACTCAAACTTCTAGCCAGAGTAAATGGATTACAGCTGGATTACAAATGGATTACTCCTTCAAGTATCCCAATAACTGCCCTGATAAAAGAACTATGAGGAGAAGCCTAGAACTTAAAGAAGTCCTGCTGAAGTCTCAGAGACTCGATATCTTTTAAAACTTTCAAGAACTCCCTTTAAGAATGGTAAGAGAAAAGCATGGAAGCCCTCCGGGTGTTGCATGGTATTTCATAATAAGCTTTACAGCAAGAGAGCAAAACTGAAATTGGGTATATCAGTGTATAAACAGAGAAAAATTTCATCATCACCTCTGAGGTACATTGGACTGGCATTTAGCACCATGTTCCACAGACATATTTTTCAGTCTCTGTTAATAATGAGCACTTTAGCAAATTTTTTGAGCCGTTTATATATATCTATTAATTTACTTACCTACAATGGGCCCTATTTTAATGATCTGAGCGCATGGTCTGAAGCGCATTGTGCAGGTGCACTTAGGGCATCTCCGAATCCACTTTTGCTAGTTTAAAGACGGAAAAAAACGGTCTGCGCACCAGGCACATGATCCAAAAGGGTTGTCCCTAGTCTCTTAATGAGTCATGGGTGTGTTTTGGGCGTAACGTGCAATAAACCAATCAGAGTCTCATCTCCCATTCCCTTTAAAAGCCAGTTGCGCTTGCACCATGGCGGATTCGCTATTTACGTGCGAGCAGAAAGACTGAACGCTTCTCCAGAGAGGAATCCTTTTATTTTTAATATTTGGCATGTTTCTGTGCTGCTGTGTGTAATACGCTGAGTGTACGCACATTGTGCACCCGCCTATAGGCGCATATTACTAACGCGCCCTTTAAATAACACAAAAAATACGCAGTCGTTTTCAGTTGCCTTAAAATAGCAACGGGCCAACAATGCACCTGAACACACCTGGTTTTCAGACCAGCACGCCCATGGGCGAACAGATGGGTGCGAACGTGGCGCTGGACGTGAAAATGATAACTGCGTCAGGCTGAAACTAGCAAAAAACACTTGCGTCGCGCCTGCTGTCGCATTGCGCCGGGTGTATGATAGGGCCCAATGTCTTTAAAATGATAAATTAAACCCAAACAGAAAGAAAAAGGAGGAATTATACCATCATCTAACATTTCTGAAAAGTGCATGGTAAAACAGAAATAATATTTGCCTATTGGGTTTTAATTAGGTTTAATTAAGAAATAATTAGGAACTAATTAAAACTATTTCTGGGGAAATCAGTCGGGTTCCTGGACCCCAAACAAGTTCTGCAACACAGCAGTAATGGTGTTGTGTACAAACCAGGGCCATGACCACCACTGAGGGTGACAAGTCCCCCTGCTCTTCATTACGCATTACGGATGACAAAAAGTCGAAAAAGTGACATTTTTTTAAGCTGGTCTAGCATCACTCGTTAATGTCAAAATGATTGAGATGGCCAATTAAACCAATGAAGTCGGACTTTACCGTGAACAGAAGCTGAATTCCAGTGCAACACTCCAGTTTTAATGATGAAAGAGTGTGGGGTAAAAGTGCATGAGTGCCTCTGCCATTTAAGATATGTAAGATTTTTGGATTAAAATATCCAAAAACCACTAGAGCAGTGTTATATATTTTGTTGACTTGTGTACTTGAATTTTCCCAAATGTTTCCAAGAATGTCGAAATCCAGAGAAATAAGCCTTTTTTACCAGGACACGGACCGTGTCCGTGTGTCGCCTATCAATGACATCATACCCGCATTACCATCGATTTCCGTGGAAACACCAAAGATGCTTTAATATATGATGTGTTTTATTAGACAGGTGAGCAACTGTTTGGAGACATTTATAGACAGAAAACTAATCATTGTTATATAGCTCAACACGTTTAGTCTTATTGTTTGTAACGTTAGTGCATAATTTTCAACACACTCAAATGTGTGTAATATGATAAAACAGCGCTGTGTTCTCCCACATACACATGAGCGGAAGAAGCGGAAGCGGCGACTGTGGCAGAATAAAGGCTCCACTGCTCTCGAGCCGTGTGTCGCGCTCATCTCTCATTAGCAATCCCTCCAGCGGCCACGTTCAGCTCCACAGCACTCGGCCCTGCTGTGCTTCATACTACAGTAACGTTAATAATCTCATCCATGAACATGATTTCTGCCCGCGTCCCGTCCCGATTCTTTTCCACCGGCTGTGAGGTGAAGACGACAACTCCCATGAATCCGCGCTCAATCTCGGCGTCATCAAGCTACACCTTTGTTTTGAATAGGCGACCTCTAGCGGCGAAAAACAACTTACATGCCATGAAGACATTCACAAATTTATTTTCCTTAGTATATATTCCCTTTCTTTTCTTCATCAGTAGGCCTATTATTTGCTTAAAGTCTCCATGAAATCAAAATTGAAGTTTTCTGTCTTTTAGTATGAATATGTTAGCCTTACTGTTATCTATAAGCTAGTGTGCTCAAAAACAATGAAAAAATTCACATTTAGAAGATATAAACCTTCAAAACTTACAGTCTCTCAAATCTGCCAATATGGATTAATTCGATTAATGAATTTTGATGACATCACTCTGCACTTCAGCTTCTCATCAGATTTTCTGTCCAATCAAATGCTCTCTAGAATCTGAAGCCGATTATAAATAGCATTATAAGTAGACGCTGACGCTGTGGCTGAGATCGGTCACTTGTTCACACATTTACTATTTTCTACATGGTGAATGACACATAGTGCTCTATATAGGGGACAGGGAACAATCAGACAGTGCACTATATAGGGGATAGGTAACGATCAGACAGTGTAAATATACTTTCCATTGGGGCGAATGAAGTCTGGTTTCACGTTAGGGTCACGTGAACCGCCGCAACTACGGTCCAGAGACACGACAGCACAGAGAGGATCATGTGATCGAGTCGGTCCAGAGAGAAGACAGCACAGAGCGGATCAAGTGATCGAGTCGGTCCAGAGACGCGACAGCACAGAGAAGATCATGTGATCGAGTCGGTCCAGAGACACGACAGCACAGAGAAGATCATGTGATCGAGTCGGTCCAGAGACACGACAGCACAGAGAAGATCATGTGATGGAGTCGGTCCAGAGACACGACAGCACAGAGAAGATCATGTGATGGAGTCGGTCCAGCGGTCCAGAGACACGACAGCACAGAGCGGATCGTGTGATCGAGTCGGTCCAGAGACGCGACAGCACAGAGCGGATCATGTGATCGAGTCGGTCCAGAGACACGACAGCACAGAGAGGATCATGTGATCGAGTCGGTCCAGAGACGCGACAGCACAGAGAGGATCATGTGATCGAGTCGGTCCAGAGACACAACAGCACAGAGAGGATCATGTGATCGAGTCGGTCCAGAGACACGACAGCACAGAGCGGATCATGTGATCGAGTCGGTCCAGAGACACGACAGCACAGAGCGGATCATGTGATCGAGTCGGTCCAGAGACACGACAGCACAGAGAAGATCATGTGATGGAGTCGGTCCAGCGGTCCAGAGACACAACAGCACAGAGCGGATCGTGTGATCGAGTCGGTCCAGAGACGCGACAGCACAGAGCGGATCATGTGATCGAGTCGGTCCAGAGACGCGACAGCACAGAGAGGATCATGTGATCGAGTCGGTCCAGAGACGCGACAGCACAGAGAGGATCATGTGATCGAGTCGGTCCAGAGACACGACAGCACAGAGCGGATCATGTGATCGAGTCGGTCCAGAGACACGACAGCACAGAGCGGATCATGTGATCGAGTCGGTCCAGAGACACGACAGCACAGAGAGGATCATGTGATCGAGTCGGTCCAGAGACACGACAGCACAGAGAGGATCATGTGATCGAGTCGGTCCAGAGACACGACAGCACAGAGCGGATCATGTGATCGAGTCGGTCCAGAGACGCGACAGCACAGAGAGGATCATGTGATCGAGTCGGTCCAGAGACGCGACAGCACAGAGAGGATCATGTGATCGAGTCGGTCCAGAGACGCGACAGCACAGAGAGGATCATGTGATCGAGTCGGTCCAGAGACGCGACAGCACAGAGCGGATCATGTGATCGAGTCGGTCCAGAGACACGACAGCACAGAGCGGATCATGTGATCGAGTCGGTCCAGAGACACGACAGCACAGAGAGGATCATGTGATCGAGTCGGTCCAGAGACACGACAGCACAGAGCGGATCATGTGATCGAGTCGGTCCAGAGACACGACAGCACAGAGCGGATCATGTGATCGAGTCGGTCCAGAGACACGACAGCACAGAGAGGATCATGTGATCGAGTCGGTCCAGTGACACGACAGCACAGAGCGGATCATGTGATCGAGTCGGTCCAGAGACACGACAGCACAGAGCGGATCATGTGATCGAGTCGGTCCAGAGACACGACAGCACAGAGCGGATCATGTGATCGAGTCGGTCCAGAGACACGACAGCACAGAGAGGATCATGTGATCGAGTCGGTCCAGAGACACGACAGCACAGAGCGGATCATGTGATCACTTGTATGTGAAGGAATAGGAAAGAAAGTACAGATTATTACAAAATGATCAACAGGGATGTTTTTACAGAGATGCAGGAGCATGTGCTGATAGGACAAGGTGTTCTATAGGCTATATCTTATGGATATATTTTAAAATTTCATTATCATTTGCAGATTAATTTGTGGTGAACATTACTGTCTGGTGTATGTTCTGTTTTATAGACTTTTAGATTGCATCACCTGGTTTCCTGTGTCCATGGTTCCCACTCTTTATGTGTTGCCATAGTTACTGATTTAACTGCACACCCGTTTCTAGTCTGCTTGTTATTCCGTGTATTTAAGCCCTCAGTTTTCCTCAGTTCCTTGCCGTGTATTTTCTTTGCTTTTGTGAAGCTGTTGCGTTTTTCCCTGCTCCTGTGTGTTTTGCTTCATTTGGATTATTTAAACTTATTTTGCTGGTATAATAAAGTTAAGCTGCATAGGCTATTGGGCCCACATCTCATCTCCTTGCCTTCTCTGACCACAACAATTATAGGGTACATTATAATATAAGCCGGGGGTACACACAAACACAAAAAAAATAAATACATAAATAAAATAATATTAAAAAACTGCTAGTAACTTTCACAAACAATTACTAAGAAGCAGCACATATTACATTGAATTAAACATGAAATTCTGAAGTACAAAAAATTAAATAGCATTTTCTTGTAAAACGTATGGTACTGCTTTGTAATCTTTGTTTTATTTACAACTTCAAGTCATTTTTTTCACAGTGTAAGACCAGTTTACAGTTTACCAGTTTACAGATGGTTTTACAGTTGTAAAACCATCAGTTTTAACCACTCAGAAATTAGATATATGGATGAAATTTATATCATGCATGTCCACCACCAGGACTAAAAAAAAAAAATAGGACAAAAAGGACAAACATATTTTGAGGTAAAATGTATACATTTCAGATCTGGTTTTGATTTGATTTGAATTTCAGAACAACTTAGAACATTATATCACAATTTGAAATAAACAGTACAAAAACACAGTTACAAACCTTAAAAGCAAAATGTGTTACAACCATCCCTAGTTTAACTAGCTCACTGATGCATGCTTTGCATTTTGAAATGCCTATGCAAAAAGTGTAATTGCTCATTTGAAGGTCAATAAAGAAGCTATTTGATAGTCGTGTAACAGCATGCAGGGCATTTTTAGCTGAACGATGCCTTTAAAGAGTGATTTGAAATGGCTCATTTTTGTTCAGCAGAGTCCCAGTGTGCTCTCTGTCAATATACCTGTCTCCAGGGTTTTCCTTAGACCTCAGCTCCTTAACACTCATTTTTAACCTGATGTGCACTCTTGCTTTTAGCGTTACATCGTCAAATTTTAAAGCCAGTCATGTAATATTAACCCCAAAAGATTCAAAAATATTCCCTAAACTGTCTTTCTTACATTGTCTTTAGACCTGGTAATTCACTTATCTTCTCTGTGTTTATGGTTTGTTTTTTTCAGGACTACACATTGACTATGTATTTCCAGCAAGCCTGGCGAGACAAGCGTCTGTCCTATTCTGAGATTCCTCTTAACCTGACGCTGGATAACAGGGTAGCCGATCAGCTGTGGGTGCCGGACACATACTTCCTGAATGACAAGAAGTCTTTTGTACATGGTGTAACAGTGAAGAACAGAATGATCCGTCTCCATCCAGATGGCACTGTGCTTTATGGGCTCAGGTAACAATTCAAAAGCATCTATTCATCACCTAATAGCAATTTATCTTTCATTCACTATTTTGCCAAAGAATCATAATCCCCATGACAGAATATACACAGCAGATGCTTTTTGATTTAAATCAATGCATCTACAACACTATTTTTATTTCTGTTAAGTTAACAATTCGGAACGGTAATGTGCTTTAGATGTGCGCAACACCAAACTAATTGAAATAGACAAGACTTATATATATGATACACTTACAACATGAATTAATTAAGATGAGGATCATATCTGACACTGCTACTACAGTGACTGTTTGAATCTCTTTAATGATTTAGTTCTCTCTTTAGGAAGGATAGGAGGCCAGCAGTACATGGAAATTGGCAAAAATGTTGATTATAAAGGTGAACACGATGTGAAAGTTAGCTACACTTACAATATTGCTGTCAAAATAAATTATGAGAAGGGTTGTGAAAAAATACAATATTCTATCCTAATGGCTTTCGATTTCTTGGAGAATCCTTAAGATTACCAGTTCCTTTTTGAGGGAACTTAACGCTGTGTCATGACGTTGATGCTATGGGAGCGCTTCTGCTTGAGTAGGTGTCTTAAGCACATGTGGAAACATGCCAATTTCATTGGCCAAAGGCGAGGCCAGGTGACGTAACATAAGCACATCATCAAGACACCATCTTAACCCTAAAACAGGCAAGAGTGGAAAATGATCAGCAAAAAATCATTCCATGGTTCTTTTTATATCATCTGGACTTAAGTAAAACATATCCAAATACATATTTGATATATTTGTTGCCCTATTAGGGTATAAAAAAGCCAAAGCCATCAATATTTCTGTGATTTATTTGATGCAAAAAATATGTAATATGCTAAATATGCTGCATGTGTGACATAGAAAATATTCTGCAAATATGCTGCATTGTGGCGTAAATCTGTTGGTCCACTATGGGGGGCGCAGCAAAGGTGCCAACAAGCGGCATTTATCACATTGTATTACTGATGCAATTTCTCTTGCCTATGATGCATGCGGGTTGCACCAGCAGGCTGGTCCTCTCCACACATTCATAAGGTTTTACAGTTTGGACATGGACTCAACCCCAGGTTCTGAAGTCCTTCTGGGTTAATCTGCTCAGTTTACCACAGGGTGTGCACGTGTGCATACTTCACAACCTTGGTCTGGCATTTTTCAGTTTGGTGACGTGGGTAATGTTCCCATAGCATCAACATCCTTGAAAGGATGTATCCCTGAGAAGGGAACAAGGTGCGCTGCTTTGCCATATTTCATGCATGCTCTTCCTTCAGTATTTTATACAAAAACAGTATAATTATCCAAAATATAAAAGCAGAAAAATCATAGAAATATTATAAATATAAAGATGATACAAATAATGCAAACAATCACCACATATCAATAAAAAAAAAAAAAAAAAAAAAAAAAAGTTCTTTATTCATACCATTAGAGAATAAAGACTTAAATTCAATAATCCAAAATGGCTTCCTTTTTTAATAATTTCATGTCTCCGTCTTCAAGGTAAAATCCTCTCAATGCAAAAGGAACTTCATGTCTAACAAAGAATGTTTGGCAAGCTTAAAATGATGATAAACTGGAGAAGTATCGTCCTGTCTCCTAATGATACTTGTGTGTTCAATAATTTGCTTAATGCATGTTTGGTTTTGCCAACATATAGCAACGAACATGGACAGATAATAATATAAATCACATGTGCTCTTACAAGTGATCAATTGTCTGACCTTGTATGTTTTAGATGTACGAGGATGTGTAAATGATTTGCATTTAACATATTTTGCACAATTTTAACATGGCATCAACAAGGTTAGTCAGAGAAGAGATGTACAAGATGTGCGCATGAACAAATTTATCCCTCAAGTTAGAGCTCCTAGAGAAAACACAAAGGGCCCTATCATACACCCGGCGCAATGCGACACCAGATGTGACGCAAGTGTTTTTTGCTAGTTTCAGCCCGACGCAGTTATCATTTTCATGTCCAGCGCCACATTGTTTAAATAGCAAATTCACTCGCGCCCATCTGTTCACCCATGGGCGTGCTGGTCTGAAAACCAGGTGTGTTCAGGCGCAGTGTTGGTGCGTTGCTATTTTGAGGAACTGAAAACGACTGCGCCATTGACCAACACGAACCTGCTCTAAAGTCAATAGTGCAGTATTTTTTGTGTTATTTAAAGGTTGTACACTCTGCTTATTACACACACATTTTTAAATATTAAAAATAAAAGGATTCCTCTCTGGAGAAGCGTTCAGTCTTTCCGCTCGCGAATTCTGCCATGGAAATAGAGAATCCGCCATGGTGCAAGCACAACTGGCTTTTAAAGGGAATGGGAGATGAGACTCTGATTGGTTTATTGCACGTTACGCCCAAAACACACCCATGACTCATTAAGAGACTAGGTACAACCTTTTTGGACCATGCGCCTGGTGCGCCGGCCGTTTTTACTGTCGTTAAACTAGCAAAAGTGGATTCGGACACGCTTTAGACCATGCGCTCAGATTGCTAAAATAAGGCCCAAAGTGATTTTTCCTTCATTTCGTGTTTTAGCTGTTATACGGTAGGGGGCACTATTATGCATTTTCTGAAAGACTACTGAATCTCACATAACACAGGCAAAAAGGAACAGAAACGAGTGATAAAATAAAAAAGCTATTTTTTCAGCTTTTTGTTAAAATGTGTAAAATTTGTATGAAACTTACCCACATTCAAGTGTTAAAAAAAATGCATGAAGCTATAAAAAACTTATATATATATATATATACAAACCCGATTCCAAAAAAGTTGGGACACTGTACAAATTGTGAATAAAAACAGAATGCAATGATGTGGAAGTTTCAAATTTCAATATTTTATTCAGAATACAACATAGATGACATATCAAATGTTTAAACTGAGAAAATGTATCATTTTAAGGGAAAAATAAGTTGATTTTAAATTTCATGGCATCAACACATCTCAAAAAAGTTGGGACAAGGCCATGTTTACCACTGTGTGGCATCCCCTCTTCTTTTTATAACAGTCTGCAAACGTCTGGGGACTGAGGAGACAAGTTGCTCAAGTTTAGGAATAGGAATGTTGTCCCATTCTTGTCTAATACAGGCTTCTAGTTGCTCAACTGTCTTAGGTCTTCTTTGTCGCATCTTCCTCTTTATGATGCGCCAAATGTTTTCTATGGGTGAAAGATCTGGACTGCAGGCTGGCCATTTCAGTACCCGGATCCTTCTTCTACGCAGCCATAATGTTGTAATTGATGCAGTATGTGGTCTGGCATTGTCATGTTGGAAAATGCAAGGTCTTCCCTGAAAGAGACGACGTCTGGATGGGAGCATATGTTGTTCTAGAATTTGGATATACCTTTCAGCATTGATGGTGCCTTTCCAGGTGTGTAAGCTGCCCATGCCACACGCACTCATGCAACCCCATACCATCAGAGATGCAGGCTTCTGAACTGAGCGCTGATGACAACTTGGGTTGTCCTTGTCCTCTTTAGTCCGGATGACATGGCGTCCAAGTTTTCCAAAAAGAACTTCAAATTTTGATTCGTCTGACCACAGAACAGTTTTCCACTTTGCCATAGTCCATTTTAAATGAGCCTTGGCCCAGAGAAAACGCCTGCGCTTCTGGATCATGTTTAGATATGGCTTCTTTTTTGACCTATAGAGTTTTAGCCGGCAATGGCGAATGGCACGGTGGATTGTGTTCACCGACAATGTTTTCTGGAAGTATTCCTGAGCCCATGTTGTGATTTCCATTACAGTAGCATTCCTGTATGTGATGCAGTGCCGTCTAAGGGCCCGAAGATCACGGGCATCCAGTATGGTTTTCCGGCCTTGACCCTTACGCACAGAGATTGTTCCAGATTCTCTGAATCTTTGGATGATATTATGCACTGTAGATGATGATAACTTCAAACTCTTTGCAATTTTTCTCTGAGAAACTACTTTCTGATATTGCACCACTATTTTTCGCCGCAGCATTGGGGGAATTGGTGATCCTCTGCCCATCTTGACTTCTGAGAGACACTGCCACTCTGAGAGGCTCTTTTTATACCCAATCATGTTGCCAATTGACCTAATAAGTTGCAAATTGGTCCTCCAGCTGTTCCTTATATGTACATTTAACTTTTCCGGCCTCTTATTGCTACCTGTCCCAACTTTTTTGGAATGTGTAGCTCTCATGAAATCCAAAATGAGCCAATATTTGGCATGACATTTCAAAATGTCTCACTTTCAACATTTGATATGTTATCTATATTCTATTGTGAATAAAATATAAGTTTATGAGATTTGTAAATTATTGCATTCCTTTTTTATTCACAATTTGTACAGTGTCCCAACTTTTTTGGAATCGGGTTTGTATATATATATATATATATATATATATATATATATATATGCATATTTTGATATATTGCATGTTCAGATATTCATATAACAAAATATTCAGAAAATTATCAAAAATGCTGGTGGTGGCTGGCAAAAAAATGCTGGCGATGAAAGAGTTAATGTCATTGCTCAATGGACTCTGTAGATTTATGTCTTAAATGCATGAATGTTTTGCCAATAATTTTTACATATTTGGGTCTTTAGTGATGAGGATCTACACTATATTGCCAAAAGTACTGGGACACCCCTCCAAATCATTGAATTCAGGCGTTCCAATCACTTCCATGGCCACAGGTGTATAAAATCAAGCACCTAGGCATTCAGACGTTTCTACAAACATTTGTGAAAGAATGGGTCGCTCTCAGGAGCTCAGTGAATTGGCCTCCAAACTTTGTGTGGCCTTCAGATTAGCTCAAGAACAGTGCGTAGAGAGCTTCATGGAATAAGTTTCCATGTCCGAGCAGCTGCATCCAAGCCTTACATCACCAAATGCAATGCAAAGTGTCTGATGCAGTGGGGTAAAGCACGCCGCCACTGGACTCTAGAGCAGTGGAGACGTGTTCTCTGGAGTGACCAATCACGCTTCTCTGTCTGGCAATCCGATGGACGAGTCTGGGTTTGGTGGTTGCCAGGAGAACCAGGTGGTTGCCAGGTTGTTTTTCAGGGGTTGGGTTTGGCCCCTTAGTTCCAGTGAAAGGAACTCTTAATGCTTCAGCATACCAAGACATGTTGGACAATTTCATGCACCCAAATTTGTGGGAACAGTTTGAGGATGGCCCCTTCCTGTTCCAACATGACTGCTCACCAGTGCATAAAGCAAGGTCCATAAAGACATGGATGAGCGAGTTTGGTGTGGAGGAACTTGACTGGCCTGCACAGAGTCCTGTCCTCAACCCGACAGAACACCTTTGGGATGAATTAGAGCGGCGACTGCGAGTCAGGCCTTCTCGTCCAACATCAGTGCCTGACCTCACAAATGCCCTATAAAAAATTCCTATAAACACACTCCTAAACCTTGTGGAAAGCATTCCCAGAAGAGTTGAAGCTGTTATAGCTGCAAAGGGTGGGCCAACTCCATATTAAACCCTACGGATTAAGAATGGGATGTCATTAAAGTTCATGTGCATGTAAAGGCAGGCGTCCCAAAACTTTTGGCAATATAGTGTATATCCAACACAGATGGATCTCTAACTGCCGCAATAGTATACAAATCTCATGATATTTTCATAACAATTACAAAAGAATAAAATGCAGCATATTTTATTACCTTTTGGAACTTGGAAGGTTTCAATTTGAGCAGATTATTTTTACCATAATCACTCTCATCATCAGAGCTCATTTTCCCAGTACATTAGCTTTTACTGTGGCCACATAAGAAAAGATAATGTTAATATGTGGCTTACATTAGTTTAAATGATGTCCCGGGTCGATAAAGAATCTAGTTATGCTTTTAAGAGTTAAAGACTTAGGAAAATCTCTTGTTTTTATTATTCGTGATCAGGTTGTTTGCCTCTTGTTCATCTAAAGTACAAACTTTTGCAAGTGCAGTGTCAAGCTACTTATTCTTATATCAACGTGACATAAAATCTGCATATAAGATCTGAGCTTTAACCTCAAACCTCAAATTAAGTTTTTCTTTACAGATACACTCTCATTTTTAAGTCGAACAAGGATAGCAAGTGAGTTTTCAAATAGGCCTGCATCGAAAAGTGTGCTTTTTCGTCCTATTACTCCTTCTCTCACTATTTTAGATACATCTTAGATATATTTTGCTATCTGTTATTTATATATAAAAAATGCACTCTGGTGTGTGGGTTTGAATCCAGCTTGGATCTTGTCCAAATTGATGGAATTTTAGGAGAAACATCTGAGAGAAAATATTTAAATGAACCGTAACTGAGAACTCTATTATAGCTGTGTCTCATTTCAAAGGCTGCGTCCTGGTCGCATTTGTCGCCCGCATACATCATCAAGGATGTCTTATTTCAGAAAAGTAACCATTATAAAATTGAACGTTATTCCTGGTGATGCATAAATTGTAATTTCCTTATGACTTTGGAATGTAATGGTTACTTTACCGAAATGTGACAGACGTATGCGGCCGACAAATGTGACCTCCGGAGGATGCAGCTTTCGAAATGAGACGCGGCTTATGATTGTCATGGAGGGTCGGGCGAAGAGGAGGAGAAGTGGATCTCAATGCAACCTTTTCACTTTATTAAACCAAATGGATGAAGATAATAATAGGCTAGAAGCCAGAGAGTGATCACAGGTGCAAATAAACACACCAGTTTTACATCCACATATAAAGACAACAATGACAACTCAAAATAGAAACACCGGGCAATATATATACATAGGGGTGTATATATATATATATATATATATATATATATATATACACACACACACACACACACACACACACACACACACACACACACAAGGAACTAAACTATTGGTGAACATAATCCGTAGCCATGGTAACAAACAAGCAATGGAACATAAGGAGCAAAGGAAACAGGAATGAAAGATAAGAAAAACAAGAACATAAAACCTTAACGGAGTGTCTACTTACACTAAGTGTAAATAGCCCGCTTTGTTGGCAGAGGCTATTTACACTAACTCCGCCCACTGACGTCTGGTTGGGCCAAACAAAATTACGGAAGACGCTGGATCGTCAACAGTCGCAATAGTGTAGGGGTAAGGCACGTGGCATTAAGTTCTGATGCAAATGAATTAAAATCTACTCTACTCGCTCTACTCCCTTTTCCCATCACATATCAGATCAGAAAGGCATTTATTTTCAATAAAAATGAAGAAAATATTTGAAAAAAGTGGAAATAAAGTGTCTAACGCATGTTTAATAATAAAGTGTTTATCGGTTAGGGTTTAGGGGTAGGTTTAGGGAGGGCTTTATTGACCCAATAAGGCGGCATTCATTTTAATCATTTTAACAAATATAATCATTTACACTCTATGTTATTATTGCATACCGTTTAATGTACAATAAAACTAAGGTGCAAATAGTATCTGCACTACAGCACTATAGTATCTGTATCTAACTATCTATGCTACTATTTTCATTTAGTATGAATAGAATCTTTTGCTACTTGCACTTAGTGTAAATAGCCGCTGCCAAAACTTAAAGTCCATACATACAGAGGTATGAAAGAAATACAAATTTGACCCAACTGACCACAGATTTATCTTTGATATGAAAATGTAACTGTTAAAGAGAAACTAATAAGGCTTTATTGAAATGAGGCACAGGTGCTTGCATCAAATTAGTTTTTTGCTGAGGAGCCGAGTAGGTGAACTGGCACCCCAGCAGGGTACAGAGGACATGGTGACGGGACGTGGCGTCTCCGATCCCTCCTTCAGGGAACAAGGGTTATATACGTAACCGAGACGTTCCCATTCAGTCGGTCACTTCCGACGCACCCTGAGCGGACAGGGCACACCTTGTGCTTGGTAAGTTAAGGTGATGGCATCCACTATCCAGTGGGCCATCCTCTGCTTGGAGACAGCCTTTCCCTTCTGCTGACCTCCGCTACAGACAAAGAGCTGATCTGAGGTCCTGAAGCTTTGCGTTCTATCCACGTACAACCATAGAGCGCGGACGGGACAGAGCAAAGCTAGGGCTGGGTCTGCCTCCTCCGGGGGCAGCGCTTGCAGGTTCACCACCTGGTCCCTGAAGGGAGTGGTAGGAACCTTGGGCACATAGCCAGGCCGGGGTCTCAGTACCACGTGGGTGTCACCCGGCCCGGACTCTAGGCACGATTCATCGGCCGAAAATGCCTGCAGGTCCCCTACCCTCTTGATGGAGGCCAGTGCAGCCAGCAGCAAAGTCTTCATAGAGAGAATCTTTAGCTCTGCCGACTGCAGAGGCTCAAATGGGGCATTCTGAAGTGCTCGGAGCACCAGAGCAAGATCCAAAGAGGGTATAGAGGGGGGTCGAGGAGAATTTAACCATCTCGCCCCCTGAGGAACCTGACGACCAGGTCGTGCTTCCCAACTGTCTTACCTTCTACGTGGTCGTGATAAGCAGATATTGCAGCAACATAGATTTTGAGGATGGAGAGCGACAGCCTACACTCCAACCCCTGCTGCAGGAAGGAAAGCACAGACGCGATCGAACATCTTCGGGGGTCTTCTCGGTGAGAAGAACACCACTCGACAAACAGGTTCCACTTCAAGGCATAAGCCGTCTCGTAGACGGTGCTCATGCCAAAGTGATGGTGTTAACTACCTTTTGGGGTAAGTCACCTAGAACCTCCGGGTCCCGTCCAGGGACCAGACATGAAGTTTCCAGAGGCCTGGACGCGGGTGCCACAGGGTGCCCCGTCTCTGAGTCAGAAGGTCCTTCCTCAGAGGAATCTGCCAGGGAGGGGCTGTCGCGAGGAGCATTAGCTCTGGGAACCAAGTCTGGTTGGGCCAGTACGGCGCCATCAACAGGACCTGCTCCTCGTCCTCCCTGACTTTGCACAGGATTTGTGAAAGTAGGCTCACTGGGGGAAACGCATATTTGCGTAGGCCCCGGGGCCAGCTGTGCGCGAGTGCATCTGTGCCGAGTGTGCCCTCGGTCAGTGAATAAAACCACTGGCAGTGGGACATTTCTGGGGAGGCAAACAGGTCGACCTGCGCCTCTGCGAACTGTCTCCAGATCAGCTGGACCACCTGGGGTTGGAGTCGCCACTCTCCCGGGAGTACAGCTTGTGATAGCTCGTCGGCCACACGGCTGAGCACACTGGGGACATAAATGGCCCGAAGCGACCTCAGACCCTTCTGACTCCGGAGGAGGAGATGGGGGGCGAGTTGCAACATGCGACGGAGAGCAGACCACCTTGTCGGTTGATGTACACAATGGTCGCAGTTGACTGAGCCCAGCGGCAGAACACTAACAAAACAGAACAAAAGATTCTCCGCCCGGCCCTCCTCCGGGGGATGGAGCGGTGCGGTCACCATCTCCTGAAGAGCAGTCCTCCCCGTCTCCGGGTCGCCCGTCTCAGGGCCGCCTGTCCTTGGCTTTACCGCCGCTTAGGTGGAGGCTGCTGCTGCGGCGCGGGAGCGGAGGCAGACACAAGCGGCCGCCCTCAGCGATGAGCAGGCTGAGGCAGCTCTACTGGCTGCGAAGTGCGGGAGGAGTGAGGGTTCCCCGGGGGTTGGGTCCCTGGGGGAAGCGCGCTCACCGTAACCCTCAGATCACCCGCGCTACTGCCTGAAGTAACCCTCTGTGGAGGATTAGATTGAGGCAGAGGCATGGGGACTCCACCCCTTGCGAGATGGAGTCTCGACCGCAACTCCGCAACTCCCGCAGTGAGAACATGAGTCATCCACCAGCGCTGCCTCAGCGTGCTGAATGCCCAAACACGAGATACAGTGCTGGTGACCATCCCTCGGTGACAGATAACCACCGTATCCAGAAACCCTAGTGCACCGAACCAGCTGTGAGAACAGCCTTTGTGTTTGCTCTTACGAACAAAAAAGAGAGATGATATAAAAACCATACGACCCGCTGCTGTGCCGTCACACCAACACCGACTGAAGAGATCCACTTCCAAAAGGCAGGCTCAGTCAGTTCCACAGCTTTGTAGAGAGTGATTTCAGGATGAACCATCCACCACTCGGCTCCAAAGCAAAAAGCTAATTTGATGCAAGCACCTGTGTTTCATTTATACCCGCGCTGCGTGGCATGAGCAGCTGGTGCAATCATTGCATGCCAATGTGCATTGGCTCGTTTAGTTACACTCGAAGTAGATTGGCTCTCGCGAGCAAGATTCCTATTTGTCGGTCTCCGACGTGGCGTCGGAAGTGACCGACTGAATGGGAACCTCTCATCTCCTTTCTCTGGAACAAAGAGCAATTAGCCAATTATTTTAAATTTGCCATTTGGTTGTTAAAAATCTGGCATATTATCGTCAGGGCCATTTAGCTCTTCGGTCATTAGAGTGCTGGTGTCAAGTGCAATCTCTGTCACTAAACTGTAGTTCAATGAAAGGAGTTCAGCTCATTCTCTCTGAGCTGTTTTGTTGTTCTCAGATTGTCATGTTTGAAGAATATCCTATCAGGTTTTGTGTAACCCTACAGCATCAGCTGTCATTCACTCTAAGACCTCGTTAAATTGTGATGTGATTTCCTCTAAACTGTTCAGTCATTGTCTTTTGGGTTGGGGAATAACAGAATACATGTAACAGTGTTACATGTTTAAAATACAACATGAGTGCTGGCAGGATTCCTATCCATATATTCAGTATCTATTTGTTTGCATTTAGCGTCCTAATTAAAACTCTGTCACACTGAAAAATATATAAAGTATAGAAGGTCTAAGTTCTCAATTTCTTTGAAAATAAGTTTTTTTTTTTTTTTTTATCGCATCAGCTCTTTTAAATCAAGGACGGTTTGTTGGAAGATGAAAAATGAATCCAGTAAACACAAGACAAAGGTTTGTCTTTATTTAGTCTCATTATTTAGGTAATTTTTAATGAATAAAGGATATGTTTTCTTCCACATTTTCCACACGAATCCACGTATAATACATATAAAAGCAGCAGAAATAGTTTAACATGTAAATTGTGACTATATGCTAAGATAAAATACTAGGCCATACTGTCACACCCACACCAGACTTGCCCTCTCAGGGTACGTTTACACGACACCATTTTCAACTGAAAACAGAGTTTTGGCCATTCATTTACATGACAACAGCGTTTTGGGGGCCTGAAAAAAATGGGTTTCAAAGTGCAAGGTTTTGAAAACGATACCTTTATCGTCTCCATGTAAACGACAAAAACACAAATCTGTGAAAACGGTGACGTCATGCGCATGTGTGTTACATGTTCATGCATACGTATTATGTGTTCATGGGGCGTTTCTTGATAAAGCGACATCTCCAACTACTGGCCTGGCATGCATAATACAGCCTTTTTAGTCATTTCCGCAGATTCGTGTGAATGGGGATCATTTTGACAACGTTGTCGTCTGTTTTTAGTACATTGTTGTCGTGGAAACATACCCTCAGTCTGCTCCAACTCAGTTCTAATTCAGTGCACCTGTTACTCATTTTATCCACAATCAAGGACAGCATTTATACTCCACTCAAACTCTAATGGTACATTTACACAACAATGATGTACTAAAAACAGAAAAATTTTCCCTTTACATTTTTCGCATACACCGTCAAAACGACCCCCGTTCACACGGATCTGCAAAAACGACTAAAACGCTGTATTCTGCTGCCAAGCCAGTAGTGGGCGATGTCATTTTGTAAAGAAACACTACGCACCTATAGACTGAACACGTAATACACATGCCATCACAGTTTTAACAAATTTGCATTTTTGTAGTTTACACCGAGATGATAACAGTATTGTTTTAAAAAAACGTGCACTCTGAAACCCATTTTCAAAAGTTTGCAGTTTCAGGCCCCCAAAACGCTGTTGTCATGTAAATGAACGACCGAAACGCATAAAAAGTTTTCAGTTTTATTTGGGGTGTCAAACTCTTTTCCTGGATTACCAATGTCCTTGCAGAGTTTAGCTCCAAACCTAATTAAAAGCACCTAGATAATCAAGGTTTTGAAGATTACTAGAAACTTCCAGGCAGGTGTTTTTGAGCTGGTTGGAGCTACACTCTTCAGGACAGTGGCCCTCCAGGAGCGGAGTTTGACACAAGAGTTTGTGCTCTAAGTCATTGGCTGCATCCGAAATCGCATACTTCCCTACTATATATTAGGCGAAAAACAGTATGTGACAAAAGAAGTATGTCCGAATTCACAGTACTCATAAAAGAGTAGGCAAAAAGTACCTGTCAAAACTGTACATGTATATAAACACCCTGCCTAAAACTATACGTTTAGGCCCTCAATGTCAGACTTAAAATCACCTTTTTGAGCACTGTCCTCATTATTATCATGCAGAATCCACAGTTCGTTCACAGTAACGTTCTGGAGTCTGTTGTTGATCTTTGTTATTCACTGCTGGGTGTCTGTTAGTTGCAGAAGAAAATGACTCTACAGACTGAAGATGCTGTGAACTACAGCAACAGTATGTCTAATCTTATGTTTGGGCAAAATAAACTGCAAATTACTTAGCATGTAATATTTATTAAACACTTAATAAAAAAATGTACCCGCTTCGAGCAGGATTCGAACCGGGGTCTTCGGCGTGGGAGGCAGGTACGCTAACAAGGACACGCAGCCTCTAGTGTCAGTCGCTAGGAGTCTCTTGAGGCCAGGGGATTGAGGTTTACAAGCACAGCTCTTACTGGCCTACGTCCGTTACACTCACCCCCTTAAACCTCACTCCCATCCGGGTCATGGCACCAAATGGTCCTACTCAACCCTCTCCGAGCAGGATTCAAACCTTGGTCTCTGGCGTGGGAGGCAGGCGTGCTAACAAGGACGCTAAAGACCGCAGCTGTTAGCGTGTCTCTTGAGGCCAGGGGAGTGAGGTTTACACACACAGCTCTTACTGAACTACATCCGTTACACTGAGTAATACATTACAGATCACATTTTACTGCATGTATTATGTAATCTGTAGTGGAACACATTTTAAGTAACCCTCTTAACATCTTAAGTAACCCTCCCAACCCTCCCAACCCTCCCAACCAAAGTATAGATGTAAGTTGTCATGTTAAGGTTGAGGTGAGTAGAGTTGGATCTTGATGCAGCATTTATATTTATATTTACTTTATTTATATTTACAAAAACAAAGATAATCCAGAACAAGGAACATCAGAGCAGAAAAACAACAGCTTCACATGCAAAAGTAAAGACAATACAGGACAATCAACATAATAAAACAAGGTTAAATACACGGACAATAGCAAATTTAACAAGAAACAGGTGCACAACACAATCCGTTACCAGTGTTGGGAAGGTTACTTTGGAAATGTAATAGGTTACAGATTACAAGTTACCCTATTTAAAATGTAATAAGTAGTGTAACTATTTCAATTACTTTAAAGTAATTTAATGTAAGTGATTACATTTGATTACTTTCCTAATTTCCAACACTGGAACACATTTTTATCACTCGCCATGGTGGCAACTATCAGACAGGTTGTAGCCTAAAGCTTCCAGCAGCAATGTGGATTGATGTGATTGGCAGACGTAGTGTGCTGCAAATTCAAACGTGAACCAATCAAAAGTATCAGAATAGCATCGCTTCCTAGCTTTTTACAGAAAATATTCAGATGTAACCCCCTTTGTAATCATTAACATTTTCATAATTAACTGTAATTTAATTACACATCCAGGTCTTGATTACAGTTACCTTTAGTTTGTGATTAAATTACGTAATCTAGTTACATGTACAGTGGGGAGAACAAGTATTTGATACACTGCCGTTTTTCCAGGTTTGCCCACTTACAAAGCATGTAGAGGTCTGTAATTTTTATCATAGGTACTCTTCAACTGTGAGTGACGGAATCTAAAACAAAAATCCAGAAAATCACATTGTATGATTTTTAAATAATTAATTTGCATTTTATTGCATGACATAAGTATTTGATCACCTACCAACCAGTAAGAATTCCGGCTCTCACAGACCTGTTAGTTTTTCTTTAAGAAGCCCTCCTGTTCTCCACTCATTACCTGTATTAACTGCACCTGTTTGAACTCGTTACCTGTATAAAAGACACCTATCCACACACTCAATCAAACAGACTCCAACCTCTCCACAATGGCCAAGACCAGAGAGCTGTGTAAGGACATCAGGGATAAAATTGTAGACCTGCACAAGGCTGGGATGGGCTACAGGACAATAGGCAAGCAGCTTGGTGAGAAGGCAACAACTGTTGGCGCAATTATTAGAAAATGGAAGAAGTTCAAGATGACGGTCAATCTCCCTCGGTCTGGGGCACCATGCAAGATCTAACCTCGTGGGGCATCAATGATCATGAGGAAGATGAGGGATCAGCCCAGAACTACACGGCAGGACCTGGTCAATGACCTGAAGAGAGCTGGGACCACAGTCTCAAAGAAAACCATTAGTAACACACTATGCCGTCATGGATTAAAATCCTGCAGCGCACGCAAGGTCCCCCTGCTCAAGCCAGCACATGTCCAGGCCCGTCTGAAGTTTGCCAATGACCATCTGGATGATCCAGAGGAGGAATGGGAGAAGGTCATGTGGTCTGATGAGACAAAAATAGAGCTTTTTGGTCTAAACTCCACTCGCCATGTTTGGAGGAAGAAGAAGGATGAGTACTACCCCAAGAACACCATCCCAACCGTGAAGCATGGAGGTGGAAACATCATTCTTTGGGGATGCTTTTCTGCAAAGGGGACAGGACGACTGCACCGTATTGAGGGGAGGATGGATGGGGCCATGTATCACAAGATCTTGGCCAACAACCTCCTTCCCTCAGTAAGAGCATTGAAGATGGGTCATGGCTGGGTCTTCCAGCATGACAACGACCTGAAACACACAGCCAGGGCAACTAAGGAGTGGCTCCGTAAGAAGCATCTCAAGGTCCTGGAGTGGCCTAGCCAGTCTCCAGACCTGAACCCAATAGAAAGTATTTGGAGGGAGCTGAAAGTCCGTATTGCCCGGCGACAGCCCTGAAACCTGAAGGATCTGGAGAAGGTCTGTATGGAGGAGTGGGCCAAAATCCCTGCTGCAGTGTGTGCAAACCTGGTCAAGAACTACAGGAAATGTATGATCTCTGTAATTGCAAACAAAGGTTTCTGTACCAAATATAAAGTTCTGTTTTTCTGATGTATCAAATACTTATGTCATGCAATAAAATGCAAATTAATTACTTAAAAATCATACAATGTGATTTTCTGGATTTTTGTTTTAGATTCCGTCACTCACAGTTGAAAAGTACCTATGATAAAAATTACAGACTTCTACATGCTTTGTAAGTGGGCAAACCTGCAAAATCAGCAGTGTATCAAATACTTGTTCTCCCCACTGTAACTAGTTACTCCCCAACACTGTCCGTTACCATGACAGCAAATTAGAACATGAACACAGGGAACTGAAATGAACAAACGCAGACGGGAACTAATGGACCAAAACGAAACAGAAATAGACTCTGACCCTGACATAAGTGTTCATTTGTGATAAACACTAGGCAAAGCCTTAATTTTATTTAGATAATCATATGGAATTCTCAGATGAGCTCTAGTGAAAAGAACAAACAGACCTGTACAGCCAAATGACATTTACACCAAGAGGACTTTGACCCAAAGTTATGAGCAAAGTGAGTATTTATACTGTCTCTAAAATAAACCACACTGTATGTCCACGGAGATTACAATCAGAAATGAAGAGTTTTGGGGAAAACAGATTTGAAACTGCTGCCTGTGTGCATAAGAGATTACCTGTAACGTGTATGTTGGCTCAATCCACAACAAGGGCATTTTTAAATAGATTAAGATAACATTGTGACTAATAGCAGTCCTCAAACCCTCACTCATGTCTAATTTATTCCCCCATTGAATTGCCGATTTATCCTGCAGTTTGTAATGCTGTACCTCAAAAACGTTTAGCATGTGCTAGACAGAGAATGTAAATTGTCCCTCAGTAACATTTCACTGCACCTCAAGGTGATGGATACTTGTGGAGGCCAATCTCATTTGTCTTACTCACAGGCTCTCTGCATAACAACAGAACAAAGACTATAAAAGTTCAGATGCGCAGAGTATGAAGTTATCGCAAGCAGATAAATCGCACGCAGATTTCCTAAAAGTGCTGCGCTAAAAAGGTCATATAAATATGCAAGTAGAAGCTGTATTTGTTAAGCTGTACATATTAGGACATTCTCAGCATCAGTTCTCAGCCATCATGTGTGTGCGGCAGTGGATGTACTGTACGGTTTCATTCAGAGGTGTCATGCCCATTCAGATTTTTGAGCCAAATGGATTTGAATGCAGCTTCCAGAACACAATTATTATCATTTATGTTTTTTACATTTGTATATCGTCATTTATAAATGACGCAGAGAAAATTGCATTTAAAATACAATAATAATATTTTGTACTTTATGTACTGCTTAAAGGGTTAGTTCACCCAAAAATGAAAATTACCCCATGATTTACTCACCCTCAAGCCATCCTAGGTGTAAATAACATTCTTCTTTCAGACGAATTCAATTGGGGTTATATTAAAAATGTCCTGGCTCTTCCAAGCTTTATAATGGCAGTGAATGGCTGTTTCTGTTTTGAAGTCCATAAAAGTGCATCTATCCATCATAAAAGTGCTCCACACGGCTCCGGGGGGTTAATAAAGGCCTTCTGAAGCGAAACCATGCGTTTGTGTATGAAAAATATCCATATTTAAAACTTTACAAACTGTAATCTCTAACTTCCGCTACCTGTCGTAAGCGCGTTCACAAGAGACTGGCGTTCCAGCGTATGACGCAGGCGTAGTGTAAATTAGAGCAAAACAAAACTAGGTTCTCATGAGAACTAGCATATTCTCACCGGAGCATCCTACGTCATACGTTTTGGGTAAACTATCCCTTTAATACAATGTAACATGACGCAATATAACATCGCGACTACATGAAAAGAGGTTTTACTGTTATAAAAAAACTGATTTGTGAGCATTTGTCGAACTGAAGGTGTCCGAATAAACGCACACACATGATCACTGTCATGCGGTGAATCTGGCCAATCGTGGAACAGCTGTGTCATCCTCAGCGCTCGTGCAGTCGTTCTGGAGAAGCTGCACAGAATAAACCAGCCGGCTGCTCTCGAATCACTCTCGCGGTGCTTTGATGGCATATGTCACAGTCACATGGCACATAACCGGCATGCGCTGCTTCAAGTCAGCGGCCGATTGGTCTGTGCATCGCTGCGTGAAGTCGAACAAGCCTATTAGCACATGTTTGGTCACATGCTGTCTGTCACTATCTGTTTGATGAGTTTAGTTTTCATGGACTGTTAAGGCTTGTCTGACTTGAGGCAGCGTCGGCGCCGACGCCACGTGACAGTGACGTATGTCAACAAAGCACCGCGAGAGCGATTCGAGAGCAGCCGGCTGGTTTATTCTGTGCAGCTTCTCCAGAGCGGCTGCACGAGCGCTGATGACGACACAGCTGTTCCACGATTGGCCGGATTCACCGCATGACAGCGATCACGTGTGTTTCGTGTTTATTCTAAAACCTTCAGTTCCACTAATGCTCTTCACAGTAAAACCTCTTCATGTAGTCGCAATGTTATATTGCGTCATGTTTATCAAAATAAAACTGATAAAAAATGTAGACCCCTCTTCACTGATAGTTCACTTATGTTGAACTTTATTCTTGTTCAAACAGACGCTGTATTAGGCAGTACATAAAGTATTGAATGAAAATGTCTCTGTGTATTTGAAAAATATAGCATTTATTTCACTTCATCTGTGATAAAGTATGCAAACACAGCGCGAGCGTCACTACGGGAAGCAGAAAGTGTCCGACTTCACGTCTCCGTTTGCAGCTCCTCCCCGCCTGCACACGGCTACTCTCGCCGATCGGTTACATCCAGCCGCAGCCGATGTCCAACACACCTTTCATTTGCATTCGTCAGTCACCCGCGTCACGTTTCCTTTGTTGTAGTTTCCCACCATTAATCTGTTGTCATGGACACTCATTAATCACCACAGCTGTTTGTCATTGTCTCATCATCACTGTGTATTTAAGTTCCTCTTTATGCTCACTTCAGTGTCTGGTATTGTGTGCTACACGCTGTCTCGCTGCGATTCTTTGGATTACCTGAGTCTGCTGTGCTTTATTTAATTAAGAGTACTTATATTTGATCTTCTTTGCCTTTCATCTTCATCTTTGGTCCAGCGATGTTACACTGTCAAGGCTCCATTGTGAGTTTATTTTAGACTAGGAAATACATTAAATACATAATACATAAAAAAATACATAATTGTATGTCCAAATGTGTTTTCTAAAGCTTTTGGTCATTTTTAATGCACATTTTGTAAAATCAATAACTCAAAGACCAAAAAGTCTGCATAAATGATCTTTTAAAGTCGTTTTAGGGGACATATATTTTCTGTGTAGCTGGCACTATTGTTCATTACTGGCAGGCGGTATAATAGCCTTTTTGCCTGTAAAGACAGGGGATAAGCTGTACCTTTTCCAGAAAGTATTGATGATAGCAGAGAAGATTAAGAGAAAAGAGGAAGATTATACGTCATAGATTGTTGTTGAAGTCAGGCATTTGTGATCCAGACTACAACCAGAGGTCAGGAAAGATGCCACTCCCTGTTTTGCCTCACTAAAATGCTCCAAAAATGAGGACTAAACAGGTCAAAATTGAGTTACATGTGGAAAGTGTGGGATACACTTTCAAAAAGTGGACCTTTTTCAGTCCCCCTCATTTTGTATTTAATTATGAGGTTCAAATACTTCATTTTGGTGACTTTTTATGCACTAACTGCTGCTGGATTATCTTGTCTGCTGGTTTCTTAACGAGCATGCTTTTTGATGCACAGAAAATAGCCTATTTATTACAATGTTGTCAAATTGTTAACCAAGATCATGTACCACCTTTTTCAGTCCAAACACACACTGTGTGGAGTGTATATTATTTGGCATGGATAACCAAAACTTCCCCACAAAGTTCAAATTACAAATTCACGCGACAGAACTATTAAGCTAACATGTTTTTGTTTCATGTTGTGAAACTTGAAGTTTTGAAGAAGTCACTCAATTTACATTTGTAGGATCACTTACTTATAATTGGTCAGCAAACAAAGGTGCTTTATTTATTAATAAAACACACACACACACTAGATAGTCAGGGGGGTTTGGGGGCATGCTCCCCCGAGACAATCTTGATTTCTCTGATCTACAAATGTGCATTTTAAGACGTTTGAAGGCCAAAAAAATGGATGAGAAATGTATTTAAAACCAAGTCAGTGGGCAGTAGATTGTCAGTTCCTGCTCTCTCCTCATATCCATCACGCTTTCTTTTTCTCTCATTCTCCTTATCTTGCCCTGTCTCTTACCCTCCTAAAGCAGTCAAGAAAGTAAACATAGGGTCAATTTATATTTAGAATATTTTTTATTAATCACTTTCTAAGACGAACTAATTTACTGAAGGCTACGAACGCTAGTTAAATATACAAACCCGATTCCAAGAAAGTTGGGACACTGTACAAATTGTGAATAAAAAAGGAATGCAATAATTTACAAATCTCATAAACTTATATTTTATTCACAATAGAATATAGATAACATATCAAATGTTGAAAGTGAGACATTTTGAAATGTCATGCCAAATATTGGCTCATTTTGGATTTCATGAGAGCTACACATTCCAAAAAAGTTGGGACAGGTAGCAATAAGAGGCCGGAAAAGTTAAATGTACATATAAAGAACAGCTGGAGGACCAATTTGCAACTTATTAGGTCAATTGGCAACATGATTGGGTATAAAAAGAGCCTCTCAGAGTGGCAGTGTCTCTCAGAAGTCAAGATGGGCAGAGGATCACCAATTCCCCCAATGCTGCGGCGAAAAATAGTGGAGCAATATCAGAAAGGAGTTTCTCAGAGAAAAATTGCAAAGAGTTTGAAGTTATCATCATCTACAGTGCATAATATCATCCAAAGATTCAGAGAATCTGGAACAATCTCTGTGCGTAAGGGTCAAGGCCGGAAAACCATACTGGATGCCCGTGATCTTCGGGCCCTTAGACGGCACTGCATCACATACAGGAATGCTACTGTAATGGAAATCACAACATGGGCTCAGGAATACTTCCAGAAAACATTGTCGGTGAACACAATCCACCGTGCCCGTTGCCGGCTAAAACTCTATAGGTCAAAAAAGAAGCCATATCTAAACATGATCCAGAAGCGCAGGCGTTTTCTCTGGGCCAAGGCTCATTTAAAATGGACTGTGGCAAAGTGGAAAACTGTTCTGTGGTCAGACGAATCAAAATTTGAAGTTCTTTTTGGAAAACTGGGACGCCATGTCATCCGGACTAAAGAGGACAAGGACAACCCAAGTTGTTATCAGCGCTCAGTTCAGAAGCCTGCATCTCTGATGGTATGGGGTTGCATGAGTGCGTGTGGCATGGGCAGCTTACACATCTGGAAAGGCACCATCAATGCTGAAAGGTATATCCAAGTTCTAGAACAACATATGCTCCCATCCAGACGTCGTCTCTTTCAGGGAAGACCTTGCATTTTCCAACATGACAATGCCAGACCACATACTGCATCAATTACAACATCATGGTTGCGTAGAAGAAGGATCCGGGTACTGAAATGGCCAGCCTGCAGTCCAGATCTTTCACCCATAGAAAACATTTGGCGTATCATAAAGAGGAAGATGCGACAAAGAAGACCTAAGACAGTTGAGCAACTAGAAGCCTGTATTAGACAAGAATGGGACAACATTCCTATTCCTAAACTTGAGCAACTTGTCTCCTCAGTCCCCAGACGTTTGCAGACTGTTATAAAAAGAAGAGGGGATGCCACACAGTGGTAAACATGGCCTTGTCCCAACTTTTTTGAGATGTGTTGATGCCATGAAATTTAAAATCAACTTATTTTTCCCTTAAAATGATACATTTTCTCAGTTTAAACATTTGATATGTCATCTATGTTGTATTCTGAATAAAATATTGAAATTTGAAACTTCCACATCATTGCATTCTGTTTTTATTCACAATTTGTACAGTGTCCCAACTTTTTTGGAATCGGGTTTGTATATATAATGTTTTTAATTTAATTAATTCACAATATGTACACATTCATTATTAAGCTTATGCCTTATATGATGAAAACGGATTCGTTAATGTTTCTTGTCCTCTCACATTGACAGTTGCTAATTATTACATTACATGAATCACGTAAATTATATAGGCCTGTTTTCAATTAAAAATGGCAAAATTAGACACAAGTTTATTAGTTTGCCTGATTATTTTTGTCGGTAGTTTAACATTTCAATCCTAAAACAGCTGCCAAATATGAAATGTTTAGTTTAGCTACTTACATCTTATCTCTCACTTTATGACCGTTTACTGAAGCGCCGCGCTGGAATTCACGCTGCAGCCTCTTCAGTGAACATAAAGCCCGCCTACTTTGTTTTGATTGGTCATCTTAAATATTTTGACGTTGACGAGCGGTGACAGACCACAAGCAGCTCAGATGAGAAGATCTTGGTGCTGTGCAATATCTTTGCTGCATTAAAGTACTGTTAATACTATATTAGGCAACTATTTCACAACATTTATTATATAGCCTACACATCGGAAAACTACAGAGGTCCGGATTCAAATCATTGGCCGTCATTACTTAAAAGAACACTTGTTTATTACAAAAAAAAAAAAAACGGATTTAAATTCTGGACCTTTGGCAGTGAGGAATGAACTCCCCCTGCCTACGGGCATGTTAGACATGGGTTCGCTACTTTCCAGGGAGTGAAATTGCATCTAAATTTGTGTCACGTTTTTGACATTTTTACATCCAAATGAAATATAGTAGCACAAGATGAAATGGAATATTAATAATGGTTTTTAATGTTTTTTTTGTTTTTTTTTAAACACTAAGGGCCCTATCATACACTCGGTGCAATGCGACGGCAGACACAACACAAGTGTTTTTTTCTAGTTTCAGCCCGACGCAGTTATCATTTTCACGTCCAGCGCCACATTGTTTAAATAGCAAATGCACTCGCGCCCATCTGTTCACCCATGGGCGTGCTGGTCTGAAAACCAGGTGTGTTCAGGCGCAGTGTTGGCGCATTGCTATTTTGAGGAACTGAAAACGACTGTGCCATTGACCAACAAAAACCTGCTCTAAAGTCAATAGTGCAGTATTTTTTGTGTTATTTAAAGAGCAGGTTAGTAATATGCGTCTATAGGTGGGTGCACAACGCACGTACACTCTGCTTATTACACACACAGGGACGTGCAGCAGCACACAAACATTTTTAAATATTAAAAATAAAAGGATTCCTCTCTGGAGAAGCGTCTTTCCGCTCGCGAATTCCTCCATGTAAATAGCGAATCCACCATGGTGCAAGCGCAACTGGCTTTTAAAGGGAAGATGAGACTCTGATTGGTTTATTGCACGTTACGCCCAAAACACACCCATGACTCATTAAGAGACTAGGGACAACCCTTTTGGACGGCCATTTTTTCCATCGTTAAACTAGCAAAAGTGGATTCGGAGACGCCCTAAGTGCACCTGCGACATGCGCTCAGATCGTTAAAATAGGGCCCTAAGACCTTTTCACTACTTTTTAGACAGTGAAAATGCATTTGAATGTGTGTGAAGTTTCAGACAATTTGCCAAAAATGATTTACCCAAACAGGACAAAGTCAGTTATAAATGACAAAACTCTTATATCCTTAGGAGAGGACGTACTAATGACGTTGTGAGTTGGTAATGTGATGGTAATGAAATTACGGACATGCAACGTCGTCGTTACGTTGTCAATTAGTAAGTCATGAAATTACCAAAAAGTATGAATATATTACGTAACTGTTACATCATGTGTTAGCAGTAGGGCTGTGAATCTTTGGGTAGGCAGAGAATCGATTCGATTCACGATTCACAGGTTTTCGATTCAAGAACGATTTCACATTAAAATTCGATGCGATTCGATTAATTCGATTCTGCTTTTTTTTATATGCATTCATAGGATTATTAAAATGCTTCCCCCAATGTGTCTTAGTCAGGGTGTGAATTACACAGCAGCCTTCAGGGGTCAGAGAGTGGGCAAAAAAAACTTTTGTCCATTGTTAATGTTAGTTCATATTATTACTTTGTTTTATTATTACTACACACCTTATTTTAATAGCTTATAAAAATTGGCATTTGTAGAAATTTACATAAGCCAAAATTTAAAAAGGCTTTAAAAGTATTGTTAGCTAATGCTAACTATTGTGTAGGATAATGTTAATGGCTACACAACCTTATTAAAGTGTTCCAAGTACATTAAACATGCAATGCTTCCATGGAGAGAAGAGAATATCATGCACTTTTCCAACTAATCCTAAACTAACTTTTCTTTACGGAATAGAAAGAAAAGCCCTCTTTGTTCTCTTTATACGGAACATTTTCCTTGTCCTGAGGAGAGCTCAAACGTGCGCTGCTCAAAAATGTGTCAATAAGAGCGACAGACGGAGCGTGAGCGCAATCCAGTGAAAGGTGGTAAAGAGAGCGGTGCGTGTCTGTGAAGGAGAGCTGCGAGGGCGCGGATGACGGCACACGTCTCCATTAATTCACGCATGTAGTAGCTATAATCAAATGTCTATTTTAAAGCACTGAATCGCTATCGAATCACGATTAATTCGATTCTTAGCATTTTAAATCATTAACCGAAATCAATGATTCACGATTCAAAAATGCATGTTTCAAGATCGATGGATATGCATTGTCAGGATTTGTAATCGATGCATCGAGAAAACGAGTGAATCATTACACCCCTAGTTAGCAGTGAAGTGTATGATCACACCGGTGTGATTAGAACGTTCAGTGTGTCATCAACTGCTAAATTCAAATCTGTGCTCGTCATATATCACAACTGTTCAGTGTTTTCAACCATATAATGTTTATTTTATGTTTCTGTCTGACATTTAAATACAGATAAGTACTAGCAAAAAACAAGCATAGTTTGTAAAGTATACACTGATGTCTGGAAGCGGCAATAATCCTTTCAAATAGCCTATAATTTGATTATGTCTTATGGATATCATATTCTACACAATGCTTAGGTAACTACTAGATTACTTTAATCTTAGAATATTGTAGGTACAAATGAATAGTGCCCCAAAGTTGTCGAATTTCTTAGTTTTGAAGCTATATGTCACACAGCATGGCACTAGGCGATTCGTGCGGAACCATAGATTTTTCGCGTGCGGGTGGTTGGAGGAATCCGTCCAAAATTTCAAAAAAAAAAAAAAACATTTTTAGCCTTCTGTTAAAATGACTTTTACTGATCGACTGAACGCAGCGAACAGTGCGAGGTAATGGAGGACATTAGGTTTGCAGAACTCTGGTTCACAAAAAGTGCTGTACAACGCAGAGATAAGGTGCAGTTTGCCTTGCGGTGTCAGTGCTTGTATGCTTTAAATTAGTTTGTTTCTATAAGCCACAAAATACGAGGAAGACTGAATCGATGCAGGACTTATAGTCTTAATATTCTGGAATAGCAACAGTATATGCATTAATAATGTATGTTCTCACTTCCATAATACTAAAGAATAATGATATGATGACATTGGAGTAATTATTACAGTGAAAGCTAAAGTAAAGTTTTATTCTAATAATAGTTATTTTTATTTGGGGCTTTGTTTTTTCTACATGAAACACAAACAGTTCTGTTCTCCAATAAAACGATCTAAACATCCTTACAACAAGATAATTTTGCTCCCAATGTGAATCTAAGTAACACTTTATGGTACTTTTATTTTAAGGCGTCATTGTTACAGTGTAATTATATATTTAAGTACTGAGTAATATTAATTAAAGGGGTGGTTGATTGCCCCTTTTTACAAGATGTAAAATAAGTCTCTGATGTCCCCAGAGTGTGAATGTGAAGTTTTAGCTCAAAATACTCCACAGATAACAGTGTTTCCCATAGGTTGAGAATTTACTTGTGGTGGTGGGCAGGGTGGAGTGGCGCGGCGTGGGGTGCTGTGGCTCGGCGCGGTGCTTGATGAGCGGGTTCAGAATAAACTAGTCAAACAAAGGTTTATGTATTTATATGCAGATAAAATTAACTTTTATTAGCAACAGTACTGTGCAAACACCAAATTTTTATAGGGAAAATTGTAATATTCTGCTCTTATTCAATGTACCATTGTTCTTCTATAGTATCACACTGAACTGACCAACAGCTTCAGTGATAATAAAAGGAGTGCTCTTTACTTAATTCAGTCACAATTTGAAGAAAAGTTTTTGTTTTTCATGAGACTTTGTGAGTTCCTACTTTTTTTCCATATATTAAGGAGTGGAAATTGCTAACAAGTCAATAAGCGCTCCTCTGCCGCCACCTACTGGTTATAGTGGTAATTTCATGTCTTTTTAAAATAAAAGTGCTTTTATTTTACACCTTTAACACCTTTAAACTTTTAGTTTTACAAATCACATTAAAAATAACATTAAAATTAGATAATATTTAGAGTTTTTAAGTGCTGGAAAAAGTGTGAAGCACTTGAAAAGCGCTTGAATTTCACTCTCAATAGGTTGTACAAAGCCTGAGATGAATAATGACAACAACAACAACAACAACAAAAAACATTTGACTATTTCTGCCACAATACCATGCGGTGTTACTACATTAAATCCAATGTTTATGATTTTTGGACTGAAACCCCTGATCTTAGCTCATGGCTCATTTCTCCCGGTTTCCACGTCAGCGCTGTTTGATCTGATATCTATGGTTTAGAACACAGAATTCTGCGCGAACGCTTCCCACTAGATCTCGCAGTAGCGACGTTATTAATTCTGTGGCGAATTCAAATACTTTCTCACTGGATCTCCCAGTGTTGCTTAGTAACGGTGTCTCGTGATCGAGATCGGCCCGTGTATGAGCTCACACTATCTATTAGGCCTATTGCTCCTAGCTGATAAACGAGTTCACTGCATTCATTCACTGTGAACTGAGACGCGGAGCTGATCGCGCGAGCGAAGCGCGCACTTCTCTTTACGCAGCGCAAACAGTCTTTTGTGATTTAGGCTAATAAGGACACAAACCCTTATCGCGCTTTCGATTTTAGTTTGTTTGACAGCAATGGCGCAACACACGACATTAAAGATCTTTTATGTTATTATGAGAAGTTTAAATATATTTTCGGCCTGCCAGAGTCTAGTTAATGAATGGGAAGCACTGAAATCTATTTGTGGCGGTCAATGCTGCTATTGTGGCGGGGCGCCACAAATAAATCAATGTATGGGAAACACTGGATTTTTTTATAGCATGTTAAAATTGTCACTTTTTGACAAACGTGCCGTTTTTGTGTGTCCCTTTAAATGCAAATGAGCTGCTGCTCATGGGGCGGAGCTTCAAAAACTCCAGTTAGCAGCTCTGATAACCTCATGCAGACAGGCAATGAAACTGTTCAGCCTTTTATGTTCAAACCGGAGTCGGACAATGATGGAGAGACTCAAGAAGAAGTGACAGGACGTTTCTGAATAGTTAGTTGATGAATTTATGTAGCTGATGTGGAGTTAACTATCTTCAAGTCATTGATTAGCATATTCTGTCATGATAATCTCACCCCCTTTGTTGTGTGTTCCCGGGGGCGGGGTTTATGTAAATTTCGTGAGGAAGCTTGTGTAGTCCCTACCAGCCGTTTGTTGTAGTCCTTAAAAAGCAATTTTTTAAAAAGAAAATATCTCCCTTTACTTTGAACTTTGAGCGTCGTAACTTTGCAGATGTTTATGCTCAAACAGCAACATTACACACTAACTAAAGTTTAAAAAGTGAAATTATAATCAACCACCCCTTTAACTACATGTACTTACTATAGGGTTAGGGTTTGGGTGAGGGTTAGTTGCATGTAATTATGCATAAAGTACTGTTTTTACTATGGCAAGTACATGTAATGTAACAAAGATGCATTAAAATAAAGTGGGTAACACTTTATTTTACAGTGTCCTTGTTACATATATGTTGCATGTATTTACTACAGTAATAACAGTAATCAAGCTCAATTATAAGTAGCCTTATTAACACTAAACCAAACATTAAGTAAGTACATGTTGTTAATTAATATTAGCCAGCACTTATTAGTGTAATTACACTGCAACAAGGACACATTTAAATGAAGTGTGGCCATTGCATAAGATAATAAGACTTGTTTTTAGACAACATGGGCCAGATTTACTGCACAGGGCAAATAAGCAATACTTTGACATTTTGTTCTACAACATACACTGCACACACTTTCTAGTTACTTGTTAAAAACGTATGTTTTCACAAATGAACATAACTGCTTCAAAATTTGCGTTTTCAATATGTGTGTGTGAAATTTACATTTAGGAATTTACATAGGAATAATAGGAAAATCTCGAAGGAACCAGTGGCAAATTAGTCTTATTATTACAGTATTAAGAATTTTTGGGAGCTAGGCTGGTAGATGAATTTGCTTAAATTTCATATATATATATATATATATATATATATATATATATATATATATATATAAAAAAATGCAAATGATTTTTTTTGCCATTTTCTTTAAGCAAAATATATTCTCATTTCTTTCTTTTTTATATGATGGTGAAAGGTGAGATTCATCCATGCAGTAAATGCACAGGTATTATTGATTAAACAGTGTAAACGCAGGATTAAAGAAGCAGATGCATGCTTTGATTCAAGCCCTGAAGCTACATGCACAGAACCAAATCCCAACGCACACCTGAGCTTTACACTTCTGCACTTCTCACAAGCGCTGTTGAGGAACAGCCCCTTTCATCTTGAAAGAGAAGTCGGAGACATCAGCAGGGAGAAAAAAGAGAAAGAAAAACTGGCAATTTACTGCGTGACATTTAGGGTCAGGAAGCTATATCACCTTGGGCTTGTGAGAATGCAGTCTTATGGCTATCAGAAAGAGTTTTTAAGAAGAGTGTGGTGTTTTTTTTTAGATTTTAGGTCTAGAATCTGTATAGGAAATGTTCCTATACACAGATGGGAATTTGTTGCACACATGTAGACAAAAATCTGTACGAGATCCAATTTTTTTTTTTGCATCCGATATGAGCCACTTCCAAATGTGTTTTTTCTGGATATCTGACCTGCGTCTAAACACATATATCTGATTCCTCTTGGGATTCCAAGCCACCACAAGGCGAGGGCGACATGTTTGCCCACAAAGATAGCTTTTCAATGTTGCATTATGAAGCAGAGGTGACTGTTTGCGCTCGCACTAACACTCACAGCTTTTTTTATTAAGGTGGAAACTTTATATACACAGAAACATTCAGGAGCATAGAAACTAGTTTTCAACCTCTGCCCTGTGAATTTTATGAATAAAACAGCGTCACTGCCAGTGTTGGGGGTAACGCATTACAAGTAACACGAGTTATGTAATCAGATTACTTTTTTCAAGTAACTAATAAAATAAAACATTACTTTTAAATTTACAACAAAATATGTAAGTTACTTTTTCAAATAAGTAACGCTAGTTACTTTGTTTTCCCATTTATTGACTGACAGCTCTTTGCAGTGTGTGTGTGTGTGTTCATGACTCACTACTCGTGTGTGCACTAACTTGGACACCCTACTTGGCCTTCACGTCACTTTTCTGTCCCTATGTAATCGTGAGTAAGCTGCAGAGGCGTTGTGTGCGCTGTGTAAACATGATGCTTATTGTAGTATAGACTAATTGTGAGCAATGCATTTACTTTCACTTGCACAAAAAAACAATTCAGTATTCCTCAAAATGAATAAAAACTGTGAAATGCAAACTCAGAATATTACACAAACCTGCAATAATTAAATAAGTTAAATAACACAAATATACTTTATGTATTTGATCTCACTTTTTAAACCAATGTCTTTGCTGCTGACATCTGATGATCCAATTCAACCATACTAATAAGCAAAAATGACTTCCTTGCTGAAGTAAAAGGCTGCATCCGAAATTGCATACTTCCCTACTATATAATAGTATGTCCGAATTCACAGTACTCATAAAAGAGTAGGCGAAAATTCTGAAGAGTGCATACAATGGACACTTTACTATCCCATTAGGCAACAGGAGAGGATTTGTGAATGGAGGTGAAGTGACGTAACTGACAACATAACAAATGTAGTACGTCTAGATTACATTCATACTACACACATGCATACTATATAGAGGACGTTATCGAGTGCACTCGTATCCCACAATGCACACTCAACGGCTGTCCGAATTCGCTCACTTGTTTTCATTCACTCCTTCAAGTGAACTTTATTAGTGGACTAACGTAGGGAATAGTGATTGAGGGTTTAGGGGGCGATTTCGGATTCAGCCATAGTGGTTGGGGCGGGATATGCAATGATTAGCGCTACCCTGACTTCCGGTCCGAGGCGGCTGTCCTCAGATTGTTTTGATGTGTGGTTCTGCGGTTCTACAGTTAGATATAGTTCATGCTGGTAAATAATCATGGTACCACCCGACCTGAATTATATAAGTTATTTTAATAGCATGGCCATTCAAACTCCTGGGGTCAACCATGTCACATAGTAAAGCAATCACCAACATAATTGTTGGTAACACTTTATTTTACAGTCCTGTTCCCCATGTACATACTTATTATACATACTAATTGCAATAACTGGGTAATAACTAGGTACTAACCCTGAACCTAACCCTAACCCATGTAGTTACCTTATATTACCAGTACTTTCTTAGGTAAGTACACGTATTGTAAAATAAAGTGCAACCGAATTGTTTTGGGTAGGGATTAATGTAAACCCAGATATCGGATTCCAGTCATGTCTAAAGAGGATGTGAACAGGCTGGACAAAAAAATCAGATATGGTCAAAAGATAAAGGGCCCTATTTTAACGTGCATGGTCTGAAGCGCACGGCGCAGGTGCACTTAGGCCGTGTCTGAATCCACTTTTGCTAGTTTAACAACGGAAAAAATGGTCGGCGCGCCAGGCACATGATCCAAAAGGGTTGTCCCTAGTCTCTTAATGAGTCATGGGTGTGTTTTGGGCGTAACGTGCAATAAACCAATCAGAGTCTCATCTCCCATTCCCTTTAAAAGCCAGTTGCGCTTGCACCATGGCGGATTCGCTATTTACATGCGAGCAGAAAGACTGAACGCTTCTCCAGAGAGGAATCCTTTTATTTTTAATATTTAAAAAAAGTTTGTGTGCTGCTGCGCATCCCTGTGTGTGTGTAATAAGCAGAGTGTATGCGAGTTGTGCACCCGCCTATAGGCACATATTACTAACTCACCCTTTAAATAACACAAAAAATACTGCGCTATTGACTTGAGCAGGTTTTTGTTGGTCAACGGCGCAGTCGTTTTCAGTTCCTTAAAATAGCAACGCACCAATAATGCGCCTGAACACACCTGGTTTTCAGACCAGCACGCCCATGGGCAAACAGATGGGCACGAGTGCATTTGCTAATTAAACAACGTGGCACTGGATGTGAAAATGATAACTGCGTTGGGATGAAATGAGCAAAAAACACTTGTGCTGCACCTGGCGTCTCATTGCACCGGGTGATAGGGCCCCAGATCTGTGCATTACGACTTGCAATGTAAACGCAGATTGATTTACCCATTTCAGGGTTTGGAGTCTCCTAATGAGCTGATGATTTGAATCAAGTGTGTTTGATTAGGAACAGTTGTGTGCTGTTGATGTAAAAGTGTACTTTAGGTGTGCCACCAGGAACAGGGTTGGGAAACACTGCTCTATATATGGGAAAAGTGTTTATCTGACCTGTAACTGGTTGTTATTTTTGTTGTCCCATGTTGTCCTTACGTCTATGCACTTTCATTATAAAAGTAAGCATTTGATGCAATGCACTTATTGTGTACATGTTCTGCATGCCAGATTCACATTTGCTGCTATTGAGGTTGGGATATGGGTAGGGTTATGGGAATAATAATATTAATAATGAATTATTTTAACAAAAAAAAGATGGATATGTCCCACCACAAAGGCATTTAATGTCATCTAACCATTTATTTAAACTAGGGATATCAAAGTACTGGTACTTTTGGTACTGGTAAAATTGAATGTTATGAATGATTCGTAATTATATCTGGTTTCTACAGCTGTCACTATGTAATAATGTCTATGTTTTAGATGCTGTCCATATTGTATGTTTCAGCATCTTAAAACCATGACTGATATTGGTATAAGTTGACTGACATTGTCATGAGCGCTGTCCTTCCATAAAGCAACTGACTCCTAACAAAATGCAAGTGAGAGCATTTGACTTCACTGACACTTTTTGGCTCTTTAAGTGTAAGATCTCAAGCTATTATATGCACTCATGCTTGATTATATAAATATGCATGAGAGCATCTACTAATTAGATAGAGATATGCTCTTTATGTATAACTAATTATAGTATAATTAGCCTTACATTAGTTGAACTATCTTGCTGAAGTAAAGAAATGCATCATTAAAATTATATGATGAGTTACCAAGTGCCTCGTAAATCTGCATTAACAACAGATTGAGAGTATAATATTATATGACTTTCTGCTCAAATACATCAGAGTTTGCTGTTTTTTTCTATTACTCCAGGTCAAATTCATCATTTATGACTTTAGTGCTTGACAGTCAGTTTGCCATTATATATAATCTGCACTGTTAATTAAAATTTGTTTGACTTTGACATTGTTGTGGCCCTGCAGTAAAACAGATGGCTTTGTTGTCTAACAGGGTTTTTATAAAAGAAGAAAAACAAATCAATGTTTTTATCTGAATGATGCAGTGACAATTAAAGTCTCATAAAAGACTGCATGAATACAGTAGCAAAGTGTCCACTTTCTGGCTTTTTATTATTGCTATTATTTTCCCTTCATACAGTTTATAAACACTTTCTAAAACATTTAATTATTGCTCATTTCACTCCACCTCAAAGCTTAAAAACAGCCTATTTGAGTTATTTTGAAAGTGTAAACACTAGGGGTGTAACGGTACACAAAACTGAAGTCACGGTTCGGTACAGCAGGGGAGAGAAAACTAAATATAAAATTGCTTTTCTTTTATTAAACAGTAGTGAACAATGAACAGTTTACTGAACAAATTGTGTCTGTCCTTAAATGAATTCAAATATAACTAAAAGTTTCTTAAAGATAAAACAAATTCTCTCTGCTAATGCTGTAAACTATATAGGGAGCCCTTACTTGCACATTACTATAATATTAAAGGTGAACAACAGAGCCCAAACTATTAGCCTAAATTCAGTTGCTATTTACTTTTTTAGATATAACAATCAACACTCAAATAACACATTGTATGCAAGCATGTAAACTTCACATTAGGCAGTTTTTGCATTAGCCTAACTTCTAAATCTAATTATAAAATTATGTTTTTACTCCAATTGGTTGTTGAAATATAATCATTTATACACAGTGGCTGTCATTTTCATGACAGATTAATTTAAACATACATTAAATAATCAAGACATCAGTAACAGGTTAAGTAGAATATGAATATATAGGCTAATATAGTGCATATATTTAATGAAAGAGTTGATTTCTCTAGTGAACTCACAGCTGTGGACACTGAATGACTTCTGAGGTAAATGTAATGCTACGTGACATTGTTTACAAGCTGTTTATTGATGTGTTTCCGCCGTTGAAACACTGATTGAGCGATTACACGGCATTTGATAAGCTTCAGTAAGTTGTAATGTCCTCAACATACCTTAAGATGTTAATTCATGTTTGTTCTTTGACTAGGAAGAGATGAACACGCTCACTCGCGCGCCGTGCCGCCACTTGAACTGACGCGCATATACAGTGATCTCTCACGCTACATTAAAGAGCGTCAAAACGGCATTTATCGTTTGAATTTTTGTGATAAAATGGACAGAATACTTAATATGTTCGTGTGGGAACTCGGATTTATTCCGCATGTAAAACAAGCCTATTGTTAACTACTGTTAAACATCGTATTCGTTCGGTACACATGTGCACCGTACCTGAAGTCCCAGATAACACAAATACGTGACTGTTACGTAACTGCAACGTAATCTGCTGACGTTGTGACAACGTAACTTTGTAATGTTGCCAGTTAGTAACTGCAACGTCGTGGCAACGTCACTGATCAATAGTTGTGTGTTGGTAATCAGTTGGTAATTTTTATAATTACTTATTTTTCAATAGGCGGACATGCTGTAGTTTATCCTAATGTATGTCCTCATTTGCCCAAACTAATTTAAAGGCTATTTCAATAGCTGTGAATGACGAATGCAGACTCAAAGTGACTTCAGTTCATTTATTTTGAAAAACACACAAAAACTAACAAAAAAAAACACACCCAAATTATTAAACAGCATTATAATCATAATTTATATGCTATGCTAGCATACCATGTGCTAGTTGACATTTCAAATGATTCAGGAAAAATACCGTAGAGGTATAAGTATTAACAAAAATACTTAAAGTAGACTGTAGGTAATGTTACTTAACTGGCGATAAAACAGAGAGAAATGTCGACACTGTCCTCCAGCTGTTTGTGTTTACGGTTGCCATGGCAACTCTCAACGGCCACCAAGGAAATGCGCGTTCTCATTCAGTATCTACTGATGAGATTTAAACAGGCCATGTATGCCACTATTCCAACGTTTTCTATGAAATATTATGCAATAAAAAGTTCAACACCCCAGAAAAATGTACTATTGTTAATAATAATATGATAGTCCTGTACAGAAACGGTCCGGTACGAATACGTGTACCGTTACACCCCTAGTAAACACAGATTTTCAACCTGCTCTGTATTCTTGCACTGTCTGTAGTATATGTAAATGAACAGTGTTTACTCTTTCTCCGTGTTACCTGGACCAAGAAATTCCATTTATTTGTCAATTTTGCACCATGCCACCATCCTGCAGACTTTTGACAGCTCCGGGGCTTTTGTGAAAACTATAGATTGTACTTCCGCATTTTTGTATCCCTGCCCATGCCACAGACAGTCGGATTGACAGAAGGTTATTAACAAAACAGTTATTGTAAGAGTAGGTTTATCACCGAAAACTGTATCATATATATTGTACCAAAGAACTACCGATATGTAAAGGGCCTGTTTAAATACACACACTTGCGGTCTTTGCACTTGACCACTCGTCTACCTACATGACGTATTTCCTGTATTTGTGTGTTTAAGTTGGCGTGAAGACTGCAAGTGTGTGTAGAAGTTTTGATTATCCAATGGGACACATTGTAAAAGTTTTCACAGAGCTTTATTTTGATTTTCAATACTTTGCATTTTAAAATAAACATCTGAATATCGGTTCAGTAGTTAAAATACACATACTCATCTTTGCACCAAATTTTACTACCAAATTATATGTAATATCTAATTAATTTAACTCACGGATTTGGGCCACTTTTGCCTGCAGTCTGAACGTCGACGAAAAGAGATTTATGATAAATGCAGAATGAAGTTTCACATTTTTCTTTTGCAGAGCAAAATGAATTTAACATTTTAACATTATGAAATAAAAGAAACATTAAATCAAGATGTATAATCAAGAAAAATATTTAACAAAATATAAGAATATAAATGGGCTAAAATGAATCAATTCAAACAGTAATGAACCTTGTTAATGCAACAGTAAACGAATATTGTTCAATTTTAAAGAAGCGTGTGCATGCAAACAGACAGAGAGAAATGAGCCCAATAATTAGACAAAAATATGCATTTCTGATAATACAAGGCCAAATCAGAAATAGTACAATAACAAATCCACAAAAAAATAACATTACGATGTCCAGAAATAAATTTAATAGCCCAACAAACACAGAGCGTCCCCCCCTTTTTTTGGGAACCAAATAAGAACGTTCTAGTACCGTTCTCTGTACGTTATTTTTTTGTAACCAAAAACTATCCTTTTTCCAGAACGTTGCATGGAGGTTTTTTGTAACAGCCTAAAGATAACCTTACCAGACTGTTCCCTGCAGGTTATTTTTAGGGTTTTATTTTTTATAACCATGTAAACTAATTAAAACGTTGCAGATGTTTTTGTGTGATGGTCCAATAAAGAGATTATTCTAATACTGAATTAAATGTCTTAAATTAGTTTGATACAGCTTTTAATAAAATGTATAAATTAGATCAGTCAAGACACATTATAATGATCAAACAAATCCAATTTTATAGCTAAAAATATTAAGCCAATGTTAAGCATGGTGTGAAAAGCATACAAATCATAAATACGTTGGTTTGTTTGTATACACCGATCAGGGATAACATTATGACCACCTTCCTAATATTGAGTTGGTCCCTCTTTTGCTGCCAAAACAGCCCTGACCCGTCGAGGCATGGACTCCACTAGACCCCTGAAGGTGTGCTGTGGTATCTGGCACCAAGATGTTAGCAGCAGATCCTTTAAGTCCTGTACGTTGCGAGGTGGGGCCTCCATGGATTGGACTTGTTTGTTCAGCACATCCCACAGATGCTCGATTAGATTGAGATCTGGGGAATTTGGAGGCCAAGTCAACACCTCAAACTCGTTGTTGTGCTCCTCAAACCATTCCTGAACCATTTTTGTGTTGTGGCAGGAGCATTATCCTGTTGAAAGAGGCCACAGCCACCAGGGAATACCGTTTCCATGAAATGGTGTACATGGTCTGAAACAATGCTTAGGAAAGTGGTACGTGTCAAAGTAACATTCACATGGATGGCAGGACCCAAGGTTTCCCAGCAGAACATTGCCCAAAGCATGCAGCCCCATACACAACAAACTGCGATGCACTGTGTATTCTGACACCTTTCTATCAGAACCAGCATTAACTTCTTGAGCAATTTGAGCTACATTAGCTAGTCTGTTTGATCGGACCACCCGGGCCAGCCTTCTTTCCCCACGTGCATCAATGAGCTTTGGCCACCCATGACCCTGTCACCGGTTCACCACTGTTCCTTCCTTGGACCACTTTTGATAGATACTGACCACTGCAGACCGGGAGCACCCCACAAGAGCTGCAGTTTTGGAAATGCTCTGACCCAGTCGTCTAGCCATCACAATTTGGCCCTTGTCAAACTCGCTCAAATCCTTACGCTTGCCCATTTTTCCTGCTTCTAACACATCAACTTTGAGGACAAAATGTTCACTTGCTGCCTAATATATCCCACCCAATAACAGATGCCATGATGAAAAGATAATCAGTGTTATTCACTTCACCTGTCAGTGGTCATAATGTTATGCCTGATCGGTGTATATAGAAAATATATAGAACTCATGTTTAATGTGACAGTTTCATCCCTTCATCTTGATGTCAGTGAATAAATATGTAGATCCGCCTCTAATGCTCGTGTGTCCTAATGGTCTGAGGAGTGAATTTCTGCTCTCTGTGTATCAGAGGTTCAGGTTCTAATCTGGCCTCATATATATTTTTTTCTTTATTAAAACATCTTAGGTTGCATATGTAATCCGGTTCCCTGAGAAGGGGAACAATACGCTATGTCTTGGTGTTGACACTATGGGGGAATGCCCTTGCAGTGACTGGTGTCTGAGCATGTGTGACCTGACCTCTCTAACTCACCGTCATCTTGTTATCTCCCTGTATACAGCAGATACTTTAAATGTGGCAACTATATTTTCTTTATCTCTGATCCTTTGTACTTATACATCTGTTCAGTGTTGTACACTTGTGACATCCGTATATAAGCGGTATCACTTGAGCAGGGATGCAATATAGCTCAGCATGTCTGTGATTCATGTGTGTAGCTACTTTCTTCCACCACAGATTCAAATCTGCCATTTAAGTCTGACTTCTGCTTGTCACGGAGAAGAGAGGAAGTCAAACACTATTTACATGTTTTCAAAAAGTTGTTTCAAACTTTCTATTCACTATGGTGTTAAAGGGTCATTTTTAAGGGTCAGTGTTTTAATAAATAACAGTTTAACAGATTTTAGTCTCAGTAAACTTTAACATTTAACTGTGTGCCAAATCTTTTCATGGAACACAATTCACTTGACATTGAGTCATTTCAAGAAAAGAAAAGGGAGTACTTGCTGATGGAATCTTATGTCAGGTAGTTTTTACCACACTCTTACCTTGAACCACTCTCACTAACACCATTTTCTACCTTAACAACAGCTGCCAGCCCTGGTAGCAAATTTAGCAGTCTGAACAAGCTCTCCCTGGGGAATTCATATCATTCTTTTTCCTCTTTGTTCTCACTGAGGCTTGCCAGTCAGCGAACATACCCAGGGCCCTTATTCTGCTTGAGTGGTTTTGGCAGGTTATAACTTTGAAAGGTGAAAGAGTACAGCCCTAGACATGGCCAGCTGCCTCTCATTGCTGTTTCCTTTCCAAAATGGATGTAATGTTAATTATCTCACCATCCACCATATATATATATATTAGTGCTGTCAATGGATTTAAAAAAAAATTATGAATGAATCACACATTTTTCTGTAATTAATCGCGATTCAGCGCACCTAACATTATCCTAAATTTTTTGATATATTTTTATATTGTAATAATTTCACATTTAACCAAATTAATGTAGAAACAACATAAAGGCAGTGGGCCCTATTTTAATGATCTGAGCGCATGGTCTGAAGCGCACGGCGCAGGTGAACGTAGGGCTTGTCCGAATCCACTTTTGCTAGTATAACGACGGAAAAAACGATCGGCGGCCAAGCACATGATCCAAAAGGGTTGTCCCTAGTCTCTTAATGACTCATGGGTGTGTTTTGGGCGTAACACGCAATAAACCAATTTAGAATCTCATCTCCCATTCCCTTTAAAAGCCAGTTGCGCTCGCACCATGGCGGATTCACTATTTACATGCGAGCAGAAAGACTGAACGCTTCTCCAGAGAGGAATCCTTTTATTTTTAATATTTAAAAATGTTTGTGTGCTGCTGCATGTCCCTGTGTGTGTAATAAGCCGAGTGTATGCACGTTGTGCACCCGCCTATAGGCACATATTACTAACCTGCCCTTTAAATAACACAAAAAAATACTGCGTTTTTAAGCATGGTGTGAAAAGCATACAAATCATAAATACGTTGGTTTGTTTGTATACACCGATCAGGAATAACATTATGACCACCTTCCTAATATTGAGTTGCGTCATTTCAGTCAACCGACACGGGAAAATTATGTCAGTTAGAGGTTCTGAATTTCGGTTTCGATTACTTTTCGATTAATCGTCCAGCCCTAGTGCCAGTACAGATTTAAGTTCTTATTTTTGCATCTTTTCACGCTTGACCGGTTTAATAGCACTTGAATGAATGATAGCATGATCATATACTGTAGCGCAGCCAAAGGATGACAGAAAAAAAAACGAATGCTGCGTTAATTGCGTTAAATATTTTAAACCGTTAAACTTTAAAATTTATCACATTTGTTAACGCACTAATTTTGACAGCCCTATATATACTCACCTAAAGGATTATTAGGAACACCTGTTCAATTTCTCATTAACGCAATTATCTAATCAACCAATCACATGGCAGTTGCTTCAATGCATTTAGGGGTGTGGTCCTGGTCAAGACAATCTCCTGAACTCCAAACTGAATGTCAGAATGGGAAAGAAAGGTGATTTAAGCAATTTTGAGCGTGGCATGGTTGTTGGTGCCAGACGGGCCGGTCTGAGTATTTCACAATCTGCTCAGTTACTGGGATTTTCACGCACAACCATTTCTAGAGTTTACAAAGAATGGTGTGAAAAGGGAAAAACATCCAGTATGCGGCAGTCCTGTGGGCGAAAATGCCTTGTTGATGCTAGAGGTCAGAGGAGAATGGGCCGACTGATTCAAGCTGATAGAAGAGCAACTTTGACTGAAATAACCACTCGTTACAACCGAGGTATGCAGCAAAGCATTTGTGAAGCCACAACACGCACAACCTTGAGGCGGATGGGCTACAACAGCAGAAGACCCCACCGGGTATCACTCATCTCCACTACAAATAGGAAAAAGAGGCTACAATTTGCACAAGCTCACCAAAATTGGACAGTTGAAGACTGGAAAAATGTTGCCTGGTCTGATGAGTCTCGATTTCTGTTGAGACATTCAGATGGTAGAGTCAGAATTTGGCGTAAACAGAATGAGAACATGGATCCATCATGCCTTGTTACCACTGTGCAGGCTGGTGGTGGTGGAGTAATGGTGTGGGGGATGTTTTCTTGGCACACTTTAGGCCCCTTAGTGCCAATTGGGCATCGTTTAAATGCCACGGCCTACCTGAGCATTGTTTCTGACCATGTCCATCCCTTTATGACCACCATGTACCCATCCTCTGATGGCTACTTCCAGCAGGATAATGCACCATGTCACAAAGCTCGAATCATTTCAAATTGGTTTCTTGAACATGACAATGAGTTCACTGTACTAAAATGGCCCCCACAGTCACCAGATCTCAACCCAATAGAGCATCTTTGGGATGTGGTGGAACGGGAGCTTCGTGCCCTGGATGTGCATCCCACAAATCTCCATCAACTGCAAGATGCTATCCTATCAATATGGGCCAACATTTCTAAAGAATGCTTTCAGCACCTTGTTGAATCAATGCCACGTAGAATTAAGGCAGTTCTGAAGGCGAAAGGGGGTCAAACACAGTATTAGTATGGTGTTCCTAATAATCCTTTAGGTGAGTGTATATGTATATATGCTTTTCAATATTAATAAGCCAAACCCAGAAACCTTTATAACTCAGAAGTTGTACTGTATCTTTCAACATATCTTCTGATGTTCATTCATTTTTATTCCGTGTTGCAACTAGTAAAGTGGAAGAGATGATTGGTTCACGTGCGCTCCGCTTGAACTGAGGCGCTACAGCGATCTGTCACGTCACAGAGCGCCAAAAAAGATTGCGACAGTTCAAGAGGCATCTATGGTCTCCCTCCAGTCTATGGGAAAGTAGCCCATTTTTGATTCTTGTGAGAATTATTGTGCTTGCAATTTCATCCCGCCCCCCACACACACACGCACACACACACTCCCCCCCAGGAAGAAAAATCCTTAGACCTACACGATTCACATAAATGACAAATTTTTAATCAAAACGGCGAATTTCACCGGAAAGCGACTAGTTTCCAGGTCTGATTACAGTGTAATATCCTGTAGCGGATGCATCAAAGCAGATATTAATACCCCTCTTGCTTGCCCTCTTTTCTTTGGTATTCCCACTCAGCTATGACACGGAGGCAAGGTGATTCTGGTATGACTGGAAACTAGGACACGGATTTTTGCTCATCTATCAATCCCTGCAAGAGGATTTCTCTTGCACCTTCCACTGCAGTAAATGTTTAGTGCTAAAAAGGCCTTTACTTAGTGCAAACCCTCTTTACTGCTCATTTCAGACACTTTCTGCTTTGAAGAGGAAAACAGGGGCTATTTAAACTTGACATTACAGTCATGAAATAAAAAGCTTTTGTAGTGACATGGTTGTAATTCTCTACACAGCTATAAATAAAGCACATTTTAGTACTCTAAAATGCCACTAAAAATACGTCTTGCAGATCAACACCGATGTCACATATTCCTGTGTAAACATGATATTTTCTGAGGATTGTTTTACTCAGCAATATGTGACATTGGGTTGATTTTATCCATCAGTAATTGTATTGGATCTGCAAAGCTGTTAGTGAAAAGTTTTTGGTGGTTAGTTTTCTGCATGATCATATAATTCGGGTATATGCTCATGATTTACTCTAAACCTTGAGTTTGTTTATTTATCCTGCTTTGGGATTGTAAAACCCTTCTCATGCACCTAATTTAAATTTGAATGACATCAATTTGAATGACATAACTGAATTTGCATAAATTTGGCCACAACAATCTTAACAGCTAAAAAAACATGAATTTTGCAGTTATAATCAAGGTAACCTTGTGCAGAATGCTTCAGGCATGCAAGTTTTATACAGAAATGCCTTGCACCCTTCAGAATACTTCAAGTGCTATGTCCTACAGATGGAGTAGGCCACAGTGATGCCTCTGAAATATAATTTGTCCTTTATGACAGGTGGTTTGGAGGGTTCAGGAAACTGATTTTTAAAACCATCATTATATAATTCCCTTTTTTTAAAGGTGACCTATTATGCCCCTTTTTATGTAATATCAGGTGTCCCCAGAATGTGTCTGAAGTTTCAGCTCAAGATACCCCACAGATCATTTATTATACCATGTTGTAAATGCTAATTTTTGAGTGGAAGGAAAAACATGCTGTTTTTGTGCATGTATCTTTAAATGCAAATGAGCTGCTACTCCCCTCCCCCCTATCTAGAAGAGGGCGGGGCCTTTACAGCTCATGCCTCGGAAGTTCTCTTTCACGTCTTATTGCGCTTAAACTATCAAATACACACAAAGTTATGTCAAAAACACACAAAGTTCACATAAACACAGTCGGTTATGTCTGTGAACGTAAACAGCAGGGAAAGAAATCACATGTGTATATTAGATCTGTGTATTAAAGTGACAGCAGTGTAATATACAGTACCTACTGCTATATATGCTGTTAATATGAATCAAACAACAGAAGAAAAACAGAAAATCACTCACTGCTCTTGACTGAATAACTTTAGTAGCTTTAATAAGAATACATTTCTTACCTAAAAGCTGCTGTTAATGCTCTGGAGGAGATAAACATGGCAGACTGTGTACAGCTCACTCAGGGAGGGGTCTATGCGAATAGGGCGGAGTCCGTCAGCAGTCGTGGGCGGGGCCTAGGCCTTTGTGATGTCACAAAAGCTAGAATCTGCAAATGGCTTGTTCTGAGACACTGTTCATGATTTATGGGGATTAAAAAAGAGGAGTGGGTGGATTTTTACCATTATAGGGTGGTTGTGCTGCAGACACACGTTCAAACACCATGTAAAAGTGAATTTTGAATAATAGGTCCCCTTTAAACACAATTTACTTAGAAAATACATTACAGGAATAAAATATGAAATGGGTGGAAATGCAAAAAAAAAAAAAGAATGTGAAAGAATATGCTGGACGTAACACTCAAGCACGGACATGATTCTATGAAGAAAATGATTCTAGAGAAATATTTGCTTGTGACTAATAGTGTCAACTTTCTGTGTGCACAGGATTACTACCACAGCCGCCTGCATGATGGACTTGCGCAGATACCCACTAGATGAGCAGAACTGCACACTGGAAATCGAGAGCTGTGAGTGTCCTTTGAGACTTTCTCTACACTCATTTCTCATATTCATGTGACAAAAATAATAAATGCATATATATGTGTGTGTGTGTGAAAAATATATAGACATATTTGGACAAGCAAACATTTGATCCTCTGAAACGGTGCCTATTCATAAAGTTGATATATTTGAACAAAACCACTAGGAAAATTAGATTTTTTCAATCATTTATTCAACAGAAATATCAGTAGATGTGAATTTCTTCTGTTGGAAAAGTAAGTACATCCTTGTCCTAGCTAGTATTGTCCCCTTTAGCAGAAATAACTTCTTATAGACGTTTTGCATAATTGTCCACCAGTCTCTGATAGTGACTTGCTGGACTATTTGACCACTCATTCATGCAATATTCTTTCAGTTGCAAGGTGTTTGAGGTTTTCTTGTTTGTACTGCCCATTTCAAATCCCCCACAACATTTCAATGGGATTCACTGAACATTTCAATGAGCATTCAAATCTGGGCTTTGACTAGGCCATTCCATAACTCTCCATTTCTTCTTTTTAAGCCATTCTTTGGTGGATTTGCTAGTGTGTTTAGGATCATTATCCTGTTGAAAGGTCCACTTTTGGTTCAGTTTTAACTATTGGACAGATGGCCTTATGTTATCTTCAAGCACTCTTGATATGATGCTGAATTCATAGTTGCATCAATGAATGCATGCTGTCCAGTCCCTGAGGCAGCAAAGCAGCCCCAAACTATAACATTTCCACCACCATGCTTCACAGTTGGTATGAGGTTCTTCTCCTGAAAAGCTGTCTTTGGTCTGTGCCAGACATGTCTGCTGTTACTGTGGACATCACATATCACATCACTCCAATAGGTCTGATCTTTGCCTATATGCTCATTGGAAAACTGTAGTCTTGATTTAATGTTCTTTTTAGACAGCAAAGGCTTTTTCCTGGCACACCTCCCATGCAGGTCAAATTTGTGCAGTCTCTTTCTGATTGTAGATGCATGCACTTTGACACCAACAGTTGCAAAACTTATTAGCAGATCATGTGATTAAAGTTTGAGGTTCTTGGAGACTTCTTTGTGCATCAGACTGTCTGCTCTTGGGCTGAATTTTCCGGGAAGGCCAGTCCTGGACAAATGGACCTGCAGTTCTCTGACTCTCTGGCAGAAGGATCTGCTTAGATCCTGACTTGGCACTAAACACTTTTCCATGTCAAAGACTGTTTTTATAAGTATGAACGTTGGCGTGGATTTTTTTTGTACGCACACTCTAAGATCGAATCTGTGCGTACGCACATTTTATAAATGAGGCCCTAGATATGAGAGGTTTAAATAGGACAGGTTCCACCTGCACTCCCTAAACAGGATCGTATATCACATTGCAGTATTCAGGGCCCGGTTGCATGAAAGCCCTTAAGTTAAGAAAACCCTTAGTTATAAGGTTAAGGGTACCCTTAGTGAAACATGGGTTGCAAGAAAAAACCCTAAGGGTCCACTTAAGGCTGTCACTAAGTATTTCCCTTAAATGCTTAAGTTTTCCCTTAAGTTCAGTTATGCGTTGCAACAAAGTCCTTAGTAACCGTTTCACCTTAAGTTCATTGAAGAGGAAGAAGTACCTAGGCGCATTTTTAATGATCGAAATAATCCATAATTATTGAGGGAATATAGGTTTGACCGTCAGTCAATCCTTCGTCTCACCGCGACGCTAGAGCCTGACATTGAGCACTAAACACGACAAAGTCATGCACTCCCCCCAGCACTGCTTCAAGTTTTAATTGCTTTGAGGTTTTTTGCTTGCGGTACTTTTCAGTCTGTCATTGGCGACGTCTTCAGAGTACACAAATCCACTGTCTATCGAGTGGCCTTAGCCCTGTGTCGCCGAATTGACAAGTATGTGAAATTTCCTTCCAGAGATGAGGAGGATGTATTAGCAGAGCGTTTTTTTGCAATTGCTGGATTTGCATGCGTTTGCGGAGTGATAGATGGAACACACGTGCGAATTCAAGCCCCCCACCATTATGAAGATCAATTTGTCAACCGCAAAAACTTTCATTCTATAAATGTACAGCTGATATGTGACCCCGATAGCAAAATAACAAATGTTACTGCTGAGTGGCCCGGCAGTACCCATGACGCACGCGTGCTGTCTGAAAGTAACATTTTGCGCAGTTTTGAGGATGCAACACACAGGGGTTTACTTTTGGGAGGCAGTGGTTATCCCTGTCGTTCATGGCTTATGACACCTTTTAGGAATCCAGTAGGAGCTGCACAGGTAAAATTCATTTAAATAACATCAGCTTAGCTATTTAGATGAATAAATCAATAAAATTAGTTAAATGTGCGGAAATAGAGGTAGTCTAGCTATCATTTTCCATTTTTCATATTGCAGGAACGATACAACACTGCTCTAACAAAATCCAGAGTAATCATAGAAAGGATGATTGGCCAGTTTAAACTGTCACTGTCTTCACGGAGAGATACGTCTGGAACCAACAAGAGCAGGGAGAGTCATCATTGCATGTGTCATCCTGTTTAACATATCAAAAGGCTTTGGTGTGCTCATGGATGAACATGCTGACCCTGATGATGCAGTGCAGCCAAATCAAGACATGGAGGGTGTAACAATCGAGGGACACGCTATCCGAGACATGCATGTGCAAACATTTTTTTCCTAAAGTGGGCTAGAATATGTTCTATAATAAACTGTATACTAAATTCAGATTATATGCTGTAGAAAAGGAATGTTAATAAAATGAAAACAGACTTCAATATATGAAACTACATTTTTATTTAGGCTAAAAAACTTTGCGATAAGTAGACATTTACAATAAGAAAATCACACTGGATTATTATATATAGAAAAGGAATATTACGAATCATTTGAATAATGACAGATTCATGTTGGTTTTGTTTGTATTATTCTTCTTCTCTTATTGGCTGTAAAGTTATTAATCCCTCTTGCGCAAGTTTGTTAATTTTGTATTGTAGTATTATGTTCTGCATATTCAAGTTCTTTTTCCATTTCTAATTTAAAAATCTCCAACTCTGCTTTCCTCTTCTGCAGCAAAAGAACTTCTCGTTGAAGTTCAGCGAGCCCGGATGTTACTCTGGCCGGTCCTCTCTCCTCAGATGAATGTCTGAATACAGAACAAATAGGCTAAACATTTTTTTTTTAATATATCAAAGATGCAATTATGAAACGTTTTTGTTTTTACTCTTTTACTCGTTATCGAATGTGACATAGCTGTCACTAATAATGTTGCTAACCTCGCGGCTGGAAAGCTGGGAGTGGGGCTTGTCGCTCCTGGAATTTTTTCCCAGTTTGGGGTGGGTAGGCTGAAAAAAAAGATTTATAATTATTATTATAGCACCTTACCCAAACTCTTTATCTTTAAATCATGACCATCGTTGAAAGCCAAAGACATTTCACAAAATGCGTTAGCGCTCATCTGCGTTATTTTACCTGCTTCCCGAGCTGCTTTGAGGCACGCTAGCAATACCGACTAGAGTCGGATAATCCTTCCCTAATATTTCTTGTACCAATTTCGATGTCTCTGAGAGATCTTGTGGCGGTGGGCCTCCTCCTTTACACAATAAAACACTTGTTAAACTGTATTAAACCAAGCGCGCTACTTTTTTGATACTATATCCATTCATGTAAGTCAATTTAGCCAGAATGTAACTCACCGGTTTTCCCAGATTCCTTTTTATAGTTGTTCATTTCTTTTCTCGAGCTCACAACTACGTTTTCATACTTTTTCATGACTTCTACTGTGCGATTGACAGCAAGATTTCTTGAGTTAATTTTTTCCGTTATCTCCTTCCAGGCTGAGTGACTGATGGATTATATCTACTTTTGATGGTGTTTTTTCTTTTACCGTGTTCTTCTAAAAGAATGGCCTGTTCGTCCTCAGTCCAGTTTGGTTGACGTTTTTGTTTTCTGTAATGTTATTATTCTCCATAACTCAAATATTTTGGTGTAGCTGCGGTTGTAGCAAATGTGCAACCGCTGCTTCCATTGCCGTACATTGCCAGAAACCATCGTGAAATGCTTAGTATAAACACTAATGCCGAGTTCAGACTGCACGATTTTCAAACTCGTCACTCATCAGTGTTCTTTTCACACTGCATGACTATCTGGGCCAGCATTCAGTTGCTGCTGTGTTCACACTGCACGATGGATCGGCGACAGGTTTCACATCGCATGACTGTACAAGAGGAAGAATCGCCGCCAGCTCTGTCCCGTCCGCAAACTACGTTTCACAAGCAAACACGCGAGAAGTGACAAGGAAACAACGCGAGATCACACGTGCGTCAGACTGGAGTTCTCGCGTGAGACTGGAATTGTTATTAAAAATATAGACTGCAGAAAGCTTGCGATCCAAATTGTCTGTGCGCTGATTTGCAGCAAAAAGGAGAAAAAGAAAAAAAGATTATTGTGGAGGAAATGGTTGAGGTGACTGTGTGAGCAATGATTGTGTTCTGCAAAGAGAGTTGGAGGTAAATAAATCATTCTGCCATGTGCTGCTGCTGTGGCTGGTCAAGCAAATGTTTGTGCTTTGTTTCTGTTTGATATAATTGTAAATATATACAAACCCGATTCCAAAAAAGTTGGGACACTGTACAAATTGTGAATAAAAACAGAATGCAATGATGTGGAAGTTTCAAATTTCAATATTTTATTCAGAATACAACATAGATGACATATCAAATGTTTAAACTGAGAAAATGTATCATTTTAAGGGAAAAATAAGTTGATTTTAAATTTCATGGCATCAACACATCTCAAAAAAGTTGGGACAAGGCCATGTTTACCACTGTGTGGCATCCCCTCTTCTTTTTATAACAGTCTGCAAACGTCTGGGGACTGAGGAGACAAGTTGCTCAAGTTTAGGAATAGGAATGTTGTCCCATTCTTGTCTAATACAGGCTTCTAGTTGCTCAATTGTCTTAGGTCTTCTTTGTCGCATCTTCCTCTTTATGATGCGGCAAATGTTTTCTATGGGTGAAAGATCTGGACTGCAGGCTGACCATTTCAGTACCCGGATCCTTCTTCTACGCAGCCATGATGTTGTAATTGATGCAGTATGTGGTCTGGCATTGTCATGTTGGAAAATGCAAGGTCTTCCCTGAAAGAGACGACGTCTGGATGGGAGCATATGTTGTTCTAGAACTTGGATATACCTTTCAGCATTGATGGTGCCTTTCCAGATGTGTAAGCTGCCCATGCCACACGCACTCATGCAACCCCATACCATCAGAGATGCAGGCTTCTGAACTGAGCGCTGATGACAACTTGGGTTGTCCTTGTCCTCTTTAGTCCGGATGACATGGCGTCCCAGTTTTCCAAAAAGAACTTCAAATTTTGATTCGTCTGACCACAGAACAGTTTTCCACTTTGCCATAGTCCATTTTAAATGAGCCTTGGCCCAGAGAAAACGCCTGCGCTTCTGGATCATGTTTAGATATGGCTTCTTTTTTGACCTATAGAGTTTTAGCCGGCAATGGCGAATGGCACGGTGGATTGTGTTCACCGACAATGTTTTCTGGAAGTATTCCTGAGCCCATGTTGTGATTTCCATTACAGTAGCATTCCTGTATGTGATGCAGTGCCGTCTAAGGGCCCGAAGATCACGGGCATCCAGTATGGTTTTCCGGCCTTGACCCTTACGCACAGAGATTGTTCCAGATTCTCTGAATCTTTGGATGATATTATGCACTGTAGATGATGATAACTTCAAACTCTTTGCAATTTTTCTCTGAGAAACTCCTTTCTGATATTGCTCCACTATTTTTCGCCGCAGCATTGGGGGAATTGGTGATCCTCTGCCCATCTTGACTTCTGAGAGACACTGCCACTCTGAGAGGCTCTTTTTATACCCAATCATGTTGCCAATTGACCTAATAAGTTGCAAATTGGTCCTACAGCTGTTCCTTATATGTACATTTAACTTTTCCGGCCTCTTATTGCTACCTGTCCCAACTTTTTTGGAATGTGTAGCTTTCATGAAATCCAAAATGAGCCAATGTTTGGCATGACATTTCAAAATGTCTCACTTTCAACATTTGATATGTTATCTATATTCTATTGTGAATACAATATAAGTTTATGAGATTTGTAAATTATTGCATTCCTTTTTTATTCACAATTTGTACAGTGTCCCAACTTTTTTGGAATCGGGTTTGTATATTAAAACTGATATTCTGGTCTATAACTCCTCCCTGAACTTCCCGCTGCCTGTATCTTGCTCTCTCATTGGCTGTAGGTCATCGCAGATGTCATTTTCAGTCAGAACACATTTCACACAGCAGGATTTTGAATCGCCAACAGGTCCAGATATTTAGCATGCCAAATATCTCACGGGCGTCGCGACTCATCTGTGATTCTCTCTGATCGCGTCTTTGATAATTCACACTGCGTGATTGTCACTCACGTACACGAGCACCGATTTGCCTATGATTTCGGCATTTGTCGGCAATTTCACAAAACCTGTCGGCAAGTCAAAATCGGGGCTAAAATCGGGCAGTGTGAACTCAGCATTAGGTAAGGGTGGTGGTTAAGATGTTTGTTGCAACGCTCTTAAAGAAATCCCTTGCCTCAGGGATTTTTTCCCCTAAGTGATACCATTACTTAAGAGGTTTCATGCAATTGATTAATTCTTTTTGGTATAATGTGACATGCTTTGCACACCTGGATTTGGAGGGGTTTCTGCCATTATTCCCTGCAGATCCTCTTAAGCTCTGTCAGGTTGGATGGGGACTAGTGGTGGACAGCAATTTTTAGGTTTCTCCGGAGATGTTTGATTAAATTTGTGTCCAGGCTCTGGCTGGGTCACTCAAGAACATTTACAGAGTCATCCCTAATCCACTCTTACCTTCGGCCCAGTCTGAGGTCCTGAGTGCTCTGGACCAGATTTTCGTTAAAGGGATAGTTCACCCAAAAATGGAAAATTCTGTCATCATTTACTCACACTCAAGTTGTTCCAAACCTGTATGAATTTCTTTCTTCTGCTGAACACAGAAGAATATATTTTGAAGAATGTCGGTACCAAACAGTTGATTGACCCCATTGAGTTCCCTGGTATTTTTTTTACTATGGAAGTCAGTGGGCTCCATCGACTGTTCAGCAGAAGAAATAAATTCATACAAGTTTGGAACAACTTGAGTGTGAGTAAATGATGACAGAATTTTCCATTTTTGGGTGAACTATCCCTTTAAGGATATTTGTTGCTTTTTTTAGCTTTCCTTCTACCATGAACAGTCCCTCAAGCCCTGCTTCTGAAAAGCATGATTTTTGTCTGGCCACTGTGTTTGTAGTCTTCCCCTGATCTACGCCTTGACACATTCCTGTCTCTGAGCTCTGCAGGCAGTTCCCTTGACCTCATGGCTTAGTTGTTGCTCTGACATACATTTGGCTTTAGAGCAACTGTGCACGATGGGCAATATACATTTAAAGCGGGTAAATGTAAAATAACTATATCAAAGTCGTTTGAATATGCCATATTTACAGCCAGCTGGTGCCACTATGAATCACAACAGCCACATCCATGAGATCATTTAGGTTTAGATAAACGGCATGTGACAGGATGTCATAGGTCAATTTCAAGAGAAATATACACATACTGCTTTAATTGAAAAAATAGAATAAAATGTGTTTATTTCCGCAGTTTCCAACCTTTGTGCAAATTTTCAAGACTTTTTGAGCATGTTAAGGGCCCCAAAACCCCCTGAAACCTTGACGAAAAAGAATAAGAAGAATAATCCTAAAGAAAACAATAGGGCCTTTGCCCCTTTGGGGCTTGGGCCCTAAAAATAGCCTAAGGTTGCAACATACTTTTGCAAGGCACTGTATATATAGTATATATAAACAGGATGGCTTTCATTGTGTGCTAAGAATCATAAATTGAAAAAAAGCATAAATTATAATACACGGATGTAATTTGCAATATAAATTAAATTATTCCACATTATAGTATGAGAACAACATTTTTTGCATTACAGTAATGCGAATTCGTTATTGATCAGTCAACATACTCTCATAAGACTCTAGCCATTTTTATAGGTTTATTTTTGTGCTTTTGCCATTTTTGGAGTCATAGTTAGGACCAAGCATGCCACACAGTGAAGCCAAAGCGTCTCGATCGCCCCCAGGTCATAAACCCCGCCCTCTCCATGTAATGTAATGGGACACAGACAAACTAAACAATCAAATTACACTTCAAATACATTTTTTTGATGGAAGCCAAAGATGGTTTCTATCATTTTAGACAGTTTTTATTACGCTGATGTTAGTTCAAGTGTTCGTTCTTGAAATAAGTTTGGTTTTAGTTTTAATTATTTGATGCTATAAAAACGGGGATGTGACATTATGATTGACAGCTTTTCTGAGTGAAGTAGTCATTGAGGCATCAACAGACTTTTTTTCGGGAACTTCGGGAGGAGATTGGAGCTTTAACTTTAATTTCTACATTTCCATAACTGTTTATTTCACAAAAAGTTCAGGGACGTGTGATTGATTAGGTGGGAGTGTGGGCGGGTCCTTGCGTAGACTCGGGCTCCAGTTGCTACTGCGCAGACTCAAGACCCAAGATGTCAGCGCCATTATTTGGACATTGGCGGCTTCACTTACTACAATGGAAGAGAGTGAAGGTGCGTCGTCCATCTTTTTTTACAGTTTATGGTTCGGACATTCAGAAAATTGTGTGGGATAAAAGTAGTGCATACAATGTGTGCATTATATTCCCAATTTCTAAAGTCATAAGATATTGTGTGGAACAGAGGGTTTTTCTTTTTCTTTTTTTTTGTTTACCAATAATCATCCTCTTTCCCATAGGCATGGAATCTTGCACACATTAAAAACTGCCATGAAGTGTTGAGTCAGGCTTGACATCAATAATATCAAATGTCATTGGCTTTTACATGTCTTGTGACTGACTGTGGCACTCAAAGTTTGATGTTTTAAAGTATTGACATATCTTCTGCACAGAGGTGGTAGTGTCGCGAGAGTGACATTTAAGGTCCCAACAGCAATATTTCCCTTATGAGACGCCTCTGGATGAGTTCTGATCAGTACTGTTAAAGAATATCATTCCCTCGTTGTCAATTGACTTCCAACAGACAAAGTAAGATCATAAAGATAAACATACGTATTAGATATTTCAAACAAATCGACTGCAGCGCAAATAACATTGTCTAAAAGAATGCCATAGCATTACAATCTTGATCATCTTGATTAGCAATCATGACCAATTAATATTGAATTCTAAGGTTCTTTGTTTCTAGCAGAAACACATTTTTGGTTCGAGCACAGCGTGTGTGGAAAGCCTTTACGTACTCCACCGTTACCTTAATTAGGATGACCTTCATCTGCATAAAGCCAAGAGAGCCAGTCAGCATTCATGCTACACAGCGCCATGAGCAGAAAAGGCCTAATCAAATCTAATTGTGACTCTATATATGCGGCGTACGCTGGGAAATCAGTGGAGATCCAGCAGTAATTCTCCGGCGTCTACTGTTACGCACGGCCCATTGGCTGCTGTCATTAAAGAAGAAAGATAGAGAGCTGAGAGCTAGAGGAGATCAGGAGAGGGCGTATCCACACACTTGCTAATTGTGCTCTTGTGAACTCCAACACATTGACTGCATTGTAGAGAAGAGATAAGAGTTAGTGCTAACACAAATTGAAAACGCATGAAGCCTTCCTTGTTTTGTATACTTTTATTATATATTTTTTTCTTTCTTTCTTGTGTGAAATGGCATTCTGTATTGACATGTATTGACATCCTGTCAGTGAGCATAATGTGTCTATAACCTCAAATCCTGGGAGAATCCTATGAACTTTTGCCTAATTGGTTATACCTTTTTCTTTCGCAAGCTCTGTCCAAGTTTTTTACAAGTTTTACTTTCTTTCAAGTAAACTCCACAGAGGTTTCTGGGAACACAGTGTGTGCTGAGAGCGTCAGCTGTACTCTAACATTACCTATAGCAGTGCCAAGGTCATGGGTTCATTTCCCAGGGAGCACATATTGATGAATGTATACTGGATGCACAGCAAGTCGTTTTTGCAAAAATGGTTAGTGGGGTCAGGTGGCCAGGTCATCCAGTCGATTCGTGCACCATCTGATGCATATCTAACTGAATTTGTCAGTTCTAGTCTTACTAGTTGGTGCTATGCAACTTTCAGAGTGTGCAAGATTTTACCAGTCAGTCAGAACACACTGGATTATTAATTTTCCATGTTAGTGGCATGACATACAGTCAAACCAAAACTTATTCAGACACCAGATATAATTGTTTTACTAGAGGATGCAGGACACTGTAGTGCATTTATGTAAGTGAGGAGAGCAAAATAAAGTAAACTGTGACATATTATACCCCAAAATGTTTCATACAGTGACTACCAGTAAAATTGATAAACATTTCGGACCAAAATTATTCAGACACTTTGACCTGAGCATGTTTTTCTGAAGTGTTTTTTATTTAATTGCTAATGTGACCTTTTTACACCACAGACTGAACAAAATGAAGCATTGCTTGGTCATTGGTTGACCTAAATTGGTATTATCTAATTGTGTACTTAAATTTAACAGCTGACAGCTGATTGGTTGATTGTAATCATTACATACCTTTCTATCAAAGTTATCTGACATTATCAAGATGAATTCTGACACAGTTTAACTCTTGAGTTCTTGTCATATTTTATTACCATTTTCTAAACTATAGTGAATAAACTGTGATAATGGGAGAAATGTTGAAGGTGTCTGAATACATTTTGGTTTGACTGTATGTGACATGCTCCGTCATTTTGAATGTTTTCACCAAGAAATACAATTTGAGTTTTCTTTACTGATTAAAAAAATCTCTGTCTGCTTTCTAACAATATATATGATTCTACTCCCAACCATTCTCAAGGTATAATGTTTAAATTTTCTGTTTTTTTTTTTTTTTTTTTTCTAACAAGCCTGATATTGAATGACTTTCCAGGAGTAAATGTTCTTCATGCTCAAAGCAACATTTATTGTTTGAATTTCATAATAAACTTGACTTTTGATCATTTTCAAGCCAAGACTTATCTCAAAAATAACATAATGCAAGCTTTATTTTTCTGATAACCCCTTTTCTCCACAAAAGGCTCATTGTAACATTTGAACATTCAGGGGCAGTTTACACAATATCGTTTTCTAAAAACTAAAAACGTAAAACTTTGTATGCATTTTGGCTGTTCATTTACATAATAACAGAGTTTTTGGGTGCCTGAAAACGCAAAATTTTGAAAACGGGTGTCCAAGTGCAAGTTTTTGAAACCGGTCTCCGTGTAAACAACAAAAATGCAAATCTCTGAAAATGATGACGTCATGCACATGCCTATTACATGTTCTGTCTATATTTTTTCATCGCCATCTAATGGCCTGGCAGCAGAATACAGTGTTTTTAGTCGTTTTGGCGGATCCGTGTGAATGGGGATCGTTTTGACAATGGTGTCGTCTGTATGTGAAAAACTCAAAGGAAAAACTTCTCTGTTTTAAGCATATCATTGTCGTGTAAACGTACCATAAGAGTGTGTCACAGTTTTGTTAGCACTTGGTAGCAGGTACACTAGCCCCCGGTTTCACAGACAAGGCTTAAAACCCTCTGGAGTCTAAGCTGTTTTGGGGCCCTTTAGAAGTTTTTACATGCTCTGACATTTGTGCTTTTTTCAGTTGCTTATAAACATATTAATGGCAAAAGTGTAATACACTGTATTCAGCACAAACTGGGCTACCATAATATGTGAGCCACATGTATGTACATGCTTGTATTTTTGAGAGAATAATGTGTATGCGTGGTTTTTGAAAAAAACAAAATTTTTGTTTTAAAATTAAGGCCTCAAAACACACAATAGATATGTGTCCACAAGACTTTAGACTAATGGGTGATGTTGCCTAGAGGTTTTGCTTCAAACTGATGTGAGAATCATTGTACCTACTTATTCTCACAACACAATATATTGATTTACATTTTGTAAGACACTTTTTCTTTACAAAGGCAGTATGCGAAGAGACGTGAATGATCATGAATAATGCTGTGATTCACACCTGAGAGAACAAAAGAGCCCATAATGAGCTGCATAATGAATGAGCCTCAGGTATGTGACTGAGAGGGAGCTAAGCAATAGGACTAAATAAATATATTTTGTTTATTTAGAATGTAGTCAACAAAGGCACATTACAAAGGCCTATTATATTTTAAATTATCAAAAGATTTGACTTTTATTTTTAATGTTTTTGAAAGAAGTCTCATGCTAAAAAAAACAGTAATATTGTGACACTAAACACAATTCAGTATTCAGTAAATACAAATAACTGAATAATTGGTAATGATGAATGTTATAAGTAAAATATTTGGGATTTAAAACAACATAATGTAAAGCAATTATGATTTCAAAGAGTGTATGGTGAATTCAGGTTGATTGGGACACTTTTTTCCCATTCATTTCAATGGCAAAAAATTTCTGAATCATTTGATTTTGTAAACTATCCGATAGCCTACACACAATACTCAAATATCATTTTGAGTTTCGGTTCATTTATGAGACATGCGTGCAATGCATGATCACGTCAGCGCTAAGGCTATTGTCTGCTATATTTGCTTCTTATTTATTAAATAAGAAGCAAATATATTAAAAACATTGATTAAAATTAAGATACAATTTATACAAAACAAAATTCACTGTAAAGAAAGGATTTCTACAAAACAAAACTTAATGAAGTGGTCAAAATCATGTCTGACCCACTCCATGTGTTCTGATATATTGCGCATCTGATGTGTCCTTTATTACTCGTGCTGTTCACTTTTCATATTCAACATAGATTAGATTAAAAAATAACATTAGGCTATAATATTTAAACATCAATTTGAAACAAAATACGTTTTAATGGCTACAACAAGTAGCATATTGTACGCATTGTAAACTTATAGCATCCGAGCAGAACTTTGCGAACAAAAGCTTTATTGATGTGACACTAGGCTATTTTACAGTAAACACTTAATCTGTCCAAAACAGGCCAAAGAAATCTTGTTTAAACAGTCTTGCGTCTATGACATTTTATGTTGCGGCAGGATTCATATTTAAACGGCCTTTTGCGGTTTAATATTCACAGAAACTAACAGAATAAACTTACCTCACAATCCTCAGGCTGGCAGTTACTCTTAGAAATAAACAACTTTTTCTGAGGTAAATTATTCCAGAATTGTTCCTCAACGCATCTCAAAACGACGTAAAGCACATGCACTAATCTTGATGTGTTTATTCGAGTTGATGTGGGCGTTGACTCTGCTCTCGCGTGGATCGCGTCAGATTTGAATCTCAAAAGAACGTGCGCTCTGTGGGCATGGCGCATTAGCGGATAATAAAGAGGCTCGCGAACAACTGACATCTCTCTCTTTTCAAACAGATTACATAAACACAGAACATTTGTTTTCGATTTGATTTACATTATTTAAAACCTGACATTTTAACGTTTCTTTAGACATGTCTCATGTTTGTGTGATAAGTTTTCACTAAATTAGAGATCATTTTCCGAGAGAATCAGATTAGACGTCGTTGACAGAGAGGCTGCAGATCACGCATCATGTTTGTTTTCTTTATTTATATAATGATGTATAACACTTGCCTGAATTATAAAAATCGACAGAGTTATTTGAGTCTCTTTGGCACTGATAAGAAAAAAAGCGAGTTGATCACGCCGGCGCGACGGCCGACTCCAGGGGGTTAAGCTAGTCTCAGACTAAAATGTATGTTTGAGCTGTTTTAACTGAAAGTAACGTGCACTGATATATCTTAAAATATGTCAGTGGCATTTTTTTTTTTTTATGAGTATGATCTTATTCCAAACAACCTGACACTTAAATGCATATAAAAATGCAATAAACTGTAATTGGCAGATTTATATTATGTCTAAATTGGCAGATATAGCCAGATTAAGCTGCAATATGGACAAGTTTTATGCTGATTGTAAAAAGTCTGGCCATGTGAAACTAGGTGGCCATTGGCTATATGGCAATCCAACTGCAGCATGGCTCACTATGTGTTACAGACACCCAGTGCATTCATGGAGAAACTCAAAACCCCAAAAATCAATGCTAAATTTTTGACAGCTGTGAAAAAGTTTCTCACCAAGCACTGTCAGTAGTGTTGTGTTGTGCCTCTGCTCGTTGTCATGAGCCTGTCTTTGAGCTCAGATGTGGTCCTGTGGGCTGGGATGACAGTGATATGAAGGGAGGCAGATCCTCAGCCAGCACCACTCTGGTTGAACTGAATGGGAAAAAATATGTGCTAAAGTTATAGCAACAGCCAATGTTCCATCTAATGGTCCTAAAACATTATGAATAAAAAATATATAGGCACCTCATGATTTTATTTCAATTCAGGGAGTCACGATCCAATTCCAAAACGATTGTTGGTGCATCTCAATTTGTTAGTAATGGCTTTTCGTCTACTGTAAGATCTCTATACAGTAGTGTAATGAAAATGATCATTGTTGCATGTATCTGCACTCTTTCATTTATGGTGTATACTGTAATACACATCGAGCTGTAAAATTGTTACCCTGGACCACAAAACCAGTAATAAGGGTCAATTTTTTTGAAATTGAGATTTATACATCATCTGAAAGCTGAATAAATAGCTTTCCATTGATGTATGGTTTGTTAGGATAGGACGATATTTGGCCGAGATACAACTATGAAAATCTGGAATCTGAGGGTGCAAAAAAATCTAAATATTGAGAAAATCGCTTTTAAAGTTGTCCAAATGAAGTGCTTAGCAATGCATATTACTACTAATAATATATTTTTGATATATTTACAGTAGGAAATTTACAAAATATCTTTATGGAATATGATCTTTATTTAATATCCTAATGATTTTTGGCATAAAAGAAAAATGGACCATTTTGACCCATACAATGTATTGTTGGCTATTGCCACAAATATACCCGTGCGACTTATGACTGGTTTTGTGCTCCAGGGTCAAAATTATTCCTGAACCCCAAGGTTTTTGTTACAGTGTTATGAATTGATCTCACTAGTGTCTGCTGGGCAGGAGACTTTGTTAGGTTTTGTGTGTTATCTGAGGCCAAAATTAGTTTGTGGTTTTTGACTAAAACATTTGTTTGGCATGCCAGTTTGAGGTTTGTATAAGTTGGTGTGTAGTTCTGAGATTGTGTTTATAGTTGTGAGAAAATGGTGAATTGTTTCATGAATTGTGTGTTAGCAATCGAAACAAACTGTAACAAAGCTTTGCTCATTATAGTGGAAATAGGAAATCACCTCAAAAGGGCATGGAATGCATCATCATTAGTGTAAACAGGAAGCCCAAAAGTTGCAGCATACACATTTTTCCTTCAACCCTAATTGGAAAGGTGAGGTACTAGTAGAAACAGTGCAGATGTGTGCAAAACATAGTGTAGGTCACAATAAATAGATGGCCAAGATTACACATTCTGTGTTTCTAGGAATTTCTGTACAACTCCTACTCCATCACAGAATGTTACTGTGCTGCCAGGCAGCTGTAGGCTGCTCTGTATATATCTTGAGAAAATGTCATGCATGGAGAAATGAACTGCGACTTAGCCCCAAGGAGAGCTATAAAATGAATATTTGCCATGACGTATAACCGGATGTAACTCTAATAAAGGTACAATAATAAAGGAGCTGCCACACGAATCCATCCACCTACCCACTATGTCACATTAGAAAGATGCAGGTATTGTAGCAGCATTGGTATTATCAATGCTGAGAACTCCAATGACACACAATCCTAATAGTAAGGCCTAATAGTAATTCAGTGGCATTCACAAAAGTCAAGTTATAAGGTCATCTATATGCTATTGTAAGTTCTAAACCTCTAGTGGTTCACAACCACTTTGACTCCAAGGAGCCCCTCTGTCCACAACAATAATCCCTAGTTTTATTTTCAAAACGTATTCTATGGGCAAAAAATAATTATATTTAAAGGGGGGGGGTCTAATGCTATTTCATGCATTCTGATTTATTTACACTGTTAAAGAGATGATTCTAATGCTAAGCATGGACAAAATTTCGAAAAACGAGTTGGACGTATGACGGAGTATTTCTGTGCCAAATACACTCCTTCAGGATTCGAACACGTTTCAGAAAGTTTTTTTCATTTTTTCAAGGACATTTTACAGTGTTATTTCATAAATGTATACCTTACATTTACATTTATACACTATATCTTACATTTCAGATGTGACGTTATAACTGTGTCATTTCTCTTCATCATGCAAGGTTCATTAAATGATCATTAGAAAAATGGTGAGAATAAAAGGTTGTGTTTGTACTGCTGAGGAATAGTGTTAAAAATACATTTTAATTACTGATTCTTCAATTCCTCTGCCTTTGGAAGTCCATGTAATTATGTTTTGCCATTGCAGTAAGAAAAAAAAAAACAGCGACAGTGACTCTGGCCTTATAACTACCTTTGTTTGTTGGCGATATTGAATACTGAACTAGTCAAAGTAGCCAGCGGCGGCATTATGCAAATGTGTAAAATGGTGGCGTAACTGCTTCTTAGAAACTATGGCAGGATGAAAAATGATGCATTTAAGGCAGTTGTTTTCTGTTGGAGATATTAACTCCCTTTGGTGTGGACTTTGTGCTTTGCAACCTTGCAGATTGTGTACATGCACTTACAGCTATTAGATACTAAAAGCAAGGTAAAAAAACAAAAAAAACAAAAAAGCATATTAAGTGGTAGAGAAATTCAATGCTGGAGCAGATACGGAGCTTGATCCAGCATTGAACTTCCCTACCACTTAATATGGATGTTGTGCTTCTAAGTCCTGTGATTCCAAGACATGAAAGCATTAACAAAACCTTGAACAACAGACATGACATTCAGCCAGTGCATAGAGTGTGTGTGTGGCAGATCAGTGTGGTGACATTCTGTTGTATTAATTTACTGATGTGGCAACATCACTACTTCCTGGGCGGGGCACTGGAATGGCTGAGCAGCAGGGGATCCGTCTAGCAGGATACATAATCTTACTCAACATAGGGGTCCCAGCATGTACCATGCGGGCACCATTTGCCGAAAGCACAATGTCATCGACGTGTGCTGAGGCGTAACTTGTGTGTTCCAAAAGCCTTTATGCATGGAGCACAATTTAGTAGATCGTTGTAACTCATACACAGATGGTCTGCTGTTGTCCGAAGTGCCAGATGCAGTGGAGCTGACAGAATAGATTCTTGATGGCAGCGAGGAGAAAAGAGAATACGCTTCAGCGGTTCAACACAATTCTCCATGGGGGAAACCTGCCCTCTGTTTCCTGACCAACCGACTTACAAGTCGGCGCCAAAGACGGCGAGAGATGGGCAACTAGAATCTCCTCGACCACTGTCATCTCTAAATACCCCTGTTCTGCTAAACCAGAAATGGTGGTGAAGTCAGAGGTAGCAAGGTTTTGCCACATGCTTTGAGAAAGGCTGCTTCCAAGACCTCAAGAGTAGGTTTGCAGTATGGTCAGCTATACCATGCTTGTCTAGTCTAGACTGTGCTTCATGCTGACCTGTATCAGGCCAACTTATAAACCAAGGAAGACCATGCCTCCTGGCTGCTTGGGAGGAGAGCATCAGTCTACCGGCTGCCAAACTCCACAGCGTCCAAAGCGGCAGAATATAAAATACCCTCAAGGCTGAAAGAGATAGCATCATGAGCTTCTAGGCTCGGGCACAAATCCTCACATGCAAAATTGACTGAAGACATTCGTATGCATTCCAGCGAGAGAGAAAGAGAAAAAAAAAAAAGTCCACTCTCTCTATAGCCTTGAGGTCATCATCAGATCATGGGGCAGTACTAGCACCATCGGCCAATGAATTGGTGTGTTTTTACCAAGCTTCAGACAATCGTCACATCTGGGTGTGTTCCCATAGCATCAGCTACTTGAGCAGTGTCTAGTGAACCAATAAAAGGGAACACTGTTCCTTCAAATAATTAATACCTTGATTTTTAGTTGCTTTATTTTATTTAAAAATATTTTTCTTACAAACCTGATTCCAAAGTTGGGACACTGTACAAATTGTGAATAAAAACAGAATGCAATGATGTGGAAGTTTCAAATTTCAATATTTTATTCAGAATACAACATAGATGACATATCAAATGTTAAAACTGAGAAAAATGTATCATTTTAAGGGAAAAATAAGTTGATTTAAAATTTCATGGCATCAACACATCTCAAAAAAGTTGGGACAAGGCCATGTTTACCACTGTGTGGCATCCCCTCTTCTTTTTATAACAGTCTGCAAACGTCTGGGGACTGAGGAGACAAGTTGCTCAAGTTTAGGAATAGGAATGTTGTCCCGTTCTTGTCTAATACAGGCTTCTAGTTGCTCAACTGTCTTAGGTCTTCTTTGTTGCATCTTCCTCTTTATGATGCACCAAATGTTTTCTATGGGTGAAAGATCTGGACTGCAGGCTGACCATTTCAGTACCCGGATCCTTCTTCTACGCAGCCATGATGTTGTAATTGATGCAGTATGTGGTCTGGCATTGTCATGTTGGAAAATGCAAGGTCTTCCCTGAAAGAGACGACGTCTGGATGGGAGCATATGTTGTTCTAGAACTTGGATATACCTTTCAGCATTGATGGTGCCTTTCCAGATGTGTAAGCTGCCCATGCCACACGCACTCATGCAACCCCATACCATCAGAGATGCAGGCTTCTGAACTGAGCGCTGATGACAACTTGGGTTGTCCTTGTCCTCTTTAGTCCGGATGACATGGCGTCCCAGTTTTCCAAAAAGAACTTCAAATTTTGATTCGTCTGACCACAGAACAGTTTTCCACTTTGCCATAGTCCATTTTAAATGAGCCTTGGCCCAGAGAAAACGCCTGCGCTTCTGGATCATGTTTAGATATGGCTTCTTTTTTGACCTATAGAGTTTTAGCCGGCAACGGCGAATGGCACAGTGGATTGTGTTCACCGACAATGTTTTCTGGAAGTATTCCTGAGCCCATGTTGTGATTTCCATTACAGTAGCATTCCTGTATGTGATGCAGTGCCGTCTAAGGGCCCGAAGATCACGGGCATCCAGTATGGTTTTCCGGCCTTGACCCTTACGCACAGAGATTGTTCCAGATTCTCTGAATCTTTGGATGATATTATGCACTGTAGATGATGATAACTTCAAACTCTTTGCAATTTTTCTCTGAGAAACTCCTTTCTGATATTGCTCCACTATTTTTCGCCGCAGCATTGGGGGAATTGGTGATCCTCTGCCCATCTTGACTTCTGAGAGACACTGCCACTCTGAGAGGCTCTTTTTATACCCAATCATGTTGCCAATTGACCTAATAAGTTGCAAATTGGTCCTCCAGCTGTTCCTTATATGTACATTTAACTTTTCCGGCCTCTTATTGCTACCTGTCCCAACTTTTTTGGAATGTGTAGCTCTCATGAAATCCAAAATGAGCCAATATTTGGCATGACATTTCAAAATGTCTCACTTTCAACATTTGATATGTTATCTATATTCTATTGTGAATAAAATATAAGTTTATGAGAATTGTAAATTATTGCATTCCTTTTTTATTCACAATTTGTACAGTGTCCCAACTTTTTTGGAATCGGGTTTGTATTTTAAATAATTTTAAGTCATCTTGAGGCCCCCTTAAAAGTTTACTGACGCCCCCTGATTAAGAACCACTTCTTTAGCAGGAAACCCTTTTAAATTTTCCTCTTCCAGGAAAATAGACCAAAAATATTATTGCTCCCAACCCATTCTCAGTCCAAATGTGTCTGATTCTGCCACATGTCCAAGAGCTTTGTGTGTCATTATATAGATGCCAAAAGTTCCCTTTAGCATTTGCAGATGGGGATGATGATCAAATGTGGGTCTGTTCCTCACAAAAACCAAATGTTTGGCTTTGGAAGAATTTGTTTTTTTTTTTGGTTTAAGGGGAGTAAGAGTACGGTTAGGTGTTGTTATAGTGTGCTGTAGCTAAAAGTATTGTGGCTGTTTTAGCAAAGTTATTGCAGTTTTTCCACAATTACTAAGACATTTCTTGAAACCACCCATTTTCTCACAAATTTTAACACAAAACAAAAATTTTATTTACACTGACAAAATCCCTGACTCTTTTGGCAAAATAATAATTCACTTAAAATCATTTTTTACAAGAAATCCTGCATGTCATAAAGAACTTTGTTTTTCCACCTCCAAGAAAGGACGAGTGCTAGCCATTATGTCTCCTTGTTTACCTAAATCCCAGGTAAGGTGTCGTTTTCCTTGCTTTACCCGAGGCAAAACGCCATGTGTTGACTTTGAAACAGAGTAGACTTTACATTATATGTATCCGTGGTGAAATTACTAGATTTTCGCATCAATACATGTTTGTTTTAATGCGAACAACGTGCTGTGACTTTAAATCAGCGCATCCAGCACAGCAAAAAATAGACTCGGTGCGGAAATGATCGCCGCACTGCTGCAGACGCACCGCTCCTGGAACGCACTGCCGGACCGCATCCGTGTGCAGTGTGAAAGCTCTAATCGGTTAACATGGGTACGGAAAAAAATGTGCAAACGGAGTATGTGTGAAACAGGCATAAGTCACTTCCGTGTTGGCTTCAAGAGAGGCCACGAGAGGTTGCCACTTGGCCAGGAACTTGTGTGATGGCACTTTGACCAAGATGTTGCGTCCCCTTTTGCGGCTTTTTGGGAGATTGAATCTTTCCTTGTCTATGATGATGAACTCACATGGGTTAGCCATGGCATCCAACTCAAAAAACCTCTAAAGATGTCAGAAAACACATTTTACTGTACTACAAATACAGTACTGTAGTGTACCACTGTACTGGAATGAAAGATTGTGTACTGCAGTTACTGTAACACATTACTATACAGTACAGTATTGATATGCTGGAGAAATGGGTCATTCTACATACTCTAAAAATTCTGTAAGGTATAGCAATTACCTGCACATATTGGAATCGTTGCTCCTCTACTGCTTTCATAAGACACACAGCATATTTGCTTTGTCCTTATGTGGTTCTTCTGAATGGTTCTGGTGGAAATGCTGATGCTGTCAGTTCATTAGAAGACTACCTGGTCTTCAACTATTTGGGTCTGAATTTCCCTCAAACATATGCCATTATTGACAATCACCATATTCACCAGGGCAGTCTTGCTCAGCTGTAAGAAGTCTCTGCCTACCTCCAATAGATGGCTAACTGCAAAAATGAAATGTAACTTTTGTTCATGAGAAGAATTGTATTGTGGCCTAGTATTTTGAAGTGATGTAATGACGTAAAGTGGGTGAGAATGAAGTGAAGAGTAAACAAGATGGATAAAGTTTTCTACTCCTGTCTCATGTGCTTTATTGCTTTTTAATAACTCCTGACAGATACCACAAATTGGCAATGAGGATTAGGTATTTTTTCTCATTATCGCTGGTCACGAAGATGGCTGTTGCTAACGTGCCTTGCCTGAGTTTTCAGCATATTCAGCACATGGCTGCAGATTTTTGAAAAATATCTACGAGTTATTGACGCTACAGGGGATGTCTGGCCGGACGAAGGATGGAGAGCTGTCCTGCTTCACTGCCTTGGCACACAGGGACAACAGATTGAACAGATGACGTATAAGGATGCATTAAAAGCCTACTTTGTGATAGTAGGCATAGTAGCTGAATGCCATGCCTTCCGTAAACGCTGTCAGGCGCTGTTATACAGTACGTTGCTGCTTTGCGAGAGCATGTTGTTTCATGTGAGTTCGGTACCATACCAGTACTGACAAAATGATTCATGGTCAGTTAGTAGAGAGTGTGCTTAGCCCACAAATACATAAGAAACTTTTACTAGAAACTGATCTTAAACTGGACAGAGCTGGAACGATAGCAAGCCAGATTGAATCTACCGCCGATCAGGCTAAATCCATTTCAAATTCCCACAAAGTTAATGAATATGTTTGACAGATTATCACAACTAGTTCAACCATTCTGCATTTAATGACTTATGCAATGGACTTATGTCTACATGTTTTGGGGGGTAATACTATTCAGCAGAGATCCCTTTCTCTTGCTCTTTCTATTGACTCTGAAGTTCGCTCTGCGATTTCTTCAAATCCGGATGAGGACCTATTGTCAGCCACATCCGACTTTGAGCAGCTGGATGTTGGTTATAATGAACCGGGCATATGAGGAACTGCTTGAAGTCATGACCTGTGTGCCAAAGTAATCTAGATGAATTGATCCTCGCCACTGTGGGCAATGTAAGGCTAGGTTAGGGCATTTATTTCTGTCAAGACTAAATACTACTGTGTCTTAAGGCTGTAGCCACCAATGTGATACTGTTAGGTTTGCTACACATGAGACCCTTTCAGTGGTAGCTCAAGAGCTGGGGGTTCCATCCTTAATGCAATCCCCTGCACTTAAGGGTTAAATGCCAAGGACTTTGTATCCTTTCTATATGGAGGAGTCTCTGGTTTCTGACCTTGGGTCCCTCGCTCTGGGCGATTTGCCATCGCAAGACTATTACGACTGACGCCTCTCTTACGGGCTATGGGGCCGTCCTAGACGGTCGTCCAGCTCAGGGTCATTGAGAAGGCACTCTTCTCTTTGTGGCACATACAGGGCAGTGTTTCTTGCTCTCCTCCTCCCGGACCTGTGGGGCTACCATATGCTGGTGCGGATGGACAACACGTTGGTAGTCTCTTAAATAAATCACCTAGGCGGGCTGCGTTCGTGTCCCCTGTTTAGGTTGCCGCAGCAGATCCAGCTCTGGGCTGAGGACAAGCTGCTCTCCCTGATGGCAGTTTACTAACGCAATAAAACTGTTACTTTCTATTCTGTTTGATTTTTAAAGACTGAAATGGAGCACCAGCACACATACACAAACCATGTTTATCATAAAATGACAAAAAACACATTTCTTTGTATATATATATATATATATATATTTTTTTTTTTTTTTACAGGAAAATGTATTTATAAATGGATTCCTAACATTTATGAAACATAATCAATGAATCAAACACACTATTAAAAGGCTAGCAGTTGACTGCTGTTGACTGCTTTTCTTTATTTATTTAGAAATTACTTCTCAATAAGGGAATCCAATACATTTGGAATACACTCAATTCACTACATTATTCATTCTTGACTGTTACTCAAATTATAAAATGTATATTATTAGACATTATGAATACCAGTCTGCATTGGAGGCTAAAATTAAATTAACTTTAAATTCAATATAAGATGCATGTGCTTGTTCAGTCGTGGACTTTATAGATGTTTAAGAGTTTCAGTTCAAGAATCAATGTAAAGTGTGTGAACTGTCATTCTGCCTGGTGCTGATCGTTACCTAGACTGATGGCAGACCAGTAGCACCGGGGCACAAGAGACAGACAGGTTAAGCTCCTTATTGAGAACTGATGCCTCTCTGTTCATTTGTACTTGTCTGCCTAGACATCAGCTTAATTGGAGACGATGTTGGTAGAGAATGTCCCGGAGACTATGTTCCCAGCAAACTGATCTCATTAGGAACTTTCTTGTTGTCAAGTTGAGGTTACAATTAAAGCAATAATAGATACATCTATCAAACAAATACACTGTGCACCAGAGATAGTGATAAGAGTATATGCATGGTTGTATACTGATCTGTTAAGCATCTGTATCTTCAAATGACATTTACAGTCATCTGACAATTATGCCATTTGGAATTTTTTTTTTTACTTTTTTTTTTTTCCACACAATAAATATTGAGTTTGTTTACATTTGCATACTTATATATATGGAATAAATAATATTTTATGGTGAATTTAATTTTTTAAGATTGAAAGTCTAGGTCTGACAAAAGAGTTAAAATTAAATGATCAAAAATAAATGATCAAGGCATGGTTTCCAAGGCAATTTTAATGTTACCGATCAGGCATAACATAATATGACCTAATATTGTGTTGGTCCCCCTTTTGCTGCCAAAACAGCCCTGACCCGTCGAGGCATGGACTCCACTAGACCCCTGAAGGTGTGCTGTGGTATTTGGCACCAAGATGTTAGCAGCAGATCCTTTAAGTCCTGTAAGTTGCCTCCATGGATCGGACTTGTTTTTTCAGCACATCCCACAGATGCTCAATTGGATTGAGATCTGGGGAATTTGGAGGCCAAGTCAACACCTCAAACTTGTTGTGTTGTACCAGTTCTGATGCTCACGTGCCCACTGTTGGTGCTTTCGGCGGTGGAAAGAGGTCAGCATGGGCACCCTGATTGGTCTGCGGCTATGCAGCCCCATATCAGCCCACATCAAACTGCGATGCACTGTGTATTCTGACACCTTTCTATCAGAACCAGCATTAACTTCTTGAGCAATTTGAGCTACATTAGCTCGTCTGTTTGATCGGACCACACGGGCCAGCCTTCACTCCCCACGTGCATCAATGAGCCTTGGCCGCCCATGACCCTGTCGCTGGTTCACCACTGTTCCTTCCTTGGACCACTTTTAATAGATACTGACCACTGCAGACCAGGAACACCCCACAAGAGCTGCAGTTTTAGAGATGCTCTGACCCAGTCGTCTAGCCATCACAGTTTGGCCCTTGCCAAACTCGCTCAAATCCTTACGCTTGCCCATTTTTCCTGCTTCTAACACATCAACTTTGAGGACAAAATGTTCACTTGCTGCCTAATATATCCCACCCAATAACAGATGCCGTGATGAACAAATAATCAATATTCATAGTTGAAAAAACACTGATATATTTGAAAATAATCAGTTTTTGTAATTCAGCCTTAAATTATATATTTATGTAAGAGAAAACTGTAATTTGTCCACAACCCTTTTAGAGTTTATTTTGTGATATTGATTGGTTGACTGTACTGTAAGGAGCACCCAATGGCATGGGCGAAGGAATAATGCATGAATGTCTTTTACTTGCACTTCTGTAAGGTTCACTAAATTTATTAGAATTATTGTCAGAGTTATGTTCTGTTTTTGTTTTTATTGTGCTGACTTTCTCGTTTGCTCGTTTTCCTTTGACCTGTCCCTCGTCAATTAACTCATCAGCCTCCTTTGTTGACCCTCATGCATTTAAGCCCTCAGTTTCAGTCTGTTGCTTGTCTTGGACTGTTTAATGTTTATGTTACGTGGTTGTGATTCCTGTTCCCTGAGATTTCCTGTGCCTTTTGGATTTACTTATTAAATGATTGTTTGCTCTGATAATCTCAGTCGTTGTGCACTTCTCTACAACCACTAACTGTGACAATGATTTAGTTTTAATTTGGATATTTGATTATTCTTGTATTCTCTTACCCTTCAATACACAAGGTCGCTTGATCATATAATCACAGGGCAAAAAAAAAGTGTAGGAAAACAGGTTTGGCGTGCTGTCCATGGGTAAAGTTTGTTTTTAAGCTTTTAGATTCACTTTCTCTCCCGATTTGTGGGTTTGTTGTTATATTGCATGTTATCTGTTTTTGTGAGAACTCTTGTGTTCAGTCTTATCAGGAATTCAAACCAGCCTTATAGTACATTATCCCACTTCATACATGGCTGCTTGCTAAATACATAAAATGAATTGGACATTAAATTATTTGAGTTATGTAAGAAGAAAGTAGCTGCAGTGCTCAGGTTTATCTTAAATAGTTTTGTTATACAGAATATATTTTACAAAGAAATAGGTGGTGGGGAAAGCTTGTCTTTTTCATAGAGGTGACTTAACATAGTGTTTGACTTTTATTTTTACTTTTGATGGCCTAATCTCATTTTACCAGGCCTCTACATATTACTCAAATTTTCTGCACTGCTGAAGCACAGCATATAGAGCCAGGTAGCCGTCAGAAGCAATTCTCGGACTGCATATCTCCTCTGGTGTATAAAGAGGTGTCTTGTTTTGACTTAGATTCTCCTGCTCTGTGTTTGTGCAAAAATAAGGAGATGATATTTAGGGAATTTAAGGACACTTTTAATTGCATACTAGAAATAGGATTAAAGTAGATTTGAACCATCTGGGTCAAACGTTCTGTAGAGGCACACGTGGATTACTGGAGACATTCCCAACCTAGATTGCTTTTCTTTTTTTGACGAATGCGCTAGTAGACGATTCTACAACATGCATATAAATAAGAATTGGAAAATACAACTAGAGGGCCTTTTGATCCTCCAGTCTCATCCTGCCACTCAAGGGTAAGGGTTTTATCCCTTTTTTTTTAGGAAGGCCAGCTCTTATTAAGAATTGCCGTGGAGTTTAGATACTATTGGAGAGCATCCTAACTTCAGGTTATTTCTTTTTTAATCCTTATTAATTTCCATAATGCTTTAATAGGGGGCAATTTTTTATGCAAATTTCACAGCAGGACTGTTCTCTGATCTTACAGATCTTTATAAAACTTTGTGGGCTGCCTAAGAAGGAAGCATTTTAGGCATTATACTGTAGGCACACTTGACACAAAGGCTGTAAAACCGTTCTAAAATACATTTGTTTATGTAATTTCCAAGGCAGTGTCACACGCATCCATATGTAGAAGGCGTTCCATAATCTATTGTGATAAGCACAGTGGAAAAATCCATTAAAGATTTTTAAAAGATAAAGCAAGAGACATTATGGGCCCTATCATACACCCGGCACAATGCGACGCCAGGCAAGTGTTTTTTTCTAGTTTCAGCCCGACGCATTTATCATTTTCACGTCCAGCGCCACGTTGTTTAAATAGCAAATGCACTCGTGCCCATCTGTTCGCCCATGGGCGTGTTGGTCTGAAAACCAGGTGTGTTCAGGAGCATTATTGGCGCGTTGCTATTTTGAGGATCTGAAAACGACTGCGCCATTGACCAACAAAAACCTGCTCTAAAGTCAATAGCGCAGTATTTTTTGTGTTATTTAAAGGGCGCGTTAGTAATATGTGCCTATAGGCGGGTGCACAACGCACGTACACTCTGCTTATTACACACACAGGGACGCGCAGCAGCACACACACATTTTTAAATATTAAAAATAAAAGGATTCCTCTCTGGAGAAGCGTTCAGTCTTTCCGCTCGCATGTAAATAGTGAATCCGCCATGGTGCGAGCGCAACTGGCTTTTAAAGGGAATGGGAGATGAGACTCTGATTGGTTTATTGCTCGTTACGCCCAAAACACACCCATGACTCAATAAGAGACTAGAGACAACCCTTTTGGACCATGCACAGGGAGCGCCAACCGTTAAAACTAGCAAAAGTGGATTCGGACACGCCCTAAGTGAACCTGCACCATGAGCTTCAGACCATGTGCTCAGATCATTAAAATAGGGCCCATTTAGTTGATTATAAATATACTTTTATTTTATTATTATTTTTTCAATACTGAGTTTTAAAACAGCTCAGACTAATTAAAAATGACTATTTTACCCATCTGACTATTATGTGCACTATGTATTTTTATTCTTATTAGATTATTGCATTAACTTAGTATTAGTATTAACTTAGTAATATTACTGATTTGACTGCACTGACACCTTCAAACGAGAACAAAACTTAAACAGACTCAAGCTGAATAACATTGTAGAGCTGCTTTACAGCAGAATTTGAATTTGTCTCATATTTGATGACGTATGCATCATTGATTCTGTAATTTTCCTGTTTATTACTGTGGAGATGCTTTAAAGCAATCTGTATTGTATAAAGCGCCAAATGTGACTTTACTTTACTTAGTAACATGCTAACAGCAAACTATAAAAGTCTATGTGCTTTGCAAAGTATTTGTATGATGCACAAAGTTACAGCCTTCCAAATCAGTCACTTAAGAGGTTCCATTTCTTAAGAAGCTGCCTAAGACAACAAAGCAGCTCACTAAGTTTTGTAACAGATCCCTATGGAATTAGTTTAACACTATTTCTCTTTCTCCTTCTCATCCTGGAGTTCCTGTGCATGTGGGTTCACAGCTAGCGGAGCGATTCAAATACAGTGATGTAAGAGCCCTGACAGGAATGTCGGCAAAAGATAATTTGCAAAGTCAAGCTCAATGACATAGAAACAATGGAGTTAAGTGGCTTTGAATGGCCCAACCAACCACACAAATGCTATTATTCCTTGCAAAATAATATGATGTCATTTTTGTGTGATGTAATGTTCGGTTTAACAGAAACGAGTAATGGAATGAAAGCTAAACCAATCGGGACTTTATTGTATGGATATCTTTACACACATTTTCAAGATCCTTAAATGAGTTCCGTTGTTTGTTTTTCACTGTAAACGAGAAATTGTTAATATTTGCCCACTGCAACAATTCTTTTCCAATTTAGGTTTGATAGTGTGCTAAACTTTTTCACACATGCACACACCTACAGACAATTTTGCCATTCATCTAAATTGAATGTCATTAGGTTTTGAAGGAAACAAGAGGACCCAGAAGAAATGTCTAGGGTTATGCATATAACCCTGGTTCCCTGAGAAGGGAACGAGGTGCTGCATCATGTTGACGCTGAAGCATGTGTGCTACACACCAATTCGGATTGGCTACACTGTAAACGCTCAAAATAATTAATTGGTTTGAGTAGAGCCAACTCAAATTAAAGTCCCCCTATTATGGATTTTTGAAAAATACCTTTCATGTAGTGTGTAACATAGTTCTAAGTGAATGAAAACACCCTGCAAAGTTTTAAATCTGAAAGTGCACCGTATATAAAGTTATTGTCTCTCAAAAGAAAGTAAGACGCAGCAGGCATGCCTGGAGTATGGCAACGAGACGCAGCGAGACGTATACATAACCCTAGACGTTCCCTTTCCCTTACGTTGACGCTATGGGAACTTTAATACCCACTACAAAATCATATGACTAAAATGGCCAATGAGCTGTGATTTCACACATGCTTCATACACTTACGCACACTGAAGACGTTCACGTAGCATGTTACATACGTAACACTAAAATGTTTTCAATTGCACATAGACTTGAGCAATCATAATTTACAAATTTTCATGTTGTTGTAAACAAATAGGACTTTCTTTTTGTTCATGGAAGTTTTGAAGAATGTTAATGCTGTTTTTTCCATATAATAAAAAAGCAGTCTCACCATTCTCTTTAAATAAGTCCATTTGTGATCCAAGGAAGAAAGAATGTCATATGGGCTTGAAAGACATGGGAGTGAATACAATTCTAGAATTTTTATTTTTGATTTAATAAAACTTTTTTTTTTCACACAAACATTATTAGCAGTGGCAATCAACATATCTCATTTAGTAAAATGATAAACTCTTTACACTAATTAACAATTAACTAACATTGATTATATAAGCAACAACGGCAACAATATACAGTATCTGGTAACTTTATTTTGATAGTCCACTTTAGACATTCCACTATCTATAAGTAACTTTGCTTCTACATGTCAGCTACCAGTCATTGGAGTATTAGTAGACTGTCTGCTTAATATCACTTTATTTTGATGTTTTATCTGCTAACACTTTGGATATATTTCTCTGATATTGCATTTTGGCCCTCAGTCTGATAACTCAACAATCGCTCAGGGGATCATCCATAGATGGATTATGCAAGACCAAGTTTTCTGGTCTGATGCAGAGTGCTGTTTGCTCCGATACAATAAGATGTTTCTCAATCATTTATGGCTAGATGGGCTGGCTGTTCGTGTTTCTGTCAGTTTCAGCACAGAGAGCACTGAAGCAAACAAAATATCTCATGTTTTGTTTGAATATTTATGATGACTTTTTTCTGCAGCTGAGGTCAGAAATGGAGTGCCGTATGATTTGACTTGACAATGAGTTTGACCCAAGGCTTGCATGTACTTATCCTCTGCTCTGTAATAACACGGGTTCAGCAAGACCAGGGCTAGATTGGTAATCTGGTATACCGGGCATTTTCCCGGTGGGCCGATGCACTTTGGGGCTAATACAAGGTATTTATTTATTTATTTATCCCTGCATGACTTGCCCATCATGCAGAAACAGTGGCCCATTGGTTTGTCTTCTGTATTGAAAGGCAAAAGCGAGAGAGAGCTAGACCTCCCCCTCCCCCATATTAGGCGTTTTTTAGAGGCCAAGCACCGAAGGTGCGTAGGCACCTATTGTATCCGTTGGCGTTCTTCTTATTCTTATTCTTCTGCTCTTGAGTCTATGGCAGCCCTAATTCAGTCTCTAACTCAATCCCTCTTGCGCCACCAACTGTCCAAAGTTGCACTCACGTTTATGCTTATAACTTTTGAACCATAAGGGCTAGAAACTAAATTTGCACCCCATGCCGTCATTTTCCGTCATGAAAATGTTTCCGGCATTTAGAATTTTCCAAAAAACGACTTTTTGTAACTCCTCCTAGGCCGTTGCTTTAGATTCGGTGCAGCATGCCGAGTCGAACGATACCCAATTTTCCCATATAGGCCATTCTGGGCATTGGCCATTTAGAATTTTGTTGTAAAATACTATATTTTACGAACGCATTGGCGTATCGTTACAAAACTCTGAACGTGTCTTTAGCTCCATGCCCTGACAGTACTCAAAAAGTTTTGAGTTATAACGAAATTTCCAAAAATGCTAATAATTTCTGAATAAATTAACCTATTCCGATTCCTTGGGTCATGCCGAGAACACAGATACCAATTTTATCATAGTCGGCCGAACTTTCTGTCCGCCATTTTGATTTTCTTTCAAAACCTACTTTTTCGAACTCCTCCTAGACCGTTTGTCCGATTTCCACCAAAATCGAAACATATCATTTTCAGACCATGCCGGCAAAAAGTTATGAATTTCGTTTTGATAGACGAAACTGTTTTCGTAACAACAAATTTGAGGCATGATACCAAAATGACTCTGAGGATGTATCTCTGCAATGCTTTGGCATATTGACATGTGTCATTGTCACCTTACTCTGACCACAAAACATCAATTTGGTCACAGCGCCACCTATTGGTCGAAAGTGATGAACCATTAAATCATATTACTAGTGACTGTATTTATAATTTTTCAGCCATTTTGCCTAAAATGATCTGGTGCAGTTGGTTTGATGCTCCCAGCCATGTTGGCATGACTTATCGTGTGTTTGTGCTTGGCCCCGATAATTGCTGCTTGCAGATCAGATCAGGATAAGTCTCAAAGTGCGTGTCCACTACAGTGCCAAAACTCCACTCAGTGCCGCTAGCAACGCTATATAAAGCCTTCACATTGGGGTGTGTCTGTAGCGAGTGTCTTTAATCAATGTTTTTTTTTTCAACACACATGCAATATAATCATCACAGACACACTTGATTAAAGTTGGGAAGAGGCAAGCTTTGTTTCCATATCCCCTTAGTAAAGATATGCTGTCAATTTTATAAACTTTTGTAAACCAAGCCAGTATAATCACAATGAAGCATCCATACTGCAGTATTTAACATGAATAACAACTGCAAAACGTCCAATGTGTAACGATATGATTCACACACTAAATCCAGCATATTTTTTAAATGCTCAAGACAGACGTCACTACCTGAACCTCACAGCATTTGGCTTTTCACTTGATATTTGCATAAAGAACTGCCCAACCTTTTGATGTTCTCGGCCGCTGTCAACGCTTTCTCTGGTCCGCTGTCAATCCCACAATGCACGCGCAAGCGTGAAGCTCAACTTCCATAGGAATTAAAGGGGGGGGTAACACACACAGTTTCAGCCAATTTCATGTTAAACTTGAGTACCTACAGAGTAGCATTGCATCCTTTATATCTCAAAAAAGTCTTTAGTTATATTAGATTTATAAAAGAAAGATAAGCTGTACCGACTCTTTCTGAAAACAGCCGAACTCGTGGAGGCGTGCAATGGGCGGAGCTAAAGAGACACACACACACACACACACACACACACACACAAACACACGCACACACAATACATTCGTGGCATTATCCCTCCCTGGATAACTTTCTATTCACTATACGTTCGTGTTGTTGACATTATATGCACTTACTCGCCGATTGCCAACAAAACACAGACATTTGATGCAGTTTCACTCACCGCCTGCGGTTTCGACTCGTGACCGGGAACAAATAAACACACTCGCAGAACTCCGTTGCTTCTCCGGAAACACAAACTGCATCCACTGTTTCCTTAACGCTGGGTTATTTGGGAAGCTGAACAAGGTTATCTCTCCCTGACAACCAGAAACACACTTCTTTAGTGACATTGTTGATGTTGTGGTCTAAAAATAAAATGACAGCGCTGCCGATGGCTCCCGTAACCCGAACGAAGTTCGTTGATGGGCGCGCTCTCACTTTCGCTCTTCCTGGAGAAGTGCCCATACAAGGCATTCCACCCATTTTGACGTAATACATAGCCATACTCGGAAAAAACTTTTCCGAAACTTGTTCAAATCCTGAAGGAGTGTATTTGGCACAGAAATACTCCATCGTACGTCCAACTCATTTTTTGAAATTTTGGCCATGTTTAGCATGAGCATCCAACTCTTTAACAGTGTAAATGAGTCAGAATGCATGAAATAGCATTAGACCCCCCCCCTTAATTGAAAACGCTCGCTCTGCTCCGCGCCAGTGGACACGCACGTTCGCTGCGTTTCTGCCGCTCTATGAAGTGATGAACAGTGCAAGTCGCTTGATACATTCAGATGTGACTCTGAATTTTGTTATACAGTCATGTGATATGGGAACTTTACAGGTTCTGTGGTGAATATATAGCTGAAAACAGCCGCGACCATGAAAATACCAAGGTTGCAACCCGTAAATACATGACAAGGTAAATTGTAAAATGCCAATACACACAACTACAAGCTTGTCAATCCAACACCACCACCTTTATAGTAATTTACCTTGGAGCTACCACCAACACTGAAGAAATATGGTATTTAGGCAGAAATGTATTTATTAATAATTTTGCTATTATTATTTACAATTATTATTACTTTAATTACATGAAATATTGCAGAATACAAATCACTTTTATAGAGATTGTTTTTGTATTTTCTACATGTGTTTACAATATTTTTATTACAATTCTATAGTTATTATTATTATTATTTATTTATTTTAGAAACCATATACCCATGGTAAAGAGGAGCATGGTTTTACCTGTGACTACCGTGATCTTACAGTTAAATAGAAAGTTAAATGTTAATTCAATGTGAGCCTGATGAAAGAGAAATCAACTCTTTACAAATGTTATTGTTTTTAAAGGGAAAGTTCAACCCAAAATGTCATCATTTACTCACCCTAATGTCATTCCAAACCTGAATGACTTTCTTTCTGTGGAACATAAAAGAAAATCATTTGAGTCTGTTTTGTCCATACAATAGAAGTCAAGGATAGCCTAACCAAAATGGTTTGGTCACCAACAAAATATCTTCTTTTTTGTTTCACAGAAGAGAGAAAGTCCTAGATCAAAATCAGTGTTTTACTGTCAATTGCATTTCTATGTGACAAAAATGCAATATTAAGTTTGTTAACTGCATTTGCAGTAAATTCAATAATATTTATCATTATTTGTTCCTGTCCTAGTTTTATTTATTAATTTATTTACTCCAATTTAAGGCCCTAACCTCAGCAAAAACACTAACGTGGGAACTCGTTGGCCGGATGGGCTGGATTTTTCCAGAATTTAGCCCCAGCCCAGCTCCACAAAAATAAAATAAAAAATAATTCAGGCAACAACATGTGGCACAGACACATTCCTCTGTTGTTATTAGATAGGTACGGTGGCCCAGTAGTGCACAACACAACGAAATTTAAAAAGCAAACATAAGTTCACAACACAACGAAATCAAGCCACAACACAACGGAAATGCTCCCGACCACTAGGGGGCTCTCTAAAGTTAGTTTTCCTTGCCACTGTTCTATAGATTTGGCAGTCTTACAAAGATATCAATACCACAATTAATTTTAACAGTATGTAACCATTGTATATCGACATGAAATATTAATTCAAAATCACCTACATGCATTATAGCTGCATATTTATACTCAAGAATGCTTTGACCCGCTACCACGGCGCATGACGCCTAAGGGAACGTCTGCCAATTCCACCAAGTGGTTGAAACATATAATTTGTATTAATTAAAACATTTTTTAACAAATTTTAACATTTAAAAACAGACATGTTCAAATTCCAAAGCTTGATTGTATTCGTAAAACTGACTCAGTAGTGCACAACACAACTTTGGAATTTGAACATGTTTTTTTTTTTTTTTATGTTAAAATTTGTTACAAAATGTTTTAATTAATACAAATTATAAGTTTCAACCACTTGGTGGAATTGACAGACGTTCCCTGGTAGCGGGTCAAAGCATTCTTGAGTATAAATATGCAGCTAAAATGCACGTAGGTGATTTTGAATTGATATTTCATGTCGATATACAATGGTTACATACACTTAAACTGATCGTAGTATTGATATCTTTGTAAGACTGCCGAATCTATAGAACAGTGTCAAGGAAAACTAACTTTACCGCGCTCTGAGAGCCCCCTAGTGGTCGGGAACATTTCCGTTGTGTTGTGGCTTGATTTTGTTGTGTTGTGGCTTGATTTCGTTGTGTGGCTTGATTTCGTTGTGTTATGGCTTGATTTCGTTGTGTGATGGCTTGATTTCGTTGTGTTGTGGCTTGATTTCGTTGTGTTGTGGCTTGATTTCGTTGTGTTGTGGCATTTTCGTTGTGTTGTGGCTTGATTTCGTTGTGTTGTGGCTTGATTTCGTTGTGTTGCTTGATTTCGTTGTTTTGTGGCTTGATTTCGTTGTGTTGTGGCTTTTTCATTGTGTTTTGGCTTTGTCGTTGTGTTGTAGCTTGATTTCTTTGTGCTGTGGATTGATTTCATTGTGTTATGGCTTGATTTTGTTGTGTTGTGGCTTGATTTCGTTGTGTTATGGCTTGATTTCGTTGTGTTGTGGCTTTTTCGTTGTGTTGTGGCTTGATTTCGTTGTGTTGTGGCTTGATTTCGTTGTGTGGCTTGATTTCGTTGTGTTGTGGCTTGATTTCGTTGTTTTGTGGCTTGATTTCGTTGTGTTGTGGCTTTTTCGTTGTGTTGTGGCTTGATTTCGTTGTGTTGTGGCTTGATTTCGTTGTGTTGTGGCTTGATTTCGTTGTTTTGTGGCTTGATTTCGTTGTGTTGTTGCTTGATTTCTGTGTTGTGGCTTGATTTCGTTGTTTTGTGGCTTGATTTCGTTGTGTTGTGGCTTGATTTCATTGTGTTGTGGCTTGATTTCGTTGTGTTGTGGCTTTTTCGTTGTGTTGTGGCTTGATTTCGTTGTGTTGCTTGATTTCGTTATTTTGTGGCTTAATTTCGTTGTGTTGTTGCTTGATTTCGTTGTGTTGTGGATTGATTTCGTTGTGTTGCTTGATTTCGTTGTTTTGTGGCTTGATTTCGTTGTGTTGTGGCTTGATTTCGTTGTGTGGCTTGATTTCGTTGTGTTGTTGCTTGATTTCTTTGTGTTGTGGCTTGATTTCGTTGTGTTGTGGCTTTTTCGTTGTGTTGTGGCTTGATTTCGTTGTGTTGCTTGATTTTGTTGTTTTGTGGCTTAATTTCGTTGTGTTGTGGCTTGATTTCGTTGTTTTGTGGCTTTTTCGTTGTGTTGTGGCTTGATTTTGTTGTGTTGTGAATTTATGTTTGCTTTTTAAATTTCGTTGTGTTGTGCACTACTGGGCCACCATAGGATAGGAGAGAATATCTCGTATATCTCATGACACTCCCCTCAGATGTAGTAAATGTTCACAACTGAACTTGACCACATTTTACATCATTTATAATAATTCTTCACATCTTAGCACGCCTTGAATGATTTAACATGTTAAATTATGGATATGCAAGGTTTATAATGAATCAAGACACTGTTTGCTGTATCTGATGGTTCATTACCTGGCACAGTTAAATGTATCCAGCCATTTAAGAACAAATAACGAGAATTCATTGCTTATCATTCAAGAACTGCTTTACATTTTCCCCCAGAATTTACTATTGTATTTTGTGGCATCTGTCCAGACAACATCACAGCTGCTAGAAAATGTTCATAAACATCTTGTTTTTTTGGGTCACTAACTAATCAACTTAAGTTAGCTTTGCAAGTGTGTGTTCATTTGTGTAATGGGCTGGGATTTGCAAGATTATGCAGATAAGCTGGGACAGTAAGCTGTATGATTTCTTTATTTTTTTATTACTTATGCACTTGCAGTGATGGCAGAATATGGCCTATTTAGTGGTCATTTTAATGGCCAAGACTTCAGAACAACCAATCTCAATCACATGACCACCATGCATATATGTTTTAATATCTGTCTGTTTCCCCCTCAGATGGCTACACCACAGATGATATTGAGTTTTACTGGCGAGGTGGCGACCATGCTGTAACGGGGGTTGAAAGGATAGAGCTTCCTCAGTTCTCTATAGTGGACTACAAACTCATCTCGAAAAACGTGGTGTTTTCTACAGGTAATAAAACCAGACTACAGAACACTATAGGAATAAGCCAAGAACTAAATAACTATACAGTGGGGAGAACAAGTATTTGATACACTGCCGATTTTGCAGGTTTGCCCACTTACAAAGCATGTAGAGGTCTGTAATTTTTATCATAGGCACTCTTCAACTGTGAGAGACGGAATCTAAAACAAAAATCCAGAAAATCACATTGTATGATTTTTAAATATTTAATTTGCATTTTATTGCATGACATAAGTATTTGATCACCTACCAACCAGTAAGAATTCCGGCTCTCACAGACCTGTTAGTTTTTCTTTAAGAAGCCCTCCTGTTCTCCACTCATTACCTGTATTAACTGCACCTGTTTGAACTCGTTACCTGTATAAAAGACACCTGTCCACACACTCAATCAAACAGACTCCAACCTCTCCACAATGGCCAAGACCAGAGAGCTGTGTAAGGACATCAGGGATAAAATTGTAGACCTGCACAAGGCTGGGATGGGCTACAGGACAATAGGCAAGCAGCTTGGTGAGAAGGCAACAACTGCTGGCGCAATTGGAAGAAGTTCAAAATGACGGTCAATCTCCTTCAGTCTGGGGCACCATGCAAGATCTCACCTCGTGGGGCATCAATGATCATGAGGAAGGTGAGGGATCAGCCCAGAACTACACGGCAGGACCTGGTCAATGACCTGAAGAGAGCTGGGACCACAGTCTCAAAGAAAACCATTCTTACGACGTCATGGATTAAAATCCTGCAGCGCACGCAAGGTCCCCCTGCTCAAGCCAGCGCATGTCCAGGCCCGTCTGAAGTTTGCCAATGACCATCTGGATGATCCAGAGGAGGAATGGGAGAAGGTCATGTGGTCTGATGAGACAAAAATAGAGCTTTTTGGTCTAAACTCCACTCGCTGTGTTTGGAGGAAGAAGAAGGATGAGTACAACCCCAAGAACACCATCCCAACCGTGAAGCATGGAGGTGGAAACATCATTCTTTGGGGATGCTTTTCTGCAAAGGGGACAGGATGACTGCACCGTATTGAGGGGAGGATGGATGGGGCCATGTATCGCGAGATCTTGGCCAACAACCTCCTTCTCTCAGTAAGAGCATTGAAGATGGGTCGTGGCTGGGTCTTCCAGCATGACAACGACCCGAAACACACAGCCAGGGCAACTAAGGAGTGGCTCCGTAAGAAGCATCTCAAGGTCCTGGAGTGGCCTAGCCAGTCTCCAGACCTGAACCCAATAGAAAATCTTTGGAGGGAGCTGAAAGTCCGTATTGCCCAGCGACAGCCCCGAAACCTGAAGGATCTGGAGAAGGTCTGTATGGAGGAGTGGGCCAAAATCCCTGCTGCAGTGTGTGCAAACCTGGTCAAGAACTACAGGAAACGTATGATCTCTGTAATTGCAAACAAAGGTTTCTGTACCAAATATTAAGTTCTGCTTTTCTGATGTATCAAATACTTATGTCATGCAATAAAATGCAAATTAATTACTTAAAAATCATACAATGTGATTTTCTGGATTTTTTCTCTCACAGTTGAAGAGTACCTATGATAAAAATTACAGACTTCTACATGCTTTGTAAGTGGGCAAACCTGCAAAATCGGCAGTGTATCAAATACTTGTTCTCCCCACTGTATGATTAGATAAAGTAAAGTCTTTACTTTATTAAAAGACCAGTTTGCAGTTTATTAAAATAGTAAAGTTGTGGTGGTGTTCTCAAATGCAAAAAAAAGTCCCATTCATCAGACCCATTTATTACATATACACATATGCAGCTGGCTCTAGTGGGCAGTTTCTGCGTAAAGAATAAGCAACACGTCTGGGTTTATGAACCCTCTCAATTTGGCATGGCTAGCGGTACCCTAGGCCTCAGTGGTTGTATGCATTAACCCTGGTCTGAGAATGAAAAACACATACACAGGACACAGGTATACTAAAAACAAGACACAGGATGTTCTTATAAGTTATTTAACAAAATATTGTGTGACCATTGGCTACATTTTCATATTCATGAATTTGTCATGCAAGTCAGGAGGTTATCTGTAGATGCAGTCTTTGGAAATGACGTTTGGTTCAGCATGTCAAAGAGGATGTTCTGATGTTAAACTTCAACAGCTCTACAAAGCTTGCTAGTTTTTAACAAGACGACTATGCCATTAAGTCTAGGGGCCCTATCATACACCCGGTGCAATGCGACGCCAGGCAAGACGCAAGTGTTTTTTGCTAGTTTCAGCCCGACGCAGTTATCATTTTCACGTCCAGCGCCACATTGTTTAAATAGCAAATGCACTCGCGCCCATCTGTTCACCCATGGGCGTGCTGGTCTGAAAACCAGGTGTGTTCAGGAGCATTGTTGACGTGTTGCTATTTTGAGGATCTGAAAACCATTGCGCCACTGACCAACAAAAACCTGCTCTAAAGTCAATAGTGCAGTATTTTTTGTGTTATTTAAAGGGCGCATTAGTAATATGCGCCTATAGGTACACTCGGCTTATTACACACACAGGGACGCACACAGCCGCACACACACATTTTTAAATATTAAAAATAAAAGGATTCCTCTCTGGAGAAGCGTTCAGTCTTTCTGCTCACATGTAAATAGTGAATCTGCCATGGTGCGAGCGCAACTGGCTTTTAAAGGGAATGGGAGATGAGACTCTGATTGGTTTATTGCACGTTACACCCAAACACACCCATGACTCATTAAGAGACTAGGGACAACCCTTTTGGACCATGCACTGGGAGCGCCAACCGTTTTTTCCATCGTTACAATAGCAAAAGTGGATTCGGACACGCCCTAAGTGCACCTGCACCATGCGCTGACCATGTGCTCAGATTATTAAAATAGGGCCCTAGGTGTTGATCAAGATGGAAAACCTTTCCTCCATTATGATGTTTTGTGACAATCTAGAACTAGGAAACAGTTCACCCCCCCAAAAATTATGTTTACTCACATTCATTTAGTTCCAAACCTAATCATTTGAACCTAATCATCGTCTTCATTACTCCATTATTTGTGCTATATAATTCTGGGCTGATCTCATTGTTTTTATGTAGGTATTCATAAGTAACATTTACAGATAAAAAAAAAAAAAAAACTTTTTGACAGCATCTAAAAAAATGTCATATGTGTTGCATCTGAATTACTCTCTCACAGTATAAAATAGTTTTGGATGAAGTATGGAGTAACATTTAAGTTTTTAATCGCTGAAAATCCTGATGTTCATGTTTCATTCGAATGCATACACCATTGTATCAATCATTAATGAAGCCCCATGAGCACTTGCTATTACTGACGTAAATCCTTTGTCGTCACTTTCCTTGAGGTGGCAAATTTTTAATGAGTGCAGGATTTAAAGGCTAGAGTTGCTACTGAGGATTTAGAAGATCATTGTATAAAAACATATGGATTCTGAAAATTTGCATTAGAGCGCAAGAATAAAATGGATTACTTTTATGATAATTTTACAGTGTGTTTGTGGTGCATTTTATGGTCATTTTTGAGCCATAGCGTAGTCTAAGTTGCTACTCCATTGCATTTGTAGTGTAATGCTAATGCTTTCTTTTTTGGTACTTTATCATCATGCAGTAACACGCTGTTATAACAAATTATGTATTTGTCAAAACAGTCACATGGGCCCCGCTATGACATATGGCACAATTTTTTGTGTGACATCCTTTCCTGATCCCGTCTCCTGCTCTCTATGCCCATCTCCCTATACTGCCCCATTTTAAGGACAACATACATATATATATTTCTCTCTCTCTCCCTCTCTATTATATATATATATATATATATACACAGTGCATCCGGAAAGTATTCACAGCGCTTCACTTTTTCCACATTTTGTTATGTTACAGCCTTATTCCAAAATGGATTAAATTCATTATTTTTTTCCTCAATTCTACAAACAATACCCCATAATGACAACGTGAAAGAAGTTTGTTTGAAATCTTTGCAAATTTATTAAAAATAAAAAACGAAAAAAATCACATGTACATAAGTATTCACAGCCTTTGCTCAATACTTTGTTGAAGCACCTTTGGCACCAATTACAGCCTCAAGTCTTTTTGAGTATGATGCTACAAGCTTGGCACACCTATTTTTGGGCAGTTTCTCCCATTCTTCTTTGCAGGACCTCTCAAGCTCCATCAGGTTGGATGGGGAGCGTCTGTGCACAGCCATTTTCAGATCTCTCCAGAGATGTTTAATCGGGTTCAAGTCTGGGCTCTGGCTGGGCCACTCAAGGACATTCACAGAGTTGTCCCGTAGCCACTCCTTTGTTATCTTGACTGTGTGCTTAGGGTCCTTGTCCTGTTGGAAGATGAACCTTCGCCCCAGTCTGAGGTTTTCATCAAGGATGTCTCTGTACATTGCTGCATTCATCTTTCCCTCGATCTTGACTAGGGATGCAACGATTATAGATTTTGTTGGTACGATTATAGTCTGATAAATAATCACGGTTTCACGATTATTATGCATGCATTAACATGAATGTATAAACATGAATTGTTGCATTCACAACAATGTATAAAATCACATGAACACTCTTTAGATTTTAAAGTGTTATTTTTTGCTACCTTTTGAACCAGAAATAGCATAGTAACCAAATAATACAGCACAAAATAATAATAAAGTCAAAAGTCCATCTCTCCCTTTGGAATTAAAGAAAGGAATTAAAGAAAGGTGACCTGTGCTCTGTAAACATCAATGTCAGTGTGAGGGGAATAAACTGAACTGTTACTGTCACCAACTGTCATCCATACGTATTCATTTTAATAATCTTTTTAGTAATTCATCTAATTTTACATGTGGCCTGATAAAGTCATGTCTATTATTTTGGTTTGTTTGTTTGTGTGTCTGATAAATGCGTCACTGATAAATTCAAACGTGCTTCCGCGCTTTGGCTGGCGCTGAGCCAGAGACGACGCGCTCAGTGCTTTTCATATATCACTATTCATATATCACTATTCAACCACATAATGTTTATTTGAGGTTTAAGAGATTTAAATAGACATTTAAATGAATTACTAGCCTATATAAAAAAAGACATGTATAGTTTGTTAAATTTAAATTCCATACACTGATATCTATGGAAGCTGCAATAATAATGCTTTTAATTATAATTTAAATAAATGTTTTATTCATATCAGATACACATTGTGCATGAAACAATAAAGTTTGTTCTTCTCCCATGTTCACTGGCCACTTGTATGTATTTTGGGGAAAACTGATGAATTTACGTGATGAAAACACATCCTCTGAATTGCAAATCGCACGTTATATCAACTAACATGATCATTATAAAGGTGTTTAAACGACAAAACACATTCACTTACACATATTTGACAATCAGAATATATCAATTCATGATATAGTGAACAATTTTGTAAATATTTTGAGTAAAAAAGGAAAAAATAAATCGCGATCGCTTAAAAAAAAAAAAAACTCATGCTGTGGACTCAGCTATAGACTGCCGACTTCAGACATTTCTTTGGTGGAAATAAAGCTTCGCTGTTTGGTCCCTCTGCCATAGTTAATCCAGTGTGTACAGTAATAGCCACCGTGTCTCTGATAAACACGGCACTTTAAGCTGGTGCACCGCTGGTGTAATTTTGTCTTCGTTTTGTGCAAGTTGCAACAGTTCCGTTCCGTGTAAAAGAAACAGTCGGTGTAGCAGAGCCTTTACGGTTAATTAACCGTGACGTTTTTAAGCGGGATTAATCGAGAAATCGGTTAATCACTGCATCCCTAATCTTGACTAGTCTCCCAGTTCCTGCCGCTGAAAAACATCCCCACAGCATGATGCTGCCACCACCATGCTTCACTGTAGGGATGGTATTGGCCAGGTGATGAGCGGTGCCTGGTTTCCTCTAGACATGACGCTTGCCATTCAGGACAAAGAGTTCAATCTTTGTTTCATCAGACCAGAGAATTTTGTTTCTCGTGGTCTGATAGTTCTTCAGGTTCCTTTTGGCAAACTCCAGGAGGGCTGTCATGTGCCATCTTGCCACTCTACCATACAGGCCTGATTGGTGGAGTGCTGCAGAGATGGTTGTTCTTCTGGAAGGTTCTCCTCTCTCCACAGAGAAACGCTGGAGCTCTGTCAGAGTGACCATCGGGGTCTTGGTCACCTCCCTGACTAAGGCCCTTCTCCCCTGATCGCTCAGTTCTAGGAAGAGTCCTGGTGGTTCCAAACTTCTTCCATTTACGGATGATGGAGGCCACTGTGCTCATTGGTACCTTCAATGCTGCAGAAATTTTTCTGTACCCTTCCCCAGATCTGTGCCTCGATACAATCCTGTCTTGGAGGTCTACAGACAATTCCTTGGACTTCATGGCTTGGTTTGTGCTCTGACATGCACTGTTAACTGTGGGACATTATATAGACAGGTGTGTGCCTTTCCAAATCATGTCCAATCAACTGAATTTACCACAGGTGGACTCCAATCAAGTTGTAGAAACATCTCAAGGATGATCAGTGGAAACATGATGACCCTGAGCTCAATTTTGAGTGTCATGATAAAGGCTGTGAATTCTTATGTACATGTGATTTTTTTCGTTTTTTATATTTAATAAATTTGCAAAGATCTCAAACAAACTTCTTTCACATTGTCATTATGGGGTATTGTTTGTAGAATTGAGGAAAAAAATAATGAATTTAATCCATTTTGGAATAAGGCTGTAACATAACAAAATGTGGAAAAAGTGAAGCGCTGTGAATACTTTCCGGATGCACTGTATATATATATATATATATATATAGCAATCAGGCATAACATTATGACCAGTGAAGTGAATAACACTGATTATCTCTTCATCATGGCACCTGTTAGTGGGTGGGATATATTAGGCAGCAAGTGAACATTTTGTCCTCAAGGTTGATGTGTTAGAAGCAGGAAAAATGGGCAAGCGTAAGGATTTGAGCGAGTTTGACAAGGGCCAAATTGTGATGGCTAGACGACTAGGTCAGGGCATCTCCAAAACTGCAGCTCTTGTGGGGTGTTCCCGGTCTGCAGTGGTCAGTATCTATCAAAAGTGGTCCAAGGAAGGAATAGTGGTGAACTGGCGACAGGGTCATGGGCGGCCAAGGCTCATTGATGCACGTGGGGAGCGAAGGCTGGACCGTGTGGTCCGATCAAACAGACGAGCTACTGTAGCTCAAATTGCTCAAGAAGTTAATGCTGGTTCTGATAGAAAGGTGTCAGAATACACAGTGCATCGCAGTTTGTTGCGTATGGGGCTGCATAGCCGCAGACCAGTCATGGTGCCCACGCTGATCCCTGTCCACCACCGAAAGCGCCAACAGTGGGTACGTGAGCATCAGAACTGGACCACGGAGCAATGGAAGAAGGTGGCCTGGTCTGATGAATCAGATTTTCTTTTACATCTTTTTTATTTTATATAAAAAATATATTTTACAAAATACTTTTTACTCTAAAATTACTATAAAATCAAAGCCATATGTCTAACCAAGTTGTGTTCCAAATTTGAAGTTGATATCGCAAAAATGTAAGTTCCCATGAGATTTTGTTTAGGCGCTGTACCAAAAATAGCCACCGGGAGTCATCCACATTCCATTGATTTTTAAAAAAAAAATTTATGCATTTTCCTGTAACAAATTAATACATTTCTGTCCAAATATCACTTCTATCACAAAACAGTCACCAAATATGGAACCTTGAGACTCAGACCTTTCCGACGATATGTGTTTTGTCAAGATTAGAAAAGGTTTTGATTATAAAGTATTTCAAATAAATTGTGTAATCTGAAATCTGACCCCGCCCACTAGCGGTGGGGAGGAGCCCGCTAGAAGAATTTAGAGTACCGTTTCCATGGTAACACAATGTCCAATTTTAAAACGGTTTTCACAGGATGAATTTTGAGTTCGTAAGCTTTTGAATTATACCTAATTTATGATGATTACTAAAATGTGTGATATGAAAAAAAGGTGTTGTAAAAGGAACGCTTGGCGCTCTTTTTTTATCACGTGGATGGCCGGGTGCGTGTGTGTCGCTTACCTGGGGAACACATGGCACCAGGATGCACTATGGGAAGAAGGCAAGCCGGCGGAGGCAGTGTGATGCTTGGCTCCTGCCATCCATGTGGATGTTACTTTGACACGTACCACCTACCTAAGCATTGTTGCAGACCATGTACACCCTTTCATGGAAACGGTATTCCCTGGTGGCTGTGGCTCTTTCAGCAGGATAATGCGCCTGCCACAAAGCAAAAATGATTCAGAAATGGTTTGAGGAGCACAACAACGAGTTTGAGGTGTTGACTTGGCCTCCAAATTCCCCAGATCTCAATCCAATCGAGCATTTGTGGGATGTGCTGAACAAAGAAGTCCGATCCATGGAGGCCCCACCTCGCAACTTACAGCACTTTAAGGATCTGCTGCTAACATATTGGTGCCAGATACCACAGCACACCTTCAGGGGTCTAGTGGAGTCTCGATGGGTCAGGGCTGTTTTGGCAGCAAAAGGGGGACCAATACAATATTAGGAAGATGGTCATAATGTTATGCCTGATCGGTGTGTATATATATATATATATATATATATATATATATATTATAGAGAGAGAGAGAGAAATATATTTAATAAATATAAATTATCTCATTAAACTGCATAGCTGCATACATACTCTTCAAAAAAGGTTGTTTATTGGCATCGATGGTTCAGAACATTTAACATTCATGGAACCTTTCCATTCCACAAAAGGTTCTTTATTTTTTAGAATGTTCTTTACACTAAGGGAAAAATGTTTCTTTTAAGAACTGTTGAATGAAAGGTTCCTTGGGGAACCGAAAATAATTCTCATGACACCCATTTAGAACCTTTATTTTTAAGAGTGTAGGTCTATGTTCAAGCATCGGTTTTATCCTAGGCTTACAAAGCACCATACACAAATGTATATATTACATATATTACTGAGTCTAGTACACAATATGATGCTTAATTAAGATTAACAGAGGAAGTTTTGAGTGGGGCTTGTTCTATGACAAAATATACAAGACCATTAAACTGTACGAAAAGCATTTTATACATGTGACTTATGGATTGTGATCTTGTTGCTGGGTTATTTTCATCCAGGTTCATATCCTCGCCTCTCCCTGAGCTTCAAGCTTAAGAGAAACATTGGCTACTTCATTCTGCAGACCTACATGCCTTCAATCCTAATCACCATCCTATCTTGGGTATCCTTCTGGATCAACTATGATGCCTCGGCTGCCAGGGTTGCTTTAGGTAGGCGCACACAGCTGGTGACATTCATTTTATATATACACACTCACCTATCCCTATCCACGTAACCTTTCTTCTGTGTCTTTGGTTGAGGATCCTGTTACAGTGCAGCAGTGTTCTCTCCTGCTTTTCTGTTCCTCATATGTTTGCGCTCCAATTCAGTGATATGAGGAAATAAAGAAAGCAAGAAAATCCACCTGAGGTCATCCATTATACATTTATTGCAGCTGTGATTTTGTTTTATAAAGAAAAAATTATAATAATAATAAAAACACACTAAAAGCAAGCTCACCACAAAAAAGTACAGTTTTACATTATAATGTAAATGTCACATTCCTGTCTTGTTTAGTTTAATTATCTTGCTCTGTTTGTTTTCATTGTCACCATTTGCCTGAGTTGTAATTATTTCATTAGTTGTCATGGTTCCTGATTACTGTCTCACCTGTTCTCTGTTCTGTTAATGATCTTCCCTTGTGTATAGGGTACTACGGGGCTAAAGACACACCTTAAGAAAAAAATTGCTTTTCACTACTCTCAAAGTGTATGATTGCAGAAAAACAAAAAAGTTTGTATTGAACATTGATGGAGCAACAGATTTTGTGTGAAAATAAATCATAAAAATCTTATAAATGTACGGGGTGGCAATGGGGGCCTTTTACCCCACAGACACACAGGGTAAAACCAGCATGGGGTTTTTAATAATGTCTAAGTTAATACTTGTTCAAAACAATCACTTTAGCAAAGTTTGTACTATTTTCTGTTTATTTTGTTAAATAAATATACTGTCATTAAAATATGTTAATATAAAAATATATTTGAAAAATACAGAAACAAAATTATTTTAAAAAGTAAAGATTCTGAAAGCATTGAAGAAGATCCCATAATAATTGAATATATATTTACAGTAGTAACAATAAAGACATTTTATTATATGATATGATTTCATTATAAATATGGTGATTATCTCTAAGGTGGACACCCAACTTAATATGATATTTCCCATCTGAATCTAACCATGTCATGTCAACAAATGTTAAAGTCAGCGGCTGTTTATTATCATGTTAATTATTGTGCCTTTTACCCCAAATACCATACTTTTACATATTCTTCCATTATTGAAAAACTGTTGCTTTAATTATCTTAAACAACACTGAAAATCATTAATAAGACCTTTGTCTCAAAATTAATTTTATCGATTTTCATTTGTTACTTAAATCTACAACATTTTAACCCCTTAACTGTCACCCCCCTTTTTGAAAATAGATGCGAAAATGCACTATCCAAACTTAAATTGCTGTAATTCAAGAATGCTAATTTAGACCTAAGTTTGGTCTTGAAAAAAATGAAAGTATGTCTTTAAATTTACTGTAAATGAAATGTGCTGTACTAAATATTTGGGGAGTCATCCACATTCCATTGATTTTTTTTTTTTAATGCATTTTCCTGTAACAAATTAATACATTTCTGTCCAAATATCACATCTATCACAAAACAGTCACCAAATATGAAACCTTGCGACTCAGACCTTTCTGACTATATGTGTTTTGTCAAGATTAGAAAAGGTTTTGATTATAAAATATTTCAAATAAATTGTGTAATATGAAATCTGACCCCGCCCACTAGCGGTGGGGAGGAGCCCGCTAGAAGAATTTAGAGTACCGTTTCCATGGTAACACAATGTCCAATTTTAAAACGGTTTTCACAGGATGAATTTTGAGTTCGTAAGCTTTCGAATTATACCTAATTTATGATGATTACTAAAATGTGTGATATGAAAAAAAGGTGTTAAAAAAAAGAGCGCCAAGCGTTCCGCTAGCGGGATGGTCACAGTTAAGCGTTAAAAAACATCAAATATTAGATCAAATTAGCGCAGAATCAACTTTGCGCTGCTGCCTGCGATCATGTCAAAGATCAGACAAATTTCCACGTGCATTTTAAAAAGTGGATGTTTTGGAAAGTGCTGAGGCAAGTTTTTGTGCCATCTAGTGGTTTATAACCCTATAAACCCTATAAACCCTCTGTTTTCCTCAGTTAACGTTCCATGTGTAGTCTTTTCACTCTCTCTGTTTAATAAATATTATCATTATTCTTCATTGCGTCACACATCTCTCTTTGTTTGGATTGCGCTACAGTTAACCGTGACAGCTAGTAACACAATGATCTTTACATTTTTACATTAAATCAATTTTATTTTTTAATGTGACTGGGACATGTTCTAAGAACATGATTTCTCATTGATTTCATGAGATTCACCCCAAGTTTCCTCTAAGATCCTTTGTTGAAATTCTTTAATTAAGCATAGTGACAGACATTTATACTGATTTGATTTTATCTTTTTTTTTTTTACACCACACATTCATTTTACACTCTCTCTCTCTCTCTCTCTCTCTCTCTCTCTCTCTCTCTCTCTCTTTCTCTGTCCCTCTCTCGTAAGCCTCCACTTTTTTCCTGTCATCACTGATTATGTAAGGCCGAGGCAGCAAGCGTGCAGTCTTCTCAGTGTGAATAAAAGAGCACTCTTTGTGATTGCTGTCTGGCCGGCCTCATTCATCCACACAAGTGCAAACCACTGTAGCATTTAACAGAAGGCTGAATGATTATGGATATATATATATATATATATATATATATATATATATATATACATGGGCGACATTGGGGGGGGCAGGGGGGGACAGATGCCCCCCCATATTTATTGTAGTCATGGAGTTTCCCGATGTGAGCCCTCAGCTCCGCTGCAAATCAGGCCTCCACAGACAGCGTGCGTCCTGAGCGAGATCTAAATCCACATTATGTTGAGAGCATAAGCAAGAAAAACTCACTGTTCAGAGAGTTAGGCCGTGTGTCCACCAAAGCATTTTTTCACGCGGCTGGCGTATTTTTCCAATTGTTTTCAATGAGAGCGCCGCGTTTTTAGAACGCCATGAGCACTGAATGACTGAGCATCTATTTCAGGCTGAAGCATTGAGCACTCTGCGTTTTTTACCGGTCACAGAGAGTTGAAGAATGTTCAACTTTAAGTAAAATGCAGCGCTCATCACTGTCGCTTTTAACCTAGCCGTCCAATCACAGTGGAGGAGGGGCGGGACAAATACAACATCGACCAACCGCCACATCCTGCTTGTACAACGTCAACAGATGACAAGAAGCAGCATAATAACGGAACAAAATGATTGAAAACAAGAGCCAGAGCAAATACTTTACATTGTATTGACATTTTTATATAGAATCAATACAGAAACAAACTATCTGTGAAATGAGATACTAACACTTCTGCGGATATTCCGTATCATAGCAAGAACAACTGAAGTCTCAACTGAAAAAAACCCCACTGCGCTGCCAAAACACTCTCAAGCGCTCACAGCAAGGCGTTTTCAGCTGACTAAAAATGCTTTGGTGGACACACGGCCTTAAGCTAGTCTACTGTCTAGTAAACGGCAACCTCTTTAAATTATTCTTGACTGTGTCGATGAACACCACATCGTGTGATAGAAATTTTTCTTGCTTGCGCCAACTGAAAACACACAACGAGAAACACCATGAGACAGGAATGACTCTCGGACATTGCAGTAAGCTACTGAACATTGAACGGGCCATTCATGTGGATTTGGATGAAACAGTTAATCGCTTTGATGTCGTCCCTGTGGATGCCGTTTAACCCTTCACAGTGGAGTAGCGGACGGACACGCAAGGCATATTAAATTTTTTTTATGATTAGGCTACTTTTATTATTAAATTAATATTACCATTAATTTGCCCCGCAATATTTTACAGCGCATCAACGCATAACCAGCGTGCTGCTAGGAGCCTAAAGATTAGTTAGATTAGCTTACTCCTCATTTCAAAAACATGAAATACTTCTCAGTTCACAAAATTTTTTAATTTTCCTCAATGGGCCACAAGTGAAATATTAAGAAAATAAATTTGATTTATTTCTCATCATCTCTATATGCGCCGTTAATGCACCGTCAGATTGCCATAAACGTTTTTACTTTCACTTTCTGTACTGAATAATTGACTGGCGTTTGAGACTTCTTCACCGGCATAACTCTCGCGCAAAGTTTGCACATCGCGATATTATATCCACTGGCTCGCCCTCATGGTTTAAGATGCAAATATTTTCAATATTGCGACGTGGCATTTTTCTTTATCACCAGTTGCTTGCAGAATAATGGACAAACAATCATTCAATTTCCTGAGATAACAAAATGAAGTAAATTATTAAATAGGCTAAATAAATAGCCTAAATAAGTAAAGAAGGTAAATAAACAAGTAACAAGCAAACTTAAACTAGTTTTCCTAAAATTTCTGTTAATACTTTGCTGATGCAGGTAAAAAAAAAAAAATATTGTCCCCCCAACTCGAGAGTCAAATGTCGCCTATGTGTATACAGTGGGGAGAACAAGTATTTGATACACTGTCGATTTTGCAGGTTTTCCTATTTACAAAGCATGTAGAAGTCTGTAATTTTTATCATAGGTACTTTTCAACTGTGAGAGACGGAATCTAAAACAAAAATCCAGAAAATCACATTGTATGATTTTTAAAAAGTTAATTTGCATTTTATTGCATGACATAAGTATTTGATCACCTACCAACCAGTAAGAATTCCGGCTCTCACAGACCTGTTAGTTTTTCTTTAAGAAGCCCTCCTGTTCTCCACTCATTACCTGTATTAACTGCACCTGTTTGAACTCGTTACCTGTATAAAAGACACCTGTCCACACATTAAATCAAACAGACTCCAACCTCTCCACAATGGCCAAGACCAGAGAGCTGTGTAAGGACATCAGGGATAAAATTGTAGACCTGCACAAGACTGGGATGGGCTACAGGACAATAGGAAAGCAGCTTGGTGAGAAGGCAACAACTGTTGCCGCAATTATTAGAAAATGGAAGAAGTTCAAGATGACGGTCAATCTCCCTCGCTCTGGGGAACCATGCAAGATCTCACCTCGTGGGGCATCAATGATCATGAGGAAGGTGAGGGATCAGCCCAGAACTACACGGCAGGACCTGGTCAATGACCTGAAGAGAGCTGGGACCACAGTCTCAAAGAAAAACATTAGTAACACACTACGCCGTCATGGATTAAAATCCTGCAGCGCACGCAAGGTCCCCCTGCTCAACCCAGCGCATGTCCAGGCCCGTCTGAAGTTTGCCAATGACCATCTGGATGATCCAAAGGAGGAATGGGAGAAGGTCATGTGGTCTGATGAGACAAAAATAGAGCTTTTTGGTCTAAACTCCACTCGCCGTGTTTGGAGGAAGAAGAAGGATGAGTACAACCCCAAGAACACCATCCCAACCGTGAAGCATGGAGGTGGAAACATCATTCTTTGGGGATGCTTTTTCTGCAAAGGGGACAGGACGACTGCACCGTATTGAGGGGACGATGGATGGGGCCATGTATCGCGAGATCTTGGCCAACAACCTCCTTCCCTCAGTAAGAGCATTGAAGATGGGTCGTGGCTGGGTCTTCCAGCATGACAACGACCCGAAACACACAGCCAGGGCAACTAAGGAGTGGCTCCGTAAGAAGCATCTCAAGGTCCTGGAGTGGCCTAGCCAGTCTCCAGACCTGAACCCAATAGAAAATCTTTGGAGGGAACTGAAAGTCCGTATTGCCCAGCGACAGCCCTGAAACCTGAAGGATCTGGAGAAGGTCTGTATGGAGGAGTGGGCCAAAATCCCTGCTGCAGTGTGTGCAAACCTGGTCAAGAACTACAGGAAACGTATGATCTCTGTAATTGCAAACAAAAGTTTCTGTACCAAATATTAAGTTCTGCTTTTCTGATGTATCAAATACTTATGTCATGCAATAAAATGCAAATTAATTACTTAAAAATCATACAATGTGATTTTCTGGATTTTTGTTTTAGATTCTGTCTCTCACAGTTGAAGAGTAACTATGATAAAAATTACAGACTTCTACATGCTTTGTAAGTGGGCAAACCTGCAAAATCGGCAGTGTATCAAATACTTGTTCTCCCCACTGTATATGTATATATATATATATATATATAGGATGGGCAGATATGAGTGTTTAAAGCTCATACTGATTAGAATCATCAAATATTTGGAAACATATGTGCATCTGCATGGATAGACCTAGAAAGAGGTAGATTTTCCTGTGTGTATTACTACAGTAGGATGTTTCAAGTGCATACTAACTCTCTGATTTAGCCAATACCATGAGGCAGGAGTAGGAGGATGGAATCTGCTGTGCTATTGGTCAAGTTTAATCATGTTTATATTGGTTCCATATGAATATTGCACTTTCAGTACTTAGCAGCCAAAAGAGATGATAAGAAACAGAGCAGGGTGAAATGTTCCTTGACAAAGAGGTTTCAATGAGATGCCTTTAGCACCTGTTATAGTGCAAATAATAATAAAAGCACAATGATTTATAATAACTTTGTACCTCATAAGCTCTGTAATACCTGTCAAAGGATCCGCAATGAATTTCATGAGAATTGTCAGAATGGCACTGAATGGATTTTTCAAAGCATAAAATGACAGAACTATTTCTTAATCACTGTTGAGAAGCAGTACGGTTTTGTGTTTCACCAATTAAGATGCCTAACTCCCACTCTGCCGGTTAAGAGTATGAAAAATCATACAATTTTAAGATACTGAATCATCAACTGAAAGAAAATAATTCAGATAAAGCCCCCTCACACATGCACATGTTTTTCTAACTTTCTAAATGAGGACATACTTAGGGGGATCTCATTTGGTTTTCAAAGAACCAAATTGTCACGCGCTGGCTAGACGTGACAATCCACAAAAGATGCTTGACGCAGAAGAGCAATAAAAATACATTTAATAAACACCAGGAACGATACAGAGAAAACCAGCTTGAGACTTCAACACAGGACAATGATCAGACGATGACTGAGGGTTTAAATACATAAAGGTAACGAGACTAAGAGAAGGTCAGTTGTTGGTGATCAGTTAACAAACAAGGGTTTCTATGGAAAAAAACAAGATTCAAGGAGCAGATTCCAGACGTTCTGAAAACTGACAACCATGCTGTGTCCCAATTCAAAGGCTGCATCCCTTTGAAGTCTGCATTCGAAGGCTGTTCCAATTCGCGCCCTTCGTTTTGCAGGAAATGAAGGATACAACAGACGGACCCTTCGTGGCCTTGCCTACCCCAGAATTTATTGCACGCCATTGACGATAGGATTTTCTTTTTTTACGATTTTATATATTTTATACTCTTTATTATGTACATAAATGGACCAAGGTGAACATATTTAGGACAGGTTGTGAACCTTGTTTTGTTTTTAGGCAGTTGAATATAACTTTTAACAAAATCTAGTACAAATGTTACTGCCGCTCATCAATGGCAGCTGTCACAGTTTCTTGGTGACAAGAACAGTCCTCCCTAGGCTAGACCAACCCATTTAACAATGCTCAGTCCAACCTTCGCGGTCAGAGTCCTTCGAAAGATGCAGCCTTTGAATTGGGACACAGCCAAAAAGTCCAGGAGGGTGGTGGAGTGGAGGTCAGAACAGGGAGAGGGATGGAGGGCCAGGCCCGTGTGGCGGAAGTGGGCCTAGAGACCAATGCGGAGCCGGCAGTTCAGGAAACCAGGGCAGAGCTGACAGTTCAGGGTGCCAGGGTGGAGCCGGCAGAGCAGGAGACCTCCAAGGCGGAGCTGAAGACCATCACGGCAAAGCAATTGGAACAGAAGATCACCATGGCGTTGCAGGTGGAGCAAAAGACCTCCAAAGTGGAGCTGAAGACCACCACAGCAGAGCAGATGGTACTGAAGATCCCCTTGGCAAAGTAGAAGACCACCAAGGCGGAGCAGAAGACCACGGCAGAGCAGACGGGACTGAAGACCCCCACAGTGGAGCAGAATACCCCTACGGCAGTTCTGAAGACCGCACTGGAGCCTGGATCCATGACAGTACTGTCGGTGCTAGATACAACGGCATCACTGAAACGGAGCACAGAGAGATTATTGACGGCCTCAATGGCCATAACAGGGAGCTCAGAGAGTTCAATATCGATTTCAGTGACCCTGACAGGAGGTTCAGAGAGTTCAGATTTGGCCTCCTTAGCCATGACAGAGATAACAGGCAGCACAGGTAAAACAGAGTTCACAAGCGGAAGCCGCCCAAACACAAGATGGTGGCAGCCATCACAGAATGCACAAACGACAGCGGCAGTAACTCTCTGTTGATTAGCCCATTATCGTTCTCAGGTGTTTTCTAGTTTTCTCATTAGCCCTTGAGTATATATACACCTATGTTTTCCCTTGTGTTTTGTCAGTTGTTGTAACCCCTCTTTTTGGTTTTTGGACATGTTAATATTTTGTGTTTTTTGTGTTGTAGTTTCCAGTTTCCTGGCTTTTTGTTTTGCTCTTTTCACTTATTAAAACAATTCTGCCTCCCTTCCTTGATCCTTGATCCTGTTTGTTCCCAGTTTGGATAATCCATATTTATAAATCTTTGTTTCCAAGAATTATGGTCCTCAATAGAATCCAATTTTTGCCATTCACACCCTTAACAATAATTCCCTCTTGAACGTAGGCATCACCACTGTGCTGACCATGACCACCATCAACACACATTTGCGGGAGACTCTTCCAAAGATTCCGTATGTCAAAGCCATTGACATGTACCTGATGGGCTGTTTCGTCTTCGTCTTCCTGGCTCTGCTGGAGTATGCGCTGGTCAACTACATCTTCTTCGGCAGGGGACCGCAGCGGCAGAAGAGAGCTGCAGAGAAAGCCTCCACAGCCAACAATGAAAAAATGAGAATGGATCCTAACAAAGTATGTTTGAAATTTAAACACTACCAAAGTTTATAATAGCTGCACAGTCACTTTAACACAGATTATACATTTACAGTTAAAAAAAAAATGCATTTTAAAAGTTGTGGTGACACTTTATAATAAGGTTCCATTTGATAACATTTGTAAAATTAATTCACCACTGGCGAGATGGGCTTTTAGTAAAACTTGGTATGCAGTAGAAAGGCTTTTAGAAAACAGATAAGTTATTATTATCAATGTTAATTTCAACATTTACTAATACATTAACAAAATCAAAGGACCCACTTTATAATAGGTGGCCTTAACTACTATGTACTAACATTTTAATTAATCATTTGATACAATGCACTTATTGTGTACATACATGTTTTTACATAGTACTTACATTTAAAAAAAAAAATACCTGCATGTAATTACATCTGTAATTAATTTCTGTAATTACATTTATAATTACACAGTTGACACTTCCCTTACACCTGACCCTACCCTTAAACTTACCCATACCACCACACCTGTCCCTAACTTTACCCTTAAACTTACCCATACCACCACACCTGTCCCTAACCCTACCCTTAAACTTACCCATACCACCACACCTGTCCCTAACTTTACCCGTAAACTTACTCATACCACCACACCTGTCCCTAACTTTACCCGTATCCACCTCAATATCAGCAAAAGTGTTTTGCAATACAATATGAACACAATAAGTACAATGTACTTATTTTTTGATGTAAGTACATAGTAGTTAAGGCCACCTAATATAAAGTGGGACCAACAAAGATTCATAAATACTGTAACGAATGTATAGCCCATTGTAAGTTAATGTTAGTTAACGCATTAACTAATGGGCCATTATTGTAAAGTGTTTCCAAAAAACTATATTGTTACACTGAAGTGGTTCTTATGAGGGGCCGTATAGGCCATAACTATTGAAAAGCCTCTTACAAACACTAGTGAAACAAACACATTGATCAACCTTAGTCAAATTCTTTCACACTCATAACTGAAAAACCTATTACAAACACTAGTGAAACGAAAAACATTGATCAACCTTAGTGAAATTCATTAATTCACAACTGAAATACATCTTAAACACTAGTGAAATAAAAACGTTGATGAATCTTAGTGAAATTCATTCATGCATAACTGAAATACATCTTACAAACATTAGTGAAACACATTGATCACCGTCAGTGAAATTCATTCATATGCATAACTGAAAAACCTCTTACATACACCAGTGAAACAGCATTGATCAACCTTAGTGAAATTCATTCATACACATTACTGAAATGAGAAAGATTTCAGTAGTTGATGAGAGCTAATTTCACTTGAAAAGGAAGCTGTGTCCGCACTTCCGTTTAATTTGGCGCGTCTCACAAACTATTTTAGGCAATGGCGGTTAGTCGAGTTTGTATAGGAAGCCATTCACAACGAAGTGGGGCGAAACGCGCGATCACAGAGCTCGCGGCGCAGTGCTGACATGTCATCGGCGCGGCTTGGTCCGTTGAGCCACGTTGATGACATGTCAGCGCTGCGCCGCAAGCTCTGTGATCGCGCGTTTCGCCCCACTACCGACTCGACATCACATGTTTGACAGGCAATGAAGAAATCCATGTACTAATATTATAGATAATAAGCATAATGTGGTCAGCGTCGCGCTTAGATGGGAATGGTGGGAAGAGCTTATTTGCTAGCACGACGCGACACTGACCACATTATGCTTATTATCTTTCATATTAGTACATGGATTTCTTCATTGCCTGTCAAACGTGATGTCGAGTCGGTGGCGCGGCTTGGTCCGTTGAGCTGCACCGATGACATGTCAGCGCTGCGCCGCGAGCTCTGTGATCGCGTGTTTCGCCCCACTTCGTTGTGAATGGCTTCCTATACAAACTCGACTAACCGCCATTGCCTAAAATAGTTTGTGAATGAATTTCACTGACGTTGATCAATGTTTTTAATTTCACTAGTGTTTGTAAGATGTATTTCAGTTATACGTATGAATGAATTTCACTAAGGTTGATCAATGTTTTTCGTTTAAATAGAGTTTGTAAGAGGCTTTTCAATAGTTATGGCCTATACGGCCCCTCATAGGTTCTGCTCAGAATGTTTTTGCAAATTACTGTGATTCCTATGTTAAAGGGTGTTCACAAACCCAATGTTTAAAACAGAACATTGAAAACGGTCACTGCCGCTCATGTTGCCAGAAATCTGTTGCCAACTGAATTGAAATATTCCTAAATGACTCCAGGTGGCTTTGTCACTGCAAATCGATGTCAGTGTCAATGCCTGTTACTTGTGAATGGTTGTTTTGATTGTTCTGTCTAGTCTGTATTCATATCTTCACTGCAATTTTAATGTCTGGCTTGATTGTAACCAACATGGGACTGCCCTATAAAATCTGTACGTTTAGAGTAGTTTAATTGTTTGACAATGAAAGCTGTGGTTATTCTTGAACATAGTCAGTATTTTATGACTTTTGTTTGCAGTCATATTTGAAGGCTGTTTGGCTGTTGCAGACATTGGTGTAGTTTTATGTTGAGGTAGAATTTGAGTCAAGCCTTTTGCTTTTTTCCCCAACTAAATGCATAGAAGACTACCACCACTACATTAGTATACCGGATGGCATTTAATGTTGTCTGCAGGTGTTCACATAACTTTTAATGCAATAACTCATCATCGCAGTGAGAATAACCTACTAACTTTTGTTTCACCCTCCTTTATGACATCAAACTCAGGTGACATCAATTCAAAATAATAAAAAAATAAACTGCTACAATAAGCTTGTTAACTCTTTGAAAATACAGTGATTGGATTTCTGCATTGATTGTTATAAAATGTGGTCTGATCTTCATCTATAGACAAACACAATCTCACTTAAATAGCACAAAAAGTTGTACTTTCTATTTTTTTTTTTTAAAACACTGATTTATCATTAGCTGGGTTTCCATAACGTAAAGCAAATCTTTTCAAATTCCGCAAAATAAGGTAAAAATACAAATACGAATTAGGTGCGTTTCCATCAAGTTGTTTGAGCAGATGATAGTGGTATTGGTAACCTAGTAACCAACAGTAAATAAAACAAGGTACGCATAGAAAATGGAGACTGGACTGCAATTAGTTACGATTGGGCAAGTTAAAAAATGTACTAGCAGTGCAGCTTGCAATCGCCAAATTGAATGCTATGCACAGAAGAAATGCAGAATTTTTGATGAAGGCACTAGCAGCAAGGGCATTATGACAACGTCGAGCCCCATAAATATGGAAAAGACAACGGCAGCAGGATTTTTGGGAGGTCGTAGTGATCAGAAATTTTACTCACAACCTGTCAGAAGCCAAATTTGAAATGTTATGCTACATTATTGACACCATCAGCGGAAACAGCCAGTTAGTAACGTGGGTTTAATGTTCACTACGTCAGAATTTATTTGGCAAATGCGTTTCCATTTCCCATTATTCGCATTAACTCTTTTTCGCACAAGTCAAAAACCACCTCAAGCGAGCATTTTTTTCAGAAATTTGGCGTTTACGTCACTAGTTTCTGATGCAGTGCTTCAAAATGCGCATAAAAACAGGGTGATGGCAGGCTGGTCAGTGAACCTCTGTGTTATGACCTCTCCAAAAGCTAACTGGAGTCAATAGCTGGATGGAAACGGCAAAATGCACATCAATTCTAAAAATGTGCATAAAAAAAGTTTTATCCGTTAAGAAAACATGCGCATAAACTACGATGTAAGCACATTTACTTAAAACATTTCTCGATGCGCATCAAAAAAGGCATAACTTTGCGATGGGATGGCAAAGCTGGACTAACCAGCGGACCAATCACGTTGCACAGCATTTAAAATGTTGTTTTGCTCATTCTGAAATGCCTGAGCAAAGTCTGTCGTCAAAGTGGTTCGGTATAATTACCTTCCAGAACTGTCTTACACGACTGCATTCCCAAATAGCAATCCACCTCCGAAAACCAGACAACTTTATTGCATTTAATCTGCGCGTTCTGAGGCGCAAGTAATTTATTATATACAAAATTATTATACACCAATCAGGCATTCCATTATGACTAATATTGTGTTGGTCCCTCTTTTGCTGCCAAAACAGCCCTGACCCGTCGTGGGATGGACTCCACTAGACCCCTTAAGGTGTGCTGTGGTATCTGGCACCAAGATGTTAGCAGCAGATCCTTTAAGTCCTGTAAGTTGCAAGGTGGGGCCTCCATTGATCGGACTTGTTTGTACAGCACATCCCACAGATGATCGATTGGATTGAGATCTGGGGAATTTGGAGGCCAAGTCAACACCTCAAACTCGTTGTTGTGCTCCTCAAACCATTCCTGAACCATTTTTGCTTTGTGGCAGGACGCATTATCCTGCTGAAAGAGGACACAGCCACCAGGGAATACCGTTTCCATGAAAGGGTGTACATGGTCTGCAACAACGCTTAGGTAGGTGGTACGTGTCAAAGTAACATCCACATGGATGGCAGGAGCCAAGGTTTCCCAGCAGAACATTGCCAAAAGCATCACACTGCCTCCACCGGCTTGCCTTCTTCCCATAGTGCATCCTGGTGCCACGTGTTCCCCAGGTAAGCGACGCACACGCACCCGGCCATCCACGTGATGTAAAAGAAAACGTGATTCATCAGACCAGGCCACCTTCTTCCATTGCTCCATGGCCCAGTTCTGATGCTCACGTGCCCACTGTTGGCGCTTTCATTGGTGGACAGGGGTCAGCATGGGCACTCTGACTGGTCTGCGGCTATGCAGCCCCATACACAACAAACTGCGATGCACTGTGTATTCTGACACCTTTCTATCAGAACCAGCATTAACTTCTTAAGCAATTTGAGCTATAGTAGCTCATCTGTTTGATCGGACCACACAGTCCAGCCTTCGCTCCCCACGTGCATCAATGAGCCATGATCCTGTCGCCGGTTCACCTCTGTTCCTTCCTTGGACCACTTTTGATACATACTGACCACTGCAGACTGGGAACACCCCACAAGAGCTGCAGTTTTGGAGATGCTCTGACCCAGTCGTCTAGCCATCACAATTTGGCCCTTGTCAAACTCGCTCAAATCCTTACGCTTGCCCATTTTTCCTGCTTCTAACACATCAACTTTGAGGACAAAATGTTCACTTGCTGCCTAATATATCCCACCTACTAACAGGTGCCGTGATGAAGAGATAATCAGTGTTATTCACTTCAGCTGTATAATGTTATGCCTGATCGGTGTATACTGTGGCTTCTCCTACTGCAGCAAAATCCATTTTTCTTAGTGATATTTAGCTTATCAGGAAGTGACAATTTTGTTCTCTTCAGCTCACTGGAAACGGTGCTTTATTCACAAATATATATTATATTCCAATATGCAAATGTGATATTCCAATTTTGTGCATAAGTTGAATTCGCAACTGTGGATGAAAACATAGCTAATGAAGGAGGTAAGAATTAAGTGTGCGTCGCACAGATGCTCTGCTCTTAAAATAAAAAGTACACAAAGCCTGATTACTTATAAATCTGTTCTTCTTAAGAAATAGTTTGTGAACTATGTGAAAGTTCAATTTAATTAATTAATTTATTTATTTATTTATTTTTTATTTTTTATTTAGTCAGATTTTGTTTGCCTATAATTGTTGAATTAAGATCAGACTACATTTTATGAGTAACTGCTGAAATCCATATATTTTGCAAGGATTCACAAACATATTCATGCATCTGTAAGATAAATAAGATAAATGCTTCTACAACAGTTAAGAAGTTGCAGAAAACAGCACTTATTACAGTATCTGTAATATATTTAAGCAACATAATAATCTTGACTAGCAGTATTTCAGGAAAAAAAGCTCATTTGCTTATTTCAGGATAATGCTGGCTAGTAATGTACTATAGTTAGAGGATAAAAAAAATAGTAGTGATACTGTAGTTGTTTAGTTGTTTATACATTTCATATAAATTATAAAATAGCAACACAGATCAGTAGATCTCAGCTGATTTAGCTTCTAGACCCAGATATTTATATTTAAATTGGGGATTTTGTTATTGGCATTTACCATTGTTTTCCCCATGCTCTCTCAGACCCTATGAGTAGCTACATATCTGTGACCTATTTTTGGGTACTGATCCTAAAAACACTGATATACAGTGGATCAAGCAATAACAGGACTCAGGGAACTGGTCAAGACTCTTGTTTGTTAAAATATGGAAGATGTTTTGCTGGTGCTCAGATGTAGTAGAACTTATTGAAGGATGGCCTTGGATTTAGAGCTGTGGTTTTCTTTGAGGCATAATCCACAAAATGCCAGCATTGCCTCACACTTCTAAATTTCTTGAAAAGTGACTGCTTTGATGGTAATGATTTTGTATGCTTTCAGTGGTTGGTGGGAAATGTAGTTCAGAGAGACGATGCTCTGTATGCCCGAATGAAACAGAGGGATATTGACGCACATGACTCCATGTGGGAACCAATCTTTGTGGACGATGCAGCATTAGGACTAGGCGATTCAAAAAATAAGGTACTGAAAATGTTCATCAAGAGAGTTATGGCATATAGCTTGGAAGACCCAGTTTTTTTTTTTTTTTTTTTTTTTACAACATGTTCTCACTTCCAACTCGTCACATATGGATTCTTGGTCAGGACCCCTTGGCATCACTTTCTACCGTGCAGGGTACTCCATTGCTTTCTGTTGTTTGCCATATGCATCAGATCAAGACACAGTTCGTTATTTGCATGCATTTGTAAAAGTAGAGATGATTTCATAAATATTTAGGAGCACCTAGAACCCACCCCACCCCACCAGGTATTTATTGCAAAAACTGAACTGAACTAAAAAACTGTTTAAAAGTATTAAAAACAAGTCGTGTTGCATTCTAAGTCTTCTAAAGCCACACAAAACCTTTATATGAAGAACAGAGTGGAACTTGTTTTCAAGGCTTTAATTGCTGAAAATAATTGCATATCTCATTCAAATGATACACCCGAACATTAGCATGTCGCAATCAAAAAAAGCCAATGCCATTTCTCAATCAAAGCTGACGTAATGCTTCTTCTGGCATTACTATTTGAATGTGTGCACACAGGATCTGATAAGGGTGTTCGATTCCAGGTTTTTCAGAGTTGGCACAGATTTCTGACTCCCGCCGTAGGGGTCGATAGAATAGACTCCCGGAATCGACTCCATTTGCTCCATTTACTTTGTCAAAACATATTTAGCAATAAGAATACAAGATTGCAGTCATTATTAAGCCGTGGTCACACTAGACTTTGAGCATGCGAAATTTTGTCGGACACGGCAGCGGTCGTGATATGACGTCACTCTCTGAAGCGTCTTTTTTATAAACATGAATTCAACATAAAACAAATAGTAATACATTCAAAATGAAAAAAATATACAATCTACTCGACTTTAATGCAAAAATATTGTTCTTTTAATTCAACCAAGAGCTCACGGCGTGACATATCAATCTTCTACTGGTCACACGTCGTCACGTGATGCGAATTCGCAGCTCAGAGTTCACCAAGCTTGAACTTTAGAACGCAGCGAAATGCGAAACTTTTTGCATGAGCTTGCGTTTCCGGTCTGACACATTCGCATGCGTTTGAATGGAAGTCAATGGAACGAAAAGTGCAGTGTGACCACCCCTTTATATGGAGCCCTTAAAGGGACATGGTGAAGGGAAAAATATTTGTCAATGCTTGTGCGTTCTCTCGCAATTGTTTTGCGAGTGAATGCAAAGTTTCTCTGCGGAACGCAAATGTTTTGTGAGCAAACGAAAAGTTTCTCTGGGGAACGCAAATGTTTTGCAAATGAACGCAACGTTTATTGGGGGAAAACGTCTCGGTTACGTATGTAACCCTCGTTCCCTGAAGGAGGAACGGAGACGTACGTCGGAACTGACCGACGAATTGGGATCTATTTTCGGAGACCAATCTACTTCGAGTGTTAAAAAACGAGCCAATGAGGATTGGCATGTGGTTGACGCATTCCACGACCCGCCCCGCATCGCGGGTATAAATACGGAAGTGGAAGCACCGCATATCGCTTTTCAACTGAGGAGCTGAGACGAGTGACTCGGCCTTCAGCTGAAGCACAGCACCTGGCGACGGGACGTACGTCTCCGTTCCCTCCTTCAGGGAACGAGGGTTACATACGTAACCGAGACGTTCCCTTTCAGTCGGTCACGTTCGACGTACGTCGGAACTGACCGACGAATTGGGATCCCTACCAACACGCCAGGGATGCTGGCCCTTCCAGCGCCCTGCCTGAGCTCGCTGGACCACACCTATGTTGGAGTGGGAGTCAGGGCTCCCGGCAGGGAAGGTCAGTCACTGCTGTTCCTGCAAGACCCACTCAGTGTGACTATTGGATAACGCTGGGAAGCGTGCCCGTCTCGTGGAGATGGCCCGCTGTGGAGCCACGTCCTTCAGGAAGGAGAGGTGGCGAATACACATAAGGACTAACCTAACAGGGTAGTACTACATATGGCAGTCTCTGGGGTGGATCCAGCCTGGTCCCAGGGGGGAAAGAACACCACCAGAGACGACAGAGCGGGCTCTGTCAAGGGAAAGACACGGGGCTAGCCAAATAGGGTAGCTGGTACCGTGGAAAAATACACATATGGGGTTGCCGTTAGGGAACCGCTACATATGGCACCCAGCCTACACACACGTTCCACAAGCATACGGGTGCAGGCCTGGCGTCAGACGGCCGCAACGTCTGACACCGAAGGGGTGACGGAGGAGCTCGACAGGGTTAGCCGTTTCCGGGGAACACAACTGGAGATAATAGACGCACGTATCCGGCCCAGAGGGCGGGAGTGGCGTTGCAAGCCGACACTAGAACGGGCACTTAGCGCTACTGGCCACTGGGGGCGAGGATGCGGGAAGATACCGGCTCTACACGGAGGCTATAGAATCTAGCGAACGTGTTAGGTGTCGCCCAGCCCGCAGCTCTACATATATCTGTCAGCGAGGCGCCTTGAGCCAGCGCCCAGGAAGAAGCTACACTCCTTGTGGAGTGCGCTCGCACCCTGAACGGGCAAGGCACGTCTTGGCACTGGTAAGCCAAGACGATAGCATCCACTATCCAGTGGGCTAACCTCTGCTTGGAGACAGCCTTTCCCTTCTGCTGGCCTCCGTAACAGACGAAGAGCTGTTCTGAGGTTCTAAAGCTTTGAGTTCGGTCCACGTAGGCACGGAGGGCGCGGACGGGACAGAGCAAAGCTAGGGCTGGGTCTGCCTCCTCCGAGGGCAGCGCTTGCAGGTTCACCACCTGATCCCGGAAGGGAGTGGTAGGAACCTTGGGCACATATCCAGGCCGGGGTCTCAGGACAACGTGAGAGTTGGCCGGCCCGAATTCTAGGCACGATTCGTTGACCGAAAGTGCATGCAGGTCCCCCACCCTCTTGATTGAGGCCAATGCAGTCAGGAGCGCTGTCTTCATGGACAGGATGTTTAACTCTGCAGACTGCAAAGGCTCAAAGGGCGGGCCCTGAAGTGCTCTGAGCACCAGGGCTAGGTCCCAAGAGGGTATCGAGGTTGGACGAGGAGGATTCAGTCTCCTCGCACCTCTGAGGAACCTGACGATTAAGTCGTGCTTTCCTAAGGACTTACCTTCCACTGCATCGTGATACGCCGCTATTGCGGCGACGTACACTTTGAGGGTGGAGGGAGACAGCCTTCGCTCCAGCCCATCCTGCAGGAAAGAAAGCACGACATTAACCGAACACCTTCGGGGGTCTTCCCGGCGGGAAGAGCACCACTCAACGAACAGGTTCCACTTCAACGTGTAGAGGCGCCTCGTAGAGGGGGCTCTAGCAGAAGTGATGGTGTCTACCACAGCTTGTGGTAGGCCACCTAGAACCTCCGCGTCCCGTCCAGGGACCAGACATGGAGTTTCCAGAGGTCTGGACGCGGGTGCCATAGAGTGCCCCGCCCCTGAGAGAGCAGGTCCTTCCTCAGGGGGATCGGCCAGGGAGGGGCTGTCGCGAGGAGTGTGAGTTCGGAGAACCAGGTCCGGTTGGGCCAGTAGGGCGCAACTAACAAGACCTGCTCCTCGTCCTCCCTGACCTTGCACAGTGTCTGTGCAAGAAGGCTCACTGGGGGAAACGCATATTTGCGTAGGTCCCGGGGCCAGCTGTGCGCCAGTGCATCCGTGCCGAGGGTGCCCCCGGTCAGGGAATAGTACAACTGGCAATGGGTCGAGTCCGGAGAGGCAAACAGGTCTACCTGCGCGGCTCCGAAGAGGTCCCATATCAGCTGGACACTCCGGGGGTGGAGTCGCCACTCTCCCGGAGGTGTCGGCTGACGAGAGAGCTTGTCGACTGTCTGGTTCAGCGCACCTGGGATGTGAATGGCCCGAAGCGACCTCAGACGCTTCTGACTCCACAGGAGGAGATGGCGGGCGAGTTGGAGCATGCAACGGGAGCGTAGACCACCCTGACGGTTGATGTACGCAACGGCCGCAGTGCTGTCCGTACGGACCAGTACGTGCTTGCCCTGTAGCGGCTTTTTGAGGCGGCCCAGGGTGAGACGTACTGCCAATAACTCTAGGCAATTGATGTGCCAACACAGTTGGGGCCCCGTCCACAGACCCGAAACTGTGTGCCCGTTGTACGTGGCCCCCCAGCCCGTGGATGAGGCATCCGTGAAGACCACAGCATGCCTGGACACCTGTTCTAAGGGCACTCCCGCCCGTAGAAACGAAGGGTCCGCCCAGGGGTTGAAGGTTTGGCGACAGTAAGGAGTAACTGAGACCGGGTACTTGCCGCTCTGCCACGCCCATCTCGGGACTCGGTCGTGAAGCCAGCGTTGAAGCGGTCTCATATGAAGCAATCCGAGCGGCGTTACCACGGCTGCAGACGCCATATGACCCAGGAGCCTCTGAAAATATTTCAGTGGGACCGCTGTCCTGCCTTTGAACGTATTCAAGCAGTTCAACACTGACCGGACTCGCTCCTCTGTGAGGCGCGCTGTCCGGTTGACCGAATCCAGCTCCATACCGAGATAAGAGATCCTCTGTGTGGGACAGAGTTTGCTCTTCTCTCGGTTGACCCGAAGGCCCAACAGGCTGAGGTGACGGAGCACCAGGTCCCTGTGTTCGCACAACTGATCCCGGGACTGGGCCAATATGAGCCAGTCGTCGAGATAGTTGAGAATCCGAACGCCGCGTTCTCTGAGCGGAACAATGGCTGCCTCCGCGACTTTCGTGAAGACGCGAGGCGACAGGGACAGCCCGAAGGGCAAGACTTTGTACTGATATGCCCTCCCCTCGAACGCAAAGCGTAGGAACGGTCTGTGTCGAGGGAGAATGGAGACATGAAAGTACGCGTCCTTCAGGTCGATCGCTGCGAACCAATCTCGGGGACGGATGCATTCGAAAATGCGTTTCTGCGTTAACATTTTGAACGGGAGCTTGTGCAGGGCCCGATTCAGAATGCGCAGGTCCAAGATTGGTCTTAACCCACCACCTTTCTTGGGTACAATGAAGTAGGGGCTGTAGAACCCCGACCTCATATCGGCAGGAGGAACCGGCTCGATCGCGTCCTTCGCCAGCAGGACATCGATCTCGGACCGCAAGACATGGGCATCGCAACTCCGCACAGTGGTGAAGAGGATGCCCCTGTACTTGGGCGGCCGGCGCGCGAACTGAATCGCGTAGCCGAGTCTGATAGTACGGATGAGCCAGCGAGACGGCCTGGGAAGGCCTAGCCAGGCTCCCAGAGACCGAACAAGCGGGACCAACGGCACCACAGACGTACCCGGGGTGGGGCAGCGAGGTGGAGTAGACAGACCCGACTCGGGAGGCCCGGAGGCGGCCCGGAGTGTTGTCTGAGAACTCCAGGGTGGGGCAGAGTATGGGTGAGGAGGCCCGGAGGCGTCCTGGGTGCCCATACTGCTGCCCCCTGGCGAGGGGGAGAGGGGAGGAAAGGAGTGGCGAGGCCCGGGGGCGTCGCGCACTGCCAACCTGGCCCTCTTGGGGCCCAGGGAGGGAAGAAACTGCTCTTTTATTGAGAATGTGGGTACCGCTGGACTCCGGAGAGCCAGCGGCAGGATGTTGAGATGACCAGTAGAGACATTCTCCCCCCGGTCCTCCTCCGGGGGGAGGAGGGGTGCGGACACCACCTCCCCTGGAGCAGCTCCTCTTCTCCCTGGGCTGCCCGTCTCAGGGCCGCTTGCCCTTGCGCTTGCCGGCGGACTTTGCGGGACCCTGGACGGGTTGGGCAGTACCCCTACGCCCGGCACCCTGCTTGCTAGGTGGAGGCTGCTGCTTAGGCTTAGCAGGGGCGGAGGCGGACGCAGGGGGACGCCCTCGGCGACGAGCAGACGGAGGTGCTGCAGCCGGCGACTGGGTGGAGGCAGCAGCAGGTCGCCAGGGCAGGATGTTCTTGATTGCCTCCGTCTGCTTTTGGGCCACCGAGAACTGCTGGGCGAAGCTCTCGATGGCGTCGCCGAAGAGGCCGGCCTGGCAGACAGGGGCGTTGAGAAACCGTACCTTGTCGGTCTCACGCATATCCGCCAGGTTCAGCCACAGGTGGCGTTCCTGGACCACAAGTGTGGACATCGCCCGACCCAGGGAGCGTGCGGTGACTTTCGTCGCCCGGAGGGCGAGGTCCGTCGCGGTACGCAGTTCCTGCATAACCCCTGGGTCGGAACTACCCTCGTGCAGTTCCTTGAGCGCTTTGGCCTGGTAGACCTGCAGGAGCGCCATGGCATGCAAAGATGATGCAGCTTCTCCACAGGCTGTGTAAGCCTTGCCCGTTAGTGCGGACGAGAACTTACACGCCCGGGAGGGGAGACGCAGATTTCCGCGCCAGTCAGTAGCGGTCTTCGGACACAGTTGCATCGCTACTGACCGCTCGACTGGGGGGATCTCCACGTAACCCTTGGCTGCGCCACCATCAAGGGTAGTGAGGACGGAGGAGTCAGTCGATCGGTTTCTAGCGCTGTAAGGCGCTATCCACGATTTCGTGAGCTCCTGATGCACCTCCGGAAAGAAAGGTACTGGGGCGGGGCGCTGAGAACCAGCGCGGGCCATCCCGAGATACCAATCGTCCAGCCGCGAGGGTTCGGGACACGGTGGAGGGTTCCACTCGAGCCCAACACTGGCGGCGGCCCGGGCAAGCATAGCCGTGAGCTCCAGATCAGACTCGGGCAGCGCTACCACACCAGAAGGGGGCAGCGCAGCCGAATCCTCATCTCCGGAGTCCATTAGCTCGTCCCCCGATGCGGCTATCGAGACCATGTCCTCAGCCGGAGCCCCGAAAGTAACAGACGGTCTCCCGTGGGAAGGACCAGGCTGCTCTTCCGGAAGCTCCACCGGCGCAGTAGAGGGGGGAGGGGCCCGAGGAGCCTGTTGACCCGGCGGGAGTGCCCTCACAGTAACCCTCAGGTCTCCACCAAAGGCATCAGCCAAAGTAGCAGCCCTCTGCTTCGCAGCAGGAGGGCCACTAGATCGGGGGATGCGCAATGGGACTCCACCCCGTCTGAGGTATTCGAGTCTAGACCGTAGTACTGTGATGGTCATGTTCCCGCATTGGGAACATGAGTCATCCACGAAAGCCGCCTCAGCGTGCTGAACGCCCAAACACGAGAGACAGCGATCGTGTCCGTCAGCTGGGGACAGATAACGACGGCATCCAGAAACACACGGTTTGAATGACATCTTGAAAAAGACGCAGGGTCAAACCGTGTTACTCTTTTAGAAGGAAGAAAACCGCTCCAATCAGTGCCGAGGCACACAGGGGGATGACCGCGGCTCGCAGCGGTTCAGGGGTGCAAGCCCGCTGAGAGCACTCACCCAGGAAGCTGTGAGAACAGCTGTTTTTTGCGATCTCCGCTGAGAGCGCCGTTACACCAACACGTGGACTGGAGTGACCTCTTTGACTTGCTTCGCAACACTCTGTAGAGAACAAAGCACAGTTCGGCTCCGAAGTTGAAAGCGATATGCGGTGCTTCCACTTCCGTATTTATACCCGCGATGCGGGGCGGGTCGTGGAATGCGTCAACCGCATGCCAATCCTCATTGGCTCGTTTTTTAACACTCGAAGTAGATTGGTCTCCGAAAATAGATCCCAATTCGTCGGTCAGTTCCGACGTACGTCGAACGTGACCGACTGAAAGGGAACAAATGTTTTGTGAGCGAACGCAAAGTTTCTCTTGGGAACGCAAATGTTTTGCGAGCGAACGCAAAGTTTTTCTGGGGAGCGCAAATATTTTGTGAGCGAACGCAAAGTTTCTCTGGGGAGCACAAATGTTTTGTAAGTGAACGCAAAGTTTTATCTGGGGAACGCAAAACGTTTTGCGAGCAAATGCAAAGTTTCTCTGGGAAGCGCAAATGTTTTGCGAGAGAACGCAAAGTTTCTCTGGGGAACACAAATGTTTTGCGAGCGAATGCAAAGTTTCTCACAAAGTTTCACGTGAGGTTTGCGAGCGAACGCAAAGTTTCTCTGGGGAACGCAAATGTTTCGCGAGCGAACACAAAGTTTCTCTGGGGAACGCAAATGTTTTGCGAGCGAACGCAAAGTTTCTCTGGGGAGCGCAAAAGTTTTGCGAGCGAACACAAAGTTTCTCTGGGGAACGCAAAGTTTCTCTGGGGAACGCAAATGTTTTGCGAGCGAACGCAAAGTTTCTCTGGGGAACGCAAATGTTTTGCGAGCGAACGCAAAGTTTCTCAGGGGAACGCAAAGTTTCTCTGGGGAACGCAAATGTTTTGCGAGCGAACGCAAAGTTTCTCTGGGGAACGCAAAGTTTCTCTGGGGAACGCAAATGTTTTGTGAGCGAACGCAAAGTTTCTCTGGGGAACGCAAAACGTTTTGTGAACAAATGCAAAGTTTCTCTGGGAAGCGCAAATGTTTTGCGAGAGAATGCAAAGTTTCTCTGGGGAACACAAATGTTTTGCGAGCGAACGCAAAGTTTCTCACAAAGTTTCAAGTGAGGTTTGCGAGCGAACGCAAAGTTTCTCTGGGGAACGCAAATGTTTTGTGAGCGAACGCAAAGTTTCTCTGGGGAACGCAAATGTTTTGCGAGCGAACGGAAAGTTTCTCTGGGGAGCGCAAAAGTTTTGCGAGCGAACGCAAAGTTTCTCTGGGGAACGCAAAGTTTCTCTGGGGAACGCAAATGTTTTGCGAGCGAACGCAAAGTTTCTCTGGGGAACGCAAAGTTTCTCTGGGGAACGCAAATGTTTTGTGAGCGAACGCAAAGTTTCCCTGGGGAACGCAAATGTTTTGCGAGCGAACGCAAAGTTTCTCTGGGGAACGCAAAACGTTTTGCGAGCAAATGCAAAGTTTCTCTGGGGAGCGCAAATGTTTTGCGAGTGAACGCAAAGTTTCTCTGGGGAGCGCAAATGTTTTGCGAGTGAACGCAAAGTTTCTCTGGGGAACGCAAATGTTTTGCGAGCGAACACAAAGTTTCTCTGGGGAACACAAATGTTTTGCGAGCGAATGCAAAGTTTCTCTGGGGAGCGCAAATGTTTTGCGAGCGAACACAAAGTTTCTCTGGGGAGCGCAAATGTTTTGCGAGCGAACACAAAGTTTCTCTGGGGAACGCAAATGTTTTGCGAGCGAACGCAAAGTTTTATCTGGGGAACGCAAAACGTTTTGCGAGCAAATGCAAAGTTTCTCTGAGGAGCGCAAATGTTTTGCGCGCGAACGCAAAGTTTCTCTGGGGAACGTAAAGCGTTTTGTGAGCAAATGCAGAGTTTCTCTGGGGAGCGCAAATGTTTTGCGAGCGAATGCAAAGTTTCTCGGGGAACCCAAAAGCATTGACTTGTTATTTTTCCTCCCATCTCATATTTTTTTCCTCCACCATGTCCCTTTAGGGGCTCCGTATTATTACACACTAAATGTAGACTATTCTTTTTTGTCTGACACGAAGCCTAAAACTCCCTTTTAGTGTGACTGGCCAAATTAGTCCAGTTTACTCAAAAAAGCTGCTTGGACAGGAGATTTCAAGACTAAAAATAATAGCCTAAATACATACAATAATGTACACATATTAATGTGTTTATTTTTGTTAGCAGGGGTTCTTTTAAATTGATTTGTTTACTGATTATGAATGCAAATTAGGATAACCATGGCAAACCAAATTAATATTTATTGTGTTAATAAAAAGCTGGCATTGAGGTATGTATAATTACAATGTAATTGGCTGTTATTTTTGTAAAGTAAGCTACATGTAGGTTAAAAGTATGTGACTGTGATGTTGTTTCTGCGACAGCTCCAGCTCTCTGATGCACGAAAGAGCGATTTCAGACACAGCAACGGAGTCGACAACGAGAGTCGATTCCTATGCTGGAGTCAACTCCAACATGAGGGTTATTAAGAGTCGAGGAATTGACTCTTTTGGAGTCGACTCCCCATCACTAGGAAATGAACTTTACGGCGGATGGAAATGGTGATCACTTTTTGGGTCTGCTCTTCACGTAAATCAATCGTTTGGCCTTGGAACACTTCGAATATATGTAAATATTGAAGAAATTGTGACTGTAGTTGTATCTGCTTGCATATCCTGTGTTTTATATTATATAATATTCAAATGGGTTGGTTTAGGGGTATGGGTTGGATTATGTGTGCAATAGTGCAATGTAAATAAAATTATTATGGCTCTTTAAATTAAAAATCATACCCCAACATATACACTGCCCAGCCAAAAAAAAGTCACTGTTTGGATTTAAGTAGTCAAATAGTCTCTTATTGGATTATTATTGCAGTGATTATTATGTTTCTAGCATGTTATATGTTTGGCAACAGTTCTTCTAACCCTAACTGATGGTGTGTGTAGCTTTTCATTTCTTAAACAGCCATGTAGGAAGACACATTATGGCCATATTCCAGGATGACAATGTCAAGATTCATCAGGCTCAGATTGTGAAAGAATGGTTGGGAGAGAGCATGAAGAATCATTTTCACACATGAATGGGCACCTCTGAGTCCAGACCTTAAATTCATTGAAAGTGTTTGGGATGTGCTGGAGAAGACCTTACAGAGTGCTGGACTCTTGCATTGTCAATACATGATCTTGACCAAAAACTGATGCACCTCTTGATGGAAATAACATCACAAAATTTATTTCCATCAAGAGGTGCATCAACAGTTCTTCTAACCCTAATTGATGGTGTGTGTAGCTTTTCATTTCTTAAACAACTATGAACACATCGTGGCCATATTGTAGGATGGCCATGATGTGTTCATAGTTGTTTAAGAAATGAAAAGCTACACACACCATCAATTAGGGTTGGAAGAACTGTTGCCAAACATATAACATGCTAGAAACACAAAAATCACTGCAATAATGATCCAATCATAGACTCTTTTTGCCTATTTAAATCCAAACAGCGACTTTTTTTGGCCGGGCTGTGTATGCCATAATGGCAAAATTATACTCCATTATATATTTTCATCATGATGACAAAATTCCCATGACTATTGCGTCTGTGTATTGACACCAAAGGTTTCTCATTGAAAGCAATGGAGTACCTTGCATGTCGAAAAATTACGCCTGTCTGTTAATGTGACGAGTTGGGATTGAGAATGTGTAGTTTTCTTGTTTCCTCTTAAAAAAATTGTTGACCCAAATTGAAAATTCTGTCATCATTTAAACACTCTTATGTTGTCCAAACTCATATGACTTTCTTCCGAAGGGAAATTCTTCCGTGATCTTATTGTGCAGCTTCAGATGACTTTGCAAAAGTCACAGAAAGCACATAAAAGTCATACTTTTTTTGGCATATTGGAACTTGTCCAATATGTAGAAAAAGAGTGTGCAGAATAAGTCTCTTTTTGTGTTTCAAGGAAGAAAGTCAGGTTTTGAATGACATGTGGGTGAGTAAATCATAACAGAATGTTTTTTTTTTTCTCCATTGCCATCATCACCTCTCTTTTCCCTCCAAACCACTCACCCAAACAAATGTTTACTATTTTAGATACAATTTATAAAAGTACTATTGAAGGTACAATTTAGAAAGGAAAAGGAAATCTGTTTTGAAAATGAGGGGGAACAATTTAACATTTATTTTATTTTTTTATTCGATATTTCTACACATCGTTTCAGTATCCAACAGGATGCCCTATTATTTGTCATAAAAAGGTCATAATTTTGGAGAAATATATAGCATAAATACTATCATGTGTACCACCATGACTTACCTTACTTTGCTTTACATCTCTATGTGCACCAATCCATTTCCATAAGACTGTTGGCACTTTGTTGGTTTGTCTCAGTCTATGTTAAATACTGTGTTAAAATGCCAAAATGTTTAAAGAATAATTCACGAAAAGCAGTAGGTAAGTTAGTATTTGTTCTCTTATTTTTACTTTGATATATGTAAATGTGATTAATTTTATTGGAAATGTATTGTGTTTTTTATTACAAAAAAAGAAAACAGTTTAAGATACACTATATTGCCAAAAGTTTTGGGACGCCTGACTTTACATGCACATTAAATTTAATGACATCCCATTCCTAATCCGTAAGGTTTAATATGGAGTTTGCCCACCCTTTGCAGCTATAACAGCTTCAACTCTTCTGGAAAGGCTTTCCACAAGGTTTAGGAGTGTGTTTATGGGAATTTTTGACCATTCTTCTAGAAGCGCATTTGTGAGGTCAGGCACTGATGTTGGACGAGAAGGCCTGGCTCGCAGTCGCCGCTCTAATTCATCCCAAAGGTGTTCTATCGGGTTGAGGTCAGGACTCTGTGCAGGCCAGTCAAGTTCTTCCACACCAGACTAGTTCATCCATGTCTTTATGGACCTTGCTTTGTTCACTGGTGCGCAGTCATGTTGTAACAGGAAGGGGCCATCCCCAAACTGTTCCCACAAAGTTGGGAGCATGAAATTGTCCAAGATGTCTTGTTATGCTGAAGCATTAAGAGTTCCTTTCACTGGAACTAAGGAGCCAAGCCCAACCCCTGAAAAACAATCCCACACCATAATCCCCCCTCCACCAAACTTTACACTTTGCACAATGCAGTCAGGCAAGTACCGTTCTCCTGGCAACCGCCAAACCCAGACTCGTCCTTTGGATTGCCAGACAGAGAAGCGTGATTCGTCACTCCAGAGAACACGTCTCCATTGCTCTAGAGTCCAGTGGCGGCGTGCTTTACCCCACTGCATCCCACTCTTTGCATTGCACTTGGTGATGTAAGGCTTGGATGCAGCTGCTCGGCCATGGAAACCCATTCCATGAAGCTCTCTACGCACTGTTCTTGAGCTAATCTGAAGGCCACACAAAGTTTGGAGGTCTGTAGCTATTGACTATAGAAAGTTGACACTTCTGTGCACTGTGCACCTCAGCATGCGCTGACCCCGCTCTGTGATTTTACGTGGCCTTCCACTCCATGGCTGAGTTGCTGTTGTTCCCAATTGCTTCCACTTTGTTATAAAACCACTAACAGTTGACGGTGAAATATTTAGTAGTGAGGAAGTTTCACAAATGGACTTATTGCACAGGTGGCAACCTATCATGGTACCACGCTTGAATTCAGTGAGCTCCTGAGAGCGACCCATTCTTTCACAAATGTTTGTAGAAGCGTCTGCATGCCTAGGTGCTTGATTTTATACACCTGTGGCCATGGAAGTGATTGGAACACCTGAATTCAATGAATTGGAGGGATGTCCCAAAACTGGCAATATAGTGTTTTTAAGAAAACACACCTTCAGAAATCAATCAGTTGATATTGTTTATAATGCGTAACAAAGTTATGGAAAAAAGGAAAGAAAACGAAAAGAATACTGTTAGCATTACTAACCTGTTCATCTGTGTTTATGTCTTAGATGGACCCCCATGAAAACATCCTTCTCAGTCCTCTGGAGATCAAGAATGAAATGGGCACATCAGAGTTAACCCTGGGTTTGGGCGACCCCCGTGCAACCATGCTGGCCTTTGACAGCACCACGCTGCAGTATCGGAAAGCCGGCCTGGCCAGGCACAACTTTGGCCGTAATGCGCTGGAACGCCACGTTGTTCAGAAGAAGAGCCGACTACGACGGCGCACTTCACAGCTTAAAATCACTATCCCTGACTTAACTGATGTTAATTCAATCGACAAATGGTCGAGAATGATCTTCCCCACCGTATTTTCGTTTTTCAATGTCGTCTATTGGCTTTATTATGTCAACTAACTGGATCCAAGAAGCGCCACTTATTTTTATGTCAGTATATTCTTCCGTTTCCCTGCGTCTGATTTTGCAATACAAGCAGGACTTATGTTGACAGATTAAAATCAGGACTAACTCTCTTTAACCTTGGATTCACCTTAATTGCTGGCTGACACCGATTCTCTAAAGAGGTTAAGAACAAATGGTGCCTATTCCAAAAATCAGTAGTTTTTAGTGCGTTTGACTGTGGTGTATCTGTTTTGTTGCCAAATTATCAAATCAGTTATTGCTGCACATTAGTTATCTTTTTACCAACAGAAAAAATCAAAGACTGAAAGATTGGACATCCACAGCACTGTCAGTTCTTTCCTCCTTTAGAAATTTAGAAAGCAGCACTCAATAATTTAATATTTCTATAATTTATTTTTGATGTTTCTTGTTTTCACAGTCTATTGAGTAAGGAGACTATATGAATAGGTTTATCATAAGGTTGTATTTTCTACTTTACACACAGATGATAGTTTATTTATTCAAGAGAATTTATTATACACTTTTACTTAACCTCATTTATTTTGGTAAAACATGTCACTCAAATCCTGTACTCTAAATTTTATTGACACTTTGGTAAGCTTTATATTTCCAAAATGCTTATATTATGTTGAATTTTGATGTTCAGCATGCTAAAGAAGTTGAAGGTATTACTACTACTAACACAAACAACTCAACTCAGCTGCTAACTCTAATCATTTTTATAGCTCCCGTAGATCTTGTGTAATGCTAGTCTATCCGTTAGCATTCCCATTCATCTCAATAGCAGTTGATCTACTGATGCTTGAAAGTATGTGACCTGAAAGCTGCCATCATTGTTCATGATGGTGAAAATGCCATATGACTGATTGTTATTAAGCAGGAAATGACATAGCATCAGAGGAACAAACCTAAACCCAAACCCTTCAGCAGCGATAATACTGAGCGGTGATGTGAGTGGCTGCAGACAAGGAAAAATATAAGCCTTTTTTCCCATTTGTAAGAGCACTCCAAAAATCCATGCTGCTGGCAAAATATGATAAATATTTTATTCATCAGACTATATTCTTGCTTTGGGATAGCGAAATAGTGTAGTTACAATATCTAGTGACCGGCCAAGCCTTGACACCGTGTGTGTATTCTCAAACCGTTCTCAATCCGAAGGCATCAAAAACTGAAACATTGTCAGATGTCTTGCCACTAAGATGCTAAAGGCACACCTTTGGCATTGCTATAAAGTATACAGACTAGGTTTACTATTGCTATTTAATGAGAAACCTTTGGCGTCAATACATGGACACAAAGGGCATGTGATTTTTATTGTCAGGAAATTATATATTGTGGTATAATTTTACTCAGGGCTTGACATTAACACCCGCCAAATGCGTGTGTATTTCAGCAGTGACGTGTAACACAGTCACTCCTGCTAGCCACTTTGACAGTTGAATTTTATATATAATATAATTTTTTTTTAAAAAGTCTTTTAAAAAGGCATCTGAAATAATAACTAAGTGCAATGTAGTGTTGTCAAAAATATAGTTTTTTCGATACATATCAATACTAAAATATCTGATATCACTTCCAATACTCATTTTCCTCAGAACAGACACACGATACCAGCTGCTCTTTCTCTCTCTCTCTCATCTCTCCGACAGCGAGTGACACACAAACCCTCCTCCCCTCATCACTCGCTTCATTTGCTCCGGATGAATATTGTTGCGGTTACACGGCTTGAATCTCAGCGTGGGATTGCACGTATTGCGCATAATTTTACTCATTCCTGGAGATTTTGTGCTCACACCCAAAGTGCGGCACATAAAGCCGCCTCTCAGCACTAAATTGAGTTCTTTTTTGCTGCTTATTGCGCTTAAATGGTCAAATACACACAAAATAATGTCAAAATGCAGGTCTTGGCAAGTATTCACGTAAACACAGTCAGTTCTGTTTTAAGTGAACGTAAACAGTTGAGAAAGAAAACGCATGTGTAACAGTGTAATGGATCCGTGCGTCAGGTCTTAAAGTGACAGCAGCCTAATATTCCTGCTGACAAATTATGAGATAATATTAAAAATATCTATATGGCAGTTTGCCCCCTAAGCTTTGGAAAACCACTAGCTACAGTGGCTGGTGAGCAAAAAAGTTAATGTCAAGCCCTGATTATACTATTTTGAGCGCATAACCCGACCCCTACCCCTAAACCTACGTAACTCTAACCATTTCTCAATATAAAACAACATAAAGGAGGATATAACCTGTGGATACAAGTACAGTCACAATGATTTATTCAAAACTTGCAAATATTCCAAGTCTTGCTGAAGAAACGTGTATGACTGCGTTTACAGAGGATGAAGATTTCACTCAAGTTTCACTCTGTTCCTCACATAAAAATAGCGTATGGCTTCAGAATATTTGGAATGCACCACAAGTGATTTATCATAATCACTGATAATCACTGACTGATATATATATACAGATATATACAGATGCATGCAAAGAATTAAAAGCATAATCAATTTTAATTTACAAATAAACACTAATGTGGAGACAGTTTAGATAAAATGATAATGATAAAAGATGCATAAAGAAAGAAATTGGAAGCATGGAGTTCCCTTTCAGTCGGTGACGTCCGACGTACGTCTCCGTTCCCTCCTTCAGGGAACGAGGGTTACATACGTAACCGAGACGTTCCTCATTGTCTTATTAGTTGCACACGAAGCGATTGACCGTGCTTCAGTTTTTTTCGCCTTTTGAGTGAGAACACTCTACTTTCACACTAACTTTTCCACAAGGTTAATCTGACATTGATGGCACAGATGTCTCTGTGAATAGTTGTACAAAAACACTGAAGAAATGAACGGAAATTGTGCGGAGACCACAATGCGATCTAACTTCAGCTGTCTAAAAATAATACTATATTCCTCTGGTTTCACAGACAAGATTTAAGCTAGTCCCAGACTAAAATGCATGTTTGAGCTGTTTTAACTGAAAGCGTCTTATATCGCTGATATATCTTAAAATATGTCAGTGCCATTGTTTTGTCTCAAGATGCAACCAGTAATGTTTTTTTTGTTTGTTTTTTCTAAGGCATGTTTATAAAGCTACTTAAATCCCCTAATTGAACTAAAGCTTAATCCTGGCTTAATCTAAGCCCTGTCTGTGGAACCAGCTCATTATTTCACACATATATTACTAAAATCAAAGCAGACTATACAGTTGGGTTACACTTCATTTCGATGCTCCACTTTAGACATTCTACCAACTGTAAGTAACCTTTTTAAGTACGTCAACTGACTCTCATTAGACTATTAGTGGACTGTTGGGTTAGAGTTAGGTGTTAGGGCTTGGGTTAGTACAATAAGTTGACATGTACTTACTAATAGTTACTTATAGTCAGTAAACCATCAAAATAAAGTGTAGATATTAAGCAGACAGTCTACTAATATTCTAATGACTTGCTAGTTGACATGGAGTTGCAAAGTTACTTGTAGTTAGTAGAATGTCTAAAGTGGCCCATCGAAATAAAGTTTTACCTACAATCGCACTGGAAGATATCTCGTTTACCAGCTGCGAACTGCCGCAAACAAAACATTTAACTATTTTCCAAAGATTCAAGGCTATGAAGCTCACAATCTTTGGCAAATCCAGTGACGTGCCTCTGTGTGGGCGTGCCATCTGAGTCTGAGACTATTATTCAACTTCTTTCTTTCTGATTGGATGTATGCGTTTACAGACAATACATGCGCTTTGAACATCTTGAAGCGTTATACATATTCATACTGATTTTGTTTTAAAAGCCAGCAGTTAAGGAATCTCTTGGCTTCGTCAATGAAAAATAGTGAACAAAATGAATTCCTTTGTGTTATGTATTGTAAATATCACTTGTACAGAATTGCTAAAAACACTCTTTGTATTCGGAAGAAGAGAGTAGCTCTGTGTTTACATATGAAATGAAAATGGTGAATTATGGTGGAGGGGCTCATGCATGGTGTAGAACCAATACTATAATTTGGTCGTGACACATGACGAATTCCATCTAAAAGAGCCAGTCAGAGCCCATCATCCTCCACCTGTGAGAAGGGCATGTGAATATAGTTTAGCCTTACAATGCTTGGGGGAAAAATTAAAAGCACAATACTGACCAGATTTAATTGAGGAAAGTTGATATACTCATCTTTATTTATACATTTACTTGTCATTACATATTTTCACACTAATTTGTTGAAATTAAGATTTTTTTTTTTTTTTTTTAATGGTACAGTACATCTGTCATAATCAATTCATTTTGAAATATGTGTAATCATGATGGACCTGCATGCAAGACATTTTCTATCAGGGTATGCAATTTCACTTTTATCAACAGTCATACCTATACGTATCATGCTCACCAAGATTTCTCTGGCATTTTGTATCTAAATATATCAATAATCGATTTTCTTGACTTTTTAAGATCAAAAGACAACAGGGTTGAAACAAAACAGAATAGGTTAAAAGCTCAAGGAAGTAATAATTAACACTGATTTGATTTGATTTTCTCCCAGCCACTTTGATCATGAGTAATAACTAAGTATTGAATGAAGCTAACTAAATCTTATGAAACGCTATTCATAACCAGGGAATTGTGGAATTTAAAGCATGCAGGAAATCAAGCAAACCATACTTATTACCCATGTTTAATAATGCATCTCTTACTCACATCTACTGCATGCAATACAGGTACCATACATTCAAAAAATAATTATAATAATTATAATATTCTGCAATTCATATTGCTAAACTGATCTAAAAAGTCAAATTCAACAAAAGTTCCAAATTAGTAGTGTTTTACTCTTATATAAATACATATGAGCATAGCTTCTTCACTCCCGGATCAGAAATGAATGAATGCATTTAATTACCAGTCTGTGGACAACAGTGGTTATTAACAGTGATTGTATATTCATAGTGATGGTTAGTGATTATGTATCAATTAAGTGTAACAATATGATATTTTAGGCACTGATTCTGCTCTCCATTTGTCGCAATTACTATTTTTCCAAGATCAATGCTTAAAACATCTGTACATTTCTTTGAGATTCATATAATTCACATGTATTCATGCACACATAAATGGTTTTCTTTGTCCATTCTTTACAAGTTGTTACAAAATTTTTCAATTCTGATTTGTTTGACGTAGTCTCAGCTGCAGAAGATATCTTGGTGGTGTACATTATTAAAGGAAATGATGTAAGGAGAACTTGGGCATTAGGACTTATTTTAATATATTCCAAAAACAATTTCTAGATGTAAATATGAACCATGGTACTAAACATCCAATTGGAGCAGAGTGTTCATGTAAATACAAAAGTAACTTTCTAACAATGTGTAATGTAATATTTCTAAGCTATCTGGTTTGTACTATACTGGTTAATGCAAAGGTTAAAAAGCAATGCTATGGAAAATACTTGATGACAAATCAATAATGTAAACAATTTGAAATTTGCTCTCCTTAGTAAACATTTTTTTTTTCCTTTTGCCTAGCGTAAAGTCTATAAGTCAATACCCAGCGTGTAGTCCCTTCTCTTTGTGTTGCTTTCTAGTGTTCAAAAAACTAAAATGGTTTCTTCTTCTTTTTTTCCCCTCTCATGTCCTAAAAATTACTAGATGCCATAATTAGGCATTTTTAGCTGTTTCAACAGAACATTGTGTTTGATTGTGTTGGGGGGGGAGGGGGGAGACAGAATCACACACTATGAATGTGTGTGAGCACTAGTTTATGAGAAAATGCACAAATGTCAAACACTTGGTAACTGCTTTGCTTTTTGTTGTGCCTCTCATTATTTTACTTTACTTTTTTAATTAATATGTTTTTATATATTTGTACAACAAAATACTCCAACAAAAGCTCAACAAAATACACCAACAAAGAAACTCATTTGAGAATGATAAGGACGGCAAACTGACTATGTTTTTTTTGCACATGTTCACAGATTAAGCCTTAGCTTCCATTTACAGAGGAGATGTAACACACATCAAAAACCAACAAGCCCTCTCTGACACCAACCAGAGGGTCATCAGATGCATATGGACTGACAGAAAAAAAAAAAAAAATCTGTTATAATCTTCGAAAATCTATGAACCCTCAATAAATACTGTATAAAACTCTAAAAGTGTTTGGATTCACAGTTTATGGTGATTTTATTTTCTTGTGTAATGTTCCTTAATGTCCTCAAGTCTACCTCATATTCACTCACCCACATACAGTGCCATTATTGGTGTTCTAAATCTGTTTGATGTTATTAAAATATCAGTTACATATAAGCATTAGGCAACCTTATTTGTGTGCTTACTACAGTGGGGAGAGCAAGTATTTGATACACTGCCGATTTTGCAGGTTTGCCCACTTACAAAGCATGTAGAAGTCTGTAATTTTTATCATAAGTACACTTCAACTGTGAGTGACGGAATCTCAAACAAAAATCCAGAAAATCACATTGTATGATTTTTAAGTAATTAATTTGCATTTTATTGCATGACATAAGTATTTGATACATCAGAAAAGAAGAACTTAATATTTGGTACAGAAACCTTTGTTTGCAATTACAGAGATCATACGTTTCCTGTAGTTCTTGACCAGGTTTGCACACACTGCAGCAGGGATTTTGGCCCACTCCTCCCTACAGACCTTCTCCAGATCCTTCAGGTTTCAGGGCTGTCGCTGGGCAATACGGACTTTCAGCTCCCTCCAAAGATTTTCTATTGGGTTCAGGTCTGGAGACTGGCTAGGCCACTCCAGGACCTTGAGATGCTTCTTACGGAGCCACTCCTTAGTTGCCCTGGCTGTGTGTTTCGGGTCGTTGTCATGCTGGAAGACCCAGCCACGACCCATCTTCAATGCTCTTACTGAGGGAAGGAGGTTGTTGGCCAAGATCTCGCGATACATGGCCCCATCCATCCTCCCCTCAATATGGTGCAGTCGTCCTGTCCCCTTTGCAGAAAAGCATCCCCAAAGAATGATGTTTCCACCTCCATGCTTCACGGTTGGGATGGTGTTCTTGGGGTTGTACTCACCCTTCTTCTTCCTCCAAACACGGCGAGTGGAGTTTAGACCAAAAAGCTCTATTTTTGTCTCATCAGACCACATGACCTTCTCCCATTCCTCCTCTGGATCATCCAGACGGTCATTGGCAAACTTCAGACGGGCCTGGACATGCGCTGGCTTGAGCAGGGGGACCTTGCGTGCGCTGCAGGATTTTAATTCATGACGGCATAGTGTGTTACTAATGGTTTTCTTTGAGACTGTGGTCCCAGCTCTCTTCAGGTCATTGACCAGGTCCTGCCGTGTAATTCTGGGCTGATCTCTCACCTTCCTCATGATCACTGATGCCCCACGAGGTGAGATCTTGCATGGTGCCCCAGACCAAGGGAGATTGACCGTCATCTTGAAATTCTTCCATTTTCTAATAATTGCGCCAACAGTTGTTGCCTTCTCACCAAGCTGCTTGCCTATTGTCCTGTAGCCCACCCCAGCCTTGTGCAGGTCTACAATTTTATCCCTGATGTCCTTACACAGCTCTCTGGTCTTGGCCATTGTGGAGAGGTTGGAGTCTGTTTGATTGAGTGTGTGGACAGGTGTCTTTTATACAGGTAACGAGTTCAAACAGGTGCAGTTAATACAGGTAATGAGTGGAGAACAGGAGGGCTTCTTAAAGAACAGGTCTGTGAGAGCCGGAATTCTTACTGGTTGGTAGGTGATCAAATACTTATGTCATGCAATAAAATGCAAATTAATTATTTAAAAATCATACAATGTAATTTTCTGTATTTTTGTTTTAGATTCCGTCACTCACAGTTGAAGAGTACCTATGATAAAAATTACAGACTTCTACATGCTTTGTAAGTGGGCAAACCTGGAAAAACAGCAGTGTATCAAATACTTGTTCTCTCCACTGTATCTGAGCCTGTTATAGGCCTGGTTTCACAGACAGGCCTTAGATTAAGGCAGGATTAGCCCTTAGTTGTATAAAAAAAATTAAGCAGCTTTTATAAATGTGCTTTAGAGCATCTTGAGACAAAACAATGGCACAGACATATTTTAAGATACACTATGGCAAAAGTATTGGGACACCCCTCCAAATCATTGAATTCAGGTGTTCCAATCACTTTCATGGCCACAGGTCAGGGCCGGACTGGGACAAAATTTCAGGCCGGGAAATATCACACCCATTCAGGCCATCCCATACACCCACAACAAATTTTGGAACCATGGAGAACCATATTTTTGTATGGAGATCACATAAAAAAGGTTTAAATACTTAGGCTGAGGCCGTGCACAATAATTACAGGTTCTCTCTTGAACTGCACCTTCACTTCCCTTTTCCTTTTAATTATCTTCATTTTCCCTGATATCTCTCTGTCTCGACTCTCTCCCTTGTGTGTGTTTGCTTTTTTGCTACTTTTCTTGTACCTGTCACTTCTTCTTCATCAGGTCTACCGTTAGGAACAGAACTGTCTCAACATTGTTGCAAAAAACAAACAAACACGTAATTTGTTTCCACCGAATCTAAATTTATTTAGATAAATTCAAAGTATCACATTAGAACAATGTGTTGTTGTTTTATCTTAGAATGTCTTAAATATTCAATATTTAACAACTATTTCATGCAAATATATTAAAACAAATTTTCTAAATTGCTTAAATGTCAAAATTAGTACAATAAATTAATACATCATGACAATATCTTTATAGAAAAATCAACAGGTGCAGGTTCAAACAGGTGCAGTTAATACAGGTAATGAGTGGAGAACAGGAGGGCTTCTTAAAGAAAAACTAACAGGTCTGTGAGAGCCGGAATTCTTACTGGTTGGAAGGTGATCAAATACTTATGTCATGCAATAAAATGCAAATTAATTATTTAAAAATCATACAATGTGATTTTCTGGATTTTTGTTTTAGATTCCGCCTCTCACAGTTGAAGAGTACCTATGATAAAAATTACAGACCTCTACATGCTTTGTAAGTGGGCAAACCTGCAAAATCGTCAGTGTATCAAATACTTGTTCTCCCCACCGTACCTCTCTGGATTCCCGTTCCTCTCTGCCTATACATTTAATAAAATTGTGTTGATCTCACTATCCGTTGTCCTCTTCTGTTTATGACACAACTGATGGTCATGACATGTCCTGCCTCTATTTTTAAACTAACTCGGAGCCAATTGAGGTAATTTTGGCAAAGCGGAATACTTCATAATGGATCCATTGATCCAGATCATCGACTCTGTAACCACACTGTGAATTAAGAAAGCTTTTCAGAATTTTGCTGTATCAGCAATTACTCTATTTTGCTGAGATGTCCAAACTGTTCAGATTCATGTTTCTGATTTAACATGTTTGGGTCACATTTTTCTTGGTCTAGGTTTTAGCTTTGTGCCCCCTACATAACTGGTTTTAATTCATGCTCTGAATTAATTTGGTTATGCTATATGGTCATTCGACTAATAATAATCTAGAAATGAAATGTATTTCCCCTCTCCTGTCAATTTGCAGGTTGTATTATGACACAAACACAAGTTGTCTTTTCCGTAACCAATAGCATACGACACAGATTTACAGGATTACTCAGATTTTCTTTTTTCCCTGTATTGCGAGCTTTAATTGGGTTGCACAAGAATGTTCTTTTTCTTTTTTACAGATTGTAATGATGCATTTTAAAGGTCATCAGCATCATAAATCCTGCAAAGTTTTTATATATATGTTTTTAAATGTATGTACATTTATAACACTATACTTAGTATTAAATTACCTTTGCACCAAAATACAAGAAACTAGTTATACAGCGGCTGTGGGAGTGACAGTAAGTTGACATTTTTCTCTCTTCTGTTCTGACTGCCGTCATCAGTCTCTCTCTATATTTTTTTTACTCTTTGAAAGTTGTGAAAATACTATTGCAGAGTTTTTCTTTTGCTATTTGAGCAAATGGGAACACAAAAATATATAATGCAGTCTCTCATTCACCGCTACAGAAGTTTACCCAACTATGATGACTTTGGCTTCTGAGAAACCCGGAAATGTGAAAAGGGTCTATATTCGGACCTAGTCCGGCGAAGCGACTTATCACACATTCTCTCTTATTTAGAGAACAACTGTTGTAACTATTAAAAACTGTAGCATCTATGGTTGTAATGTCTGAATTTGGATTTTAAAATTTTTTAAAAAAATTTATTCAATAATAGTCAATAATAGTCAATTCTTCAATAAATCAATTATTTATTGTTTTTACAATAAGAGTTTCACCTTTAAAACCTTTAAAAATTTAACTGACAGTCCAAAAATGCTGTTTTTAAATGCTTTTCCTTCCATCATTTTTTTTTTTTACCTTTTTTTTTTTACTTTCAGTGCATGATCACACAAATAAGCAGAACCTGTGCTTGGATGAACATTTATCTGCCCTGCTTTGATGTTCAAATATTTCGATTCACTTGGTGCGGAAAGACAAATTTGCAGTGCAGTGAAAATAAAAAGCCATGTATTATTCAACACCTGGGGCAGACCAGCAAAGGAGCAGTGCCATTGAATGCAATACACAAGTTCGTTTTAGAAGTCCATTTTATTTGGTTTGCTTTCTAATTGCTTTTTAAAGCTTTCCACTTTTCATTCTTCCAAAGACAAACCAACAACAAAAGTTATTTTACGCTCTGTTCTCATGACAAAAAGTTGAGCAACTCAACTGATAAAATTTTCATACTGTACAAGAGTACAAACACTCTCAAAATCTAGTGTATGGCCTTGATAGCTATACTTTCTCAAGCATTCTTGCTGAATTTGTCCCTCCTAAGTGACCAATTGTAACACTCTTCATATGCAGTAACACTGAATCAAATAACATTCCTCACACAAAATGCACAGGAGACTCAACAAACATTTGTTTTCAATAGAATTTGATGTTGATGTTGCTGAGCATAAATGTGTAGAAAAGTAAAGTGAACATTGAGAGCCTTGTGTTCGCAATGAGTTAGTGTGGTGCATGCCAGGGTCAAAGATCCAAAAGGTCTAGTCTCTAATGCTTTGTTCAGACAGGCAACATTTTTCCCTTTATCCTATTAAACGAATTTAGTTTAATCACTACAGAAAAAAAAACAAAAAAAAAAAACATGTTGACTGTCTGAATAAAGCCTTAGAGACTAGACCTGACTAAACTTTGACCCTGGCTGACTCTAGTATGATTATTAAATCCCAAAAGACTTAATTAAATCAACTCTAAAATCTTACAATAAATTAAATCTTACAAATTCATTCTAAACCACATTCAAATTAAATTGTATTTAGAAGGCATTTGAGTTGATTTCATGCAGTTTCATCACTTTCAGAATGCCAGTGTAAACCCTAAGATCAGATTTAAAAAAAAAAAATGTGCAGTGTGAACAACATCTAAATTTTCTTCCCTGCAAAGGTCAGAACTATTATAACTCACACTGTTTTAAGAGATGTGACTGAAATGTACAATTCAAAAATATTCATTGAAGGGGTGATTATATGACATTGGTTGATAATAGAAAATATTCATTGCTAATGCGATTTTAGCCTCGGGGAGCTCTGTCAATTTCCGTAAGATTCCCTTTCGAAAGGGAACTCACGCTGCATCCCCTAGGGATCGCTATGGGGAATGCCTCTGGCATGAAAGGTGTCTGAAGCATGAGTCTAAACACGACAATGAACTTGACATTGTGACAGCGTGACCTTGAGTATAAAAGGGCACCTGTGAAATACATCATCCTCTTTCTTGTCTTCAGGAGATCGTCTGTTTGAGTGTGTGTCTAAATAAAAAGGCTATGTCTAGCACTAGCACAGTTCAGGAAGTGTGTTCCTCCATGTCAGCGTTTCCTGACACCTGTTGACACACATGATATGTGAGTTATGTGCATGGGAAAGGAGCATGCACGCTCAGTCCTCGAGGGGGCTGTTTGCGTGCATTGCGAATGCTTTTCCTCTCAATGCTTTTCTCGAGGGAATCTGGACAGCTATTTGTACCTCGCGGTTCAGGACCCTCTGCAGTTGAGGTGAATAGGAGACTGAGATCGTGGGGCTCACAGATGGAGCTTGCCGACAAGTTTGAGAAAGGTATGATTATCTCTCATTCGTCGGCGGCTGCCGAGAGCGAGCGTGCTCCTCGCTTCAAGCCAAGATGAGCAGGATGAGGCTGTTGAGATCGAGGATGTCTCTGAGCACTTTCAGCCCACCTGCCCCACTTGTGATGAGCTGCTGGATGTTATGTCTCACGCCACGGAGAGTTTTGATCTGCCATAAAAGAGCGAGCTCTCGCGCAGCCACTTAGATGAACGCTTCCTGTCGGGACATAACCGTCCAGCTCTTACTTGTCTTCCCTTTCTCTCAGATCTTCACACTGAGGTCCAGAGATCTTGGGGAAAGCCATATTCTGCCCTCATCCATCGTTCACAGGCGATGTGGAAAGGATGCAGGTATATGGTTATGCGTCAATGCCTCCGATTGAAGAGATGCTGGCCAGCTATCTCTCAGTAGGTGAGGCATCCGCATGTTACATCACGGCTGTACATCAATGGCAGGACATATGCTGCAGCAGGTCAGGCTGGAGCAGCTTTGCACACAATGGCCATGTTGCAGGCCTACCAGGCTGACCTGCTGAAAGACCAGGACCAGGGCCAGGGGCTCCCCCCTGAGGCAGTGGAGGAGCTGTGCCGTACCACAGATGTGGCTCTCCGTGCTACCAAACAGACTGCCGCCGCGATCGGTCGGTCCATGACGGTCATGGTGGCTATGGAGAGACATCTATAGGTAAACCTTGCTGACATCGGGGAGAAGGAGAAAAACTTTTTAGAGGTGAAGACGCGGGCCCCCCCCCAGTCTAAGGATCAGGAGGCGAGCACCTTCGAGGGGTAGAGCGCGGAGGAGTTGTGAAGCCAGAGGGAGAAGAAAAGATCTTAGGGAAGTAATCCAGGGTAAACGCTCTGAACATTCTAGGGTCCCAGGGGCTAAAAAACATCTGTTTGGTTTTGGGTTGTTGGACTCTCTTGAGCCTCCTTGACTGCTCTTTTGATAGTGTTGCTAGGCCTTCTCTTTTTAAGAGAATTGTACATTTAGGCCTCTGCTCCCCCAGAGCTCCGCCCTTTTATGCAATTTCGAGTTGTAGGCTGTAGTTGGAGCTGTCCTGAGTATAAAACGTAGTTAGGCCTCATCCTGTCTCAGAGAGTCAGCATATTAAGGCCTCCATTCTCGAAGCTGGAAAATGGGCAGAAGCGCTGGGTCGTAGGCTCCTTTCTGAGCCTCCCTTTGTGCATCCAGATTGGGAGTATTTTTAACCATTGTTTATTCACTCCCCTGAGCTCCATCTAGTATTGACAGGAGTTATCGTGTCCTCGTCGAGGTGTTAATGTGCGTGTGACACAAGGCGTCATATTAATGCTAGCAGATGTCGTTGGAGATATTTTTCGCTGCATAGCGGGTCATTTAGGTCTTTGAATTCTTAACAACATAGGTCCTCTCTTTATTTTGTCCCTCTAGAATATAGGTCATAACAATTTAACACCTGCACCCGAAAGGTATATTTTTTTAACCTAGTTTTTTGTAATCCTTAAGGTGTCTAGTAAAGGAATTTTGATGTTCCCCACGCAAATTATTGTCCCATATGTGATTTTTTTGTACCATCTTTTGTGGCCGTGCTTGATTTTCGGCTGTGAAAAATGAAAACTTTAAATCTTCATAGAATCTGAACAATACATCGTACAGACACAATCCACCCCATTTTCTCTTCGTCTTTGCATGAGGAATTGATAGATATGAGGATTGTCATGATTAGATGATGTATGGTGCATTAAAACTCAAATAAACGCAAACAAATTAAAAAAATCGGTGACATTGGATCACTGGAACTCCTCCCCTATGGACCCTATTGATATATGTTTTCTAACTTTTGTATTTTTACAGTCTTTAAGATGTCTAAGAAGCAAATGTTGATGATCCCTACTTGAAATATTGTCACATGTTGGTCCAAATGAACATCTCCCATAATAAGGAGTTACTATTCAAACTGTTATATTGGTATTATATTTATTGAAACAAAACAGAAAACCACTCATATAGTCAAATATCTGTATATATAGGGTATAACAAATCCCCATTAGAATAAACTGAAATAGAAAAAAGTGATTCTAATCAAAAGTCAAAAGGTCAAGGGCAATGATGTCTATTCATCATACAGCAGGTCTTCATAATCGATCTCTTGCTCCTCGTCTTCTTCACCATCTCCTCGACTGTTTCCTCCAGCAAGTCAGTGAGTGAAGTTGGGAGGATAGGTCCACAAGACCACACTGGTTCCAGGGTACCCTCTTCAGTCTTTTCCCAGCCTTGGCCAGGATCATGGGGCTTGGGACACCAGAATATCGGTGTGGCTGCTCTCTTGTAGATGGCCAGACGGTGGTTGACACGGTTGATGTGTGGGACCAGGTTGTCTCTGCAGGGCGGGAGCCGGGACAGATCCACCTTGGATCTGGTGGTAAGCGTCTCATCCTGTCCAATAATTTTTTTCAGCATGATGCTGCGCACATTGTTCACAGATTTTTTGCGGGCCTGGCCATACATTACACATGTAAATGCCTCAATGTCCTCCACCACATCTGGCTCCACAGACCACTGATCACCAAGTTTTCTGAGGACATAAATAATTATAGTGTTACAAAGTCACAATGTATCAATACCTATGTTCAGCATTAATTGCCATTACATGCTACAGAATATCTGACTAAAAATACTCACTTGAAGGCTGCATGGTACTTTGGATTACTCTGCAGCTTTTTCAGAGGCCCAACCTTCCCTTTGCCTCTAAAGGTACTTGTAACGTCTTCCCCTGTGAAGACGTATAGGCCAAGTATTGTTGTGCAGTAGTCTCCACCCTTACATTCTGCCAGTTCGCTGACATTTAGGATCCACCTGTGCTTTCCGGTCCCAATGTCGACATAGATGGTCAACGGGACGGATTGGGCGTGGTGTCTGTGTCTGTGTCTGGAGTCCTCACCACAGCCACCTTGTGCCCCAGTTGAGCGGCATACAGCAGGTACAGAACAACCCAGGTGTCAGTCTCTTCCTGGGTTGACTCCAGCTGAGGTACAGTGGGGAGAACAAGTATTTAATAAACTGCCGATTTTGCAGGTTTGCCCACTTACAAAGCATGTAGAAGTCTGTAATTTTTATCATAGGTACACTTCAACTGTGAGAGACGGAATCTAAAACAAAAATCCAGAAAATCACATTGTATCATTTTTAAATAATTAATTTGCATTTTATTGCATGACATAAGTATTTGGTCACCTACCAACCAGTAAGAATTCCGGCTCTCACAGACCTGTTAGTTTTTCTTTAAGAAGCCCTCCTGTTCTCCACTCATTACCTGTATTAACTGCACCTGTTTGAACTCATTACCTGTATAAAAGACACCTGTACACACACTCAGTCAAACAAACAGACTCCAACCTCTCCAGAATGGCCAAGACCAGAGAGCTGTGTAAGGACATCAGGGATAAAATTGTAGACCTGCACAAGGCTGGGATGGGCTACAGGACAATAGGCAAGCAGCTTGGTGAGAAGGCAACAACTGTTGGCGCAATTATTAGAATATGGAAGAAGTTCAAGATGACGGTCAATCTCCCTCGGTCTGGGGCACCATGCAAGATCTCACCTCGTGGGGCATCAATGATCATGAGGAAGGTGAGGGATCAGCCCAGAACTACACGGCAGGACCTGGTCAATGACCTGAAGAGAGCTGGGACCACAGTCTCAAAGAAAACCATTAGTAACACACTACGCCGTCATGGATTAAAATACTGAAGCGCACGCAAGGTCCCCCTGCTCAAGCCAGCACATGTCCAGGCCCGTCTGAAGTTTGCCAATGACCATCTGGATGATCCAGAGGAGGAATAGGAGAAGGTCATGTGGTCTGATGAGACAAAAATAGAGCTTTTTGGTCTAAACTCCACTCGCCGTGTTTGGAGGAAGAAGAAGGATGACTACAACCCCAAGAACACCATCCTAACCGTGAAGCATGGAGGTGGAAACATCATTCTTTGGGGATGCTTTTCTCCAATGGGGACAGGACGACTGCACCGTATTGAGGGGAGGATGGATGGGGCCATGTATCGCGAGATCTTGGCCAACAACCTCCTTCCCTCAGTAAGAGCACTGAAGATGGGTCGTGGCTGGGTCTTCCAGCATGACAACGACCCGAAACACACAGCCAGGGCAACTAAGGAGTGGCTCCGTAAGAAGCATCTCAAGGTCCTGGAGTGGCCTAGCCAGTCTCCAGACCTGAACCCAATAGAAAATCTTTGGAGGGAGCTGAAAGTCCGTATTGCCCAGTGACAGCCCCGAAACCTGAAGGATCTGGAGAAGATCTCTATGGAGGAGTGGGCCAAAATCCCTGCTGCAGTGTGTGCAAACCTGGTCAAGAACTACAGGAAACGTATGATCTCTGTAATTGCAAACAAAGGTTTCTGTACCAAATATTAAGTTCTTCTTTTCTGATGTATCAAATACTTATGTCATGCAATAAAATGCAAATTAATTACTTAAAAATCATACAATGTGATTTTCTGGATTTTTGTTTTAGATTCCGTCTCTCACAGTTGAAGAGTACCTATGATAAAAATTACAGACTTCTACATTCTTTGTAAGTGGGCAAACCTGCAAAATCGGCAGTTTATCAAATCTCCCCACTGTATCTCACATGTGGTCACCTGAAACAAGTTATTGAGTAAGGTGTGATAATATATAGTAAGACACCATTTTATAAGTTTCTCATGTATAACTGGGCTTGGTTAAATATTTTCCAAAAGTTTCTAATAAAGAAGAATAGTGAGAAAGACTGTCAAAATACTCACATTGCCACCCGATGACTCCAACTGATATGCTTTGCCTTCAACGACTACCACTGCTGTTCCACATTTCTCCAGCCGTGATGCAGATGCTTTGCTGCCCCACACCTCAAGTAGCAGTTTACAGAGTTGTGTCTTGTTCTCATCATTTGCCAGGAAGAGTTTGAAGTCACTCGGCTTCCTTGTTGCAGGACCACCTATGATGTACCGCTGGGACACGCCACGACGCAATCTCTCCTGAGCTTTGACAGAATCATCATGGTAGGAGTCCGTTGAGAAGACAAAATGCTTCTTAGCCACCATATGGTCAAGGGACTGGAGACAAATTCCCTCGAACGTTGGTGGGAGGTTCATCAAGGCATGGAAGAGTGCAGTGCCATCCTGGATGTAGAAAGCATCCTTTGGATAAGGCACATCTTCAGGAGCATCTTCCATCAAGTAGTGAAGCATTGCAGCCTTGTTGGTCTTATTGAAGAACCCATCAGCTGTGCCTAGGCTGGGAGGAACTGGGAAGAGTGAGTACCGCATCAGCTCGTCAAGGTTGAGGGGTTCATCCAGGTTCTGTGACTTGATGAGCAGCATGAAGGCGAGGTCACTTTGTTCACGGTACTGCAATACCTGCAAAGATGAACAGGTGAACAATACTGTTATCCTCAGTATGCCATGTATGTCAACTATATATATATAATATGGCAACAATTATTCATTTTCTATATGAGGAGTATGGGGTCTCATACCTTTCCTTGGGAGCCAGTGAGCTTGACTGTTTTGTTTGAGGCATCCATAGTCTTCAGCTTCAGCTTCAGCTTCTTGATTGGCTCAAAGAACAGTTCCTCAGAAGAGCCACTCACAAAGAGGTCTTGGATGAAAGCTTCCTTGGACTCCTTACCAGCTGCCTCCGCACGTAGGACATCAAACTCCACCTCCTGGGAAGCTGGGGCACCAGATGCGAGGCTGTAGAGGTGCTCTTTGTCAACCAAGGAGAAAGGATTGGTAAAGTTTTGAATAGCAGAGATAGTACGCTGAACTGCCTCCTCTGATTTCTTGACTTCAGCTCTCTCCAGTTCTCGATGTTTTCCGGCCTTCAAGCTGTCAGGGTCATCCATGAGCCAGCTTGTCAGTAGCAGACCCTTTAATTTTACTAAGTGGTGTGAAATCTGCATGCTCAAAGCCATGTACATGTAAAATACAATCTTCAGGACCATGGTCTTTTGATTTAACACCATCATCTCTCTTGGATTTCTTTGTAGCAGGATTGAACTCTTCAGACTCACTATTATTTTCTTCCTTGTGTTTCTTTGACTTAGACTTTGACTTGGGCATGATTAGCAATGATCACCAACTAGCCAATTAGCTATTATAGTATAACAGTGTTGACTTTCTTTTTCCCTAATGTCTTCAAGGCAGCTTGGTAGAGGAGTATATTTTTCAGACTCACCATCGATATCTCCCTTCTCTTTTTTGAGGATGATTAGCATGCATCAGTTTTAATTTCCCAGATTATCATCAATAATTTTCCATTTCCCAGATTGTCATCAACATTGGCTGTTAGTAGAGAAGGTGGGAAGATGGGCTGGCACTGATACAGTGTGGCACTGGATTTCTCCAAACAGCTTTTTTTTGTATTTTGGGCTTGCTAAGTCTGGACTGTCTGATGGCCTTCAGTGTTATTGACTTTCGACCACACTTATTGCTCTAAATTTCAAATTGATTCAAATCTAAATTAAAAACTTGGCACAATATTTTAAAGTGGGGAATATGTTTATCAGACACCTCAAGCATTACAAATATATAACAGTTTGAAAAAGACATTTGTCATTACATAATGTACAGTTAAGACATTATGTAAATGTTCTTTTTTGCTTTTTTGGAAATCCAGGGTGGCAACCAATATAGCCAGAAAAGACATACATGTGACAATATTTCAGGTGGGGATCATCAACATTTGTTTATTAGACATCTTACAGACTGTAAAAATACAAAAGTTACAAAACATATATCAATAGGGTCCATAGGGGAGGAGTTCCAGTGATCCAATGTCACCATTGTTTTACATTTTTTGGTGTTTGAGTTTTTATGCACTATACATCATCTAATCATGACAATCCTCATATCTATCAATTCCTCATGCAAAGATGAAGAGAAAATGGGGTGGATTGTGTCTGTAGAATGTATTGTTCAGATTCTATGTAGATTTAAAGTTTTCATTTTTCACAGCCGAAAATCAAGCACGGCCACAAAAGATGATACAAAAAATCACATATGGGACAATAATTTGCATGGGGAACATCAAAATACCTTTTCTAGACACCTTAAGGATTACAAAAAAATAGGTTAAAAAAATATATCTTTCGGGTGCAGGTGAACCCCCCCTTCCTACCCTACTATAGGGTTTAAATGGTGCGTTCAGAAAAGCATCAGATTCAGCTTCTCGGTGGACTTAGGTTGTAAACGTCCTTTCCAGCCGAAGTTGAGGCCCAGGTACTTTTGAGGCCTGATGGTTCCCTCTGATGTCTCATAAGTCCTTGGTAGTAGAATTATGCATTTCCTCCTCCTATCGTTTGTGATTGTTATTGCTGCAGATTTAGAGGTGTTAAGTGAAATGCCCCTGGCCTTTAATGCTCCTTCCAAATGTAAAGTTGTTAGGCCTTCTTTAGGCCTCCCTGGAATACTTTGGACATAGCTAGGCCTCCTTTCTTGAGAGAGTCGTTATTTCAAGGCCTCCATCTTCCGAGCTCGACCTGGGGCTGAGTGGTTAGGCTCTCTGTGAGCCTCCTTGGTCACTGTTAGCTTTTATGAGCGTTGTTAGGCCTCCTATCGCTACAGAGAGTCATTCTTTAGAGGCCTCCGCTCCTCTGAGCTTCGCCTATTATTATGTCAGGCTGCTAGCTCTGTTTTGTAGCTTCCTTGACAGACGTAGGACATAGTGTATTTGTCCTATGAGCTCAGCCATAGTACCACCTTTGTTACTACTGCCGTTGTTAGGCCTTCTCTCGCTAGAGATAGTTATCTTATTGAGGGTGCTGCCCCCCAGAGGCAATTTGCTAAGACGTTAGTTTCTCTGTGATCCTCTTTGGTCACTGCGAGCTTTGGTAGACCTCCTCTTGCTAGAGAGAGTTATCTTATTGAGACCTTATTGACTCAGTTCGATTTAGAGAGTCACCATGTTGAGGCCTCCGCTCCTAGAGCTCGGCCAGCCCATTTGCTAAGTTGTTAGGCTCTCTGTGAGCCTCCTTGGCTATTGCAAGCGTTGTTAGGCCTCCTCTCGCTAGAGAGAGTTATCTTATTGAGGCCTCCGCTCCCCAAAGCTCCGCTAGGATAGTGATTTGCGAGTTGTAGGCTCTCTGTGAGTCTCCTTACAAGATATCCTGAACGTGGGGTGTTGTTAGGTCTACTCTCGCTTAGAGTCGTCATGCTGAGGCCTCCGCTAATGTGCTAGGTCGTTAGGCTCTCTGGGAGCCTCCTTGGCTACTGACCTTGTTGTGGGGTGTTATTAGGCCTCCTCTCATTATAAGAGTCATTGTATTGAGGCCTCCACTCTGAGAAGCTTCGCAGGCCAGCTAGACTAGACTCTTTCTGAGCCTTCTCAGTACTGCCCTTTGGTTAGAGTGTTGCCTAGGCCTCTTGCTTGAGGCCTCCAATCTTCAGGGCTGCCTGACTAGAAGTTCTGAGTGTTAGGCTCTCTGTGAGCCTCCTTGGACGCTGGCCTAAATAAGAACGTAGTTAGGCTCCCTCTCTTTAGAGTCATCCTGTTGAGGCCTCCGTTCTTGAGAAGCTCAGGTCTATGATCACGTTGCTGGTGTGCACCTTAGGGATGAGGACTCCTTTGAGTCCTTTGACTTAGCTCAGCCAATAGGTCACTCATACCTTTAGCATGTTAGCATGGGTATTTCGTTCCCCATAGCAACCCCTTTTGTAAGGGAACGTCTCAGGTTACGCATGTAACGTCTCGGTTACGTATGTAACCCTCGTTCCCTGAAGGAGGGAACGGAGACGTACGTCGAACGTGACCGACTGAAAGGGAACGTCTCGGTTACGTATGTAACCCTCGTTCCCTGAGGAGGGAACGGAGACGTAACGTCAGTGACTGACGAATGGGGGTTTCGCTTAGAAGCCTATCATCTTCGAGATCTAGAAAACGCCCAATGGCAGCGCCAATGCCATGGGCATGCAGAATTTGCATAGCGTAACTCCGCCCCACAGCGTGGGTATATAAGGAAGTACGCTGGCAACATCGCATTATGTTACCTGCTGAGGAGCCAAGACTGAACTCCCGGCTGTTCCAGCGGTACAGCGGAAGTGGCAGAGGGACGTTACGTCTCCGTTCCCTCCTCAGGGAACGAGGGTTACATACGTAACCGAGACGTTCCCTTTCGTTCAGTCACTCCGAGTAACGTCAGTGACTGACGAATGGGGGTCCCAATATAATCACGCCACTCGGCTGTCATCCAGTGCCCTGCGTAAGCGTGAGCTCCCTGTCGTAAGCTAGTATGGACGAAGGACTCCCACTTAACACAGGAATACCAAGGTACACTGGGAAGCATATTCCAGGTGGAAGTATGCGCCAAATGCCTACCCGTAGGGAGGACTTAAGAACACATATGACCCGCTCAGGGCTACATATGGTAAACTCTGGGGTAACCAGCCGAAGGTGGAAGAATTTTACCCCCAGGGGTGGCAAGGGGCTTGCCAAGGGAAAGACACCTGCTCAGGGAGACTTACAGTGGGAATACACATGTGGGGGTCGCCCAACGGGGGAACCATGCACACGGTGGCACCTAGCCAACACGAGGGCCTGAGCGAGTGGGCAGACGTACTGGTGTCGGCATCAACAGTGCTGGAGGAACTCAGGGCTTCAGGGAAACTACCTGAGGAAATATCGCACGTATCCAGTCCGTGGAGTGGAATGGCGAGCAAGCGAAGACACCTGAGCCTAGTCCATTACCGGCCACTAGTAGAGGCGAGTACAAGAGAGGACACTGGCTCCACTCGGAGATTATAGAATCTGGCGAATGTGTTGGGTGTCGCCCAGCCTGCAGCTCTGCAATGTCTGTTAGCGAGGCGCCATGCGCTAGAGCCCAAGAGGAGGCCACACTCCGGGTGGAGTGAGCCCTGACCCCAAGGGGGCATGGGCGCCCCTGCGTTTGGTAAGCCAAAACAATGGCGTCCACTATCCAGTGAGACAGCCTTTGCTTGGAGAGAGCCTTTCCCTTCAGCTTCCCACCATAACAGACAAAGAGCTGGTCTGAGGTCCTGAAACACTGCGTTCTGTCTACGTAAGCACGGAGGGCGCGTACTGGACAGAGCAGTGCCAAGGCTGGGTCTGCCTCCTCCAAAGGCAGCGCTTGCAGGTTCACCACCTGGTCCCTGAAGGGAGTGGTGGGAACCTTGGGCACATATCCAGGCCGGGGTCTCAGGATCACGTGAGAGTTGGCCGGCCCGAATTCCAGGCACGCTTCGTCAACCGAAAATGCCTGCAGGTCCCCTACCCTCTTGATGGAGGCCAAGGCGGTCAGGAGCGCTGTCTTCATAGACAGGAACTTAAGCTCGACTGACCGCAATGGCTCAAAGGGAGCCCTCTGCAGAGCGCTTAGGACTACTGCGAGGTCCCAAGAGGGTACGAGGGGAGAGTGAGGAGGATTCAGTCTCCTCGCTCCCCTCAGGAACCTGATGACCAGGTCGTGCTGACTTACCTTTTTCGTCTCCACAAGGTCGTGGTAGGCAGAAATAGCGGCCACATAAACCTTGAGGGTGGAAGGAGACAGCCTTCGTTCCAACCCTTCCTGGAGGAATGAGAGCACGGACCCGATCGGGCATTTCCAGGGGTCTTCTTGGCGAGAAGAACACCAGGTGACGAAGAGGTTCCACTTCAACGCATAGGCGTGTCGAGTAGACAAGGCCCTAGCGGAAGTGATGGTAGCCACCACCTGAGGTGGTAGGGTACTCAAACCTGCCGCGTCCCATCCAGGAGCCACATGTGGAGGTTCCAAAGATCGGGACGCGGGTGCCAAAGGGTGCCCCGTCTCTGAGAAAGGAGGTCCTTCCTCAGAGGAATCGACCAGGGAGGGGCTGTGGCAAGGAGTACAAGTTCGGAGAACCAGGTCCGGCCGGGCCAATACGGGGCGACCAAAGGACCTGCTCCTTGTCCTCCCTGATCTTGCACAGAACCTGTGCAAGAAGGCTCACTGGGGGAAACGCATACTTGCGGAGGCCCCGCGGCCAGCTGTGCGCCAGAGCGTCCGTGCCGAGGGGGCCCTCGGTCAGGGAATAAAACAGGCGGCAATGGGAAGAGTTGTGGGAGGCAAACAGATCTACCTGTGCGTCGCCGAACTGTTCCCAAATCAGCTGAACCGTCTGGGGATGGAGTCTCCATTCTCCAGGAAGTGGCTGAAGCCGTGAGAGCTCGTCGGCTGCACGGTTCAGGACTCCCGGGATATGGATGGCACGAAGGGACCTCAGGTGCTTCTGACTCCATAAGACGAGATGGCGGGCGAGTTGAGACATGCGGCGGGAACGCAGACCACCCTGGTGGTTGATGTACGCTACTGTGACCGTGTTGTCTGACCGGACTAGCACGTGTTGACCCTTGAGCAGCGCTCGGAAGCGGTGCAGGGCGAACCGTACTGCCAGCAACTCGAGGCAATTGACATGCAGGAGGCGCTGGGGTCCTGTCCAGGAGCCCGCGGCAGCATGTCCATTGCACATGGCACCCTAGCCCGTGGTGGAGGCATCTGTTGACACAACACTATGCCTGGAAACTCGTTCTAAGGACACACCGGCCCGTAGAAAACTGAGGTTCGACCACGGGGTGAGGGTCTGCAGGCAGGCCCGAGTCACTGGGACCGGAGCGTGCCCGACTGCCATGCCCATCTCGGGACTCGATCGCGAAGCCAGTGCTGAAGCGGTCTCATATGAAGCAATCTGAGCGGCGTTACCGCGGCTGCAGATGCCATATGCCCCAGGAGCCTCTGAAATAACTTCAGTGGAACCGCACTCTTGCTCCTGATTTGACGGAGGCAAGTCAGCAGTGACTGCGCGCGCTCGCTCGTAAGCTGCGCGCACCTGGCGACCGAGTCGATACTGAGAAAAGAGATCCTCTGCACTGGCAGAGTTTGCTCTTTTCTCAGTTGACCCGAAGGCCCAGACGAGCTAAGTGCTGGAGCACCAGGTCTCTGTGTTCGCACACCTGCTCTCGAGAGTGACTCAGGAACAGCCAGTCATCGAGGAAGTTCAGGATGCGAACCCCGTGTTGCCTGAGTGGCACAAGGGCTGCCTCGACAATCTTAGTAAAGACGCGAGGGGACAGAGCTAGCCCGAATGGGAAGACAACGTACTGATATGGAAGTAGGCGTCCTTCAGGTCGATCGCTGCAACCCAATCTACTGGACGAACGTATTCGAAAAGGCGCTTCGCTGTCAACATCCTGAACGGAAGCCTGTGAAGGGATCGGTTCAGGACGCGCAGGTCCAGGATCGGTCGTAACCCACCGGTTTTCTTGGGTACAATGTAGTAAGGGCTGTAGAAGCCGGACTTCATCTCGGCAGGAGGGACAGGCTCGATCGCACCCTTCGCCAGCAAGGTAGCAACCTCCGCACGCATGACAGGGGCGTTGGGCCCCCCATGGTGTGGCGGACTCCCCGAAGCGGGGAGGAGCCTGAGCGAACTGAATCGCATAGCCGAGCCTGATGGTCTTCTCGACCCAGCGGAACAGTCCGGGAAGCTCTAGCCAGGCTCCCATAAACTGCACCAGCGGGGTCGTGCGGACCACAGACGTACCCCGGGTGGGGCAGCGAGGCGGCGTGACCGGCCCGGACGTGGGAGGCGTAGCGTCCCGGTGTGGGGGCACGGTCATCAGCCGCGTCCTGACAGAGGAGACCAGGGAAGGACGCGCGTTCCACTGGGGTCTGCTCTGAGAGGAGACTGGCATTAGAGAGGGACGAGAGTGGCGTGGCCCGGGGGCGGCGCACACTGCCATCGGTCTCTGGGTGCTCAGGGATGGGTGAGTTAGTTCTTCCACATAGGGTGCTGCTGACCTGGGGGCCAGCAGCTGAACAGAAGATTCTCCCCCGGCCCTCCACCGGGGGAAGGAGTGGCCCTGCTACCAACTCCTTGGAAGAACTGCCCATCCCTGAGCTGTCCGCGTCAGGAGCGCCGCTAGCCTGGCGTAGGCGGGCTGCGGGGCTGGGAGCGGACGGGGGCGCCTTCCTGCGACCATCCCTACGGCGCGGCCCGGAAAGGGCGGCGGGAGGGTCGAAGCCGCAGGAGGGCGCCCTCGGCGGCAAGCAGACTGAGGCGACTGAGCCTGCGGCTGTGTAACAGCCGCCGGGGCAGTACGTTTAATGGCCTTAGTCTGCTACTGGACGGCCGAGAACTGTTGGGCGCAGTTCTTGGCCGTGCCGCCGAAGAGGCCAGCCTGGGATATGTGAGCGTTGAGGAACCGGGTTCGCTCAGCCTCTCTCATATCGACCAGGCTGAGCCTCGTCTCTCCTGGACCACAGCTGTGGACATCACCTGACCCAGGGAGCGCACGGTCACCTTCGTCACCCGGAGGGCGAGGTCGGTGGCGGCACGCGGCTCATTAAGAGCCCTGGGACAGCTCTACCCTCGTGCATGCCACGAGCATCCTGGCCTGGAAGACCTGAAGGATGGCCATGGCGTGCTGAGAGGCGGCGACCTGCCCCGCAGCTCTGCAGTCCCTCGCCACCAGAGTAGACGAGAACTACAGGCCTTGGAGGGGTGCTTAGGATCACCGCGCCACATTGAAGCACTCTGTGCAAGAGGGGGGGGTGTGGCCCGAGGAATACTCGTCGGGGTTTATGCCACACCGCAGCCCTCAGGTCACCCTGGCCACCAGCCAAACATCCCGTCACGTGGAGAGGATAACTGGGGTGTGGCAGAGGGGACTCTCCCTCCATACGGGGGTCATTGAGTCTCGACCGTGATTGCAACTGAGCGTCAACAGGGGGGACCCCAGTGTACCCTTGGCCGCGGCCCCATCGAGGGCAGAGAAGGCGGAGGAGGCCGCCGAACGGTCGCGGGAAGACAACGGGGACTTCCAGGACCACGTGACCTCCTCATGTATCCCGGGAGAAAAAGTAATTGGGGGCGGGGCCCAACAGCTGTCAGGACGCGTCACACCCAAAGACCAAACATCCCCCGAGATGACATGGCTGTCAACTCCGGGTCGGACTCGGGCAATGCTGGCACGCCCGAAGGCAGCAGCATAGCCGAATCTTCATCCCCAGAGGACTCCAGCCCACCTTGAGATGCGGCGATCGACATCTCATCACCAACTGGAGCGCCGAACGAAACACACGGGGCGTCCGCAGACGGTCCCGCTGCTTCAGTCCGATCACTCGCGGGTAGCGATGTGCGAGAGGGGGGTGTGGCCCGAGGAATGATCGTCGGGGTTATGCCACACCGTAACCCTCAGGTCACCCTGGCCACCAGCCAAAGTACCATCTCTCTCGGAGACGGTAGATTGGGGTGTGGCAGAGGGGACTCTCTTTCCTTGCGGAGGTCATTGAGTCTCGACCGCAACATCGCGATGGTCATGTTCCCGCAGTGAGAACATGACGCATCCACAAACGCTGCTTGAACGTGCTGAAGCCCAAACACGCCACGCAGCGATTGTGCCCATCAGATGGCAACAGAGATCGACCGCACCCAGAAGTGCACGGGCAAACCGTCTTTAAAAAGACGTGCCACATGCGAGCTCTTTTGTGAGAGGGAGCTTCACAGCGATGTCGAAGCGCCCAGGGAATGAATACCAGCTGGATGCAGATTACTGCACAGATCAGCAGGCAGGAAGTAAACACTCGCTGGAACGCGCCGTAACACCAACACCGACTGGAAAGCTGTTCGTCTCGAAGAAGCTTGACGATATACTCAAAAAGGCTTAAGGAGTGAAGAGATAGATGCTCTTGGCTCCGAAGCAGAAACATAATGCGATGTTGCCAGCGTACTTCCTTATATACCCACGCTGTGGGGCGGAGTTACGCTATGCAAATTCCACATGCCCATGGCATTGGCGCTGCCATTGGGCGTTTTCTAGATCTCGAAGATGATAGGCTTCTAAGCGAAACCCCCATTCGTCAGTCACTGACGTTACTCGGAGTGACTGAACGAAAGGGAACCATGGTTACCTGAGAATAGGGAACGAGATGCTGAGTCCCCTTGCCATGCATTCAGTATTCCTGCACATGTCTCCTTCAGACAAGAAGTGGATGACGTATTTCACAGGTGCCCTTTTATACTCACGGTCACGCTAATGATGACGTCAAAGGCTGCCGCCTGTCAATGTCAAGTTCATAGTCGTGTCGTGTTTAGACTCATGCTTCAGACACCTGTCATGCCGGAGGCATTCCCCATAGTGACCCCTAGAGGATGCAGCTTCTTGTTCCTTATTCTCAGGGAACCTTTTTTAGATTTCAGTGTGAGAGGTTATAAGTTTGAACCTTGCACGAATAACAATTACAAATAAAAAATATAACTGCAAGCAGCAATCCGGGGCCAAGCCCCGAAGGCACCGCAAGCACAGCAAGTACAGCAAGTACAGCAAACAAAAAGTACAGCAAGTACAGCAAGCACAGCAAGTACAGCAGCATATTAAGCACTGCTTCGGGGGCTTGGCCCCTAAAAATACAAAACAATTGCAATTTTATGTTAGAGTGTGTAGAGTGTTTTGTAACTTCTTTTGAGCAGTTTGTGAGGCACAGTTTGTGATGATCAAAAACAATATTGTGAGATTTTTTATAATTGCACCACCAAGTTATAAAAACAGACTTGTTTGCATATTTCTGACATTACACTGCATTAAAAAGTCTGTATAAACACAACTTATGATTTATGTTATTTTAATTGCAGCTCCTTTTTTTTTGCAGTCTACATCCTTAGTTGTATATGGAGAAAAAAAATGTTTTATTATTTTCAGAGGAAAACGTTATGTTCAACTCTGCAACAATGACCACTAATAGGTGACTTTTGCACTAGGTTTATTCGATTAATTGCACAGCCCTTTTGGACACGCTGTTGGAATATTATCAATGAAATGAAAAGCTCCCTGTTGTGAGGACTACAGAGGTGAGGTTAGAGGAGTTTACTGGATAATCTCAGACACAAGTTTTTATCACTCGAACATGTGGTCATCCCAACCTTTCAGATTTACAAATGTTTTGGGAGGTCAGAGAAAGAAAGAGAAAGAAGAAAACCTAAGGAGGAACAGTATAGCTCAGTTTTCTGTCTGTCTTTCTATGTCTAGTCAATGTTGCAGTTCAGAAACTCTCAAATATCTACAACAGAAAACCTTTTGATTTCAGCTCCAGTGCAAGAAAAATGTGATCTGCCTGCACATTGCCTTCTGCCTTTGCCAATGTGACACCCTTCCATGCCATGTGACTTAGGTTGGTGCACCGTATTGAACCACAGAGCCGTCCTACTGTCTCCAGCGTTCAATGAATTTCTTACATAATCCTGCGTAGATTCATAGCTAGTCAAAATGCCACCCGTGCCACATGTCAAATAACACTTTATCAGTGTTATCCATTTCTTGAGCTGCTGTCTAATTTTCACTGTTAACCTTTTACAAAAGACAGAAAACATTTTTTAGGAACACAGGAGTAAACGGAGTAAATGTTGTTTACCTTGCTTAAATGCCAATGCCTGTGTCCTTTATGAGAATAAATAACCAATCTTCTTAATTATTCTAAATATTCTGCTGTGGAGTAAAATACCTAATTATTCTTCTTGCAACATCTAATTAACAAGCGTTTGTTTTAATTAGCATTTGAATGTGTTTTTTAAAATTTGTAGAAACAGAACAAACAATCTAAGAAGATTATCCCTGTAAACCACATAATATTCATCCTGGTCTTATTAAACACACTCGTATAGACATCTTGGTTATATTCCCATCTGGGAAATAAATTTGTTCAAACAGATTAAGGATTTTAAATTGTGATAAAATGTATCCTAAACTTGCTATTTGTCCGAGGGAGAACCACACAAGGACAGACAGTGTATTATCTGTGTGAAATGGAAAACGGGGCTGAGGGATCAGAAGTCCAGGGAGAGAGAGCGAAGTGTTGATGGTGAGGAAAGAGCCTGGTGGATGTGTGAATATTTTGTTAACCCCTTCACACGTATGTTTAAAATATCCTAGCTAGCGGATTTAAGTCAACCATTATTTTATAATGTACCACCTTATCATTTCCATGGGATGCGTCAAACTTGTCATGTGACAGCAGCCTCAATAGCACTGTATGACTGATCAGTTTTGTCATTTTTTTCACTTTGTTCAAAATAATCACCAACTTCTTAACTATATTGTGAAATATCTGAAATTCCAGTTCTCAGATACCTGTAAGTAAATGTATTTTGTCGGTCAAACACCTTTATAATGATCTTGTTGAACTGTATTGGGCGATGGGTGCTGCCATGTTAGTTTGCGCTGCAATACTCAGAATCACAGCTGTTGGATTTACAACACATAAATTCATCCACTTCCTCCGAAAGACATAAAAGTAAGTGCCCGGTGAACTGGAAGAAGAATAAAGTAAACTTTTTAGTTACCTACACAATGTGTATCTTATGTAAATAATACACAGTCAAATTATGTTTGAAATGATTGTTTTTGCTGCTCCTATTGACACCAGTGTGAATTTTACAATCTATTAATGTGTTTTGTAGTATTATGTATATTTAAATGTCTGAATCCTAAAATAATCATTATGTGGTTGTAAACACTGAAGAAGTGATTTAAAACTTTTTATGCGTTTTGTCCGTTCATTTACATGACAACAGCGTTTTGGAGGCCTGAAAACGCAAGCTTTTGAAAACGTGTTTCAAGGTGCAAGGCGAAACGATTGTCTCTGTGTAAACACAAATTTGCACAAGACAAAAAAAAAAAAAAAAAAAAAAAAAAAACCTTTAAAGGCATTATACATACCATGGAACACAGTGAAAACAGTCATCAGTCAGTTTAGACATTCCACTAACTATAGGTAACTTTGCAACTACATGTCAATTAACTTTCATTAATTTGCAACTACATGGAAACTATCATTAGATTATTAGTAGACTGTTGGGTTCGGGTTAGTAGAATTAAGCCGGGAACACACTACATGACTGTCAGGCCAATTATGAATGTAATTTAGTTATGACTGATCATGCTCAAACATCTATTGAGCAGACAGTCTACTATAGTACTCTAATGACTGGTAGTTGACATGTTGTGGCAAAGTTATTTTTAAGCCAGGTTTCTATCCAAGGGTCACATCCTCTTTCAAATTTGTGACACTATAACTAGAACAGAATTTTGGCAGGTAGATTGTCAAACATGTGAAGTTTGGGGCAGATTGAACATTGTATGCTTGGATTACAACAACTTCCTGTTTCATGGCAAAAGATGGAAACACCCTTCAACAAGAACTCAAAAACTTCACAATTTAGCATCGCAAAGGCCTTTAGATTACACTGACCAAATATGAAGATGATCTGATTAAATGTCTAGGAGGAGTTTGTTGAAGTATGATGCCTGAAAATGACAAATCTGCACAAAAAATTGCAGAGAAAATTCAAAATGGCTGACTTCCTGTTAGGTTTATAGTTTTGCTGTAAGATACTTTTTTGTTTGAATTGGGATGTTACATGTGCATACAGAATTCTTTACATGGCGCCATCGAGCCATTTCGTCACACTGAATTCTGAAATCTGGTAACTTTATTTTGATGGTCCCTTTTGAACGTTCTGTTGACTATAAGTAACTTTACAACTATATGTCAGCTAACTCTCAGAGTATTAGTAGATTTATATCTGCTAACACTTTATTGTGATGGTCCTCCAACAGACATTCTACTGACTATAAGTGACTTTGCAACTACGTCAACTTATTCTAACCCTAACCCTACCAGTCTACTAATACTCTACTAATACTCCAGTGAGGGTTAGTAGACATGTAGGTGCAACATTCCGTTTAGTCAACAGAATGTTCAAAAGGGACCATCAAAATAAAGTGAAACCTGAAATCCATATCAGATGTAAATTTCCACCACTTTTGACGTGTGCTAAGTTTAAGTATGTTTAGGCCCTCAAAATGTGATTCATTTTGGACAATAATAATAAATATAGCTTCCAGCAGCAATGATCGGGCCCAAACCCAGCACCTTTGTCCCGGAAACCCAGGAGGCTTTAGGGAAATAATGCACGACACACAACATACTTTTAAAGCGGGTAAATATAAAAGGACTATGTCAAAGTTGTTTAAATATGCCACATTTACCGCAGCTAGATGGTGCCACTATGAATGAGAACCACAATAGCCACATCCATGAGCATGTGTGTGTGTGTGCATGCGTTGAATGGCATAAGGTATAAGTGTTTGAAAACTTTTTTTATTCTCTTTTCTATCTCTGCCAGTTTTGTTAGTAATTGTATTGTGTTTTAGTAAGTTGTCGTTTTAAGGGCGTTTTTACTCCCAGTATGGCAGCTCCAGGTGCAGAGAGTTTGGAGTTTCTAACAAGGTGTCATGGAGTGAACAAAACTCCATGAACAAAAGAGAGCAACAATATATAATTGTAATTGATGTCTGAGGCCGGGATCAAACTCTGGTCTTCTAGTCAACTGAACTTATTCTTTACCACTGAGCTACTGTAAATGACAGACAGCAGATGGGGGCAGAAAAATCAGGGTCCTATGAAGCGAGTCTTCAAAAATCAGAGTCTTTTCAATCTCCTGGTTACTCTCCGTCTGTCCACTTGATTGTAGGTGAAATCCATAGGAAAGGCTGATGGATGCCCCAATTAGGTGTCCGAAAGACTTCCAGAATTGGGAGGTGAACTGTGATATCTTGGGGGAAGCCATGGATTCTGAAGACATGTTGCATCAATAAGTCCGCTGTCTGACCTGCCGTGGAAATCTTGGGTATTGGTATAAGATGACATGTTTTAGAAAATACCTTGAGATCTTAGTAGACCCGTAACGAAGTCCAATAATATGTGGGACCAGGGGAATGTAGGAATGGGTAGTGAGTGCAGTAGGCCGTGAGGGTGGGTACTGGGTTCCTTGTTCTGGGCACACACAGCACATGCAGCAACAAAAGCCCGAACATCGCGTTGCATGTTGGGCCACCAAAATGTTCAATGTTCTTGTGCCCCCAGGATGGCCCGAGGGAAGGGAAGCATGGCCCTACTGTACCACATCAGAACGCATGGAGTTAGGCACAAAAATGCGACTCGGAGGGCCATTACCTGGGTCGGGATGTTGTTGTAGAGCTCTCTTCACTGCTGTTTCGATTCCCCACTGGACTGATGCCACCACTCTGGAGCAGGGTAGGATTGGTTCGGGTTTGCCCTCCACTTCTGGTGGATCAAACTGCCTTGACTTTGAGTTGGAACCTGGAACCTGGACCACTGAGAGGGTAAAGTCAAAGCGGTTGAAAAGGGTGCCCAACGAGCCTGACGTGAGTTTAATCTCTTGGCCTCCCAGATGTAGGTGAGGTTCCTGTGGTCCGTCCACCCACCCGCACCCTCCAGCCAGTGTCTCCCCTCTTCAAGTGCTAACTTCACAGCCAACAGCTCCCAGTTACCAACGTCATAATTCCTTTCGGCTCGACATGAGAAGTAAGCACAAGGATGAAGTTTGCTGTCACTCCTTGCTCTCTGCGACAAGATTGCTCTTACCCCACTGTCCGAAGCATCCACCTCCACGACAAAGGACAACCTGGGATCTGGGAGAGTCAGAATGGGTGCAGAAGTGAAGAGCTGTTTGAGTCAGTCGAATACATGATCAGCACTTTCTGTCCACTTAAATGGGCTTGATGCCTTCTTGGTATGAGCGGTCAACTTGATCTGACTCTTAATTTCCATTATGAAGATTTTAATTATGTGATCTACACCAGTGGTTCTCAAACCTGTCCTGGGGACCCCTCACCGCTTCACTTTTTGTATGTCTCCCTCATCAGACACACCCAATTCAAGTCTTTACTAATGAGCTGATAAATTGAATCAGGTGTTTTAGGTGAGGGAGACATGCAAAAGGTGCAGTGGTGAGGGGTCCCCAGGACAGGTTTAAGAACCACTGATCTACACCACAACAAATAGAATGAAGTGTTTTGGTTTTGGTGAAAATGGACATCTTGTTCATAATTGTCCAAAAATGGTGGATAATCCAGACAAAACTGCATCAATTGTCGTTTCCAAAAATGTAGCCGAAGTGCAGAATGATATTGCCGCAGTTGTTGTGGAGATGCCGGGACCAAGCAGGATCCCGTTCCTTCCAAAAATAATGAAGAATAGTTCTGAGATTCTGCTGAATGGTTGAAAAAGATGGAATAGCGGCCACTGGGGTAGAAGAGATCAGAAGTTCCCCAAGGGCAGAACAAGCAGCATGTGAATCAGATGAGCTGGAAGGTAGTGATAGTCAAGATTAAGGCAATGGTAAATGAGATGGTAAATCTAGAAGATGAGGGTTCTGCGTTGGGAGATGAAGGATGTTTTTTTTTTTTTTTATCTGCATGACATTCCATCAAGGAAGTTGATGGAATGTCATGCTGATAAACAAGCAAAACACACAAAAACAAAAGTGATGTTTCAGAATGCAGTGTCACTGCCAGTCTGCCCCAAAGTGGATTCTCTAGCCAAACTTATACTGTTGATGACAAAGTCTTTTTTGAAAGTGATGAAAAATGTGAGGAAGGTAAAAATAGAAGATTACTTTCCAGATATAATGCAGTTATGATTTCTTCTAGTAGTGTACAGGAGAATATGTTGAGAAGGACCTGCACAAAACTAAAGAATTTGGTCAATCCAGATGGCTGGAAGTCTATGGATGATATAATGTACTTGACGGGACTGCAATCTCCATGTCTCGCCATGCAGTTATTAGAAGATATACGCTCCTTTTTGCCGGGATATTACAGAGAAGTTATTCAAAGAAAAGATCCGAATGAACAGACTGATGTTATGCCTCAAATACTGTTAATTTGTTCTGCTTATGACAACAGCATGTTGGAAGACCATCATATAGAGGTTTCTGCAATTTCTGAGACATGGATAATTGATGAAATGTCTAAAAAGGCTTTCTATAACCTATGTGTCAAAACTGTTCATAAAGAGGCACTGAAGGACCAGAAGCCATTGAGGTGGACGAGGAGGTTTGGGACAACTTTCCCTTGAGAGATCAGTGGAGGTCCCTGTATAAGTTTCAACTAGAGAAGCGAAATGCCGATTTGCAGTGGAGACTTATTCACGGGGCAATAGCTACAAGCAGATATGTGGCTCACCTCAATTCAGCAGTAAGAGGGGAGTGTGGGTTCTGTAGCCAAAAACAGACTGTGGAACATTTATTTCTGAATTGCAAACTATTTAAGGGGTTTTTAGAGTTTTGACTGAATGGTTTAGAGGATTTGGTAAAACTTTTTCCTGAATATACTTTTATAAAAGGTGTAAAATATAAAATGTCAAAAAAGACAATATCTTTTCTCTTGAACTATGTTACGGGTTTAGCAAAATTAGCAATTTGGAAAACTATAAATAAAATTCTGGGTCTAACTGGAATGGATCCAGAGAGAATGTTGAAGGAGTTAATTGCAAATAAATTGATTCACTGACATTGAAGAAGGGTCCCTAGTCATAGAAATTTGATTTTTTTGACCACCCACAACAACCTACCAAATGCTTTGAAGTTAGTTAACAATCTATCCTATTTGTTGAAAAAAACAAAACAAAAACAAAAACAAACTGTGTTAGTCTGAATTGATTGCATTAAGGAAGGTGTCAAAACTAGGGCTGCGAATCGATTACCATTTTCATCATTTGCATGCTTTTAATGCAGACTCTCATAAACATGAATACTTTCTTACTTGTGCATTACAGTACATACAGGTCAGGGGGCCTGAACTGCGTGTATCACATTATTTATATAATAATTGCCTTAGTAAAAACTATTTGATGGTGTTGAGGGCAAGTTAACAGCATCACAATCTCACACAAATATTAAGTATTTTTTTACAGGTTAAGATTATTCTATGTTGGCCTTTGTTGAAATAACTGCCACTTTGCTGTCATTTTTATTTTTGGGTGACTCATTCCACACAAACGTGTGTCAGCGTTATCTGGGTCCACCAAGCATTCTTCACATGTAATCTAAAATGGCTCCTTCATCCAAAAGCACAGGCTGAGTGGCACAAGTAGGCCACATCCTCACCATTCTGCCAAGAGAACCCACGTCAAGCCTGTATGACTCACTGTGTATCTCCTGTGCAGATAAACAGAATTAATTTTAAAAAGACTATTACAAGTCTATTGCTGTATCTGTTTTAATGTCTCAGTCACTCTCAGGTGTCTGTTAGAACATAGGAACCAGGACAAGCACTTAACTTGAGGTATTTAATTAAACTAGTGTAGTAGGCAGAGCATACAATCTCCAAACCATCTCCAAATCTCAAAAATTCTGTCACCTTGAGACAGTTGGTAAATATGGGTGTGGTTCTGAAACAGAAATGAATAGCGAATATAAAGCTTAGGTGCATATTATAACGCACAGATTTATATTACATAGATTTTTGTATAGGTTTTTTCTTTAGATAATATGTAATTATCTTTACAAAGCTAGATATACAGTATATTACAGATTGATTTTCTAAAAAAAAAACAAACACAAAAAAAAAAAAAAACACAAAAATATGTGTGATAAAAATCTGTGCATTATAATACCTAAGCACTGAACTGAAGGTACTGCCACGTTAGGGTGAGTGGAAAGAGAAGGACCCAAACGCAGTAGGACAGTAACAAAAATCCTAAATTTATTAACATAAATGAACAAACAAACAAATTACATTTGGGAGCTGGTTGCAAACATCCATGCCAAGTAGAGACAACCTGGTGACAAACAGAACACATGAGGAGTTTATATAGGGCAGGGGTTTTCAACTCTTTCTTCGAGATCCATTTTCCTGCAGAGTTTAGGTCCAACACTGATCAAACTCTCCTGCCTGTAGCTTTCTAGTAATCCTGAGGACCTTGGGTTTTTCTCAAATGGAAGGCTGCATCCTACCGAGACTGCATCCTCAGCAATTAAACGCTAGAATGAGACAGTCTAGTAAGTGTGCATGGCTACGTCACACATGTTCCCGTCCCCACGGTCATGGCACGAAAATACTATTGTAACTTAATTTTGGAAAAATACTTTGTATTACAAATCTTTATATTAACTGGCTTTCTACTAATGCAATACAGTGAATGACAGCCGTCTGCGGTCTCCCAGTGGCTTACATTATTGTCAGCTTAGTGTTAGTGATTAATTTACAGCAAAACAAAAGATAACATCTATGCTTTCATGTCCGAAAACATTATTTTTGTCTTACATTTCATAATAAACTCAGTACTGACTCATTTTCCATCAGTTTATTTTCGTGAATTTAAATGTGTGCAAAGGATTGTGGGTGATTTAAGGCCGCGAAGGATACATCCAATGTATCCTTCAAAACAGGCCGAATGAAGGACGCAAAACGAAAGCTGCCTTCCAAGGATCCTTCAAATTGAGATGGCCTTCAGCAACTTTTGATGAAGTGGCAGCCGAGATATGCAGCCTTCGTAGGATGCAGCCTTCTGTTTGAGAAACACCCCTTGATTAGCTTGTTCAGGTGTGTTTGATTAGGGTTGGAGCAAAACTCTGTAGGTCAGTGGATCTCGAGGGCCAGAGTTAAGAACAGTTTGAATAAACTGCGTAAATTTCAATAAAAATTGGAAAAATGTTTCTAAAACTTTTGACCAGTAGTGTATAATATACATTCCATGATTCCATGATTTGAAGCCTACCGTCTTGCTTTTTTCTTCCAAGGTAGTTGTTGTTTTGGGTCATTATCTTGCTGTAGGATTAACCCCTGATCAACTAGATGTATACCAGAGGGTACTGCACGGTGCCGCAAAATGCTGTGGTAGCAGTTTTGGTTTAGGGTGCCACTCACGCTGTGCAAGTCGGAGAATCTGGATCCAGAAAAAGAGCCCCAGACCATCATGCTTCCTTCTCCATGTTTGACAGTTGGTGTCACATACCGAGGAACCATCTTTTCGCCTACTAAATGGTCTACAAAAACCATGCGAGATGAACCAAAGATTTCCAGATTTCATTTCAGTTTAGTAGTCCACTGGCAGTGCTTCATGGCCCAGGCAAGCCTCTTTTTCTTATTTCTTATACATCTTTTACCAGATAAAAAAAAAACACTACATAAACAATCCAAGATATAAATGCTGTGCATTTTAGGAGACTTAATTAGCTTGATGCAAGAAAAGCTGAATTTGCCTGTGCACGAAAAGTTGCAGAGGATGTGCATAAACTGGATGTGATGGCACCTGCAGCCCATGCCAATAGTAAGAGTTAAACCAACATGTTTACCCAAGTTACGTGGCAATTAGGGAGATTTCAATCACTGGAAAAGGGACTGGGAAAATCTCCAAAGGCAAGGTGAGCCAAATGGGTCAGCATGTGGACAGCATTGATGACAAAATTGCTAAAGCCCTCAGATTATCTTCTTATAACACCACTGCTGATGTATTCAGAGCATTAGAGAATCGTTATGGTAACAAAAGTACAATTCCCATGGAAATTGTTGAGGAAATCAGCCAAGAGTGATAGAATTATTCCAAATAGTGGAAAAAGCCCTGGCAGATCTCACAGATCTCAGAAATACTGGAGCAAAGAAGAAGCCACTTGTGATCAAGTCCATAGAGAGCCATCAAGAGGAGAGAGTTACCCTACAAAGAGTGAAGATTGTGGAAGATACATACCCAGCTTACCCAGATCTGTTTGAGGTAGAGGATATGGTAGCTTACATTTCGGCTCAAATTATGAATCATCGAGAAGGCTGAAGCTCCTGTTATTGCTGAAATGATTTGTGTGAACAAAGAAATCGTAGCAGAGACCAAATACTCACTGGCATGTAGCAGAGAGTTTCTTGAATGGTGGAGACGGGACAATATTGGAGGATGCCTCTGTGGGAAATGACCCTAGCAGAAGAAAAGAATCTTAAGATCATAAAGGTGTCTCACCTAATCTTAAAAGGCATTCGCAGTAAGTCTCCACACTGGGATTCAAAGTAGACCCAGCTACCCTTCTGTACAACAGAAGTGGAGATTTCCTAAGAACAGATAAAGAACATAAGAAGATGCCTGAGTGGCAGGGCATTTATGCAGCTCAAGTCAATGACATTCTAAAGATAAGAGCAGCAACAAACCTCACCAAAGACTGTGGTCAGACCCTGACTCAAATTTAATTGGAGTGCCCCCACAGAAATGTACAAATTCCCGGATAGTGTGGTATCTGTCAGGAGTTATTAAGCAAAGAAACACACAAGACAGGAGTAGCGAACTTCTTCCGTCTGGTTTACTCTTTCATTTCCGTTCTCCACACACATTAAATCAGAACACAACATTCAGACTTCCCTTTCAAAATAGCAGTCCACAATGTAATTCACTCATGAACACAACAGACGAGAATCATAAGAGAAATCAGGGCCCGTATTTATCAAGCCTCTGAGAATTACTCACAAGAACACTGCTAAGAATTTACTTAAGAGTAAAACAATTCTTGGCTCAAAGCTGCGCTTAAAAGTTAGTTATTAAGCATCTCAGTCATAATTTAAGTGAAGTGTAGGACTAAATCTTAAGTGCCAGTCTTAGAGATGATTCATGACACTTTGCTGTGCCACAAACGGGATTTTGGATGACGACATAGGCATGGACCAATCACTGAATAGATTTCCTTATTTAATTTAGGAATATTCTCAGATAAATTCACATTGAATGGTGAAATTCCTAAAAGAATTTTCAAGAGAATACATTATGATATACACATTGGAAATGAAAGATAAACACGTTTTCCAGCCACCATGTCTTAATTACAAATTTTAAACCTGTGTGCTGTTAACTGACCTACCTATATATATAGCCTAGATTTTATGATATAATCAGCCACCATGGATTCCAAAAGAAAACCGAACTGGCTGGAGGAAGAAGCGATTGCTACTGCTTTCTGAATTAGTCAAACAGCGGAAACATGTTATAAAAGGCAAGTTCAGCCCAACATTAACCAGCGCTGACAAAGATGATGCCTGCTCTGTCCAAACAATACCGTTTGATTAACTGCTCGTTGTCAAACATTTCAAAAATATTCTTCCTCTCTTGAAAGATCTGCGCACGTCTCTGTCTCCTCAGTGCCATCACAAGCCCCTACTGGCAACTCCTAACCGCTTGAGAGACCTCTCGAGCTATCTTAAATAACTGGGAGAGTAAGAGTGATTCTTAGATTTAAGAAACTTGCTTTTAACAAGATAACTTGCTTTTATACTTAAGTTTGAAAGTAGGAGTAAATTTCATGAATTCTCAGCACTTAAGACTTTGAGAGGCTTGATAAATACAGGCCCTGAGCTAGATGAAGAGGCTGCTAAGCACGGTACTGAATAGTCTTGAAAAATCCATCCCGCAAACTCTCCTCATAGAAATGGAGGACCAGAGGCAGCTGTCTGCATAGTAAAGTGAACTCTTCATATCATGACCTGGGAGGTGATGGAGGTTTCACATGGGTTGAGTTCCAAACATTTCTCTACATGGCAACTAACTTGGCAAATAAGAGACTACCACACAGCTAACAGGGAATGTTCTCAGAAATTTGTTTAACCTTCTGGCAAGGTTCTCTCAAAGTTATAACAAACGTTCTTCAAGTAACGTTAATAGAATTCTAGCGGCTGGACCAAACAGACAGAAAATTATTCATTATATGAATATTATATAATTTAATGAATAATCCAGAAAACTATAAAAAAAAAAAAAAAACTGAAAACTATACTGTTTTATGCATACCTTAGGATAGAACTATTAGTTAATGTAACCTCATCTATATCATGCTTCCAATCGAAATAATCCTTATGCAATGCCTTGCAAATTGGTTTATATCACCTCCTTATAGCATGCATCATATGTTTGTTATGTTAATAAGAGAATAAAGGGACACAAACTGCCATCTCACTTTGATTATGAAAATGAGTCGGCTTCCAAACAAAGAAACCTTTCCCGCTTGAAAATTACACCTTTCTCATTGGTCAAGCCGGAAGTTGAAGGGCTGTGATCCTCTCACTCTTTCTTGTTCTTCTGTTTGCTGTCCGTATGAAAAGACTGGAGACAGCCGGTCAGACCTTAGGACCTTTCCCCTGGGCCTCAAATTACAACCAGCCCTATTGTAATGTAACCATAACAGAGTCAGACTATGACTCTAGACTAGATTGCAACTTCGCCACCATCAAACTACTGAACCATCAAGACTTTCTCCTGAGACTGAGAATATGACCAGGAGAAATCATTATTGTTATATAAAAAATAAATTTACAAACAATACGGCAAATATGATAGAGATTCAAATTAAATAAACTTGTTTTTCAGATACAGTAGGCTTATTTACCATGTATACATTTATTTAACATCTTTTGTTGTTTGATTAACATTAATGACAAATATTTAATTAGGCTACTGTCCCTTTAAGACCAAATTCATGTATGTAATATACTTACATATATCCGTTTTTCACCTACCTGTTTACGTCTGGTTTAAGACATGCTTTTTTTAGGCAGTAAGTAATGGCGCAAACACCAGTAAATTGACAAGCACAAGCCTTAGTAAATCACCTTGCATGATTCATTCATGATTCATCAAATACTCTCCTCACATAAATTTTGCATCTGAAAGGAAAACTCCTACTTTAGTGCTAATCTTTCACTGTGTGTCTTTTGTAAATCCTGACAGTAGTTTTTTTTAACACCAAAAGAGGGTTTGCGCTGGCATAAGCTGTTAGTAAATCTGATGCCCTATATGCCATATTACTAGAGAGAAGAGCGTCACCATCTTTTTTTCAACAAGTCAAGCCCCCCAAAATTTTTCTATTTTCTATGAACCCTATATTATTCTGCGGACATCACTTAGACAGCCAGCCATTGAGTGATGACATTCTCCCTTGCTTCATATACGCGCAACCATGAATATGCAAATTAGCCCCGCCCCCACTCACTCGCAGGAGCTCAGAGATCCACTCTGCCAACTTACTGAGGTAAACGGGACTTTAAATGTGCTCTGATGTCAGGCGCTCTGGCTCCCAGCAAACATTTCACGAGTTCACACTTACAAATAATCTGTTCATACTTACTAATAAGTCGGATAGAGTCGGATAGTATGCGTATTTGGCGTGCTGTCCGAGGAGAGTATTTTGGCCAGTCAAAATTAGCCAGTGAACTGAGCTCCTGCGGGAGCGGAGGGGACATCACTGCTGCGGCAGTGGAGAAAATTAGCCAGCGAAACTGAGCTCCTGTGGGAGCGGAGGGAATATCACTGCTGCGGCAGTGGAAAAAATTAGCCAGCGAAACTGAGCTTCTGTGGGAGCGGAGGGAATATCACTGCTGCGGCAGTGGAGAAAATTAGCCAGCGAACTGAACTCCTGCGGGAGCGGAGGAGACATCACTGCTGCAACAGTAGAGAAAATTAGCCAGCGAAACTGAGCTCCTGTGGGAGCAGAGGAAACATCACTGCTGCGGCAGTGGAGAAAATTAGCCAGTGAAACTGAGCTCCTGTGGGAGCGGAGGGGACATCACTGCTGCGACAGTGGAGAAAATTAACCAGCGAAACTAAGCTCCTGCGGGAGCGGAGGGGACATCACTGCTGAGGCAGTGGAGAAAATTACCCAGCGAAACTGAGGTCCTGCGGGAGCGGAGGGAACATCACTGCTGCGGCAGTGGAGAAAATTAGCCAGTGAAACTGAGCTCCTGTGGGAGCGGAGGGGACATCACTGCTGCGGCAGTGGAGAAAATTAGCCAGTGAAACTGAGCTCCTGTGGGAGTGGATAGGACATCACTGGTGCGGCAGTGGAGAAAATTAACCAGCGAAACTGAGGTCCTGCGGGAGCGGAGGGAACATCACTGCTGCGGCAGTGGAGAAAATTAGCCAGTGAAACTGAGCTCCTGTGGGAGCGGAGGGGACATCACTGCTGTGACAGTGGAGAAAATTAGCCAGCGAAACTGAGCTCCTGCGGGAGCGGAGGGGACATCACTGCTGCGGCAGTGGAGAAAATTACCCAGCGAAACTGAGGTCCTGCGGGAGTGGATAGGACATCACTGCTGCGGCAGTGGAGAAAATTACCCAGCGAAACTCAGCTCCTGCGGGAGCGGAGGGGACATCACTGCTGCGGCAGTGGAGAAAATTAGCCAGTGAAACTGAGCTCCTGTGGGAGCGGGTGCAAAGATACTGCTGCGGAAGTGTAGAAATTCACTATTTAGTGGATTGATGGTGTTAGTTGAGTCGGATATGATGAGCTTGTAGGTTTGAGTGAGAGAACGAGCTGGAAATGAAGACCTTAGCTGATAAGTGTTTGTTGAGCTTCTTTAATGTGGAAGCGATTGGATCGGATATATTTCTTAAAAGCCTCTGATGACCAGCGACCGAGTGTTTGAATGTTGGGAAAGGCCTTTCTGGGCAGCTGGAGCCTGAGGAGGAACAAGGAGGTTAGAAAAAGAATAGGAAAATAAGGTATCTGGGCCTACGTCGTTCTGATGGTGGGACTGCAGGCCAAGAACAAGGGGAGAGGGTTAGAGGCAGCGTGGGGAAAAGGTTGCGACACCTGGGCCTGTGCCACTAACGGAGACATATCATGCTAAAGGAACGGCCTGCATCGAGGGAGGCTGGCATAACTGATAGGGGCGCAGCGCTGGGGAAAGCTGCGGTTTGTAGCTGGGCTGCAGGAAGAGGAGAGTGAGGCCTGGCAACCGCGGAATCTGGGGTGCAGCCCAGACTTGCTGAAGACCTGCTGCCGCGGGCCTGGTGCTCGAGGAATGCCCGGTCTTGCGAGGGAAGGAGTGGATTTTGGAGAAGGGAAGGTTGGTTGAAGGGAAACATACAGATCATATAGTTGAGCTTTGGTCATTCTCCTAGAGAAATGGACGTCCGCGTTTCTCTATTGCAGGAATTGTTGGATAGGCTGAGGCATAAGAGGAAGCTGGAGATGCTGGTGGGTGTCTTGCTGGAGGAGGCGAGAGTATCTGGTCTCTGCGTTGTGGAGTATGGGAAGTGGCACGGATAGGCCGACATCCTCGCAGTGGCTCCGGGGATCCCGTAGCAATGTCCGGTGGAGCGTGGGTGCTCCTGACATCACAGGGGAATGGGGAGAAAAATCCTGGGAGAGGAGGGACTCATCGTTGGAAGGAAAAAGTTGAATCCCTGACATAGTAACAAATTGGCAGGACCAAATGCTGAAAAACTGTCAAAGAACATTGGAGTTGACTGGGTATTTATATAATCTTCCACTTGTGCTGATTGGGTAGACATGTTGATTACTGATTGCTGACAGCTGGTTGGAATGACATGATAATTGGATAGATCATTTGAACGTGTTCCTCCCAAACTTTGTTAATAAAACATCATTTGACTATGGTGGCTGTTGTCTCTATTTTCACGTTCCATACTATAGAATTGCCAATAACTAGGGTACTTTCAGCAGGTTTCTCAGTGGGTGTATCACTGAGTGGGGAGAACCTGTCTAATGTTTTGATCAGAACAGAACAGTAGCTATGTCCCGCGACTATGCCGTTTCACAGTCACCCAGTTACCCTGCTGCTAGGGCTCTGCAACCGGAACCGAACAATGTACGGGGCTCTCTAAGCTAGTCGCATCCAAAGCAGTATCTAAAGCCCTTGCATTCTTACTATCCTTGATTAGTTTGGATGCGTGTCTCTAATTCTGAAATCTTCTCTGTCAGCCTAACTATTTTCACAGTGCATTTATTACATGTGAAACCTTCACCGCTGACAGAGAAAGCTACGCTAAACGTGGCAGGCAGTGCAAGTGACAATACCAGGAGAAGATGACATGACTTACCGTGGTTGTTGACTGATCGGAAAAAGTAACTTACCACAGTTGTTTGATGGACTCGCAAAAAATGGAGTGTGAGAGAAAAAAAATGATGGTAAGCTCGAATAACAAATTAACAAGCTAACGCATTGTGCTAACAATAGATTAAAAGCTAGCAAAGTCAGTTTAATTTGATAGGCATTATTAGATAATATCATATACATGGTTGTTGATTAAGTTATATTTAGCAATATAAACAACAAGGAATAGTAAATAGAGATTCAATACAAAGCTGTACGGCGCTACAAATGCAAACCACTCAGCAGTAAGGCAGAAAGGAACCAGCAGAGTTACAGAACTATTGTGTGTCTCTGAGCTACACACAGCAGTTTCTAGACGAGTTGATAGACGATTAATACTGAGTGTTCGCTGGACTAACAGGTTAATTGATTGTAATATTAATTCTGCTAAATCAAATTAATTCTATTAAATGATCCAAATATTTATAAATAATTATAACTTATTAATTATTCATATTTCCCTTTTGAGCTAATTTGCTACAAGTTCAAAGTTATATGGTATTTAATGTAAACTGGAGGGAGTTGGTCAACTGATTTATCTGAAGGATTTGGACAACTAGTAAAGTCTTTGATCACTTGAAGACACAGTTGTAATAAAATTAAATACCAGAACTATTAATGATGCTTAAAATGAATATTCAAAAATATTAAAAGATAATAAACTAATAACCAAAAAGGAAAATACTTAAAGGTGCAGTGTGTAAATTTTAATGGCATCTAGTGGTGAGGTTGTGAATTGCAACCGCCCACCGCTCACCCCTCCCTTTCAAAACACATAGAGAAGCTACGGTGGCCGACACAGGACAAAGATGTTGTCGTCTGAGACCGCAGAGAGTAGCTAGCGCTCTGTAGAGCAGTTTGTCCGTTTAGGGCTACTGTAGAAACATGACGGCGCAAAATGGTGATATCACTGTAAGGGGACCGCGGTGTATGTAGATAGAAATGTCTCATTCTAAGGTAATAAAAACATAATGGTTCATTATGTAAGGTCTTTATACACCACTAACAAAGTTATGTATATTATTTTGCATTTCTGTCAATAGATCCTCATAAATACTACACACTGCACCTTTAATTAAACCATAGAAACAAATAAATGATGTCAGCACAGAATGGATAAATGCAGTGATGTTGAACTGAATGTAGCAATGAAAGAGAACTGGATGGGAATGCTTCTTATTGGAAAACGCTTAATGACTCATGGCAAAATGGCGACAAATAAATGTATCTATCATTATTATTATTAAATAAATACACCTATTATTTGTAACAAGCTGACCCAAGTTAACTCTTATGTAAACAAGTTATAAAAGCATATGCTGTAGGTATAAACTAATGCCAAGGTCTCTAGAAAGAGGTTTGGTAAGTTTATAATTACGTTCCACACAGTCGGGTGATCAGTCCGGCGGCAGAGATGTCTTCCACTGATGATGCGGTGGGAAGGGCGCAGAGTTACGATCCAGTAGTTGTTGCCATGCTTTTTTATTTCATAACTTCGTAACATGAATTAAATTTAATTGAATGCAATGTTTCAATGGTTGCTTGCTCTCTGGGGTATGTCAAGTGTAAAAGTGATTAGTGAGTTTTAAAATGAGTAGTTTATTTTATTATACATTATGTTCTTCAAAATGTGATTTAAAACAGATATGTGAAACAATATCAATATAACATGTTTATTTTTTTATATATTGACATGTTAAACTCCATTTTGTCTTATACTGAGTGATGCAATTTATTTCTCAATAACTAAAATGTTCTGCAGAATTTTATTAAGATATCTGTTTATCATAAATACATTAAAATGTTTGCATGATTGCACAAGTAAGAAGTGTATTTTTTTATGTTTATGTTTTTTCTCAATTTGGGCATTATCTCATAAAAGAATAAGCTACAGTATTACAGTGATATTTCTAGAATTTTATATTTAGATAATGCAATAACTAAATCATCATACTGTAGATGGTCTAGAAGATTTTAAACAAATGGCTTGTCAAATCTCACAATTACATGGTTCATTTACACAATTACATGGCTATGAGGACAAATTGATTTTCATGGAAGTAGACCTACCTAAATATGTGCGTGCAGTATAGTAATAAATCATGCAAATGTTAGGAATTGCCTTCTCCTTATCATACATTTTAAATGCATGCGCTGTAAAATGTGCAACGTAGATGCAGGCATGCATGAATGTAACAGCACGTGACATCATAACATATGCATCCGTTCATATTACTAGGCATCTTTCAACAACCATGTCCTGTTATTAATACCAACACGCAGATCAAAGCTGGCTGAGGTCATAGTATGGTGGTGGATTTGGACATCCCTTCTCCTCATGTGTTTATCTCACACTGGCTTTAAGATCACTACTTGGCACTTGTGAAGTGCTTGCCATCTGGTAGAATACTTGCTGGGTCTCCACAGGACAACTTCATGCTTTTGCAAGCCAGTTTTAGTCTTTGGACTGAGCCCATGCCAGGTGTTCTGTCAAACTGTAGCTTGAGAGACGACGGCAACCTCGGAGATAATTACACTGATCTTACTTATCACAATGCCAATGGACCTAAAATGGCTCCAAACAAGGGACAAGGGGACATGGAAAGGGGTATTTAACGTTTGTACTGAGTGAAATTAGAAAGCCAAGGATCTCTTTAAAAGGAATTTCTTTTTTGGTAACACTTTAGTTTAGGGTCCAGGCTATTGACTGTTTATTAGTACTTATAAAGCACATATTAATGCCTTATTCTGTGTGACCATATTCTACATCCCTTAATCCTACCCAACAGTTTAACTAAATAGGAGGGTTTTTTTAGGCAAAAGTAATAGTTAATAATTGGACCCTAAACTAAAGAGTGACCTTTTTTTTTTTTTTTTTTTACTTAATAATTTACCACAGTTGTTGATTTTATAATTATAATGGTATATCTTACTGTCAAACAGATCTATGGCAAATTATTGTTTGTGCATTATTATTTACCTCAAACTATTGTTTGTGAATTAAAAACATAGTTGTTTGTATGAGCAGATTTTACTTGTGAAATTAATTTTATTTATTGTACATTCATTACACTCATAGCATTTCATTTCACAGCAAGTACCTCATTACTGATGGAAAAACTATGGCAAGAACAAGTGTTTTTTAACATAACATGCCACGACACATCTTAATACAGGAGTGTAAAAACTGTGCGATAGCAGGGTGAAGTCATTGTTGGGTCTGTTCATGGACATCCTGTTGAGAGCATGTGCTACAAAAAAAAGAAGCTGCTCATCTTCTCAGCGGATGACTCATTGTCCAGCAAGAGCTACACTGTACACTTGCTGTGCACAAATGTTGTGTAATTACGTGTTAATCTGGCATACTCTGGTCTAACGCCAGTTTCACACATTTCATTTTTAATGACCTATTAACCATAAAAAAAACAAACAAACAAAAAAACTGCACTACACTCCACAGGTTAGTGTTTGTCATGTGTCATGTTAAGTACCACATTAGCGCAAATGTGTGTGTTTTTTAACTGTCTGTCTGTGATCAGAGAATCCCTACCCCAACCCACATCCACCAACATAATCATCTTATTCACACATGTACTACACATTTGCCTTTAAAGGATCAGTGACTCCTTGCGTAACTAATGCAAATAACTCCCACTGATGTTTGTATATATAGCAATTTCTTTTCTGGCAGAAAAAAAAGAATAATAAATGGAAAATGTGAGTAGAGACCATAGGTTTTCAAGTGTGGGAAGGCATCTATATTCAGATTTATCTACGCCACATTAAGTGGTGTCGTACTTAATATTAGATGGGGCTAAATGTGGCCTATTTGAACTAAAAACTGCTTCAGAGAACAAAGACAATAGCAGCACTTGCATACATTATGTTTTCATTGTCCTACTCCATAGTCTCATGAGAATACGTCTGTATTTTTTACGTAAAGTGTAGTTGTACCCACATGTACATTTATTTACGTTTTCATACACACTGAAACGTATAATATTGACGTATTGACAGCACTAAAACGTAAAATATTTACGTATGAACAACTTAACAGACAAATTTGTACGTATTCATATTTATTGTCACCATTATGTTTAGTTTTGTTCATGGACTTTCAGTTTGTTTTCATTTGTCAGGTGTTTCTTTGTTCAGATTCCCACTCATCTGTTTCCTTGGTTACCGTCATTATTAGTTCATATGTGTCAGCTGTGTGCTATTATCATCCTTGTTTGTGTTCACTACTTAAGTTGTCCCTTCCCCTGCACTCCTTGTCTGGTCACTGTTATGTTTAGTTGTGCCGTGCTAGTGCCTGTCTGGCTGTTTTTGGATTACCTGTGATTAAACTACATTTGGAACGTTATTCATCTGTCTACCTGCATGCACCCATGACATTTATGAATATTAAAATTGTGACACTAATGTTTTCACTCTATTGTATTCAATTGTCATATCAATGACATGTTTTCAGTCGCATTTATTAAACAGTTTATAAAAAATAATAATATTTTGCTCTGTTCGTGACTTCTGCTGCAAACTCGTTTCGGAGGATTACATAATGTTAAACAAGACTACACTTTAAAACCTTAAAATTAATAACATTTCTTTAATCGTTTATTCACGAGTTCACACTTACATATAATTTATAGAGAGTAAATTTAAATGCGTATTTGGCGTGCTGTCTGGGGGGAGGGCTTCGAGCTTGGAATTTGGCCCGAACCCAGAGTACCCCCCCGTGTATGTAAGTGAACTAAAGAAAAGAAAGAACTAAAAAAAAAAAAAAAGTGGAGAAGGGGTGGTGGAGGGATGTCAACAAAACGGAGGTAAGACTACTGCGTATATATACGCCTCTTATGTTGATTAGCTGAGTGCTCTCCACCTGTGTCAATTATCTGAACGTGCTCCTCCCGAACCTTGTTAATAAAACATCATTTCGTGTAATATTTAGTTTGTTTGCCTTGAGACACAAAAGGCGTTTTCTCCTATACAGCGACTGACAACAGAACCATAAAATACACCAAAACACATCATAAATTCACAAAAGATCAATTTTATTCGCTCACTTTAATCCAGATCTTTAGAATCAATACATTTGTGAGGAACAGATCCAAATTCAGCCGTTTCTCCAGAGATCTTCATCTCCATTCTCATCAGCGACCGTAACGTCAAATCCTGCGCTCGTTATGATGAATTCAAATTTAAAAATTGCGCCCTCAAGAAGCGTTACGGCATGTTTTACGGCAGTGATATGAAACGCTCACTGGCTCTCGCCTGCTTCGTCACAGATGCGACATGCCGTGTTTCAATCGACGTACATTTGAATGGGAAATGCGCACCTTCACGGAGTAAACATTTTCATGGATTAATAACTTAAATTCTGCTCTGTACCTCATACAAAACTATTATATACCGCCAGAGAGGACTGCGACTGCAACATCGTCATTTGAACGACTTTTGGTAACACTTTTGACATTTTCGCAATAAATAAAGCACTGCACTGTTTACACTACGTCAACAGCGTAAGAGTCTGACACAGGCTAGAAGAAATAGTTGAATAAAGTCATTATTTTTGTTTGTTTTTTGAGCACAAAAAGTATTCTCGTCGCTTCATAAAATTAAGGTTGAACCACTGGAGTCACATGGACTATTTTAACGATGTCTTTACTACCTTTCTGGACCTTGAAAGTGTTAATTAAATTGCTGTCTATGGAGGGTCAGAAAGCTCTCGGATTTCAGCAAAAATATCTTCATTTGTGTTCTGAAGATGAACGAAGGTCTTATGGGATTGGAACGACATGAGGGTGAGGAATTAATGACAGAATTTACGTTTTTGGGTGAACTAACCCTTTCAGCCAGTTCGTCCATGGGTATGCAAGACCTGTAGGGATTTCTTCATCCCACCCAAAGTTAATTTGGCACAGTTCTTAAACTATTATTTTAGCTGGAAGAGCCAAAAGAGCTAGAAACCCGAATGGGTCGTAAATTGAGTTAACAATTGACGGAATGTTTCTTCTGCTGCTTTGGGCTGATTCTGAAGAAGAAAACATTTCACGTCCAATTGTATTCCAAGTGCTTGATCCATGGGCAATTGATCTTCATCAAAGTCTAAAGTTTTAATATATTTTGCTCTGTCCTCCTCTGGGATAGAAGCAAGAACAGAACGACTACTGCTGACCCATTTTGTCAGTTTGAACCCAGCAGTGGCACATGCTGCTCGGAGTCCATGTGCTAGGTCCACAGCTAGCCTTTCATTTTGGACAGATTTAAGACAGTCACCCACATATAAATTGTTCCGAATGGTGATAAGAACTTCTGCATCAGCCTTTTGTTAATTATTATCAGCTGTTCTTCTGAGAGAAAAATTAGAACAACTCTGTGTTGAGACTACCCCAAAAAGATGTACAGTCATCCTATACTCAAATAGCAGACGACTCATAATTGGACTTTTTGTTTGGACTTTTTGAAGGCCCTGGGAGTTTTGGGCTATTTTTCAAAAAGATAGACACCAACAGAACAATCTTTTTTTTTTTTGGAAATTGTGAAATCCATCAGAGTTTATATGTACTAAATTTTTAGGTGATCCTTTGTTCAATCTTGTGTTATTTTGTTCACAAGTTCATTTACTCTGCTATGTAAAGCAAAACTGAGTGGGAAATGTTTTTTCAAAATCTTGAAACCCATGATTGATGGAGGGGAGAAGTGGTTATCAAGCTTGAATTCAAATGAACTTGTTTGAAGTGGCGCCTTTGCTGATTCTTTCTGACTTGCACTAATGGAATGAAAATCAGTTCTGAGTAGATCAGGCCTATCCTAATTTCCTATTGTCACAAGCCTTTATGAGACAAAGGTGACCTTCAGCACCAGAAGAACTCTTATTGTCCTTTTCATTCCTCTGGCAGCAGATAACTCATTCAGTGTCCCATGACACACTATAGCAATGTTAATTTACTCATTTATTCAGGATGTCAATTGGGGGATAACACTATCAAAAGCTTTTTATTTGGTTGAAATAAATATTTCACTAGAGTTATATTTTAGTATATTGTTGATAATGGCAAAACTGACAGTGCATAATGGGTACATGATGGTAGGATTTTAAATAAAAGGAGTTCAATGAATAGCCTATATGCATAATGTTTATATTAACATATTTCTAGTACTTACTAAAACCAAGTAAGTAAGGTGTTAACTATACAATTAGTTTTTCCTTTTTCAGTTTGACCTGAAGGCCAGTTTACAGACCAGTTGTAAACATAAGACATCCATACAGCTCTCTGAAATACTGACTGGTCAATCACATTCATCCGGGTAAGTGAAAACGGCACCACTTTCATGGCTGTGTCCAAAAACTGAAAAATGCTGCCTCCGCTGGCAAGATATATGGAGGTAGAAAGGCACTAAGGCATATCAGAATCCAATGAATGTCCAATCTTGTGTACTGAAATGCCTTCATCTGATCAGCGTAGATGTATCCTTCACTATTTATGATGTCCTATAATCCTGTTTGTTCAGTTCTGTAGCAGTTGAACTAAATAATAAAATATTGTCTTGTAGTTGGCAGTTTGTATATAAATGTAGGTTTTTGCCCAGTTTGCCAATCTTTTGATTACATCTTGGCCAAAAAGAAGCAGCTTGCTAGGAACTGTTTTTATTCATGGAAGCTTTGAGTTTATTATAAGTGAGATAATAAAATATTTCAACACAAATTAATATTGTTGTAGACGTGTAAGGAGTAGGGTAATGTAGAGCTGGCCTATTTTTATCGCAAAATAAACCACTTCAGGGTGATACAAGATTCACGTCCTGATCACCATGTCTGGGTTAATTTGCAATAACAATAAGCTGGCTGTACGTTATCCCTTACTTATTGAATTGACTGAGTAATCATCCAATCACAATAACATGGAGGCACTGCCTTCTCTGATATGTTTTTTCACTTGTATTTCATTGTTTTTGAGGAGACACTGCCTCCTTTTCCAGCTCTGAAAAAATGGCCCTGACAGAACAACTGCGAATACACTTTGAGTGTCACTTCCCTTCAAAGGATTGTGGTATAATTGTGCTTAATAATATCCTCTGAGACCAAATTACTATGCAAGCAGAAGCTAAGTTCATATGATGCGAAATAGCATATTAAATGGCAATTAGAGATCAAGACACCATGTTAAAAGTACCAGTAGAAAACCATGTATAAAAGTAACGCATGAGGAATCTCGTTAATGAATCCAAAGGTGCCAAGCAACTCATAAATCATTAAAAAGCAGCTACCTTTGATTAATTATTAACAGCAAAGTTAACTGTAATTGGATCATTCAAGGCCTGCAGGAATAAATCATACAACCATGGAGGTATACCCTGGGAATTTGCCATGCCCACCTAAAGTTGTGTTGTCTGAGGATGATGGGATATCATAGATCACCTTGATTAGTTATATGTAAACACTCAGAGTGAAATTATCACCTTTAAGCAAGAAAAGTGGGGCACTGGTCCCATTACATGTGTACATAAATATATTTATAAACAGGGAACATAGGGACATATTTCTATATGTGGACTTGAGGTATATGAAGAGAGAGAGCATGGGAAAACACATAAGAGACCAACAAAGTGATGCTTAGCATACAAAGCTCATAGGATGGGATGTAATAAGAGTGTGAGATGAGATGTGACAGAATAGGATAGCGTAGAATAGGATAGGATGGAATGGCATTGGATTAGATACGATAGGACAGGACACAAAAGGATGGGGTAGAATTGTATCGGCTAGGATAAACTAGAAGTTAATGACAAGTTAATTAGTTAATTTGATGTTTCTAATTGTTGTGGTAGAGAAAGTGGAGTTAATAGTTTGATTTAATATTAAGAAATATTTTTTAGTGTACTGAAATGAAAGGCGCAATGTTATAGCACTTCAGTAAAACAGGAAAATGCCATGGTTACGTAACCTGAGTGAAGCCAGATACCCATATGTGTATTTATCCTCCATTGAATTTCCATCTATGGCATAATGGAAATTATGCCTTGTCAACATGGATGGTAGGGTACAATGGGGCTAATGAGGCTAAAGGCGCACTGGGGTAAAAGGCGCCTTTGACTTTATCCTCTTTTAAACCACTAGATGGCACAAAAACTCTGCTCAGCACTTTACTTAACCGCTTTTGATGATGCACATGGAAATTTGGATGGTCCTTGATGCGATCCCAGGCAGCAACACAAAGTTGATTCTGAGCTAATTTGATCTAATATTTAATGTTTTTTAAAATGTTGTAGATTTATGTAGCAAATGAGAATCTATACAATTATTGACTATATTTTGAGACAAAGGTCTTCTTAATGATTTTCAGATTTGTTCAAAGTAATTAAAGCAACAGTTTTTCAATAATGGAAGAATATGTACAAGTATGGTAATTGGGGTAAAAGTTGCCTCTGCTGTCAGGGCGAAAGACACAATAATTAACATGATAATAAACAGCTGGCTGACTTTAACATTTGTTGACATGACATGGTTAGATTCAGATGGAAAATATATCAAATTGGTTGTCCACCTTAGAGATAATCACCATATTTATAATTAAACCATCATATTTAAAAATATAATACTAATCATATAATATAATAAAATATTATTTATTTGTTACTACTGTAAAGCTATGGCAGGACGATGAGACCCAGATGGTATTGGTGGAGGAAGTCAGATGGCGCAGACCCAGAGCTCCACAGAGCTGACAGCCCACGGTGGAGATGAAGGAGGGAGGAGCCAAGATGTAGATGGCATGGCTGCCGTCATCTGGGGGGCGACCAATGGAGACGGAGCCGATGGATCCGATGGTGCAGACGGAGGGTCGATGGTGCTGAGCGACATCGCTGGTGCTGGAGACACGGGCGATGCTGTGGTGGCGAGCATCGGAGGCAGAGCCAGAGTACCCAAGGACTGGGGCAATGCCGGTGAGACTGAGGACAGAGGAGGAGCCTGCTGTAGCTGTAGGGGAGGAGGGACGGAGCACAGCGGATGGCCCGTATGTTCGTGGCGTAGGTAGAGTGATGACTGACCAAGGGGGAGCCGATGGGACGAGGGAACCCGGTGGAGCCACTAGGCAGAGAGTCCCTGGTGGAGCCGAAGGTGGGAGGAGCCGAGACGTAGCCGTCAGGTCGACGGGCTGAGATGGAGTGAAAGGATCTGAGGCCGGAGGCGCTGTCCTTAAACAGCAATGAAGCAAAAGATACAGGGTGGGCTAGGGTGGGAGTTGATCCTTCCTTACTGGTGTCCAGCAGCCAGTCCTTGGTTCCCGTTTCCACTGGTGTCGCGGGCTCACACCCCTGGTCAGACTCGCTCAGGGGCTTCTCTTCCAGGGAGATGGTGAGCGCTGTCCTCGGGTTCAGGCTCTGGCTCACTGGTCACAGCGGGTGGTCCCTCATTGTCTTTGGGAGGCTCTTGCGCATTCTCCACGGTCGAAGGTGGTAACTTTGGCTCTGGGTCTGGCTGTGCTCTGGATCGGGGCCGGACACTCTCCAGGTTGAGTCCATGAAAACAAAACTAAACTGAACAGAATGGTGACAGCTATATTAAATTATTTTGGGATCTCATTCTATGCGTTCAGAATATTTATCTTTTTGAATAATTGTGTTTCTGTATTTTAAAAATTAACATATTTTAATCACAGTATATTTATTGAACAAAAATGTATTCTTTTATTTATCAAAATAAACCAAAAATAGTACAAACTTTGCTTATGTGATTGTTTTAAACATATATCAACTTAGACATTATTAAGAACATATTATTTTAGCTAAAGTATTTGTGTAAATGCTGGTTTTACCTCGTCTGTGGGGTAATAGGCCCACTTCGCCACCTCATATATTTATAAAAAAATTTAAACAAACAAATCACTTTTATGATTTATTTTCATACAAAATATGTTGCTTCATCAATGTTCAATAAAAACATTTTAATTTTTTCACTATGGGAGTAGTGAAAAGCACATTTTTCTTAAGGTGTGCCTTTAGCCCCATTGCAGCCTATTAACATGTCAATACAGCATTATTATTCTCCATCTCTTTTATTACTAATAGTATTATTGTTGTGTTAAGTAGTCCGAAAACTAATTATTCAGTAAAAATGTCAGTTCAAATGTTTTCCAATTATTCAACTTTTCAAGAAGATTTAGAAATTGTCTGGATTTAATTTTAAGACAAGCATGAGAAAGAAGATTGATAAACCAGTGTTCAGTCATAATTTTTTATTCTAGCTTTTCAAACAAAAATTGAGGTTTGTGATTAATTTACTGATATAGAGACGCTCACCAGTCTATTCTAAGAGATTCTGCTTAATGCACAGATTTTCTCAGGTTGTCATTGGCCTGTGTCTGTATGTGTGTGTGTGTGTGTGTGTGTGTGTGTGTGTGTGTGTGTGTGTGTGTGTGTGTGTGTGTGTTTGTGTGTGTTATGCCACCTGCACATATGCCATGATATGCTGTGAAGGAAATCATATGCTGTAAAGTTTCCATTTCTATCTCTCTTGCTATGCTATAGACAGTCATCCATGTCTAAGATGCATCCTAAAGCTGCTGACATCAACATTGTCACACATTAAGCAGGGCCGGAGCACAAAGACAAGGTGAATTAGTCCCTATATTGAATTTCCAGCATGTTCACAAGGCTGGAATACCAAACTCTCTGAAAGTGACCCAATTTAGGACATCAGAAGCTTATTCTATTTGGCCAAATACACTTAATTAAAAATTATGACAAATCATCCAGACCTTGAACTTGGAATCCACAAAAATGTTTATTAAACCATGATAAAAATATCTTTTAATTTTAGTGTGAGAAACAGTGGTTTTCCAGCATAGATGTTTTGGTAACACTTTACATTAAGGTCCCCTTTGTAAAGGGTTTATAAAGGTGTTTGTTAATGACTAATAACTCATTTACAAATGCATTATAGATCGTTCATAAGCAGTTATAACTGCATGAATAAAAAAAGGGTGACTTTAACGCAATACCTGCCAAATAGTAAGCCCTTTTTCATTAATAAATGGTTCACATGTGTTCACTTTACATTTCAAAATAAAGTTTGATAATTTCATCTTGATAAGCAAGAAATCCGTTTTATACACTGCTGTGGATAGGCATGAGCCTTTTGTGGAATATCATGGGTAAGACAGTAACTTCTGGTAAGGAACATCTTAAGAAAAGTGGCAGTCATGAGATATTAATGAGAAAATCACAAATACAACACCCTTCAGTCTCACTAAGATAGTCTATTTTTGCTGCATCATGAAATAAATCAGGAATCTGGTTTTGAGGTAAATAAGTGTGAATAAATACATTTATTAAGCATTTATAACATGTGAGTTAAAAAGGGCTCACTATTTGGCAGGTATTGCATTAAAGTCACCCTTTTTATTCATGCAGTTAAAACTGCTTATGAACGATCTATAATGCATTTGTAAATGAGTTATTAGTCATTAACAAACACCTTTATAAACCCTTTAGAAAAGGGAACCTTAATGTAAAGTGTTACCGATGTTTTAAATCCACAAACAAATGGAAGATACTACACATGAATATAAGTCATGACCAAAGAAAATAAAACGTATTTTTAACAACTTAGTAATTATGTTTAAGATTTGAAGGTGTTATTTAATTGAACTAAAATGTAGACATTTAAGACATAATAAAGATATTTTATGTGACGTCTACCACAGAGTTTTAGACACAATTTTTAAAAAAAGTTGCATTCACACTACACTTTCTCCTCAGTTTGAATAGGCATGACACTTTTGACACAATGACACTTTGATGAATAAGCATGTTTACTACAGCAAGTTATTCAGATTTATGTTTGTCAGGTGCTCTTTATCTCATGGACATGAACATTTGACCCAGAGAATACCACATTGGCATTTGCACATGGCGTAAAACAAGGTAAACAAGATATCAAAGTACTGCTCAGGGCATAATTATTCAGACACATTTTTTTCTGTAATGTCAAATGGACATACCATTTTAATTGTCTTCTTTTTTTTAAAGATTACTCCACATATTCTCCATTGCCAGCTTGTGGTTCCATCCTGCAGCTCTCCGGGGGTTGGATCCGAGCCCTCACTCATGATGTAATTCTGCAAAGTCTATTTCCTACAAAGTCCTACAGAGAAAGGGAGTGAGTCAATTACATGCAACATGGAAAATCTGCAGTAAACCTGCTAAAATAATTCAGCCCTCTGTGCAGATTTCTGGGTTAGTTTTCGGTCATTCTGCATTCAGTCTTGTTTGCATATATTTCTCTAATTTTATAAGCAACTTCTCACCTCTCTGTGTTCTATAAATGACCTAGAATTACATTACTGTGTTCTGCAGTACACCTGCTTCAAAGTGGAGAGTAACTGAAATGGAGCAGAGAAAGTGTTATTCAATTGAGGCATATGATGCATAATAATGATGGAATATAACTGAATTTTACAGGTCTCTCTTTTGAGAATTGATTGTGATTATAGATTTTTTCCCCTTAGTGCAGTGTATGCAGGGCTGCTTTAATAGGCGTATTATTTAACCTTAGTGGCTGATGGTAAGGGTAAACCGTGGGTGGAAGGTGTACAGGGACACAGAGATGCACATCAAGATGCACATCATCTGGCCCCTGTTCTCAGTGCAACCACAAAGGCTGTAGACTGTTAAACAGAGCAATCAGCAACCCTTTTACAACTGAATGACTTCTGAGGTAAATGTAATGCTACGTGACATTGTTTACAAGCTGTTTTATTGACGTCTTTCCGCGGTTGAAACACTGATTGAGCGATTACATGACATTTGATACGTTTCAGTAAGTTGCAATGTATCCTCAACATACCTTAAGATGTTAATTCATGTTTATTCTTTGACTAGGAAGCGCCGCGCCGCCGCTTGAACTGATGCGCCTATACTGTGATCTGTCACGTAACATTAAAGAGCGTCAAAACAGCATTTATCGTTTGAATTTCGTGATAAAATGGACAGAATACTTAATATGTTCGTGTGGGAACTCTGATTTAAGTATGTTCTGTGAGTAGAACAAGCATACTGTTAACTGTTAAAGATTGCATTCGTATCGTACCGGAAGTCCTGTGCCGAAACGGTTCGGTACGAATACGTGTACCGTTACACCACTAATATATATATATATATTTACATCACTTTGATTATATTGTAGTAGAGTAAACATAGCCCTTTAAGTCCATTAACTACCTGTACTGTGTACTGTACTGTATCGGTTGTTCAGTTATGCACTCCTTAGTATAGAGTGTGAAGCAGTGGTGTGCGGTGGTGTTTTAAAATAAGGAGGCAAAATCCTCACAGTTTTTTATGTACTGTATATCAAATGTAAATTTATCTGTGTTACACTTAATTTTCCTGGTTAAATAAAGATTACATGAAAAAGAGAGACCAAATATAATTCTATTTTGTATTTTTTGCAATAAATATGTAATGTTCTATTTATTAAAACCAAGTAAAAATTTCATCAAGTTAGTGTTTTTTTTTACGCATTTATATTTATTTCAAAATAATAACTAAAGGTAGTAACAATTTAAACAATATATTATTTGTGAACTAATTTTTAGTTTTTCTTTTTAATAGTCAACTTATTTTCAACAGTCATCAAGCTTGTGCACACTGGTCACAGACACGAAGATGTACCTTTAATTTAAAATCTGATTGCTCACTGAAACCCCCACAGTCATCATGTTTTCAGGCCATTTCAAGTTTGATTTTGACGTGACAAAGCGGTGAAGTGGCTGAGTTGTTTACTTACTTTTTAATTAGTCTTCCTATTAATGCGATCATTGTCTTTATTCAGGCCGATTCGCGCACGAAAACAAGAGACGGGATTTATTGCGCAAACCAATCATATCCAATCATAGCGCGATGGAGACATTGCCTCCTCTCACATGACTTTCACCATTCATTCTCAATTACCCCACACTAAATCTACCGCACCGGTCTGTTTTAGGGCAATGGAGACAGAGGAGGCACGCCTCCCACTGTAACTTCACCTGCGGGTGTCACTGTTGGACACTGTTGCTTTATAAAAACGAGTGACTTTTACACTTTTTAATGTCACATTTTGTAATATTTGCGTTGTTTTATTTTTTTTGTAATATAGATTATTTTCTTATCCAGTTTTTTTTTTGAGGAGACACTGCCTCCCTTGCCTCCTCGGAGGAAACGCCCCTGGCATGAAGTCACGTTTCTACATTCAGTGTTGTTTTGGGGGTTGCTCGCACACTCATCGAACATCGGAAAACAATAGGTTACTTGCGTGACTCCGGTTCTCTGCTAGCATTAAGTGAGGTGTCTCACTATGGGATATGCCCCTTCCGCATATTCTTCAGAAGCCCTTTAACATTACGCCAGCCCCAAATGGCTGGCAGACATGACGTTGTGTCTGGGAGTGGCTTCTCCCCTCAGTATAAAAGGAGCGACACAACGTTACAACATTCAAAACAAGCACACCACTTACTCGCTTCACACAGCAAGGAAGGTGATCTGGTGAGACACCTCACTTAATGCTAGCAGAGAACGAGGGTTACGCAAGTACCCATACACTTCGGTATCTCACAGTGGGATATTGTAACTTCCGTATTGCCAGATAGCCTGCCTTGATGTCTCCTGCCAACCAAAAATAACTGCATCCAGGGCTGGATGAGTCATGACCCAAGATTCTATCTCAAACCCATTTAATGGTAAAAAAAATTTATTGATTAAATCATTGATAAAGCTTGGGTTGCTGAATATCAGATCTCTTCAAAAGCACTTGATGTGTAAATAATATGATTACCGATCATAACCGAGATGTGCTATGTTTGACAGAAACCTGGCTAAAACCATACGATTACATTACTTTAAATGTAATTCTCTCTTTTGTAAAAGATGTGAAGGAGATTAAGGAAAATAGTCCAACGCTGTGGTACAACAAGCATACTCATGCCCTCAAGAGAGCAGCCTAAAAAATGGAGCGCAGCTGGAAGAAAACAAAACTAGAGGTTTTTCACATTTCATGGAAAGAAAGCATTATTGCATACAGAAAGGCCTTTGAAACTGCTAAATCTGCTTATTTTTCGACTCTCTTAGAAGAAAATAAACACAACCCTAGTTATTTATTTGATACAGTAGCTAAATTAACAAGAACTAAAGCTCCAGACATTTACAAACAGCACAACAGTAATGACTTCTTTACTTGCAAGATTGATAATATTAGAGAGAAAAATTATAACCATAAAACTGGATAATGCTATAATCTATTTAACACTTGATAGCTGCTCTGTCAAGTCTTCGTCGTCAGTTAGGAACCTGGGTGTGCTCTTTCATACCAATCTTTCATTTGACAGCCACATTTGTAGCATCTGTAAAACCACATTCTTCCATCTTAAAAATATATCTAAACTACGACATATGCTCTTAGTGACAAATGAGGAAAAGTTAGTTCATGCGTTCATGACCTCAAGGCTAAATTATTGTAATGCTCTACTAGGTGGTTGCCCTGCACGCTTAATAAACAAAATATATTTGAAAAAATGCAGCCGGTAGATCCTAAACTCTGGAACAGTCTTCCTAGCATTGTTTGGGATGCAGACACACTCTGTCAGTTTAATGACATCACTGTTTTCTGCAGAGCTGCTGTATAGATAAATTAACTAAATTAATAACTAATGATTTTTACAATGGAAATGAATCAACACTAAACTTAAACTGGTAAATGACTTTCTTCTAGAGCTGCTGTACAGCCAAAACAATATTTGTTGCATTAATTTCTTGTTATCACTGTAAAGCTGCTTTGAAACAATCTGTATTGTAAAAAGCGCTATTTAAACAAAGGTGGTTTGACTATGCTCAATAAAACATGTGCTAAAGTCTGAGCTGTAACGTCCAGTTTATAGAACCTTGCAAATGTGTTCACAAATATCCTGTATCATGACCCCTTTAAAGAGAGTCCACAAAGTTGATATTCCCTTTGTTGAGTGTGCACATAAACCAGATGGGGACACAAGACCCTTACTGGAATATTCCAAAGAAATAGCCTCTACTATCCAGTGCGATAAGCGCTGCTTAGTAATCGACTTCCCTGTGTGTGCTTTTGCCCAAGATACAAACAGCTGAATGCTCTCCCTGAACCCTCTGGTTCTTTCTGTGTAAATGCATAAATCATGCACTGGGCATAACACATTTAACTGTTGCTGTTCTGATGAAGCAGAAAGAGGTGGATAGAAGGCTCTCAACCTAAGAGGAATAATAGAATTAACAATTTTGGCCATGAATGCAGAATTTGGTTTCAGAAGTATCCCTACATCCCCAGGTATGAACTGCATACACACTGAAAAAAGTGTGTGAATTTCACTTGCGCACTTCTTAGCGGAAGAGACCACACCCCCTCGTATAGCATATGTATGATCTCTGCCAGACAACATTGCACTGGCCACCATGGAGCTATTAATATCAGTTTCAGTCCCTCCTCCACCCTCATTCTGTAAATAGTTGGGGATTTCAACGCTATCGGTGGGAACCCATAAAGGAGAGTGTGAGGCCATTCGTGCCAGAGGCACGCTCTAAACTTTCAGGGAGAGAAACAGTCACTGAGCACTGTCCTAGGGCATAAACAGGTCCACTGTCGCTCTTCCATATATGCTCCAAATCAGTTTGAACACTTCCCTGTTCAACCTCTGAATGTCACTGAATCCAGTGATATCCCCAGATATGTTATCGACAGCGTGGGAAATAAAACACTCTTTTCGCCATCGCCAATTTTAAGCCCATTTTTTGTAGATGTTCTAGAAGCATCTCTTGCTTTTTGCTCTGACTGAGCTGTCACCAACCAGTCGTCTATATAAGTAGCGAGGCGGATGCCTTTCTCCCTGAGTGGAGTCAGTGCGACAAACTGTAGTCTGTACCCAAATTGTATTGTCCTTAATACCCAGTGGGACTGTGTGCATTCTCGCCAATTGTATATTTGTAGTGTTCTGGCACCATTGTGTGGCATGAACAACTTTGTGTGCTCCTTTTCTCTCGGGAAGACCCCATCAAACTGCCTTCTTCCTCCTCACCACCTGAGTATGATGAGGAGCTGGCTGGACAGTCTGAGCTGTTGCAGGCAGATAGTTCTTCCTAGGCCAGGCAGGTTTCTACTCCGATACTCCGCTATGACATGCTGCATTCACGTGCAGTCTCTGCCATCTAGGAATGCGAAAGCTGGGGGGTGGGCAGGCTGTAGCTTGTGCAAAGGTTGGCCGATGTGGTGGAGGGGGTGCAGTCTGTGTCTTTCTAGGCATACAGAGTTTCAAAGCCTCATTATCCCTCTTCTTTTCCTCGCATCTCTTAGCATCAGTGTCTGCCCATTTCGCTCTCAGCAGTCTCTTACCTTCGTAGCATGACTTTGCAGTCTACACTACTACAGTCGTCCACAGAATATTTTGTTTCCCAGAAAGTGCCATCTACGTATGTTGTTGAACAAAGACCCAGTATTCCTCATCATCAAGGCCAACCCATTTCTCAAGAGGGTCCCAGAGCAAAGCTCGCTATTTTTGATGGTACTGGGGACTAGGAATCATTTCTCGTACCATTAGGTGAAAGGCAGGCCAGGAAGCATGGTCCTCAGCATATTCGAGAGGACTACACTCTTCTTAAAGAGCAGCTAACTCAACGTTGGTCAGCAAAACCCCCCAAAAACAATTAGAAGGAAGCTGGGAGAACTCAGCAAGTTCAAAGAGTTGGCAGCAAAGTTTTTAGATACAAGGATCTGCAGGATCAACTTGCCAAAGATTTCTTCTTCCTCCTTCTTAGCAGCTGTCACACACAGGATGAACACTGGAGCTGCTAGGCCAGTACGCCAGCCTGTAAGATAGACTCCCCTTGGATTTCAAGGGGAAGAGGAGAGGCATCTCAAAGAAATGTTGGAATCATGAGGAGTCGTTACACCTTCTTCCTCAGAGTGGGTGTCACCTGTGGTGTTAGTCCGTAAAAAGGATGGTGGAGTCTGCTGGTATGTTGACTATCTGCACCTAATCAGCCTGGGTCAACCAAGAAAACTTACCCTCTCCCCAAGATTGAGGACTTCAGTTTGAATCCCTTCTAACTTACCTGGATGACATCACCATCCTGGATAAAGAAATAGATGAAAGCCTTGATCGTCTATTCGTCATATTCCAATGCCTCAGCAGTTACGAGTTGAAGCTGAAGCCATCCAAGTGCCATCTACTACTGTTGCATCCGGTATAGACGGTGTAAAATTTTCATCTTACACCGCGTCTACACCGGATGCAACAATAGTAGATGACCATTGTTGCGTCACAACTGCTGGATGCTGTCCACACTGGATGCGACAAAGCGACCTTTGCAAAACCATTTGTCCTTCATATCAGAAGTAGCGTGAGTTCTTGAAGTACATCAGAAATAGAACGGGGGATCAGTTTACTGTCGGGAATTTGCCGTGTCGTGTTGTGCCGCATCCAGTGTTGACACCATCACTGATTTGCTTATGTCATGTATCATCGGGCCGCTTGCATCTGGTGCAGACACATTGTTAGGGTTTAAATAACAGTTCTGTCATAATTTACTTACTCCCAGGCCAGTGAAAACCACATTGTCAGGTGTGTGGCTGTTATGAAGCACATGACGAGGGTGTAAACAAAACTAACTAGGGAACTAAGGAGAATGGGAACATAGCAAACAGAGTGAAAAAAAATCATAACATACACGTTACACACGTTTTTTAAAAAAAAAAAAATTTTTAAGCTTTTTTTTAACACTGTGAAGATTTTCCAGAATGCCTGAGATGCTCTTTTCTAATGTAAATGGTTACAGTTATCTTTTTTATTATTATTATTATTATTTTTATGTCAGGCTCCAAAAAGGACAAAAGCACCAAATAAAGTAATACGTTCTACTAAATGTGTTTTCTAAAAAAAAAATCCCTAATAATATTAATAACAATATAATAATATTATAATAAATACCATTCATATGTTGTCTGTCTCCGTTGATGGGATCTAAAATTTGCTTACCGAATAATTACAATGTTCTTTCAAAAGCAATATACAGTATAAAGCACAACAATTTAATTATTATTATTATTATTATATTCTAATCACATGGTATAATTCATTTTATTTATGTTTGATCTGTAATAATAGTGATTACTATACATTTTTAGTGATTTTGAAAAGAAAAGTTAAGTATTTAATGAAATGCATGTGTGTGATAAGTATAAAATGTTTATATATATTTTTTTTTTTTCTTTTTTTTTTTTGCTGGTTTTTGCTTTGTCATTACAGGGTTATTTAAATCACTTTAGTGTAAGGCTGCAACATAACATGGAAAGGTATGGAAGCTTTCATGCAGCGAACAAGCCTCTCACTTAAACTCAATTTCCACTAGTAATACAACAGGGACATGTCGCTAGCATCAGAGCTAATAAGAAAGCTAAGAAGTAATTTGTTCTTTTCTGCAAGAGGTGAATATTATCATACATATTTTCCTATACTTGTTGGATCCTATTTAATATCTAACCTCTGAAAAAAATCCCAGAAGTGCTTATTCTTATTCTTATGGTCATTAAAGAATAAGGGAATGTCTTATGAAAGGTTAATAGTTTCATTGTTACAATACACATAAACATTTCCCCCTCAGTCACTAGTTGGATTCACCAATTATTATTTAATGTCAAAACAGTTTTTGTGAAGAAAAATATATCATCTAATTTATTTTCTCATGATCTCTTAAAATGCATGTTGATCAGTTATCATCCCATATTGTTCAGTTACAATAATAACATGTGCATGTTGATACAAATACACTATCATCATACCATGTATTTTCTACTAAAAGTATGCATATATTTATTTTTATTTAACATTTGTTTGTTTATCAGGCTTGTACCTGCAAAACCAAGATGCCTTGTTGTGCTTATTGCGCTTTCATGCTCCTATATGAAAGTGAAACCCATTAGCATGCGCTACTCTGATGCATTTAGAGAGTAGGGAACAACATTGATTTTTCCTCACCCACGTATTGGCTCCATAGTGACGCATGATGTTCTGCTAATGTATCACTCAGACAATGCAACTGACATCACCAAAAAATAATTCATCCAGAAACTGAGCCACTACACTTTCACTGTGTTTTAATTCATAGTGACAGTCTTAGGCAGTCATATACACTATATTACCAAAAGTTTTGGGACGGCTGCCTTTACATGCACATGAACTTTAATGACATCCCATTCTTAATCCGTAGGGTTTAATATGGAGTTGGCCCACCCTTTGCAGCTATAACAGCTTCAACTCTTCTGGGAAGGCTTTCCACAAGGTTTAGGAGTATGTTTATGGGAATTTTTGACCATTCTTCTGGAAACGCATTTGTGAGGTCAGGTACTGATGTTGCCCCATGTACTCCTGTTTTCCCAATAAACATTGTATTACCCTGCAAACTGAATCCTCCTCTTTATGAAACCTGACAGTGCTATACTATAAGCAATCCACACAACAAAACTAGATCTCTGCCAACAAACTATGAGAGGGCATGCATTACAGTAATTTCTGACAATGTGCAAAGCAGAATCACTCTAATGCACAGTCTAAAGTGGGTTTCTCCTATAAAATTGCAGCAATACAATGCTGTTGCAACCAGGGACGTATCTAGGCGGTCGCCTAGGACTCCATCAGCTTTCACTTTTTGAGTAAATTATTGTATTAATGGCTAGCAGTTTATAAATACAGCTATAAATGCTTTATTCCTAATTCCATACTTTATTAATGATCAATTTATCATTTCTAAATTAGTATTATATTATTTACAACCCAGTTATTTAGGAGTTGTCAGTGGATCTTATTATTTAGACATAGTAATAGTTACTCAGTGTGTTAATAAATGCTTTATTAACATGTATTACTGTAATTCATGATTAATTCAGGTAGTTATAAAACATTTAGTAGTTGTCAGTTAACTATTTTTGTGAGCTCATCTAAATCTCCTTTATAAAAGCTTCACAAGGCATAAATAGTCATCACTTTAGATGAGCTCACAAAACTTTAGATGAGCTCACAAAAATAGTTAACTGACATCTACTAAATGCTTTATAACTACTTGAATTAATCATGAATTACAGTAATACATGTTAATAAAGCATTTATTAACACACTGAGTAACTATTACTATATGTCTAAATAATAAGATGTATAAATGTAAAAATAGTTTATTAATCATTTACTTACACTGTATAAATGATCTTATGTACCACTGACAACTCCTAAATAACAGGTTTGTAAAAAATGTAATACTTAATTTAGAAATGATAAATTGATCATTAATAAAGTATGAACATACAATTATTAAACACATTACAGATATGATTATAAATTAAGAATAAAGCATTTATAGCTGTATTAATGTCTATTAATGCTTTATAAATGATGAATTAACTATTTACTAATACTTAACTAATGATTCATAGCATGCAGTTATTATAAAGTGTTACCGAAAATGGTTTAATATCTAAAAATTACAAGCTTCGTCTTTATATGAGACTCATGTAAAGTCTGCTAAACTATTAGGAACGAGAGACCTCGAATAGCATTGGCAGTTGATTGTACTGTACTTCCCAAATGGCAAAAACTGTTTGCCTTGCAGTGTGCATCATGACAGACTAGATCAGAAAGAAATTAAGTCGGCACCCTTTGGGAAAACAGGACAGTGTCTGAATTAAACATGAACTGACAGAATTAAAACAATGCATTTGAATTAAATGTAATTTTTCAAGCAGTGTGTAAAGCACCCATTCATTCATTCATTCATTCATGCATTCATTTAGTTAGTTAGTTGTTTTATTTTAAGAAATGAGTTTTGATAGGACTGAATAAATGCTTAATTGATGTGACTGTGATTTTAACACATTATTTTGATATAAAACATTATGTAACTACATAAATAATGTTAAAGTAATGTTTTTTAAGAGTGTAATGGTGTTCATTTTTCCCTTTAATTTCAGAAGACCACCACGTTTATGATTTCATCTGACCTTCTTCGAAGTATGCATCCTTTATCTAAATTTCAGCTCTGCACACTCTTGCACACTCTCTCAACTCATTTCATGAGGTATAAATTGTACTGAAAGAGTTTTTTTTTTTTTATTTAGTTTTGTAAATAAATTGTATATGCAATTATATATGCAAATTGAATATGCAATTTATATTTGACTCCCAAAATGCATATTAAGCATTTAAAAATAAGCTTTTAGAACGAAAGGTGCAGGTTGATAAGAAACACACAATGTACACTATATTGCCAAAAGTATTGGGACACCCCTCCAAATCATTGAATTCAGGTGTTCCAATCACTTCCATGGCCACAGGTGTATAAAATCAAGCACCTAGGCATGCAGACGCTTCTACAAACATTTGTGAAAGAATGGGTCGCTCTCAGGAGCTCAGTGAATTCAAGCGTGGTACCGTGATAGGTTGCCACCTGTGCAATAAGTCCATTCGTGAAATTTCCTCACTACTTAATATTCCACGCTCAACTGTTAGTGGTATTATAACAAAGTGGAAGCAATTGGGAACAACAGCAACTCAGCCACGAAGTGGTAGGCCACGTAAAATCACAGACTGGGGTCAACGCATGCTGAAGAGCACAGTGAGCAGAAGTCGCCAACTTTCTGCAGAGTCACACCTTTGGGATGAATTAGAGCGGAGACTGCGAGCCAGGCCTTCTCATCCAACATCAGTGCCTGACCTCACAAATGCTCTTCTAGAAGAATGCAAGTCAAAAATTCCCATAAACACTGCAATATTAAAGCTGCAAAGGGTGGGCCAACTCCATATTAAACCCTACGGAATAAGAATGGGATGTCATTAAAGTTCATGTGCATGTAAAGGCAGGCGTCCCAAAACTTTTGGCAATGTAGTGTATATGGATTTTATTCATGGATGAATGTATTTTTGAATTAATTAAATTATCTAAAAAAATTCATTAATTAAACCATGTTACTGACTCAAATTCTGTCAAGTGTGTTCAAAATGTTAGTGTACAGCATAAATCCTCTGCATTTTCAATAGCATAGATCTTCTCCAATATCACTCCATAAAGTGCAGATGCTGCAGTTATTATCAGTATAGAGCAGCCAGTGCTAATCAAATAAACCCATGACACATTCCAGAACGATCGCCCCATTTTGACATGGTATCAGAGGGGAAAAGCAAAAAACAGGATGCTTGTCCTGCTTGTTCTTTGGTTTAAAAAAAATTGTTGGAATGGCTGTGAATATTACAGCATTATGTAAACCAAGCTCAGTAAATTGTATAAGAACAGCATATTTTGAACATGCTGTCTCTGAATGTTGGATGTGGCTTTATGAATGTTTTCCTTCTAATGCTCTCTACAATGTTTGTGTGATACCCTGTCAACTAAAATTCCTACATTGGGATGGTTTTTGAAGGTATCCTTCATGCCTATTATATCACACATTCCTCTGTGTACTGTTCATTGGTTGGTTAAAAAAAAAGACTAAAAGTGCCTGATTTAACAGAATGGGTGAAAGCAATACATTATTAGATACATGTCCATTTTTCCCCCACTAATAATTATTCTTCTTTTGTTGTATTCATTAAATATTTGCTTGGTTATGTCTAAAGCTCAATTGACTTTGTTTTAGATCATTAGTCACAATGTTAATGTGTCTTCCAGTTTCCTTAGGATGTGCCTTTATACAAAACACTGTCTAAGTAAAACAATTGAAAGTGGGGGAAACTCACATTATGAAATAAATGTTTTTCTCCAATGCATATTGACCACAATTATTGGCACCCCTAGAAATTCGTATGAGTAAAATATTGCTGAAGTATATTCCCATCCATATTTAGTTTTTTTTTATTACACCAGGGTGACTATGAGCATGAAATTGTCCAGCTATGACTTCCTGTTCCACAGGAGTATAAATATGAAGAAACACAAAGGCCAAATTCCCTTAATCATTCATCACAATGAGTGAAACCACAGAATATAGTTCTGATGTGCAGCAAAAGATTGTTGAGCTTCACAAAATAGAAAGTGCCTGTAAGAAAATCCCCATTTCCACCATCAGGGCAATAATTAGTTCCAATCAACTAAAGATGTTACAAATCTGCCTGTAAGAGGACCTGTGTCTATATCGTCCTAATGCACGGTGAGGAGGAGAGTTAGAGTGGACAAAGACTCTCCAAGATCACAGATGGAGAATCGCAGAGATTAGTTGAGTCTTGGGGTCAGAAAGCCTAAAAACAAATGATCAAACAACCCCTACATCACCACAAGTTGTTTGGGAGGGTTTCAGGAAAAATCCTCCTCGCTCATCCAAAAACAAACTCCAGCATATTCAGTTGTCAGACACGACTGGAACTTCAGACGGGACCTGGTTCTGTGGTCAGATGAAACAAAAAAAATAGCTTTTTGGTAGCAAAGAGGGATAAAACAGGGATAAAAAGTACCCCATGCCCACGGTTAAATATACCACTGGATCTTTAATGTTGTGGGCCTATTTTTTGCTGGAGATCCTGGACATCTTGTTCAGACAGACGGTATCATGGATTCTAGCAAATACCAACAGATAAAAAATCAAAACCTGACGGCCTCTGCTAGAAATCTTATAATGGGCCGTGGTTGGATCTTCCATCAGGACAACGATCCAAAACAAACATCAAAATCAACACACAAATGTGTCACTGAAAACAAAATGAAGCTCCTGCCATGGCCGTCCCATTTCCCTGACCTGAACCCTATAGAAAATGAGTGGGGTGAACTAAAGAGAAGAGCTGGGAATCTGAAGGATCTGGAGGGATTCTGTTTTGCAAAGTTAACAGTCTTAAATATCCACTGATACTGTAAAGTTTAGTTTGATGAAACAGGATAATCTATTTCCAAAAGGGACAACTAACTTCAAAAAGGAAATCAGGAAATATTTAGACATTTAAACTTTCAAAGATGTATCCAGTTTTTTAATACTCCCATTACTGGACCTTATTAGCATTACAGCCCTCATCTGTCATTTCGCATTGAGATAAATGCTGAAATTTGATTGGCTGACGGTGGCCATGTTTGTTGATTTGTCCAAATTATGTTTAAAGAACATGTTAGCACATGTGCCAAAGATGATGTATACTAATTTTCAACTTGATTGTATGGTTATGGAGTTATAGTATGGACATTACGTTCATCAGATATAGGTCAGTTCGTAAAAATGGGTGTCACCTGACCAATTAATTAACTTATATTTTTGCTACACTTTGATGAAAATTCTTTTGAATCATTTTTGTCATGAATCTCTGTGGATAATGTGTGCCAATGCATGATTTCATGCAAACTGGACAAATGGCAAAGGAGTTCAAAAAAGTTGGTTTATCAGGAAATTGGAGGGTTTTCCGAGAAGGGGAAAGGGATTCATGGAGAAAATCTGTTCCAGAGTTGAACCAAAACACAAAAGTGCTTATTTATAGCACAACACAGTGTCCTATGGATGTGTGTCTGTGCTCATGTCTAGAGGGTGGGAGTTCTGATGTCTAGAGGGTGGGAGTTCTGATCATCCCACTAAGTTTGGGATCTCTTCGACTTGCGACTTGTCTCTTACAACCAGATAGTTTTAGTGCGGACAAAGAATAGTATCAAGAATATCCTATGAAGTTAAGATAAAGTTTAGAAGTATAACAATGAATCGAGATGCCATACTTTCTAGAAATGGACCCTAAAGGAAGAATGTACACGGAAAACAAGATAGGTCTGAAAATAGAGCCCTGAGGGAAAGGTGCAGAGGAGGACATAAAGTCCCCAAGGTGCACAGAAAACTTCTGTCAGACAAATATCTAGTTTAGTCATGAAACTCTAGGGGCCCTATTTTAACGATCTGAGCACATGGTCTGAAGCGCATGGCGCAGGTGCACTTAGAGCATGTCTGAATCCACTTTTGCTAGTTTAACAACGGAAAAAACGGTCACTGCGCCAGGCACATGATCCAAAAGGGTCTCTTAATGAGTCATGGGTGTGTTTTGGGTGTAACGTGCAATAAACCAATCAGAGTCTCATCTCCCATTCCCTTTAAAAGCCAGTTGCGCTCGCACCATGGCGGATTCGCTATTTACATGGCGGACTTTGCGAGCGGAAAGACTGAACACTTCTCCAGAGAGGAATCCTTTTATTTTTAATATTTGGCATGTTTGTGTGCTTCTGCCATTCCTGTGTGTGTAATAAGCAGAGTGTACGCGGGTTGTGCACCCGCCTATGGGCACATATTACTAACCGCCCTTTAAATAACACAAAAAATACTGCGCTATTGACTTTAGAGCAGGTTTTTATTGGTCAATGAGAATATGCATTTTGAGTCAATAATAATAAACTGTTTATGACATTTACACAATACAAGAACACTGCTTAAGACATTACATGACTGGTACTGTCACGGTTTAGTTTTTATGTTTTGTTTAGTTCCTAGTCTAGATTTTCTGTATTTGGCTGTGTTCAAGTCATTCATTAGTTGTTACGGTTTCTAATTAGTTCTCACCTGTTCCCTGTTCTGTTGATGATCATCCTCCTGTGTATATAAGCCCAATGTGTCTTCAGTTCAAGGTCTTGTGTTAACGTCATGTGGACTGTGTAGAGTTTCCGAGGTCTCTGTTAATTAAAGTCTGTTATTATCATTCATTCTGCGTCATGCATCATCCTTTGTATTTAACTACACGCAACCCCTGACAGGTACGTTGATTGATGAAGCTTAATTGGTGTAAGATTGTGCATGCAAATGCATTCATTGGTAATTAGCAGTATCTTTCAGCTATAAAAGTTAACAGTTAGCACTTTGATCTATGCAATTTCATAACAACATGAGACAACTAGTCGAGGCCAAATAGTCAGTGGGCTGTCTCATGTGAAAAATAAGGTCTGATGATTGCACTGCAAGACCAAGTTAAGCTTAGTTCAGCTAGTGAGGTGTATTATTAAACCTACTGTAGGTTGAACAAATGTAAGTGCATATTTTATTACAGGTCATTATGATGGGATCCTGTTATTATTCTGGGATTATGCCTGCAGGCAATATTTAATGACTCACAACCCAAACTCACAAATCTGTAGCGATGCAGATCTAGCTAGAACAATGGCATGGATGAAAGTGACCTTTGTGGAACTGAAGGGTCAAAAAATCTGGGGGGGTCAAAGCTTGATGGCTTGCTTTGGCAATTAGCCCATACTGGTACAGTATGTACAATATGGTACAGATATATTATGGAATGGATAGCCACTAGCAGGATATTTTGTATTCTTGTAGTGCCATCAATACGGTCTGTCGGTCAGTCTGCAAATGATATACAGGTTTGAAGATTACGTGGCCAGATCTTGATAAGACCTTGTGCCAAGTCTGTCTAGAAAAGACTAGTCTTAGCCTCAGACGTCATGCCCACGGACCGTTGGCTGAACGTCTGATGCATATGGGACACTTATCTGGAAACACTTCAGGAGTTTCGAAGGCGTCATCTGATTGGTTGAATTCTACAGGATGTCCGAGAGACGTGTGTTGCGTTCTTTAACGGTCCGCCTGGAAACAAATTCCCTGACGCCAACCTCTCGTGGAAGAAGAACGCCATCGTGTTTGACTCACTGTGACAATGAGCTCTTACCAGGATCAACTAAACGCTGGATTTTCAAAAGTATGTGAAGTTCGCAGCTCCATTGTTGCAACGTTCTTGAATTAATAATGTATAGATGCACGCCGGTCTGTTATTGCAGAGACATAGACTTTTTCATTACATTTTCACGCCTCTAAACATGACTTGGAACAAAACGAACTGTGATTGGTTGCGTCACATGTCAGTCAAATGTCCTCTTGGGTGGTCCTCGGCCAATGAAAGCTGCGATAGAGTCCAGACCTTCTGCCGTCAGTCTGAAGCTCTGGCTACGCGAGACTAAGAAAAGACTAACATGACTCTTTTTAATATAAGATTAATTTGTCATAGCCATCTAGAATTAACGCTATATGAAATTGTAAGTTTTCTTTCACATCTGAGTCATCAACTAATTGCTTTGTTGCTGATCGTGAATGTGCAATTATCTTAAGTCAATCCAACTAGTCTCATCAAATTTGCATGTGTGTTCAATTAGCAAGATAGGAATTGGCAAATTTAGAAGACATTGCATAATTCATTTGATCTCACATGTGTTAAGCAATGTACAAAGAAGAGGACTAAGGTTAGGCTCAATTGGGTTGTTGTGATGTTCTGCATCTACAATGCTGACCTACTTAGAAGAAAGTGCTGAAGGAATGTGAAGTGAATTTCTACTCCCATTCGGAAGCCATTTTAACCATTGATGAAAGCTAGGGTTGGATTAGGTTGTTATGTTATTTTGGGATGTATTATGTTATGTTATAAGGTTATTCTATTTTGAGTTTTTTTCTGGGCTAAAAAATATAATTTTCTACTCACCATTCTAACTATTAACAGCTCTCTCTCTCACTTTCTTTTAATTGATTTTTTTGTTAAAGCCCTGTGGTAAGCAGCCTCTTTGAAATTACCTTTTGGAAATTGGACGTGGCGAAGATGTTTCTTGTCAAAATTTATAGACGTTTCATGGATGGAAAGATGGCAAAATAGAGAATTTTCAAATGTTCCTTATTGCAATATGTCAAAAACAAATTTGGTCATTCCACACAGGAAAACTGTGGAGGGCTATCATGAATCCTATGCAATCTGGGAGACACGGTCAAACTGGGAAAGGGGTCTTAAGATTTCGGACTGCACACCCTTCCACAGTAATCCATCAGCATATTTGTCTCCACAGCTGTCAGACTGCCATTTCACCAACTGAACAGATGCAAGCAGATCCCCTGAGATGCAAGGCTTCTTTGCATTATGAAAGTCTTTCAGCAAGGTTTGGCAAATGTCTCGGAGCAGTAATTCTGGCGTCAACCGACACAACTACTATAGCTTGATCCAAAGATTCTGTGTCCCACGAGTAAAAGACTCAAGTAACTCTTGAATATTGCTTGTGATCCACAATGAAATGACTGTACGCCAAATTGTGTTATGAAAAAAGTGATGAAAAAATAAAAGGCTTTGAGAAATGACACAAACAGTTATAAAGCTCAGTGAAAAGTTTCTGTTTAAACTATACAAAAAGTTGCAAGGTCCATAAAGGATCTATATTAAAAAAGCAACAGTAACAACAACAAAAAAAGCCCAAAAAACCAACAGCACCTTTTTTTCAGAATAATGTGATAAATTATAAAATATAAATGCTTTAAAGACTAGGCCTATTGTCACAGTTATGTTCTGTTTTGTCCTTGGACTTTCAGTGTGTTTCCATTTGTCACATGCCTGTCAGTTTGTGTTGTCGTTCTGTTTCCTGATCACATGTTCCTTTGTTCCAGTTTCCCGCCACTCATCTGTCACCATGGTAACCCTCATTAGTTAGTTCTGTTCAGCTGTGTCTTGTCTTATCTCGTTTGTGTTCCCTATTTAGGTTCTGCTGTTTCCCTTAGTCTTTGTCTGATCTTTGTTGTGTATTGTGTGTTTTGCTACCTTCCTGTATGACTCACCTGAGAATCTTCGACATTAAAACTTGATTTTTGTTTAGTTGTATTTTCTAGGTATGTTTTTATGCAAGGTTTGAAATTAACTTTTTCACAAACTAGCCAATTTGGCTACTATTTTTTTTTTAAAGTTACCATTCAGAGCTTCTAGCCAAAACAAAATAATCAGATTATCAAATTCACCGTTTAAAAAAAAAGTATATATATATAAGTCCACAAGTGAGACTCATGAGTAATAAGTTCTAGGAAATCCCTAATGGACAAAAACATCCAGCTTTCACTGTAGCTGAATAAAACACAGATAGAGACGCTTTGAATGTTATCGTCATTATGAAATTATATATTGGGTTATGATTTTGCCATAATGACAAGTTGGAGTGTGATTCTCAATTTAATCATCCAGCATACTTTTATTTACATTTTGTTTTTTTTCATTTACGCTATTTAGACACGTTTGAACATGTAACCCAACACCATCCCATCCCTAAACCTACCCATTTGTGTATTATATGATATAAAATACAGGATATAACAGGCAGACATGACTGCAGGCACAATTTATTCAAAAATAACAAATATCCCAAGTGTCCCGAGGCCAAACGATTGATTTGTGTGAAGAAAATCCCCAAAAGCAATCATACGTCAGCTTTGACAGTGAAATTGCATTGGCTGTCGTATGTCTCGTGACCAATTGCGTCATTACGTCAGCTTTCATTGTGAAATGTCATTGGTTCTTGTGTGTCTCATGAACGATCGCGTCATGCTAAAGAGTCGGGTGTATCTTTTGAATGAGACATGACTGAGTGTGTTCACGGAGCGGCGGGATCATAATTTCAGTGATTAAAACATTAAATAATTATTATCAATATCAATATTTAAATGTTACAAACTTTTAAAGGTCTAGGGTTAGAACGTAACATTTAGATATTGATATTGCTGTAATGGAGCGGGCAGCAGAAAAGACCAGACACAAAGGTGAATAAGGCCAATTGATTTATTGGTACATAAAGCCGAAGCCACTAGTCAGTATAGGTGTGCGCTATATTACAATGCATTTTGAAGGAAATATAAAAAAACAATAAACTAATGGGGAAAAAGGAACTAGGGTGGCGCCAAATTAAAGAAAAGAAGAAAACAAAAATAATTCATAAACTAAGTTCCCCAAAACCCACTAAACTTGCTAACCAAAGAAAAATGTGAAAAGCAAAACCGAAATCTTCGGCGCATCCGACGCCATAACTAAACCTACTCTAAATAAGAACAAAAATAAAGGGAGGGCGCTCACCTCTTACCTAATGTATATAACATTTGATAACTGCGGGTAGTATGTATATCGCGCGACCTGCTTACCTGTTCTCTATTTCCCCAGAAGGTAATAAATTACTCTTGACTCCCACATCTCAACATAGTACAAAATCAAGTGTTGGATTCACATGCCAAATAACGAAAGAGATACAAGGTATGACAGGCTCCAACTTAAACACCTCACACACACACACACTCTGCGCCCCTAATCAGGACACGCCGGAAGACTTTAACCACCAGGGCGGCACTTGATTGGCTGCAGAGACGACACCTTGATGAAGAGTGACAGTCGTTTACTCCAATGAGCGGAGACCTGAGAGCAAGACAGCACAACCAGAGAACAGAAAGGCAGAGACAAAATCAAAACAACATCCGAAACACACGCAGCACGTAACAGATCCACTCTGTTCTTCATTTAAAGATATTGTATGACTTCAGAAGACTTGGAATGCAACATGAGTTTTTGTTTTTGTTTAGTTTTTGCAATAAATACCTGTGACTGTACTTTTATTTGCCTGTAATGTGTTTTATATTGTTGAGAAGTGTGTAGGTTTAGGGTAGGAGTGGGGTTAGTTGCTACAAAATATAAAAGTACCCTATAAATATTCATAAAATCATGTCTACTTTTACAAATGCAAAGAATTAAATGCGTCTTGATCTGACACATTGGGCAAACAACTGAAATCAATGGAGGGGTCCTGACCAAGCGTCAATATGTGACGAGTTGGGAGTGAGAACGTGTTGGTTTTCACTGTAAAGCTGCTTTACTGTATTGTAAAAAGCGCTATATAAATAAGGCAAGGCAAGTTTATTTATATAGCACATTTCATACACAATGGTAATTCAAAGTGCTTTACATAGAAAATGAATTAAAATAGTGATAACATATGCATAGGAAATAAGAATACCATGTATAAGAATTAAAAATAAAAACAAGGATAATGAAAACAGTTGTAAAGAGAATTACAAAAAATAAGAATAAAATGATGATGAATAGATCCCTAACTGTCTGATTCTCTAAATTCGGGGTACCTCTATCTGAGATGGAAGAGATGGAGCAGGTTCGCAATGTCTCCTGGACCTTACAAGTCGGTCCAGGACGGGCTCCTGTAGGGGACGTTACCTATGCCCCGCAGGGCCCCCCCTTTCTTGAGTCCTACCGTTATACCTATGCCTTTAGCACGTAACGACGCTATCAACGACTTCTTATACCATTAACCCTTAGTATATTTATGCCTCACTCTTCACAAGCGGAATGAAGCGAAGCACACTGCTCTCCTTTTCCAATCTCTTCCAGTCAGACAGCCCTAACCAAAAATAATACTCAACAGATGCATAAGAAATAGAAATATACAGTTGTAAAGTGAATTAAAAAGAAAGGTGAATTAAAAAGAAAGGAAAAATCGAACTCAAATAAAGCTGACTATAAACTATAAAATAATATAATTTTGGTAAAACTTTAGTTTAGGGTCCAATTCTCACTATTAACTAGTTGCTTATTATTAGCATGCATATTACTAGGGTATTGGCTGTTTATTAGTACTCATAAAGCACATATTAATGCATGACCTTATTCTACATCCCTTAATCCTACCCAATACCTAAACTTAAAAACTACCTTACTAACTATTAATAAACAGTAATTAGGAGTTTATCGAGGCAAAAGTCATAGTTAATAGTGAGAATTGGACCCTAAAGTGTGACCATAATTTCTTAATGTCTATTTGACTGAGAGCATTTTTTTTAAAAAAAGAAAAGATTTCTATAGATATTGCAATAAATCGTCATCGTCAATTATTTTGGCCAAGATAACCATGTGGTGAAAAATCTGATATTGTGACATCCATAATTTACATGTTAATAAAGAAACATTTATTGCATCACTAGAAGCTTCGCATGTGCTGTTAGACTTGATTTACATGAGGAGTGCCCAGTACAATAAGCCTTAATGAAAAGCCTTTGAGAAGTCACAGGTTAATGCCAGCTAGCTTCTTCTGCTCCGATCATGACAAATCTAATGTGTGTGACTGCAGAGTAACGTGACTACTCACATAAATGCAAACCTGCAGTCAGCTGCAAGCCCCAACCAATCTGGTTTGACCCAGACAAAAAACACAGGGTCAGAAACGAGAAACCCTGCTCCCTGCTGCAGCTCGTGAGTGTGTAAATCCTGTTTACTTGCTAATGGAGAATCAGTCCAACCATTCAAAGAGCTGTAACCAGAAACATGAGCAAAACAAATATAAATACAAGTCTCAGATTTTAAACGGTTATCGATCAGAGATGCATTTAGTCGGAATGTGAAACATCTGTGCTTCTTGATTGTAAGTGACTACGAAATATTCTCAAATTGTCCAGTTTTCTGTAGGCAAACCAAATAGAAAAATAAGTACAGTATGCTTACCGTCTTTAAGGTAAAGCGGTAAAAACAACAAAAATAAAGGTCTTATCTTTTATTCAGCAGCATCAGATACAGCCAGATTCAACTTCAACCACTGAAATCCGAACCATTAAAAAAGGATTTCTCAAGGAGGATTAATTTATTGATCAGAGTCTGAGACCCAGAAAGGAATACTAATCAGACAAAATATATTCTTGAAGAAATAGTTTCGAACGAGTAGCATTGGGAACACAAGATACTGAGGTTTCTAAAGGCCACAGTGTTTGACTGAATATGATGTTTTTATGCAGTGAACTGGAAACTATGTTCTTCTGGTCCTTCCCACAGATATGACCCACAGACCTGGTCTGTCAGTGCATGGAAGCGTTTCTGTGTGTGTGTGTGTGGGATATAAACTTCTCTGGCTTGCTAATATAGTGATAAGCCTTTAGAAGTAATGCCAGCTGGAACATAAACTGCAAAGACCATCTGCTTATGGACTCATTCAGGAGAAGCAAATCATACGGCATGAGATGACAAAGACCGTGATGTGCTAGTGAGAGCAAAATAAATCTCACCAAATGACAGTGAGTGGGTGGCATGCTTTGAAACTCTTTTGACGATGTGTGTTAGTGTCTGCCCACGAGCTGTGCTTGATTGTTCTTCACGATTTTTTTGATGTATTCTCTCGTTTCAAGGGGGAAAATGATAAAGAGAACAAGATACTGTAGGGATTGGATGTGCTAAAGCCTAGTCTTGGGCTAGAGCAGTTTTATGTCACCAGTATTTACAAAGATTGTGAGGTAACAGAACATACAGTATTGCATCAAATGCATTAACTACGGCTGCATGATTCGGCAAAAAAAAGCTATTATTTTGAACTACAATATGATAAATATTTGAAACAGCATTTATTGAAACTACAAATTAAAACAAGCAAGTATTTTGTCTCTGAATTAGAGGTGAAGCATGTGTTACAGTCATAGCTGATTACAGTGTTGGAGAAATAAACATTATTAACTTCATAAACATTACGTGTCACAATGGTGGTAGCAATCCAACATGCTTGAATATAAATAAACAAAGAGTCTGCTGCATGAAACTAATTGATCAAACTCTGAGCTCATATTAGGTTTAGAGTTGACAAAACTATACAAATCCAATCTGGTTTAGATTCACTTCTCTGGTGAAGATCATTACGGAAAAAAAATCATGAATTTAAATGCATTTACAAGGCAGTAATAAACACTGCTGCAGCATCGAAAGTTTGAGAAGGCAGCTGAATGAAAATGAATAATAAATAATAATTTATATAGGTTCACAAAGAGCTCAAGCGAATACACGTAAGCTTAATCGGTTTAAAAGCTACAACGGGGTAAAAGGCTCCTTTGATTATATTTTCCTCCAAACCACTAGATGGCACAAAACCTTGCCGCAGCACTTTCCAAAACATAGCCTACGCTTTTCAAGATGCACGTGGAAATTATCTTTTTTATTTATTATTTTTAAATATGATGGTTTCATTATAAATATGGTGATTTATCTCTAAGGTGGACACCCAACTTAATATATGATATTTCCCATCTGAATCTAACCATGTCATGTCAACAAATGTTAAAGTCAGTGGCTGTTTATTATCATGTTAATTATTGTGCCTTTTACCCCAAATACCATACTTTTACATATTCTTCCATTAATGAAAAACTGTTGCTTTAATTACCTTGAACAAAACTGAAAATCATTAAGTCTCAAAATATTTTCAATAATTTTCTCAATTCATTTTCTTCAAAACATTTAAAAAAAAAAAAACATTAAATATTAGATCAAATTAGCACAGAATCAACTTTGCGCTGCTGCCCACGATCGCGTCAAAGATCAGACAAATTTCCACATGCATCATCAAAAGCGGTTGTTAAAGGGTACATAACACACACACAGTTTCTGCCAGTCTCGTGTTAATCTTGAGTACCTATAGAGTAGTATTGCATCCTTCATATCGCCAAAGAGTCTTTAGTTTTATCATATTTATAAAAGACAGATACGCTGTACTGATTCTTTCCTAAAACAGCCGAGCTCGTGCAGGCGTGCAGTGGGCGGAGCTAAAGAGTCACAAGCGCGCACACACACACACACACAATACATCATGGCGTTATCCCTGGATAACTTTTGATTTACTATACGTTTGTGTTGTTGATGCACTTACGTGCCGATTGCCAACAAAACACACATTTGATGCAGTTTCACTCATTCCACTCATGACCGCGAGCACACAAACACACTTGCAGAACTCCGTTGCTGCTCTGGAAAAACAAACTGCATCCACTGTTTCCTTAACGCTGGGTTATTTGGGAAGCTGAACAAGGTTATCTTTCCCTCACAAGCAGAAACACACTTCTTTAGTGACATTGTTGATTTTGTGGTCTAGAAACAAAATGACAGTGCTGCCAACGGCTTCTGTTGATGGGCGGCTCTTGTTCTCGCTCTGGTTGATGTGTGTGCGCACGCGCTCATCCGGGAAAAGTGCCCATACAATTCAGCCCTTTATGACATCATACAGGGCCATACTCGAAAAAAATTTTTTTGGCCATGTTTAGCATTAGAATCATCTCTTTAACAGTGTAAATAAATCAGAATGCTTGAAATAGCGAAGGCTGCATTCTAAGGCCGAGACCGTGGAGCATGAAATGAAGGATACAACAGATAGATCCTCCGTGGCCTTGCCTACCCCAGAATGCATTGTGCACCAGTGACGACAGGATTTTTTTTTTTTTTTTTTATAAATTGCAGAATTACACTTTTAAACGTAATTGGGTTTCAGCTTCCTGAAATATCTAATGATACAAATGAAAACAACTTTAAAGCAGTTTAAATGTTGACTTATATCTTACTAAGATTTGGTTATATATATAGTTTATACTCTTTATTATATACAGAAATGGACCATGATGTGTTACGGAAGTAGACTCAGGATATCGTTATGCAGGAAGTTTATTGACAGCAACAGATGCTGAAGAATCGTGGATGGTAAGTAAGCAGGTTGAAGATACTTTAACTGTGCTGATGAAGATGGTAAAGATGATCTTTGCCTTACAGGACCAGAGATCATGGATGGTAAAGGAGACTAAATCACACACGGAGACGCTGGAGAGGAGAACACAGAGGAGGATCACAGAAGAATCGCTGGAGATCAGACTTGGAAGGTGTCTAGGAAAGAGTCCACATCGTATAAACAAGACCAGACATTGAGTGAGGTGAGATGTGTGTCTTTATAGCCGTCTTGATGAGGGAGATGATGAGGTGTGTAGTGTGCGCTGTGATTGGCTGGTGAGTGAGCCTGACAGATCTGTCACATGGTGAACATATTAAGTTTGTGAACCATACACTCTAGGTTCAAATTAGCATTAATAATTATTTTGTTTAATGAGGAAAAGTAACCATAAATGTTGTAGTAATGGTACAATAATTTGTGCAAGAGGGTGAAGGGACTGCACGTGAAAGAGGGAAAAATAAAATGTATGTGTAAAATATATTTTAAGGCAGTGGCTATTTGTAAGTAAATCATATGTAAAATATCAATATTTTCTTTGCAATAAGTGTAAACACTAGTTAGATGCTATTTATACTTAAATAGTGGCAGATACTATTTGCACCTCAGTGTTGTTGTACATTAAACGGTATGCAATAAAAGTGTAAATGAATATATTCATTAAAATTATTAAATGGATGCCGCCTTATAAATAAAGCCCTCCCTACACCTACCCCTAACCATAACCGATAAACACTTTATTATTAAACACACGTTAGACACTTTATTTACACGTATCGTATATTTTCTTAATTTTTATTGAAAATAAATGCCTTTCCGATATGATATGTGATGGAAAAAGGGAGTAGAGCGAGTTCGGCAAAAGGCAGATTCGAACTCGGGTTTATTTGCTTCAAAACTTCCTGCCACATACTTTACCCCTATACTATTGCTACTTTTGACAACCCAGTGTCTTCTGTAATTTTGTCTGGCCTAATCAGACGTCAGTGGGCGGAGTTAGTGTAAATAGCCTCTGCCAACAAGGCGGACTATCTGCACTTAGTGTAAATAGACACAGATTTTTTGTTTAACGTGTAAAACACATTTACAATATTGAGTAATACACACACACAAAGAAAAAGGAACAGGGACGCAGAAACCAAAGAAATAAACAATTAGATGTTAGCTGACATTAATACTGACTAAACAGAGAAAATAAAAATCCTCAGCGTCTAAGATCCCCCAAACGAAATTACTCGCCCCTAGTGTGTCTGATACACGAATCCTGCGTGTGTTTTCATTTTATTTTGATTAATTGTGCAATTCTGGGATTGAAAGATTTTCGAACAGTAAGCAATTTAAACCGAGACTTGTTTAATCCTGCTCACTAGAATTTTTGCTGACCAAATGCAGCTTTCTAAATGCTTGCTGGTTTCTTTGTTGTTTTATGGCAATATTGGTGGAAAGTGCTAAAGTTTCCTGTTTTGTGTCAACATTATTTCACCTGATTAAGAATCTGTGTGTCCCGGTGCACTCAGAAAACATTAAAGTTAGATCTTTTCCAAGCTCTTGGCTGGAGTTGAGCTGGAGTGATCTATGGGGCCTGCCTGTGACATCAGGCCTGTGACAACATGTCCCGAGCTGTAATTTTCTGGGTTCTCTGGGGACACATTACACAGATATAATTACCAGTTTGAAGACGTGCACTACTGTTTGTACCTATGCTAAGCATTCATCATGCTGCTGTTTGCCCGCGGACTTCCTGCGGCTACAGGAAGCATGCAGCGTTAGTAATGGGATTGAGCTGGTTGACAGAGGTTCGGTTCATAATTCCTCGCCCCACTGCATCCAGTCTCATGTTTGGTGAACCTTGCCTCTATTATTTAGCTCAAGGGTGGATGCCACATTTTAGCATTTTATCTTTTTGCTGCTGATGATTTTATACTGGTGTTTGGCTGAGCATCCAGTTAAATAACGGGTCATTCCCAACAATGCGTCATGTTATGGAGTAGGCCTACCTTTTGAATTATCTAATTAACTTTCAACAAACTTATTTAGCTTGTGTTGAAATTGAAGTATTTCTATAAACATTGGTCAAGCTCAGGCACTTTTCTGGATTTATTTACACAATGGTAAGAGAATTAAAAGGATACCAAGCATGGCAATAAAGTAAGGAATCTGTTTACGCAAGGGTGATATAAAGGTAGCCTTTTTATAACCAGATTTGAAGGAATTTTTTACTGATGGCTGTGCTATTGTGTTCTCACCAATAATGATTTAACTTCCTGGATGATGATTATGGCAATTAAGAACCTGGCTATTGCTAGTTTGTAATATTGCAAAAGTAGCTACACTATATTGCCAAAAGTTTTGGGACGCCTGCCTTTACATGCACATGAACTTTAATGACATCCCATTCTTAATCCGTAGGGTTTAATATGGAGTTGGCCCACCCTTTGCAGCTATAACAGCTTCAACTCTTCTGGGAAGGCTTTCCACAAGGTTTAAGAGTGTGTTTATGGGAATTTTTGACCCTTCTTCTGGAAACGCATTTGTGAGGTCAGGCACTGATGTTGGACGAGAAGGCCTGGCTCACAGTCTCCGCTCTAATTCATCCCAAAGGTGTTCTATCGGGTTGAGGTCAGGACTCTGTGCAGGCCAGTCAAGTTCCTCCACACCAAACTCACTCATCCACGTCTTTATGGACCTTGCTTTGTGCACTGGTATGCAGTCATGTTGGAACAGGAAGGGGCCATCCCCAAACTGTTCCCACAAAGCTGGGCGCATGAAATTGTCCAAAATGTCTTGGTATGCTGAAGCATTAAGAGTTCCTTTCACTGGAACTAAGGGGCCAAGGCCAACCCCTGAAAAACAACCCCTGAAAAACAACCCCACACCATAATCCCCCCTCCACCAAACTTTACACTTGGCACAATGCAGTCAGGGAAGTACCGCTCTCCTGGCAAATGCCAAACCCAGACTCGTCCATCGGATTGCCAGACAGAGAAGCGTGATTCGTCACTCCAGAGAACACATCTCCACCAGTGTTAATTTTCGTCAACAAAATAAAAAACAGTTTTGAATTACAAAAATGATGACGAAAATCTACTGTCATTTTCGTCAACGAATAAAAACAAGACGAAAATGTTAGGGAGGGACTATTAGGGAAGAGATCTAGTCAGAACTGATGTCCGGTGTAATTGATGCGCACATTTGAATTGTAACGTGCTGATCTAACTGCGGGAAAACGCGGCGCTGTTGCACGTTAGGCTCATGCAACAGTGCTTCAGAGCGGTTCGTAATCAATGAATAGCGCACATTTATGCCAGGTAATTGTTTATGAACTAATGCTGATGAATAATGAAGATGTTTAGGCCTACTTGATGGTGTTTATATGGTAATATGGTTTAGACGGTTGTAACAATGCATACTTTATCTCCCTCATCTGAACTTGAATGAGTAGCGTGCAACTGCAATAGTGGCGCAGACATTTCAAAATAAGAGTCATGGTGTATTTCAAGCTTGTTTATAATTAAAAGTTACGCATTATATATACGTTTTTTCCCTGTTCATTATTGATATTTTGGTTACACAATAAACTGTATTTAATTTCAACCCCATTTAATTCTTAGTAAGGATGAAAGACTAAGAACATTATTTGACACATTATTCAATAAAGTATCAGGGTTATAATAGTTAACTAAAACCTTTTAAATAAAATTGTCATTACTTGAAATTAAATAAATGTTAACTGAAATTAAAAATGAAATAAACTTATTTGAAGCTTTTGCTTAACCTGATATACTAACTAAAACAGAAATAAAAAAAATTATAAAAACTGTATAGACATAAAAAAAAAGACAAACAAAAAAATTTAAATCTAATAAAAAATATTAACAAAAAATATTAGTACCTCAATGATACTAAAATATCACAAAGTCTGTTTTATAAAGTGTATTTTTTATTCATTGTACCCCACAATTTTTTTAAATGTGCTCCAACATTTTTCAATTTAGGGGCATATGTGCTCCTTGGGAAAAAGTGTGAATCAAGCTCTGACGAGTACTGAATTGAGCTCTTTTTCGTGTATTTTTGCACTTGAACGGTCAAAATCACACACAATTATGTCTTTGTCAGTTATGCAATTAATACTTAATGCATTACAATTTAACTAAAATCATTAGATTTTAGTCGACTAAATCTATTGTAGATTTAGCCGACTAAAACTAGACTAAAACAATTCAGGTGTATAAAATATGACTAAAACGAAATGGCATTTTAGTCAAAAGACTATGACTAAAACTAAATCAAAATTTGCTGTCAAAATTAACACTGGTCTCCACTGCTCTAGAGTCCAGTGGCGGCGTGCTTTACCCCACTGCATCAGACGCTTTGCATTGCACTTGGTGATGTAAGGCTTGGATGCAGCTGCTCGGACATGGAAACCCATTCCATGAAGCTCTCTACGCACTGTTCTTGAGCTAATCTGAAGGACACATGAAGTTTGGAGGTCTGTAGCTATTGACTCTGCAGAAAGTTGGCGACTTCTGCGCACTGTGCACCTCAGCATGCGCTGACCCCGCTCTGTGATTTTACGTGGTCTACCACTTCATGGTTGAGTTGCTGTTGTTCCCAATTGCTTCCACTTTGTTATAATACCACTAACAGTTGAGCGTGGAATATTTAGTAGTGAGGAAATTTCACGAATGGACTTATTGCACAGGTGGCAACCTATCACGGTACCACGCTTGAATTCACTGAGCTCCTGAGAGCGACCCATTCTTTCACAAATGTTTGTAGAAGCGTCTGCATGCCTAGGTGCTTGATTTTATACACATGTGGCCATGGAAGTGATTGGAACACCTGAATTCAATGATTTGGAGGGGTGTCCCAATACTTTTGGCAATATAGTGTATGTTTACATGCAACCAAATAATCCATTAGTAACTGTATTTGTGGCAAGGTGTCAGTTTGAAACAGTTCAGTTAGAGAAAGAGGGGAAAAGCTTGAGGGAAAAACATTCCATTGCCATATTCACCGCTATGTTTTCTTGTGATATTGTGGTAAAACAAAACTAATATGATATTCACTTTGACAACTCGTGAGATTTTTACCATATCCAAAATATTAAGATGCATATGAAAATATTCTGTATAGTAGGAACTGTATACTGTATAGTATAGTTTAACTGGATACTATGGTGACCAGGAGGAGACATGTTCGGTTCACGTTTTGTCGTGGCCACAAGATATCACATTCCCACGAATTAATATGTCATGGCCACGAGATCATTTTGTCGAGGTAACGTCCTTATGTCGTGGCCACGCGATGTGAAGTCGTGACCTCGAGATCCTATGTTGAAGGAATGTGTAACAAGGACTAGGTGGATTAGGATGCATTTGCAGTTTATTAAGATGACACAAACTCACAGTCTAAACAGGCGTGGATCGGTGAACCAGGGCGAACAGCAATATCAGAGGCAGAGCAGAAAACTTGGTCATAACAGGCAAAGGTCGGGGCAGGCAGCAAACAGTCGAATGTACAAAGTCCAGGCAAACACAGATCAAAGGGCAGGCAGCACAGAATCAGAAACGGTAGTCCAAGGCAGAGTCAAAACACAGGCAGATCAATAACGGGATAAAAGCTCAGAAATGTAGCCATGGCAAACAAGACTTCGCAATGAGTGTGTGTGTGTTCAGGGTATAAATAGGCAGAGTGATGATGATCAGGTGTGCAGTAATCAGTCCCAGAGTGAAGGTGCATGCGAAATGGAGTCCGAATGAAAGTCAGTACTCTGGTGAGTGAGACCTCTGGTGGCCGACGGTGGGGCGTTTGTGACAGAATGACATCTATTTCTCGTGGCCATGAGTTAAATGTGTAAACAATGTGTGACCATAGCAACCTGGGATTATCAGAAATGGATATTATTAATAAACTAATATTTTATTTTGAATAAAAAAAGTTTGGAATTAAGAAATTATTATATTAACCTGTATTGATGTTGCCATAGACAGCATTCAAGTAACAGTTTGTTATTGTCAATAAATGTTAAAAGAATATGTAAGAACATAAAATAATAGGCCTACAAGAAAATATTTCTATCTATCCCACTCCACAGTCTTTTAAATCCATTCACTGATCGAATATTTTTATATTATTATAATTATTAGGCTAATATTATATATGCCCCTATAGCCTATTAATTAATAGGAAAAGTAAAATTAAATATATAGCCTTAAATTCCCATAAAGTGAACTTCCTGTAAAATTTTACCTTTTGCATCAAAGTATGAATACTTCCTGCTCATTTTCCTGCCATGGAAAAGAGCTTCAAATCTCTCTTTTGAAGGACTATGGAAAAATATTTACAATGTTTAAAGCTGGCCATGGTTGATGGCAATTGGTTGGAGTTAGCATTGCCTGCGAAGGACCTCAAAGTTCCAGCAGCTAAAGAGGATGTGACACCAGCAAACAGTTTCCTCTTTGCGCTTTTCCTGGAGGCATTGCCATCAGGTGTCCACCTCCATAAACACAGATGCTTAAACCGCTGCTTCCGAGAAGAAAACTCCGCTTCAATCCTTTTTACATCAAGTTGGGACAACAGCCCCATTTATTTTCTTACCACTCTCTTTCTCTTTATTTTTGTGTGGCTATCTCACTTTCTTCTCCACGTTTGGTAGCAAGTAATCTAAAAACTAGGGGTGTGACAAGATCTCATTACATCTTTGTGTTTCATAGTGTAGCACTGCATGCGTGGAGCGCGTCTCAGCAGCTCGGTTAACAAACTCCATCTCTACATATGCTGTGAGTTTGGGCTGCTTATAACATTCATCCGGGAACGCAACATGTGCCATTTCACTAGATTTGTAACATAAATAATTTATAAACCTACACCAACACAGGAGAATACAACATGTTTCTAAATATGCTAATTGTTGTTTATCATGATTTCAAAATAAAAGTTTAAACCCTCGCTCTGAGTTTGCCTGTTTTGATGTCCACTTTATTCTTGTTCAAGAAATCGCAGTGGCTGTAGCATCTCTATCGTAAAGAAGTGGCCAAATGTTAACGATTAGGTGGATATTTAAATTAAATGTTGTTTGGCCAATATTAAACAAGGATTTGATCATGCTGTAAAGTATAACAATAACCAGTCTGTTGGTGCTCTGTTGACTGTCTTAATGAGTGAGTCACTCAATAGTGAAGACTTTTATATTGAAAGGACTAAAATGTTTTGTGTGAACACGGGAACAAGACGCAACTGACAAATGAGCGCTGTCACTGTTCAAAAACCCCTAAACTGTTAAAAGGACAAGATATCTCAGCAGACATTCAACAGTGGGATAGGACTGACCTTAAGGAATATGCTAAATCTGAATGCAGGTAATAAACTCGCTCACTCGATCTCTCTCTCACAACAATACAAGCTTCAATGAAAACAAACATATGTGTATGTTGCTAAGAGTGGTTGCTAAGGGTGTCGTGCAGTGAATAAAACACAGCTATTGACCAATCAGAACCAAGAACTGGAACTAACCGTTTTATAATATGTATTTTAACAGTGCTTTTCAATACAACCATATAGTTACTTACTTTTTATACTTTATTTGATGCTAATTATTATTGTCTCATTGTTATTATATATGTATTTAAGTCATTTTAAAGGCTATAGTTCCTTTAGGTCTATTTTTATTACCACAAAAAAAAAAAATATCCGATTACTCGATTAGTCATCAAAACAGTCGATCGATTACTCATTACCAAAATAATTCTCAGTGACAGCTCTAGATTTGTTCAAACATTTTACCTGCATTGTTTTGCATTTTGTGACTTTCCAGTAAAGACTATTTTTCCAGTAATATATGATTGGCTACATTGCACAACGCTGCAAAAACATGTTATAAACAGAAACTCTGCCCATGCTTGCGCCTGTAAATCGTTTTTATTTTGTTTTAGTTGTTCTTGTTGCTTTTGTGCAATGGATGAATAACAATTTATTTGTACACGAGTACCTTACCGCCCGCGCCCGCGCTTGGCCATCAAATCTAGTTCCGCGCCGCATTCTATTGCGTTGGGTCCCGCGGGAGTGCAGGTCTCTACAGCAAACATCAGTTCCTACAATATTCAAACCTTTTTCTTAACCAGCCTACAGTATATCTTTAACACCATACACCTCAGTTCAGACAATGCACTTTATTGTTAAAACACTTTGCCTTTTTCCCTTACATTCTCTTTCAAAGTTTTCAGCCACTTTGTTTTTAATAGGTCTTGTAGGAGCCTTTGTTCTTACATTAACCTATTAGAGTATTAGTCATGGCTCATATTCCAGCTCTGCTCGGAACAGGAACAGGCACAGGAAGCAGCTGAAGTGCCAATTCGGCCACTTATTACTGGAGCTAAATGATTGGTCAGTGGAGACAGATGAAGATGAATGTCTTCCTTAGTCAAGATTGAAAGTAAGGAGATTGTATTTCATATCAATACAATAGTGCTAGTCTGACCTGGCCTTTGCTCAGCAAGCCAGATGTTTCCATTTGAAAAACTCAGGACACATAAATGGAAGAATGACACTGAAATCCTTTTGTATGTGACTTCTGTAAACTACATTCATTAAAAGTGTCTAATTAAAGAGCACTTCATGTACAACTTTCACTTACTTCCCTTGAAGATATAGAGGGCAGTCAGTTAAAAGTATGAGACAAATTAGAGCATTTGGCTGAGAAGTCTAAAGTCTACCACACTTTAGTATGTCATAAAGGAGATTGTTTATAATCTAATAAGGTTTAAGAGCACTCAGTAACTGAGTACGGAGAGGCAAAATGCTCATTAAATCTCAGAAGGCTTTAGCTTTAACAAGGAGTGCAAAAATCAGTCCACTTCTCGGAAGTATGGGCCACATCCGCTTTTCCTACATGAAAAGCTATGGATGTAAAAAGCAACCAAGGCTGCTATAAGCTGGTCGGCATGCTGGTAATAGATGTACTTGCATAGCTCAATTGATTTTCGAAAGCACTGAAAGAAACAAAAAGCATTTGCTTGTTCTCACATTAGGCTTCAGAAACACAAGCCGAAAATGGAAGGAAGTCCTCTGGAGCTTGTTCCAGCATGCCTTTAAAATGTTCTCACCTTGTTTAGCTCATATCTTTGTCTCTTGGCAGTGTCTAAAAGTGTTTATCTCGCTGGAAATTCTGTGTTATTGAAGAGGACGCCAGTTTTCTTATCACCCTTAATCAGTCTGGAGTGACGTGCCCACTGTGCAACTGACACGCCAGAACACGTTTCAGGTGTGTGAGTAACGGTCTCATCAGCCGCTAGACCACTTGTGAAGAGCAAGAGGACACAGTAAAGAGGACAAACTAATACTGCTACAATGGTCCCTTTGGAGCCTGTCTGCTTTTCAGACTGAAGGACAGTCCTTTACACTGAAAAAAAATATTTTAAAGACAGGCATTGTGACAGGACAGGCGTGTCATGCATTCTCATGCAATGGATGAGCTAAGCAATAGCATTGAGCTTTCACACTGAATGTGTTTCAGTTACGTTACCAATCTGTAGCTTTTTACAGAAAATACATTATTTATTGGTTACTCTATTAATAATGGCTATACATTCTGAAATTGTTATCAGGAATGAGCCATTAATAATTATTATAAACTTGATCATCATTAAACCTAATTTTAATGATGATCAGGACACCATTTATGTCCAAATGGTAATTCATTTACACAAAATCCGGCCACACTTTTAGATTTAGATTAATTCTCACTAACTAACTAACTATTAACTATGTAGCAAACTACTTTTGCCTCAATAAACTCCCAATTACTGCTTATTATTTAAATTAGTATTATTAGTTAAGTTGAGGTATTGGGTAGGATTATGGGATGTAGAATATGGTCATGCAAAATAAGGCATTAATATGTGCTTTATAAGTACTAATGAACAGCCAATATATCCTAGTAATATGCATGCTAATAAGCAACTAGTTCGTAGTTAGCATTTGACCCTGAAGTGTTACCCAAAATCCAAAACTCAAACTGTAACTTAAATTGCCTGGATTCAGTCAGTTTAACTGAATAGAAAACGTGGAACTTGCATCAAGCCTGAAGGACATTCATAATGACAGATTTGGTAACTAAATGTTTGGACCCACTTTATATTTGGTGGCCTTAACTACTATGTACTAACATTTTAATTAATCATTTGATACAATGCACTTATTGTGTACATATATGTTTTTACATTGTACTTACATTTTTAAAATTAGCTGCATGTAATTACATCTGTAATTAATTTCTGTAGTTACATTTATAATTACACTGTTGACACTTCCTTTACACCTAACCCTACCCTTAAACTTACCCATACCTCCACACCTGTCCCTAACTTTACCCTTAAACTTACCCATACCACCACACCTGTCCCTAACCCTACCCTTAAACTTACCCATACCACCACACCTGTCCCTAACCCTGCCCTTAAACTTACCGATACCACCACACCTGTCCCTAACTTTACCCTTAAACTTACCCATACCACCACACCTGTCCCTAACTTTACCCTTAAACTTACCCATACCACCACACCTGTCCCTAACTTTACCCTTAATCTTACCCATACCACCACACCTGTCCCTAACCCTACCCTTAAACTTACCCATACCACCACACCTGTCCCTAACTTTACCCTTAAACTTACCCATACCACCACACCTGTCCCTAACTTTACCCGTAAACTTACTCATACCACCACACCTGTGCCTAACTTTACCCTTAAACTTACCCATACCACCACACCTCTCCCTAACTTTACCCTTAAACTTACCCATACCACCACACCTGTCCCTAACTTTACCCTTAAACTTACCCATACCACCACACCTGTCCCTAACTTTACCCGTAAACTTACTCATACCACCACACCTGTCCCTAACTTTACCCTTAAACTTACCCACACCACGACACCTGTCCCTAACTTTACCCTTAAACTTACCCACACCACGACACCTGTCCCTAACTTTACCCTTAAACTTACCCATACCACCACACCTGTCCCTAACTTTACCCTTAAACTTACCCATACCACCACACCTGTCCCTAACTTTACCCGTAAACTTACTCATACCACCACACCTGTGCCTAACTTTACCCTTAAACTTACCCATACCACCACACCTCTCCCTAACTTTACCCTTAAACTTACCCATACCACCACACCTGTCCCTAACTTTACCCTTAAACTTACCCATACCACCACACCTGTCCCTAACTTTACCCGTAAACTTACTCATACCACCACACCTGTCCCTAACTTTACCCTTAAACTTACCCACACCACGACACCTGTCCCTAACTTTACCCTTAAACTTACCCACACCACGACACCTGTCCCTAACTTTACCCTTAAACTTACCCATACCACCACACCTGTCCCTAACTTTACCCTTAAACTTACCCACACCACCACACCTGTCCCTAACTTTACCCGTAAACTTACCCATACCACCACACCTGTCCCTAACTTTACCCTTAAACTTACCCATACCACCACACCTGTCCCTAACTTTACCCTTAAACTTACCCACACCACCACACCTGTGCCTAACTTTACCCGTAAACTTACTCATACCACCACACCTGTCCCTAACGTTACCCTTATACTTACCCATACCACCACACCTGTCCCTAACTTTACCCGTAAACTTACTCATACCACCACACCTGTCCCTAACTTTACCCGTAAACTTACTCATACCACCACACCTGTCCCTAACTTTACCCTTAAACTTACCCATACCACCACACCTGTCCCTAACTTTATCCGTAAACTTACTCATACCACCACACCTGTCCCTAACTTTACCCTTAAACTTACCCACACCACCGCACCTGTCCCTAACTTTACCCTTAAACTTACCCATACCACCACACCTGTCCCTAACTTTACCCTTAAACTTACCCACACCACCACACCTGTCCCTAACTTTACCCGTAAACTTACCCATACCACCACACCTGTCCCTAACTTTACCCTTAAACTTACCCACACCACCACACCTGTGCCTAACTTTACCCGTAAACTTACTCATACCACCACACCTGTCCCTAACTTTACCCTTATACTTACCCATACCACCACACCTGTCCCTAACTTTACCCGTAAACTTACTCATACCACCACACCTGTCCCTAACTTTACCCGTAAACTTACTCATACCACCACACCTGTCCCTAACTTTACCCTTAAACTTACCCATACCACCACACCTGTCCCTAACTTTACCCGTAAACTTACTCATACCACCACACCTGTCCCTAACTTTACCCTTAAACTTACCCATACCACCACACCTGTCCCTAACCCTACCCTTAAACTTACCCATACCACCACACCTGTCCCTAACTTTACCCTTAAACTTACCCATACCACTACACCTGTCCCTAACTTTACCCGTAAACTTACTCATACCACCACACCTGTCCCTAACTTTACCCTTAAACTTACCCATACCACCACACCTGTCCCTAACTTTACCCGTATACATCTCAATATCAGCAAAAATGTTTGGCAATACAATATGAGCACAATAAGCACATTGTACTTATTTTTTGATGCAAGTACATAGTAGTTAAGGCCACCTAACATAAAGTGGGGCCAAATGTTTTACTAAATTTGGTTGTGTGAACATTATTAATATGGGCGCTAAAAATGAATACTTGTTGCCTGTGGTTTGAAACAGGCTTTATGCATTTAAACTTTCCAGTCACAGCAAAGACCAATTGTGCTGCACGGTATACTGTATAGGTAAACACTGACTTGCCAACAAGTTGACTACATTTCTAAATAACTAGACAACTAGAAATGTCAACTACTAAAAATGAGAAGGTGCACAAGCCCTACAGTGTGCTATATGGACGAGAGAGTATGAAAACCAGCAGAGTGGGATGAACAGATGTGCAATTTTCTGTGGCTATTTTTTTTAACTTGTCATTAGAAAAAAAATTCTAATACAAAAAAGCATTATGAGAATGGAGAAGCCAGAGACAGATGCTACAACTTCTAAATAATATCTAGGTCAAAATCTAGACAACAACAGGCCTATATCAATTAGTAATGTCAATTGGTTTAATGAATACTTACAATATTAACAACCTCCAACTCAAAACCGTAAAAATAAAACAATATTAGCCACAGCTATTGGTCTTTGAGTTGGAACCGTGTTTTCACAGGGTAATATGAAAGGAAAGCGGGGACAAAAAGTAATAGAGATGTTTAAGACGTCACTGACAGCAGGTTTGTCCTCATCCTGGCACTCTCAACAGCATCTTTGTTTTTCTGTGACACCAATGCGGTCAACCCAGACTGTCTCTTTGGCTACAGGTTCTTGAGTAATTAAACCTTAAACTATACTTGTCAGCCTGTATGACGCTTATTGTGACTGACAGAAGACTACTAGAACAAATTGCTCTAGCCGGGTGACTTTGTTTCAGATAACTGAGGCTTGGCTAAACCCCCTCCCATCCAGAGACCCCTGCTTTCAGTCAGCCTGCTGCAGAGAGCTAATCCATCCAGGGAGAATGCTGTGAAATTTCTCTTGTCATTCCTCTCAGTGCTGCAGTAACACTGCATGCCTGGTAACTGACATTGCAGTGGAGAGAACAGTTTGTGTACTTCTACCAGATAGAAGGACATCACAAGCATCATTGCACCATTCTAATTAAGGTTTCCTTTTCTAAATTAGGTTTAAATGAAGACCAGTTTTTTTTTTTCTTTGAGGAAAATGCGGATTGAATCTTTCCCATGCAAAATGGGGGTTTGCCAGGGTGTTTCTTTGTGGTTGGTAAGTGATTGTAGTGTATTGCTATAGGGTTGCTACAGTGTTTTGAATTTCTTGCAACACTTTGGCAAACTGTAAGACACCATTTGCATATTTTGAGGCCCAAGCTCTATTGTTATCCTTGGGATTATTCTGTATTATTTTTGTTCAAGGTTTCTGGGGCTCTTGAAAATTTCAATAAGCAAATAAGGAAGTAGGCAATAAGGATGAAAAAGTTATAAGGATGCTAAATTGTGGAGTGATTTTTGATATCTCGAATGGTTTGGCCGTGGTGTTGAAACAAATTGAAGGTGAGAAAAGGGAAACAGGAAGTTTGTTATAACTTTTGCATATATTGGCTGATTTATATGAAACTTCATGTTTGTTGACCACATGGATGTGACTATTGTGAGTCAAAGTCATAGCGCCACCAACTGGCAGCAGGAAGTGTGTCACTTTTAAAAATGTTTTGAAATCACCCTCTTATTTTTACCCGATTTGCTTCAAACTTCATCAGTATAATGTGAAAACATGGAAGATGTAGACCTGTGAAAGGATTCTTGATATCTTAAATACTGCTGCCATGGCAACACATCAAACTTTAAAAATATTTTGGGTGTTTTTGAGGCTCTTAGCATGCTTCAAATTGCATGAAACTCGACACTGACATCAGAGCTGTCAGCCAGTAGACATGAGCAAATCCTTAGAAACCGGCGTGGAGGAGAGGATCAGTAGTGCTACCTTTTGACAAAATTGGGGGGTTAGTTTTACCTACAGTTACCTACCAAACTCGGTACATATATTCTTCTCATCGAGCCGGACAACTTTCTAATTTAGTCATTAGCTCCAACCAACAGGTAGTCAGATATTTTGGTTTGAATGTGAATTTTTTTTTTTTTAATAATCAGGCTCTGAATTCTTAACTACTCCTCCTAGAAGATTCATACGATTCACACCAAACTTTCTAAACATGATGGCAAGACATCGAAGATGCCATTAAAGAACGGATTTTGAATATCTCAAACGTTGTTGCTATGGCAATTAAAGTAATGGGTAAAAGGGAAAGGGAAACAGGAAGAGTCTCATATCTTCTAAAGAATAAATTATACACCATTTATTTCTATATAACAATCCAAATATTAGAAATAAACATTTTATTAGATTTTTTTCAATTCAAGCAGTATGTGTAAGTTAAAAATAGGCAGATTAGTGCTATCTGGTTGAAATAAATAAATAAATGTCATACATTATATAACCAGCATATGCCTGTTTTTAAACAGGGTTAAGAGAACTTGTTGAGAACTGTTTTTAGGTAAAATTACATTTAGTAGGTATTGTATTTGAATGTATATATTTAGACATTATCAAAGACTAATTTCTGTCATAGTGTAGATTTTATTTTTTATTTAAAATGTTGTTGAATCTTGTGGCTCATCTACCTGTAAACAGTCTCTGAAGCTACTGGGGTGGCAGTGGCGCCGGGGCTCGAACCCGTCATCGCTGTTTGCAGCTATATTTTTTTACGAAACACTTAATAAAATCATAAACCCCTCAAAAACTCCAATGGCAACAATCATTGTTACATTTTTATTCAAAGTGCCTTTTCCACTTTCCATGATTACTTATATTTCAAAATAAATTTCAAAGACCTCATAAACTGTGTCTGTGTATAGGTTTTTGAGTGGGTCATGGTTTTCCCACACAATTGGGCTATTTTGAAAATGCAGTTGCTATAAAAATCACAGCATTGTGGGTTGCATTTCTGGGGCTAATTTTATTCTGTACCACGGTCTATGTTTATTTTAAGGCCCTTTATTGGAATCCCGCAGCTATCAACTCTGATTGGATGGGGGATAGGCTAGATTTAATTCCCTTTGGGTGAGTTTTGAGTTGTTGTTATGCTGGAAATTTTTCTGGGCCCTGGCAACCTTTTGTGGTACTGTGTGACTGTATTGTAATTGCATCTCTGGTTATGGGTTTGCCTAATAATAGTGATACTTGCCTTAGCAAACACCACTAATTAGCTAACTGCACACCCACACTTTAATGTGTTGCATATTAAATAGAGTGTGAATTCTACTTTCTTCCCCAACTTCACTCTCGACTAATGGGGAATTTTAATCTCAACTCACTTGACAATCTGTTTCATGTGATGAGCCAAATGTAGATGAAGTGGAAAAATAATGAAATGTATTACTGTGGGGCAGCGGAGAGCTAAGAGGCTTGTGGAGACTGCCGACTCTAATTGTCTTTGCTGAGGGGAGATGAGACAGGAACAAGAGGATGGCTTGAACTTCAGTGGGGACGTATTTAGTGTTGCTCCTTGTCCCTCAAATCTTACATTTTATCAGTCCATTTCATGAAATAAAGAGGTGTCCAATGTTGGCTGCACCTGCATATAAGAGGATATTTTGCACTTAGTCTTGCACTTAGTACAGACTAAGATTGCCAACCATTCTGTATAATACATAATCATCCTGGGATAAGAGTTGCGTTTCATGTAAAATTAATATGGAACACAGTTTGTCCTGTATTTTAACCTTTAACACCGAGAGAACTTTCAAATTATTTACTGCATTTGACTCGCAGATTAGGAAAGCAAATCATCAAAGATATGTAATGAGATATGTGTGTGATTGTCATTGGGTGTTTCTAACTAGATGTTACACTTGACATATATGTTTATCAATATTAATTTTAACATTCTGTTCCTCATTAGGCTATTTGTGCACAATTGTCTAGTGCCATAATTTGCCTAGGCATGTGTGTAATGTTTCCCAACCATGTTCCTCGTGTCACAGTCACGTTTAGTTTCAGTTTGATTGGACTTTCAGTTTGTTTGTATCTGTCACGTTCCTTTGTTCTGTTTCCCGCCACTTGTCTGTCTTCCTGGTTACCATCATCATTAGTTAATTTGTGTCAGCTGTGATCTGTTAATTATCCTCGTTTGTATTTGCTATTTAAGTTCCTCCTGTTCACTCTGTCTTTGTCTGATCTCAGATATGTTTAAGTGTGTTGTGCTGTTGCCTGTCTTGCCTTTATTTGAGATTAAACCACGTTTGGAATTGAATCTGTCTGTCTTCGTCTTCGTCTTCCTGCCTGCACACACCCGTGATAGAAGATCGGACCAAAACCACGTATAGTGTCGTGTTTGTAGGATTTTCTTTTCTGTTTTCGTGTTCAGTGTTTTATTTTCCGTTTTCACCCCTGCATGCACCATGGACTTTCCAGCTGTCAGACTCATGTGCCTTGAGCAGGGAGAAAGCTCCCACGAGAAACATTTAGAAGTGTTTTTGGATCTCGCCCATCAGACCACCTTCCTGGACTACTGCCTGTGCACGTTCCTGCAGGTTGGACTAAATGCCGCCACATGTGCACAGTTGTCCGGGAGGTTCCTCGAGGGAGCTTTGCTACATATGTGGAGTGGGTGCTGGCATCCTGCGGATCACTGTTGTGGATGCCACCAGCCTCACTCCCAACCCAGGACCCAGCCCAATACCACCCCTCTGTGAGAAACGGCAGGACGTGCCCACCGCAGACGGAGAGAAGACCTCGGCCGCGATGTCGAAGCCCGCGCCAGAAGGAGGGATCGAGCGTGACATTATGGACAGTTTATGTATGTGTGGAGAGACAAATTTCCTGTGCCCCTTCATCATGTCAGAATCTTCAGTCTTGTTAACCCCACCCAGCCTCCCTCTCCCACCACCTCTCTAAACTGCCATCATGGACCAAATTTCTGTCATCAGTCTCTGTGTTTGTCAGTCTCCTCTTCAGCCCTCAGCCACTCCTACCATCCAGTCATTGCTACCTCCCATCAGTCCCTCAGCTTCACCTCAGCCTCCTCTCAGTGGCGCGGCTACCCCTCGGACCCGCTGGGAGCCATCGCCACCTGGATGTCTGAAGCCCGTGGCTCCCCCTCCAGCCAGCTCCACTCCACCTCGACCTGTCACCCTGGCTCATGCGCCTTCACTCCTTCCTCCCTCGGCTCCAGCATGGACCATCAGCCATTCGGCATCGCAGGGCTCCCTCGGTACGTTGGCTCCACCTGGGTCAGACATCGCCATGCCTCCGCTGCGGACTTGCGGGCCATTCGCTACTCTCCAGCCCTCCACCCCTTCGGCTTCGGCAAACTCCGCCTTCCCTCAGGCTTCAGCTCCGTCCTCGATCGCTCCACCTCTGTCCTCCGGATCCCCCACTTCCACCTCAGGGGGTCGTCGTTGTGGCTCAGTCGCAGCCACCGAGGTCTATGGTCTCTCTCCACCCCATCGGCTCTCCGTCTGCGCGGTGGGCTTCACCTCCATCGTCATCGCTTCCAGTCGTCCCCAAGGGGACGTCGTACATCACTCCACCATGGCTCCTCCCTCCTGCAACGCCGCCTTGGAGACCCAGGCCCCAGCCCGGAATGTGCTCCATGTATCTGCCTGTCTTCGTCTTCCTGCCTGCACACACCTGTGACACCTGGAGGAACCAACAGTGCTAACCCGATCTCACGGCAATTCGTACGTACGAGGTGGCTAATTCATACGAATTTGTATGACCTCACTTGTACGATTTTTGCTAAATTGTACGTATTTGACGAGTTGGTCAATTCGTATGCAGGGCTCGCAAAATCGCTAGCCCGACGTCCTGGGGCTATTGTGTCTATACCAGATGGGTAACAAAAATGTATCACGGCCCTGCCTAACGGGCTATTTTAAATAGTGAAATAAAATTCCTTTCTTGCTTCACGTTGTTGACTCTCTTGACTTGTCAGATCATGGATGTTTTTGATCATGCTGATTTGTCCACAGTGAAGTTTAGCCAATGCTAACGTACTGTGTGTTAGTGATGAGTGGATCGCGGTTATATCCACTGGTCAGGCGGACCAAATGATAAAATATAACAAAATATTCTAATTAATTGCGGGTGGATGAGCGATAAATAATTAATGTGTTGATATTATTAAAGACACGGAACTCTCATTTCATGGTAAAACGCAACAAACGTGCGTCACTCTTTCACTTTCGTTTTCAAAACCAGCGTCTCTTCAGGGAAATCAAATCAAGGATATCATATGCCTAGAGCACCTCCTAGTGGACAGTATATAAAACACAAAGGAAAAACCAAGCGGCAACCTCCCTCAGTTTCTCTTGAAGCCAATACGGAAGTGACTCAAACTGCAATTCATCGACTGGCCGCTAGGGACAGGCTCCAAAAGGGAGCAGAATCTCATTGAGCCCCATGTTAAAATGCCCAACTTTACAGCAGAAAAAAACATGTTTATAGCCTGGTACAAATTGTGGTTTTGGTCTATACAGCTAATTTTGCCCTTGATTTTATTATAACTCATTCATTTAAATTATATTAAGCCTTAAAGTTCTGCATAATTAAGGGTGTGGTCACTTGAGTGACAGGTGGATTGCTGCTGCTGTCACTACTAGCCGTTTGTCTGCTGTCCTTTAGCTCCACCCACTCCACCTGTTAGCTCCTTTTTGCCCATTTTCAGTTATCCGGGAGTGACGTGCGCCAAGGGGACGTCGGTGAAGCGCTGCCAAGATTGCAGCGGCCGCACTTTAGTCTTCAGAAACGCTCTTCAGAAACCTATGGGTGATGTCACGGACACTACGTCCATATTTTTTTACAGTCTATGGGAAAAACCCTACATGAGATATTGCTTAATAATTTAAAAATATACACAAGCTTAACAGAAATTATTCTTGAAAATATTAACGTGTTCAAAACGTATTTAATTTTTTTTTCTTCAGGTACTAATTTGCAGAATTTACCAAATTAAAAACTAAAGGAAGGAAAGTCAAGTAACGTGGGAGCGTTTTAGTGAAGTATGTGAATACTTCACTATATTCATATAGTGAACAGGACGTATAAAAGTGTTGGGTATGTGTTGTAATAAAGCCTATAAAGCCTACAGTGGAGAAAACTGCGAAAGTCGCTGTGTGTGTGTGTGTGTGTGTGTGTGTGTATGTTAAAATATTAAGAGGCATAGATTTAAGTTGGTGTTTCAGCTCTACACAGGCAAAAAAGACAGGTCAAGATTAAGAAGACAGAAATTTATAGAAATTTCAGTTCAGGGAGAACCAAAGCATATTTGTATTGATGATTGTAATCTGATTATTTTATATACCATTGTTGATATTTGTTATTTTGAAAATGGTTTTGATTGATGTTTCGACTCAATCTATTAAATTTTCTACATTATTTTTTTTATTTTTTTTTATTCTGGCTAGTTAAATTCATTTCGGGCTACCAAAATCTGAAGAGTGCCTTCCCGAAGGGTTACAAGCGCCCTGGTATGATATCGTACGAATGACCTACCCCTAACCCGCCCCTAAAACCTACCCATCACTGCAGTATAGACAAATCATACAAATTCATACGAGTGAGGTCGTATGAATTCATACGAATTAGACACCTCGCACAAATACGTACGAATTGGTCGTGAGATAGCGTTGACATTGCACATTTTGGGGGTCTCCCTTATCTGACCCATCTATTTCTGGTCTTGGAGTCTCTACTAACGAGCTGATTTACTTATTAAAGTGTTACGTTCAGGGTTATTTGCTTGTAATTATGCATAATTTACACTCTAAAAAAAAATCCTAATTTTACGGAAAATAACTAAATTTTTTACAGTATGTTTTGTAATTTTAAATTATGTTTAAAACTATGTAAAATTACAAACAATATCTGCAAACTAACAACTTGACTGTTATTTTAAGGATTATATCATTAATGACAAATTACAGTAATTCTCTTTTTTTTTTTATACAGGGAAATTACTGTATTATTTATACAGTATTTTTTCTGTTCTCTTAAATTACATACAAATTTATGTAAAATTACAGAAATAATCTGTAATTAAATATGTAGCTCATTATATTAAAGGTTTGTGTCCATATTAACAATTTAACATTATTCTTTGTAATTTTAAAGTAAATCTTATTAGTTTTATATTTACACTGTAAACATAAAAACGTAAAAAAACGGTCAAATGACTGGCAGCTACGGCTGCCAAACAAAAACCGTGAAATTAAAGTAAAATATCTTAATTCAAATAAAGTGCAAAAACAATATTTTTACAGAAATTTACATTAAAAGTTTTAGAGAAAACAGTGTTATTTTTCCAGATTTTTCCTTGTTTAAATTAAGATATTTTTACTTTAATTTTATGGTTTTTGTTTCGCAGCCGCTGGTGCCAGTCATTTGACCGTTTTAAATTTTTTTTTTTTTTTTTTTTTTTTTTTTTTTTTTACAGTGTAGGTGTATTTTTACATTCAAACTCTGTAATTCTGGATACAAATATAACAAACTATATATAGCAAACTAAATATCAAACAATAGTCTGTTTTTAAAGAGTGCAAAGCTGCTGCTCTCCAGGTTGAAACTTTCAGGCTTCTGCCCACACACCAGTTGATCCAAATTGCTTTACAAAGTAAATTGTGAATAGAGATGAGGAAAGCACACATATTCATTACAAGCTCATACTCCCCAAAAAACACCCATAAACTTTCACAAACACACTAATGGCATACAGACATCTTAAAGTATTGGTTGCTGTATATTTTATCTGATCAGAATGTGCATTTGTTATTTGGAGTGTGTGAGAGAACCCTATACTGAGACATTTGAAACTAGAAAAAGCAGAACATGGAGAAAAGGATCTGAAAGGACTGGAATGCATCCCAGCATGCAATGTGTGGAAAACACACATTAAAATATGGAAAATTTAGAATCCTCAATTTGTCAAATGTGCATGTCTGTGTTCTGGAAACACCTTGCAGTGAGATGACAGTATTAACAGGCCATCATGCTGCTGCAAGCACTTCAGTGTTGAAATGAATGACAATACATTTATTATCAGAGTGCTCAATTATTGTTCAATTAGTCGGACAGCATTTCAACAGTTTACATTGTCCCATGCCACGAATGCTATAACGGCTAACCACTGTAGTCAACAGCTTGAAATATCTATATTGTTATATAAGAGTCTGCAGAAAAATGTTGTAACTTGTACGCAATTATGGCAGTGTTTGCAGTAAGTGTTACTGTGGACAGAGGAATAACCCGAAACCAACAGGTTGTGTAACACTGAAGGCTCAGAATACAGAAAATGCCACAGTTGTGCACAGTTGCATTTAGGAATAAGAATGGTTTTAAAGTAAAGGCAAGAGATTTGTTAAAATGCAAAAGGGTCATTATTGGTCATGTGAATGTAACTGTAATTCACAAGTATAGCCAAATGTACACACAGTATCTCTAACTCTGAACCTAACCCTAATTTTATGGCGGGCGGGAAGGTCCAAAAATAGGACTAATGATTTGTCTTGGGAAATCACTATACTATAGCCAATAGCTACTGACTTACCCACTGATAGGCCGGCGGTGGATCTGTATTAGAACTTTCCTCACATGGCAGACGACTCACTCTCCTCACGCAGGGCGACTCACTCTCCTCACACAGGACTCACTCTCCTCACACAGGACTCACTCTCCTCACGCAGCGACTCACTCTCCTCACGCAGCGAATCACTCTCCTCATGCAGCGGGCGACTCACTCTCCTCACACAGCGGGAGACTCACTCTCCTCACGCAGGGCGACTCACTTTCCTCACACAGCGGGAGACTCACTCTCCTCACGCAGGGCGACTCACTCTCCTCACACAGGACTCACTCTCCTCACACAGGACTCACTCTCCTCACGCAGCGACTCACTCTCCTCACGCAGCGAATCACTCTCCTCACGCAGCGGGCGACTCACTCTCCTCACACAGCGGGAGACTCACTCTCCTCACGCAGGGCGACTCACTTTCCTCACACAGCGGGAGACTCACTCTCCTCACGCAGGGCGACTCACTTTCCTCACACAGTGGGAGACTCACTCTCCTCACGCAGCGGGCGACTCACTTTCCTCACACAGCGGGATACTCACTCTCCTCATGCAGGGCGACTCACTTTCCTCACACGGCGACTCACTCTGATCACGCAGTGGGCGACTCACTTTCCTCACACAGTGGGAGACTCACTCTCCTCACACAGGACTCACTCTCCTCACACAGGACTCACTCTCCTCACGCAGCGAATCACTCTCCTCACGCAGCGACTCACTCTCCTCACGCAGCGGGCGACTCACTCTCCTCACGCAGGGCGACTCACTCTCCTCACGCAGCGACTCACTCTCCTCACGCAGGCCGACTCACTCTCCTCACGCAGGGCGACTCACTTTCCTCACACAGCGGGAGACTCACTCTCCTCACGCAGGGCGACTCACTTTCCTCACACAGTGGGAGACTCACTCTCCTCATGCAGGGCGACTCACTTTCCTCACACAGCGGGAGACTCACTCCCGCTGTGTGAGACTCACTCACTCAGCGGGAGACTCACTTTCCTCACGCAGGGCGACTCACTTTCCTCACACGGCGACTCACTCTCCTCACGCAGGGCGACTCACTTTCCTCACACGGCGACTCACTCTCCTCACTCAGCGGGCGACTCACTTTCCTCACGCAGGGCGAATCACTTTCCTCACGCAGCGGGTGACTCACTTTCCTCACGCAGCGGGCGACTCACTTTCCTCACGCAGCGGGCGACTCACTTTCCTCACACAGGGCGATTCACTTTCCTCACGCAGCGGGCAACTCACTCTCCTCACGCAGGGCGACTCACTTTCCTCACGCAGCGGGTGACTCACTTTCCTCACGCAGCGGGCGACTCACTTTCCTCACGCAGCGGGCGACTCACTTTCCTCACACGGCGACTCACTTTCCTCACGCAGCGGGCGACTCACTTTCCTCACGCAGCGGGCGACTCACTTTCCTCACACAGGGCGATTCACTTTCCTCACGCAGCGGGCAACTCACTCTCCTCACGCAGGGCGACTCACTTTCCTCACGCAGCGGGTGACTCACTTTCCTCACGCAGCGGGCGACTCACTTTCCTCACGCAGCGGGCGACTCACTTTCCTCACGCAGCGGGTGACTCACTTTCCTCACGCAGCGGGCGACTCACTTTCCTCACGCAGCGGGCAACTCACTCTCCTCACGCAGGGCGACTCACTTTCCTCACGCAGCGGGCAACTCACTCTCCTCACGCAGGGCGACTCACTTTCCTCACGCAGCGGGTGACTCACTTTCCTCACGCAGCGGGCAACTCACTCTCCTCACGCAGGGCGACTCACTTTCCTCACGCAGCGGGCGACTCACTTTCCTCACACAGCGGGCGACTCACTCTCCTCACTCAGGGCGACTCACTTTCCTCACACAGCGGGAGACTCACTTTCCTCACACAGGGCGATTCACTTTCCTCACGCAGCGGGCAACTCACTCTCCTCACGCAGGGCGACTCACTTTCCTCACGCAGCGGGTGACTCACTTTCCTCACGCAGCGGGCGACTCACTTTCCTCACGCAGCGGGCGACTCACTTTCCTCACACGGCGACTCACTTTCCTCACGCAGCGGGCGACTCACTTTCCTCACGCAGCGGGCGACTCACTTTCCTCACACAGGGCGATTCACTTTCCTCACGCAGCGGGCAACTCACTCTCCTCACGCAGGGCGACTCACTTTCCTCACGCAGCGGGTGACTCACTTTCCTCACGCAGCGGGCGACTCACTTTCCTCACGCAGCGGGCGACTCACTTTCCTCACGCAGCGGGTGACTCACTTTCCTCACGCAGCGGGCGACTCACTTTCCTCACGCAGCGGGCAACTCACTCTCCTCACGCAGGGCGACTCACTTTCCTCACGCAGCGGGCAACTCACTCTCCTCACGCAGGGCGACTCACTTTCCTCACGCAGCGGGTGACTCACTTTCCTCACGCAGCGGGCAACTCACTCTCCTCACGCAGGGCGACTCACTTTCCTCACGCAGCGGGCGACTCACTTTCCTCACACAGCGGGCGACTCACTCTCCTCACTCAGGGCGACTCACTTTCCTCACACAGCGGGCGACTCACTTTCCTCACGCAGCGGGCTACTCACTTTCCTCACGCAGCGGGCTACTCACTTTCCTCACGCAGGGCGACTCACTTTCCTCACGCAGGGCGACTCACTTTCCTCACGCAGGGCGACTCATTTTCCTCACACAGCGGGCGACTCACTCTCCTCACGCAGGGCGACTCACTTTCCTCACGCAGCGGGCGACTCACTTTCCTCAAACGGCAACTCACTCTCCTCATGCAACGGGCGACTCACTTCCCAAGACAAATCATTAGTGCTATTTTTGGACCTTCCCGCCTGCCATATAATTTAACCCTAAATTCAGAGAGAATGATAGGTGAATAGTGAATAGCACAGATGTAGGAGCACCTAACCCTGGTTGTAAGCATATGTGAAAACACCATTTGACCAATTAATTAAACATAACAGCAAATAAAAATAAATATACACATTTGCTAACTGTAGTTTAAAACAAGTTTTTTTCTATAGTTGCAAGGCTATTTTCTGTCTTTCCGTGTTCATTTGAGCGTGATTGGTCAATCTGAACGTCATCCAGGAATCTGGCCAATGACAACCAAGTATAGGTCTCTGCGGAACAAAAAGGGGCGTCTCCCCATTTTTGGGCGTTTTCAGACCGGGATGGGTGTTTTTTAACCATCCAATCAAAAAAGTATGGAAGCCCTGAAAGCCCATACATCGTATTTTTTTATTTCTTTCTCGCGATCTAACTATTGCCTATGTGTAGACCTACGGAAACATTTTACGTATACGTTCTCTTTACGAATTCTTAGCCTTAAGGACATTTGTGACAGGTGATGATTGTAGCCCAGTCCAACCTCACATCAGTTACTGATTAAAGTCAGTGATGAGAACTACATTGCAGTATTGTTGTAATTAAGGATAAGCACAGACAAGGCTACAAACTATATTATACAAAATTACAAACATGATCAAAAGATCTTCAGTATCTCAAACCATTTTGCAGTCATGCCATAATCTGCAGTACAAGTACTAGACAGCTGTTGCACTTCAAAATATGCGAATATCACAGAACATAACATATGGCACACAAGCACTCAGTATGTATTTTATATATATTAGGCAAATATATGACAATTTTGTGTTTTGTGTAAACCTTCTTCATGAAAGCTATTAATGTGTCATAACTTCACTAACAGATCAGCATCATTCATGTCCAATACCTTCCGCAGAGCAATTAAGGATCACATTTAAAATGGGTGTATTACTTATTTTTAATTAACTTTATTATTGTAAGTGTATTAGTTTTTTATATATCAACATGACAAATACAGAAGCACATTATTGCATTATCTTACCGTATTTTTACAGAATGAGCTTGCTAATATTTGTTAATTATATTTTAAACTGTGTATCTGTACATCTGAACCATTGCTCCATTTACTTTTTGTTTTATTTTTAATATTACTGTGTTATACTTTGTTTTTTTATTGTGTAATCCTATGTATATCTTCACTTTGTTTGTACTTTACTCCTGTACTGGAAGCCCGTCACCAAGACAAATTCCTTGTGTGTAAACACACTTGGCAATAAAGCTCTTTCAGATTCTGAATATTTAAGTGACCGTCTAAAATGCATAAATATAACATGTTAAACTAAAAAGATGACGACTCAGAAAAGTTTAAACATTAACATCACTTTATTAACCACATGGCCACAACACTATAACAAAAAAATACAAATTATTTAAAGTGCAATATTCTCCAAAAAGAGTAATAAAAACAGAAACTAAAAAGAGGAATCTAATTTAAAATATTAGACGTTTCCACCAGCCTCATAAAAACAATTACTACCACAATATCCCTCAAAAGTCATCAGAGGAGTAAAACCCCTGTAGCACGGCTCTTTGTCCTCTCCTTCTGTAGCCTGCTCCATGATCCTTGTACAAAGCATCACACTGGAGGCATCTGGATATTGTGTAGGGAATTCTGTACAGGGTTCTGAAGTTCTCACTAAATGCCTTCCAGTTCACCACACCTAATAAAAGTATTAAAAAAAAGACAACCACATTCACAGGCAAAAATGCAACAATGTATTGACAAATATTATACATTAAACGTGAAAGAAAGAGACAGCTGTCATTTACCCAACAATGATATCATGAAAGATGGGAAGCATAAAAAAACACTAATAAAACCTACTGTCCAACCACCGAAAGTGAGCCTCTTTCCGGAAACTTTCCGTGCACACAATGCTGTTGAAGCACCTGCATGTGAGGGCTAGGGTGCGGATTGCGTCATCACCATCCTGAACAACAACCTCCAGCAAGATTGCTCAAAGAACTAGCAGGGGAAGGTGTAGATGAAAAAAAAATAAACAATCTATATATCTTGTTGTGATAATCCTCTTGCACTTTGAAGGTTGAGTAAAATGGCAAATACATGCCTGTTGTATGTTCTGGGGTGTGTCACTGGTTGCAACTACAGGGAAGAGACAATATAGAAGATCAGCGAGTCAAAAAGCAACATTTATTATCAATAATAGAGCTCCTCAGACAAAGGAAACAATACCAGTCTCTTGTCAGCACTGATTTGCATCATTTTTCTTTGCTTAAGTGACCTAAATTAATTAATGATATGAAAATACATTAAATGGACTGCATTTATATAGCGCTTTCAACAGACCCATGGCCACCAAAGCACTTTACATATTGCCTCACATTCACCCATTCATTCACTCATTCATACACTGACGGCGGTGTCAGCCATCCAGCTCGTCGGGAGCAGCTGGGGTTAGGTGTATTGCTCATGGACACCTCGACACTTGGTCAGATGGAACCGGGGATAGAACCACACACAACAACCCACATGAACCACTGAGCCACTGCCGCCCATTAATAATACAGTATATCAAGATTGACTGGATGCAGGTAAGAAATTAAAAATAACACCAATTGTTGACATTTTGACATCCTTGTATCAATTTTCACAAACTAATACCAGGGGAAAATGTATACCTTGGTGGGTACATCTCCAGCAAAAGGACAGACCACCATCTCCTAATACTTGACATGTCAGTCTATAGTTTGGAAAAGCACAAGTTTATCAAAAATTCTTAAACCTACAGAATTTATTTTATGCGGTTGGCAAACCCACCTCTGAGAAGTCAAAAGTTCCCCCCAAGATGACATAGAGAGCATACTGTAACATGAATGAAGTATTAATCACTACACATGTTGGATAAATTCTGAAATGAGAGCTACAGAACCAATAGTAGCAACTGCTCCTACCATTAGCGTGAAGACTCCACAGCTACAAGACATCTCTTGTCGAGGAACATCCTAAACATAGGTATACATGTTTATACAGTGGGGAGAACAAATATTTGATACACTGCCGATTTTGCAGGTTTGCCCACTTACAAAGCATGTAGAAGTCTGTAATTTTTATCATAGGTACTCTTCAACTGTGAGAGACGGAATCTAAAACAAAAATCCAAAAAATCACATTGTATGATTTTTAAGTAATTAATTTACATTTTATTGCATGACATAAGTATTTGATACATCAGAAAAGCAGAACTTAATGTTTGGTACAGAAACCTTTGTTTGCAATTACAGAGATCATACGTTTCCTGTAGTTCTTGACCAGGTTTGCACACACTGCAGCAGGGATTTTGGCCTACTCCTCCATACAGACCTTCTCCAGATCCTTCAGGTTTCGGGGCTGTCGCTGGGCAATACGGACTTTCAGCTCCCTCCAAAGATTTTCTATTGGGTTCAGGTCTGGAGACTGGCTAGGCCACTCCAGGACCTTGAGATGCTTCTTACGGAGACACTCCTTAGTTTCAGGTTGTTGTCATGCTGGAAGACCAAGCCACGACCCATCTTCAATGCTCTTACTGAGGGAAGGAGGTTGTTGGCCAAGATCTCGCGATACATGGCCCCATCCATCCTCCCCTCAATACGGTTCAGTCGTCCTGTCCCCTTTGCAGAAAAGCATCCCCAAAGAATGATGTTTCCACCTCCATGCTTCACAGTTGGGATGGTGTTCATGGGGTTGTACTCATCCTTCTTCTTCCTCCAAACACAGCGAGTGGAGTTTAGACCAAAAAGCTCTATTTTTGTCTCATCAGACCACATGACCTTCTCCCATTCCTCCTCCGGATCATCCAGATGGTCATTGGCAAACTTCAGACGGGCCTGGACATGCGCTGGCTTGAGCAGGGGGACCTTGCGTGCACTGCAGGATTTTAATCCATGACGGCATAGTGTGTTACTAATGGTTTTCTTTGAGACTGTGGTCCCAGCTCTCTTCAGGTCATTGACCAGGTCCTGCCGTGTAGTTCTGGGCTGATCCCTCACCTTCCTCATGATCATTGATGCCCCACGAGGTGAGATCTTGCATGGTGCCCCAGACCGAAGGAGATTGACCGACTTCTTCCATTTTCTAATAATTGCGCCAACAGTTGTTGCCTTCTCACCAAGCTGCTTGCCTATTGTCCTGTAGCCCATCCCAGCCTTGTGCAGGTCTACAATTTTATCCCTGATGTCCTTACACAGCTCTCTGGTCTTGGCCATTGTGGAGAGGTTGGAGTCTGTTTGATTGAGTGTGTGGACAGGTGTCTTTTATACAGGTAACGAGTTCAAACAGGTGCAGTTAATACAGGTAATGAGTGGAGAACAGGAGGGCTTCTTAAAGAAAAACTAACAGGTCTGTGAGAGCCGGAATTCTTACTGGTTGGTAGGTGATCAAATACTTATGTCATGCAATAAAATGCAAATTAATTATTTAAAAATCATACAATGTGATTTTCTGGATTTTTGTTTTAGATTCCGTCACTCACAGTTGAAGAGTACCTATGATAAAAATTACAGACTTCTACATGCTTTGTAAGTGGGCAAACCTGCAAAATCGGCAGTGTATCAAATACTTGTTCTCCCCACTGTACATGATAATGTATGAAATAAGAGTTTGTCACACAACACACAACAATCTGAAATTATTTATTCCAAGCCTTCACTAAAGACGGTAAAAGGTAAAAACATTACCTTTAGTGCAAAATACAACATACCTCAAGGTCCTCAGAGGAGAATTCTGTCCATGGCCCAGGACAAAGACTTTGAGCAATTTCTCTGTCAATATTGAAAGAAAAATAGTAAACAGCCAAACAGTAAACAGGGATTTAAAGAACTACCCCACAAAACTATATTTCATGGGCAAGGAAACTTAAAACTAGAAAATAATAAAAGGCGGGGTTTAACTGGAACTGTCCCACCTTTACTTTTACCATGGCTTTCTTCTCATTGCAAAGATGCACAAAATTTGGATCAATACATAGTGATATTTCAAATAAAGTGTGTAAAGTGTGTAAAGTGAAAACAAAGTCAATGGAAATAGAAAAAAAGAACTGTACAGAAAAAAAGAACAGAACTGAACACAAAACCAGGATGAACCATAGAACGTAACATTTTTAGACAATGCACTCTAAGCAAAACCTGTTTATGGCAATGTAAGTGCCATCACCAAAACCTGGGCTTCTCAGAGAATTGAGAAAATACAATTCTCTCAATCTTGGCTTCATGATCTGAAAAATGCCACCATGTTTTAAATTGTTAGAAAATGCTAATATCAAGAAATAACATGCAAAAAGTAGCTGATTTCACTTTTTTTCCACAACCGGTATGTTAAAGTAATGCAACATCTAAGAAGACTCACACAAAGCATCCAGTGTCCTGGCACAAAAGATGGAAAGACCACAGCATTCTTGTTCCTAATTTCAGGCTACATGTATATTGAAAATATATTAGACAGAATAACTGATTTAATGTATGCCACATTAAATTCCAGACTTTAAGCCATACATACAGGTAAGCCGTCCATGGGATGTGCACAAATAGGTGGCAACCATGTCATGATGACATGGCTGTCAACTGGATAGATGTCCAGATTCTGAAAACAAGAGAAAATGTTAATTTGAGTATTTGATCAAAATGTTTTTTTTATTTTTTTATTATTTATTTCTGCTCTTAAGACTTTGAGGTTAAACCTGTGAGAGTGCAATCTGCTGCAGAACACAAAAGCAGGAATTCAACACCTGAGGAGGGGGGTATACTTTAAATGGAACTTTCATAGTTATAATTTTTGTTTCATGTTTATTATGCTAGTGTTTCTCACATTTCCTTCAACCTCACAAAGTTCTGTCAGAGTTCTTAAGTCTTTCTGTTTGATCACTGTAGAGTCCACATATGCCACTTCATCATCAATATTACCTGAAAGAGCTTGAGCCATCTCTCATGAGATTAGAAATGTTCAGTTATTGACAAGCAACATATTCCTAGTCCTAAATCTATCTATCTATCTATCTATCTATCTATCTATCTATCTATCTATCTATCTATCTATCTATCTATCTATCTATCTATCTATCTATCTATCTATCTATCTATCTATCTATCTATCTAATAGATCTGCCATTGCACATAATGAATATTACTGGCTCTGTGACAAATTGCTTATGTTTCTCTATTGTAAGTTGCTTAGAATAAGAGTCATAAAAATGTAAATAAAAATAAGTCATATAAATGTGAATAAAAATAAAAAACATGTAATCATAATTGAGGACTGCAGTTGTACACTGTTGCAATTGTATTGCTATATTACCAGTATACGCTGTGATTGAGTCAGTGGCTTGCCCCAGCAAGCTTTGGTAGGTTTTATCATGTGCAGTCTGGTAATTTCAGGAGCCCTGCTCTCTGTATCTAAAGACACAATAAATGCAAAAAGACTTGAAATGTGCATAGCCATATAAAAAATAAGATTCAAGGTAAAGTACGGATATAATGAATTTACCTACAACCAAACGAGCGAATCAAACAGTCCAAGCGAAACTTTTTGGAGGTTTCCAGTTGTTTTTCACTGGCCCTTTTGGATTTTTGTCAGCATTGATTTGTTTTTTTTCTTCATTTTGAATGTGCAAAATATTTCTGACAAGAAACATATGAGTGGTGGGCGACATCATATTCAGGAAATAGTTATTCTTCCGCATTCCTGCAAAAAGTTGTTCTGCGGCTTGTGTATTAACTCTTCCAGCCAGCTCTGGAACAAGCTGAATATTTCTGAGTGAGTCTCGCACATCCTTAGAATTTGACTCGTGGAATTTGTCATACAGGGCATAGTGATCCGAGGATCCAGTCACTGGATGGCAGTTGGCATCTTCATCCAACTTCTTGTCACTTAACCAAGGTAGGCTTACAGTAAGGGTTCCGCTCTGTGCAGCCCTCGGATTGTGTTCTGTATCCTCTGCCAACCGCCTTTCAAATGGTGTAAATGGCATTGCTTCTGGTCTCCGTATGTTAGCATGGGTGAAAGAGACACCATTTTGCCATGCTCACATGATTTCCTACCTTTAATACAAGGGCAGTGCCAAGTGTTTTTCTCGGAATTGTAATTAACCAAGACTCTTCCCAGTCTACTGTAATATGAAATCTTTGGCTCATACACAGATATATAATACTTGTAGTCAGGGCCCCCAATGCTAACAAGGCTAGTAAATGTGGCACCTTTACTTTTAGCCTGATCTTGCTGTTTAAGGCATTGTTTTTTTCTTGTGTCTCCAAACCATTTTTGCTCAACCATCTCAGTCAACATATCCTCTGATAAATCTTCACTTGGTGCAATAGCACTGAAGTAGTCTACAGACCTCAGATGAAGACATGGTGCAACCAAAAGGTCACTCCTTTGTGCCATTTCAGCACAAGTGTTGCAGATGTCCATTTCACACATTACCTTCTGTGAAGAGCCCCAAATTTGTTTCACCACATGAATGGGGATACAGGTCCCACGAAGGGATTTTCCTACAACATACATCCCATTGTTTTTATCAACACACTGTGCTGGTAGATTACATGTTGAAGTTATAGGATTTATGACTTCATGTTTCCGCTCAATGTGTTTTTTTTTTTATTTTTAGAATTCAGGCTCACTCCACAGTCAGGACACTTGACAATGATTTGCTTTCTCTTAATCACTGGAGGAGCTGCTGATTCTACAGGATGAGTTGTGGCCTGTGTTAAATGAGTTGGAGGTTGCAGCAAAGTTGTAGCCTGGGTTGAATGAGTTTGAGGTTGCAGCAAATTTGTGGCCTGTGCTGAATGAGTTGGAGGTTGCAGCAAAGTTGTGGCCTGTGTTAAATGAGTTGGAGCTTGCAGCAAAGTTGTGGCCTGTGCTGAATGAGTTGGAAGTTGCAGCAAAGTTGTGGCCTGTGCTGAATGAAGTTGTGGCCTGTGCTGAATGAGTTGGAAGTTGCAGCAAAGTTGTGGCCTGTGCTGAATGAAGTTGTGGCCTGTGCTGAATGAGTTGGAGGTTGCAGCAAAGTTGTGGCCTGTGTTGAATGAGTTTGAGGTTGCAGCAAAGTTGTGGCCTGTGTTAAATGAGTTGGAGCTTGCAGCAAAGTTGTGGCCTGTGTTAAATGAGTTGGAGGTTGCAGCAAAGTTGTGGCCTGTGCTGAATGAGTTGGAGGTTGCAGCAAATTTGTGGCCTGTGTTAAATGAGTTGGAGGTTGCAGCAAAGTTGTGGCCTGAGTTGAATGAGTTTGAGGTTGCAGCAAAGTTGTGGCCTGTGTTAAATGAGTTGGAGCTTGCAGCAAAGTTGTGGCCTGTGTTAAATGAGTTGGAGGTTGCAGCAAAGTTGTGGCCTGTGCTGAATGAGTTGGAAGTTGCAGCAAAGTTGTGGCCTGTGTTAAATGAGTTGGAGGTTGCAGCAAAGTTGTGGCCTGTGTTAAATGAGTTGGAGGTTGCAGCAAAGTTGTGGCCTGTGCTGAATGAGTTGGAGGTTGCAGCAAAGTTGTGGCCTGTGTTAAATGAGTTGGAGGTTGCAGCGAAGTTGTGGCCTGTGTTAAATGAGTTGGAGGTTGCAGCAAAGTTGTGGCCTGTGTTGAATGAGTTTGAGGTTGCAGCAAAGTTGTGGCCTGTGTTAAATGAGTTGGAGCTTGCAGCAAAGTTGTGGCCTGTGTTAAATGAGTTGGAGGTTGCAGCAAAGTTGTGGCCTGTGCTGAATGAGTTGGAGGTTGCAGCAAAGTTGTGGCCTGTGTTAAATGAGTTGGAGGTTGCAGCAAAGTTGTGGCCTGAGTTGAATGAGTTTGAGGTTGCAGCAAAGTTGTGGCCTGTGTTAAATGAGTTGGAGGTTGCAGCAAAGTTGTGGCCTGTGTTAAATGAGTTGGAGGTTGCAGCAAAGTTGTGGCCTGTGTTAAATGAGTTGGAGGTTGCAGCAAAGTTGTGGCCTGTGTTAAATGAGTTGGAGGTTGCAGCAAAGTTGTGGCCTGTGCTGAATGAGTTGGAAGTTGCAGCAAAGTTGTGGCCTGTGTTAAATGAGTTGGAGGTTGCAGCAAAGTTGTGGCCTGTGTTAAATGAGTTGGAGGTTGCAGCAAAGTTGTGGTCTGTGCTGAATGAGTTGGAGGTTGCAGCAAAGTTGTGGCCTGTGTTAAATGAGTTGGAGGTTGCAGCAAAGTTGTGGCCTGTGCTGAATGAGTTGGAGGTTGCAGCAAAGTTGTGGCCTGTGTTAAATGAGTTGGAGGTTGCAGCAAAGTTGTGGCCTGGGTTGAATGATTTTGACCTATCCGCTGAATTGTTATGTGCTGAACAGGCACAAAAAGAAAATATCCACACATTTGTTTAAGACACATTGTTTGCACTATATATGTATTATAAATTATGCAGTCTTTTAATACTTTAAGCTATACTTTAAACTAACCTTACGAAAATAAAAAATGGTTTTACTATACGAATAAAACCAAGAAACCATGGTTATCGTAGTTATTCCACCAATTAACCACGGTTTTGCTACAAAACCATAGTTTAACTATGGTATTTATGTGGTTATACAAATCGTAATCAATATGCCAAAAAAAAACATGGTTTTGCTATACTAAAATCATGGTTCATTCTCGTAAGGGTAGTTGGGTTACACTTAATTTACAATGTAATTTTTAATTAAAATTAGACTGACAGGAAAAAGTTAAACATGTGACTATTATCTACAATGGTTTCACGGTTAACGTGACAAACATTCATCAAATTGGACAGCGAATGTTGCCTAATAATGCTTCACGATAGATTGAGAGTTGAAGCAAAAATGCACACACATTAATTAAAAACATCAAACGAATTGGTAATTTACAACAATCCACTTACATCCAATAGCACTTCATCTCTCAGTAGCAATTTCCTCTTCTCCGCATGGAATCTTTATGACGGAAAATGGTGCCGCGTTCCAGGCAACCCGTAACCCGTGTTTTTCAAACCTTCTACCCGTGAAAGTGCACTGGAACGGCAGTCAAACCCGTGACTTCCCACCCGTGAACTCGTACTAGATCGATGTACTCCCAGTTACGTGCTCTGACGTCACATAGCCCGCAAAACAACAATGGCAGCCCCTACGGATGCAGTGTTTATGAAAGTCTTACATTTAAAACCAAATCGTTTATTAAAATAAGGTATTGCTCTAATGTTATTTATCCGCAAATGTTATGCATTATAAGCAACTTTTCTAGCGTTAGCTAGTTTTCAGTCCATTGAGTGCAAGAATAAATTAATACCAAATACATTTCCAAATATACAAATAACGTAAAATAAAAGGTATTCTTTTAATAAACAGCCTCTCTTGCCTTATGCACCGTTTTTTCTCCTCCGATTCCCTCAAATAAGCAAGGAGTAAGCACCTTTGGCGATAGAAATGATTGTAAATGAGCATAAGCCCCGTACGGTCCGCCATGCTTTGTTTACATCTAGCAACCACAATTCTTCGCGCTCAGGCAGTTTGGCGTGACTTTGCCTGGAATGCTACAAAGTCGTGAGTCGTGGTTTGAAGTCGTAACTGACGGGCTCAAAAACCTGCCTGGAACGCAGCATGGGTACTGGGAATCGCCCATTCGACTTTAGCCAATCAGGTAAAGAAGTTGAAAAACGCCTATTTTAGTTTGAAAACGCCCCAGAATTGAGAAACGCCCCTTTTTGTTCCACAGAGACCTCATACTCATGACAACTGTGCGCGCCTTCTACCGATGAAGTTTGAATATACCCCCGTTGGAGTGCTCGCGGCTTCTAATCTGCAGGACTGCTTCGGTCGGCGCACCAGTAATGGCATTACATGGATCATTTTACATCTGTTAAATTCTAATTTTGAACGAATTTTGGTTGTGGGATGTCGACTGAGAACGAAAAAACATGAATATGAACAGACATTTAAGTTACCAATTGCGGACAACAGACGGCAGGAGGTAAATACCATTATAATTTTTCTACTGTCACATCAAGATATAGTGCGTTGAAGTGATATGCTAATCGCGATTAATTTACATATTCTGTTTCTGTATTTTGTTATGTTTTAATACTGTTAAGTATTACTGGGCGCTATGACGATGATAGTGACTATTGTTAGAGATTTTGCAGTTAAGTTACTTTTTTATACTGTGGAATGTAAATATATCCGCGTAGCACTGTACTACTTAAAGTTATTGACATTTTGATAAAGAAACATGCATGAATGAAGAATAAAGAGCGGGACATGCATGTGTTAAAATAAGCTGCCTCTCTCAGACAGTATGCCATCCCGAAATCAATTATCCTTCGGTAAAATACACACAATTATCTCAAAATCCCTGTCATGTGAGGTATTCACTTGATTTAAACAGTCAGTTATGTCTGAAGTAGGTAAACAGTTAAAGTTAACGGGGGGAAACCCGGATACGTGTCATTCTGTCCATTCGTTCTTAAAGGGGCAGCAGTTAATAAACTGCTGTCTGTCATAATTTTAATCAAACAACAAAAGACTAAGAGAAGACCTTCTGCGTCTTTAAGAATCAAGTGATATTTCATACAGTGAAGACTAAGCAGTATTATTTTGTAGTATGTCTTAATAAAATATCTATAAAAATAAAATAACTCTATTGTGATATCTTTATTGTGAAATAAAATTTCTCATATATGTAGAATAATATGGTCATAATGCCCATCCCTACTGTCAGCTAGTTTTAAGATCAAGCTTGTCATAAAAACAAAGGAACTTTGGAATGAGAAATCTGAGAACACTGTCATCTACATTCGTTCGACAGAGAGGACATGAAACCACCATTCTTGGACTGAAGAATACTAGGCAAACCAGGATTTTGGATCTTCTATGAAGTTTTTGTATGGAGCTGGTGAGTACATTTTTGCAAGACCATATCTCTGTCAGCAAGTCGATAATTAATATTAATGTTTTATCAAACAAATTAATATTCATTTGTGTGTGTATGTTTCTTCCCCCCTCATGATCCAGAATTTTGGGAATTAAAATCTTCTGCCACATGATCTTCAGAGGAAGTGAGTATTCATATCATATCCAACATTAATACTGTTACTGTACCCTTATGTGTGAGGAAATGTGAACACAGGTAACTCAGCACCAAGGCACAACTCTGGTTCAAACGTACCTTCTTGAGTTTAAAAGCATAGCTTACTCAAAATGAAAAACTCATCGTTTTCTCACCCTCATGTCTTATCAAACTTGTATGACTTTCTTCTGTGAAACAACATATTCTGAATAATGTTGGTAACAAAGCTACATTGGACCAAATTTAATGGACAAAAATCACCAAGACATATCTCAAAATATCTTTTCTTCCTATCTATTTTGTGTTTTCTACAGAAGAAAGTCATACAGGTTGGAAAAGACACAAGGGTGAGTAAATGATGGCCTATAAGTATATAATGATCTCATCAAGTACCATTTGTGATAGAAAAACAGTGTAAACTGCTGCAATTAATAAACATATTAGTTGGTTGGTTTTATTTTGGTGTACTAGTTGGCATTTTTCTGTGTACAAAAATTGGTGCAACTGTGTTACCTTGCAATTATACATCTGGGAAAAGGTGTCCATTGTTGTGAATCCTCATATTCCTTATAACTCCCATCTCAAAGCTGTTCATATAGCCAGAATGTCTCATAATGTCAAATGTTGTTTAAAGGAAAGGTACAAAAACAAAATCCTCCCTTTTTAAGGACTTTTCAGTGAATCAATGTCTTTTTCTTTCTTCTTTTAAGGATCCAGCTGATTAGTGGAGATTTGAAGGAGGACTGCTCTTTATCTGCTGTGTCTGTCACTTCTGGTGCAGAATCATGGGCCTTTTTTTGTTTGTTTTGATTTCATTTATTATACTATATAGCTAGGATTCTGAGTTAAAAGGTAAATGTTTGTCCACATATATTATCAGAGCTATATGGAGCCCACAGGGGTCAGTTGAATATTGAGGAAAACAATATAAAACTGATTTGGAAAATACAAGCTAAAATACAAAGCTAACAGTAAACAACACAATTTGTTATTTTCGCTATCTGTTTCAAAGGTGAAATCATGACCTCATCATGATACTAATAACCCTAACTTATAAGATAAAATGCAATTTTTAGTTTTTCAATTCCTCCTGGGGGCTCTGAAGAACTGTTTGTGAAGAATTTGTTTACATAAATTTACATCTGAGTAATAAAAGTTTTAGAATCAATAGTGAAACAGTGACAATCTTGTAGATGTATCAGTTTTGTATTTTTCAGTTTGAAATTGAGAATATTTTATTCAACTTTAAAATTTTGATGAAACTGTTCCACTGTTATCTGTATTTTAAATGTTAAATGTATTATGTATTGTATTGTTGTACAGACTTTGTATTTTGTCTTCCAAAATAAAACTTTAAATTTACAATCTTGAGCATGCTTTAACACTTTATTGAAGGTTTTTTATTTTAATAATCTGTAAAATAACAGTGCACTGTAAAAAAAAAAAAAAAAAAAAAAAGTAAAAAAATGGTAAATGACTGGCAGCTATGGCTGCCAAACAAAAACCGTAAAATTAAAGTAAAATATCTTAATTCAAATAAAGTGCAAAAACAATAATTGTACAGAAATTTACATTAAAAGTTTTAGTGAAAAACTGTTATTTTACAGATTTTTCCTTGTTTAAATTAAGATATTTTACTTTAATTTTACGGTTTTTGTTTGGCAACCGTAGCTGCCAGTCATTTACCATTTCATTATGATTTTTTTTTACAGTGTAAAACTTATATTTTACAGATTTTTTCCTAGATTATTATGATCAAACACCTTCAATAAAGTGACAGTACTAAAAATTCTGCAGAACTGTTATTACTAAGTACATGCAACGTGTAATTGTCACATTATATATAAAATGTTAAAGTTGAATGTAAAAAAAGGTGGAATTGACAACCGTGGAACAGACAGAAAACAGCTAGTAAAACAAGAGCACCGTGGGCCGTGTTGATTTGCTGACCCTCCTCTCATTTGATATTGAAAGCCAGATGCTCGTCTCTCTGCACACATTTAGGTGTTTTCATTCGATGGATGTGAAAGCTGTGCTCTGAAAACAGGTACGCTTCAGCGAGCCTCACACAAGATAATCTGGGTGGCAGTTCATACACTTACAGTGGGGAGAACAAGTATTTGATACACTGCCGATTTTGCAGGTTTGCCCACTTACAAAGCATGTAGAAGTCTGTAATTTTTATCATAGGTACTCTTCAACTGTGAGAGACTGATTCTTAATATGATTTTTAAGTAATTTATTTGCATTTTATTGCATGACATAAGTATTTGATACATCAGAAAAGCAGAATTTAAGATTTGGTACAGAAACCTTTGTTTGCAATTACAGAGATCATACGTTTCCTGTAGTTCTTGACCAGGTTTGCACACACTGCAGCAGGGATTTTGGCCCACTCCTCCATACAGACCTTCTCCAGATCCTTCAGGTTTCGGGGCTGTCGCTGGGCAATACGGACTTTCAGCTCCCTCCAAAGACTTTCTATTGGGTTCAGGTCTGGAGACTGGCTAGGCCACTCCAGGACCTTGAGATGCTTCTTATGGAGCCACTCCTTAGTTGCCCTGGCTGTGTGTTTCGGGTCGTTGTCATGCTGAAAGACCCAGCCACGACCCATCTTCAATGCTCTTACTGAGGGAAGGAGGTTGTTGGCCAAGATCTCGCAATACATGGCCCCATCCATCCTCCCCTCAGTACGGTGCAGTCGTCCTGTCCCCATTGCAGAAAAGCATCCCCAAAGAATGATGTTTCCACCTCCATGCTTTACGGTTGGGATGGTGTTCTTGGGGTTGTACTCATCTTTCTTCTTCCTCCAAACATGGCGAGTGGAGTTTAGACCAAAAAGCTCTATTTTTGTCTCATCAGACCACATGACCTTCTCCCATTCCTCCTCTGGATCATCCAGATGGTCATTGGCAAACTTCAGACATGCGCTGGCTTGAGCAGGGGGACCTTGCGTGCACTGCAGGATTTTAATCCATGATGGCGTAGTGTGTTACTAATAGTTTTCTTTGAGACTGTGGTCCCAGCTCTCTTCAGGTCATTGACCAGGTCCTGCCGTGTAGTTCTGGGCTGATCCCTCACCTTCCTCATGATCACTGATGCCCCACGAGGTGAGATCTTGCATGGTGCCCCAGACCGAGGGAGATTGACCATCATCTTGAACTTCTTCCATTTTCTAATAATTGCGCCAACAGTTGTTGCCTTCTCACCAAGCTGCTTGCCTATTGTCCTGTAGCCCATCCCAGCCTTGTGCAGGTCTACAATTGTATCCCTGATGTCCTTACACAGCTCTCTGGTCTTGGCCATTGTGGAGAGGTTGGAGTCTGTTTGATTGAGTGTGTGGACAGGTGTCTTTTTTTTTTACAGGTAACGAGTTCAAACAGGTGCAGTTAACACAGGTCATGAGTGGAGAACAGGATGGCTTCTTAAAGAAAAACTAACAGGTCTGTGAGAGCCGGAATTCTTACTGGTTGGTAGGTGATCAAATACTTATGTCATGCAATAAAATGCAAATTAATTATTTAAAAATCATACAATGTGATTTTCTGGATTTTTGTTTTAGATTCCGTCTCTCACAGTTGAAGAGTACCTATGATAAAAATTACAGACCTCTACATGCTTTGTAAGTAGGAAAACCTGCAAAATCGGCAGTGTATCAAATACTTCTCCCCACTGTATATGGTTCACAATTGTTATAACAGTAATGTGTCCTAAATTACGGAAGTGAATTCCTGCTGATGTTGTATAGCGTTACACTTTTATACTTCACATTATATTTACAGTATAGAGGTATTTTTTCATAGTCTCATTAGTCACAAATTAATTGATTATAGAGAGCAGCTTGCCTTCTGTGCAAGTGAAGTTTTCTGTAACGCTTTAGATTACAGCCCAGAAAGTATTGCCTAAGTAAAACGAATTTACAGCGTAACTTTCGGTAATTATAGTGTAATTATAAAGTATGTATGTGTAGGTATAAGGGAACAATATGTAATATTTGGGGAATAAAGGGGGAACTGTGAGGAAAATTAACAAAATATTTATACTGTAAGAATTTTTTTAATTAAGGGGTAATTATTTGTGTAGTTACAGGGTAAGTGGTACTTGTTATTCCATGTAGTTAGAGGGTAAGTGTCAATCTGCGGGCTGTAAACTAAAGTGGTGCTTGTTCCCCTCTTGTTCCATGTAGTTACAGGGTAAGTGTGAATCTACGGGCTGTAAACTAAAGTGGTGTTTGTTCCCCTCTTGTTTCATGTAGTTACAGGGTAAGTGTGAATCTGCGGGCTGTAAATTAAAGTGGTGTTTGTTCCCTTCTTGTTTCATGTAGTTACAGGGTAAGTGTGAATCTGCGGGCTGTAAATTAAAGTGGTGTTTGTTCCCCTCTTGTTTCATGTAGTTACAGGGTAAGTGTGAATCTGTGGGCTGTAAATTAAAGTGGTGTTTGTTCCCCTCTTGTTTCATGTAGTTACAGGGTAAGTGTGAATCTGTAAATTAAAGTGGTGTTTGTTCCCCTCTTGTTTCATGTAGTTACAGGGTAAGTGTGAATCTACGGGCTGTAAATTAAAGTGGTGTTTGTTACACTCTTGTTTCATGTAGTTACAGGGTAAGTGTAATTCTGCGGGCTGTAAATTAAAGTGGTGTTTGTTCCCTTCTTGTTTCATGTAGTTACAGGGTAAGTGTGAATCTATGGGCTGTAAATTAAAGTGGTGTTTGTTACACTCTTGTTTCATGTAGTTACAGGGTAAGTGTGAATCTGCGGGCTGTAAATTAAAGTGGTGCTTGTTCCCCTCTTGTTTCATGTAGTTACAGCTTAAGTGTGAATCTGCGGGCTGTAAATTAAAGTGTTTTTTGTTCCCCTCTTGTTTCATGTAGTAACAGCGTAAGTGTGAATCTACGGGCTGTAAATTAAGGTGGTGTTTGTTCCCTTCTTGTTTCATGTAGTTACAGGGTAAGTATGAATCTACGGGCTGTAAATTAAAGTGGTGTTTGTTACACTCTTGTTTCATGTAGTTACAGGGTAAGTGTGAATCTGCGGGCTGTAAATTAAAGTGGTGTTTGTTCCCTTCTTGTTTCATGTAGTTACAGGGTAAGTGTGAATCTGCGGGCTGTAAATTAAAGTGGTGTTTGTTCCCCTCTTGTTTCATGTAGTTACAGGGTAAGTGTGACTCTGCGGGCTGTAAATTAAAGTGGTGTTTGTTACACTATTGTTTCATGTAGTTACAGGGTAAGTGTGAATCTGTGGGCTGTAAATTAAAGTGGTGTTTGTTCCCCTCTTGTTTCATGTAGTTACAGGGTAAGTGTGAATCTGCGGGCTGTAAATTAAAGTGATGTTTGTTCCCCTCTTGTTTCATGTAGTTACAGGGTAAGTGTGAATATGCGGGCTGTAAATTAAAGTGGTGTTTGTTCCCCTCTTGTTTCATGTAGTTACAGGGTAAGTGTGAATCTGTAAATTAAAGTGGTGTTTGTTCCCCTCTTGTTTCATGTAGTTAGAGGGTAAGTCTGAATATGCGGGCTGTAAATTAAAGTGGTGTTTGTTCCCCTCTTGTTTCATGTAGTTACAGGGTAAGTCTGAATATGCGGGCTGTAAATTAAAGTGGTGTTTGTTCCCCTCTTGTTTCATGTAGTTACAGGGTAAGTGTGAATCTACGGGCTGTAAATTAAAGTGGTGTTTGTTACACTCTTGTTTCATGTAGTTACAGGGTAAGTGTGAATCTGCGGGCTGTAAATTAAAGTGGTGTTTGTTCCCCTCTTGTTTCATGTAGTTACAGGGTAAGTGTGAATCTACGGGCTGTAAATTAAAGTGGTGTTTGTTACACTCTTGTTTCATGTAGTTACAGGGTAAGTGTGATTCTGCGGGCTGTAAATTAAAGTGGTGTTTGTTCCCTTCTTGTTTCATGTAGTTACAGGGTAAGTGTGAATCTGTGGGCTGTAAATTAAAGTGGTGTTTGTTACACTCTTGTTTCATGTAGTTACAGGGTAAGTGTGAATCTGCGGGCTGTAAATTAAAGTGGTGCTTGTTCCCCTCTTGTTTCATGTAGTTACAGCTTAAGTGTGAATCTGCGGGCTGTAAATTAAAGTGTTTTTTGTTCCCCTCTTGTTTCATGTAGTAACAGCGTAAGTGTGAATCTACGGGCTGTAAATTAAGGTGGTGTTTGTTCCCTTCTTGTTTCATGTAGTTACAGGGTAAGTATGAATCTACGGGCTGTAAATTAAAGTGGTGTTTGTTACACTCTTGTTTCATGTAGTTACAGGGTAAGTGTGAATCTGCGGGCTGTAAATTAAAGTGGTGTTTGTTCCCTTCTTGTTTCATGTAGTTACAGGGTAAGTGTGAATCTGCGGGCTGTAAATTAAAGTGGTGTTTGTTCCCCTCTTGTTTCATGTAGTTACAGGGTAAGTGTGACTCTGCGGGCTGTAAATTAAAGTGGTGTTTGTTACACTATTGTTTCATGTAGTTACAGGGTAAGTGTGAATCTGTGGGCTGTAAATTAAAGTGGTGTTTGTTCCCCTCTTGTTTCATGTAGTTACAGGGTAAGTGTGAATCTGCGGGCTGTAAATTAAAGTGATGTTTGTTCCCCTCTTGTTTCATGTAGTTACAGGGTAAGTGTGAATATGCGGGCTGTAAATTAAAGTGGTGTTTGTTCCCCTCTTGTTTCATGTAGTTACAGGGTAAGTGTGAATCTGTAAATTAAAGTGGTGTTTGTTCCCCTCTTGTTTCATGTAGTTACAGGGTAAGTCTGAATATGCGGGCTGTAAATTAAAGTGGTGTTTGTTCCCCTCTTGTTTCATGTAGTTACAGGGTAAGTGTGAATCTACGGGCTGTAAATTAAAGTGGTGTTTGTTACACTCTTGTTTCATGTAGTTACAGGGTAAGTGTGAATCTGCGGGCTGTAAATTAAAGTGGTGTTTGTTCCCTTCTTGTTTCATGTAGTTACAGGGTAAGTGTGAATCTATGGGCTGTAAATTAAAGTGGTGTTTGTTACACTCTTGTTTCATGTAGTTACAGGGTAAGTGTGATTCTGCGGGCTGTAAATTAAAGTGGTGCTTGTTCCCCTCTTGTTTCATGTAGTTACAGCGTAAGTGTGAATCTGTGGGCTGTAAATTAAAGTGGTGTTTGTTCCCCTCTTGTTTCATGTAGTTACAGGGTAAGTGTGAATCTGCTGGCTGTAAATTGAAGTGGTGTTTGTTACACTCTTGTTTCATGTAGTTACAGGGTAAGTGTGAATCTGTGGGCTGTAAATTAAAGTGTTTTTTGTTCCCCTCTTGTTTCATGTAGTTACAGCGTAAGTGTGAATCTACGGGCTGTAAATTAAAGTGGTGTTTGTTCCCTTCTTGTTTCATGTAGTTACAGGGTAAGTATGAATCTACGGGCTGTAAATTAAAGTGGTGTTTGTTACACTCTTGTTTCATGTAGTTACAGGGTAAGTGTGAATCTGCGGGCTGTAAATTAAAGTGGTGCTTGTTCCCCTCTTGTTTCATGTAGTTACAGCGTAAGTGTGAATCTGCGGGCTGTAAATTAAAGTGATGCTTGTTCCCCTCTTGTTTCATGTAGTTACAGGGTAAGTGTGAATCTACGGGCTGTACATTAAAGTGGTGTTTGTTACACTCTTGTTTCATGTAGTTACAGGGTAAATGTGAACCTGCGGGCTGTAAATTAAAGTGGTGTTTGTTCCCCTCTTGTTTCATGTAGTTACAGGGTAAGTGTGAATCTACGGGCTGTAAATTAAAGTGGTGTTTGTTAATTTTTAACACTTATTGTTTCACTTCAGAAGACATTGATTCATCCATTGGGGTCGTATGGATTACTGTAGTTATTGCTGTATGTGCGGTTTGATGCTTCAACTTTTAGGAACCCAAATGAGTTTTCATTAGCAGAGATTATTTATTTTTCTGTGTTCATCTGAAGAAAGAAAGTCGTATACATCTCGGATGGCATGAGGGTAAAAGACGAGTAAATAGTGAGGACATTTCTAGGTATACTGTATTTTCTTTTAATAATAGCTAGAGACATGGGATTCCTGCTTAAGATTCATCTGTGGCAAGAAAGAAAAATAAGAGGAACAAGAGGAGGATGAAGCCAAGCAAGAGAAACTAATAAGAAGTGTCGTAAATCTGTTTTTAAAGTTGTTTTTCAAATAAAGATTTCCGAGTGATATCAGATTGTGTACGTGTTTTTATTGTACTTTCCCTGTAACTATATGAAACAAGAGGGTAACAAACACCACTTTAATTTACAGCCCGCAGATTCACACTTACCCTGTAACTACATGAAACAAGAGGGTAACAAACACCACTTTAATTTACAGCCCACAGATTCACACTTACCCTGTAACTACATGAAACAAGAGGGGAACAAACACCACTTTAATTTACAGCCCGTAGATTCACACTTACCCTGTAACTACATGAAACAAGAGTGTAACAAACATCACTTTAATTTACAGTCCGCAGATTCACACTTACCCTGTAACTACATGAAACAAGAGGGTAACAAACACCACTTTAATTTACAGCCCGTAGATTCACACTTACCCTGTAACTACATGGAACAAAAGGGGAACAAGCACCACTTTAGTTTGTAGCCCGTAGATTCCTACTTACCCTGTAACTACATGAAACAAGAGAGGAACAAACACCACTTTAATTTACAGCCCGCAGATTCACACTTACCCTGTAACTACATGAAACAAGCGGGGAACAAACACCACTTTAATTTACAGCCCGCAGATTCACACTTACCCTGTAACTACATGAAACAAGAGGGTAACAAACACCACTTTAATTTACAGCCCGCAGATTCACACTTACCCTGTAACTACATGAAACAAGAGGGGAACAAACACCACTTTAATTTACAGCCCGCAGAATCACACTTACCCTGTAACTACATGAAACAAGAGGGGAACAAACACCACTTTAATTTACAGCCCGTAGATTCATACTTACCCTGTAACTACATGAAACAAGAGGGTAACAAACACCACTTTAATTTACAGCCCGTAGATTCACACTTACCCTGTAACTACATGAAACAAGAGTGTAACAAACATCACTTTAATTTACAGCCCGCAGATTCACACTTACCCTGTAACTACATGAAACAAGAGGGTAACAAACACCACTTTAATTTACAGCCCGTAGATTCACACTTACCCTGTAACTACATGGAACAAAAGGGGAACAAGCACCACTTTAGTTTATAGCCCGTAGATTCATACTTACCCTGTAACTACATGAAACAAGAGAGGAACAAACACCACTTTAATTTACAGCCCGCAGATTCATACTTACCCTGTAACTACATGAAACAAGCGGGGAACAAGCACCACTTTAGTTTACAGCCCGTAGATTCATACTTACCCTGTAACTACATGGAATAACAAGCACCACTTACCCTGTAACAACACGGATAATTACCCCTTAATTAAAAAATACTTACAGTATAAATAATTAAATTTTCCTGGTAGTTCCCCCTTTATTCCCCAAATATTACATATTGTTCCCTTATACCTACACATATGTACTTTATAGTTACACTATAATTACAGAAAGTTACGCTGTAAATTCGTTTTACTTACGCAGTACTTTCCAGGCTGTAATCTAAAGCGTTACCAAGTTTTCTGATGATATACAGTATTCGAATGGATAAGTACTGCAGTAACTCAACGAAGCTGGTGAGTTGCTAGAGTAGCAAAGCTGAGAATAGCTGCTGCTAGTACTCTGTCCCTTTCTTACTCCGAGGTGTCTGAATCAATATGTCTGCATGTCCAAGAGCTTTGCACGCTTTTATACAGATGCCAAAAGTAATTACTTTTTTTATAATGTGTAACAATAAACACATTATTTGGTCACATTTTATTGAAATTGACGTTGTTTCTTTTGCAGCCAATCAGTTGAATTTGTATTGTTGTTGTTGTTGTTGTTGTGAAATTAAGACATAATGATTGTCATCACAACTGCAAAGTTTATGTTGATCACAGCTGTGAGCTCCAATAAAGAGCGAATCCACCACCAAATGCTATTTTTTGTAAAACAAATACAGAGTACCTGGATTCCACTGAAGATTAATTTCATTACTAGCAGTGTTTAAGTAAGGAATGATTGACGACGGGCTGTTGAATTATTAAAAAAATAATGTACACCAGACGCTTCGTCTTGTGGCCGTTGCACCTCAGGGTGTGCATTTTTTTTAATAATTCAACAGCCCGGAGTCAATTATTCCACTTATACTACGGTTACCACACCTCAAAACATTGTTAAGATGATGTATTTAAAGACATTTGTCAGGTTTTTGTCCTTAAAACACTCTTGTGTGTAGGAACAATTTCTTACGCATCTCATCCCAAGCCTCTGTTGCCAATTCCAAAACGCCATTTTAGAACTAGTAACGGAGGCTTGAGCCACTGATAGCAGAATAATGCAGTTATTAATGCAGTTATTAGAGAGAGAGAGAGAGAGAGAGAGAGAGAGATTAAGTATGTGTGTATTAATTACCTGAGTCTCTCAACAGTGTTCGGTTGCGTCTCTACTAATAGTGAAACTGTAAGTTTATCTGCTTCAAGAACAGCGCCGTTATTACCTCACTAGTCAGAAATGTCATGTAGCTTTTAAGTTGTTAAACTATTTTACTGATAAACTCATCAGAGCAGTGCTGACAGCATGTTTATGTGCGAGTGTGTGTCCGTACTGTATGTGTGTGCGTTTGGGAGAAAGAGAGTATGTGCTTTCCGTACATAATAAAATGTAATTTTGTGGCAAAAAACATGGAAATAATTAGTCGTTTTCATCCTATTATTTACTATATTTATTTGCTTGGTCAGTGTCGCTGTGGGTTTTGGTTCTTTTGCTGTTGTCGGCTCTAAGGACATTTGAAATAACTGAAATCATTTGACGAAGTGATATGGAACTGTAATGCAGTCAAGACCTGCCTGGAACTACTTTAGCTGTGCGTTATTTCCAAGCGGCAACCTCCCGCGGTCTCTCTTGAAGCCAACATGGATGTGATTTAACTCAATTCATCGACTGGCCGCTAGGGACAGGCTTCTAAAGGGAGTCAAATCTGTATCTCCCCCATGTTAAAATGCCCAACTTTTTACAACCTGGTACAAAAAGTGGTTTTGGTCTATACAGCTAATTTTGCCATTCATGACAACTGTGAGGGGGGTGAATTTTTTTATAACTCATCCGTTTAAATTATTTTAAGCCTTAAAGTTCCGCATAATTAAGGGCGTGGCCACTTGAGTGACAGGTGGATTGCCGTTTGTCTGCTGACTGGTAGCCATCACATCACCTCAGCTCCACCCATGTCCCGCCTCTTTGCCCATTTTCGTTTATCCAGGAGTGACGCACAATGACGTTCTGCCAAGATGGCGATGGCCGGCTCCGCCCATTTTGGGCTTCAAAAATGCTCTTCAGAAACCTACGGGTGACGTCATGGACACTAAGTCCATAGTGTTTTACAGTCTATGGTTATTTCCCTGAAAATAATTGCACAGCTTAGAACGTTCGTAAACCAATCAGATTGAAGCTTTCAACAGCCCCACTATAAGTTTTTATTTTTTAAAGCTCAAGGTAGGCTGAAAGAAAAGTGTACAGCACTGATAAACATAACACACTTACTAGAACTACCATAAAATTTAGTTATACCACAATTGCTATTGCCATGGCACTACAGAGTATTCTCAAATGCTCTAGTGAACAATCCTTCCACACCATTAGCATAATGTGACAAACTGTGAATGAGAAGCGTCACAGTGTTGGACTCCATATCTCATAAGCTTGCATAACAGTTCCCCCTCATTTTTCTCCTGTCTTTTCGCTCAAGGCTAAAGTTCAGGTTTGCACCCATCATTTATGATCTGTGATGATAGACTTTCACTAAATGTCACGACTGTTATGTTCCTTCCAGAGATGCATGTGTAAAAAGAACAAGGCCATTGATACATCATATAGCTTTGAACATTCAGACAAATGGGTAGTCACTCTACCAGTCTATTGCAATCTTTACACACTTTTCAGAAAAATGGGTTTTAATTTCATTTTTTTTCTCTCTCAGAGGAGTTTTATACTTCTCAGCTCTGCAGTAACTATGGTTACCTTGTCTGAAAGATATTCTGATATGCCTCTTTTTTTTCCTCAGCACATTAGCAGGTCCCTTTTCTCTCATTCTCTCTCCTTAATAATGAGCAGTCTGCACGTCTGGCGATCAAGTTTTTGTTGAAATTATCACTCTGTGACATCAGCTATTCAGATGATGATGATGGGACATAACTGTGGTTCTGGTTTACAAATAAATACAGACAGAATGGCTCTATGAAAAATGGAAAATAATTAAATGCATGTTATAAAGTGAAAGCCAAGATGAAAAAGATCTTTTTTTTTCCATTTCAGTGCAGCCTTGTCAAGCTGTAGAAAGCTAGAGTGGGCGAGAAAAAAAAAAAAAAAAACTTGTTGTAGTCTCATCTTGTAGGCGTTGCATTAACTTATGAACACCAAGATATTTTTACTGATTAATTTTACACCTCAGACATCATGGTGTTAATTGCTGCAAATATATTTTTGACTTGAAATTGAAATTTCACAGAAATACAGTAACGCATTATTGCTGAAACATTTTTTTTTTCTTTTCAATTGACAGGGATTTTTTTTTTTTTTTTTTGCTATGATTCTCATTCTGCATAATTAGAAACACAGCAGACATTCAGCAGAATTCAGCCCATGTCAGCAAAACATCCAAAATAACATCCAAAAATACTTTTTAATGAATACCGTGTTAATTGTGTAAATCTCCGTTGTATTCCAACACTACTACTACTAATGGTACTTGCTTTTGATAGCAGAATTTAAAATGACATTGTATAACATATCAATAAATTGTACACGCTCAGAAAAAAAGGTACAAAAGCTGTCACTGGGGAGGTTCCTTTTCAAAGTGCATATTGGTACCTTAAATGTACATATTAGTTCATAAAGTACCTAAAAGGAACAAAAGTGTACCTTTTGAAAAGGTACCGCCCCAGTGACAGCTTTTGTACCTTTTTTTCTGAGAGTGTACATTCAAATCTACTGTTTTGTAGAGCAGTATATAGTGTTTGTTAAAGACTTATAAAAGATTGGATAACACTTTATTTTACAGTGTCCTTGTTACATTACACTATATTGCCAAAAGTATTGGGACACTACTCCAAATCATTGAATTCAGGCGTTCCAATCACTTCCATGGCCACATGTGTATAAAATCAAGCACCTCTGCTTGCAGACGCTTCTACAAACATTTGTGAAAGAATGGGTCGCTCTCAGGAGCTCAGTGAATTCAAGTGTGGTACCGTGATAGGTTGCCACCTGTGCAATAAGTCTATTCGTGAAATTTCCTCACTACTAAATATTCCACGGTCAACTGTTAGTGGTATTATAACAAAGTGGAAGCAACTGGGAACAACAGCAACTCAGCCACGAAGTGGTAGGCCACGTAAAATCACAGAGCTACACACCTCCAAACTTCGTGTGGCCTTCAGATTAGCTCAAGAGCAGTGCGTAGAGAGCTTCATGGAATGGGTTTCCATGGCCGAGCAGCTGCATCCAAGCCTTACATCACCAAGTGCAATGCAAAGCGTGAGATGTAGTGGTGTAAAGCACGCCACCACTGGACTCTAGAGCAATGGAGACGTGTTCTCTGGAGTGACCAATCACGCTTCTCTGTCTGGCAATCCGATGGAGGAGTCTGGGTTTGGCGGTTGCCAAGAGAACGGTACTTGTCTGACTGCATTGTGCCAAGTATAAAGTTTGGTGGAGGGGGGATTATGGTGTGGGGTTGTTTTTCAGGGGTTGGGCTTGGCCCCTTAGTTCCAGGGAAAGGAACTCTTAATGCTTCAGCATACCAAGATATTTTGGACAATTTCATGCTCCCAACTTTGTGGGAACAGTTTGGGGATGGCCCCTTCCTGTTCCAACATGACTGCGCACCAGTGCACAAAGCAAGGTCCATAAAGACGTGGATGAGTGAGTTTGGTGTGGAGGAACTTGACTGGCCTGCACAGAGTCCTGACCTCAACCCGATAGAACACCTTTGGGATGAATTAGAGCGGAGACTGCGAGCAAGGCCTTCTCGTCCAACATCAGTGCCTGACCTCACAAATGCGCTTCTAGAAGAATGGTCAAAAATTCCCATAAACACACTCCTAAACCTTGTGGAAAGCCTTCCCAGAAGAGTTGAAGCTGTTATAGCTGCAAAGGGTGGGCCAACTCCATATTAAACCCTACGGATTAAGAATGGGATGTCATTAAAGTTCATGTGCATGTAAAGGCAGGTGTCCCAAAACTTTTGGCAATATAGAGTATGTTACATGTACTTGCCATAGTAATAATAACAGTAAATTATGCATAATTACATGCAACTAACCCTCAACAAAACCCTAACCCTATAGTAAGTACATGTTGTTAATTAATATTACTTAGTACTAAAATAAAGTGTAACACTTTGGTAACACTTTATTTGTGTCCTTGTTACACGTTGCATGTATTTACTATAGCAAGGCCATAACCACCATAGGCATTGAGGAGGACAAGTCCTCCCCAATAATTGGAAATGGCCAAATTGATATTTGATATTTCGTAATGCTGCTCACCATTACGCACTGCTCTGTTTGTTGTTAGGATGGCAGACAGTTTAAAAATGTAAATTTGTACATTTTTAGGCTGGTCTGCCTCTGCGGTCTAACAGTGCTTGTCAATGTCAAAATGATGGAGATCAAAGAAGGCAGGGCTTAATGTTCACTGTAGATGAGTGTGAATTCCAACGCAACGCGTTTAGTTTTTACAGTGAAAGGGTGCGTGCGTGGTAAGATATATGTAGCTAAACATTTAATATTTGACAACTGTTTTATGATGGATGTTTAACGACCCACAGTAACATACAGTGATGCAAACTACTCAGCTTTTTTAATGTAATTTCACCATTTTGAATTGAAAATATGCAATCATTTAAATGATGTCATTCATAACTGAATGTGACGAGACATGAAACATTTTTTACATTTTTGACATATTAGATATAGTTACAACAAAAGTGAATGTGTGCATATTTTAACAAATATTTAATATTTTTATATTTTAAAATATAATTAAAATTTTTAGTTTAAATGGACTACTACCATATATCACAACTATATAGGCTATAACTATACCTAGAACTTCTTTACCGTTCTTATTTGTTCTTTATTCCCCTAAACCTATTTAATCATTTAATTATTTAATATCTTTAAATAAAAAGACCCCCCCCCCCCCTTTGTTCAAGTCCAATGTTCAAGACATGATTATGGCCTTGTACTATAGTAATAAAAAGTAAATACATAATTACAAGCAGCTAGCACTAAACCAGTCCCTTATCCTAACCCTAAAGTAAGTACATTACGTTGTTAATTTATATTGGTAACACTTTATTTTACAGTGTCCCTGTTACACATTTTACACATAGTTACAATAGTAATAAGAGTCAATCATGCATAATTACATGCAACTAACCCTACACTGCAAAAAAATGCTTTTCTTACTTAGTATTTTTGTCTTGTTTCCAATCCAAATATCTAAAAATAAAGTAGTAAAATGCCATAAGATATTAAGTCTTGTTTTCTAGGGAAGAAAATCGAAATGAAGTGACTTTTTGCTTATAACAAGTAAAATTATCAGCCAATGGGATAAGATTATTTTTCTTACCTCATTGGCAGATAATTTTGCTTGTTTTAAGCAACAACAAAATTTGTATTTTATTCCCAGAAAACAAGACATAATGTCTTATGTCATTTTACTCATCTAGTAAATGCATCTTGATTTAAGAATTGTTAGATATTTGTACTGGAAATAAGACAAAAATACTAAGTAAGAAAATCATTAACCCTAACCCTAATTATATAGTAAGTACATGTTAGTTACTATTACTTAGTAACAATTTTAAAGTACAGTGTAATCATATATTTTAAGTACTGAGTACATGTACTAAGTGTTAGGATTAGGGTGTGGTTTAGGTTAGTCGCATGTAATTAAGCACAATTTATAGCAATTACTATAGTAACTATGTAAAGTGTGTAACAAAGACACTGTAAAATAAAGTGTTACCAAACGAAGTGTAACCTACTCTGTACTTGTGTAACTACACTGTAAGAAAAAAAGAGTGTGATGGAAAGTTCAGACACTATACAACTGGGTTATGTTCATCATTTCACTATTTAATGTTCATACCGCCACACAGATCCTTCACAGATCTTGATGGTTTGACATTAAAACAACAGCAAAGCCAATTACCATTCCAACTCTTCCAAATGCAGAAGTTTATAGTCATTCATGACCTTTTTAAATGTGCGGTATTACTGGTGAATAGTGATCCTATCTTGAGATCTGCACCTTTGATATTTCCTATTTTTTTGTAATCTCAGCTTAAACATTTTCCTTGGCGAGAGGTATCTTTCTAAAGGCCAAACTTCCTCAATAGGATTTCCTTCTCATGTGGTACTTACAGCTATCAGCTTGCGTGTACTCGAACAAAATAAAGATTTTTGATGCAGCCCCAGTGGATTCCACAGCGTTAAAGGTCATTGTGAAAACAGTCATCAGCCTTTTATTGTGTAGCACAAACAATATTCCACCTGTAGTTCAGTACATCTAGAATCCGAGGCTGTTAAACTGTCAAATGAATTATGTTAGTACCCTTTTGGATTAAATGATGGAGTGTTGGGACATATACAGCAATTATATAACTGGGTAGGTTTCGGTTTTCATGGTAACACTTTAGTATGGGGAACACATATTCACTATTAACTATGACTTTTGCCTCAATAATCTCCTAATTTACTGCTTATTAATAGTTAGTAAGGTAGTTTTTGTAGCATTTAAGTTTAGGTATTGGGGAGGATTAAGGGATGTAGAATAAGGCATTAATATGTGCTTTATAAGTACTAATAAACAGCCAATATCCCAGTAATATGCATGATAATAAGCAAATTGTATAATAATTTTTATAGTAACATTTTAATGACGGTATATTTATTGAACAAAACTCAATTATTTTATTTATCAAAATAAACAGAAAATAGTGCAAACTAAAGTGATTATTTATTAACTTTATTAAAAACATTATTTTAGCTAAAGTTTTTGTATGAATAATGTGTGCCTTTTACCCTGTGTGTGTCTGTGGGGCAAAAGGCTCCCCTCGCCACCTCATACATTTATAAGATTTTTAAACAAAATAAACCACTTTTATGATTTATTTTCATACAAAATTTGTTGTTCCATAAATGTTCAATACAAACATATATATTTTTTCTGCAATCATACACTATTGGAGTACTGAAAAGCAAAATTTTTTCTTAAAGGGGTCGCATAATGTTCTTTTTACAAGATGTAAAATATGTCTCTGATGTCCCCAGAGTGTGTATGTGAAGTTTTAGCTCAAAATACAGACACTTTTTGAGGTTGAACAAAACCGTGCCGTTTTTGTGTGTGTCCCTTTAAATGCAAATGAGCTGCTGCTCCCATCCCCCTTTCTAGAAGAGGGCGGAGCTTCAAGAGCTCATGCTACCAGCTCCGATCACCTCACGCAGACACGCACTGAAAATGTCAGAAACTGTTCAGCCTTTTATGTTCAAACCGGAGTTGGACAATAATGAAGAGACTCAAGAAGAAGTGACGACATGTAGAATGTTTCTGAATGATTAGTTGATTAATTTATGTAGCTGAGGTGGAGTTAACTATCTTCAAGTCATTGATTAGCATATTCTGTCATGATAATCTATACATCGCTCGTGTGGGAACTGTTGTAAGATGCACAGAGCCAGAGAATATCTGCTGCATGAAGAGAGAACAGGTATAGTTTAGTTTAATTACGGTTATAACTTATGTTGTCTTCTTGCTTTTATGACTATTGCTATTGCATTTGTGTTCATACTGTATTGCAATAAATGTGAAAGACGGATGCGACAGCTTGAGCGACTCCCAAATGTGCTCGGCTACAACAACTCTTCCTCTTCTCAACATGGTCTTTGTTGTGTGTTCCCGGGGCGGGGTTTATGTAAATTTTAAGGTTAGTGATGTCACTAACCCGGGAAGAAGCTCGTTGTAGTCCCTACCAGCCGTTTGTTGTAGTCCTTAAAAAGCAATTTCTGTAAAAGAAAATATCTCCCTTTGCTTTGAACTTTGAGCGTCATAACTTTGCAGATGTTGTTTATACTCAAACAGCAACATTACATACTAACTAAAGTTAAAAAAATGAAATCATAATCAACCACCCCTTTAAGGTGTGCCTTTAGCCCCGTTGTACCCTATATGTTTATGGAAGCCCTCAAACAGAAATAAAACAACATATATAATAGAAAATTGGCTAATTTTTCAATTTTTAATCATTTAGACACATGACATTGTTGAGAGTTATTTACATTTTACGTGAGAAAACGTAAGTGAGTGTAACTGTAGGAACTATATCTTTGTCACGCTGTATAATTCAAACACTCGCTGGAAGCACAACCTCAAATCCACGGATCTGATCCAGTTTTATTTCAAACAGAAGAGTAGGGAACTGCAGGAGAAAACAGCACAACTAATCAGCTTAAACAAGACAAATACCGGACCAGGGGGGTATTCCAGAAAGCAAAAATCCAGAAAATCACATTGATTTTGTATTTAAATAATTAATTTGCATTTTATTGCATGACATAAGTACAAACCCGATTCCAAAAAAGTTGGGACACTGTACAAATTGTGAATAAAAACAGAATGCAATGATGTGGAAGTTTCAAATTTCAATATTTTATTCAGAATACAACATAGATGACATATCAAATGTTTAAACTGAGAAAATGTATCATTTTAAGGGAAAAATAAGTTGATTTTAAATTTCATGGCATCAACACAAAGTTGGGACAAGGCCATGTTTACCATTGTGTGGCATCCCCTCTTCTTTTTATAACAGTCTGCAAATGTCTGGGGACTGAGGAGACAAGTTGCTCAAGTTTAGGAATAGGAATGTTGTCCCATTCTTGTCTAATACAGGCTTCTAGTTGCTCAACTGTCTTAGGTCTTCTTTGTCGCATCTTCCTCTTTATGATGCGCCAAATGTTTTCTATGGGTGAAAGATCTGGACTGCAGGCTGGCCATTTCAGTACCCGGATCCTTCTTCTACGCAGCCATGATGTTGTAATTGATGTAGTATGTGGTCTGGCATTGTCATGTTGGAAAATGCAAGGTCTTCCCTGAAAGAGACGACGTCTGGATGGGAGCATATGTTGTTCTAGAACTTGGATATACCTTTCAGCATTGATGGTGCCTTTCCAGATGTGTAAGCTGCCCATGCCACACGCACTCATGCAACCCCATACCATCAGAGATGCAGGCTTCTGAACTGAGCGCTGATGACAACTTGGGTTGTCCTTGTCCTCTTTAGTCTGGATGACATGGCGTCCCAGTTTTCCAAAAAGAACTTCAAATTTTGATTCGTCTGACCACAGAACAGTTTTCCACTTTGCCACAGTCCATTTTAAATGAGCCTTGGCCCAGAGAAAACGCCTGAGCTTCTGGATCATGTTTAGATATGGCTTCTTTTTTGACCTATAGAGTTTTAGCCGGCAACGGCGAATGGCACGGTGGATTGTGTTCACCGACAATGTTTTCTGGAAGTATTCCTGAGCCCATGTTGTGATTTCCATTACAGTAGCATTCCTGTATGTGATGCAGTGCCGTCTAAGTGCCCGAAGATCACGGGCATCCAGTATGGTTTTCCGGCCTTGACCCTTACGCACAGAGATTGTTCCAGATTCTCTGAATCTTTGGATGATATTATGCACTGTAGATGATGATAACTTCAAACTCTTTGCAATTTTTCTCTGAGAAACTCCTTTCTGATATTGCTCCACTATTTTTCGCCGCAGCATTGGGGGAATTGGTGATACTCTGCCCATCTTGACTTCTGAGAGACACTGCCACTCTGAGAGGCTCTTTTTAAGTTGCCAATTGACCTAATAAATTGCAAATTGGTCCTCCGGCTGTTCCTTATATGTACATTTAACTTTTCCGGCCTCTTATGGCTACCTGTCCCAACTTTTTTGGAATGTGTAGCTCTCATGAAATCCAAAATGAACCAATATTTGGCATGACATTTCAAAATGTCTCACTTTCAACATTTGATATGTTATCTATATTCTATTGTGAATAAAATTATAAGTTCATGAGATTTGTAAATTATTGCTTCCTTTTTTATTCACAATTTGTACAGTGTCCCAACTTTTTTGGAATCGGGTTTGTATTTGATCACCTACCAACCAGTAAGAATTCCGGCTCTCACAGACCTGTTAGTTTTTCTTTAAGAAGCCCTCCTGTTCTCCACTCATTACCTGTATTAACTGCACCTGTTTGAACTCGTTACCTGTATAAAAGACACCTGTCCACACACTCAATCAAACAGACTCCAACCTCTCCACAATGGCCAAGACCAGAGAGTTGTGTAAGGACATCAGGGATAAAATTGTAGACCTGCACAAGGCTGGGATGGGCTACAGGACAATAGGCAAGCAGCTTGGTGAGAAGGCAACAACTGTTGGCGCAATTATTAGAAAATGGAAGAAGTTCAAGATGACGGTCAATCTCCCTTGGTCTGGGGCACCATGCAAGATCTCACCTCATGGGGCATCAATGATCATGAGGAAGGTGAGGGATCAGCCCAGAACTACACGGCAGCACCTGGTCAATGACCTGAAGAGAGCTGGGACCACAGTCTCAAAGAAAACCATTAGTAACACACTACGCCATGGATTAAAATCCTGCAGCGCACGCAAGGTCCCCCTGCTCAAGCCAGCGCATGTCCAGGCCCATCTGAAGTTTGCCAATGACCATCTGGATGATCCAGAGGAGGAATGGGAGAAGGTCGTGGTCTGAGGAGACAAAAATAGAGCTTTTTGGTCTAAACTCCACTCGCCGTGTTTGGAGGAAGAAGAAGGATGAGTACAACCCCAAGAACACCATCCCAACCGTGAAGCATGGAGGTGGAAACATCATTCTTTGGGGATGCTTTTCTGCAAAGGGGACAGGACGACTGCACTGTATTGAGGGGAGGATGGATGGGGCCATGTATCGCGAGATCTTGACCAACAACCTCCTTCCCTCAGTAAGAGCATTGAAGATGGGTCGTGGCTGGGTCTTCCAGCATGACAACAACCCGAAACACACAGCCAGGGCAACTAAGAAGTGGCTCCGTAAGAAGCATCTCAAGGTCCTGGAGTGGCCTAGCCCAATAGAAAATCTTTGGAGGGAGCTGAAAGTCCGTATTTCCCAGCGACAGCCCCAAAATCTGAAGGATCTGGAGAAGGTCTGTATGGAGGAGTGGGCCAAAATCCCTGCTGCAGTGTGTGCAAACCTGGTCAAGAACTACAGGAAACGTATGATCTCTGTAATTGCAAACAAAGGTTTCTGTACCAAATATTAAGTTCTGCTTTTCTGATGTATCAAATACTTATGTCACTCACAGTTGAAGTGTACCTATGATAAAAATTACAGACTTCTACATGCTTTGTAAGTGGGCAAACCTGCAAAATCGGCAGTGTATCAAATACTTGTTCTCCCCACTGTAATTAATATATTTATATTAATATAACTAAATTTGTTATATAGTTACAGTTATATAGTATACAATATTATAAATTATTTCTAAATCACTATTGTAACAAGGTAATGTTTAAATGTTAATTCAATTCAATTGTTTTATTATTTATTTTATTGTCATCTCACACATGGATCTGCATTCAATTAATTAGATAATCCTTATCCTCAGTGAATAAAGATTACTTATTAAACGAAAAGGTTGAAAAAAATGATTGCACAACCACCAAATAGGTGGCGATGTGCACTAAGTAGGTTATGTAACTCGGCATTAAACAAAAGAAGACGAAGGAAGTAGAATGGAGCGCTTTTTCTTAGCGTCTGTTTCCATGTTGAATCATCGTTTCGTCACTGTTGAGAATGTCTTGTGTATTAACCGGGAACATACTCTGAGTTGGCTGAGCTTACTCACGGATGCATTTTTGGAACCAGCATACCTTGAGTAAGCAGGGTTTGGGTTAATCAACCGAAAGTTCAGGGTATATGTGACAGTACATTAACCATGCTTTCTGGAATACCCCCCAAGGGCAAACTGAAAGGGCTTATATACACAGAAAACAAGGAAGCTAATTAACACAACACACCTGAACAGAATACACTAATCAAATCAGTAGCTATGGAGACAAACAGGTAGAGAACAGAGGAGAACTGAACTAATTAGCAAACTCACTGCAAAAAGAAACAGAACACAAAAAATCTGAACGCTGACATCATTCTGTTTAGTTTTGTTCATAGACTGTCAGGTTGTTTTCATTTGTCACGTGTTTCTTTGTTCTGACTCCCACCACTCGTCTGTCTCCATAGTTACCGTCATTATTAGTTCATATGTGTCAGCTGTGTTTAGTCAATTACCTTGTTTGTGTTCTCTACTTAAGTTGTTCCTTCTCCTGCACTCCTTGTCTGGTCACAGTTATGTAATTTGTGTTTATTCCTCCCTGTTCGCCTGCCTAAATGATTAGTCTTATTAAACTTTGTGTATTTGAACCTTACTCATCGTCTTCATCAGAATTCCTGCAAACACCCGTGACAGATGACCAGACTGCACAAAATGGATTATAATGCCCAATTTATAGTTTTGGCTCAGGAGAGGACCAGTTTTTTTAACTGTTCAGTTAATTTTTGCAGACTTGCCATCACCCGCCTGCTCGACAACGAGACCCTAAAGAATCTGTTCTGGATCAGTGCGAACTTCTACAACCACATCAACGTTCAAGACACCACCGGACTGAGTTGGAGGGAAGCCATCGTGAAGTGTCTGGAGTGCGTATGACCCAGACCCAGAGCAAATTTCTACCCCAGCGACCGCAGAGAAGTTACATGAGCCCCCTGCAGATCGAGCAGCACCACCCGTTGCGATGAGTGAGCCAGAGCCCGTGGACCAGAGCACAGAGCTTACCATCGCCCTGGAAGTGGAGCCCCAGCGTGGATCTGACCAGGGGTGTGAGCCTGTGAGACCAGCGACCGAGGGAAGGGAAGTAGAAGACCGGCTGATAGATTTCGATGGGGACATGTCAACTCCCACCCTATCCCACCCGGTGTCTGAATCATCTTTATTGTCCAAAGAGGACTGTGACTCATCAGTCTGTTCAGAATTACCACTGTGTTTGCTTTACCACCACCACAGAGCTCAGCCAGTCCTCCAGCCCTATAGCTACTGGATGATTGCAGCTCTGCGGCATCTCTGGGGATGCCCTGCCAGGACGTCGAGCCACAGGTTGTGCAACCACCATCAGCGCCTGTACAAGAGGGTCCTGCGGCTCCGCCTCCGGCCTCGGATCCCTTCGCTCCATCTCGTCCTGTCAGCTCCGTCTTGGCTCCTCCCACCTTTGGCTCCACCAGAGACCCTCAGTCTAGTGGCTCCCCCGAGTTCCCTTGTCCTGCCGGCTCCCCCTCGGTCAGTCGTCACACCACTTCCGCGACGGACTTACGGGACTCCGCCCCTCCACCCCTTTGGCTGCAGCGGGCTCCTCCTTCCCGTCGGCATTGCCTCTGTCCTTGTTCACACCGGCATCGCCCCAGCCCTCGGGTACTCTGGCTCCACCTACGACGTTTGTCGCCACGACAACGCCTGGGTCTCCAGCACCAGCGATGTCGCTCATCTCCCTCGACCCTCGGTCTGCGCCATCGGATCCATCGGCTCCGTCTCCATTGGGCGTCACCCAGATGTCGGCAGCCAAACAGCCAGCAACATCTTGGCTCCTCCCTAATGTAATCTGTGTTTGTTCCTGCCTGTTCGCCTGCCTAAAGGACTAGTCTTATTAAAGTTTGTGTATTTGAACCTTACTCATCATCTTCATCAGTATTCCTGCAAACACCCATGACAAATGCATACATACACGTGACAATCTTATTTGTACATACAATTGCTGAATATTATTTACATAATAAAAAAACAAGATAAACTGCAATTTCAACAATACTACAGTACAAATTTGAAAGCTGCTTAAGCAATAAAAAAATGTGACTACACATGAGCTTACAACAACCTACTGGCTATGTTCTGCCTTAAGAGTAAATTGTGTAAGAGTAAATGGTGCAACCACATTTATTCATAAAGGAGCAACATTAGTTATCCCTATTGTAAAAATGAAATTCCAGTTTAAGAACTTACGAACATCTGGTGCTTCCTCAGTGTAACCCTAAGGGATTTTCCCACTACTTAATCGTCCACCAGGTAAAAAAATATATAAGTCTGAGCAATTAGAAAACCAATAGGACATCTTTCCTCAACAAGCTAATTTAAAGGATGGTACATGTTCACATAGCAGAAACTATCAGAATAAATCAATAACCCCAAGTATTTGTGATAAAACTGATATCTCTGCCCAAATGATCATCACATGACTAAAATCAGCCCAGTCTCTTTTGCAAACAGCCAAATATATATGACATGAATGTAGTAGCACGATGCCTTCATTAGCCCTTCATAACCCCAGATAGTCCATCACACACTACAGAAACGCAACACAAAGAAATCTCATTTTCATTGTAATAGCATGGATAAGAAAGACAATAAAAACTCTTCAGAGGACACATGGCCAGATTTCATTTAAAATCTAATCTGCTTTCTAATAATCTCTTCTCAGTGGTAGTGTTATGAAACAAACTCCCAAGTCATTTAGGTTTGAAATGGAAAGTAGCCCAAGCAGGATTTGAATGATACTTTACATATTTTGGTGCTTTGGCGGGATTACTCAGGGAGAACACATTCACACACATGCATTCTCTACTTCTGAGGTGCAAAACCCAGTGGTCCCTCCCAAAATAACAATCATTTCACAAACTGCCGAACGAGCATTAAGGACTACATGATGAATAATTCAAACTTGCGAATATCATGGTTAGGAGGAGGGCTTGTTTTTCAAGTATTACTCATCGGGACACAATCTGCTAGAATCAGACTTGCCTGGATGCAGCACACTGGTTGTCAAGCAGGTTACCACTGTGTGCCCCAAATCTCTAAAATAACAAGCCACATGCTCGGAGCATCTTAGCGGATGACTGCAGAAACAATTTTTAATAGGGTCAGCAGCAGGGAATGAAATGTGACTATTGGTTAACAAGGACATTATGCATGGAAGGCCTAACAAGGCTCTAACATTCGCCTGGGGTGGAGTATTCAACCTGTCAGAGATTACTAGGCCCTGTGTCATTCTTGATGTTTCTAGTCAGTTGCAGAACTTATAGAGGTTTGATTTGACTAATGTCCCTGTGGGCCAAGAGCGATTTGTGTTTAAAGTCCCCATGAAATCAAAGTGGAAGTTTTTTGGCTTTTAGTATGAATATGTTAGCCTTACGGTTATCTATAAGCTAGTGTGCTCCAATACAAAGCATTCAAAATTTACAGTCTCTCACTTCCGCCCAGGGCCAGACTGGGACAAAATTTCAGGCCGGGAAATGTCATACCCATCCAGGCCATCCCATACACCCACAACAAATTTTGGAACCATGGAGAACCATATTTTTTGTATGGACATCACATAAAAAAAGGTTTAAATCCTTAGGCTGAGGCCGTGCACAATAATTACAGGTTCTCTCTTGAACTGCACCTTCACTTCCCTTTTTCTTTTAATTATCTTCATTTTCCCTGATATCTCTCTGTCTCGACTCTCTCCCTTGTGTGTATTTACTTTTTTTGACTTTTTCTTCAGCAGGTCTACTGTTAGGAAGACGTTGTTGCAAAAAAACAACAACAAAAAAACACGTTGTAATTTGCATAGAATCTAAATTTATTTTAGGTAAATTCAAAGTATCACATTAGGACAATGTGTTGTTGTTTTATCTTAAATGTCTTAAATAACCAATATTTAACAAAACTATTTAATGCATATATATATATATAAAATGCTAAATTGCTTAAATGTCAAAATTAGTACAATAATAAATACATCATGACAATATCTTTATAGAAAAATCATAATACTGAACAAGTTATTGCATTATTACTAATATTTTTTGTGTTGTTGTCTGCCCTGGCTCCCTCCAAACGTATAAATCGATGTGAATATCTGTCTGCTAAATTACTACTGTAACTTTACAATAGGTAATAATGAGGTCCTTTAGCATACAGTTTTTTGAGTGACGATAGTAGCCTAATGGGGTGCTACTGCTAACATTTGCTAGCAGTTTAATACTTAGCTACGTTAAAGAAGAAAAAACCACAGTAGCCTTTTACAGGTGAAACTGACCTGCATTTGAAGCCCTGAGGTCAGTAATTTTACTTTATTTCGCTCCTTCTTTGAAAGCTTTCCCTCAATGCTCTGGCCGCTTCCTCGAGTCCGTTGCACTGATTATTATTCCTCTGCTCGAAGCGGTTTGGCGGACATGCAGAGCTCACGCGAGCTGAATCGTAGCATTGCCAGTCAAGACTAACTGTTTCATGATTCATTATCGATTTATTTTCGAATGACGAATTCGGGAATTATCACTTTAGTGCATTGGGGCAATTATATATAATTAAAAAGGCAATAATATTATAATTAAAATAATTTATTAAAAAAAAAAGAAAGAAGGAGGGCAGCAGGCCAAATCAGTTGCCAGGCCACTGGGAATTCACCCAGTGCTCCTGATGGCCAGTCCGGGCCTGCTTCCGCCAATATGGATGAATGATTTTGATGACATCACTCTGCACTTCAGCTTCTCATCAGATTTTCTGTCCAATCAAACGCTCTCTAGGATCTGAAGCCCCGCCCCCTAAATTATAAACAGACGCTGAAGCTGTGACTGAAATCGGTAACTTGTTCACACATTTACTATTTTCTACATGGTGAATGGCACATAGGGCACTATATACGGGATAGGGAACGATTCAGACAGTGCACTATATAAGGGATAGGGAACGATCAGACAGTGCACTATATAGGTGATAGGGAACGATCAGACAGTGCACTATATAGGGGATAGGGAACGATCAGACAGTGCACTATATAGGAGATAGGGAACGATGTAGACAGTGTAAATATGCTTTCCATTGGGGTCTGGTTTCATGTTAGTGTCATGCGAACCGCCGCAGCTCCGGTCCAGAGACACGATAGCACAGAGCGGATCATGTGATCGAGTCGGTCCAGAGACACGATAGCACAGAGCGGATCATGTGATCGAGTCGGCGCAGACCAGAAAACGTATCGGAGCCATTTGAATTCTGCACAGAATGCTGTATTTTAAAGCGACATGGAGGAGATTAGGAGGAGAAACGATTAGAGATTAGGAGGAAATGTCTCGGTTACGTATGTAACCCTCGTTCCCTGAAGGAGGGAACGGAGACGTAATGTCAGTGTCTGACGGAATGGGTGTTTCGCTTAGAAGCCTATCACCTTAGAGTTCTAGAAAACGAGCCAATGGCAAAACAATACCATGGGTCTGCAGAATTTGCATAGCGCAACTCCGCCCCACCTCGTGGGTATATAAGGAGCTGCACATGCAATCTCGCATTATGTTACCTGCTGAGGAGCCGAGGCTGAGCGCCCCAGCCGTACCAGCAGTACAGCGGTTGTGGCACGAGGACGTAACGTCTCCGTTCCCTCCTTCAGGGAACAAGGGTTACATACGTAACCGAGACGTTCCCTTTCAGTCAGTCACTCCACGTTACGTCAGTGACTGAGGGAATGGGGGTCCCAATCTAATCTCGCCACAACGGCAGAAACGAAAGGCTGGGCTCAACGCTGAATACCAAGGTACACTGGGAAGCATATCCCACTTGGAAATATGCAACACAATGCCTGCCCGCAGGGAGGACTTAAGAATACACATATGACCCGAGTACGGGATGCATATGGAACACTCTGAGGTATCCAGCCCGCAGGGTGGAATGTTTCAACCCCAGGGGTGGCAAGGTGTCTTGCCAAGGGTAGAAACGTGCTTGGAGAGACCTACTGTGGAAATACACATGTGGGGGTTGCCCAGAGGGGGAACCATGCACATGGAGGCACCTAGCCTAACACAAGGGCTGACCAAGCGGGCATGCACTCTGGTGTCGGCATCAACAGTGCTGGAGGAACTCAGGGCCTTCTGAGAAACTCACCTGAGTAAAATAGCGCACACATCCAGTCCGCGGAGTGGAATGGTGCAGCAAGGTAGACAAAAACCTACAGGCCTTGGACGGGTGCTTTGGGTCACCACGCCAGGTGGAAGCGCTCTGAGGGCATAGCTGCATCGCTACAGAACGTTCCACCGGGGGGACCCCAGTGTACCCTTTGGCCGCGGCGCCGTTGAGAGCAGTGAAGGCGGAGGAGGCCGTCGAACGATAGCGAAAAATTAACGGGAACTTCCACGATTTCGAGACCTCCTCATGCACTTCCGGGAAGAACAGAACTGGAGGTGGGTGCTGACGAGTGTCAGCACGGGCCGCCCCCAAGAACCAATCATCCAGCCTTGAGCGCTCAGGACATGGCGGAGGGTTCCACTCAAACCCGATGCTCTCAGCTGCCCGGGCAAGCATGGCTGTCAGCTCCGGATCAGACTCGGGCAATGCTGGCACTCCTGAGGGAGGCAACACAGCCGAAACCTCATCCCCGGAGGAATCCAGCCCACCTTGTGATGCGGCGATGGAACCAGCGACCTCACCTGGCAACACCATGGGTTGCAATGTGCTAGAGGGGGGTGTGGTCCTAGGAAGATTCGTTGGATTGTTCCACACCGTCACCCTCAGATCACCCTGGCCACCAGCCAAAGTATCCCATCTCGTGGAAGGGATAGATTGGGGTGTGGCAGAGGGGACTCTACCTCCTAGACGAAGATCATGGAGTCTCGATCGCAACATTGCGATGGTCATGTTCCCGCAGTGGGAACATGAGTCATCCACGAACGCTCTCTCGGCGTGCACTAAATCCAAGGACGCAAAACAGCGATCGTGCCCGTCAGACGGACTAACTAGTCGACCGTACCCAGAAACACACGGGCGAGACATCTTGAAAAAGATGTGCCACGTGTAGCTCTTTTAGAAGAGGAGATAAAAAAAATATAGATCCCACTTTATTGGTATTTAAACAGTACAGCTTTATTCTTGTACATACAGGCACTGTATTACGCAGTGCATAAAGTAGTAAATGAAAAGTGTTTCTGTTGCTTCATGAAAACATCTGAAACATCTGTGTATTTGACAAATATTGAATCTAATCCCCTTCATATGTCACTACGGGAACCAGAGAGTGTTCGACTTGACAGCTTCTTTTTCATCTCCTCCTGAATGCAAGCTGCAAATCTCGCCGATCTGTAAAATGCAGAAGCACATATTATTTTTGTATTTTGTAAAACTTCACCTCTGAAGGGGTCATGAAATGGAAAATCAAAATGTCCTTGATATTTACACATATAAGAAGTTACCCTACAATTAAAACAATGCAAGTTTCATACCTCAAAATTAACTTCCCAAATGACCCTACTGAAATCACCCCATATGTGATGTCCTCTTTAACATGCGTATGTAAATAAAGGAAGTAGGCTCTTAAAGTCGGCATGAAATCTTTTCTTCCTTATTGTATATCTGAGTGAAATGGCTTCTCGAAGAAGCAAAAATGTAGGGTGGGACTTGATTTTGTCCATCAGGGATTGATTGGATTGTTGTCATTTGCTATTGCTGTGATCTCATGTGAGTGACAGGTTGCCCCGCCCTCGCGCAGTAAACGCATCATCAGAGAAGAGATGTCGCAGCAAGAGGGAGGGAAAGTTATTTTGATTAAATATTACAAGGACACATGAATTTAAAAAAAGATGATAAATAATTTACTGCAATATTCCATAGAAAATAAAAAGTGTACATTTTGGAAATTAAGCAGCTGGTCAAGTTAACATTATTAGTACATGGATTTCCACTCTAATAAAAAATTATATAACAAACACTATAAATGTAACCATTTAAAAGCTTTTGCTTTTATAGGATGGTTACTGCCATCTTGCAGTACTACAATCTGTGACGAAAATCCACTTACTAAATAATGATAACTTGACTGACTGCTTATCAACTCATGCCTGCATCAGCCACAAGAGTGATATTGCTGTCGAATAAGACCGTCTGACGTTGTTTTGTCCCTGAATGTGGACAAACTGCACCTCCAAAAACTGTTCATAACCTTCCAAAGGATCAAACTATTAGAAATGCATGGATGAAGTTTATTTTTAGTGATGAAGGAGAGTGTTTATGTTTGTTCATCTCATTTCACAATTGACTCTTTTCTTAATTATTCTCAATATGCTGCCTATTTTTCTAGAAACCTTCTATTGAAAGCTATGGCAATGCCAAGCATTTTGCCTTTGGAGGCAATTGTAGGGGTTGCATTAGTTCATTTAAATCTGTCTCAAACATATACAGCTCTAATGCAATTAAAACACGTCACACACTGTGGGGGAGGACAGGGATGCGGTTACATGGCGCTTCTGAAAGGCACAACGTCTCTTGAAATTAAGCGTTTGTGACAGACTGAAAATGAGGATGAAAAATTTTCATTTTTACAAATAATTGAACTTTTTGGATAAGCTTACCTCCAGAAACATAATATAAAGATCTGAAAATGTAAACAACCCTTTTAATGTTAACTGTCAGAATAATAAGGGTATTTTGTTTCTCATGTTAGCATGCAACTTACAATGAAAGTGTTTACTCTTGAAAAAGTCTTTGCCCCTCAATAGAAAATTGAAGAGCCCTGGTATGTTACTGGCTTCAGCAATTTGACACTGAGATAAATAGCTGTTTTGTATATTTTCCCAGCTATTATAATCTTCTCCTCAATGTTACTTGCACAACACAAATATCCATGACGTTTGTGAATGAGGCACATTGTGTATAAGGGTGTTTGTCCTAAAAAGAATGATAATAATTGCCATGCCAGTGGCAATAGCGTTTGGTCAAGTTGGACCTGGAGTGGTTGGTGAATAATACAGTATAATGTATGATAATGTATCTTTATATCATAACATGGTGTGCCTGGGACTGATGGGAAAAAAAAAAAAATCACATAATACAAATAATTCAAATGCTAAAATAGTGCAGAACTGGAAATTCAATCTAATCTATCTCGTTGAACTAGCTCCAGCCAGTAATAGTATCTATTTACACACACACACACACACACACAAGCATAAAATGGGTCACTGAAAGCTCAAACAGACTTTTCACATGATGCAGTCAAGTGTGTTATCTTCATGTGTGTCTGCCACAAGCACACATATGCCACACTCCCAGAATCCCACTTCTGTTGGACCAATCTAGAGCAGCTCTACTCATACCGCCACAAATCACATTAACATCAGTTAAGTATGAAACTTGTGTCGATAACACTGAGGAGCTTATACATTCTGCTAATGGCCTTTAATGGGAGGTATTATGTCTTTTATTTCCTATCAGGGGCTTAGATAGAAACGGTGTCTAGCCATTAGTACATTCAAGTGGATTTCATTTCTATAGGTGCATGATAGAGATATTCAGGCACTGCCAAAATATGTGTGTGATTGTTGCACTGTGCCATAATGTGTTCAGCTGAACGCTGAGTTATATGAATCTTTTGTGCCATGCAGAGAAAAAAAGAGCGAGCATGCATGCAGAGAGACAGGTGATTGAAGCCGGCTTCCTCGAGTGGGTTAGATGAAATGTGATTGGCATGGCCTGGAATTTTCCATCTGCGTCAGAAATGGTCGATGTGCTTCAGATGTATTTGTAGCTGCTGGTTTGGACTGAAGAGTGTTTTCAATGCTCCACTTTTAATTTTATCTAATGAGTGTTACCATAAACACGAGAAAGGCAAAAGAACAGGAGCTGAGCTCATTGATTAAGATGTATTGAATTATATTGATTCAGACTATAGCCATTACTTTGTCTTTACACAGAACTATTTAGCCAATGTAACCAGTCCTACTCGACCCGCTCCGAGGGGGATTCGAACCCGAGTTCTCCGGCGTGTGAGGCAGACACGCTAACAAGGTCACTAAAGACTGCAGCTGTTAGCATCAGTCACTAGCGCGGCTCGTGAAGCCAGGGGAGTGAGGTTTACACGCACAGCTCTTACTGGCCTAGGTCGGTTACACTCATCCCCCTAATGCCGAGTTTACACTGCATGATTTTAGCCCCGATTTTGAATCACCGACAGGTTTTGTGAAATCGCAGACAACTGCCCAAAATCATGGGCAAATCGGTGCTCGTTCACGCGAGTAACAATTCAAAATCCTGCTGTGTGAAATGTGTTCTGACTGAAAATTACATCTGCGATGACCTACAGCCAATGAGAGAGCAAGATACAGGGCAGCGGGAAGTTCAGGGAGGAGTTATAGACCAGAATATCAGTATTTTAATAGATATATTTACAATTACATCAAACAGAAACAAAGCACAAACATTTGCTTGACCAGCCGCAACAGCAGCATTATTATTTATTTACCTCCAACTCTCTTTGCAGAACACTATCCTTGCTCCCTGCTTCTCCCCAACCAGTTCCTCCTCCATAATTTTTTTTATTTTTCTCCTTTTCGCTGCAAATCAGCGCGCAGACCATTTGGATTGCATGGTTTCTGCAGGCTATCATTTTTAATAACAATTTTAATAACAATTCCAGTCTCGCATGCGTGATCTTGCGTTGTTTCCTTGTTACTTCTCGGGTGTGTTTGGTTGTGAAATGTAGTTTGCGGACCGGACAGAGTTGCCAGCGATTCTTCCTATTGTAAAGTCATGCAGTGTGAAACCCCCTGTCGTCGATCCATCGTGCAGTGTGAACACATCAGCAACTGAATGATACCCCAGATAGTCATGCAGTGTGAAAACAGCTGTGATCTGACGAGTTTGAAAATCGTGCCGTGTGAACTCGGCATAAACCTCACTCCCACCAAAAGTCACCTGTCCTACTCGACCCGCTCTGAGCAGGATTTGAACCGGCATCTCAGGTGTGGGAGGCGGGCACGCTAACAAAGACACTAAAGACCGCAGCCGTTAACATCAGTCCCTAGCACGACTCTTGAGGCCAGGGGTTTACACGCACAGCTCTTACTGGCCAACGTCTGTTACACTAACCCCCCTAAACCTCATTCCCATTCCTGTCACGGCACCAAACGTCACTGGTCCTACTCGACTCACTAGCGTCAGTTGCTAATGCGCTTCTTGAGATCAGGGGAGTGAGGTTTACACACAGAGTTCTTACTGGCCTACGTCTCTTACACTAACCCCCCTAAACCTCACTCCCATCCCTGTCACGGCACCAAAAGTCACTGGTCCTACTCGACCCACTAGCGTCAGTTGCTAATGCGCTTCTTGAGATCAGGGGAGTGAGGTTTACACGCACAGTTCTTACTGGCCTACGTCTGTTACACTAATCCCCCAAACCCCCACTCCCATCCGGGTCATCCGGCGTGGGAGGCAGGCGAGCTAACAAGGACGCTAAAGACCGCAGCCATTAACATCAGTTGCTAGCGCAACTCTTGAGGCCAGTGGAGTGAGGTTTACACGCACAGCTCTTACTGGCCTACACCCGTTACGCCAAGATGAGTTTTCCTCCCTTGATTTTTATAAGCATTATGCAATTTCCTCTCTAGAGCCATCAAACTGAATGTCAAAAAAAATTACTTGCAGTCTAAAATACCTGGATTCCTATTCAACTCAATGACAGTTACTCAACTGTGCATATTTTAATACATTTGAAAGGCACTTTTATTCTGCATTCAAGGCATATATATATTATTGTTCATGCATTCCCTGGAATCGAACAAGGACAGTTTGAGCCACAGTCTTAAGCCTTTCACCAATAATCCTGTGGAGTCCATTTCATGTTTTAATATAATGAAGCAGTTGCAGTTTATATAATGCTTGCAAAAGCATTATTTTGTCAGAATACATAACTACTTTCAAATCAATGGAGAAAGTATTTGAATCATAAATGGTGTACACTGTAATGATATAATATGAATTTTATCAGTTAGCCCCACCCCAAACTTATAACATTGGTTGAGCCTGTGTTGGGTTTTTAAGGTTTTCTTTGTTTACACTTTTCAATGGAATCAACCTACAAATGGCTGGCTTATAGCTGACTCCTAAGCTACTTACAGAAACTGGGATAGGAGAAAGTATCATCGCAAAAAAAAAAAAGTCACACTTTGTCTTTAACAACAAAAAAATGTATAAGAGCAGAAACACACTCTTTGACACGTGTCTCTCTTTGTAAGATAAGACGCAACAACAGAGTCTGTGCTTTCTGAACCGTGGGTGAGAAAGAGTTGAGTTAGTGGTCGCTGAGCAGACGGAGGGGATTCAGACTCCATGCCACGGCCCATCACAGCTGTGAATTGGTGCTGTAAGGTTCATTTGTGCTTGGCAAAATCCATAATGTTTTCCATGGGCACAGCTGGGCAAGTGTGTTACAGAAATATGTGTTTTGAGAGAACCATAGTACCCCCTGCTGGTAAAAAAAAAAAAAAAAAAAAAAAAAAAAAAAAAGAAAGTAGAATTGCCTTTACTTTCTCTTGATTCCCAAATCTTTCCACAAACGCAATCATATGCACGGATCATCTTTGCACAAGCTCACCACCCACACTGTTCCCACCACTCTACAGCCTACAACGCCTGGCAAGCACTATCAACGCTTTATTCACATGTTCCCTCATTTGAGAGATATTAAACCAATGAATGAAATAACTGAGTGTACTGTGATGATTTAAGAAAGATTAGGCTGTCATTTTGATCACATTAGCAAAATGTAGCAATCTGCCGAAAAATAAAACTAATGAATATCTTGTAATGCTGGCAGTTCTTCTCATGAACCATTATCGTCTCCAAGTAAACTATAGAAATTATGTTTTATTAAAGTTTGGGAGGAGCATGTTCAGATAATCAACTCAATTAACGAGATAAGAGGTATATGAAAACGGTGACATGATGCGCATGCGTATTATGTGTTCAGTCTATAGGTGCACATCACATCGCCATCTACTGGCCTGGCAGCAGAATACAGCATTATTAGTAATTTTTGTGGATCCGTGTGAACGGGGATTCATTTGACAATGTTGTCATCTGTACGTGAAAAGCGCAAAGAAAAAACTATTCAATTTTTAGTACATCGTTGTCGTGTAAATGTACCCTAAATGAACATACCGTTTTTGATTACACTTTGCAATTAACTCATTCCCCGCCAGTGTTTTCTAAAAAAGCATTTTTGATCATTTTCACAAAATTTTCATGGCCCCCATAATATTTTGTTGTATGAACATCAGAACATATCAAAAGAAAGAACAGAGCCTCTGCTTTTAAACAAAAAAAAACCCTGTTTTATTCTAGCTTAATGCATTCTTTTTTCATCAACACTTGAATGTGGGTAAGTATGATTAAAAAAAGCAACATTTTGAGCAAAAAGCTAAGCAAATCATATTTTTGTCAAAGACTACATCCAGATGGGATTTAGAACGATGATCAAAACACAGATGGAGTAGATGGAGTCCATCAACACCCCCAAAGCTTCACAGTCCTATATCTCGTCCTGGGGTCCACATTTCATTCAGTAACATTAGGCAGTTTTGATTTATATGCTGTTTAATGTTGATGATCGCGTTATTTTACATTTGCAAATGATTGCATATGATATTTCTGCATCTTCTTTTCATGTGTTTTGATCATGAGATTCTGTACTCGTTCAGAAGATGTGTCATAGCACCCCCTACCATATAACAGTGAAAACACGGAAAGTCTGAAAATTCTGTCAATGGCGGGGAGTTAAGGCTGCCTTCACGTGCTATCGGAAATTTCATAACGCCCACTTCAGAAGTCGTGATCACAAGCTTGTTGCGTTCAAGTGCTTTGTTGTCGGAATGAACAGGAATCATGGAGGACACCAGGTTTATTCTTGCCAATTTATTGGGAAAATCTTATTAAAATCAACATTAGCCTACATACATATTGTCACATGCAATGACAACCATAGGCTATAAACATTTATGATTCTGCCGATTCTGTAATTTTGGTCAAATGCAGGCTATTTTCGCTGTGTATAAAACATACAATACAATTCAAATGATTACTCGTATATGTATATATACACTACATTAATGACAAGACAAGACGAACTAGATGAAAAAACAGAAAAAAACAACTAATAAATCATACCCGTCACAGCATTAGTTCTCCCCACCACCATGTTTAAAGTTTATGGCACACCCATCTCAGGAATTTGGGTATCAAAATTATTTCTGAACTTCCCAGTGGTAAACACAACATCAAAGGGTGTTCATGTGCAATTTTTACCTAGGAGACTCGTATTTACAATAATTCCGATAGCATGTGAAGGCAGCATAACTAACAATAACTAACAATGAGCAATACATTTGTTGCAGTATTTATTCATCTTTGGTAACGTTAGGTAATAAAAATGCATTGTTAGTTCATGATAGCTCAGGTTCATTGAATAATATTAAGTAATAAGATTACAAAATGCCTTAGAAGTATTTTTCATTGGTAATGTTTTTGTAAACTAATGTTAACAAATGGAACCTTATGGTATTGTATTATTGTCATTAGCTTTAAGAAAAAACTAAATGTCAATGGTCCCTCAACTTAGATGAGAGCGAGTCAAAGTAAGAAAACTGCTTATGAATACAGCTAATACTGACTGAATATGGGTGGAACTCCACAGCTCTTAAGTTCAACAGTAATTCCTTTAAAATTATACATGTGAATTAAACATGGCACAATGCTCTTCATCATTACAGTTTGCATTGACTGTTATGTTGAAATCTATAGTGACTGTAACTTTCATTCACTCACTGTTCACTGTACCAGCGAGTTAAAAATAAACATGTTTAGACCTTTGCCCATTCAGCTCTAAAGCTCTGAGTTAGTCATCCTCGGCATGGAAGACACAGAGGCCCTGACTAGCTATTAGTGATATCTGAATATTCAGTTTAAATCCTACAGTTTCCTAGAGTTAAAGGATTAGTTCACTTTGAAATGAAAATTACCCCATGATTTACTCACCCTCAAAACATTCTAGGTGTATATGACTTTCTTATTTCTGATGAACACAATCAAAGTTACACTCACCTAAAGGATTATTAGGAACACCATACTAATACTGTGTTTGACCCCCTTTCGCCTTCAGAACTGCCTTAATTCTACGTGGCATTAATTCAACAAGGTGCTGAAAGCATTCTTTAGAAATGTTGGCCCATATTGATAGGATAGCATCTTGCAGTTGATGGAGATTTGTGGGATGCACATCCAGGGCACGAAGCTCCCGTTCCACCACATCCCAAAGATGCTCTATTGGGTTGAGATCTGGTGACTGTGGGGGCCATTTTAGTACAGTGAACTCATTGTCATGTTCAAGAAACCAATTTGAAATGATTCGAGCTTTGTGACATGGTGCATTATCCTGCTGGAAGTAGCCATCAGAGGATGGGTACATGGTGGTCATAAAGGGATGGACATGGTCAGAAACAATGCTCAGGTAGGCCGTGGCATTTAAACGATGCCCAATTGGCACTAAGGGGCCTAAAGTGTGCCAAGAAAACATCCCCCACACCATTACACCACCACCACCAGCCTGCACAGTGGTAACAAGGCATGATGGATCCATGTTCTCATTCTGTTTACGCCAAATTCTGACTCTACCATCTGAATGTCTCAACAGAAATCGAGACTCATCAGACCAACATTTTTCCAGTCTTCAACTGTCCAATTTTGGTGAGCTCGTGCAAATTGTAGCCTCTTTTTCCTATTTGTAGTGGAGATGAGTGGTACCCGGTGGGGTCTTCTGCTGTTGTAGCCCATCCGCCTCAAGGATGTGCGTGTTGTGGCTTCACAAATGCTTTGCTGCATACCTCGGTTGTAACGAGTGGTTATTTCAGTCAAAGTTGCTCTTCTATCAGCTTGAATCAGTCGGCCCATTCTCCTCTGACCTCTAGCATCAACAAGGCATTTTCGCCCACAGGACTGCCGCATACTGGATGTTTTTCCCTTTTCACACCATTCTTTGTAAACTCTAGAAATGGTTGTGCGTGAAAATCCCAGTAACTGAGCAGATTGTGAAATACTCAGACCGGCCCGTCTGGCACCAACAACCATGCCACGCTCAAAATTGCTTAAATCACCTTTCTTTCCCATTCTGACATTCAGTTTGGAGTTCAGGAGATTGTCTTGACCAGGACCACACCCCTAAATGCATTGAAGCAACTGCCATGTGATTGGTTGATTAGATAATTGCATTAATGAGAAATTGAACAGGTGTTCCTAATAATCCTTTAGGTGAATGTATATCAATAAATATCCTGATGTTTGTGTGATATACTGAATACAAGTTAGGCTTATGTTGTACAATTTCTTCTTTGAATTAATTATAAACTTGTTAAATGTTATTTTTCTGATATTGCTAAATGTAAAATTTTTTATTGAATTAATTAGTTTCGTTTGGCATACCTGCGTGATGACATCATCGCACGCTTCAGTAGGTGGCGTGCCAGTGATGCGCTTCATTCAGAGTAAATACACCATCAAGGAAGCCATCACTGCAGCGCTTTTCTTTAATTCTTCTTCAATCTTCTTTCTTGTCCTTCTTTTCAGGTAACTGCAAATCAAAATGTGCAAAACACACTTCAGTTTGAGTATAAACTCTGTTTAATGTGAAACCGATGTGTTGTATGTGTTGAAAGCAGTTCGTTTTACTGTAGTAATAGTGTGTCATGAGTTTAGCATGCCTGAGCACATGGTTAGCATGGGTGCCTCGTGATTAGCCCGATAGCTCACTATACATGATAAATTGTCATTATGTCGATGTTATTTGAGTGTATAAGAGTTCATGATGTGGTTTCAGATTTATGAGTTTAAATTTAAATTCAGATTTATGCAATTTATTGCACATTTGGGTAATTTAACCACCTTGTGTCTGTTGACTGAGTTATGCATTACATTTGTCTTAATGAATCTTGTTTGTGTCTTTATTGTATGAAATAAATCAGATACGATGGACTGAATATTGTTTAGATGTAAGCACATGGTTAATATCCCAGCTGCATTGTTGTATCATCAGTTTCATACTGTCATTTCGTGGGTAAGGGTAAATATTAATGAGAATGTTATATTGTTTCGGTGCTTATGTGTAATATCTTGGAAATCGTATTCTGTTTGTAAAGAGCATGAGATTTAAGTGTCACTGTGTCAGTTGTAAATGCCACACGTCTTTTTGGGACTAGAGCATGTGAACTGTATAGAGAATGTTTATTAAATAGCCTGTTGATCGTATTTTCTTGTTTCTTCTTGTGTGATGGAAAATGTTTGAAGTCACTTTTACAGCCAGACATTACTGTGAAAAAAAAAGTTATACATGTGTTGATAATGTAATGTGCTGAGCTGTTGTAATGTGCATTTGCTTTTATTATTGATTCAGAGTAAATACACTGTCATGGACGCCATCACTGCAGCGCTCTTCTTTAATTCTTCTTCAGTCTTCTTTCTTGTCCATCTTTTCAGGAGTACTACATTTCCAAACTTTGTAATGGCAGTGACGGGGTTCACGAGTCTGAAGCTCAAAAAAGTGCATCCATCCTTAATAAACGTACTCCACACGGCTCCAAGGGTTAACCCCTAGATGACTTCACAGTTTTGGGGCCCTTTAGATGTTTTGACATGCTCTGACATTTGTGCTTTTTCAGTTGCTTATAAACATATTAATGGCAAAAGTGTCATTACACTGTATTCAGCACAAACTGGGCTACCATAATATGAGAGCAACATGTATGTACATGCTTGTATTTTTGTGAGAATAACGTTTATGCGTGGTTTTTGAAAAAACTAAAAATTTAAGACACTCAAATAAGCCCACAAAACACACAATAGATATGTGTCCACAAGACTTTAGACTAATGGGTGATGTTGCCTAGAGGTTTTGCTTCAAACTGATGTGAGAATCATTGTGCCTACTCATTCACATTATACAATATATTGATTTAAATTTTGTAAGACACTTTTTCTTTACAAAGCCCATATGCGAAGAGGCGTGAACTATCATGAATAATGCTCTGATTTACACCTGAGAGAACAAAAGACCTGCATAATGAGCTGCATAATGAATGAGCCTTTGAGTCAGGTATGTGACAAAGAAGTCATGCTAAAAAAAACAGTAATATTGTGACATTGAACACAATTCAGTATTCAGTAAATACAAATAACTGAATAATTGGTAATGACGAATGTTATAAGTAAAATATTTGGGATTTAAAACAACATAATGCAATGCAATTATGATTTCAACGAGTATAGGGTGAATTCACGTTGATTGGGACAGTTTTTTCCCAGACATTTCAATGGCAAAAATTTTCTGAATCATTTGATTTTGTAAACTGTCTGATAGCCTGCACATAATACTCAAATATAATTTTGAGTTTCGGTTCATTTATGAGACGCGTTGTGCAATGCATGATTGCGCAGGCGCCTATTATAGGCTATTGTCTGCTATATTTGCTTCTTATTTATTAAATCCAGGCAATTGGCTGATGAAACATTGATTAAAATTAAGATACAATTCATACAAAACGAAATTCACTTTAAAGAAAGGCTTTCTACAAAACAGAACTTAATGAAGGGGTCAAATCATGTCTGACCCACTCCATGTCTTCTGACATATTGCACATCTTATGATGTGTCCTTTCTTACTCATGCTGTGCACTTTTCATAATCAATATAGATGAAATTAAAAAATAACATTAGGCTATAATATTTAAACAAAATACGTTTTAATGGCTACAACAAATAGCCTATTGTACACAAAACTTATAGCATCTGAGCAGAAATTTGCGAACAAAAGCTTTATTGATGTGACACTAGGCTACTTTACAGTAAATGCTTCATAATTTGTCCAAAACAGGCCAAAGAAATCTTGCCTAAACAGTCATGACATTTGACATTTTATGTTGCAGCAGGATTCACATTTAAACGGTCTTTTTGCGGTTTAATATTCACAGACACTAACAGAATAAACTTACCTCACAATCCTCGGGCTGGATCCGTTGCTGTTTGAAATTAAAAAGCTTTTCTTCTGAGGTAAATTATTCCAGGATTATTCCTCACCGCATCTCAAAACAATGTGTTTTTTCGAGTTGATGTGGGCAGGGATATACTGGGCAGGGATATGGATCGTGTCAGTATTTGACTTTCAAAAGAACGCGCGCTCCGTGGGCGTGGCTGCATTAACACTTAATGAAGAGTCTCGCAAACAACAATCTCTCGCTTTTCAAACAGATTACATAAACAGAATATTTGTTTTCAATTTGATTTACAATATTTAAAACCTGACATTTCAACGTTTCTTTAGACATATGTCTCATGTTTGTGTGTCAAATATATTCAATAAGTTACAGTTCATTTTCTGAAGAGAATCAGATTGGACTTCATTGACAGAGAGGCTGCAGATCACGCATCATGTTTGTTTTCTTTTTTGCAAAAAGCACAACATTTTGTTTTTATTGTGAGTATAAATAAAAGTAGATACTTAACAGATTAAAATGATGTATAACACTTGCCTGAATGATAAAAATCGACAGAGTTATTTGAGTCTTTTTGGCACTGATAAGAAAAAAATTGAGGCGGTCGCGCCGGCGTGATCTTCGACCTCTAGGGGTTAATAAAGGCCTTCTGAAGTGTATCGATGGGTTTTGTAAGAAAAATATCCATATTTAACATGTTATAAAGTAAAATATCTAGCTTCCGCCAGACCACCTTCCGTATTAAACTTACAAAAAAAAACGTAACTGACGAGACACATGACGTCGGATGTAGTGTAAGTGTTTTGAACTGTGAGAGGCGTTACACTTTCTGCGTAAGTTGAAGGCGGTCTGGAGGACGCAAGATATTTTACTTTATAAAGTTTTAAAATATGGATATTTTTCTTACAAAACCCCATCGATTCACTTCAGAAGGCCTTTATTAACCCCCCGGAGCCTCGTGGGGTACGTTTATGATGGATGGATGCACTTTTTTGAACTTCAAACTCGTGAGCCTCATTCACTGCCATTATAAAGCTTGGAAGCATCAGGATATTTATTAATATAACTCTGATTGTGTTCATCAGAAAGAAGAAAGTCATATACACCTAGGATGGCTTGAGGGTGAGTAAATCATGGAGTAATTTTCATTTTATTAAATTTTATCAATTCATTTGAACTAATCCTTTAATTTAAGAAAGACTTTTACCTTTGAACATTAAGGGGTTATATACAGTAATAGCAACAGTGGTAATGTAGTCAGATTAATTGTATTGGAGTCAGATAAATAATTGAATTATGCACATGATCCTGGCCATCCATCAAGGGTGCTCCAGCAACCCTCCAACCCTACACAGGACAAGCAGTTTGGAGAATAAATTGGTACATTCTCCTTCAACACAGACAGTGTTTAATTAAATTAACAGCCATTATTTCCAAATGATTGACTTCAGTTACCGATTCATACACACCAGAGACAGAGAAGATAGAAAAAAGAGGGCAACACTTTACTTTACAGTGTATTACACATGTTACAAGTACTTAGCACATTAATAAATTATGCATAATTACTAGGGGTGGTCCGATCCACCTTTTTCGTCTCCGAGACGATTCCTTTACCTGGGATTCAGCATTGGCCGATACCGAGTACCGGTCCGATACTAAAATAATAATAATAATAAAAAAAAAATAGTGATGAATTACCTAATAAACTGTATTGTGATATGAAGGCACCAATACAGGCCGCTTATGCGCATCCCGTGCGCAGAATGATGCGCTTGAGTCACAGCGCGCAGCGGCAGTACTTCACAGTGAAAAGTTCAAAGCACAAAGGGAAGAGATATCGATGCGTAGTGTATTATATCTATGCAATAGTTTATTGAGCCTTTTCTTTTAACAGTTTTAAATTTCAGTTACTGTGCACGTGAAGAACAATTATAATGCTCTCTACTCCAGTGTTGTGATCTAACAGACACCGGGAGAAAGTCACATGTGAAACAGCAATAAACTCCAGCCAGATAAAGTCATTTTATGCAAAACCATAGACCGTTATCTACAGATCAAGTATAATAACAGGAACATTGAATCATCTTGGAGAAAGTGTTTCATCATGTTGACTGTCGTAACCGAATGCGACACAGTTTGAAAGCTGAATGGAGAATGACTGACAGCCGCAGCGGAGGGAAGCATTCACGTGAACTTGAATTTAACGACTTAAATATTCATCTGTATTCTGTACCTCACATTGAACTATGGAATGGCTTCAGAAAACTTGGAATATAATGCACGAAAACGTTATGGTACTTTATAATGTTGTTGTGCCTTTGGTGTGGTATAACAATAACACAGAATAGTATACGCACAATATCGGATTTGGAACGGTCTTGGAACGGTCTCGTCTGGCTGATACCTGATCTCAGATCGGGCCACATGGAATCTGCAGACTTTTTTTGTGATTTCTGCGCTGAAATTTTGGAAAAATCTGCCAGGCGTTAAGACAGTAATGTATACGTTTGATAAAGTTTGCTTGTGCCAGTCGTGTGCGTTAATGTTTGAAAATGAAGAGAAGAGGAAAATAGGGAAAAAAGTGAACAAGAATGTTAAATTTTAAAAAGATATTGTTAAAATGGCGGTTGCTGCATCATGTCTTATTGGTTTAATTCGGCGGTCACGAGCGGTTTGAAGACGATGTGCCACGGTATCAGTGTCGTGCATGGCATTGTTATCATGGGCTCTTCAAAATGCGTTAATAATTCTAGATAGCCTACCTTAATATCCAAATTGTTTAGATTTTTAGAATACATATTAGCTTCTTTTCCATCTACCAGTGCAATTCTACAATACTGCGTGTTTGCTGCGTGTAAATTTGATCTGGTTTTCGCATTGATCATCTGTACAAGCAGCAAACAGGCTGAATAAAAATGCAAGTTCACTCTCTGGCAGGAGGTGGCGCTTATGGAGCAGCAGAATACCGCGGTTACCATGGTTACCCCTGTACACAAAGCAGCGCTGCACAAGTGCGACTTTCTGTAACGGAGAGGAAAAGAAGGCAACCAGTATTTACGTTTTCAAACAGCCATTCAGATTTTTGTATTCGCTTTAGTGTTTATCAAACAATTCCAAATATTTAAATATGCCTACTTAAATACTTTTCAAACATGTGTTTTTACACTTATAAAGTTCTTTGCATTTTAATCTGGACTAAAACATGCCAGCTCAGAACAGTAGCCTATTTAGTCTCTATTATTATAATTATTATTACTATACTATTCTCTATTGTAATTTTAATAACCCATTGGCAGGTATTTTTGCTTTATTAAAGCATTAATTCACTAAATGTTGATACATTTATCTAAAAGCAATCGTTAAAATCTTCAAAAATTTTAAAAGTTTGTGTAAGTAAAGATATCTTTATATTATATCTTGAAAGATAAATATATCAAGACAATTTGGTCAAACTTTACAATAAGGTGTCAGTGTAGGATGTGTATGTTGGAATGGGTTGGGGGTGTTTAGGTGAAACTGTAGGTAGTGGTGGCCCCTTTTGGAAATCTGCTTAGGGCCCCCAAAATGCTATGGCCGGCCCTGAGTATATAGTAAGTAAACTGTGCACAATATGAAAATTCTCTATATGCATGAAAATACTCAAATGATTTACTACCATACAACTCACCATTTGGTCAAACACGCAACATACAACCAACGCTGAACAGTTTCACACGTATTGCATATTTTTTAACAATTTTTTTTTCCTTCTGACTCATTATTTGATCAGGCTGTCAGATGTGTGCACACAAAATTGGGTTAATGGGTTTATTTTCACGTGGCAGATTTATCCAAAGCGACTTGTGCATTCAAACTATACATTTTATTAAACATGAATAAACATGCAACATAACAAGGTCATGTATGTACCATACTGCTGTTTGAAATGTTAAACATTGCACAATGCACATATACAGTAATATATATATATATATATATATATATAGGGTACAACGGGGCTAAAGGCACCGTGGGGCAAAAGGCGCCTTTAATTTTATTTTCTTCCAAACCGCTAGATGGCATAAAAACCGAATGTAGCGATTGTCCATACACACGGCTTTCATTTGCATTTGGATTTGCAGCCGATTTGTGACTCATTCGCTTTCAAGGACAGAAAGACGATTCTGAGGTTGATCTAAAATTGTATGTTTTTTAAAATGTTGTAGATTTTTGTAGCTAATTAGAATCGTCGAAATGACAAAATATATTTCTAGAGTAGCATCTCTTCTTTTATTTTTAGTGTTTCTCGTGGCAGTTAAGTACACGTTTTCTCATAAAATGTAAAATAAGTAAAAGTATGGTATTTGGGGTAAAAAGCGCACCTATTTTGGGGGCTAAAGGCCCACCCTGTGCGTTTAGCCCCATGTCAACGCTTTAGCTGGTCAGAATAGGCCTAATTGAAGTGATCCTAAATCTCCTGACTGACTTTTGTATTTGTTAACGACGTGCTTCTGTTCAAATACCACTTTTTGATTTAAATATATTGGCTTTTCCATTAAATAGCATCTAGTAAGTTGAGATAATCAGCTTTTTGTTTTGTTTTTTTAAGATTTGAATGGCTATCTAACATTTTCATTTACAGACATGGTTCGATTCAAATGGTAATAAATATCATGTATTGAATTAATGAGTGTTTGCCTTAGAGATCACCATATATTTAATGAAATTCTTCTATTTGTTCTTATTACAGTGGGCCATATTTAAATTATATTGGAGATCTCATCTGAGCAGTGTAAGAAACTTTCAGAATCTTTTTGTTTATTATTTTTTTTACTTTATTTTAAAGAATTAGCCTATATTTTACAGTATTTGCTGATACCAATTTACCTCTGGTTTACTGTAGCCAAATATCAATAAATGGTTTACATGATCAATCTAGAATGTAAGGTTAAACTTGAAATCTAACTTCAGATATTGTAACTGTATGAATGTTGGATATGAGAATTTTATAAATATACTTAAACCTTCTTGTATTTGCAGATACGGACATATCATAGGAAAACAGCCCGAGCGGTTTATGGTTCAGAGGTTTTAAGATAAGCTCTTAAAAGCATTGAAAATGGACAATCATTTCGAGGAGCATCTCGCACATTCAACATAGCTCGTAAGACATTATACCGTCATACTAAGGGAAAAGTTACATGCCCTGGAGAAGTAAGTATGGGGAAGTCCCCTGTGTTTTTAAAAGCATATGAAGATGAACTGACTCTACATATTCAGGAGATGGAAAAAGCTTTGTTTGGTTTAACCCCATTGGATGTTCGGAAGTTGGCCTTTGACTTTGCTGAGCACATCAATCTTGATCATCCCTTTAACAAAACAGCAAAGCTGGCTGGTCGAGATTGGTTTGCTTCCTTTATGAAACGCCACCCTCAACTTTCAGTAAGAGAAGCTCAACCTACAAGCATGTCACGAGCTGTGGGCTTCAATAGAGTAAAGATCAATGAGTTCTTTGATGCCTATGAGTGGTGTCTTGGGCAGGCAAGTGGTATAACACCAGGTCGCATATGGAACATGGATGAAACTGGCTTTCAAGTGTTCAACAACCTCATCCCATTGTGGCAACAAAGGGAGCCAGACAAGTTGGAAGAATCACTAGTGCAGAGCGGGGTATAAATGTGACAGCTATTTGTGCAATGAGTGCTGCTCGCCAGTATGTTCCACCCATGTGTATTTTTCTGAGGAAGAGCCTCAATGATCAACTTATGAACGGTGCTCCTGCAGGTTCAGTGGCTGGAGTTTCGGATTCAGGGTGGAGTGATGCTAAGCTCTTAATTAAGTGGCTCAAGCATTTCTGTGATTATGTGGGATGCACTCCTGAGAGGCCCCACATATTGATTTTAGATGGTCACCCCTCGCATAAGACACTGGAAGCGGTCACACTTGCTCGACAAAAAGGAGTCATCATGATTACGTTAGCCCCACACACAAGTCACAAAATGCAGCCTCTTGATCGAACATTTTTCAGAAGTTTGAAGTTTTACTACAACAGGGCAGCAGACACTCGGATGGGGTTAAACCCCGGCAAAAGGATTTCTATCTACCAGATGGCTGGACTGTTTGCACAGGCTTATTATAAGTCTGCAAATGTGGAGAAGGGAGTTGAAGTGTTCTGAACGTGTGGCATCTGGCCCTTCAGTCGAGAGATATTTACAGACCAGGACTTTGCAGCAGCACAGCTTACAGATGAGCCTGCCCCTGACTGCCAGACAGACTGGAATATTGTTTTCTACAATATAGGACTACATTGAAGAACTACTGTAATGCATATGCCACAAGTATTTTTCTCAATTTGAAATCCTTGTAGGATGGTATGGGGAAATATTGCTCCATCCTTGTGTGATGTCAAAAATTCTCTCACCTTTATAGATACTCACCCATCGACCTTTGCTGGTGCGTCCACCTCTGCTGCCAGAATTGCACATGATGGTAAGGAAACCTTTATGTTTTGACATTGTGTAATACAGTAATCTCCAGGTCAGATATTTTGACTACTGGAGATCAGCCATATGTGTGACATAAAAAATACTCTCACCTTTACAGATACTCCAGCTCACCCATCGACCTTTGCTGCTGCGTCCACCTCTGTTGTCAGAATCTATTTTCTTTCTTTCTTTTTTTTTCTTAGGGTTTTTCTATTAGAAGAATATATCAACTAGATTTATAATATTGTACCTACTCATGTAAAAAATGTTTTCTGTAGTGACTCTGTATAAGGGAAACAGGTCTATTTAGCTCAAATGAATGAATTAATTAATTCATAGGGAATTTTGAAAGAGTCAATTATTTTACGGCCGAGCAAATGACTCGTCCAGCGTTCATTTGAGCAAGCCGTAACTATCAACTCTGCAGGGGATATTAATATCCACACAGTAGTGAAACACTACAATAGCCAGGTAACATAGATCAGCAGTTTAAGACATTAAATTCGTAAGCACATAACACAAGAACACTTATCTTTAAATACAAATGAAACTTTATTGATTACTCTAACACATAAAACTAATATCTGACACAAACACACGCATACACACATTCACACGAGTTGCAGAAAGGAGGAAAATGAGGGAAGTTTTAAGAGAGTGAAATGATGCAATCCCAAGTTTCTAGCAATATATGCATTTATAACACATGACCTGAACGAACCATCAATCATTAATTTAACCTTCCTATCGTTTCTTAGGCGGGGTTATTAAATTTGATATCAATGCACCAGTTCAGTTAGAATCTGGAGGTTACTTGCGTTTGTGTCTCGTATCGTCTTTGAATGGGGATTCCCTTTTCGGTCCTGGCTGGAGAGGTTTCCCAGGTTCTTTGATTCGCTGACGGTCTTGTAGTGTCTTTGATCGACGTCTTGGGATGCCAATTACGTGGCGTGCTGGCGGATGGCTGGAAAGTCTCGTGGATGTTGTTTGAAGTTGAAGCGTGCTCTGCTGTAGATTCGTCAAGCGAAACTTTGCGGCAAAACTTAACTTAGAACACGAGACTCAACGGAAAGAAAAGAAACTAAGTAAAAGAAAGGAAAGTGAGACGAGAGTATTTAGATGGCTTGAATAAAGTAACCCATTTTCTCTGATCTTGGTCTGCCACGATCGTCTGATCGTCTATCTCGTCATATCGTCATCTTATGTCTCTGGCATCTTGACTTGAACTATGAACTAACTCTTTGTTCGTGTTCTGAGATTTTAAACTCAAATATTTGCCCATCCTTCTGGATGGGTTCTGACCAAATAGGTATCATCTTGGTTCATAGGTGACTGTGTCCCCACCCCTCACCATAAATGATCTGTTATCTGTGGTCTTCTAACTTCCCGCTCTTAAGCAGAGTACAGTTAGACATGATTTCTTATTATAAGAACGCGCTACATTCTACACAAATTTCCATCAAGCCATCTTTTGAATTATAAGGATACAAACATAAAGATACTAAGCAAGGTACACTTTCAATCAATCATTCAATATTTATACAATTATATGAATTGTGAGTGATATATATGCATAATGGTCACGTGTATTGGTTATAGACATGATATAGAATTATGCAGTAGAAGGCTGTTTGAATGTAAGTCCGGCTATCCTTGAATGATTTGATGCAGTTTATACGTGACAACAGTTTCTGTGGGTTTTTCCTGTGGATTTTAACCGTGTCACTCAGAGTTCATCTAAAGGTTGTTGAGACGACAGGGATCTGGTTTGTTTCTTTGTCTTGTGGGTCAAACAACCTCGTCGTTATCTTTGTGTGGCTCGAAGTTTGCAAGGCAATAAAGTACTTAGCTGGGGTTTTTGTCATCTTGGCTGCAGACAGAATGGAGCCTACGTCTTTTCGGTGATAGATGGTTGATTTTGGGGTCTAGAGTGTTGAATTTTTATTTTTGTGTGGAATTATGTTTGAACGAATCATCTGGAAGATTCATTTGTGTCTGGTGCGCCCTCAATTCCTACATTTCTAAATGACTTCTTTTGTCAGTGGCTGCACTCATAAAAGAACTGTCTCCGCATCCAAAATTGCAACAGCACAGACCACGAGAGAGGAAAGCGGAGTCTGCCACTGTCCTAACATCTTCTCCTTTTAAAAGCATATTAGAGGAAAAAGGACAGGCAAACAACAAACGTCAAGAAAAAAGGCCAATAAAAAGACCCAATCTTAGGAAAAAAAACACCAAAAAGAGTGTTTGTTTGGCAGATGAGAAAGATGCTGAATGCCTCTACTGCAATGAATGGTTTTCATTAAGTGGGGGGAATGGATTCAATGTGAAGTATGTGAAAAGTGGGCACACACTGATTGTTCAAATCACAGTGGAGATAGGTTTACTTGTGAAATATGCCTAAACTAACCATTATAGATTGAAAATGTCCGATATGTTTCCTGAAATGATTTAAATATTTTTGCTAAATGTTGCTAAATACTACAAAAATATATGCATATCTGTTGTATTTATTGCTTTTTATTTATTAAAGTAAGATTTTTTAAAAATATTTTATTTATTAATGTAAAGTAAAAATAAACACAAAATGGTATAACCTTTGGAGAAGTGGTTATTTTGAACAAGTTTTAACTGATATGTTACTCAGTATTATGTTTGTTAACCGCTTGTGGGGTAAAAGGCTCCCCTCAGCACATTTAAGTTTATATGATTTTTTATTAAAACAAACTACTTTGATAGTTCATTTTGCCACAAAATGTGTTGCTTTATCAATGGCCATTGATGTATGGTTTGTTAGGATAGGACAATATTTGGCCGAGATACAACTATATGAAAATCTGGAATCTGAGGAATCAAAAAAATCTAAATATTGAGAAAATCGCCTTTATAGTTGTCCAAATGAAGTGCTTAGCAATGCATATTACTACTACTAATCATTTTTTTATATATATTTATGGTAGGAAATTTACAAAATATCTTCATGGAACATGATCTTTACTTAATATCCTAATGATTTTTGGCATAAAAGAAAAATCGATCAATTTGACCCGTACAATGTATTGTTGGCTATTGCCACAAATATACCCGTGCGACTTATGACTGGTTTTGTGGTCCAGGGTCACATATAGTTATAATTCTACATATCATTATAGGGTTACACTATTTTAAGGTGTCTTTGTTACACTGTAATTATACATTTTGGTACTGAGTAATATTATGTAACTACATGTACTTACTATAGGGTTAGGATTAGGGTTTGGTTGAGGGTTAGTTGCATGTAATTATGCATAATTTATAGTTATAACTATAGTAACTGCATGTAACATATGTAACAATGACACTGTAAAATAAAGTTTTACCCATTATAGTATAGTAATAATTGCTATAGCTTTATGTTTTGCTGCATAGAGTGTAATGCATTAGAGAAATGATATACATTCGATTATATATAATATATATTCAAAAATCATTCCACTTCCAGACATTTCAACTGCCATACTCGATCAGGACGAAAATGTATGATCGAGTATGATGCGCATCATTGTTCCCTAATGCATTTCACTCTATATGCAGCAAAGCGTCACGCTATAGCATTACTTCCCGTTCTGAAGTGCATGCAGGTCAACCATTGCAAGGCGATGCTCCAAATATAAACAAGCTGGCCCAGTTCGCCACTGACCTTTCAAAGCATAACCAATGAATAGCAGACAAATTACACAATGTGAAAAAAATATAAACAATATGGAAGTGATCATTCCTGTGCACATGTAAGTACATTATTCCACTACAACAAAATGCATACTGAATGTGTAATTTCTTTCTGTGATGTATCACAGCAATAGGCAGGACATTTTCTGCTCAAATACACATCAGCCTCTTTCGTTTCTTGCACTGCTTAAAGCTGCTTAAAGTCTCATTTCACCTAGACCCTCAAAAAAAATCGCCATTCCTTCACACTATCTGCAGCACTTTTTGTGTGGAGGTCAAAGCAGTGCATGAAAGGTGTGTTGAAGCCCTGATGCAAGTCATGTGACAGGACCTTCACAAGGACAGACATCTGTTACACTTGATAGTCTCTGGAGTGCAGAACAAGAGGCAGCTCTAGAATATGAATTTCATATCTGCAATGCAGCTACAATAATTTCCTCACCTCGAGAATATGAACTGTTCCAGTGGATTTGCATTGTAGACCGACAAAAAACATTAATATTCATAACTGTGTTTGGTAATTTTGGGGTTATAAAACGTCTCGGTTACGTATGTAACCCTCGTTCCCTGAAGGAGGGAACGGAGACGTACGTCGAACATGACCGATTGAAAGGGAACCAGACTTATCAGCGGTAAGGCGGCAGTAAATAGAAATCAAGTAAATAAAAATAACTAGAACTGTCAAACAATTGATATATTTAATTAAGTGAATTACATTATATATTAATCACAATAGACCATGGGCCCTCTTTATAGTAGGCATTTTTAATACATTAAACAAATTAAGCATTTGACACAATGTACTTACCGTGTACTTACATACAGGGCTTGACATTAACTTTTTTTGCTCATCAGTCACTGTGGCTAGTGGTTTTCCAAAGTTACTGGCCACTCAGCATTTTCACTGGCCACAATTTTGACATCGATACCATGAGGAAAACCATACAGATTGAAGAGTTCAGATGCAACGCTGAACGCCACCTCCGTCAAAAACGAGATAATGATATTGAGCGAATGCTCTCCACACATATACGTTCATCAAATACTTTCATCAAATACATATTTTGTCCATCATTACAGTGGCAATGACAGGGTTTCACGAGTAGCAAAGTAAACACAACAATGTTCTTTGTGCTGCTGTAAAACTCTGACAGAAATGGACGTGGAAGTCACTTGCATCACAGCTTCCCCTACTGTGTGGATCACTTTCTTCATTGTTACATTTTGAATTCTGCTTTCATCATTTGCAATATTTCCAGTTGCATCTTTAGTGATTTTGCAACTGTTTACTACGTCTTGTCCAAAGAGGTGGACTTAGAGGTTTTTGCAAAAAAAAAAAAAACACACACACATGGATTTAGCTGGTTTTGCAGCAAAAGACTGTTAAAAAAAAGTGACATTTTTGAAAATAAGGCATTTCAATAACAGACTTGTAACCTTTTTATTGCCATTAAAGTGAAATTACTGAACCTAAACATAGGAGCCTGATAAAAAAAAATGCTATTTTAAAAGAAAACATGTCAGACTGACTTAGAGGTTTTTGCATCTGAACTGTTTATATTTTTAATATTATCTCATAATTTGGCAGCGGGAATATTAGGCTGCTGTCACTTTAAGACCTGACGCACGGATCCATTATACTGTTACACATGCGTTTTCTTTCTCAACTGTTTATGTTCACTTACAACAGAACTGACTGTGTTTACGTGAATACTCGCCAAGACCTGCATTTTGACATTATTTTGTGTGTATTTGACCGTTTAAGTGCAATAAGCAGCGAAAAAGAACTCAGTTTAGTGCTGAGAGACGGCTTTATGTGTGCGTACTTTGGGTGTTTGAGCACAAAATCTGCAGGAATTAGTAAAATTATGAGCAAAACACGCAATCCCACGCCAAAATTCAAGCCCTGTGACACCAACAATATTCATCCGGAGCAAATGAAGTGAGTGATGAGGGGAGGAGGGTTTGTGTGTCACTCGCTGTCGGAGAGATGAGAGAGAGAAAGAGACGCTGGTATCGTGTGTCTGTTCTGTGGAAAATTTGTATTGGAAGCATTCCTGATATTTCAGTATCAATATGTATAGAAAAATACATATTTTTGACAACACTACATTGCACTTACTTTATTTCAGATGCCTTTTTAAAGGGGTCCTATAATGCCCCTTTTTACTAGATGTAGAATAAGTCTCTGATGTCCCCAGAGTGTGTATGTGAAGTTTTAGCTCAAAATACCCCACAGATACATTTTTATAGCATGTGAAGCAAAACTGAGCAAAACTGTGCCGTTTTTGTGTGTCCCTTTAAATGCAAATGAGCTGCTTCTCCCGGCCCCCTTTCTAGAAGAGGGCGGAGCTTTAAAAGCTCATGTTAGCAGCTCCGATTACCTCACGCAGACAAGCACTGAAAATGTCAGAAACTGTTCAGCCTTTTATGTTTAAACTGGAGTCGGACAATGATGGAGAGACTCAAGAAGAAGTGACGACATGTAGAATGAGACAGGACGTTTCTGAATGGTTAGTTGATGAATTTATGTAGCTGAGGTGGAGTTAACTATCTTCAAGTCATTGATTAGCATATTCTGTCGTGATAATCTATACATCGCTCGTGTGGGAACTGTTGTAAGATGCACAGAGCCAGAGAATATCTGTTGCATGAAGATAGAACAGTATATAGTTTAGTTTAATTACGGTTTTAACTTATGTTGTCATCTTGCTTTTATGACGTGCTATTGCATTTGTGTTCATACTGTATTGCAATACATGTGAAAAGAAACTTGTTGTATTCCCTACCAGCCGTTTGTTGTAGTCCTTAAAAAGCGATTTCTTTAAAAGAAAATATCTCCCTTTGCTTTGAACTTTGAGCGTCGTAACTTTGCAGATGTTGTTTATGCTCAAATAGCAACATTACACACTAACTAAAGTTAAAAAAGTGAAATCATAATTATCATAATCAAATGCATGTGATTACAAATGTATTTACTATACCTAGAAAATGTGCAACACTTTTCACAACAATATTTGGTTACTACTGAGTTGTAAATTTGACACAATGAGCAACAGTAAGTGATTGCAAATATCAAAAATAACACATTTCTAGTTCGTTTGCAGTATGTTGTTCAATACCAAACAGTTACCTCAAGCTCATACTAAGCTTAGTTGCTTCCCCCTTTTTTTAAACGTCTAGTTTATTTCATGATATTCAAATGTGTTTCACAATACGGAGAACACAATGAAGGATCTGCTCAAAAAAGGTTCCTCCAGATTAATTAAAAAGAGAAAATGACAGTGACTTCTAACAGTAGCAGTCACAGTTTTATCAAGTTGGTTCCCTTGTAGTTTACACGAAACCACATGATCTCAAACTGTCTGAATGCCAAACGGTAACCAGCATCAAAGCAACATCTCACTTAATCACTCCACCCAACCGACTAAAAGAAGTAGCACATCAGTAATCAACATAATGTAATTACAATCCCCAGCGATCACCCTCCATGATTAACAGCCCAATTCAATGTGGCTTGATTGTTTGGGCAGAACATTGATTATTGTGTTGTGCAAGTGACTGACAACCACTTTCAGAAGCTCACAGCATTAATCACAAGTTAATTGCACTGGAAAATATAGATTTTGTTAAGTCTTACATTAGCAGAAAGTTTAATAAGCCTCCAACCTTTTTCCCCTTACAAAATAAAGATGAGGCTCTATCATTGGTGTTCAGCCTCACTGTCATAATTATGAAGGTATCCTATATAGAGGATGCACTAAACTGGCACTCTCAAACAACTACCATTGATCCAAACTGGTCCAAATCAAATGTCTACACTTTCCGTGAATTTTTATGCATTTGGTTTTCTTTTTTCTTGGTTTCATTCTGATTCAAGCGACTAGAGGTATTGAAGCTGAAGGACACCTCATGTTCCCATCGACATTTCAAAGTGTTTGTGGCAGTTCTCATGGAATGACCTTTTCCCTCTGAGCAGAGAGTTATTTGGCTGTGCTCCCTAAGGCTTACCTCATCTTTTTCAAGCACAATTCACTCCTGGATATAAGAAATGACATGTCATCCTCTTGAAGAAAAATGAGAGCTGTCAGAGTAATCACAGGGATCCCGTTCTTCCAAATTGCAGTTTAAAGCATGCATTCGTGCATAGACGTTCAACATTCAGGATGAATGTTTAATAAATAAATCAATGTCGGATGAGTCAAACAGTTGGATGAGTCAAAGAACACATTAAGTATATGCAACAAGGCTGCACATGCAATGGATTGGTAAACCTGTGTTTTCGTACTTGTGTAACGCGTCAGAATGTCAAATTATCGTCTAAGGACTCTTATTTGTGATGTATCAAGCTTTGAATGAGCTTTTTGTGGTGTGTTGGTGTTTGTAGTCCCCACATTCACAAAAGGAGAAAGATCTTTGGATGGCTCAAAGCCGAGGTTGTAACTTATCATCATCATCATCCCCAGATATCAGGACGCATAATATATAAGCTGGCCCATAAATTCTACTTATTCTGTGAGTTCACGGCTGATTGAATTTGCCTTGTTCATTAACCATCTTCATCTGCTTTCTTGGCACTTTCTGACCAAATGCATCTCAGTGAAGACGAATGACCTAAAAATAAACGGGCAACAGCTTATGGCCTAGGCGTGAATGCCTCAGTTTCAGTAATTCTATAAATATTGTAGCTAAGGATGTCCCGAGCAGATCTCAAGGATCGGTATCGGCTATCCTAAACCCGATCCTTTATTTTACATCAGATGTCATGCTGTAGGTGACGGTATTCAATCACACCCCACAAATCAACCACACCCCACCCCTAAACCTACCCATTTGTGTATATAAAACACAGGATATAACAGGCAGATACGATTACAGGCACAATTTATTCAAAAAGTACAAATATTCCAAGTGTCCCGAGGCCAAGCGATTGATTTGTGTGAAGAACAGACTCAAAAGCGATCAGCGTCTCCATCCGCCGTAGATCACGCACACATTCAAAAATTGCCCCCGAAGAAGCGTTACGTCAGCTTTGATAGTGAAATTGCATTGGCTCTTGTATGTTTCGTGACCAATTGCGTCAGCTTTGATTGTAAAATGTCATTGACTCTTGTGTGTCTCGTGACCGATCGCATCATGCTAAAGAGTCGGTGTATCTTTTGAATGAGATAGGGGTGAGCGGTGCACAACCTAACGCAAGGTTAGTTGTAACACACATGGTTTAAAACTTTCCACACATGCTAGGATGACAAAACTTTGTGTATTTACTAGTTGCCATATCAACATTATTTAGAGAAAAAATTGTGCCAAAATTAAAAAATCTTTGGAAGATATCACTGAACATTTACTTAACCATAGCAAAAGTAAATGTCTTACTTAAGTTAATCTTTCATCTCTGTTTTTTGTGTTTATTTAAAATAAGACAAATCTGATATTATTTTAATCTTATATCTGTTATTTAACAGTTGAGATAGTTCTTTAAAGCTGATCTAACCAGCAGAAGACACGAGTCGGGGTTAAATCCCAGTTGCACAGGTGGGGCATGTTGTCACACTGCGTTACAATGAGCCCCTATTAGAACTATGCAATTATATTCTATACTTTTATGAATTCTATTGAGAAACCATGAGAAAAAGGTGAATAATGAGTCAATGTTCAGAAGTTATTAATTATTATTATGTTTTGAACTATGCTGTATAACTGTGTTTTGCAGTGTGTTTGTTGTCAAACTCAAAAATTTGTATTTTTTTTTTAATGATTAAAAAATGCCATGATTTTATTTTAAAAAGTTAATAATTGTATTTTATTGACAAAATATATTAGTTTGTCTTGGAAATATTTTTGATTATATCAGATAACATTTTAAGCTGTCATATGGTCATGTTACATTGTGCCCCTCACATGGGTCATGTTGTCACATTTCACTTCAATTGTACTAGACGTGTGAAATTAATGTGGGAAAAAATAAATACTCTGAACCCCAAGTGGATTTACACAAACAGCGTTAGGTTGTGCCCCGCTCTCCCCTATGACTGCATGCGTTCACAGAGCGTCGGGATCATTTCAGCGATTAAAACATTAAGATCCACTCTGTTCTTCATATAAAGATATTGTATGGCTTCAGAAGACTTGGAAAGTAACATGAGTTAATACTTTTATACGGTTTTTGGTCCGTTTTTGCAATAAATACCTGTGACTGTAGTTTTATTTGCCTGTTGTGTGTTTTATATTGTTGAGAAGTGGGTAGGTTTAGGGTAGGAGTGGGGTTAGTTGCTACAAAATATAAAAGTAGCCTATCTACTTTTACAAATGCAAGGAATTAGATGTGTCTTGATCTGATGCATTGGGCAAACAACGGAAAGCAATGGAGTACCCTGTGCATCGAAAAATGGCGCTAAAGCGGTACCCTGTGCGTTAAAAGTGACGCCGAGGGGTCCTGACCAAGCGTCAATATGTGACGAGTTGAGCGTGAGAACGTGTTAATCACTCGAAAGTTATTTATTTACTGTTTATTTTTATCTGCCGTGCAGTGACGTCAGACTATCTGAGGCTTCGTCTTTTAACGCATTGTTATGGGCTGCGTCTTGCTTCAGACTTGACTGACAGACTGGCATTTTGATGCAAGCTTCATGCTTTCTAACCTTATCTCCACTTTTTTTGCTGTTGCAATTATTCTGCTTATTGTACATATAAAATACAAGAAGCTTTTATCCGTATTGTTTACATCTACCAATGTCTTTATAGATGCCCCTGTTTTACATTTGAGCCCCTGAGAAACTCTGTACATCTGTCAGGATTATGTTGTGTTTACTTGTATTTTCGTACCTGTGTGTTTGTTTCTTGTGCTTAAGTTCAGTTTAGCCTTGATTGTGCCCTAGTTAGTCTCTTGGTTACTGATTACGTTCAGCTGTTTGTCATTAAGTTTCCCTGTGTATTAATGCTGCCTTCACGTGCTATCGGAAATTTCGTACTTCCCACTTCTGAAGTCGTGATTATTAGCTTGTTGCATTCAAGTGCTTTGTTGTCGGAATGAACAGGAATCATGGAGGACACCAGGTTTATTCTTGTCTATTTATTGGGAAAATCTTATTAAAACCAACTTTATATGTAGTGTCACATGCACTGACAACCATAAGCATTTACGATGCTATCCCGATAGTCCGCTTTCTGCCGATTCTGTAACTTCGGTCAAATGCAGGCTATTTTCACTGTGTATAAAACATACAATACGCTTCAAATGATTACTCGTATATGTAAATATGCACTACATTAATGACAAGACAAGATGATCTAGCCCGTTTTGGGGAAAAAACTAATAAAATCACACCTGCCACAGCCGTAGTTCTCCCCGCCACCATGTTTAAAGTTTATGGCACGCCCATCTCGGGAATTTGGGTACCAAAATTATTTCTGGACTTCCCAGTGGTAAACACAACATGTGCAATTTTTACATAGGAAACTCGTATTTACTATAATTCCGATAGCACATGAAGGCAGCATAATTCTCCCTGTCTCATTCAGAGGTTGTTTACACGACACCGTTTTCAACTAAAAACGTAAAACTTTTTATGCTTTTTGGTCGTTCATTTACACAACAATGGCCTTTTGGGTGGGTGAAAATGCAAACTTTTGAAACCGGTCTCTCGTGAATCTGTGAAAACGATGACGTCATGAACATGCGCATTACATGTTCAGTCTATAGTGTTTCATCGCCATCTAATGGCCTGGCAGCAGAATACAGTGTTTTTAGTCGTTTTCGCTGATCCGTGTGAACGGGGATCGTTTTGACATTGGTGTCGCCTGTACGCGGAAAACTCAAAGGGAAAACGTCTCCGTTTTAAGTATATCGTTGTCATGTAAACGTACCCTCAGATCATAGTCGATTCACATCTTAAGTGTGTGGAATAAATGTTATGATTCTCCGTGACTTCGCCTGTGTATTCTCTTCGTGTTCATTAAATAAGTTTGTATCTGATATTCTGCTTTATGATTCTGTTAACTACCACGCCAAGCATGACAACATCCCTGTACACAATGGATTGATTTTAATAGCTTTAATGTACTTGTGTGGACCAAACACTAGGAAAAAACAGGTATCGGATCGGGACTCAGTATTGGAAGATACTCAATATTGTAGGGTTCAATTCTCACTATTAACTAGTTGCTTATTATCATGCATATCACTAGGATATTGGCTGTTTATAAAGCACATATTAATGCCTTATTCTGCATGACCATATTCCACATCCCTTATTCCTACCCAATACCTAAACTTAACAACTACCTTACTTACTATTAATAAGAAGTAAATTAGGAGTTAATTGAGGCAAAAGCCGTAGTTAATAGTGAATGTGTTCCCCATACTAAAGTGTTACCCAATATTCAATGACGCAGATCTGGGGCACAAAAAACTTGATCGGGACATTGTAGCAATAACTAACTGCAACCTACCACTGTATATATCATCATTCTTTTTGTGTTTAATTTTTTCTGAATAAGATGAAACTTTGTGACAGCAAAAGCCTCACCACCAAACACTGTATTTCAACAAATCTCAGTATCTTTTAAAATACAGTGGTGCAGGCATTCTCTCTGTGATGGTGCAGAACACAGTAGCACATCATTTATGAAAATGGAAAGGTTGGTGCAGCAAAGAAACTCAGAATGGTCACACAGTGCCAGCGGCCACAGTTCAGTCTTCCTTATTGGCATTGAGTCAGGAGCAAGACATCAATAGGCAATGTTTTCCCCTTTAAGTTATTCACCAAGCTGAGCAACACATGCTTCCTTTGTAGCTGGAGTTGATGTGCTTGAAGTGGCCTCAGCTGTGAGTGATTTTCTTTCTTTGTCAGTCTGCCATGTGTTTTGTTAGAACCACTGTCCTTGGTGTTGAAATTTCTGCTCTGTGAGATGGGAACAATGATGAAAAAACACTGAAGGCTCACCACCAAACGCTACATCAAAGAAAGGTCTATAATATCTGGAGAGAGTTGTCTGTTATATTCCCATTCAGCTCAGCTGGAGCAGGACACCTAGAAGGTACAATGTTTTAAATCTCCTGTCTTTGCTCAATTGCAGTTTTATTCAGGATGAATTTTAGAGCCATACTGGAAATACCAAATGCCAAATCACTATGGAGCTGCAGGACATCATGGCAATGCTCCATTTAACACTTTGAGCCTTCCAAAAAACAATCAGGCACTGGTAAAAATCTACCACAAAGTAATGTTTTATTCACAATTTCAGTGTTGCTTGCAACGGATTTATCCCACTAGTATATTCAGATCATATGAATGTCCGTCAATGGAGAAAGATGTTGTTTGCAGCCAAGATAGTGTCACGCTAAGCAGCCAAACTCTGATCCCACTGAATCATAGAGCCGCTGTCTCTTCTTATTCATTATTCATAGATGTTTGTGTTATCTCACTATACAAATATGCTGCAAATTATACTGAGTTATAAAAAAATGTGAATCTCATTTCCTTCTTCTATATAACAGATGTGAAATAGTTAGATAAACAGAATCTAAGTTCTTCAGCAATTCCCCAGGTTTTTACACCACCTGCAGGTGAGAATGCAGTTCAGAGGAGCATGAATTGTACTCTGATATTACTTTCACAAGCTTGCAAATAAACAACAACTTGGTGTCAAAAGTTCTCTGTATGTCTATGCACCTGTTCTTAGCAGATCCTTTCTTATGAAAGGATTAGTTCATCATCACCAAGTCATCATTTACTTAACCTTGTAACCTAATCTTCAAAAAGGACATAAGTACCAACTTGTGCACTATATTCTTCTCTAAGTCTTCTGAAAAAAGTTTATGGTAGTAAATAGTAATAGGCAATTAACGGTGATGCAATTTTCAAATGGTGATTTGGTGGAGCACATGGTAAAAGGTCTATCATGCTTTTTACATTTTTAACTTTCTTTAGTGTGTAATGTTACTGTTTGAGTATAAAAAAGGTCCCTCCAGCAGGAGTTATTCTCTATATCAGTGTCACTGTTTCTGAACTCCCTGAAACGCCTCCATTGTAGTCTTGAGTTTTTTTCTGGGAACGAACACGTCACAATATTCCTCATTTAAATAATTCCCGCCCAAGGCATACGCAAAAAAATGGGGAGAGGCCTGGTTGCGCTAGTAGTGTGTTGAAACTGACGGTTATGGTAAGGGCCGTGACATTTCCCAAACACGCTCAAAGCAGTTGACTAATCACAACACACTGATCCAGCCGACCAATCAGAGCGCATTGCACTTTTCAGAAGGAGGGGCTTCATAGAGACAGGAACTAAACAGGGGTGCGTTTCCCGAAAGTGTCGTTAGCCAACTATGGTCGCAAGTTTCGTCATACATAGTTATCAACATAGTTCAATGAGTTGGTGTTTCCCGAAACCATAGTTCCAACGAACGTTCGCAAACAGCATCGCAAACTTGTGTGGTTTGAACGACAGCTCTCGACCTGTGGTTAAAAGCATAGTTTCTTGTTTGCATAACATTTGGACTTAATAAATCCTTATCTTGAGCAAAATAAGCAAGCTGACATTCAATACAATCTACATATTTTATTTAGAATACATACAAATGTAATTTACGTCTTTTAGTTTGTCAAAAGATATAAAGCACCGTTTTTAAAGAGTGCGCATGTGCGTACGTGCCCTAGTACGTAAGGACGAGCCAATAATTGAATCTGGAAATAAAGCAAAATAACTGAGAAAATTTTGAATTAGTCCTCAGATGCCATGTTCATAATTTATAGCAAAAAATCAAGCATTAATTCAACCTTAAACGGATTCATTAAAAGCAGTTTTTACTCCACCACCTGCGTGACATCATTAACCAACGTGGTTGAACGACAGATTTGCGACAATACGGTTTCCGGAAACAGTCATCAGTATCTAGTTGATTTCTTCAACGATGCATCATACTATGGTAGTTAAGCAGTGAGTTACGTCGTTGTACGGGAAACGCACCCCTGAACGTTACTGACAGACTGGGAAGAGAGGTGCCGCAATAATGTAAAATATGTGAAAAATTATGTGTTTTTTGAACATTCAAGCATAAAAAACTATTCTAGTAGACTAAAAACTAAATCAAGACTTTGAAAAAGGGCATAATAAGTGAATGGCGCAAATAAAATCCCAGAACTGGGTGTCCATAAGCAAAGATTCCATTAAAATGAATTGGAATGCTAACAGATAGATTTCTTTCTATTCGACACCACAATTGGAAAGGACAAGTCACCAAAGATCAGTCAAGTAAACAAGTACTGCATGAGTGGTAGAATGTAGTAGAATGCATCAGTGTTTTCCTTTTGCTGAAGATGTTTTGTCACTCATTTAAACTTTTTGCACTTTTAAAATTTTGCATCCTTGAAAATGTGAATTGGAATGAAACTGGGCTAAAGGCATTATAGTGGTGTTTGATGAGCACCATTAGGGGGCAAGGGTGGAGAAATTTCAGGGGGAGCTCTTTGTGTGAAGAGATGGATGAGGTAGATGACCAAATATCGCAGTAGTCAAGCTGGAGTCTACAGTTTGATTAATTTGAGTAATTTCTACTCTGATAAAAATAACGTTTTATTTGACAAATGTAAAATTAAACCAAATATAAATGTTTATATAATTATACAACATTCATCAACATTTAACCAAAATGATATATCGATGATAAAAATCAAATAATAAAATGTTAATGACACAAATGAAATCATATTCTGTGAAAACCTGAAAACTTCTGAAATGGCATTATAATGGGTAAACTATAAGTAACACAATGTTGTGAATTATGTATGCTTTAGTTATTAATTGTCCATGTTTTCAAATGCAAACAAGGCATTATCTCAATTTCAATCTAAATAGACAAAGAATTGGTTGGAGAAGTATTGGTTCTTTCTTAGAAGGATGTAGAGACCAGTCCAAGCTGAGCTTGAGGTGATGGGCAGATTTCCATTTTGATTTGTCAGAGAGGAATCCAAAGGTCATGCGGAAACTGAATTAAAATAAGATGGTCATGTGTAAGACTGGGAAATCTGGAAAGCTGGAAGAGAGGGTGACTCTCTGAGAAAACAAAGGAAATTAACATCTGAACTCTTGTGAAATTAGCATCCCCACCCGAGACGCAACCTCTCAATCACCTAATTTACATTTCATTCCCTTCACCCTCATCTCTCCTCTCCACATGTTGAGATGACTTGAAATTCACCCAAAATATGATTTAATGTGAACAATTATCATACAACACTATACATGTTTGGTATCATTTAAATGTCTCAGTGCGACTGGTACAAAGGTCTCATTCCCACACAAGTAAACAAAAAGGTAACAATGGTTTTAAGAGTTTAGAGATATTTTGCTTACTGTGGTGGGGTGTGTCCTCTGCCAATTGGTCCTTCATGCATATTACCTCCTGTCCTCAATAAGGTGTAAACTACAGGACTTGATTAATGCAAATTCCCATTGTGAACTCATGTTTACATTTGAGAGAAGTTTCTGTCTTGGTCTGAGTATTTAAAGAGATGTTGCAGGAAAGTTCTGGGCAATTCTGTAGCCAGATCAGCCCGTAATGCTATGCATTATGTATCCTATTTCCTTGAGGTCAGGTATGCATCTCTTACTCTTTACTTCAGAGCATTTGATGTTATGTACTGATTATCTTTGAAATGATTATGTAATTGGCATGATACATTTACCTGACTAATAATAAATTGTTACATTTGATTTCATTCTGACTTACTCTGAAATTATTGACTTCAGTAGATTGCGTTGTATCCATTGTTACCGCAAGTCGGTTTTAGGTTAGTGACGGACTAAAGTCCAGATTTGAGTGGAGCATAGGGCACACCAACTGAGATTTTAGAGTTCCGGCTAACTCTTGGCATTAGTTAAAGTGTACTTAGACTGTAAAGGCTAAAAAGGGAATTTCCGTTTAGGACAACAATAATGTTGAGCGACCAACCTAAATAGGGTGAGCCTTACCTCTGTTTAAGGTAATGTTACTCTAGCTAAGTGTACGTGGGAAACCATGGCATGACCAAACCAAAGCTACCATCAGAAGAGTAATGTTGGTCAACTTATATCTGTAGTAGTGGTCATGACCTCTGACTAGAGATAATGTTATTTTAATTCAAGTGTATACAGATCTATGGGGACTAAATAAAATACTTTTAGAGAAAGCAAGCATGAAGGCGGCATTCTAAATAGTTTAGTCAATTACCTCTGTCTAGTGACCAAGACTGGTAAGTTTGTGATTGTGGGCTCGCATAATGAACGGCCGGTGCGAGGACCCTGTGCAACTCTGAGAACCGAGTTCAATAAGAGTAAAGAGTTTAATAGAATTAATTAAATGTGTAGTTAAATTATTATACAAATGACCAAATAACCAATCGGCATTCTAACCTAAATTCGATGTCATGATAAAATGGAGTCAGATAAAACTAAATTGGAATTAAATTACTTTGCCCCACTGAAAAGACTAAACGCGCAGAAACCTTCACCTGCTAATCGGAAGCCGTCTTTTCAGTGGAATATTGGGATTTGCAACAATCAAGAGGTTTGATCTGCTTCTTTTCTTCAGCTGCTGCGGTAAGTCAATTCTTATTTGCTTTTTTTAGAAGTGTTAAGGGAAAAATAGATGCATCCCATACAGACACATTAATAGAATGGGTCGGCATATCCAGAGCTAAGACCGGAGACCGAAATCCGGTGGGGCTGGAGAATTAGACACAACCACATTGCTTCAGGGATAGCGGCAGCGTAGATCAGAAAAGACATCCCTTGCTATAAATTTCAAGATCTCCTTGTTTGCCTACGCAACAAGAGATGAAACCTAAATTGGAATAACATCTTCCAAATTATTTTCTGGTACTCAATGAAGAGTTGTAAGTTAGAGCCTAAGTTTTAAAATCAGCAAACTGCCTTCTCCATTGTTCTATTGACTTTGTTGCAACAAACTAGCAACACTTTGAGAATGAGCAAACAACAGAATAAAAATTCTAAATTGATAAACAATTGGAAAACATAGGCTATGATTGGGTAAATTGAAAAGGCAGGCCGATGCATTTGTTTATGAAAAGCAAAATTGGGAAAAACAGGGTGATGTGATGCAACACAGGTGAAAAGTTTGGAAAACTTTTTGTTTGACCAGAATTACATTATTATAATATTAGACCAGAATTATAATATACATTATATTATAATCGCCAAGCAGGGCATTAAATGGAGAAAGGTGATACATTGATCCTTTACTATTCGATTTCATTGTTCCAATACCCAGTGCCAAAAGGGGAGAGGGTGTGCTTTTATTTTTGCCTTTACAAGAACACAACTAGAAGTGTGGCACAGGTAATAGCAAACTGAATCATCCGTCACTGGGGTGCACCATATAAAATTGAATCTGATCAGGGAAGTAAATTTACAAGGGGGGTGTGAAATGCTAAACAGCAGGCAGAAGTACCACAGCCTTTACAGGTTACAGAGATCTGCACTAATCAAATGTGTAGTTAAATTGTTATACAAATGACCAAATAACTAATCGGCATTCTAACCTAAATTCGAGGTCATGATAAAATGGAGTCAGATAAAACTAAATTGGAATTAAATTGCTTTGCCCCTCTGAAAAGACAGAATGCGCAGAAACCTTCACCCGTTTATCAGAAGCCGTCGTTGGGGCGATTGGACGGGCCTTACATGAGAGTCATCAGCATAACAGTGGTAAGGGAAGCCATGCAATGGAATGACTCTTCCAAGTAATCTAGTGCGAAGAAGGATACAAAACAGGAGAAACCTGACCTCGAAATGGCATTTGCATAACAACTTAGAAATAAATACTCTATACTGTAGCTCGCATGGTCTAAAATTACAAACAAAATAATTTGTATGGATTTGCTTGAGGCTCTTGTTGATATTTTTTGTTAATAACAGAGATCAAGGGTCTGAAGCCACTTTGACAGGGATCAAGCTTATATGTAATTTAAAAACATATTTTGCCTGTTGTTAGGAGTTTTATTTGAAAGCTTAAATTAATGTTATGGTTGTCAGTGTCACAATTTTGTTTCTGACAGAATAACCGTCCCTCGAAGATGAGTATATACAAAGCAACGATGGACTCACCAGCGATCCGTCTCCTCCTCTTCCCTGAGAACCGAAGGTGGCTGGGGTATTTGGGCTGGATGCTCCGGAACGGAGGCCTCTCTCTCACAGCCAGCGAGCCCGAGGCACCCACCGAGGTCATCCCAGAACCAGAGCTGGATGACAACAAAGCCCTGGAGTCGATGCATGCGGGTCAGTCCATCTCAGAGCCAGAAGCAGACCTAGACCTGATTGATCTGTGGTCCGCGGATCCAGTTCAACCCTCAAGTCTTCGTCTTCCTCGACGGTCTCGTCCATAGATGATCTTCTTCTGCCTATGTCCCTGCCTGACTTCCTGGTCCCATCTCCATCGCTGGTCACGTCCAGTCCCCTGGATCCATCGGCACCACTGGTTTCATCAAGTTCCTCGGCTCTGCCCGTGCAGCGCCATCGGGCACCTCCCCATCGTCCTCATCCGTTCCAGCATCGCCCTGGGCAGCCGAGTCCCTGTCACCACCTCGGTCCTGTGAGCCAGCAGCTAAGCCTCAGACTTCCAGACCATCGGAGTCGCCCTGGTCCATCGGCCTCTCTTTTTTGCCGGTTCCTCCACTTACCGTGGTTACGCCGCTGTTGATCGGCTCCGGGTGCAGCCCAGCCCTTCTGTCAGAGCTCCACCCTGGCTCCTCCCACCGTTTCCCTCCGACTCCTCCTGATCATCCCTGTCCATCACCAGCTCCACGCCCTCCTCCAAAGCTCCATCCCTCCCTCCTCAGTTGGACATTATTCGGCGCGAGGACGCACCTTTATGTCACAATTATGTTCTGTTTAGACCATTCTGTCATGAGTGCTCGTTAGTTACTATGGTTTCTGATTAGTTCATTTTCGTCCAGCTGTTCCTATTTAGTGTCCTCATTTACTATGTGTATTTATACTCCCTGTTCTGTTCAGTCCGTTGTCGGTTATTGTTTATGTTGTACACGGATACTCTTCCTGCGTTTGCTCTTATAATAAAAGACTGTATTTCAACCCATCTTCTTTGTCATGCGCTTTCTACAGCCACCTAACCGTGACTCAGCTCTTTCATTTCCAGTGCACAGTCTCAAATGCGATTTTTATGAGTGAATTCAATAGTCAGCCCCAAGAATATCCTCAGCAGTGGACATTTGCTCCCAAAGGACACACCATCACCTAAAAAACATACTTTTGAAATACGTGACTGTCAGGCGTGGCTGTGAAACAAGATGCCAGAGAAAAAAAAAAAAGAAGCTTAGCTTGAGCATTACACTGATATTTTGAAAAATGTTAAATATTGATGAAAGGAAAATGTTGGATAATTCTACTTTTAAACGTGTTGCAGCATTCTGTTATTTCTAAAATAGTGCTTTTTATGAAAAGTCTTATGTTATTTGCCCATTTAGCTATATACTTAGTTTGCAAATGATTATTATTATTATTATTATTATTATTATTGAAAGAGCTTTTATTCTGTGGATAAGGACTTATAAAGTACTCAACCTATTCATATCACAGACCAACCCAAAAAGAATCAAAGTATTTCTGAGGGGGGAAAAATGGTGCAGTAACCTTGAGAAGCATTTTTTTCCTTCTCAATCATGAGGGTTATGCTAAACTATTTCCATTTTTTTATCAACTTCAAAAATATCGGTCTTGCTGGGGAGGTTTGACGCTGTGGGACTGTGTGCTCAGTACAGCAGCTCTAATGCAGAACACCGACTCCCAGCAGATTAGAATTGAAAGCGCTGTACTTTATGCAGCGCTGCACTTCCTAGAAACACTGTATAATCATATGTAAATTATTTCAGCAGCACACCACCTTGAGTGGTGCATTACCTTAACTTTTACAGATGACCTGTGTGCAGATAGATAGATAGATAGGCTTTATAAAAGAATATCTATTATAAAAGAAGCTTATTGTTAAGTTGCATCCAGTGCTGTAGAGTTATATCCTTATATTTTCTGACCGCCTATCTCTGTGTGAACATTCAAACGGCATTGACAAAGCCCAGCAGAGGGCCTGGAAATTCAATCCCCCATGTATCATGCGCCTCAAAATGATTACAGGTTATAACAACAGGAACAGTGAAGAAGGTTTTCTGTTCTACTTTCATATGCACACAGTTGCATAAAGCACAAGCTGTTACATATTCAGTGCTCTCTGATTGGCATTTCCATTAACATTCATGCTTTTTTGGCAGATGCTTTCTTAGAAAAAAGTTTTAAAAAGTGCGTATTTTGTTTGCAATTGTGTTTGTGGGTCGTACAAGTGAACAGAGCCACAGTGTCACAATATCACAAAAAATTATACTCTTCTGGAAGTCAGCCTACAAATGTGTCACTTTTAGTTGCATCTGCATGTTATAATAGGAATAGTATTATACCAAACAATTACATGCTTCTCCTTGATGCACATTGGACACAAGAATTAGGCCTACAAACTGTAAAATCACACAGTCCTTGCCTGTTCTTGTAGATTACTATTCTGATAATAGATCTTCTATATTGCCATGGCTCTCTTGGGGAAATTTCATTCAATATTCTGCCACTGTCTTGCCACTGTGTAAAGAAGTATTGAAGACAAATTTTGAAGCTTCAACTTAACCCTTTTTTGTGTAAATTAGTATTTCTGTATTGTGATTTTTGTGATGAAACAAAACCTGGAAATGTTCTTGGCAGGTTCACTCAAACTGGAAGGTCATCCTTACTCTTAGGAATATGACAGTCAAAAAACACCGACCATGTCCATCAATATTTCATTCCACCCTCTGAGTCCAGAATCTCTGCAGTCTGCATAGCGATGGGAGCAGACCTCTCTGGTACAAAACCACTACTGAACACATGGGCAAGCAATATGTCAGCATGTTTATTCATTGCCTATTGTTAAACCCTTTATCCTGTCTAAGCCTGTCCTCACAGTGAAAGATCTGGATTTATGCTGCTCCCCCTTTTTTCTGACAATAGACATTCTGACTGTAAGACGAGAGGGGACATTTGTCAATAAATCATCTGCACAATACCTCAGTGTCAAGTTCAATTCAGTGTACTATATGATACAGATGTACAGGAAAATGGCTTCATTTTAAGATGTGTTTACTTGATTTTTCTTTGTCATAGTTCTTAAGCACAACTGCTCTCAGACACTGAATTATTTTGTTGGATGCATCAACGTCAAAATCTGAGCTCCTGACAGAGAAATCCATCATATTTTGCTGCTATGTCAGTGGTTTTGCTTCAAGGCCCATTTACTTTGAACCAATGTGGCAACACAGTGGCAAAACTGTATCGTACAACACACTCTCATGCCAATTCGTAACTATGATACGTTTTGCCTTTTTTTTTTATTTGGATAACGACTTAATTTAATTTTATTCAATAAATGCGCTGTCATTAAAATTTGTTCATTTTAAAAATACTGAAAAAATTATTGAAAAAAGATTCTGAAAGCTTCTTACTGTTCCAGTGCCATCTAATGTTTTAAAAGAAAATAAGAACAAATGCGCCTTTCAGCCATGTGTGCCTTTAGCCCATTGTAGCCTGTTGCCATGAACGGCATAGACCCAGTAATATGCTAAATTTTGTGTTTGGTTTTGTAATGTTTCTTGAATTTTGAGGATTTCATGGTCTTGTTATAGCCAGTAATTCACTGCATGGTCAAGTCCAAATGACTACAGGGACGACATCATGTCATATTCATTCTATTTATGAAATGAAAATAACATTTAGTTGACAAGAAAGTGCAAATTTAAACTAAATATTCAAAAATTGTACATATTAATTTAAAGGGGACATGAACTGAGAAATCTAATTTTCCTTGTGCTTTTGACATGTAAGAGATCATCATACTATAAGAATATCCTGTAAGTTTCAGAACTGAAAACTTCCTTGTTAGTCCAAAAACAGCTTTTTTTTCTACTTCATCATTGCAACTTTGGCCATGCCCACTGGCGTGTTACTGAGATGACGCATTCATGCGCTCAACATGTCTGTGATCGGCTACAATGCTCATCACTGCAACCTTTCATGCCACCATCTAAATATAATGCCATAGATCTACAAACCCTGGGACACTGTACAAATTGTGAATTAAAACAGAATGCAATGATGTGGAAGTTTCAAATTTCAATATTTTTTTCAGAATACAACATAGATGACATATCAAATGTTTAAACTGAGAAAATGTATCATTTTAAGGGAAAAATAAGTTGATTTTAAATTTCATGGCATCAACACATCTCAAAAAAGTTGGGACAAGGCCATGTTTACCACTGTGTGGCATCCCCTCTTCTTTTTATAACAGTCTGCAAACGTCTGGGGACTGAGGAGACAAGTTGCTCAAGTTTAGGAATAGGAATGTTGTCCCATTCTTGTCTAATACAGGCTTCTAGTTGCTCAACTGTCTTAGGTCTTCATTGTCGCATCTTCCTCTTTATGATGCGCCAAATGTTTTCTATGGGTGAAAGATCTGGACTGCAGGCTGGCCATTTCAGTACCCGGATCCTTCTTCTACGCAGCCATGATGTTGTAATTGATGCAGTATGTGGTCTGGCATTGTCATGCTGGAAAATGCAAGGTCTTCCCTGAAAGAGACGACGTCTGGATGGGAGCATATGTTGTTCTAGAACTTGGATATACCTTTCAGCATTGATGGTGCCTTTCCAGATGTGTAAGCTGCCCATGCCACACGCACTCATGCAACCCCATACCATCAGAGATGCAGGCTTCTGAACTGAGCGCTGATGACAACTTGTGTTGTCCTTGTCCTCTTTAGTCCGGATGACATGGCGTCCCAGTTTTCCAAAAAGAACTTCAAATTTTGATTCGTCTGACCACAGAACAGTTTTCCACTTTGCCACAGTCCATTTTAAATGAGCCTTGGCCCAGAGAAAACGCCTGTGCTTCTGGATCATGTTTAGATATGGCTTCTTTTTTGACCTATAGAGTTTTAGCCGGCAACGGCGAATGGCACGGTGGATTGTGTTCACCGACAATGTTTTCTGGAAGTATTCCTGAGCCCATGTTGTGATTTCCATTACAGTAGCATTCCTGTATGTGATGCAGTGCCGTCTAAGGGCCCGAAGATCACGGGCATCCAGTATGGTTTTCCGGCCTTGACCCTTACGCACAGAGATTGTTCCAGATTCTCTGAATCTTTGGATGATATTATGCACTGTAGATGATGATAACTTCAAACTCTTTGCAATTTTTCTCTGAGAAACTCCTTTCTGATATTGCTCCACTATTTTTCGCCGCAGCATTGGGGGAATTGGTGATCCTCTGCCCATCTTGACTTCTGAGAGACACTGCCACTCTGAGAGGCTCTTTTTATACCCAATCATGTTGCCAATTGACCTAATAAGTTGCAAATTGGTCCTCCAGCTGTTCCTTATACGTACATTTAACTTTTCCGGCCTCTTATTGCTACCTGTCCCAACTTTTTTGGAACGTGTAGCTCTCATGAAATCCAAAACGAGCCAATATTTGGCATGACATTTCAAAATGTCTCACTTTCAACATTTGATATGTTATCTATATTCTGTTGTGAATAAAATATAAGTTTATGAGATTTGTAAATTATTGCATTCCTTTTTTATTCACAATTTGTACAGTGTCCCAACTTTTTTGGAATCGGGTTTGTAAATATAATGCTATAATCAACACTTTTCACTATTAATTAACCTTGAGAGCTGTAAAATGTGCTAAAAGTTTTCAAGAGAGTTAAACATAATACTTAGCTATTTCATATACAAAGATGTTAGCCAATCACAGCAGTGGGCGTTTACACTGAAGTCTCACAGCAGCCAATCACAGCAGGGGACGTTTACACTGAAGTCTCACAGCAGCCAATCACAGCAGGGGACGTTTACACTGAAGTCTCACAGCAGCCAATCACAGCAGGGGGCGTTTACACTGAAGTCTCACAGCAGACACACCCCTTAACCCTTAAATGCATGACTGTTTCGCCAATCATTCTTATATATTCGGGTCTTTAGCGACCCTGATCTATATCTAACACGGATTGATCTCTACCTGTATAATATAAAACTCTCCTGAAATTAGTATGACAAACAAGAATAAAATAAAATATATTTTGTTACCTTTTGGAGCTTGGAAGGGTTCAGTTTGAGCAGATGTTTTATACCATCATCACTGTCCTCATCAGAGCTCATTTCCCAGTACATTCCCCAGTCATTTCCCTGGCTCATATTCGCGATCTCAAACATATTCTCAAAACTATAATTTTCAACATCTTCAAAATCAATATTATGATCGCTGACAGCGTCTTCACCAGAGCCACCATTAAGTGACAGTGACAGTAATATTTGATTGCGTTCAGTACTTGCTCTGCAGTAAATCGCTGAGCCATTTCATGTTTTGCAGATCATACTTATTATTGTTTCGTATGACTGATATGACAGACATTGCCACCTTGTGGAATAAAGGTGAATTGCACTTATTCCGTCATTAGAGATTCAATTATTGTTGTGCAGAAAAAAACACACACCTCGGGCCGTTAGCAACCCTATACAATTTTTTACAAAAAATGAATGGGAAAACAGGCATTCTTTTATAAGTAGTTTTTTTTTTTTCTTGTTATATTGTTTATAATGAATTGATTGAGGAATACTAAGAAGGTTGATGTCTAACTTTAAAAAATGAATGAGGAGGAGGGTAGTGAATGACGTCCTGGATCGCTAAAGACCAGAGGTATGCATTTAATGGTTAAACAGAGCGTTCAAATCGGAGGGCTAAAATTAGGGTAGGAAAAATGCCTTTTATTTCTAAATTATGACAATTTTTTAGCAGGTAACAGGGATGAACACAGTAGATCGCTGCAATGGGAAAACACAGGCAAGTAAAAAGAGGAACTTCAAGTCAAGCAGTCCTACTGGGTCCATGTTGTGGTTAAGTCTTCTGTCACATGTTAAAAAACACACGGAAGGACATACCTCCATTATAATGGAATACAATGTTGTGAATTTTTTATAATTTCGCTATTCATTGTCATGTTTTAAACATGTTTTAATCTGTTGTCACAGAAAGATCGTATTCACAATGGGTCTCCTTCACTAAGCATGCGTACGCACAAATTTGTGCGTGAAATGTGCGTACGAACGATTTTAAGAACAAATCGCAATTCACCAAAGATTTCGTAATAATTTTTTTTCTAAATTTACGAAAAAAATATAGGAAAAACTGAAACCACACGTACGCAAAAATAACTTTCTCTGTATGGCTTTATAATCGTGTAAAGAAGTTATATTCCATACATGACTATAATTAGATTGAAGTACACTCACCTAAAGGATTATTAGGAACACCATACTAATACAGTGTTTGACCCCCTTTCGCCTTCAGAACTGCCTTAATTCTACGTGGCATTGATTCAACAAGGTGCTGAAAGCATTCTTTAGAAATGTTGGCCCATATTGATAGGATAGCATCTTGCAGTTGATGGAGATTTGTGGGATGCACATCCAGGGCACGAAGCTCCCGTTCCACCACATCCCAAAGATGCTCTATTGGGTTGAGGTGACTGTGGGGGCCATTTTAGTACAGTGAACTCATTGTCATGTTCAAGAAACCAATTTGAAATGATTCAAGCTTTGTGACATGGTGCATTATCCTGCTGGAAGTAGCCATCAGAGGATGGGTACATGGTGGTCATAAAGGGATGGACATGGTCAGAAACAATGCTCAGGTAGGCCGTGGCATTTAAACGATGCCCAATTGGCACTAAGGGGCCTAAAGTGTGCCAAGAAAACATCCCCCACACCATTACACCACCACCACCAGCCTGCACAGTGGTAACAAGGCATGATGGATCCATGTTCTCATTCTGTTTACGCCAAATTCTGACTCTACCATCTGAATGTCTCAACAGAAATCGAGACTCATCAGACCAGGCAACATTTTTCCAGTCTTCAACTGTCCAATTTTGGTGAGCTCGTGCAAATTGTAGCCTCTTTTTCCTATTTGTAGTGGAGATGAGTGGTACCCGGTGGGGTCTTCTGCTGTTGTAGCCCATCCGCCTCAAGGTTGTGCGTGTTGTGGCTTCACAAATGCTTTGCTGCATACCTCGGTTGTAACGAGTGGTTATTTCAGTCAAAGTTGCTCTTCTATCAGCTTGAATCAGTCGGCCCATTCTCCTCTGACCTCTAGCATCAACAAGGCATTTTCGCCCACAGGACTGCCGCATACTGGATGTTTTTCCCTTTTCACACCATTCTTTGTAAACTCTAGAAATGGTTGTGCGTGAAAATCCCAGTAACTGAGCAGATTGTGAAATACTCAGACCGGCCCGTCTGGCACCAACAACCATGCCACGCTCAAAATTGCTTAAATCACCTTTCTTTCCCATTCTGACATTCAGTTTGGAGTTCAGGAGATTGTCTTGACCAGGACCACACCCCTAAATGCATTGAAGCAACTGCCATGTGATTGGTTGATTAGATAATTGCATTAATGAGAAATTGAACAGGTGTTCCTAATAATCCTTTAGGTGAGTGTATATTGCATTAATTGTATTATATTATCCATATATAAAATTACATAATGAATTATTAAATAATACAATTTAATTTCATCTTAAATACATTCGATCATAGTTAAAGAGTAAGAAAAGCTGCGTTATAGCTTCAGCTGCGAGGTTTCTCTGAATAACGCAGATATACGTGTATGTACAGCTGCTAATGAGAGTCTGTAATCTGGGTCTTTATAAAAGGTGTTTATTGTGAGAACTGGTGAGAATGGCACACTTGGCATTGCTCGAGGATCCGGGCGAGAGCGCGTCTGCGAACAGCGGCAAGTTTGACGAGAGGAAACCGTGTGCGGAAAGCCCTAATATGGAGATGGTTTGGGTGTGTTTTGTGCAAATGACTAACCTCGTGCACACGGTCATTTAGAATACTCCAAATTCACTAACATCAGAACCAGGTTAAGAGCAAATTCATGTGCGTACGAATGTTTTGTGAATCAGGCAGAGATTTTTCGTGAGAAGTTCTCCTGTGCTTACAAATACGAAAGAATCCACGCAATTATTAGTGAATGAGACCCAATGTGACTTAAACATTCTAAATACAAACCCGATTCCAAAAAAGTTGGGACACTGTACAAATTGTGAATAAAAAAGGAATGCAATAATTTACAAATCTCATAAACTTATATTTTATTCACAATAGAATATAGATAACATATCAAATGTTGAAAGTGAGACATTTTGAAATGTCATGCCAAACATTGGCTCATTTTGGATTTCATGAGAGCTACACATTCCAAAAAAGTTGGGACAGGTAGCAATAAGAGGCCGGAAAAGTTAAATGTACATATAAGGAACAGCTGGAGGACTGGAGGACTTATTAGGTCAATTGGCAACATGATTGGGTATAAAAAGAGCCTCTCAGAGTGGCAGTGTCTCTCAGAAGTCAAGATGGGCAGAGGATCACCAATTCCCCCAATGCTGCGGCGAAAAATAGTGGAGCAATATCAGAAAGGAGTTTCTCAGAGAAAAATTGCAAAGAGTTTGAAGTTATCATCATCTACAGTGCATAATATCATCCAAAGATTCAGAGAATCTAGAACAATCTCTGTGCGTAAGGGTCAAGGCCAGAAAACCATACTGGATGCCCGTGATCTTCGGGCCCTTAGACGGCACTGCATCACATACAGGAATGCTACTGTAATGGAAATCACAACATGGGCTCAGGAATACTTCCAGAAAACATTGTCGGTGAACACAATCCACCGTGCCATTCGCCGTTGCCGTCTAAAACTCTGTAGGTCAAAAAAGAAGCCATATCTAAACATGATCCAGAAGCGCAGGCGTTTTCTCTGGGCCAAGGCTCATTTAAAATGGACTATGGCAAAGTGGAAAACTGTTCTGTGGTCAGACAAATCAAAATTTGAAGTTCTTTTTGGAAAACTGGGACGCCATGTCATCCGGACTAAAGAGGACAAGGAGAACCCAAGTTGTTATCAGCGCTCAGTTCAGAAGCCTGCATCTCTAATGGTATGGGGTTGCATGAGTGCGTGTGGCATGGGCAGCTTACACATCTGGAAAGGCACCATCAATGCTGAAAGGTATATCCAAGTTCTAGAACAACATATGCTCCCATCCAGATGTCGTCTCTTTCAGGGAAGACCTTGCATTTTCCAACATGACAATGCCAGACCACATACTGCATCAATTACATCATCATGGCTGCGTAGAAGAAGGATCCGGGTACTGAAATGGCCAGCCTGCAGTCCAGATCTTTCACCCATAGAAAACATTTGGCGCATCATAAAGAGGAAGATGCGACAAAGAAGACCTAAGACAGTTGAGCAGCTAGAAGCCTGTATTAGACAAGAATGGGACAACATTCCTATTCCTAAACTTGAGCAACTTGTCTCCTCAGTCCCCAGACGTTTGCAGACTGTTATAAAAAGAAGAGGGGATGCCACACAGTGGTAAACATGGCCTTGTCCCAACTTTTTTTAAATGTGTTGATGCCATGAAATTTAAAATCAACTTATTTTTCCCTTAAAATGATACATTTTCTCAGTTTTAACATTTGATATGTCATCTATGTTGTATTCTGAATAAAATATTGAAATTTGAAACTTCCACATCATTGCATTCTGTTTTTATTCACAATTTGTACAGTGCTTTTTTGGAATCGGGTTTGTAGAACATAACTTAGTTCAAGTTCACTTCTGATTAATGTTATATATGTACAATTTATTTTGGTGAGTTAATTAACCATTTAACCATATCAAATCATTTTAGTTTACTGCTGTACAGCTGAGGCAGGACAACCCTGAATCCTGGAGCACCACAAGGTTCTGTTCTGAGCCCTCTCTTGTTCTGAGTCATTACTGATTACAGTATGCTCCTGCACCTTGATATAACTTATGGGGCCACACACATCACATGCAGAAGAAAAAGATATTATGACCAAGAATTAAGACTTTGTTCCCAAAACATATTAATTCGTCGGCATGTTTTATTCATGTGTTCCCTCGTTTTACTTAAATTGATGCCATGTTGTACTAATTCGTTCCCTTGTTTTAATGTAGCTAAATCGTGGCCTCGATTGAGCTAAAATGAGGGAACAAATTATTAATTCATGGCCATAATATCTCTTCTCTTGTGCTCTCTGTCTCTGTCTCTCTGTCTCTCTCTCTCTCTCTCTCTCTCTCTCTCTCTCTGTCTCTCTCTCTCTCTCTCTGTCTGTCTCTCTGTCTCTCTCTCTCTCTCTCTCCAGGATGTCATGTGTGGGGCTCCACACTAACTCGATCAAATTCACACATAATGTAATAGGTGTCAGACTGATCACCAGCGATGAGAAGTCAGCCTGCAGAGAACAGGTGCAGGACATTGTGCATTGGTGTGCTGAGAAAAATATGACTCAAAAGGAGCTCATTGTTGGCTTTTGGAAGCACAGAGCTACAGGAAACACCCTCATTTATACCTGTGGGGACAAACTAGAAGGGTCAGCAGTTTCAGGATCATTGGCATACACATCACAGGGGACCTCTCATGGACCCTCAACACAAACGCACACACAAAAAAAAACCCCACATCAGCTCCTTCAGGCTAAACATCCACCTCCCCAGTCAATATGGAAAATGTCTATAGGGTGCTACAGTCATGTTTCTGGAAGTAAAAACTAAATTTTCTCCATATGGAAAGTGATTTTTAACGATAACTTATACACCTTTAAAGATAGCCCTACTGTGAAGCCGTTAGCCTGAATTTTTCAACATATTTTACAAATAATCATGTTTAACAGTGGAATTTGTGGTGAAAAAGCACTCTACCCATGATGCTGTAGAGAAAATTTGATGGAATACTTTAACGACAGAAAAAATGGTCGGCGCGCCAGGCGCATGATCCAAAAGGGTTGTCCCTAGTCTCTTAATGAGTCATGGGTGTGTTTTGGGCATAACGTGCAATAAACCAATCAGAGTCTCATCTCCCATTCCCTTTAAAAGCCAGTTGCGCTCGCACCATGGCGGATTCTCTATTTACATGGCAGAAAGACTGAACGCTTCTCCAGAGAGGAATCCTTTTATTTTTAATATTTAAAAATGTGTATGTGTGCTGCACTCTGTGTGTAATAAGCAGAGTGTACATGCGTTGTGCACCCGCATATAGGCACATATTACTAATGCGCCCTTTAAATAACACTAAAAATACTGCGCTATTTGAATTAACCCTTATTCCCTAGCGCCACCAACTGTCCAACTTGCACTCATATTTATGCTAATAAATATTTTGAAGGCTAGAAATATTTTTGTTTCTTCTGAGACCATCGATAGCACCCTATGACATCATCTTCCGTCATATATATATATGAACTACAATATTTCATGAAAATTGAACTGGATCAATTTTCAGACCATGCATAAAAAAACATTATGGAATTTAAGTTGATTAATGTAACCGTTTTCAAATAACTTGACAAAGGACACACCAAAATAGATGTGAGGCTACATCTTCGCAAAGCTTAGCGCATTCTGACCAAACTTGGTGTATGTTATGACAACCATAACCTGAGGGTACATGAACACTTTCAGCACAGCACCACCTACTGGTCAGGAGATATGGAAAAACCCACAACTTCTTCCATAAAATGCTACATTTTACAAATGCATTGGTGTATCATTATAAAAGTTTGTATGTGTCATGGGCACCATGCCACCAGCGCCACCTTGTGGTCAAAAGCTATACCAATTCCATACTCCGCCTAGTCTCAGCCTCAGACTGTCACGCCCACGGAGCATTGACTGAACGTCTGATGCATATGGCACACTTATCTGGAAACACTTCAGGAGTTTTGAAGGCGTCATCTGATTGGTTGAATTCTACAGGATGTCTGCGAGACAGGTGTTGCGTTCTTTAACGGTCCACCTGGAAACAAATACCCTGACGCCAACCTCTCGTGGAAGAAGAACGCCGTCGTGTTTACAACTGTGACAATGAGCTCTTACCAGGATCAACTAAACACTGGATTTTCAAAAGTATGTGAAGTTCGTGGCTCCGTCGTTGCAGTAAACTTGCACAACGTTCTTGAATTAATAATTTATAGATGCACGCCGGTCTGTTATTGCAGGGACATCGACTTTACATTTTCACACCCATAAACATGACGTGGAACAAAACCAACTGTGATTGGTTGCGTTACAAGTCAGTCAAATGTCCTTTTGGGTGGTCCTCGACCAATGAAAGCTGCGATAGGGTCCAGACCTTTTGCCGTCAGTCTGAAGGTCTGGCTACGCGAGACTATAATCCACCAAACCTACTGTCTGCCATTTTCAATTAAATTAAAAAATTACTTTTATTATTATTATTACCATGTGTAGATTTGTTCATGGTTTTTCTAGGATTTCACAGAGCCTGCCCACCTCGGCATGTGCCTAAGAACTTCTGGGTAGCTTCTACCAATGTGCAAAAAATACTGTGAACTTTGGTTGAATGAATGGCCTTTGAGGTCAACAACAGAAGATGAAAAAGAGAGAAGTGTTTGGCATTTAGCATTGCTTTTCCATGCTGCACATAACCATGAATCAGTACAGACATCTGAAACATTATGTAACTATTGCAGTATGTATCATAATTACTCCTCAATTCTGTTTTAACACTAGTTACTGCAATTCAAACATTCATTTTAAATATCAAATTTGGGAATATCCTAAATTGTCTCATTTCAGAGCGTTGGTAATTTCCAACGGCACCCTGCAGGTAAATGGACAACAGATTAAATTAAAATCATCAAAAAAGAACAGTAATTGGAATCCTGCTACAATTCACGGAATTGCTCACCTGCCCCGAGGCAGCTTGTTTGTATACTATTCTCTCTCAGCCCATTTTCAATCTTCCTAACACTTTTGATGAAACACCATAATTTTGCCATAAGAGTATACGTAACATACTTTAGTTTTAGAAAATGTTCTAAATAAGATGAAGGATTATTAGAGCCTTCACTTTTTCTTTATTACTGTGACAATGTCATAACTTACCCCTAAATTCTCTATGCCTGTGTTTCTTTGGTTTATGTTTTTTGTATAAATGTTTGCTTATGTTTTTCTTTGTTTGAAGATAACTTTGGTCACTTTATTTTCTAGTCTAAGGTGCACGTTAGACAGGAGGAAAATAAAAGACACCAGGAGCTGGCTCTTTCTTTCTTTCTTTCTTTCTTTCTTTCTTTAAACTGAAATCAGTTTAAAGTTAAGAAGACTAGTTTAAATAACAGATATCCAGTTGCTCTTCCAACTTGTTTGGCTGTTGAATGTCTGTGGTCTGGTTTTACTAAAATGTTGAAAATGGTATATGTTATTTGAGATATATATTTCATTGGTGGTAACCCAATGGCAATAGGTTTCTTTGAAAACTTTGTGTTGAGACTTCGACAGGGCTAACTTTAGCTCTCACAAAGATTGGTCAAAGATCAAGAGCAGAACAGATGCAGGGGCTTCAGCAGTGGAAGGCTGATTTGAAGCATTGTCAGAGATGACAGCTCCTTTTTCCTCACAGTCATACACTGACCAAAAAAAGAAAGACACCCTCTTGTCTTGTCATCTCGGGTCCCCAGAATGAAAAACTGAAAAGTACATGACTTTCCTGAGCACCAATTACCATTCCTGTTGTGCACAATCCAAATTGAAGTGAGAAAAATTTGGTTCCTGAACCAAGCTAGATGTGGAATTGTGGTAAAAATCTTAATTTAGTGATGCATAATTAAAAATTACTTAAATTAAAAGAAAATTATATGACTCTAATATGTGTATTTTTTTTAACTAAAAAAGAAAGTTTATCTTTGAATGTCAAATGATTGATGGATGAAGGAATGGATGGATGGATGGATGGATGGATGAAGGAACAATGGGATGGATGAATGGATGGGTGGATAGATGGATGGATGGATGGATGGATGGAGGAATGAAGGGATGGATGGAGGAATGAAGGGATGAAAGCATGGATGGAGGAAAGAAGGGATGAAAGGATGGATGAATGAATGAAGGGATGGATGGATGGATGGATGTAGAAATGAAAGAATGAAGGGATGGATGGGTGGATTGATGGATGGATGCATGAATGAAGGAATGAATGTAGAAATGAAAGAATGAAGGGATGGATGGGTGGAGGAATGAAGGGATGTATGGCTGGATGGATGGAGCAATGGATGGATGGGTGAGTGGATTTATGGATGGAGGAATGAAAGGATGGATGGGGAAATGAAAGATTGAAGGGATGGATGGGTGGAGGAATGAATGAAGGGATGGAGGGATGAAGGGATGGATGGATGGATTGATGGATGAAAAAATGAAGGGATGGGTGGATGGATGGATGAACGGACAAATGGATGAATAGATGGATGGAGGAGTGAAGGGATGGATGGATGGATGGAGGAATGAAAGAATGAAAGGATGGATGAAGGAATGAAGGGATGGATGGAGGAATGAAGGAATGAAAGGATGGATGGAGAATGAAATAATGAAGGGATGGATGGGTGGAGGAATGAAGGAAAGAAGGAATGAATGGATGAAGGGATGGATGGATGGATGGATGAAGGAATGAAGGGATGGATGGATGAATGAAGGGACGGATGGATGGATGGATAGATGAAGGAATGAAGGGATGATGAAGGGATGAATGGATGGATGGATAGATGAAGGAATGAAGGGATGATGAAGGGATGATGAAGGGATGATGAATGGATGGATGGATAAAGAGAGAGCCTGTTTTGTTTTCAACTGAGCAGTAATTTTGAGCTCAGATTAACCCTACTGTTTAGACTCCTTTCCACACGACTAGATATTCTGATGCTCAATGTACGTTAAAACGAATTATCTACACTTCAAATATCACATCAAATCCTCATTTGGCTAACGCTGATTATATTCTGTCGTTACTCTGCATGCTAAATGTCCAGACATTGAGATTTCCAAAGTCATGGAACTGAAAGTCCTAAAGCTAATTACACAAATTATGATTCTAATTTTATTATAATTGTTTAGGGGAGCACATCAAAAAAGGGGAGCTTGTTCATCATCAGCTGGTTAATACTACACCAATGATAAAGCATGGCAGAAGTAGAGTCATGCTCACCAAGCCAAATGCAGAGAAGTCCTTTAAGGACCAGCACACATACATACTAGTATGAACTCATCTTCAGCATGGCAACCAGACAGAACACACACAAGGGACAACACCGGAGGGGCTTCAAGACCTGTAAACATCCTTGAGTCACCCAGACATGAACTCTGCAGCAAATTTATGAAGAGACCTCAGTTCACAGTTCAGTTCTTCCAGAGCAATCTGACAGAGCTGTAAGGGATTTGCAAGAAGGAATAATAGAAGCTACACAAACTCATGTGTGGTCGAAGTAGCCTCAAATATACTATAATCCCTGCCAATGACAGTCTGACGGAGAGTCTAAATAATTATGCAAGCTTAAATGAGGCATTTGGTAATGTTACTGTTCTTTTCTCTTTATTCATATAGGGGTATTATGTGTGATAGCAAAGGAAATGTCTATACCTAAAAATAACTGTATACTGTATGACTCATGACCACTGTGTCAAACATAATTGCTTTCATGAAGGGCTTTCTGTCTTTGCCTTTTCATGTGCATCGGCTAAGAGCTGGATATCTGTCACAGAGAGCAGCTGAGAAATACCTGATTTCTCAAAGCTATTTTTACAGACGCCTGAAAACCAATTATTTCTGTTTGGATTCCAATTAGTATGAGCTTACAGAGACTTTCGTTCCTGTTTCTCTGGATGGACTTCTACTTCTTAGTGATTTGCTCCCATCGCTCTCTCTCTCTCTCTCTCCATCACTTCACACACAGGACCCTAATAAGAGGCCATTCTTTAAAGCTTGTGTGCACAGGAGTTCAAATACACAGTCAGCCTTTAAATGATCAGACCCGAAGCAAGCAGCTGACAGTGTTTATTCTCATCATTAGTTGCCCCGCTCGGAGGATAGATGTGGTTTGTTTGCTTTTCTCTAGAGGGTTTTAGGAGGTTACATGCTGTGACATTAGCGATTGCCTCTGCTGCTAACTGAGTGTTTGTGACTTCTAAATGTCTGTGCCAGCTCAGATTTATGAAGGAATGCGGAACTAAACCAGGAAGATTGATGCATCAGCTATTAAGTCAAAACATATCCTTACTTTTTTGTCTTAATGCAAATTTCACGAACAATCTTTGTGGCATATTATAAAAACAACAGTGTAAAATGTCAAAATTGCATAAATGATTGAAGGATTGAACAACATAAAGTAACCTTACTTTTTACTTCTGATCCATCATGTTGTTTGAAGACTTTGTTTCATATGTGGAAGCCATTATAGTAAAAAGTGAAACCTATTTTCTCCAAACTCTTAAGGCATTTGAAGTCAAGATCAAACAGTATTTTCAACCCTTTTTACTTCAATGATGTGACATATTTCCAGGGAAACAGGAAATTCAACAAAGAAATGTTGAGCCGGACTTGAATTATTTATCCATCGGGATATGATTGCATGCTGAAATGTCTCAATATGACATATGATTGGAAGAGAGGGGTTTAACAATAAGAAGCATCGGTGACATCAGCCTAAAATGAAAGATCCCTCAGAAGCAGAAGTGATTATACTTTTGATAAATGATTATGAAGACTAACATTTCTATGTAATAACATGGATGAATCATCACAAAAAGTCAAAGATTGTTCATTTTTCTTCAAGGCTGCCTTAAAGGCACAATATGTAAGATTTTTGGATTAAAATATCCATCAACCACTAGAACAATGTTATATATTTTGTTGACTTGTGTACTTGCATTATCCCAAATGTTTCCAAGAATGTTTAAATCCAGAGAAATAAGAAATTTTAACCAGGACACGGACCATGTGTCGCCTATCAATGACATCATACCCGCGTTACCCTCGATTTTTATTTTGTTGAAACCATGGAAACACCAAAGACACTTTAATATATGATGTGTTTTATTAGACAGGTGAGCAGCTGTTTGGAGACATTTATAGACAGAAAACTAATCATTGTTCTACAGCTCAACACAGTTAGTCTTATTGTTTAAATCTGGTTTTCTTGATTTACCGCAAGTACCATGTTTTACCATGCCTAATATTGATCTAAGTGTCTCATAGTAGCGCTAAGCGAACGCACAGAGTAGCATTATAACCAGTGTTGGGCAAGCTACTTGAAAAATGTAGTGAGCTAAGCTAGCAGTTACTCTACATTAAATTAAGCTTCACTACACTGAAGCTACCCCCCTGGGAAATGTAGCAAGCTAAGCCACAGCAACATGGCAAAAGTAGTTTACTACATCTAAGCTATTTTTTTTATATTGAACCAACTTCCTATCAATGCTATCTCAGTGATCAATAAAAGTCAAACAGATAGACAGGCATACTTTTTCAGTTCAATTGTTTATTCAACAACTGTCCCAAATCAATTTGGCAACAAAAACATGTGATCCACATAATAACAAGACCAGGTGTCGAGAGTGTGTGTGTGTTAATCTGTATGTGTATGTGTATGTATGCATACGCACCTGTGTTTGCATGTTTATGCTCAATTTAGACTTGGGCACTTTTGCAGGAAAAACTGTAAGTTAATTTAAAACTCAACTCAGCTCAAAGTACAGTAGCAAAAGAATTAAGACCTGCTCCAAACAGTACCAACATGGTAAAAAACAAAACATGTATTTATATTTAATGACGTGTGTGTGTGTGTGTGTGTGTGTGTGTGTGTGTGTGTGTGTGTGTGTGTGTGTGTGTGTGTGTGTGTGTGTGTGTGAGAGAGATCTATCTCTCTCCATGGAAACAAGTTTCAGCCACCACATATCAAGAGGTGGCCAGGCTGGACCCCGATGCTTTTAACAAGAGGTGTTTATTCACACGACACAATAGAGGCTTTTCAAAATTTGCATCAAAAAGACGGTTTCTCTTTTGTGACCGCGCAGACGATGCGCGTACAACAGCGTATTGAGTGAATTGAACGCTTGGAAACAAACGTCCACTAGATAGTGTGCACGCACCGAACCCGTCTTTCCGCGCTCACGGCCAAAGGAGTACTTTGAAAGGCTCGCGCGCGCATCTGTGCGCGAGGCAGAGCGGAACGTAGAAAGTAAAGTATATCCGCGACTTTAGCAGTTGTATTTCCAATTTGAGCTTGATCTTCAGAAATGCTTGGGAAAATTTGTGCTGACGCTACCACACTACTTGATCAGCAAAAGAGCTTCGCTACTGAAAAGCTATTTGATTGAGAATATAGCGACGCTACCACCACGCTATTGAAAAATGTAGTTAAACTAGTAACGTCACTACTTGTAGCGACGCTACTGCCCAACACTGATTATAACATAACTTTAACACACTCAAATGTGTGTAATATGATAAAACAGCGCTGCGTTACCCCACATATACATGAGCGGAAGAACCGGAACCGCTCGTCTGCGGCAGAATAAAAGTTCAGCGGAAATAAAAATAATCAAGCTACGCCTTTGTTTTGAATATGCGACCTCTAGTGGCGAAAAATTACATATTGTGGCTTTAATCTGGTAGATATAAGAGTGTTTCTCTAAACCTAATGCACTAAATACATTTTTGTTTAATAACAGCTGAAATTTAATTAACTAGCACAAACCAGCATTCTATGGAACATGGGAATGTAATAGCCTACCTTTAAACTGGTTTGGATAATTTGATGTGCCATACAAATCACAATCAGCTCTCGCTGTGATCACATGACCAGTGATTTTATTCACCCTTATTATTGTGTCAAACCTTTCAAATGGGACAACAAGGACGCTTGTTAATGTTACGTTCTGGTTCCAGACTTGTAGGATTCGTGAATTAGTTGAGCGAACAGTGTAGTGAAAATGATGAATGTTGTAGTTGTATAGAGGGAGACCTTTTTTATCCTTTTCCCTTGTTTTGACAGAAAAGGGGAAAAAAGGGAAGTGAACTGTATTTGGGATTTTTCTTTTCTAAGGTAAGTTAGTTTTCCCCTTATTTTCCCTTCCCTAGTTAGCAAATTGTTTTGTTTGTCATTTTGGGTTCCATTTTCCTGAGGTAAATCTGTCATGTTTATTTTTATTAACTTTCTTTCTCTTTTGGTTGTTAATAATAAGACTGATTTAAGGCTGTCATTAATGAGAAAAAAATGTGTTTTGTCGTGCACATAAAAAAAAAAAACTTTTTATTGTTCGTTCCTACAATACCCCTATTATAAGTAAGAACGTAACAGTAAAAAATATATATATTATTAAAACCTAGTGCATAAAACTACTGCACACTGTGCAAACTAGGAACGAGGAAGCATCCATTTGAGTAATGAGAATCACCCCAGGTCTCTTTCTTATTGACTTTAGTGTTTGCCTGAAACTTGCAGAAAGAGAGAGTGTGGTGATTATTTTGTTTATCACAAACTAGGAAATCAGCTGGTTATCCGAAATATCTTTTTTCTTCAGCAGTAAAGCAATATTTTGCAAACTGGGGTTGCCATGTTTTGAATAATTTGAAGAGTGTTTAATAAAAATTATAATTATAATAATAAAAAAAATAAAAATAATAAAGTTTAACTTAGCAAAGTAAAATTAATTATATTTTGATATAATTATTTAACATTGAAATTGATCAAATTTCAATGTTAAATAATTGAATAATAATGTTGATATAATTAATTAACATCAAATTGAAATTAATCTAATTTGTAATACCTGATGTTTTACTATCTGTTCTAGACTATTCCTCCAAAAGATGTATTTTACTGGTGTCAACCAAGTAAAAGTGGCAGGCTGTACTTCATGTTACCAACACCATTTCTTATAAATTTCCCCAATGTTCACTTAATTTAGCCTATGTTGTTGTTATCATCTATCATATAGTATGACATTTTTTTCTAGATACCAACAAACAAGGGGAAAAAATGTAGTGAACCAGTTTTTTAAAACTGTATTAAAGGTCACCAAAATCCATCAAATCTCTATTTTTCTTCCAGTTTTCTTCTATGCTCCAACATTCGCTGTGTTTTACTTAATGGCATTTTCTCAATAAATGGGGCCTAAACGTTTTCTGTGTGAAAATGGTCTCTAAGGGGAGGTGCTTAACCTATTATATGAGCTGTTTTAGTTTCTGATTATCTTATATGATATAGTAGTATATCATTTTGCTGTCAGGTGTCTTTATCTTTCTCTTCCTTACCATATACAACAATTATATATATATATAAAGCATCTCCAAAACTGCAGCTCTTCTCTTCCCAATCTGCAGAGGTCAGTATCTATCAAAAGTGTTCAAAGGAAGGAACAGTGGTGAACCGGCGACAGGGTCATGGGTGGCCAAGGCTCATTGATGTACGTGGGGAGCAAAGGCTGGTTTGTTGCGTATGGGGCTGCATAGTCGCAGACCAGTCAGGGTGCCCATGCTGACCCCTGTCCACCGGCGAAAGCGCCACCAGTGGGCACGTGAGCATCAGAACTGGACCACGGAGCAATGGAAGAAGGTGGCCTGGTCTGATGAATCACGTTTTCTTTTACATCACTTGGATGGCCAAGTGCCTGTGTGTCGCTTACCTGGGGAACACATGGCACCAGGATACACTATGGGAGAAGGCAAGCTGGCGGAGGCAGTGTGATGCTTTGGGCAATGTTCTGCTGGGAAACCTTGGCTCCTGCCATACATGTGAATGTTACTTTGACACGTACCACCTACCTAAGCATTGTTGCAGACCATGTACACCCTTTCATGGAAACGGTATTCCCTGGTGGCTGTGGCCTCTTTCAGCAGGATAATGCGCCCTGCCACAAAGCAAAAATGGTTCAGGAATGGTTTGATGAGCACAACAACGAGTTTAAGGTGTTGACTTGGCCTCCAAATTGCCCAGATCTCAATCCAATCGAGCATCTGTGGGATGTGCTGAACAAACAAGTCCGATCCGTGGAGGCCTCGCAACTTACAGGACTTAAAGGATCTGCTGCTAACATCTTGGTGCCAGATACCACAGCACACCTTCAGGGGTCTAGTGGAGTCCATCCTACGACGGGTCAGGGCTGTTTTGGCAGCAAAAGGGGGACCAACACAATAATGTTATGCCTGATCGGTGTATACATGAAGTAAAAACTAGGGCTGTCAAGCGATAATAAAAAAAAAAATCGAATTAATTACATGATGTGTCAATTAATCAATCTAATTAATTGCAATTTAATCGCACATCAAATTTGGCTGAGAAATTACCCCCAAAAAATAAAGTCATTACTGTATGAAATGTGAAAAGCATCAAATAGACATTATAAAGTAGCTTTAGAAAGAAATATTTTATTTGATTTAACAATTAATTTATTCCACAAAATTTTTAGGCTACAATGGCCATGATTTATTTTCCAAGAAGCTGCATCTGAATTGATATTTAGATATATTTATAGACCAAAACAGTTTGGTTACCAACATTCTTCAAAATATCTTCTTATACATTCCGCTAAAGAAAGTCATACAGGTTTGAAACTACATGAGGGTGAGTAAATGTAAATAAACAGAATTTTCTTTTTTTGGGCAAACTATCCCCAAAATATTATGATTTTTATTACTTATTTATTTATTTTTTTATGAAATGATACTCTAAATAAGAAACTAAAACTGCCAGTAGGTGGCGGTAAATATCTAAATGGGTAAGTAATTGAGTCGTTTATTCATTCGATTTGTTCAAACGGCTGATTCATTCAGGAATGAAGTAAATGGCTCTCTTTATGAATGGACCATTGAATCATTGGTTCACCCGACTGATTCGCTCAAAACGCTGATTCATTCAGAAATGTTGTTAGGAGATGCACAGTTCTGCTCTGGCTTTACAGGTAGGGCCTAATACTGTCGTTGGCAGAATTTAGCAAAAACAGATCTAAAATAACACAATATTAACTTATTTATTGAACTGTTGTATAAAATCCATATCACATTTGCACTCGTGCAAATCGGGACAAAAACAGCATTTGTGTGATATTGCTTAACTATAATATGATATATATATATGAGATTAAAACTCATAATGGGGCATTTTTGCCCTGATATCATAAATTTTACTGCATTCTATAGGATCCATCATGCAGTGAGTTGTTGCCATGCATCATGTTCTTTAACAATCAACTGTATGAAATGTAAGATGACATACGTACAGTGGGGAGAACAAGTATTTGATACACTGCCGATTTTGCAGGTTTGCCCACTTACAAAGCATGTAGAAGTCTGTAATTTTTATCATAGGTACTCTTCAACTGTGAGAGACGCAGAACTGTGTTCTTGACCAGGTTTGCACACACTGCAGCAGGGATTTTGGCCCACTCCTCCATACAGACCTTCTCCAGATCCTTCAGGTTTCGGGGCTGTCGCTGGGCAATACGGACTTTCAGCTTTTCTATTGGGTTCAGGTCTGGAGACTGGCTAGGCCACTCCAGGACCTTGAGATGCTTCTTACGGAGCCACTCCTTAGTTGCCCTGGCTGTGTGTTTCGGGTCGTTGTCATGCTGGAAGACCCAGCCACGACCCATCTACAATGCTCTTACTGAGGGAAGGAGGTTGTTGGCCAAGATCTCGCGATACATGGCCCCATCCATCCTCCCCTCAATACGGTGCAGTCGTCCTGTCCCCTTTGCAGAAAAGCATCCCCAAAGAATGATGTTTCCACCTCCATGCTTCACAGTTGGGATGGTGTTCTTGGGGTTGTACTCATCCTTCTTCTTCCTCCAACACGGCGAGTGGAGTTTAGACCAAAAAGCTCTATTTTTGTCTCATCAGACCACATGACCTTCTCCCATTCCTCTTCTGGATCATCCAGATGGTCATTGGAAAACTTCCGACGGGCCTGGACATGCGCTGGCTTGAGCAGGGGGACCTTGCGTGCGCTGCAGGATTTTAATCCATGACGGCGTAGTGTGTTACTAATGGTTTTCTTTGAGACTGTGGTCCCAGCTCTCTTCAGGTCATTGACCAGGTCCTGCCGTGTAGTTCTGGGCTGATCCCTCACCTTCCTCATGATCACTGATGCCCCACGAGGTGAGATCTTGCATGGTGCCCTACACCGAGGGACCGTCATCTTGAACTTCTTCCATTTTCTAATAATTGCGCCAACAGTTGTTGCCTTCTCACCAAGCTGCTTGCCTATTGTCCTGTAGCCCATCCCAGCCTTGTGCAGGTCTACAGTTTTATCCCTGATGTCCTTACACAGCTCTCTGGTCTTGGCCATTGTGGAGAGGTTGGAGTCAGTTTGATTGAGTGTGTGGACAGGTGTCTTTTATACAGGTAACGAGTTCAAACAGGTGCAGTTAATACAGGTAATGAGTGGAGAACAGGAGGGCTTCTTAAAGAAAAACTAACAGGTCTGTGAGAGCCGGAATTCTTACTGGTTGGTAGGTGATCAAATACTTATGTCATGCAATAAAATGCAAATTAATTATTTAAAAATCATACAATATGATTTTCTGGATTTTTGTTTTAGATTCCGTCTCTCACAGTTGAAGTGTACGTATGATAAAAATTACAGACCTCTACATGCTTTGTAAGTGGGCAAACCTGCAAAATCGGCAGTGTATCAAATACTTGTTCTCCCCACTGTATGTCTGGGGCAGGTGCGTTAAATGCGTTCAATCATTTTAACACGTTATTTATCTATAACTAATAATTATGTTAATGCGTTAAATCGACAGACCTAGTAAAAACATGAAGTACTTTATAAAAGGAAAGAGCTTTCTGATCTTTTCATGTCCTCTTCACTGCTTGGGAAGTTAATCCCCTTAGCTCTCTTTTCATCATTTCAAAGAGGACTATTTCTGTAAACTGAATAAAAGACAACATTTGGGATAATATAACAGTACTAAGTAGTTTATAAAGTCATTAAAACAGCTTTTGTTCAAGAAAAAAACATCTACCATTTTCAAAGGTATCCTTCAACAGACATTCAATAGCAAATCACATTGTCCATGGCATAGATTTAACAGTAAACATTTAACATTAAATAACTAAAAATAAATCTCCCTCACTCACCCAAATCTCAAACACTCAAACATACACCGATCAGGCATAACATTATGACCTAATATTGTGTTGGTCCCTCTTTTGCTGCCAAAACAGCCTTGACCCGTCGAGGCATGGACTCCACTAGACCCCTGAAGGTGTGCTGTGGTATCTGGCACCAAGATGTTAGCAGGAGATCAGTGTCAGTGGTCGGCAACAGGCGGCCCGCAGCCAGATTATTTTGATAGCGGCTGGTTCTGAAATAGATCTGTAATGATAGGTAACGGAAGCCAGCTGTGTAGGTAAACCACTCCCCTGATGTCAAGAGACGCTCTAGTGACTGACGCTAGCCTTTAGCCTCCTTGTTACAGCGTCCGAAATTTGGGGAATTTGGAGGCCAAGTCAACACCTCAAACTCGTTGTTGTGCTCCTCAAACCATTCCTGAACCATTTTTGCTTTGTGGCAGGGCACATTATCTTGCTGAAAGAGGACACAGCCACCAGGGAATACCGTTTCCATGAAAGGGTGTACATGGTCTACAACAATGCTTAGGTAGGTGGTACGTGTCAAAGTAACATCCACATGGATGGCAGGAGCCAAGGTTTCCCAGCAGTAGATTGCCCAAAGCATCACACTGCCTCCGCTGGCTTTCCTTCTTCCCATAGTGCATCCTGGTGCCATGTGTTCCCCAGGTAAGCGACACACAGGCACTCGGCCATCCACGTGATGTAAAAAAAAATGTGATTCATCAGACCAGGCCACCTTCTTCCATTGCTCCGTGGTCCAGTTCTGATGCTCACGTGCCCACTGTTGGCACTTTCGGTGGTGGACGGGTCAGCATGGGCACCCTGACTGGTCTGCGGCTATGCAGCCCCATACGCAACAAACTGCGATGCACTGTGTATTCTGACACCTTTCTATCAGAACCAGCATTAACTTCTTGAGCAATTTGAGCTACAGTAGCTCGTCTGTTTGATTGGACCACACGGGCCAGCCTTCTCTCCCCACGTGCATCATGACCCTGTCGCCGGTTCACCACTGTTCCTTCCTTGGACCACTTTTGATAGATACCGACCACTGCAGACCGGGAACACTCCACAAGAGCTGCAGTTTTGGAGATGCTCTGACCCAGTCGTCTAGCCATCACAATTTGGCCCTTGTCAAACTCGCTCAAATCCTTACGCTTGCCCATTTTTCCTGCTATTAACACATCAACTTTGAGGACAAAATGTTCACTTGCTGCCTAATATATCCCACCCACTAACAGGTGCCGTGATGAAGAGATAATCAGTGTTATTCATTTCACCTGTCAGTGGTCATAATGTTATCCCTGATCAGTGTATATTTCAAACACAATTACATATGCATTTGCAATAATATCATAATATATTAAATAGCTGAAAAATCCAGCATAAACCAGCATGAATTCCATGATGGTCCAGGCTGGTTTATGCTGGTTAGAGCTGGTTTAGTGCTGTGGCCTGTTGCATGAGGCTCCCCGTGGTGGATGACAAAAAGCGCTCGTCCAGTTTGCTTTTCGGACACAATTAAGTCACTCCCCCAGTTTCTCTTGCTCCAAATTAAAGGTTACTACATAGTCAAAGATTTTTAAAGACACAATTTATTTTTAGTGATGATTATTATTATTAAGCAATTACATTGAAATTATTATACATATATTATTTATAATATGATAATATGTAATATAAATAAGATTTGGAATTGATAGATAAAGCTTTAAAAATGACATATGAGCTTACATGTTCAAGTCTCTGTATACCTATATTATCCAACGCTTTGGGTCCAGTGAAAATGAGAGAAGGTCAAATTTAAGATTTTTTAATAAACAAAGTAAAGACAGGTAATCCACAAGAAATAAACAACAACGTGACAGCATGCAAAACACATAATACCAGACAAAGACTGAGACTGAGTAGGTGATGAACTCATTACCGACGGAGACGATGGAGATGGAGCCCTAGGTGAAGACAGAGAGTTGCTGGGACCGGCCAACAACGCAAGCTTCGGAGTCCACGACGATGAAGTCTACTAATATCAATGTGTACTAGTAGTAAACTTGTAAGTGTACTATTTTAATACTGCTTGGGACTAAATTGGCCCACTTTTAGTATATAAAAGTATATGTTTAAGTGTAACAGTAGTAAACTTTAAGTGCACAACTAGGTTTCTCATTTGTACTGCATCTGTACTACAAGTGAACATATGTATACTAGTAGTTTACTATTTTAATACTTGTAGTACATTTTTATTTTATGAAAGTACACTTTGAAGTATACTCTCAGTAAACTACTAGTTTAGTAGTTTTATACTGCAAGTATACTTGTAAGTTTTCTTTAAGTGAACATAACATACTTATAGTTTACTATTTATACATTATTTTTGCACTTTCAGTATACTACTATGTTCAAATGTAGATATTATTTATTTATACTTGAAATATGCCTTTAACTGTACTAATTTTAAAAACATTTTATTATAGCTTCATTCATAATGTTTTATCAACATTTGAATTTGGGTAAGTTTTATAAAGAAAGGTAACATTTTAAAGTTGAGAAAATCGCATTTTTGTCAAAGACTACGTCTTGATCAGATTCAGAACGATGATCAAAACACAGATGGAGTAGATCGAGTCCATCAACACCCCCAAAGCTTCACTGTCGTTTCCTCTTCATGGGTTCGACATTTCATTTGGTAACATTAGGCAGTTTTGAGCCCCTGCCCCTTTAATCGTGAAAGTGAAAGTGCCCTTTTCGATCGCACCGCAGTGCCCCCGCGAACGCGATTTCTAATTTCTACCTGAGGCAATTTAACCAACACCCCCAGAACGCGATTCTTACAGAGGGGGAACACCCCCCTCCCCCACCTAGAACGCAATTGCCCCTGGAGGTCTGTGCACGCCACTGCAATCAAATGATTAAACACAGTTAAAAGTCAAATATACCTTTCTGTCAGTATAAGTGCAACTTTAAGTATGTTTCTGGTAAGTACATAAAGTACATTTCTGAGAAGTATATAAAAAGTAGACTGAAAGTATACTTTCTTATTTTTAGTTTAAAAGAAGTATACTAATAGAACACTTGAATAAAATTCTTTTTTGGGAATAAAAAAAAAAATTAACAATAATAATAAAAAAGTCTCATCCAGCTATGAGGGGCTTGATGTTGGTTTTAAAAAATAGTCTTTTGAGCAGCTTCCTCGCTCATTTGTATATGAGGAGCTGCTCGAAGTCATGACTCTAGTCTCGCGTAGCCAGACCTTCAGACTGACGGCAGAAGGCCAGGACTCCATCGCAGCTTTCATTGGGCAAGGACCGCCCAGAGACCCTCTGACTGACATGTAAAGCAACCAATCACAGTTTGTTTTGTTCTGAGTCATGTTTAGGGGCGTGAAAATGTCATAACCCTGTCCCTACAATAACAGACCGGTGTGTAAAACTCTTGGACGTATTTTAAAGAGTCTATCCCACGAACTCTAAACACAACAGCTTGCTTCTTCAATAAGGGGGTTTAGCGTCACAGCATCTTTGTTTCCCGGGGGACCGTTAAAGAATGCAACACACACGTCTCCAAATCCTTGAAATCCTGTAGAATTCAACCAATCAGATGATGACTTTGAAATTACTGAAGTGTTTCCAATTTTGTGTGAAAGTGAAAGTAACGTGAGGGCCAAGTATGGTAACCAATACTCAGAATTTGTTCTCTGCATTTAACCCATCCAAGTTAGTGCACACACATTAGGAGTAGTGAGTAGTGAACACACACACACTGCAAACTGTGGACACACACTGCAAACTGTGGACACACACACCCGGAGCAGTGGGTAGCAATTTTGCTGTGGCGCCCGGGGAGCGATTGTGGGTTAGGTGCCTTGCTCAAGGGCACCTCAGTCATTTCCTGCCGGGATTGAGAATCGAACAACGCAACCTTCAGGTTACCAGACTCTCTAACCGGATTCTCTAACCATGACTGCCCCACTGTGACATATGCATCAGACGTTCAGCCAATGGCCCATGGGGTGCCAGAGAACAACTTTTCTGGGGGTGGTATGGGATTCGACCACGATGCGGGCATGTTTGGCCACTATGGGCAACAACATCCTAAGCTAGGGTTTTTCGTCCGCCAAAGCCAGAAGCTACTGGGTCTTATTGTTGTAGTTGCGTTAAGCTTGCTGCACATGAGACCATTCCAGTGGAGTCTGATGAGCAGCGGTTTATGCAACTACCTATGATATATGCTGGTTACGCACAGAGGTCTTCGTACCCTTTATTTGTGTTAAGACCCCGGTTTCTAACTCAAGGTCCCAAGCTTCACGGGTACACAAAATGCCTGGACATGAGGGCGGTGTTTCTAGGATTGAAACACTTTCTTAAGGACTTTAGGGGCTACCATGTGTTGGTTCAGATGGACAAGACATTGTAATCATGCATAAATCACCAGTGCAGGCTGTGTTCACATCCCATGTTCAGGCTGGTGCAGCAGGCCTTGCTCTGGATCAAGGAGCAGATATCCTATAGAGGAACTATGTGGGCAGACCCCGCTTTGACCTTGGATCCCGCACTTAAGGTGTGTTGCCGTCGCAAGTGTTACATCAGATGCCCCCTCATGAGCTGGAGTACAGTCTGGGATGACCACCCAGCTTATAGCATAAGGGTTACTTGCTGATGCTTCGTACCCTCTCTTTGTGTTAAAGACCCCAGGTTTGACCTTGGCTGCCATTTTGGCCAGCCTGAGTTTGCTTCTTGGACCTTGTGTCTCTCCTGGAAGACTCTCAGTGGGAGATTGTGACCAGGAGGGTCCTTCTGTCTCAGGTACAGGGGTCGATCATTCATCCCTACCCAAGATTTGGAACTTGTTTGTTTGGCCCCTAAGGGGGATCGGTTCATAGAATCTGGTTTCTCAACCGGTGTTGTTGAGACCATTTTAAATGCTAGAGCCATCTCTTCAAGGAAATCGTATTCTCTGAAGTCGTGTCTCCTCACATCTTGGTATGATCAGTACCACTTGGACCCAGTCCACTGCCCAGTTGGTTCAGTGGTCAAGTTCTTACATGAGCGTCTTTCAAGCCCCTGTGTGGAGGCATCCCTGGAATCTTGTTTTTTTGCGGTGCCAGACAACTGAGGTCTATCTGCATACTGCATGTTCCTTCCTGGGACCTTGCTATAGTCTTGGAAGGCTTATCAGATGCTCCTTGTCAGGGTTTGTGTAGATAAATCCAAGAAGAGAGATGTGTGATGCAGAATTAATGATTATATAACTTTTAATAAACACTAGGAACGAAAGAGCATTACACACGTGAACATAACATCAACACAGGTCAAAGACCTGATTAAACTGAGGGCTTACATGGAGGATAATAATCAACGGAACAGGGAACAGGTGAGGACTAATCAGAAACCACAGTAATGAGAACTCAGACAATGAAAACCATGACAAAGAAACTAAACAAGACAGTGAAACTAAACACAACCGTGACAGTCCTGATGTCCCCCCGCCATTGCACATTTTGGATTTCTCCCTCATCAGACATGCCCAATTCAAGTCTTGCAGTCTGTACTAATGAGCTGATGAGTTGAATCAGGTGTGTTAGATGAGAAAGACATACAAAATGTGGTGGGGGGTCTCCACACTGTAAAAAATCTTTTGTTGACTCAACTCAATATATTTTGTTATCTTTGTTACCCTTTAGTTTTCTGAACTTAAATTTTCTAGCCATAAAAACTTCACTTTAGTTGGTTGCAAAGCTGCTTTAATCAGTATTAATTGCATTACTATATTCATTTGTAAATTACATTTGATTTAGACTAAAATTATGGCAAATTAAAATCACAGCAACACATATTAATACACAGTTACATTTATTGCAAAAACAAACACCTAAAACAACCACACAAAAAGGTATCTTATGCCTGCCTCAATAGCTACGTTTGCATCCAAGGTTGTGAGTTTAACTTGTGCATAAAATATATAAAATTTTGCATAAAAATTGCCAATAAAGCAGTGTTTCCATTCAGTCAGTCAAAAAGATGAAAATGATCACTTCCTGATAAACTGGTACTAAATATCACTAGGACAAGTAAAAGAAGCCACTGTAATATCCCAAAATGCACATAAAAATAGGTGGATGAAAACATAGCTATTGTATGTCTTGTGCTTGCCTCAGTTTTCAAATAAAGCAATTTGTTTTGAAAAATTAAATGAAACACCTCTGAATTGGCTTTATACCATTTTAATCTAAAATGTATAGTTCAGCCATGAAACTCTAATCAAGTTCAGATTGGTTTATCAAACATAAGTTTCCCAGCCAATCAAATTTAAGTATTCATTATCTTGTCCATATATAACCTTGACGCATCAAGGATGCACTAACGCCGTGTGCCATGCGAGTTTTCTTTCTAGCCCTCCACCTCCCCAGCACCACCTGCCTAGATCTGCTGGGGGTTTCACTCTCTCTAGCAGCAGCATCATGTTTCCTTTAGTTTATGTTAAGAGTATTTAGCAGAAGCAATTCATACTTGCTCTGCAGCAGCAGCAGCAGCAGCAGCAACATTATCTTCAGCAGCAGCAGCGTAGCAGATCTAGTCCGCCAAGACCAAACCTATGTACACTTCATTCTATTAATAAAATGTTTCAAAATTATCCCGAAAGTTGTCATGACTGAACTTAAGTTAATTTTAATTAACAATGTGTAAGCTCTCAAGCTTCAGTAAATTTATCAATGAACATAAACAGCACATATGCACCAGTGTTACCTCACTGCATTTTTTTCAGTCCATCAATCTTAGCTGTGCAGCTCTCCCCACTAACCTTGATAAAAAAAAAATTTGTTGGATAACCTCATAGCTCTTTGGGACAGTCATGGTTCAAAGCATAAAGGAGTCCAAACAGTGTGGCAAAGGCATTTAGAACATCTTGGAGATCCAAAACCACAATCTCCCCTTCCAGTATCACAGCCACATCCACAACATCATCTGGGAAGGCACTATCATGTCTGATGTCCTCACTCACTGTCAAGATGCCCTACATTAACCCTGCGAACAATGTCTCTCATCATCAGCTGGCTGAAAAAAATAAGAGAGTGAGATACAACTTTTAAGTGGTGGCTGTCATAAAAAAAGATTTATTCAAACAGATTAAATACTGAAGAACAGGTAAAGTAAAAATACAATAACTATGCAATATAGTAAATATTCTGAGCAAAATGTTCTTCTCTAGAGTTCATTTTTCTAGCTGACTAATGAATTTTTGGACATAGAATATCTTTTCTGAGGTAAATGTGATGACATTGTTTAAAAGCTATTTACAGCTATTTATTAACGTCTGCGCAGTTGAAACACTGATTGTGCGATTACATGAGATGATACAGATTTCATACATTGTACTGTATCTTTCAACATACTCTTTGATGTTCATACATGTTTATTTCATGCTGTATCTACTAGTAAAGTGCAATATTCAAATGCAAAAAAGCAACGAAAACAACATTTAAAACAGCAGGCATATTAAAGGGATAGTTCTCAGAAAAATGAAAATTACCCCATGATTTACTCACCCTCAAGCCATCCTAGGTGTATATGACATTCTTCTTTCAGACGAATACAATCGGAGTACAATGGGCATGCAGTTTCGGGTCTGTGGACGGGGCCTAAACTGCAGTGGCACATCAACTGCCTCGAGTTGTTAGCAGTACGTCTTGAGCTGGGCCGCCTCAAAGGGCCGCTACCAGGCAAGCACGTTCTGGTCCGTACGGACAGCACAGCGACCGTTGCGTACATCAACAAACAGGGTGGTCTACGCTCCCGTCGCATGTCAAAACTCGCCCGCCATCTCCTCCTCTGGAGTCAGACGCATCTGAGGTCGCTTCGTGCCACTCACATTCCGGGCCTGCTCAATCATGCAGCCGACAAGCTCTCACGACAGCAAGTGCTTCCGGGAGAGTGGAGACTCCATCCCCAGATGGTCCAGCTGATCTGGAGACGCTTCGGGACCACACAACTGGCCCCGGGGCCTTCGCAAGTATGCGTTCCCCCCAGTGAGCCTTCTAGCACAGACTCTGTGCAAAGTCAGGGAGGACAAGGAGCAGGTCTTGTTAGTTGCGCCGTATTGGCCCAACCGGACCTGGTTCCTGGAACTAGTGCTCCTCGCGACCTCCTTGGCCCATTCCTCTGAGGAAGGACCTTCTGACTCAGAGATGGGGCACCCTATGGCACCCACGTCCAGACCTCTGGAAACTCCATGTTTGGTCCCTGGACGGGACACAGAGGTTCTAGGTAATCTGCCACAAACAGTGGTAGACACAAACACTGCTGCTAGAGCCCCCTCTACGAGGAGCCTCTATGCTTTTAAGTGGAACCTGTTCGTTGAGTGGTGCTCTTCTCGATGAGAAGACCCCTGAAGATGTTCGATCAGTTCTGTGCTTTCCTTCCTGCAAGATGGGTTGGAGCGAAGGCTGTCTCCCTCCACCCTCAAAGTGTATGTTGCCGCTATCGCCGCACATCATGATGTAGTTGATGGTAAGTCCTTGGGGAAGCATGATCTGATCGTCAGGTTGCTGAGGGGAGCGAGGAGACTAAATCCGCTTCGCTCTCACTCTATACCCTCTTGGGACTTGTAGACTCCAATTTGTCAGTCACGTTCGACGTATGTCGGTCACGTTCGACGTATGTCGGACGTCACCGACAAATTGGGATCCCTATGGAAAACGCCATGGCAGTTGCCACTTCCAGCGCCCTCTGTAAGCCCCTCAGACCCCTGTCTGTTGGGGCAGGAACTTATGCAAGGAGAGTCGCTGCTGTTCCGCAAGACTGAAAGGGAACATCTCGGTTACATATGTAACCCTTGTTCCCTGAAGGAGGGAACGGAGACGTATGTCCCATTCACCACGGTTGCTGTATCATCACTGCATGGCCGAGTCACTAATTCAGCTCCTCAGTGAAAAACAAATGTGCACTGCATCCGCTTCCGTGTTTATACCTGCGCTGCGGGGCGGAGCACAAGATGCAAATCTCGCACGCCAATGGCCATTGGCCTGTTCTGTATACACTCGAAGCTAATAGGGCTCCCAGAAGTGATCCCAATTTGTCGCTGACGTCCGACGTACGTCTCCGTTCCCTCCTTCAGAGAATGAGGGTTACATATGTAACCGTTTTTGGGTGAACTTACCTTTTAATAGTTATTTATTTTACCTGTATCGATTCAAACTCACATTTAATAATTTTCAAGGATTTCCATGAAACTTACCTGTATCTGATGGCGATCTGAGAGAGACCATGCAGTGAAGCGAGATGTAGTTTCATCCGGTCCATAAACCAGTTCAGTTTTTTGTCAAGGAGCAATAGGATCCTAAAAATAAAATTTCATTAGGTTTATTGACAACATGTTGCAATGTTTACACGGTACAATGACTCATACTGTGATTTAATTAGGGCTGAGTATTTGACACATTTCACAATTTTATTTGATTTCAATTCATAAGGTTAATATTTACCAGTAATTGTAGCAAATATAGCGAAACCGCTGTCTATCCTCCTTCAACCATTCAAACAGATTGAGAGCTCCGTGAACCACATGACCGCGAGATCAAAGCGTGTTGCAACTCTGTATTTCAACGGCTCTGGGAGCGCACAGCACAAAAAAATAGCGTTATATTATAACGTCATAAATATACTTTGTAGTTAAACACTTACTTTGTGTTCTCTTGGTTAAAAGTAAACTCCATGTCTGCACTGCATGGTGAGTCATAGGAAATGTCCTCTGAGAGAAAAGTTTTGGCTCGTTTAAACGCATACAGCATATAAATATTGCTATAAATCAATACAATATCAAATACAAATGGTAAATGAGATAAAACACTTTTTTTTTGTTTCCCTTTTTGTTTCCCTGTAAAAAAGTTTTCGTTCGTCTGTTTCCCTCGTCTGCTCCACACCGCGAGTCAACGAAAATATCTCTGAGGAAAGTTTAGGCAAGCACGCACACACACACATCACATAGATACCATCCTAAAACAACATAATGTTATAAACTTCATACTGTAAATGAGATAAAACACTTTATCTCTGTGTTTACCCTCCTCGTTTGCTCAGCATCGCGGGTGAAAGAAAATGGCGTCTGTCAGTCCTAGGCACGCGCACAGCACATAAGTATTCCAGAAAGCAAGTTTAAATTAAGATCACATATACCCTGAACTCTCGCTTGATTAACCCAAACCTTGCTTAGGTATGTTGGTTCCAAAACCGTGGTCTGGAGTATGTTCACCTACATTTCATACCTAATTTAAAGCTTAACTCTCAACTCTGGCCTTCGAGGTCCACTTTCCTGGAGTTTAGTTTCCACCAACAACCTGCGATCCTCATGACTGAACTCGAACCATGGGGCCCACATCCCTCGAGAAGAGGGCCAAGAGGGATCTGAGCTTGTGAACGCTGAATTTCAAGGACTGACCTTGCATGCTCCTCTTCCATACACATCACACATCAGGTAAGAATCATTTGATGCTATAAATCGGGAAAAAGGTGACACAGATTGGCGAGTTTACACACCTGCTTCAGACTTCAGTTCATGCAGAGGCAATTCTCAAAATTCACCACTTTTGCCTAATCATCCATCTCTGTATTTGCATCTGGCATGAGCATACATTGATCTGTTTCTATCACTTCACAAACACATCCCTGTGCTATCTATTTTCTTTTCAGAAGGACCATTTGAGTTATAGTAGTTTGAGTACTCACTTTCTCATATGTATCTTGCAATGTCTCTACTTTAGTGCTGGGGAAAAATTAATCGTGATTAATCGCATCCAAAATAATGTTTTGTGCTTACATAATATATGTGTGTGTACTTTGTATAAGTATTATGTATATATAAATACACACACATGCATGTATATATTTAAGAAAAATGTTATAGTTTTATAAAAAAAATTATATTTATATATAAGATAAATTATATATACAGTATATACATGCAAATATTTCTTAAATATATACATGCATGTGTGTGTATTTATATATAAACATAATAAATATACACAGTACACACACATATATTATGTAAACACAAACTTTTATTTTGGATGCGATTAATCACAATTAATTTTTCCCCAGCACTACTCTACTTCATTCTGCAAATCATATTATGCCATATTCCACTTGTCAAAGTTGCACAGTTATCCCAGTGACATTTGCAAATGCAAAGAACATTTGCCACTGACACACATAAGCAGTACTTTTAGAAATGTCAGCGGTCTGAGTACATATCCTTGAGGCACTTCTTACTTACCATATTCCCAAACTTGGAATGAAATAATGGAATCTATCAATGTACAGTAAAGTAGACTTCTTAACCAGTTTGGTCAAGCTTAAGAGCAGGCACTGCTCTCAGAGAAGACCACCGCAAAGCATTCTGCCAGTTACTTGTCTACCAAGCTGCTACATGTTGAAAGATCTCCTTAACTGTTCTTGTACCACAGTGCAAAACTGAAACTGAAAGGGAACCAGGAGGTCAATAAAATTGATAAAAAAGTTATCAATTATAGATTATTTATTTGATTATTTATTTGTTTGTTTGTCATTGATTGTTTTAGCACTCTGTTTGAACTGTAACTGCAAGGTAAAACGGGGGAAAAAAGATAAAATTTTATAAAATTTTAACACAGTTGTAATTGGGATGTTCATATAATTTAACCAGTAAAAGTTCATGCTTTGAGAAAGACCTCACTACTTACAGTGGGGAGAACAAGTATTTGATACACTGCCGATTTTGCAGGTTTTCCTACTTACAAAACATGTAGAAGTCTATAATTTTTATCATCGGTACACTTCAACTGTGAGAGACGGAATCTAAAACAAAAATCCAGAAAATCACATTGTATGATTTTTAAATAATTAATTTGCATTTTATTGCATGACATAAGTATTTGATCACCTACCAACCAGTAAGAATTCCGGCTCTCACAGACCTGTTAGTTTTTCTTTAAGAAGCCCTCCTGTTCTCCACTCATTACCTGTATTAACTGCACCTGTTTGAACTCGTTACCTGTATAAAAGACACCTGTCCACATACTCAATCAAACAGACTCCAACCTCTCCACAATGGCCAAGACCAGAGAGCTGTGTAAGGACATCAGGAATAAAATTGTAGACCTGCACAAGGCTGGGATGGGCTACAGGACAATAGGCAAGCAGCTTGGTGAGAAGGCAACAACTGTTGGCGCAATTATTAAAAAATGGAAGAAAGAAGTTCAAGATGACGGTCAATCTCCCTCGGTCTGGGGCACCATGCAAGATCTCACCTCGTGGGGCATCAATGATCATAAGGAAGGTGAGGGATCAGCCCAGAACTACACGGCAGGACCTGGTCAATGACCTGAAGAGAGCTGGGACCACAGTCTCAAAGAAAACCATTAGTAACACACTACGCCGTCATGGATTAAAATCCTGCAGTGCACGCAAGGTCCCCCTGCTCAAGCCAGCGCATGTCCAGGCCCGTCTGAAGTTTGCCAATGACCATCTGGATGATCCAGAGGAGGAATGGGAGAAGGTCATGTGGTCTGAGGAGACAAAAATAGAGCTTTTTGATCTAAACTCCACTCGCTGTGTTTGGAGGAAGAAGAAGGATGAGTTCAACCCCAAGAACACCATCCCAACTGTGAAGCATGGAGGTGGAAACATCATTCTTTGGGGATGCTTTTCTGCAAAGGGGACAGGACGACTGCATCGTATTGAGGGGAGGATGGATGGGGCCATGTATCGTAAGATCTTGGCCAACAACCTCCTTCCCTCAGTAAGAGCATTGAAGATGGGTCGTGGCTGGGTCTTCCAGCATGACAACGACCCGAAACACACAGCCAGGGCAACTAAGGAGTGGCTCCGTAAGAAGAATCTCAAGGTCTTGGAGTGGCCTAGCCAGTCTCTAGACCTGAACCCAATAGAAAATCTTTGGAGGGAGCTGAAAGTCCGTATTGCCCAGCGACAGCCCCGAAACCTGAAGGATCTGGAGAAGGTCTGTATGGAGGAGTGGGCCAAAATCCCTGCTGCAGTGTGTGCAAACCTGGTCAAGAACTACAGGAAACGTATGATCTCTGTAATTGCAAACAAAGGTTTCTGTACCAAATATTAAGTTCTGCTTTTCTGATGTATCAAATACTTATGTCATGCAATAAAATGTAAATTAATTACTTAAAAATCATACAGTGTGATTTTCTGGATTTTTGTTTTAGATTCTGTCTCTCACAGTTGAAGAGTACCTATGATAAAAATTACAGACTTCTACATGCTTTGTAAGTGGGCAAACCTGCAAAATCGGCAGTGTATCAAATACTTGTTCTCCCCACTGTATATATATATATATATATATATATATATATTTTTTTTTTTTTTTTTGGTTTTTTTGGGGGGTTTTTGTATACGTTGTAGCGACTGAGACAAATCAGACAAAATTATTTGTCCAATTTACAAATAATCTTATAAACTCACTCTGGGATCTATGGACCCATCCCCCAAAAGACCACTAAGAGCATGAAAAGGCCTCTAGTTACAGGACACATTGGAACTGATAAGGTTTATGACCAGAAGGAATTTGCCTAAGACTTGTGACTCTCTTAATTATTTTTGAAAAGGACAAATAAACCATCTTAAACCCATATATCCTATATATAACCATTTGAGAAATATATAAACATATCCATCTCATGATTTTTCTTTTATAGGGTTTGGACTATGTATTAATTCAGTCTCTGTTAGATTTATGTTTCAGAATTGCATACTATGGTTAACTAAAATCATGTGTATGGCATGTTGGGTCTCTATAAATTTGTACTTTGAAGATTGAAATGATCATGTATATGATGTGTTGATAGCTACGCAGCATATTAGTATTTCATAGTTTTTAATAGTTTTTAATCTTTAATAGTTTCATCAACAACCAATCCAGATGCACATGCAAATGAGCACGCTGAAACAAAGAGCCATAAAATCTCCAACAGAGGAATCTTCCCGCTTGGAAATTTAACCTTTCTCATTGGTCAAGTCAACCCTGAGAAGTGTGACCTTTCCCAGACCTTTAAAGAGAGACACTCTTCAACAGCTCTCTTCTCTTCTCTCTCTCCCTGGACCGACAACCGACGCGTCACCTCGGCTGTCTCTCAGCTGGCCAAGCAGGCCAGGCTGGTAAGGCCTACACACACAGCAAGCCATGTGCGTGTGTGGGAGAGAAAACCCTGACCACATGGTCGCGGGCCGGCCAGCCCAACACCTCAAGTTGTGTGCAACTTCCTCGACCTTGACGGAGTCGAAATAACTGCAAGTTCATCATATCTTCTTCAGTCAACACAGAAGAAATCGATTGTAACTTAAACACCATCGGACCGAACTATCAAGACTTTCTCCTGTGATTGTACATCGGACGCTCTTCAACAGTGCAGGCTAAATGCAAGTAACGTACAATATACAAAATCGCTGTGTAATTAGTAAAAGCTGTAAACCCCTTTGTTCAGAGAAAGGAGCTTGTAGTCACTGATGGTTCTCCCAGGTGTTTTCATAGTTTAATTTCTCTGTTCCAATCCAGTTCTTCATTCTGTCACTTCCCATCTTACCAATGTATGTGTGATTTGTATGAATGCGTTTATGTTAGTTTAGTCGTGTTCATGATTTAGTTAATAAAATTTGTGCACAATACATATTTGGTTCTGACTCCCTGCCTGCAAACAAATTGTCACTTAAATGATCGATCTTGTTACGTGCTCTAAGTGCTGTAAATGCAAAGGAAGAATTATTTTTCTGTGGTCATGAAAAATACCCTTTTCTTAGAATTAATTAATAATAACAAAGGGGTACTGAGTGTTCACAGGATGAACTGATTAATTGATTGTAATGTTAATGTAGCTACATCAAGTTAATCTCATTAACTGATTCAAATATTCATAATTAATCATAATGAATAATCATGAGTTATGAATAATTATTAATATTTCCCCTCTGAGCTAATTCGCTACAATGCCTATAGACAAAAAATTACGTTTTTATCAATTTTACAGAAGTACATTTATTTTAAATCACTTTTTTGTATTAGCATGGTTAAATTATAATTATAGCCTTTGTACTATGTCCTAAAACTAAATATAGTGTATTTTCCTGGCATGCTGACGAATATGTCTAACATTTCCCTACCTTGTGTATTTCTGTGTGAACAGATGTCTTAAAAGGTGAGAAAATAATCAGTGCAGTGAGGGATTAGTTTAGAGTTTTTAGTTTGTTTGGTTTAAAAAAAAAAACTGCATAAAATATTGATTGTATCTCAAAGAAGAAATAGCTGCAAGCCAGAAAGCTTAACAAATGAATTATAGTGGAAAAAAAAACTTAAGATTTAAAAGTTCCCTTGGCATTTTGCTGTGTAGTAAGAATGTAGTAAATATGTTGAATGTTGAAATGTAGCAGATTCAAACTTTGTTGTACCACCAGTAAAATGTTACTTATAAATTCTTGACTGACGATGGAGATATGCCATGTACCAACCTGAGAAATAGGCTATCCTGTTCATTAGATTTTGGTAATCTCTATAGTTTAAATCGTTTAACGCCAGTTTTGCAGCCATTAACTGGTCAATCAGATACACCTTCACTCCCTAGACTGATTTATGTTGTCTTTGAAACTTTGCTGAAGATTATATTGTAGCTTGGCAACTTGCAGAGAAGAGATCAACTGAAATTGTAAATGAGTGGCTATTTGAATGTTTTTTTTTTTTTGTTTTTTTTTTGGTAGCTGTGGTCATATCCAAGCTACCGCTTACTGCTGGGTAAATGCACTATTTGTATGAAGTTTAGAAGGCCAAAGTTCCCTTCAAATCTACTGGAACTACATATTTATGTCTAGATAGCACACCTGTTACACCACATTTACTCCAGTGAATATCTTTCAGGCTAGGTTTATGTTTGAAAGTCATTTTCTTTATAGACACCTTCAAGACCAATGCAAATGCATTAAAGACCTAGCTACAAAAAAATAAAAACTATAGTTCATTTCCACTGTTTTTGCCCAGAAAAAAAGGTAGAACTTTATTTTGATGGTCCACTAACCATAACGTCTCGGTTACGTATGTAACCCTCGTTCCCTGAGGAGGGAACAGAGACGTAACGTCAGTGACTGACGAATGGGGGTTTCGCCTAGAAGCCTATCATCTTCGAGATCTAGAAAACGGCCAATGGCAGTGCCAATGCCATGGGCATGCGGAATTTGCATAGCGTAACTCCGCCCCACAGTGTGGGTATATAAGGAAGTACGCTGGCAACATCGCATTATGTTTACCTGCTGAGGAGCCAAGACTGAACTCCCGGCTGTTCCAGCGGTACAGCGGAAGTGGCAGAGGGACGTTACGTCTCCGTTCCCTCCTCAGGGAACGAGGGTTACATACGTAACCGAGACGTTCCCTTTCGTTCAGTCACTCCGAGTAACGTCAGTGACTGATGAATGGGGGTCTCAATGTAATCACGCCACTCGGCTGTCATCCAGTGCCCTGCGTAAGCGTGAGCTCCCTGTCGTAAACTAGTACGGACCAAGGACTCCCACTTAACACAGGAATACCAAGGTACACTGGGAAGCATATTCCAGGTGGAAGTATGCGCCAAACGCCTACCCGTAGGGAGGACTTAAGGAAACACATATGACCCTCTCAGGGCTACATATGGAGAACTCTGGGGTAACCAGCCGAAGGTGGAAGAATTTTTACCCCCAGGGGTGGCAAGGGGCTTGCCAAGGGAAAGACACATGCTCAGGGAGACTTACAGTGGAAATACACATGTGGGGGTCACCCAACGGGGGAACCATGCACACGGTGGCACCTAGCCAACACGAGGGCCTGAGCGAGTGGGCAGACGTACTGGTGTCGGCATCAACAGTGCTGGAGGAACTCAGGGCTTCAGGGAAACTACCTGAGGAAAATATCGCACGTATCCAGTCCGTGGAGTGGAATGGCGAGCAAGCGAAGACACCTGAGCCTAGTCCATTACCGGCGACTAGTAGAGGCGAGTACATGAGGGGACACTGGCTCCACTCGGAGATTAAGAATCTGGCGAATGTGTTGGGTGTCGCCCAGCCTGCAGCTCTGCAATGTCTGTTAGCGAGGCGCCATGCGCTAGAGCCCAAGAGGAGGCCACACTCCGGGTGGAGTGAGCCCTGACCCCTAGGGGGCATGGACGCCCCTGCGTCAGGTAAGCCAAAACAATGGCGTCCACTATCCAGTGAGACAACCTTGCTTGGAGAGAGCCTTTCCCTTCAGCTTCCCACCATAACAGACAAAGAGCTGGTCTGAGGTCCTGAACACTGCGTTCTGTCTACGTAAGCACGGAGGGCGCGTACTGGACAGAGCAGTGCCAAGGCTGGGTCTGCCTCCTCCAAAGGCAGCGCTTGCAGGTTCACCACCTGGAACGGAGTGGTGGGAACCTTGGGCACATATCCAGGCCGGGGTCTCAGGATCACGTGAGAGTAGGCCGGCCCGAATTCCAGGCACGCTTCGTCAACCGAAAATGCCTGCAGGTCCCCTACCCTCTTGATGGAGGCCAAGGCCATCAGGAGCGCTATCTTCATAGACAGGAACTTAAGCTCGACTGACCGCAATGGCTCGAAGGGAGCCCTCTGCAGAGCACTTAAGACTACTGAGAGGTCCCAAGAGGGTACGAGGGGAGCGCGAGGAGGATTCAGTCTCCTCGCTCCCCTCAGGAACCTGATGACCAGGTCGTGCTGACTTTTTCGTCTCCACAAGGTCGTGGTAGGCTGATATAGCGGCCACATAAACCTTGAGGGTGGAAGGAGACAGCCTTCGTTCCAACCCTTCTGGAGGAATGCGAGCACGGACCCGATCGGGCATTTCCAGGGGTCTTCTTGGCGAGAAGAACACCAGTGACGAAGAGGTTCCACTTCAACGCATAGGCGTGTCGTATCTGTAGACAGGGCCCTAGCGGAAGTGATGGTAGCCACCACCTGAGGTGGTAGGGTACTCAAACCTGCCGCGTCCCATCCAGGAGCCACACGTGGAGGATCCAAAGGTCGGGATGCGGGTGCCAAAGGGTGCCCCGTCTCTGAGAAAGGAGGTCCTTACTCAGAGGAATCGACCAGGGAGGGGCTGTCGCAAGGAGTACGAGTTCGGAGAACCAGGTCCGGCCAAGCCAATGCGGGGCGACCAAAAGGACCTGCTCCTTGTCCTCCCTGATCTTGCACAGAACCTGTGCGAGAAGGCTCACTGGGGGAAACGCAAACTTGCGGAGGCCCCGCGGCCAGCTGTGCGCCAGAGCATCCGTGCCGAGGAAGCCCTCGGTCAGGGAATAAAACAGGCGGCAATGGGAAGAGTCGTGGGAGGCAAACAGATCTACCTGTGCGTCGCCGAACTGTTCCCAAATCAGCTGAACCGTCTGGGGATGGAGTCTCCATTCTCCAGGAAGTGGCTGAAGCCGTGAGAGCTCGTCGGCTGCACGGTTCAGGACTCCCGGGACGTGGATGGCACGAAGGGACCTCAGGTTCTTCTGACTCCATAAGACGAGATGGCGGGCGAGTTGAGACATGCGGCGGGAACGTAGACCACCCTGGTGGTTGATGTACGCTACTGTGGCCGTGTTGTCTGACCGGACTAGCACGTGTTGACCCTTGAGCAGCGCTCGGAAGCGGTGCAGGGCAAACCGTACTGCCAGCAACTCGAGGCAATTGACATGCAGAAGGCGCTGGGGTCCTGTCCAGGAGCCCGCGGCAGCATGTCCATTGCACATGGCACCCCAGCCCGTGGTGAAGGCATCTGTTGACACAACAAAATTGCCTGGAAACTCGTTCTAAGGGCACACCGGCCGTAGAACTGAGGTTCGACCACGGGGTGAGGGTCTGCAGGCAGGCCCGAGTCACTGGGACCCGGAGCGTGCCCGACTGCCATGCCCATCTCGGGACTCGATCGCGAAGCCAGTGCTGAAGCGGTCTCATATGAAGCAATCTGAGCGGCGTTACCGCGGCTGCAGATGCCATATGCCCCAGGAGCCTCTGAAATAACTTCAGTGGAACCACACTCTTGCTCCTGATTTGACGGAGGCAAGTCAGCAGTGACTGCGCGCGCTCGCTCGTAAGCTGCGCGCACCTGGCAACCGAGTCGATACTGAGAAAAGAGATCCTCTGCACTGGCAGAGTTTGCTCTTTTCCCAGTTGACCCGAAGGCCCAGACGGGCTAAGTGCTGGAGCACCAGGTCTCTGTGTTCGCACACCTGCTCTCGAGAGTGACTCAGGAACAGCCAGTCGTCGAGGTAGTTCAGGATGCGAACCCCGTGTTGCCTGAGTGGCACAAGGGCTGCCTCGACAATCTTCGTAAAGACGCGAGGGGACAGAGCTAGCCCGAATGGGAGGACCGCGTACTGATATGGAAGTAGGCGTCCTTCAGGTCGATCGCTGCAAACCAATCTACTGGACGAACGCATTCGAAAAGGCGCTTCGCTGTCAACATCCTGAACGGAAGCCTGTGAAGGGATCGGTTCAGGATGCGCAGGTCCAGGATCGGTCGTAACCCACCGGTTTTCCTGGGTACAATGAAGTAAGGGCTGTAGAAGCCGGACTTCATCTCGGCTGGAGGGACAGGCTCGATCGCACCCTTCGCCAGCAAGGTAGCAACCTCTGCACGCATGACAGGGGCGTTGGGCCCCCCATGGTGTGGCGGACTCCCCGGAAGCGGGGAGGAGCCTGAGCGAACTGAATCGCATAGCCGAGTCTGATGGTCTTCTCGACCCAGCGGAACAGTCCGGGAAGCTCTAGCCAGGCTCCCAAAAACTGCACCAGCGGGGTCGTGCGGACCACAGACGTACCCCGGGTGGGGCAGCGAGGCGGCGTGACCGGCCCGGACGTGGGAGGCGTAGCGTCCCGGTGTGGGGGCACGGTCATCAGCCGCGTCCTGACAGAGGAGACCAGGGAAGGACGCGCGTTCCACTGGGGTCTGCTCTGAGAGGAGACTGGCATTAGAGAGGGACGAGAGTGGCGTGGCCCGGGGGCAGCTCTGCAGTCCCTCGCCACCAGAGTAGACGAGAACTACAGGCCTTGGAGGGGTGCTTAGGATCACCGCGCCACATTGAAGCACTCTGTGCAAGAGGGGGGGGTGTGGCCCGAGGAATACTCGTCGGGGTTTATGCCACACCGCAGCCCTCAGGTCACCCTGGCCACCAGCCAAACATCCCGTCACGTGGAGAGGATAACTGGGGTGTGGCAGAGGGGACTCTCCCTCCATACGGGGGTCATTGAGTCTCGACCGTGATTGCAACTGAGCGTCAACAGGGGGGACCCCAGTGTACCCTTGGCCGCGGCCCCATCGAGGGCAGAGAAGGCGGAGGAGGCCGCCGAACGGTCGCGGGAAGACAACGGGGACTTCCAGGACCACGTGACCTCCTCATGTATCCCGGGAGAGAAAGTAATTGGGGGCGGGGCCCAACAGCTGTCAGGACGCGTCACACCCAAAGACCAAACATCCCCCGAGATGACATGGCTGTCAACTCCGGGTCGGACTCGGGCAATGCTGGCACGCCCGAAGGCAGCAGCATAGCCGAATCTTCATCCCCAGAGGACTCCAGCCCACCTTGAGATGCGGCGATCGACATCTCATCACCAACTGGAGCGCCGAACGAAACACACGGGGCGTCCGCAGACGGTCCCGCTGCTTCAGTCCGATCACTCGCGGGTAGCGATGTGCGAGAGGGGGGTGTGGCCCGAGGAATGATCGTCGGGGTTATGCCACACCGTAACCCTCAGGTCACCCTGGCCACCAGCCAAAGTACCATCTCTCTCGGAGACGGTAGATTGGGGTGTGGCAGAGGGGACTCTCTTTCCTTGCGGAGGTCATTGAGTCTCGACCGCAACATCGCGATGGTCATGTTCCCGCAGTGAGAACATGACGCATCCACAAACGCTGCTTGAACGTGCTGAAGCCCAAACACGTCACGCAGCGATTGTGCCCATCAGATGGCAACAGAGATCGACCGCACCCAGAAGTACACGGGCAAACCGTCTTTAAAAAGATGTGCCACATGCGAGCTCTTTTGTGAGAGGGAGCTTCACAGCGATGCCAAAGCGCCCAGGGAACGAATACCAGCTGGATGCAGATCACTGCACAGATCAGCAGGCAGGAAGTAAACACTCGCTGGAACGCGCCGTAACACCAACACCGACTGGGAAGCTGTTCGTCTTGAAGAAGCTTGACGATATACTCAAAAAGGCTTAAGGAGTGAAGAGATAGATGCTCTTGGCTCCGAAGCAGAAACATAATGCGATGTTGCCAGCGTACTTCCTTATATACCCACACTGTGGGGCGGAGTTACGCTATGCAAATTCCGCATGCCCATGGCATTGGCACTGCCATTGGGCGTTTTCTAGATCTCGAAGATGATAGGCTTTTAGGCGAAACCCCCATTCGTCAGTCACTGACGTTACTCGGAGTGACTGAACGAAAGGGAAATAACTTTGCAACTACATATCAACTAACTCTCAATATAGTAGTGTTGTCACGATACCAAAATTCCAGTAGTCAGTACCAATACCAGTAAAATTTCACAGTTCTTGGTACCAGTTTCGGTACCATATAAAAAACTGTTCGAATTATTAGACCACTTTAAAAATAGTAAATTACAGAAGCTTAGTATTTATGATGATAATAACTATAAATATGCATGTGAGATACATCATGGTGCAATGGGTCACATCATCAGTGATGCTACCTGGGGTCCTCAGGAGTTTTGCCCTCTCCCAGGTGACCCGGCCGGGGTTGATCAGACCCTAACCTGTGTCCCAGTAGCAACTGCCCATGGATCAGCCCTCTTGATCCGAACCCACCAAGTGTCTTTATCTGCAGCTTAACATATGAATTAGATGGCTGTTGTTTTTGCCGCTCCTGTGATCCCCATCACAGTATGTCTTCCAGACTTTGCCCTGGCAAGTCAACACCAGATCCTGGTTCTTTGCACATACTAATAGGGTAGAGTGGGTTAAAACGCCCCCCTTAAGGACTGTGTAACTTTTCTGTGAAACAAAAGTTAAATGTGTCTAGAATAGTTATCCTAGTTTTCAGTGATAATGACATACATTATAAACCAAGTATGAAAAATATCCAGAGTTTTCATGTTATTAGATTTTTTAAAAAATTTAATTCGTACCAAGGGGGCATTTTACCCCACAGGTCACTCAGACAAAGCAATTTGCTTTATATGTTTACAGCAAAATCAGAGTACAAGCATGTTTTAGCTTAAAATTAAAAAAGACAAATCAAAATAAATATGAAAATGTATTAATGAACCACGCTGAAAATCAACTTTTTAAAAAAAAAAAAATATATTGTTAGCTGATGCTATCTGGCTGGCTAACTAGCTAGTTAATGCTAATGTGAGGTAATTTTTAAATATGAAGTCCAAATATTTTTATTCAACCACCTAGTTAGATTACATTTGATGGAAAAACAAAGAATGTGATGTTCAGCACATGGTAACTACAGTAATTATGATAGTGGGAAGCAATGCCCCCTGGGGGCGTTTTACCCCACAGACTATGTTTGAAAAAAAAAAAATGATGTCATTCTGAAAATATAATTATATTTTCCTTAAATGACAAGTAATCCTAACTACAGGCCTTGCTCTTCTCATATCATATATAACTGTGATGTTCTGCAAAACAACAAGCTTTAGAACACTTTTTTTCTTACTGTTAAAAATAATATCACTTAACGTGAAATCAGTTTTCTCTCAGGTACGTCACCAGTGAAAGCTTTGCGGTCAAAACTTCTACATCACTCTGGTCAACGTAGCCCATAGCAACAACAAAAACGTATCTTGATTTTATCTAGTGGTTATTTTGGGAAAAACAGTAGGGGGGTGTTTTACCCCATGGGGGTACCTCTACCCTACTCTAATGAGAGTTAGTTGACATGTACTGTAGTTGCAAAGTTACTTATAGATTGGTTGATTAATTAATTGATACTTTATAGTTATTACAAAGTTTAAAGTGCCCCTACTATGCTATTTTAAAGGTTCCTAATTTTGTTTTGGAGTCTCCTACAACAGGTTTACGTGCATCAAAGGTGCATTTTCATTTTCTCATAATATATATTGCACATCAACACATTTTTCAACAATTCTCAAACGATTCGTCGGATGAATCAGTCTCTCTAAATCCCTCCTTTTCGTGAGCTACTCTGCTCTGATTGGCCAGACGGCCCAGTCTGTTGTGATTGGTCTACTGCTTACAGCGCTTGTCAGAAGCTAAACGCCCATCACCATTAGGAGGCTTCCTCAGTCCTCAGTGATTGTACACACTGTAAAGGCTGTAACGATGGAGTCGATTTCACCATATCAATCCGAGCGCGAGTTCGATAATGAAACATTGGAAGAACTAGTCATTCAACCCCAACCGCCATCACAAGGACGACTTGAGCAGGACGTTTCTCAGTGATACACTACTCAGTTTGAGGTACATTATGAGATGTTGCAGCTGTAATTCCTCACCATCAGCATTAACAAGTGTGTGTCCATCAACAAACCCATGTGTGTATTTCTAATTTATTGCGGTGCACATGTGGGAACTGTATCAATAACAGCGCATACGTTAGCCCAGCACTAACGTGAATGACTGATGAACATTAAAGTTTGCAAAACAAATCTTGCTCCATCCTTTATCTTTACTCAAAGTAGTAAGAACAACAGACAATCTGCATTAATAGACACAGTTTTAGGTAATACTGCAGCCCACAGCTGATGAGCAGAAGTATTTCAGTAAGAGAGTAATAATGTGAGTTAGCCGATTAGCCGGAAACTTACACAATATAAAACACAAAACTACGTATTTTGATAACTTGATAGAAAATATATACATCAATAATTATTCATACTTACAGGTTGTGATTCTGAGGAGCAAGCTGGTCCAAATAAACTGGGTACTGACCCATCTTTCAAGAGCAAGTGTTTTGCGAATCCCACAGTGAACTCCGCGATTTGAGAAACAGTCGTCAGTAAAATTACGTGTTTGAGGGCGGGTCAATTTGTTCGCGGACAGACAACATACAACATATTATGCAAATGTCGTATCTAGTGACATAGAACCGTAACACATTGGGATTCGAAATACAAACGACTCGTTTAGGCGGCTCAGAGTCGATTCTTTCTTTTAGGAGACAATAACTTTATTTATCGTGCACTTTCGACTTTACAACTTTGTAGAACGTTTACATTCACAGACAGCGATATTACGCATGAAAGGGAATATTCGAAAAACCATAATGGAGCACTTTAAAGTGGACCATCGAAGTAAAGTGTAACCCAAAAAAAAAAGATATAGTTCATTTTACACACACTGTATAGTTCATATTCTCACACTATATGAGGGGAGTTGTCACAATGAGAACCTTGTACAGTACTTCATGAATTCATGAAATGTATTGTTTTTCATACACTCACTATAGGGTTATGGTTAGTGTTTGATTTGGGGTAAGTTACTTGTAATTATGCTTAATTTACTGTTATTACTGGAGTAAGTACATGTAACATGTGTAACTACTGTATTTTACCTTAAAAGTGTTGCCTTATTTGAAACCGATGAAATGCATGACAACTTGCCACAACCAAACATTTTATGAAAAACTGTCTTGAGAACACAGTTTGGTCTTTCAGTTAAAATCAACCTTCATTATTTTAAAAGAGATGACTCTCTCCTCAATGTATTCTAGCATGGTTTTATTGTTTACTCATTACCCAACAGCTATAAGTTTATTGGACTTTTGAAAACCTTAAAGCGAGTGAGATACAGCCCTTGTGATGCCTTATCCATGTTTCTACTACCCCTGTCTCCTTTGTAACATCTATAGATTTTCCCCACAGCAAGGCTGGATTTTCATATTTTCTTGTGAATCATAAAATAAGCATTAGTTCACATATAGTCGTGTGTGATGTTCTATACGCAGACTCACTTATAGCAGATCAAATGAGCAGTTCTATTTCCATCTACAAGTAACTATGGGTAAGAAAAGGGAAGCAGAATGAAGCAGTCAGTCTGATCTCCACCACAGCTGCAGCACTTCAGATTTAACAAGATTTAGAAACAGATCCAAGATCTTCAGTACATTCAGTACAGGCCATTTAGAACATTTCTCACCAAGTTTTTCTAGTGTTTCTTATTCTGTGGCAAAAAAGCACACTGTCAGAGGAAAGATGTTGCTTTAAGTCCAGCTTACTTCTCTATTCCTTTTGGTGTTGGAACTGCAGTGTGGTCATTAAACTGTAGATATTCAAGGTTTTGACTGTATTAGTTAAAAAGCACCTATTATGCCCCTTTTTACAAGATGTCTCTGATGTTGATATGGTATTTGACATAGGACTTCCAATTACATCAAGTCATTCTTTGCTGTCTTCTCATGTTCCTTTATAAAATTTTATTTTATCTGGACTAGTTCTAACACTACTCCATTCTCCTCATATGTTCCTCTCAATACCATTCTCACATGGTGAGGCAGATTTTAACAAGAATGGCCTATTTTCTGCTATTGTACGGTCTCATCAGGGGGCAGCAGGGCTCAGACATCCATTTTTCTGATCACACGGCTGATTTCATGCTCTTATACATGTTTCTGCTAAAGACACACTTTTTTAAAGGTGTTTTAAAGGTACAGACATATCCAGCTGTAATGAGTGCCTACCATGTAATTTTTCTCCTTTCTTTGGAGTAGACAAAAACACAGACGCTTGTTTTGAGGACCTGTGGTGCCATTAATGTGTTAGGTTGCCAGTAATAAGCTTTCAAAGTCTGGCAGAAACATCACACATCATTTTTCCTGTTGTGAATCAACTCTTTGTGGGTTCATATAGAAAACTGACAGATCAAGCAAGATTTGAAGGCTCCACTACACAGTCTATGATATCTGCTCTTGTGCGTCTGTGTAAATTATGACAAATGTCCATGCTTAGTATTAGGTATACATTTGCAAAATATGGTTTCCAGTAATATTTTTTGTATATTGGCATAATACACTGAAATGTAAATCATTAATATAGCCTCAAAAACATAAGCATTTTACATATGAACAACATTAGAGACAAATTTGTTGTAAAGTGTTTAAATTTCAAATTCCCAATGAAAAACATCCCATAATCACTTAATTACACAGAAATCGCTTAAGTTTTTGTACTTTTGACATGGTCAGAGATTAGTCTTAATGATGACTGGTTTGGTTCAAGACTTATTACTCTTCATTGGGTTTTATTTACTGTTGTTGGGAAAAAAATGTGAATGCCACTAAAAAAGTGGTGGGTCACTGTTGCAATAGTCTATTGCAGTGCTTCTCAAACCTGTCCTGGGAATTTATACCTGTGTGATATTACGCTGTACCCACATTGGACCAGCGGTTCATGGAAAACGGATGGATGGATGATTCACCTGCGGGCACCATCTTCTGGAGAGACGCAGGAATTCATTCTGCATGACGTCACAGTGCATTATGGATATTCTCTAGCCTTTGAGTGCTTGTGAGTGTACATCGGTCGTACACTCATTTTTATTTACATTTTTTATTTAACAGTGACAATGGACAGTCAGTGACTGCCCCAGAATTAGCTACAGAGCTAAATTTCACCAGCAGTCCCTGGGCAGAAGAAACTAAAACACATAACATAACTAAGACAGTCATCAACAATAACATATACAATAAAATTCCACACCCTACAATTGAAAATACAATCCAAATAATATAGCCTAGTACAAAAAATACTACAAAAACAGAAAAATAAAACTAGCATAATTATATAACCAATTACTAAAACAAAATATGTTCAGTGATCACAGGTTTGATACATCTTTAACCATATTTTTACATTTAAATTAAATTGTGCGAAAGTAGAACACTGTCTGATGTTGGTTGGTATAATGTTCCAGTTATTAACAGCTCTTACAAAAAAAGCTGAACAATCAAACTCAGTAGCTCTAAAACGTGCTTCACAATCACCTTTTGAAGGTCTTGTTTTTTATTGGGTTTTCAGCACACAAAGAGATTCATTCTTTCAGGGGTGGTGATGCAAGATTATTAAAAATCTTGTACATTAAACAAATGTGAAATATCACAAAATTGTCAAAAGTAAAAAATAAAAATAAAAAAAAAGTGTACCTTTTAATTACATGACAATTGTGATATCTATTTGGTTTCTTGTCAAATAGTTTTAAGCATTTTTTTATAAACTGCTCATGGCCATGATGTAATACAAAAAGAAAAATGAGAAAAATGCAAAAACACTCTCACGGCTTCTGTTGAAAGTTGACTCCATATAAATTAGAAATTTCTAAGATGAGGTGTCACTGCACAAACTATTTTTAACATGCTTTTTGAATGTCAGGTGGGAGTCTAAAACAACTCAGAGATATTTAAAATCCTGCACAATTTTTCGCCATTAACTAGGATATCTGGTTGGACCTCTTCCTGGACTCTGGTCATGGTCAGGGGCTGGGGCTCGAGCCTTCACTGGACTCTGGTCAGGGGCTGGCGCAGAAACCTTCACTGGACTCTGGTCAGGGGCTGGAGTGGAGTCTGGACTCTGGTCAGGGGCTGAAGCCTTCACTGGATTCTGGTCAGGGGCTGGGACTGGAGCCTTCACTGGACTCTGGTCAGGGGCTGGGACTGGAGCCTTCACTGGACTCTGGTCAGGGGCTGGGACTGGAGCCTTCATTGGACTCTGGTCAGGGGCTGGGGCTCGAGCCTTTACTGGACTCTGGTCAGAGGCTGGGGCTCGAGCCTTTATAGGACTCTGGCCAGGGGCTGGGGCTTGAGGCTTCACTTGACTCTGGTCAGGGGCTGGGGCTCGAGCCTTTACTGGACTCTGGTCAGGGGCTGGGGCTCGAGCCTTTACTGGACTCTGGTCAGGGGCTAGGGCCTTCACTGGACTCTGGTCTGGGGCTAGAGCCTTCACTGGACTCTGGTCAGGGGCTAGAGCCTTCACTGGACTGTGTGGCCCAGACACACATAAATGTTAAAGCCATTATGGACCTTGCAATGCTCTCTGGGTTGGGATCTGGAATCTCCCTCACTGGAACCGACTCTGGAATTTGTGTCACTGGAACAGACTCTGAACTTCTCTCACTGGAACTGACTCAGGAATTTCATTCCTGACCATTCAGGAACATTACTCACTGGGTCGGACTCAGGAAGATCACTCACTGGAAGCATTGGAAGCACTGTGACCACTGGAATTGGCAATGCTGTAATCCTTGGAGCGGGAGTCCTTCTCACTGCTGTTAGATCCATCATACAGTTTGGTCTGTCCTTCTGTCACAGGCACTTGTTGCAGCACAAAGGAAAGTTGGCAGGATCTAGATGCAGCAGCTTCTTTAATTAAACAAACTCAAAACTTTACGAAACACTTTGAAGAATCTCAGGAACAGGAACTGAACAACCAACGTAGTAATGAAGAGGACAGACAGTGAACTGAAAGAAACACAGGGCTTAAATACAAGAGAAAACAGAGGAACTAATAAGACACACCTGAACAGAACTAACTCTGTAGCCATAGAAACAAACAGGGAGAGAACAGAGGAGAACTGAACTAATTAACAGACTAGAAGATAAACAAAGAAACACAAACATGAACAGAACAACACGTGACTCAACACGTGACAGTACTAACAAGCAACCACTTTTATGAGTGCTTCAGCCTTATAAACCTTTCCTGAGCTATCAGAAAAAAGTGCAGACATTTTTACTTTATCATCACTGGGAACATTTGCACCCTACAGTATGTACCCCTAAAAGGGCTATTAAATAAAATATTGCAGTTTTTTTCTCTCATTTTTAATTCATTGTAAGTGCCTTTTTTTGAAGAAGAAGAAGAAGAAAGAAAGATGGTGTCTTTCACATTCAAATTGTCATTTGAATGTTGACATTAACATTAATTCAGATAAGCAGTGTACTGTAGTAGAAGTTTAGGGCACTAATGAGTCTCTGTTTCTAGTTCCATACTCGCCTCACCAATCTTCCTTCACAATACCCTTGAAAACCTGCAATCTCCAGACACTGTCAGGAAATCATCAATACTTGTCACAGCATACTACACCCATGCAAACAATAAAAAAGTGAACTCAAAAAAGACTCACAACCCCTCCTCCAATCCCAAGCATTCTAGCATGCTGTATTTTGGCTTATGAGAGAGTCCTCTGTTGGAGAGCGTTCAGATAGCTTTTTCAGATCTCCCACTGAATGTCTCCTTAACTCCATGATGCACGTGCAACCACTGGCAGCACTCTCCCCACAGCTGGACCGGTGGGAATTAAATAATCATGCAATAAAAAGCCACAAAAAAAAAAAAATTCATCACAGACCCAATCCGAATGGTGCAATGAGGAAAGATATTATTGCCTTTCAACACAGTCTGCAGTCAACTTCATGTGATATATTATGGTAATAATATTAGTAGTACTTGCAAAAAGGCAACAGAAATCTCATTGACTTGCAGTGAAAAAGGGATCAGGGTTGAATCTAGTGTCCAGAATACCATAGAGACTTGAGAGTATAGGCTCTTTTGACTTCGGCCTCTCAGAATGCCCTACCAACCACAAAACAATGCACTAATTTCATTTAAAATACATTAGCAACTGCGTTAACATTGTTTTAACAAGTTTCAGATGATAAAATGCACTTATGTACTTATAAAATGACCATGAGTTCTTAAAACGTTATGCAGTAGTTCAGTGCATAAGTCTAAGATGTTATAGTCTAGTGGTGTACAGTAGTTCTGAATTAAAGGGGCTATGAACTGCATTGTTTTTTTGTTTTATAATGTTTCATAGGGTGCACTTATAATGTTAGTATGATTTTTACATCAAAAATGGTCATAATTTAGAAATAAAAGGCATTTTTTCCTACCCTGATTTAAGCCCTCTGATTTGAATGCTCTGTTTGAAGGGCAGGACGTGTCTACTGTGAGACTTAAGTGTAAACACCCACTGCTGTGATTGACTGCTGTGAGACTTCAGTGTAAACATCCACTGCTGTGATTGGCTGCTGTGAGACTTAAGTGTAAACGCCCACTGCTGTGATTGGCTGCTGTGAGACTTCAGTGTAAACACCCACTGCTGTGATTGGCTGCTGTGAGACTTCAGTGTAAACGCCCACTGCTGTGATTGGCTGCTGTGAGACTTCAGTGTAAACGCCCACTGCTGTGATTGGCTGCTGTGAGACTTCAGTGTAAACGCCCACTGCTGTGATTGGCTGCTGTGAGACTTCAGTGTAAAGGCCCACTGCTGCGATTGGCTGCTGTGAGACTTCAGTGTAAACGCCCACTGCTGTGATTGGCTGCTGTGAGACTTAAGTGTAAACGCAAACGCCCACTGCTGTGATTGGCTGCTGTGAGACTTGCTGTGATTGGCTGCTGTGAGACTTCAGTGTAAACGCCCACTGCTGTGATTGGCTGCTGTGAGACTTCAGTGTAAACACCCACTGCTGTGATTGGCTGGTGTGAGACTTAAGTGTAAACGCAAACGCCCACTGCTGTGATTGGCTAACATCTTTGCATATGAAATAGCTTAGTATTACATTTGGAACTCTCTCGAAAATGTTTAGCATGTTTTTACTATTACAGCTCTCAAGATTAAATAATCATGAAAAGTGTTGATTATAGCATTATATTTAGATCTATAGCATTATATATTCAGATCGTGGCATGAAAGGTTGCAGTGATGATCATTGTAGCCGATCACAGACATGTTGAGCGCATGAATGCAGTGATCTTGTGATTTCTGCACTCTCACGAATGCGTTCATCATAACTAACAGTGCAAACACAATGTAAATAAGAGATTTGTTGATTAGATTAGATTAGTAGATTAGTAGAGTTTTGGCGCAAGTCTAGAACTCAGTCACTGATAAACTCACACTGTTTGATTGACAGCTCCAGCGATTGCAAAGGGAGCGTTCTTTGATCGCTTTCTATATATAATTTAATCACAGTTTAAATAACAGATTATTTTCATCCTACTAAGAGAAACAATGTGAAGTTGAGCGTTTAATCACTGGTTTGATTTATTGACACAGACAAAGAACATCTGAATCATTACATGTCAGAAATCACTGGTCACAGATCAGGCATTAGAATTAACACGGTTACTTACATGTTGTCGCATTACTGTCCATATCGTAAAAGTCTGTTTGCCAATTTACCAAATAATCCACAGTGAATTGTACTGAATATAATATAATGCTCAACTGAGACATTCACATCTTGCTGTCCCTGAAGCCATCTTTATTGCTTTCTAGCTCTAGTAACCCAGCGTTATCGTCTCTCTGTTACCTACTACATGGCTTGCGCAATATGGTGGGCGGGGCTAAACAGGCAGTGTTGTAGAAGCAGGCGTTGATCTTCTTCTGTGGAGGCGGTGTTTAGCCACACTATTATGTAATAAAGTGGCACATTCCATGACCTGACGTTTTGGCAGATTGGCTTCAATATAAGGTGTTTTTAGACTAACGAGAAAGTTTTGAGTTTTGAAACTGGAACAGGATGTTTTTATAGTACAATGACCTCTTATATGTCAAAAGATCAAGGGAATTTTGATTTCTCAGTTCATGACCCCTTTAACAGATCACAGATTCAAATCCAAATTTAATGCTACAACTTCTTTAAACAAAACAAGTAAAATTGGAACTTAATTTGACCGATCACAATGTATTTTGGTTGTATTAAAGTTCAACATTTTGATAACTCCTTTGAAAATGTCTTTGTCATTATAGCGACATGAGGTGGATAAATTGTGACACAATTTTCAATTTAAAGCAAATGATTGAACTGGTCCAAATTTAGACATTTTCCAGTGCAATATCTTTTTAGACAAACCTTTTTACCCGACAGTCATCCTGCAACCTATACATCAAAGATACAACAAATTGTATTGGAAGTTTTGGCATGGGCATGACACTTGGTTGTTATAATGTCAGTCCTCCCATATTCTTTCTGACTGGATTCTATGCTACTATTGTACAGCTTAGCTGTGCATCACAGCTTCGCATTGCATCAGGTAGGCAGATTGGTTGCGAAATGAAAGCAGACCCCATTACTTTGATTACAGCTCTGCTCTGATCACCTCACGCTGGCCTAATCACGACTGGAAAGGCGGTTACCAACAGCAAGGGACTTAAAATTCAGGGTTGGCTAGATAGAGAGACCATTCTGTTCTCAGTTTTAAACTCATTCCCCATGGAAAGCTGCCAGTTCTGTCTCACCTCTGTTATAATTTAAATGTAGACTGAGTGGCAGGGCTCAGGAGGGACCATCTAATGTTCTCTGCTAACTGCACAACTCATCCAGGCAGTGATAAACTCTAATGTTTGTTGTTTGTTTGTGTGTGTGTGTGTGTGTGTGTGTGTGTGTGTGTGTGTGTGTGTGTGTGTGTGTGTGTGTGTGTGTGTGTGTGTGTGTGTGTGCATTTATATCCACAAGCCAAGCTGCTAACTCACCTCTAATTCATCTGAAAAGAAAAGAGAAAAAAAGGCTTTGGGTAATATCAGCCATGAAATAAATAGCTCATCTCGGGTTTGCTTTGAAACAGAGAGGAATTTACTGAAGCCTGAATCCAGGTCATGTTTGAAATGCTAATCAGGAGAAGAGGGTCGCTGCACACTAGCTAGTATAACTGACGAGGAGCATTCACGTCATTGCTCTTTCTTTTCCTCATCATCTAAGTTATTTTTAGCTGGCCATCTTAACGATCTAGTATCGTCAACATCTTGTTTTAGCCAGCGGCGTTTGCCAATATCTAGGGCTTAGATCAAATCATCAGGTTCTTGTTAGGGGTGGGGACTGGGATCACAGTTGAGATCCTTGAATAACCCAGATATAGATATTATTAAGGAAGTATATTAATGGGCAATATAGTTATTTTGTCTACATGACTAATTATAGATCAAACAAATACAACATAATGTTATTAGTTGCTTTTATTATGAATAATGCAAAGCCCTTCAACAATATAGTGAACAGATAGAATAAAACATTTTTACGGTAGTTTTATAAATCAGTCAAATCATATTTTTTGTATCAAATCTTATCTTGTTAAAATCTAAGGCCCAGTTTACTCCTGGTATTAAGATGCGTTTTGGTTAATCGGATAACAAGTGGACGACGCTAAATACAGATGTAAATGGGGTCTAAACCGATTTGAGCTTGAACTTTCGGAAAAATGGGCAAGTGTAAGGACTTGAGCGAGTTTGACAAGGGCCAAATTGTGATGGCTAGACGACTGGGTCAGATCATCTCCAAAACTGCAGCTCTTGTGGGGTGTTCCCGATCTGCAGTATCTATCAAAAGTGGTCCAAGGAAGGAACAGTGGTGAACCGGTGACAGGGTCATGGGTGGCCAAGGCTCATTGATGCACGTGGGGAGCGAAGGCTGGCCCGTGTGGTCCGATCAAACAGACGAGCTAATGTAGCTCAAATTGCTCAAGAAGTTAATGCTGGTTCTGATAGAAAAGTGATCACTTCCAGAGGTAAGCATTTGACCAGATTTCGTAGTGTAAATGCTCATGTGGTCAAATGCACTGGAACAGCTCTCCGCCTACTGACCTAATACATAAACATTATGGGACTTTGTTGACAGAAGACCCAAGTTTGGTTTGAAGATGAAAAACGTACCAAGCACAATGTTCTCTCTCCATTCCTGATTTCTAACACACACTCACAGCGTTCGGCTGGTCTTGTGTCTGTCAGAGCAGAAACTAAAGCTGACTCCATCGTCTCCAGTCACGTTCATATGTAAATTGAGCGAGCTTTTTTTGTCCATTATATCGAAAGATCTGAAAAAGCCCATACATTTACCCGCCCATAGACCCTCCCCTCAAAGAAATCAGGACAGAAGTGGTTGAAAGTGGACAAAAGAGATGGATTAAGACACCAGGTGTTAACGGGAATGTGTCTCCCTCGTCTACTTGTGATCCGATCCACCAAAACGCATCTTAATACCAGGTGTAAACAGGGCCTAAGAGATTCAAACTAACATAGCTTCAAAAATACTTTTCAGACTACCAATTAGAGCATGTAATCACTATTGATTTCCCATCTTCATTTCCTTTCTAGCAGGACTTTTAATACCTAAAAAGACTGTAGTGAAACAATAAAATTGCATTCAATATGAACACATGCTTCAGCACCTTGGTCAATAAAATAATGTAGTTTCTCACACAATTATACTGTCACAAAATGTTGAGTTCTGTCCCCATGGGCAAGACAATGAATGAGACAAAGAACAAGGGAATAACAACCTAAATGCATTAAGGGAGAGCCAATAAAGTATGTAAACACATTACACTTCAATAAAAACAGATGCTTTTAGATGATATGCTGTTGTGTTCTCTGTTCAGTTCTCAAATGGGATAGCTGTAATGCAGTCAGTATGGTATGATGTGAGTATGAACAGAGAGAGCAAACACAGACTAGTGAGTGGTGCAAATATCCTAGTGTTGTTAAATCAGTTTGTGACAGAGGTCGAATCTCATTTATCATCCTCCCATGATGTGATCAACATTGCAGACCCTTGTCACCCACATAGGAGGGTGGATATTACTATAGCACTCACTCCATCTGTTCTATGTGAATTTAGAAGGTCTAAGACATGAAGCTTAAGCTAGAATGGAAAAAAGAAACTGCGCCAACGGAAGATAAATGTCGTCATGGAAACCCCTGGCAGCAAGCCCCTCTTGCTTCAATTACTGCGACTGCACTGCTTTAGTTGTAACCGATTTAATTGATTGGTACTTTTTTTTTTTTATTTCAGCACATTTAATCTGGACTGACCCTTGTCCCTGAAAACGGCACTTGTCCACTTAGCTCCTGTACACAACCATGCTTTACAAAAATAAAAGACCCTCTAACCATCATGTTAACTGCACCTTTTATATCTCCCAGCTGCCCCCTCTCAACAGATTGTAGATACTTTGATCAGTCTAGCCTTTTTTTCCCTTCATTTTTTATTCCCTCCATCTTTCTTCATTTGCCAGCAGCAGCTGCTGTGTTTGCACATAGACAACCCAAGTTGGTCTCACAAATTCTCAACACCACCTGCTGTGTAGGTTTCACAGCAATTAAGAAATTCAACAAAAAAAGTAGTCCCAGCCACTCCTTAATCTTGCTGATGTGACCAAAAGCAAGTCTTCAGTACCCAGGGTTCAGTAATTAACGTAGCCTACAATGGATGACTGTTGGAATGTCTAATGAAAGGCAAAGTGTTAGCCAGATAACAACTCATCTGACTTAATGAACGTTTGCTTGCCTTGTAGTGGATAATTTCATACAATATTAAACTCACACAGGAGGGACACAGTACAGCCTGATGGGTTATGAAGAAGCCAATACATCATCCTAAGCTAATGCGGTATGGGGTTACAGAGAGACCAACTGAAATGAGTGGACAATTTTATGAATTGTGACACATAAACTCTGGGGCAAATTGCCCACTCAGTTTCACTATATTAGCGTGTGGTTTTTAAGCTCAAAAACCTGTCTTATTCACAAATCACCCGAAATGCAGATTGTGTGGGTGCTGTCTGTGCTGACAAACCCTATTCCTTTCAGTGTAAATAAGACATATTTTAGAATACAACTTACTCACATGGTCATTCATCAAATGATGGACAAGACCATTATGAACAATCATGTCCAGATACTCTGTCATTTTAAAGGGCCGATCAGGTGTCAGTACCACAGTGATGCTGCACAGTCCCGATATACTAAGCGCACAGGGAATTGCAACATGCAAATTGCCATTTTAAGAGAAACTGTAAAAGTTTTTTGCATAGTTTCTAAAAACGCTAAACTTATTCTTCATGTTAACTACTTGTCAAAGATCATATTAGGCTGGAACTAAATCTGAATTCTTCCCTTACATGTGGCACAAATCTGCAAAAATCTGATTCACGAGTAAATACAGTACAGTACAACCTATACAATACTACTGAAAAATAAAGTGACATTTCAGAGAAAGAAAGAAAAAAACAATTAACTGCACAGGGGTGTGTAGACTTTTTATATCCACTGTATACACAGACCTTCCTAATATTGTGTTGGTCCCCCTTTTGCTGCCAAAACAGCCCTGACCCGTCGAGGCATGGACTCCACTAGACCCCTGAAGGTGTGCTGTGGTATCTGGCACAAAGATGTTAGCAGCAGATCCTTTAAGTCCTGTAAGTTGCGAGGTGGGGCCTCCATGGATCGGACTTGTTTTTTCAGCACATCCCACAGATGCTCGACTGGATTGAGATCTGGGGAATTTGGAGGCCAAGTCAACACCTCAAACTCGTTGTTGTGCTCCTCAAACCATTCCTGAACCGTTTTTGCTTTGTGGCAGGGCGCATTATCCTGCTGAAAGAGGCCACAGCCACCAGGGAATACCGTTTCCATGAAAGGGTGTACATGGTCTGCAACAATGCTTAGGTAGGTGGTACGTGTCAAAGTAACATCCACATGGATGGCAGGACCCAAGGTTTCCCAGCAGAACATTGCCCAAAGCATCACACTGCCTCCGCTGGCTTGCCTTCTTGCCATAGTGCATCCTGGTGCCATGTGTTCCCCAGGTAAGCGATGCACACGTACCCGTCCATCCACGTGATGTAAAAGAAAACGTGATTCATCAGACCAGGCCACCTTCTTCCATTGCTCCGTGGTCCAGTTCTGAAGCTTACGTGCCCACTGTTGGCGCTTTCGGCGGTGGACAGGGGTCAGCATGGGCACCCTGACTGGTCTGCGGCTATGCAGCCCCATACGCAACAAACTGTGATGCACTGTGTATTCTGACACCTTTCTATCAGAACCAGCATTAACTTCTTGAGCAATTTGAGCTACAGTAGCTCGTCTGTTTGATCGGACCACACGGGCCAGCCTTCGCTCTCCACATGCACCAATGAGCCTTGGCCACCCATGACCCTGTCGCCGGTTCACCACTGTTCCTTCCTTGGAGCACTTTTGATAGATACTGACCACTGCAGACCAGGAACACCCCACAAGAGCTGCAGTTTTGGAGATGCCCTGACCCAGTCGTCTAGCCATCACAATTTGGCTCTTGTCAAACTCGCTCAAATCCTTACGCTTGCCCATTTTTCCTGCTTCTAACACATCAACTTTGAGGACAAAATGTTCACTTGCTGCCTAATATATCCCACCCACTAACAGGTGCCGTGATGAAGAGATAATCAGTGTTATTCACTTCACCTGTCAGTGGTCATAATGTTATGCCTGATCAGTGTATGTCCATATATGAACACTACCTTTTACCCGAAACTTGGTACTTGGTACTACCTTTTACCCGAAAAATTCTTAAAATGATCTTAATTATTTGAGTTACACTGTAAGTTGGATGGCAACTAACTTTTAAGAAGAACACAAAGCAATTTTATATAGAGTAGTATTCAGAAGTGTCCATGGCTTTTCAACCTCTTGAACAAATGCCTCTTTAGCATTTGGGTCCATTTAATCTTCTGATTTTAGAATGATCATAGAACTTGGATTTTCTGTAGCCCTTCACCCAGGTTAACAGATAATACTACATTTATATGCATTTATATACATTTATATAAAAATGAAGGTTTATGCGCTCATTTTTGATGAAAATGCCAGACAGAACCTTACAAAATGAGGTCACAAAAGATGATATTGTCAATGCTATTGATCTTTCTAGGACTCACGTGATCATTTATGATAAATATATGGATACAATGGAGGTTGCATAAGATACATAAAAGCAGTAGTTTCTACTCATAAGTTCAGGGTGGTCTATTTTGCCTCGCACTTCATCTGCATTGCAACAAATTATTGGCACACCAGAGTTTTCTTACTGAGGAGCAAATGAATAAAGCCAATTGCCATTTCTTCATAACTGAACTGCTTATAAACATTGCAGCTGTTAGCATCTGTCAGAAGGCATGTATGAGCCTATAAAAAGGTAAATAAAAACAACTGGCTGGTTACTTTAATACGAACCGCACAGCAAAGTAACATGAGCGCATCACAGACATACAAATGGCTTTATGTCATTAGATTTTTTTGGGGGGGGAATGTTCATTGCTTCATATATGCCTCATTATCCTCATTCGAATATGGCAGAAAATCATAAAAAACAGATGCAGATGTTTAATTAGCGGACGGGACAGAAGCTGCCAGATATTTGCTTTTGTTTCACAGCAATGTTCAACCGATATATTGGGTACATTAAGTAAATGATGGCACTGAAGTGTTAAAAATCCAGACAGTGTTGATAATGGTGTATTTGATGTTTCATGAGAAAAGCAATGCTATGGCAGTTAAAGTAATAATCATCCAAATATAACAATGCACTCATCATTTGCTCACCCTCATGTTGTTCCAAATTTGTATGACTTTCTTTCTTCTAAAAATGCAATTAAAATGGCAAATAAAGGAAGTCATGCTGTAATGGTTTGTAAGTTACCTTAAATATGAAAATGCTGTCATTATTTAATCACCCTCATTCTTAAGTGAAATACTTATTTAACTGTATCCTGGAACCCCTACTTCAGCATGTCAGTTCTCACCCAATTTTTTTAACAAAATGTATGTGTGGAAAGCTGGAGGGAAGAAGAGAGAGAGAGAGAGAGAGAGAGAGAGAGAGAGAGAGAGAGAGAGAGAGAGTGTGTTGAGAAGTTGAGAAGAAGAGAAGTGTTGTGTCCTAGTTTTATTTTGCTCCAATGAAGTTTTAGTATGAAAACATTTTCTTTTCTTCAAATGCATGCTACAGTCCATAACTGCACACAACAAAAATGCACAAATATATTATATAATGTATTGTAGAGCAAAAATAATTGCAGAGCTGTTTGCATCTGTGCAGGCCGTATCACAGCCATGCTGATATTACTTTATACAACAATTGAACAAACTGTAAGTAAGGAAAAAAAGACCATTTGTGTAGAATTACTTTCTTGTACCATGTCTTGGTGTGTCCAAGTCTCCATTTCTAATGCAAAAATATCAGCAACTAGCAATGATGTCTTAAAGGGATAGTTCACCCAATAATGAAAATTCTGTCATTAATCACTCACCGCAAGGTTACTGACGCAAGGGTTTTTTGCTAGTTTCATCCTGATGCAGTTATCATTTTCACGTCCAGCACCACGTTGTTTAAATAGCGAATGCACTCGTGCCCATCTGTTCGCCCATGGGCGTGCTGGTCTGAAAACCAGGTGTGTTCAGGAGCATTGTTGGCGCGTTGCTATTTTGAGGAACTGAAAACGACTGCGCCATTGACCAACAAAAACCTGCTCTAAAGTCAATAGTGCAGTATTTTTTGTGTTATTTAAAGGGTGAGTTAGTAATATGTGCCTATAGGCGGGTGCACAACGCGTGTACACTCTGCTTATTACACACACGGGGACGCGCAGCAGCACACACACATGCAAAATATTAAAAATAAAAGGATTCCTCTCTGGAGAAGCGTTCAGTCTTTCCGCTTGCAAATTCCGCCATGTAAATAGTGAATCCTCCATGGTGCGAGCGCAGCTGGCTTTTAAAGGGAATGGGAGATGAGACTCTGATTGGTTTATTGCACGTTACACCCAAAACACACCCATGACTCATTAAGAGACTAGGTAAAACCCTTTTGGACCATGCATCTGGAGCACCGACCATTTTTTCCGTCGTTAAACTAGCAAAAGTGGATTCGGACACGCCCTAAGTGCACCTGCGCCATGCGCTTCAGACCATGTGCTCAGATCGTTAAAATAGGGCCCTTTGACTTTTCTGTCTTTTAAGTATATTTCTGGGTATACTTTCTTATTTTTAGTTTAAAAGAAGTTTACTAATAGCACACTTGAATAAACTTCTTTTCTGTAAGGGGAATTTAAGTTTTTTATCACGTCCCCCTGCTTATTCTACACCCATGTCTGAATGGAAGGTTAAGGTTAAGGTATACTTTATTGTCCCAGAGGGAAATTTGTCTTGTATTTTGATCCATGCAATGCACACTTGTGACCCATGTTTCAGTATGGCATAAACTCACTGTTTGAAGTATCCTGTCAATGAAAAAGTTCAGCCAGAGAGTCATGTATAATTATGAGACAGCGCGTTCTCATTGGATAAGGCCACAGAGTCTCATAAATAATTATTAGACACTGCTGACATATACGAGCTATAGTGCACATATATGTCACATTAAAAATAATGGATGCTAACTTTGTCTCCGTAGCTTCTGGTGTGTCTCCAGGCACCTACCTGAGAACTAATTCTGCAGCAGGTATGCCAAATTGATGAGGTCACCATAAGAGGGTCATACTATCAGTGTTTTCCAATCCATTACCCTGAGATGGCAAAGCCAATAATATAGTCATCATAGAGTCTTTAAGGAGAAAGGGACAGTGTAATTCCATTTGTCTGTTCAGACAATGCTAAGCATTAAGGGGTGAAGGTTCTGGAAGGGTATTCCACAGGCAGGGCTCAAAGGCCATCTAATTACATGGATGGTGAACTTATTGATTCAAGCAGGCGCCTCGAATTCCTCTGTCTCGCATTAGGCATTCATAAACAAGCTCTCCACCTACCTGATCCTGTTCCTCTGAGGGAAGTTCTGCAGCTTCATCCAATCCAGTTCCAGCTCAAGATTAGATAAAGTCCAGGTCATGTCAATGAGAACTATATGTCCTCTCAAACTCCTGGTTGAAAGGGGAGAATGCACAGGACACATATTTTCTACCCTAACATCTGTATTGTTAAGGCTAAAGTACCCCTTCATTAGCACCAAACCTGAAATGTGTTCCTATTATACTGGATTTCAACTCATTCTCATTCCCAAGGCGGCAATATCAGATGCATTGGGAGTGAGAATAGTTTGTGGATTTTATTACAAAGGAACTAAATGTGTTACTTCAAAGCATCATGAAAATGTGATTTTTTTTCTTTTGACTTTAGAGTGAACATGAATAGGTTTCATGACAGTCTTCCATTTAGGCTTTTTTTATTATTCATTTATGTTATTTATTTCACACTGCAGCCTACTGTGTTACCAAATGCTGAGAAACTTTCAGTAAATCAAAGTGTGACTGTTCAAGATTGCTGCCAAATGTCATTGTGGTCCAAAACAACAAAAGAGGACAGATTTAAGGTCTGAAGCATCGCAGCAAAAGGGCTACATGTCCCGCTGTGATATGAAGGGGAGGCTGGGTATTTGGACTTCATTGATGCTCACACTGGATCATTGTGTTGTGATTCGATTTTGTGTGTGGCCTATAATTTCCCTGGGGAAATAAGTGGACACTTCATGTCACAGACTAGTGGATATCTGCTTAGACCCACATTTGTCAAGTGCAAAAACCTCACTTTCTGTATTTGGATCTGTATGAAATTACTGGTAAAGGTCATAACAGCCAAAAGTGGATTTAAAGTAATGTTCACTGGCTCTGCATGTGGTCTGTGGATCTAACAATGCATTAAAGTGCCCCTTTCTGCTTTTTCGGATATTACCTTCCATATAGTGAGTGATTTAGCTGTTTGTAAATGTAAAAGGTCTGCAAAGTTATGCAGCCTGCCAAAAGAAAGAACTAATTCAGAACTGCTGAAAAGGAGTCGTCAGCAATTTCAGTCTTACGCCCTGTACAAACCATGGTAGGTTTGTAATAAATTTGCATATCAGCAGCCTATGGTCTTAAACAACATCTACTTTGACCCTGCCCTCAAACACTGTAGCTGTAGCTGAGGCCTGGATGAATTAGCTTTTTTGTTGTTGACATATCAAGAAGATGTTGTTTTCTGCTCTGCAAAAGCAAATCAACTTTGCATGCACTTCAAAAGGATGAGGAATCGGGCTGGAATTGATACGGTAATATTGATATTATCGTTACTGTTGCTGTGTATCAGGTGATGAGGAAGATCCGGAGCTGAAATTCAGATATGGTAATGGGTAATGTTTAGTTTCCTGAAATACGCTGTAAGTGGCAGACCAATCAAACGTGATCTCATGAGAATACGTGTGTATTTTTATGTAAAGTGTAGTTCTACCACACACACATTTATTTACGTTTTCATACACACTGAAACATAAAACATTTACGTATGAACAACTTTACTGACGTACAAGTTTGTACGTATTCCTATTTATGAATATAAAAATCATGGCAATAATGTTTTGACTCTAGCGTTATTGTATTTATTTATCATATCAATGACATGTTTTCAGTTGCATTTATTAAATGCAGTTTACTTATCTAGTATTTAATAAGAAATAATAACATTTCGCTCTGTTCGTGACTTCTTCTGCAAACGCGTTTCGGAGGATTACAAAACGTTAAACAAGACTACACTTTAAAACCTTAAAATGAATAACATTTCTTTAATCGTTTAACCATGTTGTAATATACACTATATTGCCAAAAGTTTTGGGACGGCTGCCTTTACATGCACATGAACTTTAATGACATCCCATTCTTAATCCGTAGGGATTAATATGGAGTTGGCCCACCCTTTGCAGCTATAACAGCTTCAACTCTTCTGGGAAGGCTTTCCACAAGGTTTAGGAGTGTGTTTATGGGAATTTTTGACCATTCTTCTACAAGCGCATTTGTGAGGTCAGGCACTTACGTTGGACGAGAAGGCCTGGCTCGCAGTCTCCGCTCTAATTCATCCCAAAGGTGTTCTATCGGGTTGAGGTCAGGACTCTGTGCAGGCCGGTCAAGTTCCTCCACACCAAACTCACTCATCCATGTCTTTATGGACCTTGCTTTGTGCACTGGTGCGCAGTCATGTTGGAACAGGAAGAACATCCCCAAACTGTTCCCACAAATTTTGGAGCATGAAATTGTCCAAAATGTCTTGGTATGCTGAAGCATTAAGAGTTCCTTTCACTGGAACTAAGGGGCCAAGGCCAACCCCTGAAAAACAACTCCACACCATAATCCCCCCTCCACCAAACTTTACACTTGGCACAATGCAGTCAGGCAAGTACCGTTGCACTTGGCGATGTAAGGCTTGGATGCAGCTGCTCGGCCATGGGAACCCAGTGCTCTCTACGCACTGTTCTTGAGCTAATCTGAAGGCCACACGAAGTTTGGAGGTCTGTAGCTGTTGATTCTGCAGAAAGTTGGCGACTTCTGCGCACTGCGACTTTTACGTGGTCTACCAATTCATGGCTAAATTGCTGTTGTTCCCAATTGATTCCACTTTGTTATAATGCCTACAGAAGCCCTGAACCGCATGGTGAAAAAAAAAAAAAAAAAAACTTATGTTGGGAGGAAAAAAAAAAGTTGAAAACTTATCTCGTTATTTCAACATAATAACTCATTATTTCAAGATAATATCTCGTTATTTCAACATAATAACTCGTTATTTCAACATCATAACTCATTATTTCAACATAATAACTCGTTATTTCAACATAATATCTCGTTATTTCGAGATAAGTCGTTATTTCAACATAATAACTCGTTATTTCAACATATCTTGTTATTTCGAGATATTAAGTCATTTCAACATCATAACTCGTTATTTCAACATAATATCTCGTTATTTCGAGATATTAAGTTGTTATTTCAACATAATAACTCGTTATTTCAACATAATATCTCGTTATTTCGAGATATTAAGTCATTTCAACATAATAACTCGTTATTTCAACATAATATCTCGTTATTTCAACATAACTCGTTATTTCGAGATATTAAGTCGTTATTTCAACATAATATCTCGTTATTTCAACATAATAACTCATTATTTCAACATATCTCGTTATTTCAACAAAATATCTCGTTATTTCAACATAATATCTCGTTATTTCGAGATATTAAGTCGTTATTTCAACATAATAACTCGTTATTTCGAGATATTAAGTCGTTATTTCAACATAATAACTCGTTATTTTAATATATCTCGTTATTTCAACATAACTCGTTATTTCGACATAATATCTCGTTATTTCGAGATATTAAATCGTTATTTCAACATAATAACTCGTTATTTCAACATATCTCGTCATTTCAACATAACTCAGTATTTCAACATAATATCTCGTTATTTCGAGATATTAAGTCGTTATTTCAACATAATAACTTGTTATTTCAACATAAGTCTCATATGTTAAGCTTTGTTTTTATTTCGATATTAGCCACTAGAGGGCAGAATAAGACAGGGAATCAATTAACGCATTGTAGTTATACTGACCTACTGTTAAGTTAAGCACTTTTACAAGTTGGTGTTCCAACATCCCAGAGGTTTATCATGGGAATTTGCATTAATGGCAGGCATATGCATTCATTCCAGCCTAACTCTTATTGAGGTTAAATTTATGTTGCCCATATGCTATTACCGTAAAAGGTTGTCATAAATACCCTAGGTACTAGCTATATCAAAAGCGAAGTGTTGGTATAAAAAACTGCCTATGAGCACACTTTCAAATTAAATAAGGTGGTTGAATGTTTGTAAAAACAACAATATAAAATCTTAAGTTATAAAAGTGCCACAATTGTGCAGGGGTGGCATTTTGCTCCTATGAACGGGTCATAGAACTACAAAATTTGTTTTAAATTCATTATTCAATATTCATGATTTTTTTGTTCATGTAATGTTTTAATTCTAGATGTTTATTTATGTAAATGCTGCATGACTGTGATGTGTTTGAATGCGTGTGCAAACATTCTAACAGCATTCAAACAGGCAGAGAGTTGCCATGGAAACAGAGAAACAACAACTGACAAGCAACAAAAATGTGTCTCAGAAATAAAATATGCTAAAATATGCTTTTAACATACTATTTTTGTGTTTAGTACACTTGTTTTAGCATATTTTAGTTAATATTTCATGGCGTCTCAAAATAGCACAGTTGAGTGCACTTAGATGTTCTAACGATTATCTTTTATTAAACGATTAATTTTTAGTATATTAAGTACAAAATTAGTGCGTGAAAATAGAGCACTTTAAGTACATTATAGAAGTGTACTTTTTTACCTGGGTAGTTTTGAAACCATGGTTAATTTTTTAGTTATGGTTTTACAACCACAATCATAGAAAAAACATGGTTATTGTAGTAAAACCATGGTTCATTTTATTAGTTACTATGGTTTTACTGCAAATGCGGTACGTGGTAAAACCATTCATTTACAAATAAACGAGAATTGAATGCTCATAATTTACTTGACTAGTCACGTTGGATAAAAGCATCTGATAAATAAATAATGTAAATGTATTTACTGAATCTGTTCACTGAAAAATAATTTAATAAAAATACATTTGCAACTGCTATTGAGTGGTGTACATTGATCCATTATAGTGTGAAAGGACAGCGTGGTTAGTGTAAGGAACTGTTATAAACAGTTATTATAAACCAGCGGCTCGGTAGGAAAAAAACGTCGGAAAAGTGGCGACTGCCACTGGTGGTCCGCTGGAATAACGATAAGCAAAATGCAAGTGCACCGCCGGTGAGCCACCAGTACCCGCTGGTCTTATGTTAGCTGTAGTTTTCATAACACTGTATCTTCATCTTCTACCAATTAATAGTTTTCTAATATGTGGCCTAATAGGCAATTAACTTATTTAGCAATTACATAGCTAAGTTATTTAGTTTTGTGCTAATTGCCAGTATTTGCTCTTTTGGACAGCTTCATAATTTATCTATTTGATTTAGTTTATTTGTTAACTTTACATTATAAATACTATAATGTATGATGGTTGATGCTGTGCACCAGGGTCCTTGACTTGCGTTGACTGTGGTGGTTGTGAATGTGATTACTGGCGAGGGATGTTGAAGAGGGAGGGTGTCAGGATGCCGGTTTGATCTGTCTTGTGTTTGTGCCGTTGTTCGTTCGGAGCGCATGGCTGTCTTGTCCGCGCACGCGCTTTGGCGTGTTTGTGTTCGTTCGCCATGTGCTTCGGCACGTGTGTTCTGTTGTGTTGCCATGCGTTCACTGTCAGTTGTTGCCCCGCCCTCTTGTTACCCTGTTAGTTCATCATTACACTCACGTGCTACCCTCATTATATTCCCTTCCTGTTTTTTGTTCCATGCCAGATCGTGTTTGTTCGTTGTGTCTTTCACGTCTTGCTTTTCATCTTGTCTGAGTCTAGTTATCTAGCCAAGCCTTATTCTCTTCTAGTTTGAATTTGTTTTTTCTATTTTTTGATTTAGCTCTGTCTTGAGCTTTGCTCTTGGTCCAGCCTTGTTTTGTTGTTTTTGTTTTATTTAGTTGTTGTTGTTGTTGTTGTTGTTTCTTTTTGGCTTTACTGTTTATTTAGTTATTTTATTTGTTTCCTGTGGTTAGTCTTCAGATCAGTTTTGTCTTGTTTTTCTGTTTTTATTTTCTCTCCAGTCATCCAGTTTCCCTGGCTGCTGGTTGGTGTACACCTTCTGCCACCTCCAGCTTCCCCGCTGCAATCTCCGTTCTTTCTCCCTGCCTCACCTGCCATCACTGCCCGTTGCTCCCCTGTCTCATCCACCATCCTGGACCTTCTGTGCAGGCGGCTCTTGGTTGAGCGTTACCGCTCTATGGACTTTGTCTTTGCTACATGAGGCCTTCATTGACTGTGGACCTAGCTCTTGCTTCTGTTCGTTTCTCCTCTTGTTTTCCAAATAAACTGTATTACCCTGCAAATTGAATCCTCCTCTTTCTGAACCCTGACAGTATGATCTGGCCAGCTATGGATTCAGCAGGGCCAGAAGCAGTCCGGACCGCCATCGCCCAGCAGGGGATTCTGCTAGGACAACATGCCTCACAGCTTACAGCCACCACCCGTGATGTAGAGGTAATGGCCAACCAGATGGCAGGCATCACTGCACAGCTTAGAGTTACGGCAGGACCAAGGTACCATCAGATCAGTTGCTGCTGCCTCACATCCTGTACCTGCCCACTCCAGTTTGACTCCAGAACCTCGAGTTCCCACACACACTCCCTACGATGGCGACTCCATGTCCTGCTGTTCATTCCTGACTCAGTTTTCCATCATCTTTGCCTTGCAACCTACCACTTATGCTTCAGAGATCACCAAGGTGGCATTTGTCATCACTCTGCTCACTGGCAAGGCTCGTGAACGGGGAACCACTGTGTGGACAGCCAAGGCTCCGTTCTGTGCCTCCTTCGAGCTGTTAGAGAAGGAGATGTTGAAGGTATTCGACCGTTCACTGGCTGGTAAGGAGGCCGCTAGCCAGCTCGCCAGGTTAAGACAGGGGAACCACTCTGTGACAGAGTACTCCATCCGCTTCCGCACTCTTGCCGCCTTAACTGGCTGGAACGAGGAGGCTTGCTGGGACAGATTCCGGGAGGGTCTTAGCGATGATCTCCAGGATGAAATTGCCATTCATGACTTGCCATCTTCATTCGATGGCCTAGTGGATTTGGCCCTCAGATTGGAGACCCGTCGTCAGAGACAATCTGCACGTGTTCATTGGAGAAGTTCCTTGTCTCCGTTGGCGGCAACCAGCCGTAGTTCTGAGACTCTTCCTGAGCTGGAGCCCATGCAGGTGGGGCGGATGCGTCTGGCAGCAGAGGAGAGACAACGGCGCATAGCCCAGGGACTCTGTCTTTACTGCGGCAAACCAGGACATTTTGCAGCCCAATGCCCGTTAAAAGCCAGGGCTCGCCAGTAGTGGGGGAAGTACTGGTGAGCGTTACTCCCTTGTCTTGTTCCCCCTGCTCCCGCACCCTCCTTCCTGCCACTGTCGGTTGGGGCCCCTATTTGAGACATTGCTCAGTCTTAGTTGACTCTGGTGCTGAAGGTGACTTTATTGATGCTGATTTGGTGGTTCATTGGAGAATTCCTACCTCCCGTCTCCAGAAACCCATCACAGCGAGGGGACTTAACAGCTCCACCTTGGCCCAAATAACCCATGTCACTGATCCTATAAGCCTAGTCATTTCGGGCAACCACCGTGAGGAGATGGAGTTCTACCTCCTTCAGTCTCCTTGCACCGCCATTGTATTGGGACATCCATGGCTGGTTAAACACAATCCCCATGTGAGTTGGTCAGGGAATTCTGTGTTGGCATGGAGTTCTTTTTGTCATAAGTTTTGTCTGGGTGCTGCTTCGTCTTCTGGCTCTGTTTCTTCTATGTTTCAGGAGGAGGTGGCAGATCTAACCGGTGTTCCGGTGGAGTACCTTGGTCTGCGACGTGTGTTCAAGTCCCGGGCGGTATCTCTTCCTCCGCATCGGCCGTATGACTGTGCTATTGACCTCTTCCCAGGCACTTCTCTGCCTAAAGGCTGCCTATACTCCCCCTCAGGACCAGAGAGGGAGGCTCTGGATAAGTATATCCATGAGTCATTGGCAGCTGGCCTCATCCGACCCTCCTCTTCTCCTGCAGGCGCGGGATTCTTCTTCGTGGGGAAAAAGGATGGCTCAGTCCGCCCCTGCATCGATTATCGTGGGCTGAATAACATCACCATAAAGAATCGGTACCCCCTGCCGTTGATGTCAACTGCTCATGAGCTGTTGCAGGGAGCTCGGGTCTTCACGAAGTTGGATCTCCGCAATGCCTACCATCTGGTTCGGATCAGGGAGGGTGATGAGTGGAAGACAGCGTTTAATACCCCCACTGGGCACTTTGAATATAGGGTTATGCCCTTCAGGCTTACTAATGCCCCGGCTGTCTTCCAGGCCCTGGTTAATGATGTGTTGAGAAACATGATCAATAGATTTGTCTTTGTGTACCTTGACGATATCTTAATTTTTTTTTTTTTCTCCTTCGTTGCAGGTACACATTCAGCACGTACGCCAGGCGATGCAGCATCTTCTGGAAAACCAGTTGTACGTCAAGGAGGAGAAATGTATGTTCCACACTGACTCTGTTCCGTTCCTGGGGCAAATAATCTCGGCGGAGGGGATTAAGGTAGATCCGGCGAAGGTAAGGGCTGTCTCCGAATGGCCAGTCCCTGACTCCCGCAAGGCGTTGCAGCGGTTCCTGGGTTTTGCTAATTTTTACAGACGGTTTATCCGCAACTTCAATCAATCCGCTGCTCCCTTGACAGCTCTAACCTCCACTTGTGTACCTTTCAGGTGGTTGGACCAGGCTCAGGGAGCTTTCCAGAAACTTAAAAGATGCTTCACCTCTGCACCTGTCCTGTCTGTTCCAGACCCTGATCTGCAATTTATTGTGGAGGTGGATGCTTCTGAAGTTGGGGTTGGAGCAGTCCTCTCCCAGCCATCCCCTCGAGATGGAAAAGTACACCCCTGTGCATTTTTCTCACACCGCCTGAGCCCAGCTGAACGGAACTATGATGTCAACCTCAAATATATATAGGCCAGATGGGCACTCTTTTTCGGCCGGTTCCGTTTCACCCTTTCTTACCGGCCGGGGTCTAAGAACGTTAAGCCTGATGCCCTGTCTCGTCTCTTTGACTGTCCTGGGAGTCAGTCGTTGCCCGACACAATTGTGCCTGGGGACGTTGTGGTGGCGGCCGTGTTCTGGGCGGTCGAGGGATGGGTCAGGGAGGCCCTGCGAGGAGTGGCGGTTCCGGTGGGGTGCCCCGATGGTCTGTTGTTTGTTCCTGAGCCGTTGCGTGCAGCTGTGTTGAGGTGGAGTCACTCATCGAGGCTGGCCTGCCATCCAGGTGTGCGGAGGACATTGGCTTCTGCCCGTCAACGCTTTTGGTGGTCCACCATGGATCAAGATGCCAGAGAGTTCGTGGCAGCCTGCTCGGTTTGCGCCCAGAATAAGTCTTCTAACAAGCCTCCTGCTGGTCTGCTGCAATCTTTGCCCGTTCCCCCCCTGTCCCTGGTCTCACATTTCCCTTGATTTTGTTACTGGCCTCCCTCCCTCCCTCCAAGGGCAACACCGTTATATTAACAGTGGTTAACCGTTTTTCCAAGATGGTGCACTTTATTCCCCTTCCCAAACTACCCACTGCGAAGGAAACTGCACTGGTGATGGTCGATCACGTCTTCAGGATTCATGGTCTTCCGACGGACGTGGTATCTGACAGGGGGCCCCAGTTCATTTCCCACTTTTGGAAGGAATTCTGTCGTCTGATTGGGGCTACTGCAAGTCTGACTTCAGGATTCCATCCGCAGACCAACGGGCAGTCTGAGCGGGCCAACCAGGATTTGGAGCGTATGCTTCGCTGTCTGGCATCACATAATCCCGCCTCCTGGAGCCAGCAGCTCACCTGGGCAGAATATGCACACAATACACTTCCTGTGGCATCTACTGGTATGTCCCCTTTTCAGTGTTCACTTGGTTATCAGCCTCCTTTGTTTTCTTCGCAGGAGCCTGAAGCTGCTGTCCCCTCTGCCCAGGCCAGCGCTGTAGGAGAACCTGGAGAAGAGCCAGAGAGGTCCTACTTCGGGCAGGGAGGCGTGCCAAGGTGGCAGCAGACCGTCGTCGGACTCCGGCACCCAAGTATGTCTGTGGGCAGAGGGTATGGCTATCCACTAAGGACCTGCCTCTTAAGGTGCCGTCACGCAAGTTAGCACCCAGGTTCTTAGGCCCATACCGCATCTCTAAGGTCCTGAGTCCGGCGGCAGTGTGGCTCAGACTCCCGCCTGCTCTTAGTCGTGTGCACCCTGTCTTCCATGTCTCTCGAGTTAAACCAGTTTTTTTTTTCTTCCCCTCTGAACCCTACTGTGTCTGTCCCATCCCCACCACCCCACCAAGCCTTATTCTCTTCTAGTTTGAATTTGTTTTTGTTTTTTTTAGTTATTGTTTTCTTTTTGGCTTTACTGTTCATTTAGTTATTTTATTTGTTTCCTGTGGTTAGTCTTCAGATCAGTTTTGTCTTGTTTTTATTTTTTTCTCTCCAGTCATCCAGTTTCCCTGGCTGCTGGTTGGTGTACACCTTCTACCACCTCCAGCTTCCCCACTGCAATCTCCATTCTTTCTCCCTGCCTCACCTGCCATCACTGCCCGTTGCTCCCCTGTCTCATCCACCATCCTGGACCTTCTCTGCAGGCGGCTCTTGGTTGAGCGTTACCGCTCTATGGACTTTGTCTTTGCTACCTGAGGCCGTCATTGACTGTGGACCTAGCTCTTGCTTCTGTTCGTTTCTCCTCCTGTTTTCCAAATAAACTATTACCCTGCAAATTGAATCCTCCTCTTTCTGAACCCTGACAGGAGGGTACCGATATTTCGGTCATGTGCCGGCTGGGTTGCTATATGTATGTTCGGAGACCAGCAATATTAATTATTAATTTCATCTTTATTTTTTTTTTTCCGTTCTCTGCTTGTTGTACACCAAGAATGTTGTGATAGTTGGCCGGTGTTGTATTTGTTCCTCCACTCCTCTACTCCACCAGTAAAAACCGTCTAACTCTCAGCGCTTGAGCGTGAAAAGAAAGTTCAGTGCCTCGTTACGCTCCTGGCGTTTAAAAAACGCGGCGCTTCCATTGAAAACAATTGGGAAAAGTACGCTAGCAGCTGGAAAAACACTTTGGTGGACACACGGCCTAAGAACGCGCGTTTTTATGGTAAATCACGCGTCGAGGATGCGCGTTTTGAGTCGTTATTAACGTATAAACAGGTAAAGCAAACAGGTGTTTGAAGTATCCAAACAGGCGAAAAGAACGTGCTCTTTCCTTGGTGTTCTCAAAATTGCATGCTCACTTTTTAGGGCACACCTCTTATAAAGAAAAGTTACATATTGTTGACCATCTTTTTAAGTAATTACACTATTTACCACGATACACTATATGGCTGTTATAAGAATTAAATGAAATCAGTATCAACAAAATCCATCTTGCCATTTATCAAAATCCACTTACACTGTATTTACAATTGCCTAAATAATGTAATGAGATTTTTAGATTTATGTTCTAATTATAACATTTTAAATATTGAAATATGAAATGTTGGGAAAAATTTAATTATCACAGGCCTATATGAAACTATAAAACTGCCAGTAGTTGGCGGCAAGTCGTAATGGATTCTAGAGTCATTCAACTAATTCGTTCAAACCGACTGTTCAAAAACGGTGAATTATTCGAGAACGAAACATTGCTGAGAGATGAAACTTTTCTGCTTTGTTTGAATCTATTTTTGTTGGAAAAATAGGGCAAAAAGTGTAAAAAAAAAAAAAAAATGACAACGTTGTCTATAAAATGGTCAAGACTTATTGTTTATTGAACTGTTGTATAAAATTAATATCGCATTTTGCAATCGTGCTGATAGCCTACTCTAGAAAATTTCATTTAATTCTTATAACAGCCATATAGTGTATCGTGGTAAATAGTGCAATTACTTAAAAAGACAGTCAACAATATGTAACTTTTCTTTATAAGAGGTGTGCCCTAAAAAGTGAGCAAGCAATTTTGAGAACACCAAGCACGTTCTTTTCGCCTGTATGGATACTTCAAACACAGGTTTGCACTGCCTGTTTGCTTTACCTGTTTATACGTTAATAACGACTCAAAACGCGCGTCCTCGACGCGTGATTTACCATAAAAACGCGCGTTCTTAACGTGCGCTCTGCTATTCATTTTTGTAAATAGCAACTCACGCGTCGAGGACGTGCGCTTTGATATAAAAACGCGCGTCGGAAACGCGCGTTTTCCGTGACCCCCAGAGCGCACGTTAAGAACGCGCGTTTTTATGGTAAATCACGCGTCGAGGACGCGCGTTTTGCTGTCAAATCGCACGCTTTTGGGGAGAACAATACTTGTTCTCCCCCCCCCCCCCATCCCCCGCTACAAATCGCACCCTGTATCTACCTTTCGCAACCAATTGAGTACTCTAGCAACAGCATAGCCTTTTTTTCAAGCCAACTTTTTGTCTACGAACTTTACTCATCTAGTTCTCCATTAAAATAGGCTACAACGATTTGAGACAAATATATGTACGTACTGAGTTCACTCGGCTGGACGATAGTGTATTTTTCAGAAGTTTGTTTTTGTGGCTTAAACAATAGAGTAATAATATTTAATAAAAACAGGCCTAATAATAACAATTAAGATTGCCCTTTCTCTTTCCATTTGCACAATTTTCATAGCCTGCATATGGTACCTTAATTCAGACTCATCGACGCCTATTTGTTAATTTCTTCTTTGTTCATTCTTGAAGTGAACCTTTGCCTGTATTCACTATGGGACTGCCGCCTTGAGCTTGAGAATGCGAGAGACAGGTGTGCGATACCTGTGAGATACACGGCGTGGAATGAATCCAAATCCGTCCATATTCGCTATGTATTTGGATGCTAAACTATTAAACTGAGTATTAAATTGAGCAGTGTAACTTTTTAAATGTTTGGTTGACTGTTTTTTCTTTTGATAATGAACAGGCTGCGTCAAGGCTATGCGATGCTATGTGTGCTCGTGAGGCGCCGGCGCCACAGAACAGCAGAAAAAAATAAGCCTACTCAGTCATATTTGGTCATAGATTGGAGTAAGACATTATTTGAAACAGCAAAGTATTTACTTTTATTTACATTTTTTATGTACACTCACAAATGTTCTTTTGCAAAATAAAGAAAACAGGATGCCGGTTTCTGTCAAACTTGGTTTCCTTTCCTTGAACTTGCTTGACCAGTGCTGCGCCTCACAAAAATGAACCAAAGTCAGAAGCCAAAGCCTACTTGTCACAGTTTTTTTTTCTTTCGATTTGTTAATCTGTTAAGTTAAATATATTTCGCGTATTTATTTATTTTATATATAGACTATACTTTTTTTTTAAAAGAAATGTTGCTTAGCCTACCTTAAGCTAAATTATCGTGGCGACCCACTTTAAGTCTCGCGACCAAGGGTTTGAAAACCTGTGATATATAAAGAATACGTAAGTGTCGAAGCACATCTAATATGTGGGGAGTGTTTTCTGAAACTTAAGCATGCAAAGTCCCATGCTTCGCATTATAGAGGGAACTTGAGGGAACTTGTCGTGATTGAGGTTTCCTGCTTGTGTTTTTCTCGTTTTATTTGTTGCACCGTTTCTGAAAATTGCATTATCTATTAATGCAAGGGCACTATGTACTTTATGGGGAAATGCTAATGCAGTTTAGCTTATTGGGTTCATATTCTGGTCGCATCTGCTTGCTGGTATATAATTTGCGTCATCAAATCTTTTATTAAAAAAAAACGTGTAGTTTACAGCAGAAAGAACAATACTGGCAGTTAGCACAAAACTATATAGTACTAGCTATGTAATTGCTAAATACGTTAATTGCCTATTATGCCACGTAGGCCTATTAGAAAAGTAGGATATAGTTGACGATCCAGTGTTATGAAAACTACACAGAATAAACGCCTAGGGTAGCCTATTTATGACAACCTTTTATGGTAATATGTAGCATATGGGCAACATAAATTTAACCTCAATAAGAGTTAGGCTGGAATGAATGCATATGCCTGCCATTAATGCAAATTCCCATGATAAACCTCTGGGATGTTGGAGCACCAACTTGTAAGTGCTTAACTTAACAGTAGGTCAGTATAACTACAATGCGTTAATTGATTCCCTGTCTTATTCTGCCCGCTAGTGGCTAATATCGAAATAAAAACAAAGCTTAACATATGAGACTTATGTTGAAATAACAAGTTATTATGTTGAAATAACGACTTAATATCTCGAAATAACGAGATATTATCTTGAAATAACGAATTATGTTGAAATGAGATATTATGTTGAAATAATGAGATGTTATGTTGAAATAACGAGATATTATGTTGAAATAACGAGATATTATCTTGAAATAACGAGATAATATCTTGAAATAACGAGATATTATCTTGAAATAACGAGATATCTTGAAATAACGAGTTATTATGTTGAAATAACGAGATATCTTGAAATAACGAGTTATTATGTTGAAATAACGAGATATTATCTTGAAATAACGAGTTATTATCTTGAAATAACGAGATATTATGTTGAAATAACGAGATATTATGTTGAAATAACGAGTTATTATGTTGGAATAATGAGATATTATGTTGAAATAACGAGATATTATCTTGAAATAACGAGTTATTATCTTTGAAATAACGAGATATTATGTTGAAATAACGAGATATTATGTTGAAATAACGAGATATCTTGAAATAACGAGTTATTATGTTGAAATAACGAGATATTACGTTGAAATAACGAGATATTATGTTGAAATAACGAGTTATTATGTTGAAATAACTGGTTATTATGTTGGAATAACGAGATATTATGTTGAAATAACGAGATATTATGTTGAAATAACGAGATATTATCTTGAAATAACGAGTTATTATCTTGAAATAACGAGATATTATCTTGAAATAACGAGTTATTATCTTGAAATAACGAGATATTATCTTGAAATAACGAGTTATTATCTTGAAATAACGAGTTATTATCTTGAAATAACGAGTTATTATGTTGAAATAACGAGATATTATCTTGAAATAACGAGATATTATCTTGAAATAATGAGATATTATCTTGAAATAACGAGATATCTTGAAATAACGAGTTATTATGTTGAAATAACGAGATATTATGTTGAAATAACGAGATATCTTGAAATAACGAGTTATTATGTTGAAATAACGAGATATTATGTTAAAATAACGAGATATTATGTTGAAATAACGAGATATCTTGAAATAACGAGTTATTATGTTGAAATAACGAGATATCTTGAAATAACGAGTTATTATGTTGAAATAACGAGATATTATCTTGAAATAACGAGTTATTATCTTGAAATAACGAGATATTATGTTGAAATAACGAGATATTATGTTGAAATAACGAGTTATTATGTTGGAATAATGAGATATTATGTTGAAATAACGAGATATTATCTTGAAATAACGAGTTATTATCTTTGAAATAACGAGATATTATGTTGAAATAACGAGATATTATGTTGAAATAACGAGATATCTTGAAATAACGAGTTATTATGTTGAAATAACGAGATATTACGTTGAAATAACGAGATATTATGTTGAAATAACGAGTTATTATGTTGAAATAACTGGTTATTATGTTGGAATAACGAGATATTATCTTGAAATAACGAGTTATTATCTTGAAATAACGAGATATTATGTTGAAATAACGAGATATTATGTTGAAATAACGAGTTATTATGTTGGAATAATGAGATATTATGTTGAAATAACGAGATATTATCTTGAAATAACGAGTTATTATCTTTGAAATAACGAGATATTATGTTGAAATAACGAGATATCTTGAAATAACGAGTTATTATCTTGAAATAACGAGATATCTTGAAATAACGAGTTATTATGTTGAAATAACGAGATATCTTGAAATAACGAGTTATGTTGAAATAACGAGATATTATCTTGAAATAACGAGTTATTATCTTGAAATAACGAGATATTATGTTGAAATAACGAGATATTATGTTGAAATAACGAGTTATTATGTTGGAATAATGAGATATTATGTTGAAATAACGAGATATTATCTTGAAATAACGAGTTATTATCTTTGAAATAATGAGATATTATGTTGAAATAACGAGATATTATGTTGAAATAACGAGATATCTTGAAATAACGAGTTATTATGTTGAAATAACGAGATATTACGTTGAAATAACGAGATATTATGTTGAAATAACGAGTTATTATGTTGAAATAACTGGTTATTATGTTGGAATAACGAGATATTATGTTGAAATAACGAGATATTATGTTGAAATAACGAGATATTATCTTGAAATAACGAGTTATTATCTTGAAATAACGAGATATTATCTTGAAATAACGAGTTATTATCTTGAAATAACGAGATATTATCTTGAAATAACGAGTTATTATCTTGAAATAACGAGTTATTATGTTGAAATAACGAGATATTATCTTGAAATAACGAGATATTATCTTGAAATAATGAGATATTATCTTGAAATAACGAGATATCTTGAAATAACGAGTTATTATGTTGAAATAACGAGATATTATGTTGAAATAACGAGATATCTTGAAATAACGAGTTATTATGTTGAAATAACGAGATATTATGTTAAAATAACGAGATATTATGTTGAAATAACGAGATATCTTGAAATAACGAGTTATTATGTTGAAATAACGAGTTATTATGTTGAAATGACGAGATATTATGTTGAAATAACGAGATATTATGTTGACGAGATATTATGTTGAAATAATGAGTTATTATGTTGAAATAACGAGTTATCATGTTGAACTAACGAGTTATTATGTTGAACTAACGAGATATGTTGAAATAACGAGATATTATGTTGAAATAACGACTTAATATCTCGAAATAACGAGATATGTTGAAATAACGAGTTATTATGTTGAAATAACGAGATATGTTGAAATAACGAGTTATGTTGAAATAACGAGATATTATGTTGAAATAACGAGATATTATGTTGAAATAACGAGTTATTATCTTGAAATAACGAGATATTATGTTGAAATAACGAGATATTATGTTGAAATAACGACTTAATATCTCGAAATAACGAGATATTATCTTGAAATAACGAATTATGTTGAAACGAGATATTATGTTGAAATAATGAGATATTATCTTGAAATAACGAGATGTTATGTTGAAATAACGAGATATTATCTTGAAATAACGAGATATTATCTTGAAATAACGAGATATCTTGAAATAACGAGTTATGTTGAAATAACGAGATATTATGTTGAAATAACGAGATATCTTGAAATAACGAGATATTATGTTGAAATAACGAGATATTATGTTGAAATAACGAGATATTATGTTGAAATAACGAGTTATTATCTTGAAATAACGAGATATTATGTTGAAATAACGAGATATTATGTTGAAATAACGAGATATTATCTTGAAATAACGAGTTATTATCTTGAAATAACGAGATATTATCTTGAAATAACGAGTTACTATCTTGAAATAACGAGTTATTATGTTGAAATAACGAGATATTATGTTGAAATAACGAGATATCTTGAAATAACGAGTTATGTTGAAATAACGAGATATTATGTTGAAATAACGAGATATTATGTTGAAATAACGAGTTATTATCTTGAAATAACGAGATATTATGTTGAAATAACGAGTTATTATGTTGAAATGAGATAAGTTTTCAACTTTTTTTTTTCCTCTCACCATAAGTTTTTTTTTTTTTTTTTTCACCATGCGGTTCAGGGCTTCCGTAAATACCACTAACAGTTGACTGTGGAATATTTAGTAGTGAGGAAATTTCATGAATGGACTTATTGCACAAGTGGCAACCTATCACGGTACCACGCTTGAATTCACTGAGCTCCTGAGAGCGACCCATTCTTTCACAAATGTTTGTAAAAGCGTCTACATGCCTAGTGCTTGATTTTATACACCTGTGGCCATAGAAGTGATTGGAACACCTGAATTCAGTGATTTGGAGGGGTGTCCCAATACTTTTGGCAATATAGTGTAGTTTGTTTGCCTTGAGACACAAAAGGCGTTTTCTCCTATACAGCGACTGACAACAGAACCATAAAATACACCAAAACACATCATAAATTCACAAAAGACATCAATTTTATTCGCTCACTTTAATCCAGATCTTTAGAATCAATACATTTTTGAGGAACAGATCCAAATTCAGCCGTTTCTCCAGAGATCTTCATCTCCATTCTCAGCAGCGACCGTAATGTCAAATCCTGCGCTCGTTATGATGAATTCAAATTCAAAACTACACCCTCAAGAAGCGTTATGTAAGGTCCATCCGTTAGCCCAAAAACAGAATCCAACTTGGATTGGTTGAAGGAATTCTGTGTGTAAGTCTTTTCAGCATTTCTGTTAAATTCACTTAATTTATTGATATCTAATTTTAAATCTGACTCCATGAATAATTTGATCTGACTCCAATTTTATGTGACTTCGTTCAATTTGTTACGTTTGTAATTTAACAGCTGATCATAAGATTCGTTGTGATTTAATTTAGATTTTTCTTAGTATCTCTTATTTTCAAATATTCGTTCATCAAGGGACCCGATATCGCACAGAAACAGTCGCGTCGCGATTTGCACGTTCACGGACACAAACTAGCCAGTTCTGATATTAGTCAGAGGATTGCAGAGTGAATAGTTTACCTTTAAGTGGTCGCACCTGCTTACTCATAACAAAAAGTGTAATTTTAGTAATAGTCACGAAAGCTGCAACTTGCTAATAACAGTGACAGTCAGAAATCGGATTTTCCCTAATGCTGTGCTCCATACTTCAGTCATTGAGTCCTCGGTTTGATCTGTCCTGACAGAGATTTGCGGAAATAAAGGACTCCACATCGATCTATACTAGAATAATGATTTCAGAATAATACAAGATAAATCAAGAGTAACATTTATTGTGGCCAGACAGAACTTAAATAAAAAATAATTAAACAAGAATGGTGCACAACTTCCAGCATAAAAATATAAAACACAATTACAAAGTAATATGAAAGTAGTTTCAAAAAATCATATCTGGAACAGTACACACAGTGTGTGTGAGTGCCTCTAAGACACTGACACAGCACGGCATAGGGGTTTCTGGCTACAGAATTTTTCCCAAATGGCAGCTCTGCTACCCTTCCTTAAATACCCAGACCAGAACAAAAGGGTTGTAAATATCTGCAACACAAACACCTGGTTTCGGGGGAGAGGATCAGATATCTGAAGAGACCACTCAAAAAGGAGAACAGAATTCTCATAAGTTTCAATCTTTCTCATCCTACCAGTGACAGCAGTGAAGTTGAGACCAATTTACCAAATCGAGACCTTTAAAAAGATACCATACATAAAAGGGGAAAAACAATAGATTAACAAGATACATCATCTGTGGTAGATTGGCATTCTGTGACTTAAATCAGGGGGAAGGGAGTCGGGCGAGGGAGAGGGGGAGAAAGTTTGGGCAGGGCGATGTCCCACAGTCTTTCTGTGAGATCTTCTCTCCAGATTAGTGAGTTTTATTGTTTTAGTGCAGGTGTTTTAGATCTCAGCTTTTGTCTTAGCAGTAAAACCGATTCTTACAGTTACGACATGTTTTACGGCAGTAATATCAAACGCTCACTGGCTCTCGCCTGCTTCGTCAGAGATTGTGACATGCCGTGTTTCAATCGACGTACATTTGAAAATGGGAAATGCTCACCTTCACGGAGTAAACATTTTCATGGATTTATAACTTAAATTCTGCTCTGTACCTCATACAAAACTATTATATACCGCCAGAGAGGACTGCGACTGCAACATCGTCATTTGAACGACTTTTGGTAACACTTTTGACATTTTCGCAATAAATAAATTACTGTGATTACACTTTATGGTTTTTTTTTCATAACTGTGCGTAGTTTTAAGAAATGATTATGGGTAAGTTTAGGGGTAGGAGCAGGATTAACAGCCAAAATATATTTTTAATGGTATATTGTTACTAAAATTGTCATTCCCTTTCAGTCGGTCACGTTCGACGTACGTCGGACGTCACCGACGAATTGGGATCACTTCTGGGAGCCCCTATCAGCTTCGAGTGTATAGAGAACGGGCCAATGGCCATTGGCGTGCGAGATTTGCATCTCGCGCTCCGCCCCGCATCGCGGGTATAAAGCGGAAGCGGATGCAGCGCACATTTGTCATTCACTTCGGAGCCAAACAAGCTCATGAAAGACTGTTCCTGCTCAGCAGAGAGAAAGAGAGAGAGCGAGAGAAGAGGCTTTTGTGCTGGGGAGAAGGCACGTGCAGTGACAACCGCGAGCTCACCGAAATCGGTGAAACAAACTGCTGTTTTTACAGCATCCCGGTTGGTTCGGGGGGGGCGTTCCACGGTGAGTGCAAACACAGGCTGCACTATCCCCTGTGTTTGCCGCGGTTGTTCCTGGGTGCTTCAGCACGTTAAAGAGCTTCTTCTAAAAGAGCAACACGGGTGTGAAATTGCGTCTTTTTCAAGATGTCATTCCACCCGTGCGTTTCTGGATGCGGTCGTTCCCTGTCACCAGCTGACGGTCACAATCGCTGCCTGACATGTCTGGGTATTCAACATGCCGAGGCAGCGTTTGTGGATAGCTCGTGTTCCCATTGCGGGAACATGACTATCTCGGCGCTAAGGTCGAGACTCGCCTACCTTCGGGGGGGTGGAGTCCCCTTACCTATGCCCCGATCTAGTGCTATCCCTGCCCAGCAGGATAGACCTACTTCGGCGAATAGCCAGGGTGACCTGAGGATCACGTTTAGGGCACACCCGCCGAGCCAGCCTCCGTGGGCCCCTAAACCCTCTGTAGTGCCGCATCCGGCTGAGCTTCCAGAGGAAGTCGCTGGCCCCTCTCGAGGTGGTCCAACGGTGACCTTTGGAGCTCCAGCAGAGGATAGGATGTCGATCGCTGCATCGGAGGGGGAGTTTCAGTCCTCGGGGGATGAAGACCCGGCTGCGTTGCCTCCCTCTGGGAGAGTGGCGTTGTCCGAGACGGACCCCGAGCTGACGGCTATGCTTTCCCGGGCTGCCGAAAAGGTCGGGCTCGTGTGGAACCCTCCACCGTGTCCCGAGCCTTCTAGGCTGGATGATTGGTTTCTCGGGGCGGCTCGCGCTGGTTCTCAGCGTCCCGCCCCGGTGCCCTTCTTCCCAGAAGTGCATGAGGAGCTCACGAGGTCGTGGACGGCACCTTTTTCTGCCAGAAACCGGCCGAGTGGCTCCTCCCTCCTCACTACTCTCGACGGCGGGCCAGCCAAGGGGTACGTGGGGATCCCGCCGGTGGAACGGGCGGTTGCGATGCAACTGTGTCCGGCGTCCGCTTCCACCTGGCGCGGAGACCCACGCCACCCATCCAAGGCCTGTAAGTTCTCCTCCAGTCTAACTGGGAAGGCTTACAAGGCTTGTGGACAGGCTGCGTCCGCCTTGCATGCCTTGGCATTGCTCCAGGTGCACCAGGCCCAGGCACTCATGGACATGCACGAGGGTAGACCTGACCCAGAGCTCCTCCGGGAGCTCCGGACGGCGACAGACCTCGCCCTCCGGGCGACGAAAGTCACCGCCCGTTCCATTGGTCAGGCGATGTCCACTCTTGTGGTCCAGGAGCGACATCTCTGGCTCAACCTGGCCGACATGAGGGAGACTGATAAGTATCGGTTCCTGGACTCCCCCATTTCCCAGGTTGGGCTGTTCGACGACGCGGTCGAGAGCTTTGCCCAGCAGTTCTCGACTGTCCAGAAGCAGACGGAGGCCATCAAACACATCCTGCCCCGGCGGTCAGCTGCTGCCCAGCCGCCGGCCGCAGCTCCTCCGCCTGCTCGTCGCCGAGGGCGGCCGCGGGAAGGCCGTCCAGCCCGCTCAGGCCGCTGCCAAGCCAGGTGGCAAGCGCCGTCGTAAGAGACCCTGAGACGGGCCACCCAGAGATGGAGGAGACAGCTCTTCAGGAGGTGGTGACAGCACCGCTCCTTCTCCCGCTGGAGGGCCGGGAGAGAATTCTATGTTCTTGTTTGGTTTCTGTTCCGCAACTGGCCTTCGCGCCAGTGGTACCCAAAACTTCAAAAAAAAAAAAAAGAGCTGTTTCTAAAATCTCTGGGTGCCAAGAGAGCGCGCTTGGCGGTGTACGACGCTCCCATGCCTTGTCACCCTCCGGTGCCTCTCTTATCGCCAGCAGGGGGTGCTGGCTGTGTCCAGGACGCACACAAGAGGCCTCCGCACACCCGTGCACCCCCTCAGCGGAAGCAGGTAAGTGTTGCATTGCGCACTCAGACCCCACTTCGGGCCGCGATGCCGTCCGAGTCGGGTCCCTGCACTCCGCTGCGCTGCCCCGCTGCGGGTACGTCTGTGGTGCCGTTGGTCCCGCTGGTTCGGTCACTGGGAGCCTGGCTAGCGCTCCCCAGCCCGTCCCGCTGGCTCATCCGTACTATCAGACTCGGCTATGCGATTCAGTTCGCTCGGCGGCCCCCCAAGTTCAGGGGCGTTCACTTCACCTCCGTGTCGAAGGAGGACGCCCCCGTGCTACGGGCGGAGATCGCAGTCCTACTGGCGAAGGACGCGATAGAGCCGGTCCCTTCAGCCGATATGAAGACAGGCTTCTACAGCCCGTACTTCATTGTACTCAAGAAAGGCGGCGGGTTACGGCCAATCTTGGACCTGCGGTTCTTGAATCAGTCCCTTCACAGGCTGCCGTTCAGAATGCTAACGCAGAAACGCATCTTCAGGTGCATCCATCCCCAAGATTGGTTTGCAGCGATCGACCTGAAGGACGCATACTTTCATGTCTCGATTCTCCCTCGACACAGACCGTTCCTACGCTTTGCGTTCGAGGGACGGGCATATCAGTACAGAGTCCTACCCTTCGGGCTGTCCCTGTCGCCCCGCGTCTTCACGAAGGTCGCGGAGGCGGCCATTGCTCCCATGAGAGAGCGTGGTGTTCGCATTCTCAACTACCTCGACGACTGGCTGATTCTGGCTCAGTCGAAGGCGCAGTTGTGCGAACACAGGGACATGGTGCTCAGTCACCTCAGCCTGTTGGGACTTCAGGTCAACTGGGAAAAGAGCAAACTCTGCCCCGTGCAGAGGATCTCTTTTCTCGGTATGGAGTTGGACTCGGTCAATCTGACAGCGCGACTCACAGAGCAGCGCGTCCAGTCGGTGTTGAACTGCTTGAATTCGTTCAAATGCAGGACAGCGGTACCACTGAAACATTTTCAGAGGCTCCTGGGGCATATGGCATCCGCAGCCGCAGTGACGCCGCTCGGATTGCTTCATATGAGGCCGCTTCAACACTGGCTACACGACCGAGTCCCGAGATGGGCGTGGCAGAGCGGCTCATTCCGTGTCTCAGTAACACCGAAATGTCGCCAAACCTTCAGTCCGTGGTTGGACCCTTCGTTCCTACGGGCAGGAGTTCCCCTAGAACAAGTGTCCAGGCATGCTGTGGTCTCCACGGATGCCTCATCCACCGGCTGGGGGGCCACGTACAACGGGCTTGCAGTTTCGGGTCTGTGGACGGGGCCTCAACTGCAATGGCATATCAATTGCCTCGAGTTGTTAGCAGTTCGTCTTGCGCTGGGCCGCCTCAAAGGGCCGCTACGAGGCAAGCACGTTCTGGTCCGTACGGACAACACTGCGGCCGTTGCGTACATCAACAAACAGGGTGGTCTACGCTCCCGCCGCATGTCACAACTCGCCCGCCATCTCCTCCTCTGGAGTCAGAAGCATCTGAGGTCGCTTCGTGCCATTCATATCCCGGGCCTGCTCAATCGTGCAGCCGACGAGCTCTCACGACAGCAAGTGCTCCCAGGAGAGTGGAGACTCCATCCCCAGGTGGTCCAGCTGATCTGGAGTCGCTTCGGGACTGCACAGGTAGACCTGTTTGCCGCCCCGGACACGTCTCACTGCCAGTTGTTCTATTCCCTGACCGGGGGGACCCTCGGCTCGGATGCGCTGGCACACAGCTGGCCCCGGGGCCTACGCAAATATGCATTTCCCCCAGTGAGCCTTCTTGCGCAGACACTGTGCAAGGTCAGGGAGGACGAGGAGCAGGTCTTGCTAGTTGCACCATACTGGCCCAACCGGACCTGGTTCCCGGAACTAGTGCTCCTCGCGACAGCACCTCCTTGGCCCATTCCTCTGAGGAAGGACCTCCTGACTCAGAGACGGGGCACCCTGTGGCACCCGCGTCCGGACCTCTGGAAACTCCATGTCTGGTCCCTGGACGGGACGCGGAGGTTCTAGGTGGCCTACCACAGACTGTGGTAGACACCATCACTTCCGCCAGAGCCCCTCTACGAGGCACCTCTACGCGTTGAAGTGGAACCTGTTCGTCGAGTGGTGTTCTTCTCGTCGAGAAGACCCCCGAAGATGTTCGATCGGCTCTGTGCTTTCCTTCCTGCAAGAAGGGTTGGAGCGAAGGCTGTCTCCCTCCACCCTCAAAGTGCATGTTGCCGCTATCGCCGCAAATCACAGCATGGTCGAAGGTAAGTCCCTAGGAAAGCACGATCTGGTCGTCAGGTTCCTGAGGGGGGCGAGGAGATTAAATCCGCCTCGCCCTCACTCTATACCCTCTTGGGATTTGCCCCTGGTGCTAACCACATTACAGAGGGCTCCCTTTGAGCCTTTGCAGTCAGTAGAGTTAAAAATCCTGTCCTGGAAGACAGTACTCCTGACTGCATTGGCTTCCATCAAGAGGGTAGGGGACCTGCAGGCATTTTCGGTCGACGAATCGTGCCTGGAATTCGGGGCGGGTAACTCTCATGTAATCCTGAGACCCCGGCCCGGATATGTGCCCAAGGTTCCCACCACTCCCTTTCGGGACCAGGTGGTGAACCTGCAAGCGCTGCCTTCGGAGGAGGCAGACCCAGCCCTGGCTTTTCTCTGTCCCGTTCGCGTTCTGCGGACTTACGTGGACAGAACGCAAAGCTTCAGGACCTCAGAACAGCTCTTCATCTGTTACGGAGGCCAGCAGAAGGGAAAGGCTGTCTCCAAGCAGAGGATGGCTCACTGGATAGTGGATGCCATCGCCTTGGCGTATGAAACCCAAGGCGTGCCCTGCCCGCTTGGGTTGAGGGCCCACTCCACTAGGAGTGTGGCCTCTTCCTGGGCGCTGGCGCACGGCGCCTCGCTGACAGATATATGTAGAGCTGCGGGCTGGGCGACACCTAACACGTTCGCTAGATTCTATAGCCTCCGTGTAGAGCCGGTTTCTTCCCGTGTGCTCGCTTCAAATAGCCAGTAACACCGAAGGGCCCGTTCTAGTGTCGGCTTGCTGCGCCATTCCCCTCCTCATGGACCGGATACGTGCGCTGATATGCTCCAGTCGAGTTCCCCAGCACGGCGAACCCTGTTGAGTCCTCCGCAACCCGTGGCAGTCAGACGTGGCGGAGCGTCCGACGCCAGGTCTAACACTCGTATGCATTGGTGGAACTTGTGTTAGGCTGGGTATCCATATGTTGTGACCCCTACGGCGGTCCCATATGTGTATTCTTCCACGGTACGGCTCCCTACGGCGAGCCCGTGTCTTTCCCTTGGCAGAGCTCGCTCTGCCGTCTCTGTGCGGTGTAGTCTCCCGCCTGCATTGGCCGGGGCCACCCCTGGGACTTCCGTATGTTGTACTGCCCATGGCCAGTCCATACATGTATATTCCACATGATACCTCCCTACGGGTAGGATGTGGCTTCCGCAGCGGCCCCCCGGGGCACGCTTTCCCAGCGTTATCCAATACTCTGCTGAGTGGGTCTTGCGGAACAGCAGCAGTGACTCTCCCTGCGTAAGTTCCCCGCCCCGAACAGACGGGGGTCTGAGGGGCTTTCGCTGGGCGCTGGAAGTGGTAGTAACTGTGGCGTTTTCCATAGGGATCCCAATTCGTCGGTGACGTCCGACGTACGTCGAACGTGACCGACTGAAAGGGAACGTCTCGGTTACGTATGTAACCCTCGTTCCCTGAAGGAGGGAACGGAGACGTACGTCCCGTCGCCACAGTTGCTGTACCATCACTGCAGCGGCCGAGTCACTAGTTCGGCTCCTCAGTGAAAAACAAATGTGCGCTGCATCCGCTTCCGCTTTATACCCGCGATGCGGGGCGGAGCGCGAGATGCAAATCTCGCACGCCAATGGCCATTGGCCCGTTCTCTATACACTCGAAGCTGATAGGGGCTCCCAGAAGTGATCCCAATTCGTCGGTGATGTCCGACGTACGTCTCCGTTCCCTCCTTCAGGGAACGAGGGTTACATACGTAACCGAGACGTTTTCCTACACATTTCTGTCCATTACATTTAATTCTTTTTATATTCTGTATAAAATGGGAATGTTTAGGTATGGGAGTACGGTTAAATGATCTTACATTTAAAAGGGAGATTAAACAGATTTCTTTATGATATGAAAGATTTGTAAATATTTACGTTTTGTAGCTGTAAAAACGTAATAATGCTACGTTTAAATGTTGCCGATATGTCCATATTGTATGTTTTGGCATCTATCCAAACGTACAAAAAGTACGTTTTGTGTCTTTGAAAGTTACGTATTAATACCTACATATTAACAATGAGACCAGGCTGACCAATCACAACAGCCTGGGCCATCTGACCAATCAGAACAGAGAAAGCTCTCGGAAAGGAGAGATCGGATCCTTGTTTGAACCGTTTCAGATATTATGAGAAAATTTAAGTTTGTTTGATCTTGGACGCATGTAAACCTATTGTAGGAGACCTCCAAAACAAAATTAGGAATCTTTAAAATTGCATAATGGGGCACTTTAAGAATGATGAATGTATACTACAAACCCGATTCCAAAAAAGTTGGGACACTGTACAAATTGTGAATAAAAACAGAATGCAATGATGTGGAAGTTTCAAATTTCAATATTTTATTCAGAATACAACATAGATGACATATCAAATGTTTAAACTGAGAAAATGTATCATTTTAAGGGAAAAATAAGTTGATTTTAAATTTCATGGCATCAACACATCTCAAAAAAGTTGGGACAAGGCCATGTTTACCACTGTGTGGCATCCCCTCTTCTTTTTATAACAGTCTGCAAACGTCTGGGGACTGAGGAGACAAGTTGCTCGAGTTTAGGAATAGGAATGTTGTCCCATTCTTGTCTAATACAGGCTTCTAGTTGCTCAACTGTCTTAGGTCTTCTTTGTCGCATCTTTCTCTTTATGACGCGCCAAATGTTTTCTATGGGTGAAAGATCTGGACTGCAGGCTGGCCATTTCAGTACCCGGATCCTTCTTCTACGCAGCCATGATGTTGTAATTGATGCAGTATGGGGTCTGGCATTGTCATGTTGGAAAATGCAAGGTCTTCCCTGAAAGAGACGACGTCTGGATGAGAGCATATGTTGTTCTAGAACTTGGATATACCTTTCAGCATTGATGGTGCCTTTCCAGATGTGTAAGCTGCCCATGCCACACGCACTCATGCAACCCCATACCATCAGAGATGCAGGCTTCTGAACTGAGCGCTGATAACAACTTGGGTTGTCCTTGTCCTCTTTAGTCCGGATGACATGGCGTCCCAGTTTTCCAAAAAGAACTTCAAATTTTGATTCGTCTGACCACAGAACAGTTTTCCACTTTGCCACAGTCCATTTTAAATGAGCCTTGGCCCAGAGAAAACGCCTGCGCTTCTGGATCATGTTTAGATATGGCTTCTTTTTTGACCTATAGAGTTTTAGCCGGCAACGGCGAATGGCACGGTGGATTGTGTTCACCGACAATGTTTTCTGGAAGTATTCCTGAGCCCATGTTGTGATTTCCATTACAGTAGCATTCCTGTATGTGATGCAGTGCCGTCTAAGGGCCCGAAGATCACGGGCATCCAGTATGGTTTTCCGGCCTTGACCCTTATGCACAGAGATTGTTCCAGATTCTCTGAATCTTTGGATGATATTATGCACTGTAGATGATGATAACTTCAAACTCTTTGCAATTTTTCTCTGAGAAACTCCATTCTGATATTGCTCCACTATTTTTCGCTGCAGCATTGGGAGAATTGGTGATCCTCTGCCCATCTTGACTTCTGAGAGACACTGCCACTCTGAGAGGCTCTTTTTATACCCAAGCATGTTGCCAATTGACCTAATAAGTTGCAAATTGGTCCTCCAGCTGTTCCTTATATGTACATTTAACTTTTCCGGCCTCTTATTGCTACCTGTCCCAACTTTTTTGGAATGTGTAGCTCTCATGAAATCCAAAATGAGCCAATAATTGGCATGACATTTCAAAATGTCTCACTTTCAACATTTGATATATCATCTATATTCTATTGTGAATAAAATATAAGTTTATGAGATTTGTAAATTATTGCATTCCTTTTTTATTCACAATTTGTACAGTGTCCCAACTTTTTTGGAATCGGGTTTGTATTATTGAGGCAATTCTACACATGATCTACAGACTGTGCTTGCAACTGGACAACACTTGTAAGTACTAAACAATCCTTTTCCTGCTAAACTTCCAAGATCACATAGGATTGGGTATATAAAACTGTCTTCCTGGTCATCAAAATAAATACAAATAATAAATATGCATACAATATATATACAGTAACAGTCACAATAGATGAATGAATGCATAGTGTTAACATTACAATAGCTTTTGTAAATGGCAGAAGCATTCATTTTAATTAAATAATTAATTAAATTAATTAAAGTACAACCTTTCAAACAAAGTGCAATTTTATTATAACAGAACAGTGTTTTTAATTCCAAACATGTCTTTCCACAACGTGCAGGTAATTTATCTCAAGGAATGTGTGGTTGTTCTCTTTAGTATTCGGTATCTCAGTAAACACGGTTGTTTGCAAAATGTCCCTCTTTTCCTCTTTTAGTCCCCGATAAAGACATATGGAAACCCATAAAGGAGAATTTTCAGAATTTTCTAAAAGATTTCCATTAAAGAGGCTTTCAGAGTGCCAGGGCAAGATAAGGGCAGAGAATATCTGCTGATGTCCTTGGCATTGGAGACTAATTCAATCCCATAAAAAGCATTTCCATTAGCCCAAACCTGCCTAACCTGTTCTCTCAATTCCATACAGCTCAATTTCAGGTCAACTCTCAACCCTGCTGCCTCGAGCTAGTATTGCTAGTATTGCAAATTATTCAGTTCATAATTAGATTCATTTGCACTTGACTTAATGTTATTAATACTCACAATGCATAGATGTTTCTTAGTAAACAAAAAAATGAGAGTTCAAAATAAAACTCAAAAGATGCACATCCACATGCACACAGACTTCTGTCATAACAAGTCTCGATGCACATTTATAATTCCCCAGGTTCTCATGTTCCAGTGTATTCTGTGTAACATAAGTCTCAAAGTAAGCAATAATGCAGAGTCAGCCAGACATTGTAACAAAATAAACAACGACAGGGTGATCAGTCTTGTATCACTGCATCATCTTGATGGGGTTTATTTTGTGATAATGACTGATAGACTACATTAGCCCTCCTATTGCGAGGCTACTGTCAAATTAAATAAATATATGGTCATAGAATATTGATCAGAGTTGATATTATGTTATTATCTTAAAGCTTCCACTAAGAGAAACAGTCCATTACAACAGAAAGCAAATGCACTGTAAATCCTAATGCTCAAAATAATTCATTGGACTGAGTAGAGCCATCTCAAATTAAACAAATTAGTTCAATCAAATGAACTTTTATGAGAATTTAGAACCTTCTTTTTCGTTTGAGTTCATAAAACTGACACATTTTAAGTAATCTGAATTGTTTCATTGTTTGAGTTTTATGAACTTGTTTCTTTTAATTCAGACAAACTTAAATTTAACCGAAACTGGGCTGGGATTTCTATTTCCCAGCATGCTTTATGACACTCAAAAGGGAGCGTATGTTGTTTGTATGTATGTTTTTTGTGCAAGATTAATGTTAAGTGGGATATTTAGTAGTGTTTAATGTTTTGTTATGCTAGTTTAGAAGAGTTTCTGTTATGTTGGGTTTTTTGTAGCGTTTCAACACTGCAAAAAATGCTTTTCTTACTTAATATTTTTGTCTTGTTTCCAGTCCAAATATAAAAAAATACTTAAATCAAGATGATTTTACTAGATAAGTAAAATGACAAGATATTCTTTTTCTTGCTTTCTGGGGAAAAAAATCCAAATGAAGTGAGTTTTTGCTTAAAACAAGCAAAATTATCTGCCAATGGGGTAAGAAAAATAATCTTAAACAAGATTTCAAACAGAAACAAGATTATATTGAATTAACTAGTTAAAGCTAGCCAAGTTTCCACTACTAAAAATATTTAAGTTGAGATTACATAATAATTTTAAGTTAAATGTATGACTTAGCTTACTCAAATATTTCAAGTTAAGAGCAATTAAAATGTATGATTACAAAATAAAAATCTGCAAGTTCTGCTTACTTAAACTTTACATTTCTTAACTTAAAAATTTTGATGTAACTGATTACCTCAATTTTTTTGAGTTGTGCCAACTTGAACGGTTTACAGTGTATAGCAACAAGAGGAACTGCAATATCTTTATAATATATATATTTTTCTATTATTATGAATCTGCATCATCTTTGAACTAGTTAACCAATATTTTTAGTACAATGTACTAAATTGCTCTATTTTGAGTTCTCGCTCAACCAGCCCTTTGTATTCCAGCAGTTTGTTGTCCTTGAAACTGCTTTAATTATGGGAATTTTGTGATGTACATTCATTAAACTTAATATCGAAGGCAGTTTTTTAACTAATTTGATGATTGGCAAGATGGTGAAATTTACATTATTCAAAAACATTGGAGTGCTCAATACTGAAAATGACAAATCAGAAGAGTATTTCAGAGCGTCGTGTAATAATGAACATTACGCACCATCACTCAAACAGGGTTATTATTTAACCTTGTCTCTATTTGTTTAATCTGATGAATGGCAGTAGTGAAGATCAAAAGATTATACACTGTCCTGAAGTATTCATCAGGCCAGGAGAAAGATATCAAGAATCATTTATAGAGCACACTCAAAAGGAGAAAGAAGGTGACAGGCTTACCCTGAAGGTTTACCACATGATAAAGATTGGATAAAGTGCTCAAGGACACACTGACTGAAGTCAGAGCAAATTATTGCCTCCTGGCTTCTAGTGCTCAGTCAAAACTTATGGTTGCTGTAGCGACTCAGCTACGTATGTTAATAAATTAAATTAGCTCAATAGGGAATTATGGGTATTGATATTTAATTATTCATAATTAATCGTAACGTGTTAAATGTATAAATCTGTATAAATCTCCAAATCACCCAAAAGGGAAATACCTAACCTAGGTATTTATGCAATATATATATATGGTTAACAACAATGGATTGCAATTAACTACGAATATATATATATATATATATATATATATATATATATATATATATATATATATATATATATAAAATCAGTACAGAATAACCTTTAAAGAATTAATTCAAAATTCAACTGATCTGTTCGTTTAACGAACCGACAGTACAATCTTTATCAACTCTCACAAAGTTTTATTCTTTCTATCAAATCAGGAAGATTATCCTTCTGCCGCGAAAAATAACTTTCTGAACTACAAACCCGATTCCAAAAAAGTTGGGACACTGTACAAATTGTGAATAAAAAAGGAATGCAATCATTTACAAATCTCATAAACTTATATTTTATTCACAATAGAATACAGATAATATATCAAATGTTGAAAGTGAGACATTTTGAAATGTCATGCCAAATATTGGCTCATTTTGGATTTCATGAGAGCTACACATTCCAAAAAAGTTGGGACAGGTAGCAATAAGAGGCCGGAAAAGTTAAATGTACATATAAGGAACAGCTGGAGGACCAATTTCCAACTTATTAGGTCAATTGGCAACATGATTGGGTATAAAAAGAGCCTCTCAGAGTGGCAGTGTCTCTCAGAAGTCAAGATGGGCAGAGGATCACCAATTCCCCCAATGCTGCGGGGAAAAATAGTGGAGCAATATCAGAAAGGAGTTTCTCAGAGAAAAATTACAAAGAGTTTGAAGTTATCATCATCTACAGTGCATAATATCATCCAAAGATTCAGAGAATCTGGAACAATCTCTGTGCGTAAGGGTCAAGGCCGGAAAACCATACTGGATGCCCGTGATCTTCGGGCCCTTAGACGGCACTGCATCACATACAGGAATGCTACTGTAATGGAAATCACAACATGGGCTCAGGAATACTTCCAGAAAACATTGTCGGTGAACACAATCCACCGTGCCATTCGCCGTTGCCGGCTAAAACTCTATAGGTCAAAAAAGAAGCCATATCTAAACATGATCCAGAAGCGCAGGCGTTTTCTCTGGGCCAAGGCTCATTTAAAATGGACTGTGGCAAAGTGGAAAACTGTTCTGTGGTCAGACGAATCAAAATTTGAAGTTCTTTTTGGAAAACTGGGACGCCATGTCATCCGGACTAAAGAGGACAAGGACAACCCAAGTTGTCATCAGCGCTCAGTTCAGAAGCCTGCATCTCTGATGGTATGGGGTTGCATGAGTGCGTGTGGCATGGGCAGCTTACACATCTGGAAAGGCACCATCAATGCTGAAAGGTATATCCAAGTTCTAGAACAACATATGCTCTCATCCAGACGTCGTCTCTTTCAGGGAAGACCTTGCATTTTCCAACATGACAATGCCAGACCACATACTGCATCAATTACAACATCATGGCTGCGTAGAAGAAGGATCCGGGTACTGAAATGGCCAGCCTGCAGTCCAGATCTTTCACCCATAGAAAACATTTGGCGCATCATAAAGAGGAAGATGCGACAAAGAAGACCTAAGACAGTTGAGCAACTAGAAGCCTGTATTAGACAAGAATGGGACAACATTTCTATTCCTAAACTTGAGCAACTTGTCTCCTCAGTCCCCAGACGTTTGCAGACTGTTATAAAAAGAAGAGGGGATGCCACACAGTGGTAAACATGGCCTTGTCCCAACTTTTTTGAGATGTGTTGATGCCATGAAATTTAAAATCAACTTATTTTTCCCTTAAAATGATACATTTTCTCAGTTTAAACATTTGATATGTCATCTATGTTGTATTCTGAATAAAATATTGAAATTTGAAACTTCCACATCATTGCATTCTGTTTTTATTCACAATTTGTACAGTGTCCCAACTTTTTTGGAATCGGGTTTGTAGATATTAATTAAAGTATTCAACGATATATGCAGGCTTGTAGCAAGATCTAAACATTAAAATGACTATGTTTTTGTGAGCGGCAACAATGACAATCAAACGTAGATATAATGGTTTTAATAATTGATACTACGAATACATACGACTAAATAAAGAATACATGTATATACAGAATAACGAAAAGTAACGAAAGAGAGTGAGAAGAAGAGAAAGAAAAAGAGAAAGGAAGGATCAAGAATGGCAATTTCACAAACATAACCACAGAGATCCAGCAAAGAATAATATCACCTTAAACGGGCACAAATCTTAAACGCATCTAGAGCTCGATAAAATATACTTGCATGGGGTTTTGTGCTGAGTAAAGTGAGATGCGTGCGTTGGAGCTTCTCAGAGTGTTCGTGAGCTGAAGCTCTCTCTCTTTTTGGTCCTTCCGGAGCGTTGTCGATCCACGGGAAGTTTGCTGAAAAGGGAGGAAGGGAATTGTCTCCGTCGAAGTTGTGAAAGTTGACTAGACGCTGAGAAGGAGCGCGCTTCCTGGTCGAGGAGACGAGCCGAGATGAGATGAGAGGAGCAAGGGCGAAGGAAGAAGCAAAGAGACTAAAGAAACGTGTCCTTTGTCTTTTAAGACAGCTAGTCCATACCTCTCCTTGTTTAACTTGACCAGAGGGTGAATTTTTGAGCGGGAAAGATTTTCTTTGTCTCTGTTTAACGACCCACTTTGCATGTTTTATGATGTGTCAGAATTAATACAGTTTTACTCCCAAGGTTGCTAAACATACTAATGATGCATCTCATAATCACATACTGTGCATCGTTGGTTAAGAAAAAGAGAGAGGGACATTTAGGTACCAAACAAGCTTTGGCTTGAAGGTATAACAGCAGAAATACATCCTTTACACATTAATACAAGCATTTAAAATGACTTTAACATTACACACATCATGACTTCGTAGAGTATAACATAGGGAACATGGGTACACATAGGAATATTTCATATACATTCTGAAATAGTTTAATTATGGGCTACATAAAGAAAATGTTTGTGTCTGTGTATTGGAATGAGTCTCAGTGTCTAGGTCACTCTCTGTCTGCGTGGGGAGGGGTAGGATTAGAGACATGGGACGAGATAGCAATCGCTTTGAAGTCGCCAGGGCTCTTCAAGGTGTTGTCTGCTTCGCTTCGGCCAAGCCATAAAGGTGTCAACAAGGGCCATTTACTGTAGACTTCGTGGCACCACGACATTAATTTATATGCGGCTAAAAGCTTTCTGACGCTTAGAGCAGAATCGACTCATCTTGATCTAAAACAGAGATTTCAGACGTTACATTGCCTAACTCAATATTTCCACTACACTGCCACCTGCCTCACGGGCATCTTTTACACTGTTGGATGTTTATTTTGTTTGCCTCATCAAGAGACCCACAGACTCTCCTCCAGTAACCATGTCCCATTCATGGCCCATATATGAAATGATAAAGTGTTATTGCTTTGTGGATGTTAAAACAGTTAATTATGTTAAAGGGGACTTGTGTAATTTTTTGGATGTTAAAGTACTTTCAGCAATCCCAGTTTGTGCAGAGACAATTATTAGTAAGTAATTCATATGTTTATTCATCCGGAGAGTAAACACTTTGGGGGGCAACCACATGCTTAACCAACACAAAATACCATCACTTAACAAATGCTTTTAAATTTGCCGACATATTAGAATTGCTCTATTTTCATAGTGTGCAAAAAATAACTGCTTTACATGAAAATATGGATATGCTATTTTTAATTTTATCATTTTATCTGAATATTAACTTTTGCGAGATTTATTCAGCCGAAACAGTCTTGAGATTAATTGATCTAATTTTGTGTCTCTGAAAAAATGTGATCTATGATATCGTATTATGTTGAATATCAAAGTTTTTTGTGTCTATTTGCTAATGAGGGATTCGTGGGCACATCGATGCTTAAAATGAGTAAAAGTTATGAAAATAACACAATAGAATTGGCACAGAAGGCACCAAATGGCATTTTGTTACTAGTGTTATTATTTTTAAATGTAATACTTATTGTATTTATTATTTCCATAAATTAGATATATATTTCAGACATCTTTGCTTTCATTAAAACCAGTAGGCTAATTGAGTAAATCATTCGATTTGATTTCATGGTGCTTCTTACCCATTTTAATATTTGACATTTTGTGTTATAGCAACTAAATTAGCAAATGTTTCTATTTATTTCCTACAATAACACAATGGCTGATGCATCATCATCCTGCACATGCTAATCTAAATATGTTACAGTTTAAAAGTAAATACACACTGTTCTAAAGGGAGGGGGGGGCGTTACCTACATAACAGATATACACCGATCAGGCATAACATTATGACCTTCCTAATATTGTGTTTTTCCCCCTTTTGCTGCCAAAACAGCCCTGATCCGTCGAGGCATGGACTCCACTAGACCCCTGAAGGTGTGCTGTGGTATCTGGGATGGTGTGCATGTGATGGTGTGCATGTGGGATGACCAGGGTGGCGCAGGCCGGACAGATGACCAGTATGGCGCAGGCCGGACAGATGACCAGTGCGGCGCAGGCCGGACAGATGACCATCAGACAGTTCAGGAGGCCGAGGCCAGGGCGGTCCACACAGTTCAGGAGGCCGAGGCCAGGGCGGCCCACACAGTTCAGGAGGCCGAGGCCAGGGCAGCCCACACAGTTCAGGGAGCGGAGTCCCCTCTGGACTTGTGACAGGAGGCGGAGCCCTCTCTGGACTCGTGACAGGAGGCGGAGTCCTCTCTGGACCTGAAACAGGAAGCGGAGTCCTCTCTGGACTCGTGACAGGAGGCGGAGCCCTCTCTGGACTCGTGACAGGAGGCGGAGCCCTCTCTGGACTCGTGACAGGAGGCGGAGCCCTCTCTGGACTCGTGACAGGAGGCGGAGCCCTCTTTGGACTCGTGACAGGAGGCAGAGCCCTCTCTGGACTCGGAACGGAAGGAGACGAAGCCCTCTCTGGACTTGGAACAGAAGGAGACGAAGCCCTCTCTGGACTCGGAACGGAAGGAGACGAAGCCCTCTCTGGACGCTGGTCACGGGCTGGAGCCCTCTCTGGATGCTGGTCAGTGGCTGGAGCCATCTCTGGATGCTGGTCAGTGGCTGGAGCCATCTCTGGACGCTGGTCAGTGGCTGGAGCCATCTCTGGACGCTGGTCAGTGGCTGGAGCCATCTCTAGCATGGCGGCGACCATCTTGGTAGAGGGATCTGGTGTGGTGGCTACCATCTTGACAGAGGGATCTGGCGTGGCGGCGGCCATCTTGGCAGAGGATTTTGGTGTGGCGGCGGCCATCTTGGCAGAGGACTCTTGCGTGGCGGCGGCCATGACGGGACGAGACGAAGCCCTCTCTGGACTCGGAACAGAAGGAGACGAAGCCCTCTCTGGACTCGGAACGGAAGGAGACGAAGCCCTCTCTGGACTCTGGTCACAGGCTGAAGCCCTCTCTGGACGCTGGTCACGGGCTGGAGCCCTCTCTGGATGCTGGTCAGTGGCTGGAGCCATCTCTGGATGCTGGTCAGTGGCTGGAGCCATCTCTGGACGCTGGTCAGTGGCTGGAGCCATCTCTGGATGCTGGTCAGTGGCTGGAGACATCTCTAGCATGGCGGCGACCATCTTGGTAGAGGGATCTGGTGTGGTGGCTACCATCTTGACAGAGAGATCTGGCGTGGCGGCGGCCATCTTGGCAGAGGATTTTGGTGTGGCGGTGGCCATCTTGGCAGAGGACTCTTGCGTGGTGGCGGCCATGACGGGACGAGACGAGATTCGGGAATGGCGGCCATGACGGCACGAGACTCGGGAATGGCGGCCATGACGGGACGAGACGAGACTCGGGAATCACGGCCATGATGGGACGAGACTCGGGAATGGCGGCCATGATGGGACAAGACTCGGGAATGGCGGCTATGACGGGACGAGACTCTGGAGTGGTGGCCATGACAGGACGAGACTCTGGTGTGGAACTGCTACATTTGTCCTCTGCGACTCCCACAGTGAATGCAGAGCCGCTTACCTGAAGGCCATAATCAAGGAACTCACTCAGGGACCCTCGAGGACCATCACGGACGAGTTTGGTTTGTAACTGTTTGTTGAGTCCATGGCAAAAAAAAGTCAATCAACATGAAGTCTGGGAGGTTGGTGATGTTTGCGATATTCAGAAAGTCTCTGATGTGGTCCTCGAGTGAGTGAGTTCCTTGGCATAGACGGACGAGACATACTGCTGGATCCATGCTTGGCTAAGTCTTCTGTTACGAACTACTCCGAGACACGAAGGTTGAGGATCCAAATGCAGTATTTATTAGAAGGGTAATCCACAATCGTCGTCAAAAGTACAGGCAAGGTCAAAACACAGGTAGGCAGTCCAAACAGGCAAACAAGGCAGGAGACAGAAGCAAAAGGGTAATCCGGGACACAGGCAAGAAATCCAACAAACCAAGAGACATGAAAACGGTGAGAACGCTCAGAAGTGCAGTGTAACAACAAAACAAGACTTAGCCAAGAATGACAGGGTGAACAGGCTAGATATAGGCAGAGGTAATGAGGTAAATGAGACACGGGTGTAAACAGTGAGTGCTAATGAGTCCGGGCAAAGAATTATGGGTGATGTAGTCTATAATGGAATGACAGTCCAGGTTGGAGTGCCCTCTGGTGGTGATCAGGGGCACTCACACTGGTGAATCGTTACAATGTGCATACAGTGCCTTGCAAAAGTCTTTTTGAGTATGATGTGACAAGCTTTGCACATCTGAATATGGGTGTTTTCTGCTATTATTTCCCACAGATCCTCTCAAGCTCTGTCACGTCGGATGGGATCCGTCAGTGGACAGTAATGTTCAGGTTTCTCTTGAGATGTTTGATTGGATTCAGGTTTGCACTCTGCCTGGGCCACTCAAGAACATTCATAGAGTTGTCCCTATTGCATTGTCTTGGCTGTGTACTTGGGATCATTGTCTTGTTAGAAGGTGAACCTGAGGTCCTGCAAGCTTTGAACCAGGTTTTCATTAGAAATATCTGTCTGTTGAGCTTTCCTTCTACTATGACACATCCCCTAGGCCCTGCTTCTGAAAAACACCCCCAACACATGATGATACCACTACCATGTTTCACTGTTGGGATGGTATTGCGCAGGTGTTGAGTAGTGTCCAGACATGACGCTTGTAAATGACGTTCATAAATTCAATGTTGTTTTTCAAAGTCGAGTTTTAGGTGCTTTTTTGCAACTTCCAAAATGGTTTTCATGTGTCTTCACTGAGGAGAGGCTTCCATCTGGCCACTCTGCCATAAAGATTGGTGGAGAGTTGCAGTGATGGTTGTCCTTTTGTACGTTTCTCCCATCTCCACAGCAGTGTGCGTGTACCCTTTTGTTACGGGACCGGACGTTTGTAAGGTGAGCAACTGGCACGCAGGGGAGATGAAATGACCATCTGACAGACAAACTGGGCCTAGAAACTCAGATTGGTGACCTCAGTGGATCACTTTCTGCCTAAACTGGGATTTTGACTGTCATCCTGATAATCAGTGGAGATATGCTTCTGACTAACAGCCCATATGTGGAAATTTTAACCAATCAGCATCATTCAACCTGACGTGATGACGTAGTTTAGTGACCTGTGTTAGAGTATAACTGATGTTGTATTGGCCTATGAACTCCTTGAGCTCAACCAAAGTGACCATCAGGTTCTTGGCCACCTTTCTTTCTTAGACCCTTCTCCATCAGTTGCTTTCTTTCCAAATCATGTCCAATAAATGTAATTTGTCACAAGTTCACTCAATGTGTATAAACATCCCAAAGATGATCCAGAAAAATGGGAAAGCTCCTGCGTTAAACTTTAAGTGTCACAGTTTGGATACTTATGCAATGTAATTATTTCTTTCTTTCTTGTTTTAACGTCATTTGCAAAGTTATTATAAGTCTTGCTTTTGCTTTGCCATTATGGGGTATGGAATGTAGATTGATTTATGTACAGTGGGGAGAACAAGTATTTGATACACTGCCGATTTTGCAGGTTTTCCTACTTACAAAGCATGTAGAGGTCTGTAATTTTTATCATAGGTACTCTTCAACTGTGAGAGACGGAATCTAAAACAAAAATCCAGAAAATGTTTAAATAATTTGCATTTTATTGCATGACATAAGTATTTGATCACCTACCAACCAGTAAGAATTCCGGCTCTCACAGACCTGTTAGTTTTTCTTTAAGAAGCCCTCCTGTTCTCCACTCATTACCTGTATTAACTGCACCTGTTTGAACTCGTACCTGTATAAAAGATACCTGTCCACACACTCAATCAAACAGACTCCAACCTCTCCACAATGGCCAAGACCAGAGAGCTGTGTAAGGACATCAGGGATAAACACACTACGCCGTCATGGATTAAAATCCTGCAGCGCACGCAAGGTCCCCCTGCTTAAGCCAGCGCATGTCCAGGCCCATCTGAAGTTTGTCAATGACCATCTGGATGATCCAGAGGAGGAATGGGAGAAGGTCATGTGGTCTGATGAGACAAAAATAGAGCTTTTTGGTCTAAACTCCACTCGCCGTGTTTGGAGGAAGAAGAAGGATGAGTACAACCCCAAGAACACCATCCCAACCGTGAAGCATGGAGGTGGAAACATCATTCTTTGGGGATGCTTTTCTGCAAAGGGGACAGGACGACTGCACTGTATTGAGGGGAGGATGGATGGGCCCATGTATCGAGAGATCTTGGCCAACAACCTCCTTCCCTCAGTAAGAGCATTGAAGATGGGTCGTGGCTGGGTCTTCCAGCATGACAACGACACGAAACACACAGCCAGGGCAACTAAGGAGTGGCTCCGTAAGAAGCATCTCAAGGTCCTGGAGTGGCCTAGCCAGTCTCCAGACCTGAACCCAATAGAAAATCTTTGGAGGGAGCTGAAAGTCCGTATTGCCCAGCGACAGCCCCGAAACCTGAAGGATCTGGAGAAGGTCTGTATGGAGGAGTAGGCCAAAATCCCTGCTGCAGTGTGTGCAAACCTGGTCAAGAACTACAGGAAACGTATGATCTCTGTAATTGCAAACAAAGGTTTCTGTACCAAATATTAAGTTCTGCTTTTCTGATGTATCAAATACTTATGTCATGCAATAAAATGCAAATTAATAACTTAAAAATCATACAATGTGATTTTCTGGATTTTTGTTTTAGATTCCGTCACTCACAGTTAAAGTGTACCTATCATAAAAATTACAGACTTCTACATGCTTTGTAAGTGGGCAAACCTGCTTGTTCTCCCCACTGTATGTGTGTGTGTGTGTGTGTGTGCGTGGGGGGGGGGGGGGTTACTAAATATTTCAAGCATTTTAGCACATGACAGGTTGTCACATAACAAAATGTGAAAAAAATTTAGGGATATGAATAAGATAAAGTGCAACCCTGATGTCAATCCTAATATAATTAATTATTTTGACTTTTTGGCATCAAAAGGAATTAAGTTTTAATCAAATCAAATGCAGTCGACACCTAGATCTAAGACAAGTGGGTCCATTTCCACCAATCATATTGCACATTAAAACTATCAATCATTTCAACCTGATGATCCCACTGTCTCAACTCGTATCTCTGCCTGCCTTTCAAACATCTTTGCTCAGATCTAAAGCTCAACCTGGCAAAGACAGAGCTCCTTGGTATTCTTGAAAACTTGTCAGTTGACCCCAACATCACCGTGCAAATGGGGTCCACAACACTAACACCAAATGACCAACTGATATTTTCTACCAATATTTCAACAAAGGTAATGCAGGTTCATGCTTTATCAGGAAAATCAGACCCTTCCTGTCAAAAGTATGTGGCACAAATTCTTGCCCAAGCTTTTGTCATTTCAAGACTGAACTACTGCAATGCTTTACTGGCAGGCCGTCCAGCTAGCATGACTAAGCCTCAGCAGATGATCCAGAACCCGGCAGCACATCTAGTCTTAAATCAGCCAAAGAGAACCAAACGTCACAGCCCTACTTATCTCACTCTACTGGCCCCTAGTTGCAGCCAGAATCAATTTTAAAGTTTTGATGCTAGCTTTCAGGACGGGCACTGGAACAGCACCTCCCTATTTCAATTCAATCTTAAAGGTCTATGCTTGCTCACTCCTGCCAGCTATGTTCACTGAATGAGTGATGCCTTGTTGTTGTGTCCAAAAACTTCACCCTCTCTGCCAACCTCTTTACAAACTACAGAGAACATCACATCTTTCATAAAGGAGCTAAAGACACACCTCTTCAGCAAGCACTTAACCTTAAACCAATGCATTTACACACTCTAGCTTGTTTCCTAATCTGGTTGTCAAATAAACCTGTCAAATAAAAGTGTCATTGGCTCCTTGAAAAATGCATTTATTAGTCGCTACTATCCCACAAGGATAGTAATACCATATTTGTTTTGGTCCCTATAAGGAAAACCACTTATAAATCATACTATATGAGGTTTTTTTTTTTGGAAAATGTAAAATGCAGAACGTTTACTGTGAGGGTTGTGTTTAGGGGTTGGGTTAGGGGATAGAATATACAGCTTGTACAGTATAAAAATCATCAGAAGAATGTCAGTAACCAAACAGTTGATGGGCCCTATTGACTATTAAAAATATGGAAGTCAATGGGGCTCATCAACTGTTTGGTTACCGACATTCTTCAAAATATCTTCTTTTGTGATAAATGATAATAGAATTTTCATTTTTGGGTGAACTATCCCTATCCCTTAAGAGACACACTTTTGACACACTTTAATATGACTTAATACGTCTTTATATGTAATTTTGGTCACACTTTAGTTAGGGTCCAGTTCTCACTGTTAACTAACTATTAATGTCTCGGTTACGTATGGTAACCCTCGTTCCCTAAAGAAGGGAACAGAGATGTCACGTCAGTCGTGACCGTCAAATTGGGATCACAATTCCAATTCGTTGGTCACGACCGACGTGACGTAGTAGTGACCGACTGAAAGGGAACTATGACTTTTGCCTCAACAAACTCCTAATTACTGCTTATTAATAAATAGTAAGGTAGTTGTTAAGTTTAGGTATTGGTTAGGATTAAGGGATTTAATATGTTAATATTAATATGTGCTTTATAAGTACTAATAAACAGTCAATATCCTAGTAATATGCATGCTAATAAGCAACTAGTTAATAGCGAGAATTGGCCCTAAACTAAAGTGTTACCGTAATTTCATAATTACTTTAGTTGTCATAGTCAAATGTATACTTTAAATCAAGCATTTATGGTAAACTAAAATATTTTTTAATGTAATTTCTATTGAAACTTGTCATGTATTGAAATATATTTTTAATTACACATTTGTAATGCATTTAATGTAAAACTTACCTTTAAATGTAATATCAAATAACACACTACAGTTAAAAATATAATCAAGATCTTTTACATGTGCTTTAATATGTTAGTCACATCAAATTAAGTGCACTTCTTTAAAGCATAAAAAGATTAAAACAATGATTTATAATGTACTTTAAAGTAAAACTAGCATGATTACAAAGTGCACTTTTTAAAAGAGGACTTAAGCACACTTAAGTGGCCTTTAATTTTATTAATATTGTATTATCTGCTAGCACATTTTTTTAAATATACTTTTAAGATTTTCACTACAAGTGTACATTCAATACAATTAAGCGCACTTCTTGGAAGTAAATTGATTTACTTTTTTTCCCAACAGCATCAGAATATTGCTTGCTGTGCATGTGTACTTGAATCTGTTATTGTTAAACAGTTTGATGGCAGAAAAACCCTGCATAAATATTTAATGATGATGGAAATAACATTGTGGAGGTCCCTGGCCCACCGTGGAGTTCTCTACTATCAAGCTACCCTTGGCCCTTATACAACACAGAACTTGGCTTTCTGCCTCCACCTTTATGATTCCATTATCCAGCACAGCCCAAGAGAGCAAGGGCAGGCAGAGCAGCCTCAGTATGTTGCAATTTGAGATAATGCAAGTTTCTGTTGTTCTACTCTTCAAAATGAGCAGTTCTTGCTGGCTCTAAGAGAGCACTCTCCATCAGACAGGAATATGCGCTCCAGATTATTTTCAGTACTGAGATCAGGAAGGAGTGACGCAAGTTTAGCACCCCCGTGAACTGGGTCATATGCCTCTCTATGGGCATAACATAAGCTTACAGTCTTTACCCTGTGACTCTAAGCTACTGAAATAGGTGTTACCTGTAATCTCACTTATAACTCTTCACTTACTTTAGAGCATGTCCCAAAAACTGGTAGTTATCAAACCTCTTATCAAGCCCCAGCTTGATCCAGGAGAACTGGATAATTATAGACCAATCTTAAATATAAAATACACTGCCCGGCCGAAAAAAAAGTCGCTGTTTGGATTTAAATTGGCAAATGCTTAAGAGTCAATGATTGGATCATTGTTGCAGTGATTTTTGTGTTTCTAGCATGTTATATGTTTGGCAACAGTTCTTCCAACCCTAATTGATGGAGTGTGTAGCTTTTCATTTCTTAAACAACCATGTAGGAAGACACATTATGGCCATATTCCAGGATGACAATGTCAAGATTCATCAGGCTCAAACTGTGAAAGAATGGATGGGAGGGAGCATGAAGCATCATTTTCACACATGAATCGGCACCTCTGAGTCCAGACCTTAAATTCATTGAAAGTCTTTGGGATGTGCTGGAGGAGACTTTACAGAGTGCTGGACTCTTGCATTGTCAATACAAGATCTTGACCAAAAATTAATGCACCTCTTGATGAAAATAAATGCTGTGATGTTATTTCAAAAGGTGCATCAATTTTGAAAATGAAATGAAAAGCTATACAATCTATCAATTAGGGTTGGAAGAACTGTTGCCAAACTTATAACATGCTAGAAACATTATAATCACTGCAATAACGATCCAATCATAGACTCTTAAGCATTTGCCGATTTAAATCCAAACAGCAACTTTTTTTGGCCTGGCAGTGTATTAGAAAATATAGTGTCTTCCCAACTATGTTCATTTGTGCAACGAAACAACATCTGTGAAGAGTTTCAGTCAGAATTTGAGCCACATTATAGCACATGCATCAGTTACACAAGTTTTGTATCACCTGACCACTGCTGCATATCTTTTCTTTAGTACTATTAGATCTTAATGCCACTTCTGACACTATAGACCAGGGTTGGAAAAACTCGGTCCTGGGGGGCCAATGCCCTGCAGAGTTTAGTTCCAACCCTAATCAAACACACTTGAACCAGCTAATCAATGCCTTTAGGATTACTAGAAAGCTACAGGCAGGTGAGTTTAATCAGAGTTGGAGCTAAACTCTGCAGGGCAGTGGCCCTCCAGGACCGAGTTTGCCCTTCCCTGCTACAGACCATGATGTTCTCTTAGATAGACTCGAAAATTACATTGGCATTTTTGGGCAGGCATTGGCATGGTTTAGGTCCTACCTATCCAACACTACCAGTTTGTTTGTGTTGATCATGAGGTGTCAGACCAAACACAAGTTAAGTATGGAGTTCCACAGGGCTCAGTATTAGGTCCCTTAAGAGGGTCGGATAAGAAGCGCAGCGCAGCACCGTGCCGTGTCTCGGACAACTCACAGGTATACTATTCACGCATAATTTATATACACATAACAAGAAGATATCAGAGTTTTAAAATCAAACATTTTAAAAGAGAACCAAACATCACGGTTGTTTAAACCAATAAGCATTAAGCTGTGTCGTCAGCAAGTCGTTTCCCATCATGCTTTTGATCAGCGCAATCGGTGGAGAGCAACTGCGCCCGACTGCAGAATCCGACAAGTCCGCCTTGCCATCGCGAGAGTTTTTTGACACATGTCAGCATGACATCAGAGCAAGTCGGACCACACTCGGACACATTTCTAACCAGCATGCAACTTGCGGTGATCACCGGTGATCGGTTCTGCGCAGATTTTGCTCATCTCAAACGAGCCTATTGACTGCAGAAAGCTTGCGATCCAAATTGTCTGTGCGCTGATATGCAGCGAAAAGGAGAAAAAGAAAAAAAGATTATGGAGGAGGAAATGGTTGGGGAGACACAGGGATCAAGAATTGTGTTCTGCAAAGAGAGTTGGAGGTAAATAAATCCTTTTGCAATGTGCTGCAGTTGCGGCTGGTCAAGCAAATGTTTGTGCTTTGTTTCTGTTTGATATAATTGTAAATATATATATTAAAATAATGATATTCTGGTCTATAACTCCTCCCCGAACCTCCCTCTGCCCTGTATATTGTTCTCTCATTGGCTGTAGGTCAGCACAGATGTCATTTTCAGTCAGAACACATTTCACACAGCAGGATTTTGAATCGCCGACAGGTCCAGATATTTAGCATGCCAAATACCTCACGGGTGTCGCGACTCATCAGCGATTCTCTCTGATCGCGTCTTTGATAATTCACACTGCGTGATTGTCACTCACGTGAACGAGCACCGATTTGCCTACGATTTTGGTCATTTGTCGGCGATTTCGCAAAACCTGTCGGCAAGTCAAAATCGGGGCTAAAATCGGGCAGTGTGAACTCGGCAAGATAATGTCTATACTATGTTATGATTGTACTGTACAATTACATACAATCGTTGCTAAGTCTGTAGCCTGAACATTTTCAGCAATAGTATCCAGCTGAAGTGTGTGACCTGGTGCCGGTTTATTTATTATATTTTTCCTATAGCTAGGTCTATGTTTAGGCTTTATTCAAGCAGTTAAACTATAATTGTAACGGTTAAGTATTTTGCAAATATATTTTGCAGCACAGGCTGAAGTCAGTATGTACATTAACGACGATTTGAGACAATTATAATGTAAATGTAATATAAAACTATGTAAATAGCGCTCTGTTGCGCGGCTGGATTTTGAACAGCGTCCTGAGTCGTAGCTGGGCTTCTCGTCCGGTGTGCAACCCCCTTTACTCTTCTCCTTGTATATGCTTTCCTTGGGGAACATTATCATGAACCATGGCATTAGTTTCCACTGCTGCAGATACTCAGCTTTATATTTCCTCCAGACCCTGCAACACCTCGCAATTTGCCATGCTATCAGAGGGTATTAGTGATATCAGATATGGATGGCTAGTAATTTCTGACAAAGTTAGTATTAATTCAATTTAAAAAATCAGAACATAAGATTATTGAACACAATGTGTTTCTTGATGGAGTTACAGTTACAGTGTCTTGTACAGTTAAGAACCTAGGTGTTATGTATAATAGCAATCAGTCTTTTGACACTCATATTTCCAATGTTTGTAGAGCAGCCTTTTTCCACCTTAGACATATCCTGTCTGTCTCTGATGCTGAAAACATACAGTACAGTGCTGTAGTGCCTTATTGGGTGGATGTCCTGCAGGCTCAATAAGTAAACTTCAGCTGGGTCAAAATGCAGCAGCTAGAATTTTGTAACTTGGCTCCTAATAGAAATAGTGGAATAGTCTTCCTAGCACTGTTTGGGACTCATTCTCTCAGTTTATGTCTAGACTTTTTTAAGTCAAGCATACGTCTAATTAATTCACTCATACCTTACTGCTAATGGTTATCATGTGTTATTCAGGGTTTGCTGGAACAAAAAACACCTCTCATTTCAAGCAACAACTTTAATTGAATCGCATCTACGCTAATAATGTATCAGTCTTTTATGCATACCTTCCTACCCTTCGCATACCTATCCTGAGGGTACTATAGTCTACAAGATCCAGCTCCAGCCCAGCATGCGGTCAATCTGTACCTGGATTGACCTCAAAGACTTAATCTTACAGTTCAATCAATGTAGTAACATTTCTACTTAATTACTGAAATTATATTTTGACTGTATAACCAGAGGAGAACTGGCCCCCCGGTGTTACCTGGTTTCTCCCAAGGTTTTTTTCCCCCCTCCATTATCCAAACATCAAATTTTCATTTCTTTCCACAGTTGCCTTTGGCTTGAACAATAGGGGACTTAAAATATTATGTACTACAATGTGTTATGTAAGTATTATGACATGACTTTCAAATTACTCCTCAGTTAAGATGTTATGGTGTGGACCAGTTACATTCTAGCATTCTACATCTTGAGCCAGGCGTGTCTTTTTCCCCACCATGACACACAAGCTTCCATTAGAGTTCTTCACATGCCAAGTTGTGTAACAGCTGTCATTCTACCACTCATGTGGTCCATTAGACATGTTTAGCGATGTTGGCCGTCATCCATGCCAAGAAACTCTGTTCCATTGACTACCCTGGTTGTAGCTGATGTAATATTATCATGATGTGTTTGAATAGAAAATTGGTCAAAATGTGACAAAAAAGTAGTAGGGCCTGCACTGAGAGTCTTTCCAGCATACCAGAGTGATACAGTTCCACTCATTTAATTCTACATTATTTATCCTTAGTTATTCTGCATATTATAAAATGTGTATGGGGCCCACTATGGGACTTTGTAGAAAAAACTTTAAATGATGTATGAGTTTGCCTATGAGTTTCATGTTGATATCAGCATATGTGCCCATACGACTACATTTATGGGAGATTTCCTAATTTTAATTTATCCACTAATGGAGTTTAAAGACATCATGTATTTTGCAAAAATATATTTCCCACTACATTAAGAGATGGTTCTCAATTCTTAATGTACTAAAGTATGCAAAGATGCAGTGCTGAAAGATTTGTATGCAAGTAATCAGTCACAAGAAATCAAATCTAGTGCAATGTGCAATGTATTTTTATTGCAGATAACTCTAATTCAAACCAACACAGTCTCACTGTCATGCAGGGGTTGAATAAAAGACGTTAAATAAAATAGCTGGATCTATTTGCAAGTTGTTTTAATGGGAAAAAAAATTACTCTTCTCAAGATATTAGGGAACAAAACCAAAGTAAACAGAACAACACCTATAAAATGACGAGATATGATAAAGACTGAACCAAACGAAGTGCTTTAAATACACAGGGACACACTAGGGACTAAACAAGATAATTAACTAGACATAGGCGTGACACATGAGGGAAAATATAAAGGCATGGTAACACATGAATAAAGACAAAGGAAACAAAACAAGGCACAGTGCAAAACTAACAAGATAACAATTCAAACAAAACTCAACACTCACACAGATACAAATCCAATGATGAGGGAGGAGCCAGGGAGTTGATGGCGGGAGGATTCAGGAAATTATCCTCAACAGTGCTAGGATGAAAGCCTTTGGTGGAGCCAATGGAGGGAGGAGCAATGGTGGAACCTTGGTTTACAGGCCAGGCAGAACCAGGGGGGCATCAAGACAGAGTTGGAGCTGGTGGTGATGGAGACCCAGGCGGAGCCGAAGAGATCGGGCGACAGCAAAGGTCCTGGAGGCAAGGCCGAGCTGTAGAGACGAGCATCTGATGTAAAGCCAGGGTTCTAGAGGACTGAGGCAAAGCCAGTCTAACTGAGGACAGAGGTGGAACCGGAGGGAAGGAGGAGCCCGACAGAGCCAAAGGGGTGGAGGCACAAGGCACAGCCAAGGCCCGGAAGTCCGTGGCAAAGGCAAAGTGACGACTGACCAAGACAGAGCCAGAGGGAAGAGGAAGCCCGATGAAGCCGTAAGGACGAAGGTCCCAGGTGGAGCCAAAGGAGCGAGGAGCCGACTGGTCAACAGGCAAAAGTTGGAGTGACGGGCTTGGAGGTTCGATGTGGAGCCAAAGGGTCGACACACCAGGGCGGAGCTGGTGAACAGGAAGCCCAAGGTAGCTTTGAGCTGCTGATAGGAGCCAGCGAAAGAGGAGTCAAAGGGCTGAAGGGAGCCAGCGGAGACAGGGCTGAAGAACTGGATAGAACAGGTAGAGGGTTACGAGACGGCCGTGATAGGGCATGAAGAAAGTTCAGAAATGGCATTCTTGATCGATACAGGACAGGCAGAGATTTAAAAATGACCACCTTGGTCGATGCGGGACAGGCAAAAAGTTCAAACACAACCTCCTTGGCTGATATGGGACAGGCAGAGGAGGTGGGAATGGGAGCATCATAAACCACACTGATAATGGTGTTGGGTGATAAAACTGACTTGGTACTGGGCATTGAAACAGGCTTGGACATAATCTCTTCCTCAATGTAAACAATAGATTTCGAGTTCAGCGCACTCAACCTTAGGAGTATGGGCGAGGCTCCGTTCAGTGCCCTTGTATTCTACCAATAATTCCCACAGGAATGGACAGAGGGACTGGGTCACACACCTGTTCAGACTCCTCTTCTGGCTAGAGCACCAGGATGATGGTGGCCTTAGGGGTATGCTCCGTTGAGGAAATGATGGTTAGATATGGCTCCTTTAAGCTCTGGTTTTTCATTCTCGCAGGGCTTTGGCTCTTTCATCATGGCAGACTCACATCCTGAGTCTGCAGTGGGCCTGGTCATGTGGTCGTGCCAAATCCAGAAACCGTCTTGAAGCATGTGTTAAATCAGTCTAATGGCATGGCGAAGCATCACAGGCGGGTTGACGTCATGACCAGGAAGCTATAAAGAGCCCCCGGACCAAACAATGTCAGCTTTTTTGCCTTCAGTAAGCGCTGTGTTAAATTGTCCTTGTCTATTTATTGTTGTCTGTCCAAAGCACATCTATATTAGGAATGTCCCTAGTAATTAGATAGGAGTATGGCGAACAAACAACAGCAGTTGTGTTCCTCCCTGCCCTGCATTACGGGTGGGGATACACACAATTTGCGCATTGTTTGTTTGTTTGCATGCACAGTCAGCTCTCGAGGGGGCTGACTGTGTTCATTGTGAGAAGCTCTCGCTCTCTAACTCAGAACAAACCCTGCTCCAGAGCAGGTTAGCCCAGTAGCGCAATTTACCATGATGAAGAACACTGCTAAAAACCAATCCACCTTCTTGAACCCGAAAAAACTGAGTTTGCTCAAAGACTTTGCTAGAGACTAAACAAGATAATTAACTAGACACAGGTGTGACGCATGAGGGCAAATCATGGCAAAAACCACAGATGAATAGACAAAGGAAACGTAACTGGGCACAGTGCAAAACTAACAAGATAACAACTCAAACAAAACTCAAACCCAAAACAGACGTTACAATCATCACTCTAGTGACTTTTATCCTGCACCATCAAAACCACACTATATTCAACATGAGTCAAAACACAAAAAAAAATGTTAAGTGAAAAATAAAAGGTGCCATATAATTAGTCCATACATTTTGGGAGCTATATTCCAAGTTATATTCCACACCCCACAGTTCATGTTTCGCATTACCAAACACATGATAATATATGAAGTTTGCCGAAGCTTTGATGAAGGATGTGTTTTTTGTCCTTCAGGTAACCAATCATTGCACCAAAATATTATTTTTGACCGCCACTAAAGATTAATACTCCTATTATAAATGGCCTGTTTGTATGAAATCCGAGAAGAACTATACAGTATATGCTGTGATATTCACGTTTTCTGCCTTTACTCAGGAAGACGTTTATTTGTTGGGAACAAAGTGTTGAGAGTGAATGGAAGTTATGTTCATCCAGTGCAGAATATTGGTTTCTTTGGGTTTTGTAATCAGTGAAATGATTAGTGCAGTCTGTGCAATTTTTGATCAGCTCTCGGACAGTTTGTAAACAGTCTTAATAAAACTGGTCACTCAGCAACCTTGTTTACCCAAGGCATGGAGGAACTGTCAACGGTTGAGACTTAATTAAGCTTCCTAAAGTTGCTACAAAAAGTCTGGTGTCAGGATCAGGTGCTGAATTTCTCAGTTAATCCCATTTTTCCATCTTCTCAGCTACCTCTCCCATAGCCTTCAGCAAGACTCTGGCACCCAATAGGGCTGCTGCCTGATAAGGACTACTAGAGGATTGTGGCTGTCATGCTGTACTAATTTATCTATCTAATGGATGGCGTTAAATACAGTAAATGGGGCTTAAAAAGTTTTGAGCTTATCCACTTTCGACCAGTTTTCATAGTATAGACGCTCATTGAATGCGGTGAAGTGCGAATGAAGAGGTTGAATGCGTTCAAACAGCCACAACATGATTGTTATGGGATGTGGTTTGACAAAGTGAACCAGTGCCAAAACACACGATTTACAACCAAAATTGCTGTTACCATTTGTATCCTTTCCATTCTCTTCCTTTCCAACTCTCTCATAAGCAGTTTAGTGGCATCATTTATTCGATACGAAAGTGATATAAGCCCTATTCGGACGGAGAAACTATTCGAATTGTTTCTCATGTGAACGTCCGTAAAAATAAATTTGCATGCCACCTCAGTGATAAAACTTGTGCATTTGGATGGCGATTTATTCACAGTGGAGGTGCGAGTTTGTGATCGAACCTACGAACCTGGGAACGCGCTGCTCATGTGGTCAGTCGCATGTTTGTATGCTGTAAATAAAATGTCATATGATTGGAATAACAACAATAAATTCATATTTGATTTAATAATAGGAAAATAATATCCTAATTATTATTTAATTATTTAAATCTTCTGTTTAAAAAATAGGAAGATATAGACACATTATAGTTAAAAAGTTTTTTTGTCTTGTATTTTATCTCAAAATGATGGATGTCATTTTAAAAATGTGGAAATGAGCAGAAATAAGTTAATACAGCCTCTTATATACATGTAAATAATGCTGCATGGTTATTTTAACGTATATTTAATTGTTGCCGTAATAACGGCCCATTTCAAATGTTTACGTGCTTTTCTTCTCTTTCTCTTTTAAGCGGTGATGACATATTGTTCTTGTAAGTACTTTCCAGCATTTCAGTAATAAAAATGTAGGCTAGATCTTTAAAATGCATCCAAATTACATAGAAGCGAAACGGTACGGTGCTCGGCAGTGGTCAAAAAGGATATGTGAATTTGAAGCGATCTCTTCTTGAAAACTCAGAGATGTGGATTCAGACGGCAATTAAATTACCACACGACTTTGGTGTTTGTCAAAAAACAGTAGGTAATTCGGCCGGAGATTTTTACGAAGGTGGTGGGATAAAAACACTGACATTCTTGGTTCGGACGGCAATAAAATCACTGACTAGCCACTGTAAATGATGAAAATACCTTACGACGATAATGATAATGATGATTTACCATGATAAACAATTACCGTCCGAATAGGGCTATAGAATGTGACTAAAGAAGAGGGTAGGGTACACAAGTAGTGACAGGAGATACATTTAAAACATTTTAAGACCAGGTGTAAACAGTAATGCGTCTCGGATCACTGAAAACGCAAGTGTAAACCAGGTGTAAACAGGGCTCTCTAACCAGAAAGTCAGGTCATCAGTCCCACCCTCTTAGTGAATGTGCCCTTTAGGAAACCAAAAACATATCTGAACTTATCACAGCTGGCCTAAGACTGAGCACAATGGGATTATATTGTGACCCGGCCCAATGGCATGACCTGGTTAATCCGGTCCCTTATGTATAACACTGTTCTAAGAATAACCTTGAGGACAGTTGCTTTTGCAGGGTTTTTCTGCAAGTCTATGGATGCCGGAAGAGAGCACACGATTGTGATAAGGGTTTTTATTAAAGACTGTCCATTTGCTGGTTGTAAACCAAGGTGACAAAATGCACAAAAACAGTACCAGCCTTAGTTTCACCATCAAATTACCTTGGTCTATGAAAATATAAATTATGTTACATGAAGTTCTGCTTAGCGTGGTGCTTCTGAATCTTTGTGACATTTTGTGATGTTCTAATAAATGAAGTGGCCTTGTAGGCTGCGTGCTGGGATGCATGAGTACAGCCTGTGCAATTCTCTTATTATCTCTTATTATTATTATCTCATAGTATTTACAGCAGCAAGTGGGCTGGTTGAAGCACGACAGCCTAGTCTAGTTGCTGCCTGCCCTGTTGAAAAAAACAGCATATGCTGGTTAGGTATGTTTTGAAGCATGGCAGCTGGTTTGAGCTGGTTTATGCTGGTCCTTAGTTGGTCATGAGCTGGTTTAAGATGGTCCTGAGCTGGTTATAAGATGGTCCTGAGCTAAAGCTAGTTGCTTAGGACCAGCACTTGACCAGCTTAAACCAGCTACCATGCTTCAAAACATACCTAACCAGCATATGCTGGTTTTCTCAACAGGGTGGTGATGCAAAAGGATGGAAACTTTGCACAATGTTGGTCACTCACTTGACTGGAGCTGCATCTGAATTTGTGTACCTTCAGAATATGAGCGGCATTTGATGGATAACTTATTTCTAGACCACTGAAGGTATAGTTCACCCAAAAGTGAAAATTCTATCATTTACTCACCCTCATGTCGTTCCAAACCCGCAAGACTTTCATTTATCTTCGGAACACAAATGAAGATATTATGAATAAAATCTGAGAGATTTCTGTCCCTCCATTGACAGTCTACGCAGCTACCACTTTGACGCTTCCAAAAGTTCATAGAGAGATTGTAAACTAATCCATATGGATTGAGTGGTTTAGTCCAAATATTCTGAAGAGACACAATCGCTTTATATGATGAACCCGATTGAATTTAGTCTTCTATTTACATAAACAGAAGATCAACTGTACATGCTTAACAAGCGAGAACAAACTTAATTGGTTCTTGCTGAAGATCAAATGTGCTGCGTAACACACAAGAATGAATCTCATTGGTTAATTTTTGGGTGAACTATCTCTTTAAGAAAGTATGTCTTACAGTGTTGCCTCAAGGCAACATAGTCTATTTTAGTTTATATTTAATAAAATGAAACACCAATTTATTGGTCAAACCTATCTCAGGGAAGAAGAACTCAAATACTAATCAATGAAAGTGCAAAAAAGTGGTCACATGACCCACAGGGGTCCATTTTGTGTCCTGTTTCAGCACATGTGCTGTCTAACACTCGATGGCTGCTCTGTCAAGTCCTCGTCGTCAGTTAGGAACCTGGGTGTGCTCTTTGATACCAATGCTTTCAATACAAAATGCTGAACAGTTAGTTCATGACCTCAAGGCTAGATTATTGTAATGCTCTACTGGGTGGTTGCCCTGCTCGCTTAATAAATAAACTGCAGCTTGTCCAAAACGCAGCAGCTAGAGTTCTTACTAGAACCAGGAAGTATGACCATATTAGCCCGGTTCTGTCAACACTGCATTGGCTCCCTATTAAACATCGTATACATTTTAAAATCTTGCTGATTACTTACAAAGCACTAAATGGTTTAGCTCCCCAGTACTTGAGCGAGCTCTTAACGCATTATACTCCATCACGTCTATTGCGGTCTCAAAATTCGGGCCAGTTGATAATACCTAGAATATCAAAATCAACTGCAGGCGGTCGATCCTTTTCCCAGATGGTGGACCTGCGCCTAGACATGACCAACGCATCACTGAAATGTCTGCAAAGACCGTGTCAATTAAACTCTCCCCTGTAAATGCCGCATCGACACGACATCCTCATTAAACCCGTCCCCGGCGTGACGACTCCAATCTTTCGAATAATCCTACGAATATCTATTGATCTAATATGACTTCTGACCTGTAATGTTGCCAGAATCATAATCATACACTATTAGTTCGTCGGCCAGAGGAGAACTGGCACCCCGACTGAGCCTGGTTTCTCCCAAGGTTTGTTTCTCCATTCTGGCCCTGAAGGAGTTTTGGTTCCTTGCCACCGTCGCCTTTGGCTTTTGGTTTGCTCAGTTGGGGACACTTAAATTTCAACTATATTACTGATCTGCCCGCATTGACACTATATGATAATTGAAATGAGCTGGATGACATCACCGTTTTCACCAGAGCGGCTGTACAGCCGAATCAAATTCCGTGGCATTATTTTCCTGTTACCACTGTGAAGCTGCTTTGAAACAATTGGCATTGTAAAAAGCGCTATATAAATAAAGGTGACTTGATTTTTGATTTGATTTGATGTGCACAGGTCACATGGCTCCATATTTTCTCCAATGAAAAGTGCATTTTTCACTAATTTGCGTCCAGTTAATCACCCACAAAAAATATGAGTCACCTTCACTGGTAAGTAAAGAAGTATTTTCAAGAACTTTACATTATATATCATCAAATGTTTTAGAGTAAATAACAAAAAAATGTGTGTTGCCTCAAGGCAACATTGTACCATAATGGAATCGCATAAGGCCATACCAGACATACTAGGTTGGATACAAATATAGTATATTTGTAAGGAAAAGAGCTGGAATTATCTAAATATATTTGCATTTTTGCATGATTTTGTAATGCATTTATAAAAATAGTAATTCACATACTATAACTGCACATATGATCTGCACATTTTCTATAGCACTTAAAAAAGGTATAAAACACAACTGCCAGTTGATGAGGGTGAGGATGAGGTGTCATACTGTAATGAGGAAGATGAGGTCATAGTGACAATCCGGCAGGGATAGAGTGAGGGTGAGACTGAAGATGGAGGTGAGGATGAAGATGGATATGATAACTTGATATAATGGTTTGATAATACTTGTGTTCCACGATGGTACAATGTTGCCTGAGAGCAACAGCTGAATTTGAAATGTTACTTTTTATTAAATATGAAATTTGTAATACATTAAAAACTGGATAAATGTGTTTGTTCAAGTGTCTGGTTAAAGAAATGTATGTTTTTCATAAATATATTTCTTTTTTCTACATGAAAATGTCAAATGTTTCAGTTTGTCCATTATGGTACAATGTTGCCTTGAGGCAACAAACTTTTAAAAAATAAATAATATAAAAATACAAGAAAAATGTTATTGATATTGTTATAGTGTCCAATTTTAAGCAGGAAAAACACCACAAATATTTTTTTCCTCAGTGATATCATATTGCGTACCATAGAGGGATATAAGTGTGTAGTATGACTTCTTTTCAGACGTACTGTATCCGTCATTTTGGGATTTTCATGTTATCTAAGGCTTGCCAGACCTAGTAGGTCACGTTTTACGTTTTAATTTTTTACGGCACTCATTTGACATTCTGCATTTTGCATACTAATGGGCCCTTTTCACAGACTGTGATGATGCATTTCCACAGTTATTACATCATAAACCTTGCAAAGTTTTTTTGAACACTACATTTTTTTTATACTAGTTATATGAGTGTTTCTAAGACAATGGCTGAGGGAGTGATGGCACATTTGAGATCAATATTTTTTTTCCTCTTTTTTAAAGGTGCAGTGTGTAGTATTTATGAGGATATATTGACAGAAATGCAATATAATATACATAACTATGTTTTCAGTGGTGTATAAAGACCTTACATAATGAACCGTTATGTTTTTATTACCTTAGAATGAGCCATTTCTATCTACACACACCGCAGGTCCCCTTACAGTGACGTTGCCATTTTGCACCGCCATGTTTCTACAGTAGCCCTAAACGGACAAACTTCTCTACATAGAACTAGTCACTCTCTGCTGTCTCAGACGACATTTTTGTCCTGTGTCGGCCACCGTAGCTTCTCTATGTGCTTCGAAAGGTAGGGGTGAGCGGTGGGTGGTTGCAATTCACAACCTCACCACTAGATGCTGCTAAAATTCACACACTGCACCTTTAAAGTCATAGAAACAATATTGTGGATTTTATATTTAGCTACTGAAGCAAATAGGATTACAAAAAATATATTTGTTGTAGCTTCCGTTCACCACTATAGACATTTACCCAACCATGGCGATTCCCGCATCTGGGAATCCTGGAAATGTGATAAGGGTCCGTAGGGAAGTAGGCATAATCAAATGTGGGGTGGGACTCTGGCGCTCCTTTAATTCTCGCTGGTGATGACAGCCAAGTGGTTTCAGGTGCTCATTTCCATGAGTCATGTACCCGTATTTGGCATCTGTCCATGGTGCCGAATTACATTCTCTCTGGATCCTAACGAGATGCTGACGAGTGCATAGAGGGCTCACCCTCCTGTGCTTAAGCTAGCATGCATATTTATGTGTTCCAGTTCTGAGCAGCTACCACATCAATAAATCAACAAAATGTCTTGCTAAAAGACAAATTTGCATAAAGTATGGCTCGAACATTTTCATAAAGGATTACTGTTCCCTGGACTCCGAGGTTTCTTTCATGTAGACATCTGGCAAATGAATCATAACATTTAGTATATACATGTGCTTTTCTTTGAGATAAAATAAATAAGAAAGGTTCCTGCAAAATATACCCCACCATGTTTTTTTCAGACAGAAAGAAACAGATTTTTATAACTTTTTAATTTATTACAAATGTTATTCATATTCTAAAAACATATAATTTAAGTCGTAAAGCATTTACACGTCAAATTACAAAATTACAAAATCCGAATTGTTGTAAAATTAGGCTTCGTTTTATTTAAAGGAAAATACTTACTTTTGATTTTGTGGAGAATTATGTCCCAGAACATGTTAATAGTGTCCTAATACAGTGTAACCTGTAATCCTAATAGAGGTGGCATTGTCAAATCAAAATCTGGTGCTTTTTAAGGCCATCAAAAATTACCTTTTTAATTTTTCATAATCTATTAAAATAGAGAAATGTTAAATATTTTATATATATATATATATGTTGGGGCCTCCATGGATCAGACTTGTTTGTTCAGCACATCCCACAGATGCTCGATTGGATTGAGATCTGGGGAATTTGAAGGCCAAGTCAACACCTCAAACTCTTGTTGTGCTCCTCAAACCATTTCTGAACCATTTTTGCTTTGTGGCAGGACGCATTATCCTGCTGAAAGAGGACACAGCCACCAGGGAATACCGTTTCCATGAAAGGGTGTACATGGTCTGCAACAATGCTTAGGTAGGTGGTACGTGTCAAAGTAACATCCACATGGATGGCAGGAGCCAAGGTTTCCCAGCAGAACATTGCCCAAAGCATCACACTGCCTCCGCCGGCTTGCCTTCTTCCCATAGTGCATCCTGGTGCCATGTGTTCCCCAGGTAAGTGACGCACACGTACCCGGCCATCCACGTGATGTAAAAGAAAACGTGATTCATCAGACCAGGCCACCTTCTTCAATTGCTCCGTGGTCCAGTTCTGATGCTCACGTGCCCACTGTTGGCGCTTTCGGCAGTGGACAGGGGTCACCATGGGCAACCTGACTGGTCTGCGGCTATGCAGCCCCATACACAACAAACTGCGATGCACTGTGTATTCTAACACCTTACTATCAGAACCAGCATTAACTTCTTGAGCAATTTGAGCTACAGTAGCTCGTCTGTTTGATCAGACCACACGGGCCAGCCTTCGCTCCCCACATGCATCAATGAGCCTTGGCCGCCCATGACCCTGTCGTGGGTTCACCACTGTTCCTTCCTTGGACCACTTTTGATAGATACTGACCACTGCAGACTGGGAACACCCCACAAGAGCTGCAGTTTTGGAGATGCTCTAACCCAGTCGTCTAGCCATCACAATTTGGCCCTTGTCAAACTCGCTCAAATCCCTACGCTTGCCCATTTTTCCTGCTTCTAACACATCAACTTTGAGGACAAAATGTTCAGTTGCTGCCTAATATATCCCACCCACTAACAGGTGCCGTGATGAAGAGATAATCAGTGTTATTCACTTCACCTGTCAGTGGTCATAATGTTATGCCTGATCGGTGTATATATATAAATATGAAGGCATATAAAAATCCACTCAGCAATTTGGTACTGAGAGTACTGTATACTTTTCTAGATACACCCCTTTCCCCAGGAACAAATTTACATTTACCCACACTCATCTATTTCAGCTGCAATAAGGTGCATGAGCAATCAGACGGCTAAAGCTGCCTCTATTAAATGATAAGAAAAGTAATTTTGGAACTGATGGAATGTTCAATAATCCAATTGCCCGATGCTGTTCAGTTTTCATCTGCACCTTAGCTTGAGGTTTTAAAAGGTCAAGTCTTTCTTGTTTTATTCTACAGATGGTGTCTGTTGAATGGTCAAGATCGTGTCAGCTACATAAAAGCCTTCTTGCGCATGTAATCCACTTTCTGTCTAATATACCTGTGTTGGTTAATGACCTTAGGGCCAGCCACTTGTGCTGAATGACTGCTTATAACAGCTGCACACTGTAAGCTATTGACACATCATGGAGTGGATTAAGTGACAATTTTATATTTCAAACAGCTTCTGGAGTTTCTTTAACAGCTGGTCACACGCAGACCAAGGTCGCCACACAACCAAAATGTTAAAAATCAATACCAATATCAAGACCAATGAAACCTCACAATTCATGATAGCAGTTTTGAAGAGAAATTGTCTTTATATAAAATAAAGACAAGTAACAATAATGATAATTTAATTATTCATTATATTAATCAAATCAATCACATTAATACTTAAGAAAATATCTGTTTTACATATACATAATGCTGCAGATGAGTAAAGCATTGAATAGACAAAAAGTGGTGACAATCAAGACGAAACTTAAGTTTGTCACACCCCAAGACATTTTAAAACCTGAACTAGAATTGCCTTGTCATATAAAGGTCAAATTTTCTGATATATTAAAAAACCATAAGGTGTGTTCACACTTGGCATGTTTGGTTAGATTAAAACGAACTCTGGTGCGATTGCTCTGTTAGTGCGGTTCATTTTAATAAGTCTGAATGCTTTCATGTGAACCCTGGTGCGCACCAAACAAGCGGAGTGAGACACTGAAAAAATGGGTCTCGGTCCGCTTCCAAACGAACTCTGGTGCGGTTCGAATGAAATATGAATGCAACACTGACCAAAGACTTAAACAAACCAAAAACAGGAAGATGTGACCCTAAAAAGGACTGCTGCTCATTCTGCTCAAGCATACTTGTTTTTTCTCGTCATAGTCGCGATGTTGCCCATCACAGTTCGGTACAGGCGTCAGAACCGCGTCTCCTCGCAGCAGATCTTCGTTTGTGTGTGTGACGGAGGGATTCCTGCCGCTGTTTTGACTCCTTTACACATTTTATAAGCTCTTCACGAGTTCTCAGCTGGTCAAAATACCATCATATGGGTAACACTTTAGAATACTGTTCTATCATTAATAACTACACAGGAACAAATTAGTAATGCACTAATAACACTCTAGTAACTACTATTAACTAACAAGAAACTATAATTAACGAATTAGTAAGTAATAGTGCTTAGTTGAAGGTGGTAGTTCACTATTAGTTAATCAATAACTACTATTTTTAGCTTTTGAGGTTTTTGAAAGGTTTTGGATAGTAATGACTACAGAAGTGTTACTACAGCCTTCCAAAGGAACTACTAAGGGTGTGACGAGATCTCGTGCCGCGAGATCCCGCAAGATTAAAATGTGACGAGATTTCTCGTCGAGGTGAAAAGCTGTCTCGTGTCATATTGTCATGACGGAGTGTGGGGGTGAAGTTAGGATAGAATATGCCACCGATACGTTTACATTACGCCTCCACTGTCGTTTTGCTTTTTATAGAAATAAAAACAGTTTAATTCAGATGGATAACGGTCGCTTCAATTCCATCAGCTTATCCAACACGAGCGGTTCGAGCCGTACATAGTGCGCAGCACTGATCACGTGACGAGAAGACCGGAGGATTCATTGCGCAACAGAAGCCTCAGACAAATGTCTTATCTTGTAAAATGCGCGTTCAGCTCCACCGCTCGCTATTCACAGAGTACACATGATCGCGAAAGTGAAAGTAAACCCGAGCGCGCATTCAAACGCGTTTTCAATACGTTACCGCTGTTTGAAAGCGACTCCCTGAGGCATGCAAATATCACCCAATATGAAAACTATCTTAGGCTGGGCTGTGTAGTTAACCATCTCTTAGCTCTGTATTATGCTTCAAGAAACATGTGGTCTCTATTTGCACTTTGAATATTGAGATAGTACTTTGATTATGGTTGCACTTAATATCTATGATCAATTTGTGGAAAGGAGTTCAGTTAGGAGGTCAAAAGTTGGAGAAGCTCATAAATCATGTGCAGTTCTAAGCTCTGAAGAGACAATCATACAGGAAAGAAGCCAGTCAGTTGAGTTTGTGGCAAAACCTTTGACAGTGCTTGAGTATTGTTGTCTTTTACTGCATATGATAATTCATACTCAGAAAGTAGAACTGAAATAACATTCATTACAAGATGATGAGTTAAAACATTTCAAATGCACCTGCAAACAATTTTTCTAGTCATGTATTTCGTCATTGAGGATTTCTGTGTAAAAATCTCGTTTTCGTGAACCCAATCTCGTGTCTCGTCACACCCCTAGGAACTACTAATTATTTGGATCAGCATTCTAAAGTGAAAAACATGATAACTCTCTAGTAATGACTGAAGTCATTAAGCCTTTAAGGTTTTTGTAAGTTTTTGGATAGTAATGGCTTCTGACAGATTTGGTAACACTTGAGTAATTACTAGTGGCTTACCATGATCTTCACTTTAGAATACTGATCCAAATAATTAGTAATTACTTTAGAAGGATTTAGTAACACTTCAGTCATTACTATCCAAAACTTTACAATAACCTCAAAAGCTTAGAATGGCTTCAGTCATTACTAGAGAGTTATCATGTTTTTCACTTTAGAATACTGATCCAAATAATTAGTAATACCTTCTGAAGTATTTGGTAATACTTGAGTCATTACAGTTTTTTACAATCACTATGACACTTTTTTCAATACTTTTAACAAATTTCCTAAACTCTTAACACAGTTAGCACAACATCTGTCTGTGTAGGCTATACAATTAACACATGTATTGTTGCTTTGACACAAAATGCATACAGTTAACACAAATTTAAAATGCTTGAACTTCTTTTACACACAAGCTCAACCAAGACCAAAACAATGGATTTTTACTGCCAAATTTACCAGTGCTTTAACACTGTATGTCAGAACAGATAACACCATGTTCTAAACTTAACCTTATAGGCTAAAGTCAAGATAAACAGCTGTTCATATTGTGAATTGAAACACGAATATATCCCCTGTATTTTATTCCATTGTTACTGAGAAACAGCTGATTGAAGTTATGCAAATATGTAAATCACAACTGATTCCCATCTAGGAATTGTTCAGGTGTTGATGTTCTTTCAATCAAATGGCCATATGGTATACAGTAAAAGAGGACCTCTTTGGGCTGATCTTCTGTTAAAAAGGAACAATATAGAGCAACACAAAGAAAGTAAGAAAAATGCCTGCATGAGGGAGAGGAAGATGAGTACCAGGACAAGGGAGAGGATTGGGACAAGGACGAGGGAGAGGAGTGGGACGAGGGCAAGGGAGAGGAATGCCTGGACAAGGACAAGGTAGAGGTTGAGGAGTTAGAATGCATGGTGGCACTCAAAGAAGGGCCAGAATTAGGGTAACTGATGAAATAAGAGCTACTATCATAGACCATGTCATAAACCACAGGCTATCATACAGAGAGGCTGGTGAACGAGTACAGCCAAATCTCAGCTGGGACACATTGGCATCCATTATCCAGATTTTTTGAGAAACCAGCAGGTAGGATATTGTATAGGGTTTCTCCTACTGCAAAGTGTAAATACTTTCACCATGTATTACAGTGACTGTATGTCTCTGGTCTCTAATATATAACTGTATTTTGTCTATCTAAGGATTCAACACCTCCCTCAGGGGGCCGAGGAAAGCTTCTAAATGAAGAACAGGAACTTGCTATTGTCAACATGGTGATTGCTGATAATGAAATAAAACTGAAGGGCATTCTATAAAGCTACTTCGAGATGGGTCATTCATTTTGTGTATTGAATTTCTGCAGCAAAAGAAACAAAATGCATGCATTTACTAAACCCAACAAAACAAAAACGTGGAGAGGCTCCAAAAGACACACAATCTATGATCAATAAAATATATTGTTTATTGTATAAGGGCAGACCTGACACATAAAATAATGCAGTTTCTGTAATTCCATCTGGTGTTAGTGTTTTTATGACATTGTGCTATGATTGACTAAATGTTCCTGTTGGAAGAGAACATGTGTTAGAGTTTTGGTAGACATACAGTGGGGAGAACAAGTATTTGATACACTGCCGTTTTTCCAGGTTTGCCCACTTACAAAGCATGTAGAGGTCTGTAATTTTTATCATAGGTACACTTCAACTGTGAGAGACGGAATCTAAAACAAAAATCCAGAAAATCACATTGTATGATTTTTAAATAATTAATTAGCATTTTATTGCATGACATAAGTATTTGATCACCTACCAACCAGTAAGAATTCCGGCTTTCACAGACCTGTTAGTTTTTCTTTAAGAAGCCCTCCTGTTCTCCACTCATTACCTGTATTAACTGCACCTGTTTGAACTCGTTACCTGTATAAAAGACACCTGTCCACACACTCAATCAAACAGACTCCAACCTCTCCACAATGGCCAAGACCAGAGAGCTGTGTAAGGACATTAGGGATAAAATTGTAGACCTGCACAAGGCTGGGATGGGCTACAGTTGGCACAATTATTAGAAAATGGAAGAAGTTCGAGATGACGGTCAATCTCCCTCGGTCTGGGGCATCATGCAAGATCTCACCTCGTGGGGCATCAATGATCATGAGGAAGGTGAGGGATCAGCCCAGAACTACATGGCAGGACCTGGTCAATGACCTGAAGAGAGCTGGGACCACAGTCTCAAAGAAAACCATTAGTAACACACTATGCCGTCATGGATTAAAATCCCGCAGCGCACGCAAGGTCCCCCTGCTCAAGCCAGCGCATGTCCGGGCCCGTCTGAAGTTTGCCAATGACCATCTGGATGATCCAGAGGAGGAATGGGAGAAGGTCATGTGGTCTGATGAGACAAAAATAGAGCTTTTTGGTCTAAACTCCACTCGCCGTGTTTGGAGGAAGAAGAAGGATGAGTACAACCCCAAGAACACCATCCCAACCGTGAAGCATGGAGGTGGAAACATCATTCTTTGGGGATGCTTTTCTGCAAAGGGGACAGGACGACTGCACTGTATTAAGGGGAGGATGGATGGGGCCATGTATCGCGAGATCTTGGCCAACAACCTCCTTCCCTCAGTAAGAGCATTGAAGATGTGAAGGTTGTGGCTGGGTCTTCCAGCATGACAACGACCCGAAACACACAGCCAGGGCAACTAAGGAGTGGCTCCGTAAGAAGCATCTCAAGGTCCTGGAGTGGCCTAGCCAGTCTCCAGACCTGAACCCAATAGAACATCTTTGGAGGGAGCTGAAAGTCCATATTGCCCAGCGACAGCCCGAAACCTGAAGGATCTGGAGAAGGTCTGTATGGAGGAGTGGGCCAAAATCCCTGCTGCAGTGTGTGCAAACCTGGTCAAGAACTACAGGAAACGTATGATCTCTGTAATTGCAAACAAAGGTTTCTGTACCAAATATTAAGTTCTGCTTTTCTGATGTATCAAATACTTATGTCATGCAATAAAATGCAAATTAGTTACTTAAAAATCATACAATGTGATTTTCTGGATTTCCGTCACTCACAGTTGAAGAGTACCTATGATACAGACTTCTACATGCTTTGTAAGTGGGCAAACCTGCAAAATCGGCAGTGTATCAAATACTTGTTCTCCCCACTGTATGTGTGTGTGCGTGCGTGTATTAATCTGCGCATGTGCTTTCTCTCGCGTGCTCTTTCGGTCACAACACAGCAAGCAGGCAAAGCACACGGCACACAAACTATATGTATATAGCCTATTTAGTTTTTCTTAGTTACAAAACCGAACCCGACCCGAACCCGAGGCTGTTCATTAAACATTAACCCGAACCCGACCCGAAACCCACAAGTTTTTCAGGACCCGTTGGGCTCGGGTCGGGTAGCAGACCTCTACTTGAAACACAGTCATGATGGTCTGAAGGTGCATGGCTTTAATTTGAACGGCATGTTTTAAGGCATCCTGCCAAGGTAAAAATAGTTCAACTTTGAAAAGGACATCTCAAGTGTGACCATTATGAGCTTTTGACAGTTGCGCACACCTGTGTTACCACAAGTTGCAAGGGCTTTTCACAGAACGTGTGCAAATGCACGTGAGTGTTTGAAAGCAACTGCCTGTCAGTAAGACAGCACTCTTGTTACTTAACTGAGTACTAAAAATGAACTTTAGACACAACTGAAACCTTTCGTGAGAAACCAGCATCTAACAATCAGAGAACGTCTCGGTTATGTATGTAATCCTCGTTCCCTGAAGGAAGGGAACGGAGACATTACGTCAGTTACTGACGGAATGGGGGTTTCGCTCCCCATTCCGTCAGTAACTGACGTAACTCGTAGTGTACTGACTGAAAGGGAACCAGCATCATTTCATCTTGGCCTTCGCATGAAAACCACACAAGGAAATGCGCTGGGATAGAATCAGCAGCCACACTGTTTTTTTTTACTCCCCCGTCAGCCTTGATCATGTATCACATTAGCATTGCACTGAGGTGGATCAATATGCTCCTGTACCTCTTCTGCATGTTGATACTTTTGTTCAGCACACGTCTGATCCAAATCAGTGCTAATTTATTTGTCGTCTAGGCTCTGCCAACACAAACCGATTTCACCTCATCTCGACAGGAATAGGTGGAATCGATTATACAAGCTTTCATCTTCTTTCAACAAGCAGACGAGCATCAAAATGAGAATGGTAAATGGAAGCTGCTAATTATTTTGCACTCCCCATCTTTCAAAGAACCTCTTGAAATAACCGTAATAAAGCCAGACATCTAGTCAGGGGTCCGCACCAGAGCATGGTGTCTTGTCAGTGGTAGATATATCGAATTGAAAATTTCTGCTGACTGTTCTTAGCTTCAAAGGGTAGTATTTGGCACACCCTCTACGATCCATGATAGAAAGTCTTTACATAGGTCACAAGCGATGCCATGCAATACAATGAGGGAACGAATCGAAGGTGTGGATGACCTGAATGATAATCATGATCTCTGATGTTTGAACAACGCGCCTTCAAGAAGGTCACCACTTCTGTCCTTAGTCAGATAAAGCAGAGGGCTCTCAACTGGCGGGTTGCAACCCAAAATAGTCTAAAAATTGGACGTCACATGCAACCATTTCTAAGTCCAAACACTAAAACAACTGTATATTAGCACAAACTGTGCTAATATACACTCATGGTGTGCTGTAGTACTACCAAAAAACATGATTCTAACCTTTATCTCCATTGTGAAATCTCACTTGGTCACTTGGGATGCATGAGCCTGAATGCTGTAGTGTACACTGTGAGTTTTTAAAAGCATAGCATAATGTGTGCTATAAATAAATAGTGCTCATAAACGGCTGTTGAGATATTATTCTCCATTGAAACAAAGTGGAGGTTTGGACACGGTAACAGTATTCAATACGTCAGGTTTAACAAGCAGATTTTGACAGGGTCTCAGACAGCAAGGGAAAACAATGCAAAGTTTTGGTTTATTTTTGTACAATGAACAATTTAGCTACTTTGTTGGACCACCACTTGATGTCCAGTGTGCAAAACATCTGGTCCAGTAGCAAAACCACTTGAGAACCATTAAACTAAAATACACAGTTAAAGACTGTACTAAGGAAATTTGCTCACTTATCAGCTAACGCTTCATTGAATCATTCTGAGTGGAAAAAAAACTTTTCAGCATTTTAGCAAAAAGATATTGCGTTACGTTGCTTCTTGCAGGTTTCGTTACACTTGAAATGTCATGTCACAAAGTGAAATGTCCAACGAGTGGTGCTAAAAAGTTAAAATGCTCTATTGCTTTTGAAAATAATGTAGGCCTACCACCTTTACCAAACCCTAAGTTAAACCTAACCAAGATTTAGCATAGAGTTAACAAAAACAAACGTGAAATAAAAACACAATGGCAGAAGCAACCAGGCTTTTAATCTTCCTTTTTCAAGTCGAATCATGCACTAAAAAAGCGTTTTGAGGACATAACATACAGTAGTATTGTGCAAGGAATAAAAGTTAGTTCCTTTTTACTTCCTTTAGTGTTAATTTAAGATGGAAACTGCAGTGAATTGTATACTGTATATACGTAGCAATGTTTTTGGAGTTTTCTGTGATTAATTGCATTAGGTTTGGTAAATTGTGGTTAATCAAAGTCCCACACTTGAGAACCACTGGAATAATAGACTACTATAGTGAGGATTTCAAGACTTAGGGCCAGATTTACTAAACAGGGCAAATTAGCGTGGGAGCGCAATTCCAAAAAAAAGCACCAATGGGAGTGGAAAGTTCAGCGCGTGATCTACTGACGACATGCAAATTAAACACAGACGCAGCCGTATCATTTCCATAATGACCAACGCAATCTACCAAGAGCAGCACAAATTAGTGTCTAGTTTAAGACATGCTTTTTGGGGCAGTAAATAATGCCGCAAATAAGTAAATTGTGTCTGAAAGGGAAACTTCAGGTCAGCTGCAAAAATAACTGTTCATGCCTTTTCAGCGCTAATTTTTCATTGCGTGTCTTTATTAAATCCTGACAGTAGTTTTTTGCACTGGCAAAAGCTGTTAGTAAATCTGGCCCTTAGTTCCTTTTTGTGTGTTCTTTGTAGTTAAAGACGTGTAGAAGCCCTCAAGCCATTATTTGCTCTAAGTGGGCTTTTTGTAGCTTGACACAGATGGTCCACTTGCTCAATATGTTGTACAGTGTTCCACCTCTAATAGTCCTCTATTAATCAACTTCAAAAAGAAAACAGCTCTGTGTGGCTGAGTCAACATTCTCTACCTCACCTATTGTTATATCTAACTATGACTGCTCGAAGCTAAGGACATACCGCTACTGATGCGCTTATTGTTTAAAAATGTTACCATAAAACATAAAAATACATGCTTGTTATGCTAATGACACTTGACATGCGGTATGTGTTATCTCTCCATTCAAAATGGAAAGACTTGTGATTCATTTCTGTGTTAAAAAGTAAAAAGCACATGTGTGACCCTCTAGCACTTCGCCAAATAAATATATAGTCTTTGTCAACGTCTCTCAGCACCAATCAGACTTGCCTTTCAGGTGTCATTTCGTGCCGTGTCAGGCCAATGGATCAAGTTATTCTTCACAACATAGAGGAACAACAACAGATGTGAGGACATGGTCAGATTGTATTTATCCAGTTGTGATGTTTTGTCCTGTGCTTGATGCATATTGGCTATGTTCAGACCGTCAATCCAAATCTGATTTTTGTGCATAGGACAAGGTTGTGTTGTTGTAAAGTGCCTGACGAGCAGAAAATTACAATATAATGTGTTGAAACCTACAGAGTAGACAGCACTGAGTAAAGCCGCTCATACCAGCCTCCTACGTTTCTGCGCGGCTATACATTGTCATGTTGTAAATAAGAAAACATCTGTATTGCAAACCCCTCCATGTTGGCATATGCGTACTAACCATAGAAGCCAATGCAGATCTGGAAAACAAAAAAGCGACATGGACACAAATTAGATCCGAAGAGTTGTGATACACAGTGTGGACAGGCCATAATTTAGATCAGATTCCAATCAGATACAGAAATAATTGGATTTGGAATCGGACAGTGTGAACAAAGCCAATGACCAAGCATTGGTAAGTAATTATAAAGGTAGAGATTGGAGATAAAGTAGAAGAGGTACCTGAGGTCACAACTGCATTTCTCCATGATGTATTCAGGTCCATGTGTTGCACTTCTCCCATTCTGAGGTGACCTATTTCTTTAGTGGCTTTGATGGGACCTTTAAAACCAGCAGAAACATTTTTGTGAGTGTTTCTTTAAATGCAAATGAGCTGCTGCTCAGGTAAGAAAACTCACCTGTCATTTCTGAGCTTTGACGTCATTTATGGGTGTTTCTCAAATGGAAGGCGGCATCCTACGAAGGATGCATATCTCGGCTGCCACGTCATCAAAAGCCGCTGAAGGATCCTTGGAAGGCAGCTTTCGTTTTGCGTCCTTCATTCCTGTTTTGAAGGATGCATCGGATGTATCCTTCGTGGCCTTAAATCACCCACAATCCTTTGCACACATTTAAATTCACGAAAATAAACTGACAGAAAACGAGTCGTACTGAGCTTGTCTGAGTTTATTATGAAGTGTAAGACAAAAATAATGTTTTCAGACATGAAAGCCGTTTTGCTGTAAATTAATCACTAACACTAAGCTGACCATAATGTAAGCCACTGGGAGACCACAGACGGCTGTCCTTCACTGTATTGCAGTAATAGAAAGCCAGCTAATATAAAGATTTGTAATGCAAAGTATTTTTCCAAAATTAAGTTTCAATAGTATTTTCGCTGAGCATTAATAGCATTAATGCTGAGGCTGTTCTTTGGCTACTTTAACTTTTAATTTTTAACATTTAATTTTTAAGGAATTAAATAGTGAAATAGCCTTCTTTGAGGACCTCCATGACGTTAACTCGTTCATGGGGGAAACCTTATTCTTTGCATGTCTATGTGCCCTTGACGTCGACTTTTTCGACTATCGTGGGTGCAAGGGCACATGTTGATATGATGATGCCCCAGTCGGAAGAGACGCTCGCGGACTATCTCCCCACTGGGAGCTCATCGTCATCTGCCACCTCTGGTGATTCGGGGGGCAGCGGATTCCAGCAAAATGAATGTTCTGTCGCTTCCTACTATCTCCCAGGACACAGAACATTTATCCGGTTATCTCTCCTTGGGTCCTAAAGACAGTTACAAAAATAAAAAAAATGGCCAGATGAGAACCTGGTTTGGCCCCTTGACTGAACCTGGTTTCTCCCAAGGTTTTTTTCTCTACTCTGCTGTTGGAGTTTTGGTTCCTTGCCACTGTCGCCTCTGGCTTGCTTAGTTGGAGACACTTAAATTTAATTGCACCGCCCTCCGCGTTTCAACGGCGTGGTGTCCACTACTGTTAAACCGGAGCATGTGCATTTGCTGTCACAAGAGCTGCAATCTCCTCTGGGCAAAGGGTCCATAAAACATGTTCCCCTCCCAGAGAGAGAGACAGGCTACTACAGTCGGTACATTCTGGTTCCCAAAGAAAGATGGGGATTGCATCCGATTTTAGATCTTCGAGGCTTGAACAGTTCTCTCAGAACAGACAAGTTCAAGATACTAACTATCAAGATGATTGTGTCCCAAATCCATCACGACTGGTTCGTAGCAATCAATCTTAAGGATGCTCATTTTCACATAGAAATCCTGCCACAACACAGGAAGTTCCTGAGGTTCGCTTTCGGGGGCGAAGCTTACCAATATCGGTTTCCTCTATTCGACCTAGCCTTGTCACCCTGCACATACACAAAATGCATGGATGCACCTCTGGCTCCGCTGCAATTCCTGAGTATCAGCGTTATTTACATAGACGTTTGGCCGATACTGGCCCAGTCTCAAGAGCTTGCTCTTCGACATTGAGATCGATCCTTGCTCATCTTGTCCCTCTGGGGTTGAGATGCAACGCCAAGAAAAGTGTTATCTCTCCCGCCCAGAGGACAACGTACTTAGGGGATAAATGGGACTCGGTCACCATCGGGGGCACAACTGTCTCCCACTCGTGTCGAGATCACTTTAAACACCCTAAGCAACATCAGGCTAGGTCAGGACATTACTGTTCATCAGTTTCAAAAAATCCTAGGTCTCATGGGAGCTGCATCCACGGTGATCCGTATGGGCCTTTTGCACATGAAACCGCTTCAGTTGTGGCTCAAAGCCAGGGGATTTCATTCAAGGGCCAATCCCCAAATGCAAATAAGGGCAGGGGTGCGCGCTGAGTGCTTCGTGCCCTTTCTAAAAATCCAAGTTTATGGTAAAACACGCGCTGAACGCTTCGTGCACTTTCTAAAAATCCATGTTTATGGTAAAACGCGCTGAAGGCTTCGTGCACTTTCTAAAATCCATGTTTATGGTAAGGATTACGCGCTGTGGCTTCGTTCCCTTTCTATGTGGCTCAGACCCCGGTTCCTCACCTTGTGTCCCACTCTAGGTGCATGTTGTCGTCGTAAGATGCTAACGACAGATGCTTCCCGTACGGGCTGGGGAGCGGTCTTGGATGGCCGTCCAGCCCAGGTGATCTGGTGAAGTCATCATCTCGATTGGCACATCAATTGCCTCAAATCGATGGCTGTATTTCTTAGTGCTTTTTTAAAAACACTACCAGTTAGGTTTAGGATACGGTTTAAAGGCCCCAATATACAATATACCAATATACCCAATATAGCGAAATCAAACAACGAACTGATGTGGCGTCATTTTGAACAAAATAGCGTAGCGGTCAGACCTCTGTGAGTGAAAACATGAACACACTGGAAAGCTGCTTTATAGTAGAAAATTAAGTTGTACTTCTGATGAAACGAGACACTGACACTGTTTATCATGTTTAATATAGTAAAGCTGTTTGATTTTAAGCAATCTAAAGTGCTATATAAATGTGACATTACTAGAGTGCCGAATTGCAGAACTTGTGCAAACATATCGCCCGATATACACATTTTATGTGTATATCGGGCAAACTTATCATGCAAACATATCGTCCGATATACACATTTTATCTTGATTCTACAAGTCTTTTAGCTCTTTTATTGTGACTTGATTTTCACAGAACTCGAAACAGAGCACCCTGCATCACAAATGCAATGGACCAGGTGAGCTACCGATCAAGAAAAAACATACATATGGAGCTGGTTAGGTGATGCAAATGTCAAAATGTATCAGTTTGCAAATCATGCATTGTGGTAAAAAGGTTTTCAGGTCATAACATTGTATTGTGCAAGGAACCACATGGAAATAAGTCTTTATTACCCAGGTGAAAAAGACATACTATTAAATGTATTAAACATGCATTATAGTATATTTGTATTGTACTAAAAACATACTCAAGTACATTTTTAATGCATTTAATAGTACATATTTTTCACCTGGGATATAGTTAACAATCTGCCCCTGTAATCATAATTTACATTTTGCTGTCACTATAGTGTTCATTTCAATTTTGTAAAAATGAAGGTTTTTCCAAGCCTAGGATGCTTTACAGTTGTTGATGATATAAACAATCAAGGAGTTGAGATCTGCTACATAGTATTACTTTATGTGAGAATATTTTATGTATAGGTAAAGTTGGATATATGTATACTGAACAAAATTATAAACGCTTTTGCTTTTGCCCCCATTTTTCATGAGCTGAACTCAAATATCTAAGACTTTTTCTATGTAAACAAAAGGCCTATTTCTCTCAAATATTGTTCACAAATCTATCTAAATCTGTGTTAGTGAGCACTTCTCCTTTGCCGAGATAATCCATCCACCTCACAGGTGTGGCATATCAAGATGCTGATTAGACAGCATGATTATTGCACAGGTGTGCCTTAGGCTGGCCGCAATAAAAGGCCACTCTAAAATGTGCAGTTTTAGCGTACTGGGGGGTCTGGAGGGGTCCGAAACCAGTCAGTATCTGGTGTGACCACCATTTGCCTCATGCAGTGCAACACATCTCCTTCGCATAGAGTTGATCAGGTTGCTGATTGTGGCCTGTGGAATGTTAGTCCACTCCTCTTCAATGGCTGTGCGAAGTTGCTGGATATTGGCAGGAACTGGAACACGCTGTCGTATACGCCGATCCAGAGCATCCCAAACATGCTCAATGGGTGACATGTCCGGTGAGTATGCTGGCTATGCAAGAACTGGTATGTTTTCAGCTTCCAGGAATTGTGTACAGATCCTTGCAACATGGGGCCGTGCATTATCATGCTGCAACATGAGGTGATGGTCGTGGCACAACAATGGGCCTCAGGATCTCGTCACGGTATCTCTGTGCATTCAAAATGCCATCAATAAAATGCACCTGTGTTCGTTGTCCATAACATACGCTTGCCCATACCATAACCCCACCGCCACCACGGGCCACTTGATCCACAATGTTGACATCAGCAAACCGCTCACCCACACGACGCCATACACGCTGTCTGCCATCTGCCCTGTACAGTGAAAACCGGGATTCATCCGTGAAGAGAACACCTCTAAAGTGCCAGACGCCTTTGAATGTGAGCATTTGCCCACTCAAGTCGGTTACGACAACGAACTGCAGTCAGGTCGAGACCCCGATGAGGACGACGAGCATGCAGATGAGCTTCCCTAAGACGGTTTCTGACAGTTTGTGCAGAAATTCTTTGGTTATGCAAACCGATTGTTGCAGCAGCTGTCCGGGTGGCTGGTCTCAGACGATCTTGGAGGTGAAGATGCTGGATGTGGAGGTCCTGGGCTGGTGTGGTTACAAGTGGTCTGCGGTTGTGAGGCCGGTTGGATGTACTGCCAAATTATCTGAAACGCCTTTGGAGACGTTTAGTTTATGTATAGGTAAAGTTGGATATATGTACAGTGGGGAGAACAAGTATTTGATACACTGCCGATTTTGCAGGTTTTCCTACTTACAAAGCATGTAGAGGTCTGTAATTTTTATCATAGGTACTCCTCAACTGTGAGTGACGGAATCTAAAACAAAAATCCAGAAAATCACATTGTATGATTTTTAAATAATTAATTTGCATTTTATTGCATGACATAAGTATTTGATCACCTAACAACCAGTAAGAATTCCGGCTCTCACAGACCTGTTAGTTTTTCTTTAAGAAGCCCTCCTGTTCTCCACTCATTACCTGTATTAACTGCACCTGTTTGAACTCGTTACCTGTATAAAAGACACCTGTCCACACACTCAATCAAACAGACTCCAACCTCTCCACAATGGCCAAGACCAGAGAGCTGTGTAAGGACATCAGGGATAAAATTATAGACCTGCACAAGGCTGGGATGGGCTACAGGACAATAGGCAAGCAGCTTGGTGAGAAGGCAACAACTGTTGGCGCAATTATTAGAAAATGGAAGAAGTTCAAGATGACGGTCAATCTCCCTCAGTCTGGGGCACCATGCAAGATCTCACCTCGTGGGGCGTCAATGATCATGAGGAAGGTGAGGGATCAGCCCAGAACTACACGGCAGGACCTGGTCAATGACCTGAAGAGAGCTGGGACCACAGTCTCAAAGAAAACCATTAGTAACACACTACGCCGTCATGGATTAAAATCCTGCAGCGCACGCAAGGTCCCCCTGCTCAAGCCAGCGCATGTCCAGGCCTGTCTGAAGTTTGCCAATGACCATCTGGATGATCCAGAGGAGGAATGGGAGAAGGTCATGTGGTCTGATGAGACAAAAATAGAGCTTTTTGGTCTAAACTCCACTCGCTGTGTTTGGAGGAAGAAGAAGGGTGAGTACAACCCCAAGAACACCATCCCAACCGTGAAGCATGGAGGTGGAAACATCATTCTTTGGGGATGCTTTTCTGCAAAGGGGACAGGACGACTGCACCGTATTGAGGGGAGGATGGATGGGGCCATGTATCGTGAGATCTTGGCCAACAACCTCCTTCCCTCAGTAAGAGCATTGAAGATGGGTCGTGGCTGGGTCTTCCAGCATGACAACGACCCGAAACACACAGCCAGGGCAACTAAGGAGTGGCTCCGTAAGAAGCATCTCAAGGTCCTGGAGTGGCCTAGCCAGTCTCCAGACCTGAACCCAATAGAAAATCTTTGGAGGGAGCTGAAAGTCCGTATTGCCCAGCGACAGCCCGAAACCTGAAGGATCTGGAGAAGGTCTGTATGGAGGAGTGGGCCAAAATCCCTGCTGCAGTGTGTGCAAACCTGGTCAAGAACTACAGGAAACGTATGATCTCTGTAATTGCAAACAAAGGTTTCTGTACCAAATATTAAGTTCTGCTTTTCTGATGTATCAAATACTTATGTCATGCAATAAAATGCAAATTAATTATTTAAAAATCATACAATGTGATTTTCTGGATTTTTGTTTTAGATTCCGTCTCTCACAGTTGAAGTGTACCTATGATAAAAATTACAGACCTCTACATGCTTTGTAAGTGGGAAAACCTGCAAAATCGGCAGTGTATCAAATATTTGTTCTCCCCACTATATAATATTTGTCAGTTTAAGTTAGTAATTTTACAGTGATTATTAATCCTTAAGGGGATTATGAAACCTGTCAGACAGTTGTCTTTGGATGTCTTGCTGTGCCTTGCTGTTGTTTTGTTTTTGTGTGTGAAGTTTAAATAGTTGCGAGACCCCTGTTTTCTGCTCCGTTTTGTTAAGGGAACAGCTCTTTTTGAATGCAAGAACTGGTCCTGTGTCAGCACCCTTGAGAAATGTGCTTAATAGCTATCTGGTGCCCTTAAAGCTCTGTAATTATACAGGGGTACCTAAAGACTGATCATTCAGAAAACACTGACTAGTCAAAATATACAATTTTCACATCCCTAATAGAGAAAGTGCTCCTTGTGATGCTGTGAGACTCTAAACAACTTTGATGTGCTCCATAGGCCACATCTGTCCTCTAGATCCACAGAACAATGACATTGTATAGTAGACATTTTATAAAGGATACCAGCCCAAAAAGGAATCAGTACAAAAAGCTTTATTTTTGTATTTAAAAATAAATGCCCAGAATACACAGATAAAGCAAGCATGGACTGAACAGAAGAGAAATGCAGGGTGACTATAGGTATGTGTCCAGGGGCAACAATGAGTGAATCATCCTGCTCTCTATTTCTGCTCTATGCTTCCAGCAGGAGAGATAACGTTAACTCAGAATGATTGATCATTTGTGTGCCTCTGCTGGCTGACTGGAGAGACCTTGAGCCTAGAGGCCCTTGTTCTACATTTTTAATGTCATCACCCAAGAAACATTCAAGAGGTATTAAAAACGAGTAATGCGGTTAATACAGATCTGTACAACAAATCTGTATTCTGTTGTTTTCTTTTGAGCAACACAGAAAAATCTGGGGAAACACCATAAAATTATCATGAAGGCAGTGTTGTAGCACTGGAGACTAGACTCGAGTCCAAACCCAAGACCGTATTGTCTCTTGGTCTAGGACTCGGGAGCAATTGGTTACACATCAAATGTACATCTTTTGTTCTTAATTTTGTTGCAAAAAATCATGTATTGGCTACCCTTATGAAAAAATAAATATACTTCAAGTTTATTTTATTAAGTATACTTTAGTAAAGTATATTTTAAGTATACTGGTTGCACTTTATTTTACAGTGTACTTACCTAAGAAAGTACTTGGTAATATAACATTTACATTTACATTTAATCATTTAGCAGATGCTTTTATTCAAATGAGGAGTGCAATAGAAGCAATCAGACAAACAAGGGGCAACAGCATGCAAGTGCTGTAACAAGTCTCAGTTAGTCTAGCGCAGTACGCAGTTTTTTTTTTTTTTTAAATAAGAAAAACGAATAGAATAGTTAAGTTAGAAGTGCTAGTCTTAATTGGTCAGGTGCTAAAGGATCTGCACGAGGGTAGTTCCGACCCAGGCTTTATGCAGGAACTGCGCACAGCAACGGACCTCGCCCTCCGGGCGACGAAAGGCACTGCGCGCTCCCTGGGTCGGGCGATGTCCACTCTGGTGGTCCAGAAGCGCCACCTGTGGTGCGCGAGTCCGACAAGGTTCGGTTCTTCGACGCCCCTGTCTGCCAGGCCGGCCTCTTCGGCGACGCCATCGAGAGCTTCGCCCAGCAGTTCTCGGTGGCCCAGAAGCAGACAGAGGCGATAAAAAAATATCCTGCCCCGGCGACCAGCTGCTGCCTCCACCCCGTCGCCGGCTGCAGCGCCTCTGCCTGCTCGTCGCCGAGGGCGTCCCCCAACCGGCTCAGGGTCCCGCGAAGTCGGCCGGTAAATGAACGGAAGGGTAAGCGGCCCTGAGACGGGCAGCCCAGGGACGGATGGGTCTGCTCGGAAGGAGATGGTGTCCGCACCCCTCCACCCCCCGGAGGAGGACCGGGGGGCCAACATCACTCTGCCGCTGGCTCTTCGGAGTGCAGCGGTACCCACATTTTCAATAAAAGAGCAATTTCCGTTGTCTCAAGCCGGCTGTGTGCAATGCCCCCGGGCCTTGCCACTCCTGGCTCCCCCTCTTTTCGCCAGGGGGCGGTGTGAGGCTAGAGGACGCCCCCGGGCCTTCTCTCCCACACACTGCCCCACCCTGGAACGGTCAGACAACACTCCGGGCCGTCCGGGTCGGGTCTGAGCGTTCCACCTCGCTGCCCCACCCCGGGTACGTCTGTGGTTGGTCCCGCTTGCACGGTCTCTGGGGGCCTGGCTAGCACTCCCCAGGCCGTCTCGCTGGCTCATCCGTACTATCAGACTCGGCTACACGATTCAGTTCGCGTACCGGCCCCCCAAGTACAGGGGCATCCTCTTCAGCTCCATGAGGAGCAGCGATGCCCACGTCTTGTGGTCAGAGATCGATGTCCTACTGGCGAAGGACGCGGTTGAGTCGGTTCCTCCAGCCGATATGAGGTTGGGGTTCTACAGCCCCTACTTCATTGTACCCAAGAAAGGGGGTGGGTTACGACCAATCTTGGACCTGCGTGTCCTGAATCGGGCCACAAGCTTCCGTTCAGGATGTTAACGCAGAAACGCATTTTCGAATGCATCCGTCCCCGAGATTGGTTTGCAGAGATCGACCTGAAGGACGCGTACTTTCATGTCTCTATCCTTCCTCGACACAGACCGTTCCTACACTTTGCATTCGAGGGGAGGGCATATCAGTACAAAGTCTTGCCCTTCGGGCTGTCCCTGTCGCCTCTCGTCTTCACGAAAGTCGCAGAGGCAGCCATTGTTCCGCTCAGAGAACGCGGCGTTCGCATCCTCAACTATCTCGACGACTGGCTCATACTCGCCCAGTCTCGAGAGCAGTTGTGCGAACACAGGGACCTGGTGCTCCGTCACCTCAGCCTGTTGGGCCTTCGGGTCAACCGAGAGAAGAGCAAACTCTGTCCCACACAGAGGATCTCTTATCTCGGCATGGAGCTGGACTCGGTCAACCAGACTGCTCGCCTCACAGAGGAGTGTTGAACTGATGAGTGTCAGTGTTGAACTGCTTGAATACGTTCAAAGGCAGGACGGCGGTCCCACTGAAATATTTTCAGAGGCTCCTGGGGCATATGGCATCTGCAGCCGCGGTAACGCCGCTCGGATTGCTTCCTATGAGACCGCTTTAGCACTGGCTTCATGGCCGGGTCCCAAGATGGGCGTGGCAGAGCGGCAAGTACCGGGTCCCAGTTACTCCGTACTGTCGCCAAACCTTCAGCCCGTGGTCAGACCCTCCGTTTCTACGGGCAGGAGTGCCCTTAGAACAAGTGTCCAGGCATGCTGTGGTCTTCACGGATGCCTCATGCACCGGCTGGGGGGCCACGTACAACGGGCATGTGGTCTCGGGTCTGTGGACGGGGCCTCAGCTGCATTGGCATATCAATTGCCTGGAGTTGCTAGCAGTACGTCTTGCCCTAAGCCGCCTCAAAAAGCCGCTTCAGAGCAAGCACGTACTGGTCCGTACGGACAGCACTGCGGCCGTTGTGTACATCAACCACCAGGGTGGTCTACGCTCCCGTCGCATGATGGAACTCGCCCGCCATCTCCTCCTGTGGAGTCAGAAGCATCTGAGGTTACTTCGGGCCATTCACATCCCTGGTGCGCTGAACCAGACAGCTGACAAGCTCTCTCGTCAGTCGACACCTCCAGGAGAGTGGCGACTCCACCCCCGGACCGTCCAGCTGATATGGGACCTTTTCGGAGCCGCGCAGGTAGACCTGTCCGCCTCTCCGGACTCGACCCATTGACAGTTGTACAAACCCGATTCCAAAAAAGTTGGGACACTGTACAAATTGTGAATAAAAAAGGAATGCAATAATTTACAAATCTCATAAACTTATATTTTATTCACAATAGAATATAGATAACATATCAAATGTTGAAAGTGAGACATTTTGAAATGTCATGCCAAATATTGGCTCATTTTGGATTTCATGAGAGCTACACATTCCAAAAAAGTTGGGACAGGTAGCAATAAGAGGCCGGAAAAGTTAAATGTACATATAAGGAACAGCTGGAGGACCAATTTGCAACTTATTAGGTCAATTGGCAACATGATTGGGTATAAAAAGTGGCAGTGTCTCTCAGGGATCACCAATTCCCCCAATGCTGCGGCGAAAAATAGTGGAGCAATATCAGAAAGGAGTTTCTCAGAGAAAAATTGCAAAGAGTTTGAAGTTATCATCATCTACAGTGCATAATATCATCCAAAGATTCAGAGAATCTGGAACAATCTCTGTGCGTAAGGGTCAAGGCCGGAAAACCATACTGGATGCCCGTGATCTTCGGGCCCTTAGACGGCACTGCATCACATACAGGAATGCTACTGTAATGGAAATCACAACATGGGCTCAGGAATACTTCCAGAAAACATTGTCGGTGAACACAATCCACCGTGCCATTCGCCGTTGCCAGCTAAAACGCTATAGGTCAAAAAAGAAGCCATATCTAAACATGATCCAGAAGCGCAGGCGTTTTCTCTGGGCCAAGGCTCATTTAAAATGGACTGTGGCAAAGTGGAAAACTGTTCTGTGGTCAGACGAATCAAAATTTGAAGTTCTTTTTGGAAAACTGGGACGCCATGTCATCCGGACTAAAGAGGACAAGGACAACCCAAGTTGTTATCAGCCCTCAGTTCAGAAGCCTGCATCTCTGATGGTATGGGGTTGCATGAGTGCGTGTGGCATGGGCAGCTTACACATCTGGAAAGGCACCATCAATGCTGAAAGGTATATCCAAGTTCTAGAACAACATATGCTCCCATCCAGACGTCGTCTCTTTCAGGGAAGACCTTGCATTTTCCAACATGACAATGCCAGACCACATACTGCATCAATTACAACATCATGGCTGCATAGAAGAAGGATCCGGGTACTGAAATGGCCAGCCTGCAGTCCAGATCTTTCACCCATAGAAAACATTTGGCGCATCATAAAGAGGAAGATGCGACAAAGAAGACCTAAGACAGTTGAGCAACTAGAAGCCTGTATTAGACAAGAATGGGACAACATTCCTATTCCTAAACTTGAGCAACTTGTCTCCTCAGTCCCCAGACGTTTGCAGACTGTTATAAAACGAAGAGGGGATGCCACACAGTGGTAAACATGGCCTTGTCCCAACTTTTTTGAGATGTGTTGATGCCATGAAATTTAAAAATCAACTTATTTTTCCCTTAAAATTATACATTTTCTCAGTTTAAACATTTGATATGTCATCTATGTTGTATTCTGAATAAAATATTGAAATTTGAAACTTCCACATCATTGCATTCTGTTTTTATTCACAATTTGTACAGTGTCCCAACTTTTTTGGAATCGGGTTTGTACTATTCCCTGACCGGGGGCACCCTCGGCACGGATGCACTGGCGCACAGCTGGCCCGGGGACCTACGCAAATATGCGTTTCCCCCAGTGAGCCTTCTCACACAGACTCTGTGCAAGGTCAGGGAGGACGAGGAGCAGGTCTTGCTAGTTGCGCCCTACTGGCCCAACCGGACATGCTTCCCCGAACTCACACTCCTCTCGACAGCCCCTCCCTGGCCGATTCCCCTGAGGAAGGACCTGCTTTCTCAGGGACGGGGCACTCTATGGCACCCGCGTCCAGACCTCTGGAAACTCCATGTCTGGTCCCTGGACGGGACGCGGAGGTTCTAGGTGGCCTGCCACAAGCGGTGGCAGACACCATCGCATCTGCTAGAGCCCCCTCTACGAGGCGCCTCTATGCCCTGAAGTGGAACCTGTTTGTTGAGTGGTGCTCTTCCCGCCGGGAAGACCCCCGAAGGTGTTCGGTTAGTGTCGTGCTTTCTTTCCTGCAAGATGGGCTGGAGCGAAGGCTGTCTCCCTCCACCCTCAAAGTGTACGTTGCAGCAATAGCGGCGTATCACGAAGCAGTTGAAGGTAAGTCCTTAGGGAAGCACAACCTAGTCGTCAGGTTTCTCAGAGGTGCGAGGAGGCTAAATCCTCCTCGTCCACACTCAATACCCTCTTAGAATTTAACTCTGGTGCTCAGAGCACTTCAGAGCCCTCCCTTTGAGCCTTTGCAGTCTATAGAGTTAAAAATTCTGTCCATAAAGACAGTACTCCTGCCTCCATCAAGAGGGTAGGGGACCTGCACGCACTTTCGGTCAACGAATCGTGCCTAGAGTTCGGGTATCCCGGATATGTGCCCAAGGTTCCCACCACTCCCTTTCGGGACCAGGTGGTGAACCTACAAGCGCTGCCCTCGGAGGAGGCAGACCCAGCCCTGGCTTTGTTATGTCCCGTCCGCGCTCTTCGCGCTTACGTTGACCGGACTCAAAGCTTTAGGACCTCAGAGCAGCTCTTCGTCTGTTACGGAGGCCAGCAGAAGGGAAAGGCTGTCTCCAAGCAGAGGTTAGCCCACTGGATAGTGGATGCTATCGTCTTAGCGTACCAATCGCAAGACATGCCTTGCCCGTTCGGGTTGCGAGCACACTCAACTAGGAGTGTGGCTTCCTCCTGGGCGCTGGCTCAAGGCGCCTCGCTGACAGATATATGTACAGCTGCGGGCTGGGCGACGCCTAACACATTCGCTAGATTTTATAGCCTCCGTGTAGAGCCGGTTTCTTCCCGTGTACCCGCCCCCAGTGGCCGGTAGGCGCGAAGTGCCCGCTCTTGTGTCGGCTTGCAACACCACTCCCGCCCGCTGGGCCGGATACGTGTGTCTATTGTCTCCAGTTGTGTTCCCCAGAAATGGCTAACCCTGTCGAGTTCCTCCGTCACCCCTGCGGTGTCAGACGTTGCGGCCATCTGACGCCAGGCCTGCACCCGTATGCTTGTGGAACGTGTGTGTAGGCTGGGTTCCATATGTAGCGGTCCCTACGGCAACCCCATGTGTATTCTCCACGGTACCCGCTACCCTACTCGGCTAGCCCTGTGTCTTTCCCTTGATAGAGCTCGCTCTGTCATCTCTGGTGGTGTTCTTTCCCCCCTGGGACCAGGTTGGATCCAGCCCAGAGACTGCCATATGTTGCACTACCCTGCTAGGTTAGTCCTTATGAGTATTCCACCTCTCCTCCCCTGGAGGACGTGGCTCCGCAGCGTTCCATCTCCCTGAGACAGGCACGCTTTCCCAGCGTTATCCAATGGTCACACTGAGTGGGTCTTGCAGAAACAGCAGTGACGGACCTTCCTTGCTTGGAGCCCTGACTCCTGCTCCAACCTAGGAGCACTCCAGCGAGCTCAAGCAGGGCGCTGGAAAGGCCAGCCTCCCTGGCGTGTTGGTAGGGATCCCCAATTGACATATGTCGAACGTGACCAACTGAAAGGGAATGTCTCGGTTATGTATGTAACCCTCGTTCCCTGAAGGAGGGAACGGAGACGTACGTCCCGTCGCCAGGTGCTGTGCTTCCGCTGAAGGGCCAAGTCACTTTTTCGACTCCTCAGTTGGAAAAGCGAGGATGCGGTATTCCACTTCCATATTTATACCCGCGCTGCGGGGCGGTGCGTGGACCGCATGCCAACGTTATTGGCTCGTTTTTATACACTCGAAGTAGATTGGTCTCTGAAAATGATCCCCAATTCGTCGGTCAGTTCGTACATCTCCGTTCCCTCCTTCAGGGAACGAGGGTTACATACGTAACCGAGACATTTTTGACATTAAAAATACACGAAAGAGAGCTAAATTCACTTTTTTTGTTTGTTTTTAAAAACATCTATATAGTTTTTATAACTTTGTATTTCTGTTTTAGTTTAGTATATCATGTTAAGCTAAAGCTTCAAATAAGTTTATTTTTTATTTATTTATTTAATTTCAAGTAATGACGATTTTTTAATGGTTTTAGTTAACTATTATAAACCTGATACTTTATTAAATAATATGTGTCAAATACTGTTCTTAGTCTTTCCTCCTGACTATGAATTAAATTAAATTAAATACAGTGGGGAGAACAAGTATTTGATACACTGCCGATTTTGCAGGTTTTCCTACTTACAAAGCATGTAGAGGTCTGTAATTTCAAAAATCCAGAAAATCACATTGTATGATTTTTAAATAATTAATTTGCATTTTATTGCATGACATAAGTATTTGATCACCTACCAACCAGTAAGAATTCCGGCTCTCACAGACCTGTTAGTTTTTCTTTAAGAAGCCCTCCTGTTCTCCACTCATTACCTGTATTAACTGCACCTGTTTGAACTTGTTACCTGTATAAAAGACACCTGTCCACACACTCAATCAAACAGACTCCAACCTCTCCACAATGGCCAAGACCAGAGAGCTGTGTAAGGACATCAGGGATAAAATTGTAGACCTGCACAAGGCTGGGATGGGCTACAGGACAATAGGCAAGCAGCTTGGTGAGAAGGCAACAACTGTTGGCGCAATTATTAGAAAATGGAAGAAGTTCAAGATGACGGTCAATCTCCCTCGGTCTGGGGCACCATGCAAGATCTCACCTCGTGGGGCATCAATGATCATGAGGAAGGTGAGGGATCAGCCCAGAACTACACGGCAGGACCTGGTCAATGACCTGAAGAGAGCTGGGACCACAGTCTCAAAGAAAACCATTAGTAATACACTACGCCGTCATGGATTAAAATCCTGCAGCGCACGAAAGGTCCCCCTGCTCAAGCCAGCGCATGTCCAGGCCCGTTTGAAGTTTGCCAATGACCATCTGGATGATCCAGAGGAGGAATGGGAGAAGGTCATGTGGTCTGATGAGACAAAAATAGAGCTTTTTGGTCTAAACTCCACTCGCCGTGTTCAGAGGAAAAAGAAGGATGAGTACAAGCCCAAGAACACCATCCCAACCGTGAAGCATGGAGGTGGAAACATCATTCTTTTGGGATGCTTTTCTGCAAAGGGGACAGGACGACTGCACCGTATTGAGGGGAGGATGGATGGGGCCATGTATCGCGAGATCTTGGCCAACAACCTCCTTCCCTCAGTAAGAGCATTAAAGATGGGTCGTGGCTGGGTCTTCCAGCATGACAACGACCCGAAACACACAGCCAGGGCAACTATGGAGTGGCTCCGTAAGAAGCATCTCAAGGTCCTGGAGTGGCCTAGCCAGTCTCCAGACCTGAACCCAATAGAAAATCTTTGGAGGGAGCTGAAAGTCTGTATTGCCCAGCGACAGTCCCGAAACCTGAAGGATCTGGAGAAGGTCTGTATGGAGGAGTGGGCCAAAATCCCTGCTGCAGTGTGTGCAAACCTGGTCAAGAACTACAGGAAACGTATGATCTCTGTAATTGCAAACAAAGGTTTCTGTACCAAATATTAAGTTCTGCTTTTCTGATGTATCAAATACTTATGTCATGCAATAAAATGCAAATTAATTACTTAAAAATCATACAATGTGATTTTCTGGATTTTTGTTTTAGATTCCGTCACTCACAGTTGAAGAGTACCTATGATAAAAATTACAGACTTCTACATGTTTTCTAAGTGGGCAAACCTGCAAAATCGGCAGTGTATCAAATACTTGTTCTCCCCACTGTACAGTTTATTGTGTAACCAAAAACGTATATATATAGCGTGACTTTTAATTATAAACAAGCTTGAAATACACATTGACTCTTATTTTGAAATGTCTGCGCCTTACTATTGCAGTTGCAGGCAATTTAAATGTGCGCATTTATTACACCGGACATCAGTTCTGACTAGATCTCTTCCCTAATAGTCCTTCCCTAACACTTTCGTCTCGTTTTTGTCTCGTCCCGTCTCGTCCCGTTGACGAAAAAGACAGTAGATTTTCGTCATCATTTTTGTCATCCAACACTAGTTTTTTAGTTATCGTCTCGTTTTCGTCGGTGAAAAAAGGTCGTTGACGAAAATTATGACGGAAATTATTCGTCAACGAAATTAACACTGATAGCAACGTGTGGTGTTCAGGTCTCACCTGCACTCAAGCGCTATAACACCCGGTGATGACGGTGTAAATGACTGGCCATGTTCGAGCAGACGGCCCTCGCACACAAGAATGACTGTTTTGTCCACACTTCGCTGTTGTAATGTATTGGGAAGCCAGAATGTGTATCCATCGACAGAAACATACATTAGCCTAACTCTGTCTGTCTGTTTTACGCGTTATTTTCAACAAACCACATTATAGATGCGTCATCAGATTTGAGATGAACCACGGTGCAAGTGCGTACCAAACCGTGGGTGGAGAACGGAACGGTTTGATTTATTACTGAGAACTGTTACACCCCTAATAAACAACAACCAAAATTACTTGAACACATTTTACTTCAGTGAGTTTATAAGTAGGAACTTCTAAGGAGGACTGGAAAGCAACATACTTATAAGTCTGGCGGAACGGTTAACATCTCTTACAGCACCTGTGTTTACAGTGCTGCACCTGCAAGGGCTTTATTAGTATCTGAAGATCTTTCTCCCCTCCCCTCATATCATCGTCGCCCCAGCACTTTATTTGTCGTCTCAAAGCCTGTACTCTCTGCAGGAGCAGTTAGCTATGGGTCAATACAGATTGCTGTGGGCGGCGTGTGATGAGGTACAGCTGAAGTTATTACCACCTCCGTCTCTCACAGGACCACATACACGCATACACATACAAGCTGCCCAAGGTCCAGGCGAGATGTAATGCAGCCAGGTCACAACAGAGACAACCTGGTAAAACAATCTACAGCTTCTCTGCACAACCCATCCTTCACTTCCCAAACATGATCAGAACACCACTACCCCAGGTATATGATCACGCTTCTCCCATGGACACTTTATTGCCCTTTTTTAATATGTTTTAATAAAAGGTTCCCTAGTGACCCAAATCCCACAGTGTCGGTCTAAGCCCTGAAGAACACATCTTGCGTCGACAATACGTAAGCAATGCGTTTTCGTTTCAGAGCCATCAGATTTCTGTATTCACTGCACACGCAAGCAAGTTTTCACTTAGCCAAACTCAAACATGAAAATGGACTATAAAACTATACAGTATATCTTAAATATGCAATATTTTGCAATACAGGTTTTATGAAGAACCATACAATCATGTGTGTGAAGCATAAACTACTCACCCATTGTTTGACATGGGGAAAGACAGTACTTGCATTAAGTGTTTATTCTCAAAATATTGCTTCTTCAATCTCATGTTGCTACTTTACTGTTGAAACTTTATCACTTCATTCTCATAAAAGACCTATTATGAGATGATTCTCAAACCCGATTTATTCTTGAAATCTAAACTTTTATGTGGCACTAAAACTGTTTCAGATCTATAATAAAAATTCGCAAATGCCATTTCCTGATAACCATTTTATCATTTATGTTTGTTATTAAAGTAAATACAATCAATGTATTAACCCATACATCATTTATCATCTGTGTAAAGACACAGCAGAGACGTTATTACTGTAATGTTAAAGTGCTTTTTTCTATCCTAGTTTTAAATGCAAATCAATCTCTTTACTGTAATACATTTTAATTCTACTTCTGCATTTAAATTTGAATTACTACTTCAAATTCACTTCAGATTCTGTAATTCAATCCTTCCTCAAATCATGCAGCTTGTTGAGGAGAGATGTGCTGTTTAAATAAAATCAAATCACTTTTATTTATATAGCGCTTTTTACAATGCCAATTGTTTCAAAGCAGCTTCACAGTGGTAACAGGAAAATAATGCAACAGAATTTGATTCGGCTGTACAGCCGCTCTGGTGAAAACGGTGATGTCATCCAGCTCATTTCAATTATCATATAGTGTCAATGCGGGCAGATCAGTAATATAGTTGAAATTTAAGTGTGCCCAACTGAGCAAGCCAAAAGCCAAAGGCGACGGTGGCAAGGAACCAAAACTCCTTCAGGGCCAGAATGGAGAAACAAACCTTGGGAGAAACCAGGCTCAGTCGGGGTGCCAGTTCTCCTCTGGCCGACGAACAAATAGTGTATGATTATGATTCTGGCAACATTACAGGTCAGAAGTCAGATTAGATCAATAGATATTCATAGGATTATTCGAAAGACTGGAGTCGTCACGCCGGGGACGGGTTTAATGAGGATGTCGTGTCGATGCGGCATTTACAGGGGAGAGTTTAATTGACACGGTCTCTACAGACACTTCAGGGATATGGTTGTCATGTCCAGGCTAAGGTCCACCATCTGGTCCGGATACGGCCCAGATCCGGCCGAATGCAGTAAACCTCGGGATAAACAGAGAGACTAACATTAGCGTAGATGCCATTCTTCTTATGATGTAACGAGTACATCAGGTGTTATAGGTGTTTTCAGGTGTTTACTCTTTTAGTAGGTGATAAATCCCATAGACTTAAATTTTATGAGGTATCTGTCTGTCTCTGTGTGTGTGTGTGTGTGTGTGTGTGTGTGTGTGTGTGTGCTTGTTTATGTGATTTATGAGGACACAAATTTGTATAATGACATGGGTATTACACTGGTATTACAACGTAAACGTGGTTTTCCTGTGTCCTCGTAATAAAAATAGCTTAAAAAACATACTTAACAATGTTTTATTAAAAATGTAAAAATGCAGAATGTTTTCTGTGATGGGTAGGTTTAGGGGTAGGGGTAGTGTGTGTGTGTGTGTGTGATGGGTAGGTTTAGGTGTAGGGGGATAGAATGTACAGTTTGTACAGTATAAAAACCATTACGTCTATGGAATGTCCTCATACTGTAGTTGCACCAACAACTGTGTGTGTGTGTGTGTGTGTGTGTGTGTTAGAGGGTGACACGGGAGTGGATTTTCAAACCTCTCCCGTCCCACTCCCACAAAAAAAAATCCCGTCCCATCCCAATCCCGGAAGAATGACTCCCATTCCCTCCCACTCCCATGTTGTGTTTTTTTGGCCAGAATCTGTCAGTTAGAGTAAAAACCTTAGTTTTTATGTTATTTTATTGAATTGAAAGCTAGCTTAAACAATGCACACACAATAAATTTCATGTAAATCATCCATGCAAACACACACACAGACACGCACACACACACGCATGTCTTGCAGCTGGCGTATGGCATTTTCATGCCGTCTTTCTCAAATCATAAAAATTGTTTACTTACTTCAGACCGCCCAGAAATGTCTGTGAGCATAACTGAGGTATAATTTTCCAACAGTAGTCGTTGCAGCGTGGCTTGGTTTCCGCGGCTACAAAGTGCATCATGGAGAAGCCTTCTTCTTCTTCTTCTCTTATATTATTGGTGGTTGGCACTGGCATACCAACTTGGTGCATTACCACCACCAACTGTTACGGGTGTGGAGCACATCATTCACTTAACCAGCCACACCAAAGCAAACAGGAGAGCATAAGAGACAGGACAACTAGAATTGAGTTCAAAATTAAAACATATAGTTTATTTATATAAACGGTATATTTGTGTACAAAGTTGGGTATCATAGTGTTATTACGATTCCCAGTCCCGCCCACTCCGGCTGACATTTTTTCCTGTCCCGTCCCAATCACGTGATTAGTAGTGATTTTGTTTCCAATCCCGCGGGATTCCCGAAAAAATATCAGCCTCTAGTGTGTGTGTGTGTGTGTGTTTGTGTGTGTGTGTGTGTGTGTGTGTTTGTGTGTGTGTGTGTTTGTGTGTAGTTCAGGTAAACCCTATGTTATGGCGGGGACATTTTTTGGTCCCCATGAGAAAAAACAGCTTATAAATCATAATAAATTAAGTGTTTTGAAAATCTAAAAATGCAGAAAGTTTTCTGTGGTGGGTAGGTTTGTGTGTTTGAGAGCATGAGAAGACTGTAAATTGGTCACTCTTTTATATATGACATTCTGCATTAATGCATATCAATGATTTATGTTTTGTAGAGAATGAATACTTACCTTAATAACATAGTACAAAACTATAGCATATAATATTGATGTGTTTTAAAGTGTGCTTTAGTACCATGTGCAGTGTACTTAGGTTTTCGATGTCGCATCCAATATATGTTCAGACGCCTCGTGTCTTTACAAGTTTTGTCTTACTAATGCATTTTTCATCTACCTTTCTTCAAATCAATCTTCACACTGCAAATTGTTAACCCAGGGTGGTTTACCCAGTGGTTTAAAAAGAAAAGCCTTATATAATCTTGCACTTTCAGAATGAAACTCTTCACCATTAATCAATACTTCAGTATGTTGGTCATCATTCTGTTTAAGAAAGCTGTCATATATATAATGCTTTCCAACTGCCACTCTTTTCTCTGACATATTGACAGCCATTCCTATTTGAAGTGTGAGATAATGTGAAAATATGAGCCAGTGATGTAAACTGACATCTGTAAAGGGACTAGAAGAAGCGAAAGACAAGCATAGGGCGGGCTGATGCTTTTATGCAACTTACATTGCATTCAAGGTATACATTTTTATCCATCCTCATATTCCTTGGGAATCTAACGTATGACCTTAGCGTTGCAAGCACCATTTCGTTCAGCCTCACCCGACATTCGTCATCCGCATCTCCAACCTTGGAGGGTTTGGAGTGACATCAAAGACTAAACAGAGTCTGTTTTTGGGAATGCTTTTCTGGGACGTGTAAATGGACTTGTCATGTTCTTGATGGAGGTCGCAGCTGGACGTCCATGTGGCATTGATGAACCCTGTTAGCACTCAGTTCTTCAAGGCTCATGTTGCACTAACAGGATTCTAGTATTTTGTCTTGAACTGACAAACAGTTTTGAAAGATTTGCTCATGTGCAAATACTAATATAACACCTTTTCTTTACCTAACCTGAACACCTTTCAAAATATATCCCAGTGGTTCCCTAGTGAAAAATAAATATACTAAAATGTATTTTGAAATACGTTTATTTCATGCTAAATATACAACAAATACATTTATATTTATGTACTTAATATAAATACCCTGCAATTGTACTTTTAGTATACTAAATTGGTATACTTAAAGTCTGCTAAATTAGAAAAAGTAAATTTGTATTTAATGCACTTTAGTTATCCATAAATAGTGCTGAGGTCCAACTAAAGATAAGTATATTTGATTGTGCTAAAGTGGAACTCCAGTATACTTTAGGTGTACTTTAAATATCTTGCATTTACAGTGCATCCAGAATGTATTCACAGCGCTTCACTTTTTCCTCATTTTGTTATGTTACAGCCTTATTCCAAAATGGATTAAATTCTTCTTTTTTTTCCTCAATTCTACAAACAATACCCCATAATGACAATTGCTTTGCTCTATACTTTGCTGAAGCACCTTTGGCACCAATTACAGCCTCAAGTCTTTTTGAGTATGATGCTACAAGCTTGGCACACCTATTTTTGGGCAGTTTCTCCCATTCTTCTTTGCAGGACCTCTCAAGCTCCATCAGGTTGGATGGGGAGCGTCGGTGCACAGCCATTTTCAGATCTCTCCAGAGATGTTTAATCGGGTTCAAGTCTGGGCTCTGGCTGGGCCACTCAAGGACATTCACAGAGTTGTCCCGTAGCCACTCCTTTGTTATCTTGGCTGTGTGCTTAGGGTCCTTGTCCTGTTGGAAGATGAACCTTCGCCCCAGTCTGAGGTCCAGAGCGCTCTGGAGCAGGTTTTCATCAAGGATGTCTCTGTACATTGCTGCGTTCATCTTTCCCTCGATCCTGACTAGTCTCCCAGTTCCTGCCGCTGAAAAACATCCCCACAGCATGATGCTACCACCACCATGCTTCACTGTAGGGATGGTATTGGCCAGGTGATGAGCGGTGCCTGGTTTCCTCCAGACATGATGCTTGCCATTCAGGCCAAAGAGTTCAATCTTTGTTTCATCAGACCAGAGAATTTTGTTTCTCATGGTCTGAGAATCCTTCAGGTGCCTTTTGGCAAACTCCAGGCGGCCTTTTACTGTGGAGTGGCTTCCGTCTGGCCACTCTACCATACAGGCCTGATTGGTGGAGTGCTGCAGAGATGGTTGTTCTTCTGGAAGGTTCTCCTCTCTCCACAGAGAAACACTGGAGCTCTGTCAGAGTGATTATTGGGTTCTTGGTCACCTCACTGACTAAGGCCCTTCTCCCCCGATCACTCAGTTTGGCATGCACTGTTAACTGTGGGACCTTATATAGACAGGTGTGTGCCTTTCCAAATCATGTCCAATCAACTGAATTTACCACAGGTGGACTCCAATCAAGTTGTAGAAACATCTCAAGGATGATCAGTGGAAACAGGATGCACCTGAGCTCAGTTTTGAGTGTCATGGCAAAGGCTGTGAATACTTATGTACATGTGATTTTTTATTTTTAATAAATTTGCAAAGATTTCAAACAAACTTCTTTCATGTTGTCATTATGGGGTGTTGTTTGTAGAATTGAGGGGAAAAAATATGAATTTAATCCATTTTGGAATAAGGCTGTAACATAACAAAATGTGGAAAAAGTGAAGCGCTGTGAATACTTTCCAGATGCACTGTATTTCAGCAGTGGCGTGTAACAGTCACTCCCACTAGCCACTTTGGCGGGTTTCAGAGTGAGGCGCAACGCTTTAATGATTTACATGCGTGCAGGTTACGCGTTTCTTCCAACGTCTCAGAGATGCTCTGTTCACAGTAAATGCTGCTCCACACAAACTCAGTCTCTGCATGTGCTGTTTGTTTGGGAACGCATATACTGTACAGTCTGATGCGCATTGTGTTTCATAGCGAAGTGTAGCACTGCTATCGTATGCATGCTTGGAGCAAACCCCTATCTCTACATATGCTGTGAGTTTGTGTTGCTTATAATGTTCATCTGAGAATGCAACGTGCACCATTTCACCAGATTTATAATGTAAATCATTTATAAATCGATGCCAACACTTTTTTCAAGAATTTTTTCTCTTTCACTATTCGAGAAATTACCATGGCTGTAGCATCTCTCGTAAAGACGTGGCCAAATTTTAAAGATTAAGTGGACTTTGAATTAAATGTTGTTTGGACAATATTAAACAAGGATTTGATCATGCTGTAAAGTGTAACAACAACAATCACAGGCCGTTGGCACCCTCTGCAGGCATTTGTTATAATACGTAATGTCCATAAGTTGAATGTTTATATTGTGTATATTACATTATGTATTTTAATAGTGCTGTTCAATACAAATAAATGATTGCTTGCTTTTGATACTTTATTTGAAACAATTATTATTGTCTCGTTGTTATATATGTATTTTAAGTGATTTTAAAGTCTATTGCTCACTTTGGTCCATTTTTATTACCACAAAAATATATCCAGTTACTCAATTAATCATTAAAATTATCATCTGATTACTTAAATTAGTTAAAACATTTCAAAATGCACCTGCATTGTTTTGCATTTGTGACTTTCAGTCGAATAAAATACTATATTTCGTCACTGAAGAATTCTTAAAAATAGTGTTAAAATATTGTCTCGTCTCATTCTCGTGAACCCAATATCTAGAGTGTTAAAGTTTTAAGTAATCCAGGTTTAATGCTTTGGTTCTTTGTAAATGATAATGAGCCAGAGCCATATTTATAAGTATGAAATTATTCACAAAAAACAAAGTGTGAATGTAAACTGAATTAGTGAGTCTGTACGCTGAATTAACTCTCTTATAATTATCTTGCTCTATTGCCCTCCTAAGGCCTTGTCCAACTTTTTTTCTGAATTCAGTGAACTGCTGACCCTTGCCTGTTCATTGTCTTTTCCCATTCTCCTTCTCGATGACTTTAATAATCATGTTGATGCTGTTTACTCTAACACTAATCAATTACTGTCTGTTTTTGAATGTTTTAATTTGACTCAGCATGTTCATTTTCCTACTCATGGTCATATCCTTGATTTGATCTGTACATCAAGGGTTGATATCTCTTCCATCTCTTCTTCTGACACTGGTACTTCTGATCATAAATGTATTGATTTTAGTCTAAGCTTGCGTAAAAAATGTCCTGCAACTGTTATATCCTATTGCAATCTCAAAGCTGTTGATATTGCATCATTTTGTACCTCCATTATTTCTTCGAATCTTTCTGATGTCTTTGATATCTCTTCTCCCTCCCTGATATTATCTAACTATCACTCCATCATTTCTGAAATCTTGCACTAAGTATCTACTAAGTATGCTCCTGTTATGACCAGATGCGTCCCTTCCACCCACTCTTCTCCTTGATACACCCCTGATCTTCATATCCCAAAGGCTACTGGTAGACAGCTTGAGCTTCTTTACAGGGAAACCGGCCTCACTGTTCACAATTTAGCTTTAATTGAACATTTCTAAAAATATAAATCTGCTCTGAACTCAGCTCGTTCTAGTTTTGTCTCTGCCACAATTAACAAGCAACATGCCAAAAGCATTATTTAACACAATAATTAGCTTACCAAACCTCCATCCCATATGTTCCTTCCTGAATTACTTGCTTGAAAAGACAGGAGCCGTCCACCAGTGCTTTTCTAATGATGCTACGAAGCGTAGCTATTTGCCGAATCTATCTGGTCAGTCCCTGACTTTCTTTTCTCTGACCACTCCATCTTCCACTCCTCTGAGTTAATCTTGAAATCCAACTCTTCATCCTGTCGACTTGACCCTTCTCCCGAAACTTTGCCATTCTGTTATCACTGCACCTATTTCTCACTTCATCAATGCATCTCTTAGCTCTGCTTCATTCTCTCTGCCATTCAAAACTGTTCTCAAGAAACCCAACCTCGATCCCTCAGTTCTATCTATTTCAAATTGACCCTTTATTGCTAAACTACTGGAAAGTACTGTTGCCTCCCAGCTTCAGTCTTTTCTAGTCTAAAATAATCGCTTTGATCCCTTTCAATCTGGTTTTCACCCACTTCATAGTACTGAAACTGCACTTGAAAAGGTAGTGAATGATCTTCTACTATCTGGTGACTCTGGATCTCTGTCTATACTTCTGCTACTTGACCTCAGCTCTGCCTTCGATGCTGTCTCCCATGAATTACTTATTTCTCACCTCAGTAATTCTGGTGCTGCTCTTTCTTGGTTTTCTTCCTATCTCTCTGACAGACAATTCTACATTTCAGTACAGGATTTTCGATCACATACTGTCCCCCTGAAGCAAGGTGTCCCCCAGGGATCTGTTCTCGGGCCATTATTATTCCTACTATACATAATACCTCTGGGTCAGATCTTACACCGTCATGGTTTTAATTAACTCTGTCACCTACGTTGCATTGCCCAGCTCCATCCATTCATCATTGTCAAAGACACTGAAACTGTCATCCATGCATTTGTCACATCAAGTCTTGATTACTGTAATGCCTTTTTCATTGGTTTATATTTCCAGATTACAATACATTAAAAACTCTGCTGTTAGAATGCTTACCCATACCAAGCGTTCTGCTCATCACCCTAGTTTTGTATGATCTCACTTTTAAATCTTTGTGCAGCTTGGCTCCCCCCATCATTGTAAACTGCTCCTCCCCTACACCCAACTCGCTCACTACGATCTTCTGACTCGGGCCTTCTCGTTGTCCCTCGGCATTGCCTCTCTTCAATGGGGGGCAGATCATTCAGTGTTGTTGCACCTAAACAATGGAATTCTCTGTTGTGCTAATTCTGAATTTAAATCATTACTCAAAACTCACTTATTTTCTGAAAGTCATTATTCTTAAGTTGTGTTTTTTATTTTGTTGTGCTTGATTCTGTTCTGCTGCCCTGTCTACAAACCCGATTCCAAAAAGTTGGGACACTGTACAAATTGTGAATAAAAAAGGAATGCAATAATTTACAAATCTCATAAACTTATATTTTATTCACAATAGAATATAGATAACATATCAAATGTTGAAAGTGAGACATTTTGAAATGTCATGCCAAATATTGGCTTATTTTGGATTTCATGAGAGCTACACATTCCAAAAAAGTTGGGACAGGTAGCAATAAGAGGCCGGAAAAGTTAAATGTACATATAAGGAACAGCTGGAGGACCCATTTGCAACTTATTAGGTCAATTGGCAACATGATTGGGTATAAAAAGAGCCTCTCAGAGTGGCAGTGTCTCTCAGAAGTCAAGATGGGCAGAGGATCACCAATTCCCCCAATGCTGCGGCGAAAAATAGTGGAGCAATATCAGAAAGGAGTTTCTCAGGGAAAAATTGCAAAGAGTTTGAAGTTATCATCATCTACAGTGCATAATATCATCCAAAGATTCAGAGAATCTGGAACAATCTCTGTGCGTAAGGGTCAAAACCATACTGGATGCCCGTGATCTTCGGGCCCTTAGACGGCACTGCATCACATACAGGAATGCTACTGTAATTGAAATCACAACATGGGCTCAGGAATACTTCCAGAAAACATTGTCGGTGAACACAATCCACCGTGCCATTTGCTGTTGCCGGCTAAAACTCTATAGGTCAAAAAAGAAGCCATATCTAAACATGATCCAGAAGCGCAGGCGTTTTCTCTGGGCCAAGGCTCATTTAAAATGGACTGTGGCAAAGTGGAAAACTGTTCTGTGGTCAGACGAATCAAAATTTGAAGTTCTTTTTGGAAAACTGGGACGCAATGTCATCCGGACTAAAGAGGACAAGGACAACCCAAGTTGTTATCAGCGCTCAGTTCAGAAGCCTGCATCTCTGATGGTATGGGGTTGCATGAGTGCGTGTGGCATGGGCAGCTTACACATCTGGAAAGGCACCATCAATGCTGAAAGGTATATCCAAGTTCTAGAACAACATATGCTCCCATCCAGACGTCGTCTCTTTCAGGGAAGACCTTGCATTTTCCAACATGACGATGCCAGACCACATACTGCATCAATTACAACATCATGGCTGTGTAGTAGAAGGATCCGGGTACTGAAATGGCCAGCCTGCAGTCCAGATCTTTCACCCATAGAAAACATTTGGCGCATCATAAAGAGGAAGATGCGACAAAGAAGACCTAAGACAGTTGAGCAACTAGAAGCCTGTATTAGACAAGAATGGGACAACATTCCTATTCCTAAACTTGAGAAACTTGTCTCCTCAGTCCCCAGACGTTTGCAGACTGTTATAAAAAGAAGAGGGGATGCCACACAGTGGTAAACATGGCCTTGTCCCAACTTTTTTGAGATGTGTTGATGCCATGAAATTTAAAATCAACTTATTTTTCCCTTAAAATTATACATTTTCTCAGTTTAAACATTTGATATGTCATCTATGTTGTATTCTGAATAAAATATTGAAATTTGAAACTTCCACATCATTGCATTCTGTTTTTATTCACAATTTGTACAGTGTCCCAACTTTTTTGGAATCGGGTTTGTATATTATGCTCTTTTACTGTTCTGTATTCTTGTTACTCGAGCCTACTTACTATTGTTTGGCATCATTGTCTACTCTATTGGTGTTATCCATGTACATTGTAAAGCGTCCTTGAGCACTGGAAAGGCACTATACAAATATATTATTATTATTATTATTATTAATTAATTGCAGTGTAATACTTAGAGTTTAATACTTTCAGTTAAATATGTTTTAGAACAATCTCTAAGCAGGAATATCAATATATTGCTGCACTGCAAATAGTTTTAGCTGTTTCATTATATTATGGCACACTCTCTGATGTTTCTACTCCAAAAATAGACCCTGACCCTAAGCATTCCTGTAATTAAAACAGTCACGCACGGTGTTTGCCACACCAAGGTCATGGACTCCATTCCCAGGGAATGCATGAACTGATAACATGTGAACCTTGATTCTAATGCAAGTCGTTTTAGATAAAATCACCTGCCAAATGCGTCTATTTTTGGATGAGTCGTGACCCAAAAAATGGGTTGCAGGTCTGTTGTGATATGGTCATGAAAGAGAAAACAATGCTAAATGCAACTAACCATATCATCATAAGTGCATCATTCATTCAATTCGGTGCCTTTTGGAAACCTTATATTTTTCCAAACTTACATACAGATAATATTTTATTCAGGAAATATTTTAAGCAACTGAATGTCCACCCAGTTATGGACAAATACATAAAAGACTAATATACTTTAATTTTAAACTTTTAATAGAAACTAAAACACTTAGTTTTAATAGATTACGCATTAATACATTGGTCATTCTTTACAATAAGCTCTCATTTGTTAACATTAGCTGACATGAACTAACAATGTATTTTTACAGCATTTATTCATTTTTGTTAATGGTAGTAATAGAAATACAATTGCTTTCATTTTTTGCAACTTTTGATTTTAAAAAGTATTAATAAATACTGAAATGAACATTTAACTAAGATTAATAAATGCTGTAGAAGTATTGTTCATTGTTAGTTACCTGTGATTTATGTGTTAACAAATAAAACTCCATTGTAAAGCGTTATATAATGTTTTGAAACACATGTAATTTTACATACAGAGTGTCTATTTACACTAAATGAAAAATAGTTCGCCCTGTTGGCAAATGCTAGTTACACTAACTCCGCCTACTGACGTCTGATTGGGCCAGACAAAATTACGGAAGACACTAAGTTGTCAACAGTAGCAATAGTGTAGGGGTACGGCGCATGTCATAAAATTCTGACGCAACTCGACCCGAGGATCGAATTCGCCTTTTGTTGGCATTTATTTTTAATAAAATGAAGAAAATATTTGAAAAGTGTAAATAAAGTGTCTAACGTGTGTTTAATAATAAAGTGTTTATCGGTTAGGGGTAGGTTTAGGGAGGGCTTTATTGACCCAACAAGGTGGCATCCATTTAATAATTTTAATAAATATAATCATTTACACTCTATGGGCCCTATTTTAACGATCTGAGCGCATGGTCTGAAGCGCATGGTGCAGGTGCACGTAGGGTGTGTCCGAATCCACTTTTGCTAGTTTAACGACGGAAAAAATGGTCGGCGCCTCGGGCGCATGATCCAAAAGGGTTGTCCCTAGTCTCTTAATGAGTCATGGGTGTGTTTTGGGCGTAACGCACAATAAACCAATCAGAGTCTTCGCCAGTTGTGCTTGCACCATGGCGGATATAACTAATAACACAAAAAATACTGCGCTATTGACTTTAGACCAGGTTTTTGTTGATCAATGTCGCAGTCGTCAGCGCGCAACAATGCTCCTGAACACACCTGGTTTTCAGACCAGCACACCCATGGGTGAACAGATGGGCGCGAATGCATTTGCTATTTAAACAACGTGCTGCTGGATGTGAAAATGATAACTGCGTCGGGCTGAAACTAGCAAAAAACACTATTACACTACTATTTTCACTTAGTGTAAATAGAATCTATTGCTACTTGTACTTAGTGCAAATAGCCGCTGCCTTTTACATAACGTATCCATTTCACTTTTCAGCCTGTATCATATGAATTATATTATATCTTTGGGTCTATGCAGTTTGTGGTCATTTTAATACATTTCATTTTATTTGTGTACAACGACAAAAAATTGGTACTGTTTGATCACACTTGATGTCCAAGATCAAATTTCATCAAGCAAAACCAGTTGAGAACCACTGGTCTATAGAACCCTGCATATGTTTGTATGACTGAGCAAATTTTGCTTATGGTGGCAAATGCTGATTCTAATGTCTTCTACATTCAACTTCAGGCACCAGCTTCAAGCTTATCACATTATCCAAAGGAGCAGCTGCCTGGAGGAATCACATGTCAAGTCCTGTCCAGGTGATTTCCCCAGCACCTGGGCCATGTCAGCAGAACCGTCGGTCAGCCTGCGGGAGGCTCGCTCTGACCTCTTTTATGCGGGAGAGAGGTTTTTTTGACAAGCCAAAGCGTGTGCACTCATGCAGACAGTGATACAGACCTACTGGCTGCTTCTGAACGCTTAAAGAATCTTACCAGACGCAAGAACAGTCATATTCCAGCCAGGCGTGACATCAGATGTTGTTTCCACTTAGTGAGTCACTCGAGACGTGACACAAAACCTTTTCACTTCGTGAATATATAATTCAGAAACAAATCTCACTTATAAACAGCACTGTGTTTAAATCGAGAGCTTGGCTCAATTCTGAGTACCCCCAGACTAGTTCATTTGCATGGTAGTGAGTTAAGCATCTGCTTGTATGTCCTTGTGTTGTGATTGAGAGTACCAGACGAACACGCTGCTACCAAATTTTGACATTCAAATATTGTGACATTAGTTGCGTAAGGAAATTATCACTGCCTTTGGGGAATAAGGCACAATCTGCAAATGTACAAAGAAAGGAGACGTTTTGTACTGAAGAGTCTACTGAAGTTTCCACTTTTTAACATTAGTTAATCTTAGTTAAGTGTTAATTTCAACATTTACTAATATATTATTAAAACCAAATGTTGTATCTGTTAATATTATTGAATGGACCTGAGCTGACATGATCTAACAATGAACAGTTGTATTTTTGTTAACTAACATTAACAAAGATTAATAACCTTATTGGGTAACACTTTATTTTTACAGTGTCCTTGTTAAACATGCTACATGTAGTTACTGTAGTAATAACTGTAAAGTATGTAATTACAAGCAACGGTACCACTTTATTATAGGGAACACAAATTCACTATTAACTATGACTTTTGCCTCAATAAACTCCTAATTTACTGCTTATTAATAGTTAGTAAGGTAGTTATTGTAGCGTTTAAGTTTAGGTATTGGGGAGGATTGAGGGATGTAGAATATGGTCATGCAGAATAAGACATTAATATGTGCTTTATAAGTACTAATAAACAGCCAATATCCTAGTAATATGCATGATAATAAGCAACTAGTTAAAAGCGAGAATTGAACCCTAAACTAAAGGGTTACCCAAGTGACTAACTCTAAGCCAAACCTAATCCTAACCCTATAGTAAGTACATGTAGTTAATTATTACTATTCAGTACTTAAATGTATAATTACACTGTAACATGGACAGCTTAAAATAAAGTGTAACCCCTTAGTGTTTGTTACAGTTACCATTAATAACCCTGTCAAGCTCATTTAAATACATTATATTGCCAAACATTTTGGGACGCCTGCCTTTACATGCACATGAGCTTTAATGACATCGCATTCCTAATTCGTAGGGTTTAATATGGAGTTGGCCCACCCTTTGCAGCTATAACAGCTTCAACTCTTCTGGGAAGGCTTTCCACAAGGTTTAGGAGTGTGTTTATGGGAATTTTTGACCATTCTTCTAGAAGAGCATTTGTGAGGTCAGGCACTGATGTTGGACGAGAAGGCCTGGCTCGCAGTCTCTGCTCTAATTCATCCCAAAGGTGTTCTATCGGGTTGAGGTCAGGACTCTGTTCAGGCCAGTCAAGTTCCTCCACACCAAACTCACTCATCCATGTCTTTATGGACCTTGCTTTGTGCACTGGTGCGTAGTCATGTTGGAACAGGAAGGGGCCATCCCCAAACTGTTCCCACAAAGTTGGGAGCATGAAATTGTCCAAAATGTCTTGGTATGCTGAAGCATTAAGAGTTCCTTTCACTGGAACTAAGGGGCCAAGCTCAACCCCTGAAAAACAACCCCACACCATAATCCCCCCTCCACCAAACTTTACACTTGGCACAATGCAGTCAGGCAAGTACCGTTCTCTTGGCAACCACCAAACCCAGACTCCTCCATCGGATTGCCAGACAGAGAAGCGTGATTGGTCACTCCAGAGAACACGTCTCCACTGCTCTAGAGTCCAGTGGCGGCGTGCTTTACACCACTGCATCCCACGCTTTGCATTGCACTTGGTGATGTAAGGCTTGGATGCAGCTGCTCAGCCATGGAAACCCATTCCATGAAGCTCTCTACTCACTGTTCTTGAACTAATCTGAAGGACACATGAAGTTTGGAGGTCTGTAGCTATTGACTCTGCAGAAAGTTGGCGACTTCTGCTCACTGTGTGCCTCAGCATGCGCTGACCCCGCTCTGTGATTTTACGTGGTCTACCACTTCGTGGCTGAGTTGCTGCTGTTCCCAATTGCTTCCACTTTGTTATAATACCACTAACAGTTGACTGTGGAATATTTAGGAGTGAGGAAATTTCACAAATGGACTTATTGCACAGGTGGCAACCTATCACGGTACCACGCTTGAATTCACTGAGCTCCTGAGAGCGACCCATTCTTTCACAAAGGTTTGTAGAAGCGTCTGCATGCCTAGTGCTTGATTTTATACACCTTTGGCCATGGAAGTGATTGGAACTCCTGAATTCAATGATTTGGAGGGGTGTCCCAATACTTTTGGCAATATAGTGTATCAAAAATGACAGAATGGGTTAAACTGTTGCCATTGATGTTTCTTGTGTACTGTTGCAAGACGGCAAACTATTGCTAAGGTTGTCACCTTTGTGATTGACTCTTGTATTCTCTACAAACAAAGCAATACTTCTAGAAATTCTAGTCACAACACAACACCACAGTAAAAAGATGCTGGGATCATACAGAGTTAAAGAGACTCCTTTTAGCATCAGGTTAGAACTGGAAGGAAAAGCTGTTATACACTATCCAATATTAGTTAAAGGGCAAAAAACAACTGGTTTCTTGTTATATGTTGTTTTTTTAAGGGCAGGAAATTGGCTGCAACCGTTTGTGTTAAAATGGGGGTGAAATGCCATGGTTTTCGTGCACTTTAAAGTAGGTTGCGGTAGTAGCTGTTCATTTGTCATCCGCGACAATGTGATTAATCATGGAAGGGCCAGTTGAATCCCCCATTGGGCTGCGTTCACCAGGTGGCTCATCCAACTGAATGTCACTGCTCAGCCTCAAGGAGCTCAGCATGTCTCCTCAAAGTCTGTCAATCAAGTGCATTGGCTGAAATCAGGTCTTCCTACAGTATATTCTGCTCTCACTTTTAAACACACTGCATGGTTTAGTTACATTTGTATTGTTTTAATACACTACTCATTGGTGCATGTTATTCCAGAGAAAAAGATTGTGCTCTGAATCATACACAGGATTAATAAAAACTATGTAGACATATTAACTCTTTCCCCGCTATTGACATAATTTTCCGGCAATCCATGTTTTCACTGTTATATGGCAGGCGCTATTACACATCTTCTGAAAGAGTACAGAATCTCCTGATCAAAACACAGACAAAGAAAAAGCAGAAACAAGTGATAGAAGCGTTGCTTATGCAAATGTAAAATAACACAATCATCAACATTAAACAGCATATGAATCAAAACTGCCTAATGTCACTGAGTGTAATGTCGACCCAGGACGAGAATATATATGATCTATAGGATCCATCTGTGTTTTGATCATCCTTCTGAATCCCATCTGGATGTAGTCTTTGACAAAAACATAATTTTCTAAGCTTTTTGCTCAAAATGTTGCTTTTTTTTATTAAACACTCAAGTGATGATAAAAAAAAGAATGCATGCAGCTACAATTTTTTTTTTCTTAAAAGCAGAGGCTCTGTTCTTTCTTTTGATACACTGAATGTTAGATATTCATACAACAAAATATTCTGGGGGCCATAAAAGTTTTGTGAAAATGATCAAAAATGGTGGCGCTGACTGGCAACTTAAAAAAAAAGAGAGAGAGAGAGAGTGAGAAAAACGCTGGCAGGGAAAGAGTTAACCCTCTGGTGCTGTTCGGTCATTTTTGAGCAAAAAAATTTACGTTTTTTTTTTTTTTTTCACTTTATCGGAATATGAAACTTAGTAAAAGGTTTGACACTTGCTATGTCAACACACACACACACACACACAAAATAATGGACATAATGCGAAAACATTAAATGGTACTGAAAAAAAACAGCCATACTTGTATTGTTTGTGGTTAAAAAAGACTGCATTGGAAATGAATGGGAGACGAATTTCATCTAGTGGAAGCGTTTGGTACTGCGCCCAAACAAAATCTTACTGAAAATTTTTTTTTGAGATATCATCTCAAATTTGGAAGACAACTTGTTTAGATTTATGGCTTTAATTTTCTTAGTTTTAGAGTAAAACATGTTTAGGAAAATATATATTTCATATAAAAACATTTTTTAAAAATTGCATTTGTGTGCATTTTTCATAATAATAACCTTTTATTTTGTTTCACTTTTTATGAATTCAGCAATAATCTGCCAAGTGTCTTCTTTTAAAAGAGACCAAACTGAAGTCTGTGCTCCAAAGCATTAAAGATTTATGACAGTTTAAGGGCCAGATTTACTAACAGCTTGCTCCAGCGCAAACCCTCTTTTGGCGTTAAAAAAAACTACTGTTAGGATTTACTAAAGACACACAGTGAAAAATTTGCACTGAAAAGGAGTGGACAGGGTTATTTTTGCGGCTGACCTTATTGCATATGTATTTGTAGGAGTTTCCCTTTCAGACGCAAAATTTATGGGAGGAGAGTATTTAAATGAATCATGTGAGGTGATTTACTAAGGTTTGTGCTCGTCAATTTACTGGTGTTTGCGCCATTATTTACCGCCCAAAAAAAACATGTCTTAAATCAGAAACTGGTAGATTGCGCTGGTCATCACGCTAATTTGACCTGTTTAGTAAATCTGGCCCTAAATTGGAAATTATTTCATTTTCAGGTCTATGCTAAAAAAAGTGGTTAACTACAGTGGCCCAGCAGTGCACAACACAACGCAATATAAAAAACAAACATAAGTTCACAACACAACGAAATCAAGCCACAACACAACGAAAAAGCCACAACACAACGGAAATGCTCCCGACCACTAGAGGGCTCTCGGAGCGCCGTAAAGTTGCCACTGTTCTATAGAGTCGGCAATCTTACAAAGATATCAATACCACAATTCGTTTTAACAGAATGTAGGCTAACCATTGTTTATCAACATGAAATATTAATTCAAAATCACCTACATGCAATATAGCTGCATATTTATGCTCGAGAATGCTTTGACCTGCTACCACGGCGCATGACGCCTAAAGGAACGTCTGCCAATTCCACCAAGTGGTTGAAACATATAATTTGTATTAATTAAAATGACTTTTAAAATTTAAAAACAGACATGTTAAAATTCCACAGCTTGATTGTATTCGTAAAACTGACTCAGTAATGCACAACACAACATTGGAATTTGAACATTTAAAAAAAAAAAAAGTAATTTTAATTCATACAAATTATACGTTTCAATCACTTGGTGGAATTGGCAGACGTTCCCTTAGGCGTCATGCGCCGTGGTAGCGAGTCATAGCATTCTTGAGTATAAATATGCAGCTATAATGCATGTAGGTGATTTTGAATTAATATTTCATGTCGATATACAATTGCACATTTAAAACTGTTCGTAGTGTTTATATATTTGTATGACTGGCGAATCTATAGAACAGTGGTAAGGAAAACTAACTTTACCGCGCTCCGAGAGCCCCCTAGTGGTCGGGAACATTTCCGTTGTGTTGTGGCTTGATTTCGTTGTGTTGTGAACTTATGTATGCTTTTTAAATTTTGTTGTGTTGTGCACTACTGGGCCACCGTAGTTAACAGGTAATAAATGGATCATTACTATTCAATAAATATAATTTAGTACCATAAAATCCCCTAAAAATACAAAATATTACATGAAAAAAACATTATCGAACTTAAATATAGTACATTCATTTCATTGAAATAAAAGATCTATCATTTTTGACCGCCAGAGGGTTAAAAGAACAAAACACGTGCACAAAATTACTCTAACTAAAATTCAAATTAAAACGAAATATAAACAGATACTAAAAAATAATATAAAATAATATAAAAAAATATTAACAGAAACTATAGTACCAATGATGCTGATCATACTCCATAGATCCCCACTTGTTGAGAAGATCTCCACTGTTACATTTTCAGTGATCAGACATTCGATTTTAAGCTGACAATGGTGATAAAATGGGTGGGGGAATCTGATGCACACTGGACCTAGAAACCAGAATATAATAGAGAGTTGGGGGTGGGCTCTTTCACCCTAGGAATCACTCAGATCACCTTAGAAACCCCAGAGCTACACTCAAACCACATACAATACAAAACAGCAACCACCCGCGGCTCTCTATGGAGGTGCTTAATTTTGCATGAGCAAGCTACGCTCATATTTGCATATGTAAATGTAAAAAAGCTGGTTAATATGGCATTTGAGAGAACAAAATGGACTATTGTGTGTTTTTTGTAGCTCAACCATGACGCTACACTAGCAATGCCAAGGTCATGTTTTGTTTGTTTGTTTTTTGATTCCCAGGGAATGCAAGGCCTGATTAAATGTTTAATTTGAATACAATGCAAGGTGCTCTGGATAAGTGTCTGCCAATGTGTAAATGAAAAGTATTTGAAAATAATTGGATTTTTGGCATTATTTGCAGCTCCCAGGAGACAGAAACGTATTGAGACTTGTTCGATTTGTGGATTTTCGAGCAGGTGCCACACTGAAGATGCCTCTGAAGATGTCTAGGTAGGGGTATATGCCAAATATAATTTTAGCTTGTGCTCAGTAGACCGAGACCCCCCCCCCAGTAGGTTTGTTATTCTCATATCGTGCCACAGTGGATGCGTCTGAGTGCAGCTTGACCACGCCAGCGTGTCTAGGCATACTGGAGAGCCGTGATAATGGTGTATATTTTACTCCAAACAGGATGAACTGCAGAGATAGGTGCCACATGTGTGGGAGATCTCATCTGTAGATCAGTGATAAGGCATCAAAACTCCCACATGCTCATCACGTAACGTTTCCTAAGCAGAGGCTTGTAGACCCCTTGTTAACTTTCCCACATAGATGCATTAATAAGAATGGCGACACTTTCAAATAGCTATGTTTTCCCATTGAAGTTAGGCCTGTACTTAGGGGCCTATTACATGACTATTTCTCCAATGTTAATAATAATATTGTGTGTGGTATAATATGGCTTTTGGTGTGGCTCATTTAATCAGGAGTAGGAAACTAGTTACTTTCTAGTCTTTTGTTTTCAATCCAAAGTCAAATAATTTCACTTGTTGGTTTGTATCTTATCTTTTTATCTTTAATGCAGCACATTATCTAAAAATAGGTATTACCACAAGGTTATTTCATATAAACCATTTGTTGTTCTTTTCGAATTTCCAGCAAAAACCAATATATCATAATGCAGTTGCCATGATAAAAGGTTTTAAACATATTGCCCACCGATTATCTCTACTATGACCCTATGTATGCCGTGGGCATGCTTTATCCTTGTCAGAATGAGAATGCTTTAAAGCCTTTCATTAGTTAGTCTCGCGTAGCCAGACCTTCATACTGACGGCAGAAGGTCTGGACTCCATCACAGTTTTCATTGGCCAATGATGCCCAACTATCACTTTAAGCTAGTCTCAGACTAAAATGCATGTTTGAGCCGTTTTAACTGAAAGCAACTTGCACTGATATATCTTAAAATATGTCAGTGCCATTGTTTTGTCTCAAGCACATCAGTATGTTTTTTTTTTCTAAGGCACGTTTATAAAAGCTACTGAAATGCCCTAATTGTACTAAAGCCTAATCCTGGCTTAATCTAAGAGTGTGTTCACACTTATAGATCAGTTCGCTTGGTTAATTTGGTCCGGACCAAAAAAGAAATTTAGTCCTGGCCCGCTTAGCGTTCACATTGGCATGTTAACACTGAACCTAAAGATACTGAACCTAACGGCATAGGAATATGTTCAAAACCTGATTGGTCGGCTTTTATTACATGTATTCCATCATATGAAATTACCGAATATCCAAAATATTGTTGTGTGCTGAGATGAATGCTCTCGCTGTATGTGCGTAGCCTACATTTGATGGTATTTTGACCAGCTGTGAACTCGTGAAGAGCTTATAAAATGTGTAAAGGAGTCAAAACAGCGGCAGGAATCCCTCCGTCACACACACAAACGAAGATCTGCTGCGAGGAGACGTGGTTCTGACGCCTGTACCGAACTGTGATGGGCAGCATCGCGACTATGACGAGAAAAAACAAGTATGCTTGAGCATAATGAGCAGCAGTCCTTTTTAGGGTCACATCTTCCTGTTTTTGGTTCGTTTAAGTCTTTGGTCAGTGTTGCATTCATATTTCATTCGAACCGCAACAGAGTTCGTTTGGAAGCGGACCGAGACCCATCTTTTCAGTGTCTCGCTCCGCTTGTTTGGTGCGCACCAGGGTTCAGATGAAAGCATTCAGACTTATTAAAATGAACCGCACTAACAGAGCAATCGCACAAGGGTTTATTTTAATCCAACCAAACATGTCAAGTGTGAACACACCCTAAGCCCTGTCTGTGAAACCAGACCTAAGAGTCACATACTTCTCATACTTTTGAAAATCTAGTGTTTAGTTGATCCTGATAAGCGCTCATTGTCACAGTTGTAAACAATACAGCCTTCTTCTTCCATGAGGGGGTTTGGCATCACAACGGCTTTGTTTCCAGGCGGACCATTAAAGAACGTGACACAAACGTCTCCCAGAAATCCTGTAGAATTCAACCAACCAGATGACGACTTCGAAACTCCTGAAGCGTTTCCAATTTTGTGCATCAGACATTCAGCCCGTGGTCCGTGGGCGCGATGTCTGAGGCTGAGACTATTCATTAGTTGACTTAAAACTTACCCATAAGGCATTACTATGTCCCAAAGGTCCTGTTTACTACTGGTATTAAGATGCGTTTTGGACAATCGGATCACAAGTGGACGACTCTAAATACAGGCGTAAAGGGGGTCTAAAACGTTTTGAGCTTGTCCGCTTTCGTCCACTTCCAGCGGTAGTTGAAAACACACTGGACCGGATTGCTTTCGTAGTGTAAACGCTCATGTGGTCAAATGCACTGGAACAGCCTCTAAAAGACGCCCTACTCTCCTCCTACTGACCTAATGCTAAACATTATGGGAAGAGCGCTAGCCAGACGGGATTTAAACTCTCGGCTGGAGACCCAAGTTTGGTTTGAAGATGAAAAACGTCCCAAGCACAATGTTCTCTCTCCATTCCTGATTTCTAACACACACTTACAGCGTTCAGCTGGTCTTGAGTCTGTCAGAGCAGAAACTAAAGCTGATGTTCTCCGTGTGTTTCTCCGTCGTCTCCAGTCACGTTCATATGTAAATTGCATGAGCTTATTTCATCCATTAGATCGAAAGATCTGAAAAAACACCCGCCCATAGACCCTCCCCTCAAAGAAATCAGGACAGAAGTTGCTGAAAATGGACAAAAGAGACGGATTAAAACACCAGGTGTAAACGGGAATGTGTCTCCCTCGTCTACTTGTGATCCGATCCACCAAAACGCATCTTAATACCAGGTGTAAACAGGGCCTAAGAGTGACATTGTGCATGCATATTATGCAGGGGAAACACTTTTGTCAGAAGTCAGAATATTTTGAAGTCATAACTTTTACTTTTATGATCTTTTGAGAGTATTTGTGACCAGTAGTAACTGATTTCAGGCTTTAAGGATAACTGAATAGTATTTACCCATATAACTGAATAGAATCACCCAGTTAATGTCCATCATCATCTTTAAAGTCAAGCTGGGTTAAACCTCATTGCATGAAATTACAAACATCTGCAATCCTTAACAGCAGACATGATATGCATATACAAGTATTTTATACCAGTACAGCTCCAGTATAAGGGCATTTTAAAATGCAATCTGGTATGGCAGCAACACCATGTGAAAGAACAGATTATTAATAGGGAGGCTTTTTCATCATTATTGAAGAATATTTAAGCAATCGTGTTCTCCGCATGAGGGATCTTTGTAATTAACCTCAGCGTTTCATGTGCCGTGTTTGAATCCAGTGCATCGGTGTGGTCTTTCTGCCATCTAGAGGCGTAAAACATGGATGTCATTCTACTGCGTCAACCAGGGTTTAAAAAAGCTTTCACGTTTTGACCCACCCTTGTTTCCATGGTGCTGCTTCACTGCCAAATGATATTGAGATTGCCAGAAATAACATTTGGCTCTTTATTAAACCAGAGATGATATTAAACACAGGGCCAAAACAAAGTGTCAGGATGCTTAAGGCTCAAAATGAAGCCTACGGATGTCATTTCATCAGCTAAAATATCAAACTTTGACTATACGACAACATTTCAGAAAACATTTGCTAGGTTTGAAACAATAAATATAATGTCTAAAATTAGGACATTTTCTGCAATATATTCATATTTTAATGTGATGAGATACAAATGTGGTTATTCTTCTACAGGAAGATCTGATCATCTTAACAGCACTTGCACCATCTTAAAGTCATTTGCGGTGTGTTTGGTCTGTGATAACACATCATTGTCTCTTGCTGAAAATGCGAGGTGAAGCATTCTCTACAGGCTATATATAGAAAAGCTTTACTTTAATTATGTGAATTACTGGTGTTCTAAAAATATAATTACATATTTGACTGCACAGAAGAAATTTTTATCAGGGAAGTTGGCTGGGGAAATAATTATAGATAATGCAACTGCTGTAATTAGGTGCTCTTTTAATGAACGGTGTTTTAAAGCCAAGCACAGATTGTGGGAATTAGTGAGATGTACAGTCTAGCACAATCACGGAGACGAGGGGAAATCTTCAACTGTGACAGAGCGCACAGGGTTTGCGCACACATATTAACGTGTGTTTAATGCTGTTAAAGTTATGTGAAATAGGTGCCATTTCCAGTTTGAATTTTGTATGATTTTAAACATTTAATCAGATAAAATCATGTGTATGTGTTAATAAAGTGCAATGTGCCATCTCACATTAAATCACTACATTTTTATGTAATTTTGTTGCATATGTTGCCTAATTAAACCTTAAAGTAACAGGATTTACAGTTGAGAGCACAATCTGACACTACAAGGTGCTTCTTAGAGCAAAGTCAAAATATACTGTCCAAAAAAGGTATTCAGCCCGGTCTCATTGTTAATACACTCTAAAAAATGCTGGGTTAAAAACAACCCAAGTTGGGTTGAAAATGGATGAACTCAGCGATTGGGTTGTTTTAACCCAGCTGTTGGGTTAAATGTTTGCCTAACCTACTGGGTAGTTTTATTTAACCCAACTATTGTTTAAAAATTACTATATGGCTGGCTTAAAATGAACCCAAAGTATGTTGGAAATTAAAAATCAGACACATAATTATAGAGGCAACAATAATAATCAAAAGGTGAACATTTATTAATAAAGGGTTATTGTTGAAACTTATTAATAATGTTAATTTATTAAACATATTAATAAATGTTCATTTCCAACATACTTTGGGTTCATTTTAAGCAAGCAATACAGTTGAGTTAAATAAAACTACCTAGCAGGTTGGCCAAACATTTAACCCAACATCTGGGTTAAAACAACCCAATTGCTGGGTTTGTCTAATTTCAACCCAACTTGGGTTGTTTTTAAGTGTATGTAGGTATTAATGCGTAACTTTCAAAGACACAAAACATACTTTTTTAGTAAAGGGAAAGACCTGTTAAAGTTTGGTGTTCAGTTATATTTAACATTTAAAAGAGTTTATGTTATGTTGATTCTTGTGGTTAGGCTGTGGGTGGCTACGTGAAATAAATCTGTTCTCAATGAACTGTAACTGTGCTAATGCCAGAGGACAAGTGTTTTACTTGATCATTACTTGAATGCTACAAAAATTACGCTTCACTTAGCATCTGAACAAGTGTTGTGTTGGTTATTAGTTTTTATAGAAATAAATAAAATAAATTTGTTTGATTCAGTTCCCGTAGTCTACATATGGTCATCAGTTCTAGCCCTCTCAAACAATCTTGGAACATGTATGTGTGTGTACGGCAGCTACTCACAACCTAAGCATAAGCTCACCTCTTCACCACACTGGTAACCAAAAAAAAAATTTCTCTATTAGGCATTGCAAAACTTTATCCAGTTGGAATTTTTTTAGTAGTCTTGACTAAATTAATTTAAGTTCATACAAGATTACAACAAATCATTTCAAACAAATTAGATTCTGTTGGAAAAATGTAATTCAATTTCGTGGAAAAGTTTTCCTTAATTTAATTAAGTTCGTTCAACAGGTTTTTTTTTTTGTTTTGAGTGCATAATCATTTCTTAAAACTACATACAGTTATGAAGAAAAACATAACGCTGCATTCACACGGGCATCAGCATCAAAATCATGCTACTTTTCTGGTGTTGCATGAACACAATTGGCTAGCGTCTGCGCTAGGGTATTTGCATAGGAAATCTGATTGGCTGACGCCTGCGTTGGCTCTTGAAAAATTTAAAACTTTTCAACTTCTGCCGCGAGCAACGCCAGCGACGTGAGCAACGGAACCTACAATTTTTTTTATTTATAAGGACAATACACATTAATCAACATTTCTGTAAATGTGCCAGTGTTATTGTGCGTTCGCACCAGACGCGACTTGCACGAATAAATCGCGCTATTCGCGCGTAGTTGGACGCTTGAACATTTTGAGTTTACTCGCTTCATTCGCGCATGAAATTCACTTCACAACAGACACGAATTCGCGTCATGGGAGGGGCTTCTGCTTCTGCTCCTGCTCCAGATTGTCCGACCTCCTCACTCACTTTCTTCCAATCAAGATCCTTATTATTCCTGTTTCTATAATAACACGAAGATGTATCGTACAGCTCCGGGTATCCACATACAGCAACGATGATTTTGTCCTCCATTGTTGTTCCAATTTCTGGCTCCGCTCGTAATCACATCACTACTAGAGCAAGCTCCTGATTGGTTAACACGGCGCGAATATCCGCCAAAATTCCGATTTTTCAACTCGCCCGAAACGCTCAATTCGCGCCGCAGAATGTCTATTAGCGTCTTTGCATTGACTTAACATGTAAATCACTCGCGCTTAACGCTTCATTCGCGTCTGGTGTGAACGCATCGTTAGCCAGCTGGCTAATTTTCAACTGCAGTCCTTTGGCGAGACGTTTTAGAAATTAAGTTCGGCAACGCCTGACTTCACCCATTCAAAGTAAATGAGAAGCGCTGACGCCCCGTGTGAATGCAGCGTAACAGAACAAGTGTAATCACAATAATTTTTTTATTGCGAAAATGTCAAAAGTGTTACCAAAAGTCGTTCAAATGACGATGTGTTGCAGTCGCAGTCCTCTCTGGCGGTATATAATAGTTTTGTATGAGGTGCAGAGCAGAATTAAGTTATTAATCCATGAAAATGTTTACTCCGTGAAGGTGCGCATTTCCCATTTTCAAATGTACGTCGACTGAAACACGGCATGTCACATCTGTGACGAAGCAGGCGAGAGCCAGTGAGCATTTGATATCACTGCCGTAAAACATGTCGTAACGCTTCTTGAGGGTGTAGTTTTGAATTTGAATTAATCATAACGAGCGCAGGATTTGACGTTACGGTCGCTGCTGAGAATGGAGATGAAGATCTCTGGAGAAACGGCTGAATTTGGATCTGTTCCTCGCAAATGTATTGATTCTAAAGATCTGGATTAAAGTGAGCGAATAAAATTGATGTCTTTTGTTAATTTATGATGTGTTTTGGTGTAATGGTTCTGTTGTCAGTCGCTGTATAGGAGAAAACGCCTTTTGTGTCTCATGGCAAACAAACTAAATATTACAAAATGGTTAAACGATTAAAGAAATGTTATTCATTTTAAGGTTTTAAAGTGTAGTCTTGTTTAACATTATGTAATCCTCCGAAACGAGTTTGCAGCAGAAGTCACTAACAGAGCAAAATATTATTATTTCTTATAAACTGTGTTTAAATGCGACTGAAAACAATTGAATACAATAGAGTCAAAACATTAATGCCACAATTTTAATATTCATAAATAGGAATACTTTGAAATTTGTACGTTGGTAAAGTTGTTGTCAATATTATACGTTTCAGTGTGTATGAAAACGTAAATAACTATGTGTCACTTTACGTAAAAATACACACTTATTCTCATGAGATCACGTTGACTACAAGAGGCTTCTTAGAACAAAGTCAGAATTTTAATGTCCAAAAAAAGGTATTCTAATAAAGAAATAAAAAGAAACAAGACAATATAAAGATACTTGATTTGTGTTGATGTTTAAAAAATGTGGCCATTAAAGGGATAGTTCACCCAAAAATAAAAATTACCCCATGATGTACTCCCCCTTAAGCCATCCTAGGTGTATATGACATTCTTCTTTCAGACAAATACAATCAGAGTTATATTAAAAAATGTCCTGGCTTTTCCAAGCTTTATAATGGCAGCCCAAAATTTGAAGCCCAAAAAAGTGCATCCATCCATCATAAACATACTCCACACAGCTCCGTTGGGTTAATAAAGGCCTTCTGAAGCGAATCGATGGGTTTGTGAAAGAAAAATATCCATATTTAACAGGTTATAAAGTAAAATATCTAGCTTCCGCCAGACCGCCTTCTGTATTCAACTTAGGAAAAACGCGTAACTGGCGTAACTATGAGGTCGGATGTAGTGTAAGCGTTTTGAACTGAGAGAGGCGTTATACTTTCTCCGTAAGTTGAATATGGAAGGCGGTCAGCCGGAAGCTAGATATTTTACTTTATAGAGTTTTAAATATGGATATTTTTCTTACACAAACCCATTGATTCACTTCAGAAGGCCTTTATTAACCCCTGGAGCCGTGTGGAGCACTTTTATAATGGATGGATGCACTTTTTTGGGGCTTCAAATTTTGGGCTGCCATTATAAAGCTTGGAAAAGCCAGGACAATTTTTAATATAACTCCAATTGTATTCATCTGAAAGAAGAATGTCATATACACCTAGGATGGCTTGAGGGGGAGTAAATCATGGGGTAATTTTTATTTTTGGGTGAACTATCCCTTTAACAGTGAAAGCTGCTACTGTTTTTTCAGGGTTTTTTTTTTTTACACATACTTTATATGAAGGACACAAATTGCTTTTGGGTTAAATGACCAATGAATAATTCTTCTTGCGTTTCCTGCAGTAATTACGAAAGGATATTATAGTTAAACAGAGAGAAATCCAATTCCATGCAAATTGCATCAACATGAATGAAATGATCGAAGTGTTTTGTCCCAGTGTCCTCATCGTTTACCCTGGCCACACATATTGTCATTGTTCCTGGTAATTGTCTACTATGACCACTACCCTCAGATTGCAAACAAACAGGCATTAATCAAAACCTGTCCGATAAGTGCTGTGCGTCTCTATTGTGATTCATATTCTCTCTACCGAACTGATCAATCAGGACTGTCTGCGCGGTCTTTGCTCAATATGTGATTGACTGTGATTCATGTGACATTCACCTCACCAGCCCAATCAAACGCAGCTTTCTGCAGTCGCCACGGTGAGCGAGACCTGCCAGCTTCCAGACATCTACTAGAACATTCTACTATGACCTAGATTATATAACTGAGAATCTTCAAAGCCGTATTCACGGAGATGGAAAATCCTGAATGCATGTGAAAACAAGCAATGAAAGAGTAACAATTATTGATAAAAATAGTTTATATGTGCGTGCCTTACTTGTTAGAGAACCACACTATTAGTTTAGCAACATGTTAGCGTCAAGCTCTATTGAGGTCAATTGAGCTGAGCTCCCTGTGCGCTTCCTGTGCGTGGTGTGATCAAATAAGATTGAGGTTTAGAGTGAGAAGGCATACGCCAATGATAGGAGAGTCATTTCCTCTCGGATGGAAAAATAACCTTACAGCTCTGCTAGGACAATCAAACTCATTTAGCTCAAATGTGATGCATAATAATTCTGTCAGTGCAAATTGGCCAAATATGAGTTGCGTTTATGAAATGTTTATTCAGCAAGTGAAAAAGACTGCATAGACTGCAAGTTAGCACTTCAAAGCAGCAACTGGGACGTAGGAGGCACTTCTAAAGAATACAAAACACTTTTAAAATGATTCAAAATGCAATGGCTCCCCCTGTCTGTGGCTTTTGGAACTACATGATGCCACGGCCCAGTTGCAGTTGAGTAATACCTTAAAGAAAACGTTCTTTTTATCAATGTATTTGGGATGATCCCACCTATGGGAAGGCAAAAAGAAAAGCATAAAACTATGCAAATGATTTGTTGGGTTTTCAGTTCTAATAAGGCTGTTTTGAAACCCAAAGAAAAGAGACATTTCATCAACATGAAATCAAAATTGACCCTGTTTATTTATACCTTAATGCACATTCCTGGTGGTATTGTGCATGATCCATCAGTGAACATTGTTCCATAGAAAATATGTTTGTTTATGTAAATCTAATACTAATTGATAAAAAATCAAGACCCGACCTACTTTTTCTCACATCACAGAAGTAAAATTGGTTGCAAATGTTGACTAAACATAATAAAATACTGATAAAGTCTACAAGAGAAGTGTGCTTTTATGAAATACTTTTATGATTTCATTTCTTATATAGTCTTTTCTTTAACCCTTCAATGCATGAATGTTTCGCTAATCATTATTACATATTTGGGTCTTTAGCGACCCGGATCTACATCTAACACTGATGGATCTCTACCTGTCGCGATAATATAAAACTCTCCTGATATTAGAGTAACAATTACAGAAGAATAAAATAAAGCATATTTCGTTACCTTTTGGAGCTTGGAAGGGTTCAGTTTGAGCAGATGTTTTATACCATCATCACTGTCCTCATCAGAGCTCATTTCCCTGTATATTCAGTATCTGGCTCATATTCGCCATCTCAAACATATTCTCAAAAGTATCATTTTCAACATCTTCAAAATCAATATTTTGATCGCTGACAGCATCTTCACCAGCACCATCAAGTGACAGTGTGACTGCTGAGCCATTTTAAGTTTTGCTGATGATACTTCCTATTCTTTTGTTTTCTGCCTGCGGTAACTATGAGTGAAGCGTCACTTCATCATTGTGTATCAGACATTGCCAACTTGTGGAATAAAGGTGAAGTGCACTTATTCAGTCATCAAAGATTCAATTATTGTTGTGCAGAAAAAAATATACTTACACTGTTACACACCTCGGGTTGTTAGCGACCCTATACATACAAAATAAATTGGAAAACAGGCATTCTTTTATATATATTTTTTTCTTGTTATGTTGTTTATAATGAATTGATTGAGGAATACTAAGAATGCTGGTGTCTAACTTTAAAAAGAAAATGGGGAGAAGGGTAGTGAATGACGTCCAGGGTCACTAAAGACCCGAGATATGCTTTTTTGAGGGTTAAAGGGGTCATGACATGATTTATTTTCTATTTTTGTAATGCATTCCTTAAGGTTCACTTATAATGTTATAAAGCAAAGTGTTATGCACATAAAACAGCCATACATGTTTAAAACATTGCTATTTTCCACCTCTCAGAAACACTGTCCACTTTTATATCTGGCTAATGGCATTGCATCTATCTACGGATGCGATAAGGTAAAGTAGATGTTGATGCAAAGGTTGTCAGATGCAAATGTCTAACACAGTGTGTCATGATGTGGAGAAAGTAGTTTTGGCAGCACTTTCAGCAGTGAGGAGGAATTTTTTATAATCTAAAACAAGCTGACATGTCAAAAGATCAAAGAAAATTTGATTCCACATGTCAAATTACTTGAAGCAATTGGATGAACTTACAAAATTAGTGTTTTTCACATCTTACCACCCACCAGACTTTTCTATCTGAAACACACAGCATGCAAACTTGGAATGCTTGGCCAACACATTGCAAACATACTTTTACATTAACACACATTTTTGCATTATTTTCTAATGTCTGTGCCAATTCATTGTGTTACTTGCCATTTATTTGTACTTATTTGTGAAATTTACTTGCAATTTGTGCGTGAAAATTGTTTTTAAATGCACACCAGTTTAGATACCCTACAAAATACTACTACTGATATCACTTTATATAGCATTCAAACTATTCTCTTCAAACTATTACCCTGGCATGACGATAGCTGACTTTAAAGAGAAAACTGAACGTAGAAGAAGGTGGTTTAGCATACTTGTGCTGCATAATAAATTACGATCTGACACATTTCGGAACGCAATACGAACGAAACTGAGCTTGTGTAGCTAGAAGCACTTGCGTTATACTCTTACGCTTTTCTCCAAGAGAGGCCGGTGACAAGAATCTCAAAAATTAAAATGCATTTCAGAGCCTTGGAAAGTGGTGCATTGCTGCAGTTGGAGGAAGGGGGAGGGCTGGGACACTGTTGCTAGGAAACACTTGTGGCATCGTTGCACACTCTCCTTGCCAATTCAAACAAACTAAGGAGCTTGAGTGAAATGCCATGTGACCCCTCCATGGGCTTCATCCAGCATCTTCATGCTGCCAAAATTTGCACAAATGTTTATCTAAGAGATCCCATGAGTAAAGTTATTGTCTCACCCAGGCAGGTTAATCTGTGTTAACTAAAGTGTTGTCTCTCTTCAGCACCCCCTGGTTGACACCATAACCCCCTTACAATTTCATTACTGGATGCCATATCGATTTTAGACACAACTTTCTGCAATAAACACGTGCTATCAAAGCACACACACCATAAATACATTAAACTGTGCAGCAGAGGTTTCTCATCTGTATTAAAATTCAGTTTGTGCAGCACCAGAAGCCCCTGGAGTCCAAGAGAAAGACAATATCTTCCTCTCTGAATTAATACACCTGAAGCTACACATTCCCAGAATCCCCCACAGCAATAATCCTCCTCTTTACACACACACACACACACACACATGCACACAGACACACACAAACACATTTACTTTTAAAAAAACAAAAACATAGTGACGAAGGGCAAAACATAGTGGAAGGTTATTTGAAAGTTGATGCTATAGTGATGATATGATGTATATATTATGTAACAGCATACAATAGTTTGAATGAGACCTTACAGATGCAAAATTATGATTGCAGGCTGGACTAACGAATGGATCAGATATGACACCAGAGTAATATTTCAAGGAAATAACCAATTAATGTTATGCCTATGAGTGTTTGGTTAAAATGGTAGCACTTTATTTTACAGTCCTGTTCCCCATGTACTTACTAAGTATTTATTATAATAATTACAGTAACTGGGTAATAACTAGGTAGGTACTAACCCTGAACCTACCCCTAAACCTAACCCTAACCCATGTAGTTACCTTATATTACCAGTACTTTCTTAGGGAAGTACACTGTAAGTGCACGTACTGTAAAATAAAGTGCAACCGTTATAGGCCTACATATAAATGAATAGGGTTGTACACTCAGTGGTCTGTCAGAAGAAACTTCCCTTGCCCACTTATTAAATTTAAACAGACTTCCATTATGGCAGCAGATATTCCCACAATGGGAAATGCTTAGGGAAGTTAGTGAGTGTGGGTTATTATAGTTAACTAAAACTAAAACCATATACAAATATAAAAACATAAAAAGAAAACTAATAAAAATGAGAAAAACACTACCTTTCGGCCCAATGGGTAAAAAACAAAACTGCATGCATTTTGCAGAAGAACATTGTTTTGGTTGTGCTTTGCAAATGAATATGATTATCCTAATGCTCATAAAACATTCACTATAGGCTTAGGAGATATAACCAGTTTAGATAGAAAGGATCTCAAGCTGACTAGCTGAAGACGTTATTGTAGCTTTACCCATTAATAGACAGTAATAAATTCCAGCGCAGCGCTACAAGTATAATGATATGACCTTTCACAATAGATAATGCTTTACAATGAACTCTGTTAGAGAGCTACATATGGCGTTTTATCTGTTCAATAAAATACCTTACTCACCTGTTGAGTAATAAAAATCCCTCAGTTCTCGGCATCTCTGAAAAGCCAAGCCGATGTTGATTCTTGTTTTATTACGAGCTCTAATGCGTTTTCTTTTCTCCAGCAGACTCTCCTCTGTTTGCCGTTTGTTTAAAATGGGTGATTCCCCGGAGGTTGGAGATTTAGCTGCTCCATGTCAAACTTTCTCGCTTATTGTGAAAACTAACCTATGCCACTTCCACACCATACACACGTTAAAGTAGCCGGAGCAACTTTTCTCTATTTACAGATATGACGAAACAATCACGGGCGAGTGATGTATGTATGCAATTTCCTGCGAAAACCTTCCGACAGGTCTAAAATATAAACAGTTATAATAGTATTAACAAACTATAAACACATATAGTATACCATAGTGAATCGGGGTTTTGGGAGAAGGTTTGATGAGATATTGACTTAAGGTTAAGGTTAAGGTATACTTTATTGTCCCAGAGGGAAATTTGTCTTGGGCTCAGAATTACAGCCACTGCATTACATAAAACATATAGTAAAAATAACAAAATAACACAACACAATAACACCATAACACATAAATTGGAGAGAGCGTTATATATATTATTAATGAGTTACTCATTACGTAAATGTTGTTAATTTTGAACAAAAAAAAAGTTACATGAAATGAAAATTATTATTATTTTTAAACATGAATAAAAGCTAGTTATAATAGTATCTCAGTGATACTAAAATAACACTGGTTGAAATCTGAGTGCCCTTAACCAACATTTGTCATGTGACTGATCATTTGGCAAAGGCATTACTACATGTATAGCATATGATGAAATAATTGCAAATTAGATGTTGCTGGACAAAAATTATTAGAATACACAGCAACTTTTGAATGTCCATCAACGAGGGATTAATTGATTCCATAAAACATCTATTGGCATACAGAATAAAACACAACAAAATTACTAAAACTTTAACATAAATTAAAATGAAATAGAATAGAATATCAAGTAGAATATAGAACAAATAGAATATCGAATTCAGAATATTAACAAAATCTATAATAGTATCAATGATACTAAAATGGCACTGAAGAAGACGCGGATGTTATACAATAAGTTAAAATGCATCTTTCATGTTTCAGTTACTAAAAGCGGGTCTCTTAAACGAGGCAAAGGAACGTCTTTACAGTCCAATATCAACATGTGGCTCATCATGTGGCATAAGCTCATGTTTGCCTCTGCTGACACAGGGCTCATTCTGTTCCGCTCTGGGTTCTACACTAGGGTAAGCAGTATTTTAATTGTAAACTTCATACATGTTAGATACAATCTAGGATCTGTATGTTCAATTGAAACAATGATTCCATATTTTGTGATGTCATATTCACAACTATTTTCTGCTTTTTCCAGACATTTGACCTCAAAAGATGCTGATGAAAATCTCCTTTATTTTTATTTTCCTGGCGTGTTGTAAGTAGACTGACTCTTTAGGCATCTGTAATGCATTGTAATGAAACCACTGGCACTTTCACCAGATTTCTTTCTGTGAAGGTCATATTAAAATGAGAACATTTTCACCAGAACTTCAAATTGTATATTTTTGCTACTTTACAAATGCCTTTATATAAAAAAAGGATGTATGGTCACACCATTATTTCATTTTTAAAAACAAACATTATGATGGGGGCATTGATATGTACTTCCTATGTGAAAATTAGCCAATCAGAACAGCGAGCCTTTACACTGAAGACTTAAAGGAGAGGCAGTTTTAGTTCAGATGGTCAGAAGGAGGGTGTAAAATTGCCATGTGTCACGATCCTGGTTGCAGCAGAGATGAAACTGGATCTTAGTGCAGCAGTCTTTAATAATAACAAACTCAAACTAACAGAAATGGGCTATTCTGTTTTCTCAGAATTCAAAAACTAGGACAGAACAACCAGTAAATAGCGACGGCATAGACAACGACGGACACTGAACAGGACTAAACACGGGGCTTAAATACACAGCAAACAAGAGAGGGTAAATTAACTAGACACACCTGAACCGAATTAACTCAATCACTAAGCAAGGATACAAACAGGCAAGGGACAGAGGAAGACTGAACTAATTAACACACAGACAGGAAAACATGCGAACACGTGACAGTACCCTCCCTCTCCCGGAAAGCGCGTCCTCACACCATAATGCATCCAGGGGGTGGGAGGGTGGGTGCCCTGGAGGCTGACAAGGTGCGCCTTCAGCAGAACAGGACAGGGCAGTGCCGGCAGTTGGGGGGCCAGGGAGGTGCAGGCAGCTCAGGGACAGCCTCCTTGGTCGTGTCTGGGAGAGTGGGCAGCTCTCATCATTGGATTCTGATCAGGGGCTGGAGCCATCACTGGACTCTGGTCAGGGGCTGGAGCCGTCACTGGACTCTGGTCAGGGACTGGAGCCATCACTGGACTCTGGTCGGGGGCTGGAACCGTCACTGGACTCTGGTCGGGGACTGGAACCATCATTGGATTCTGATCAGGGGCTGGAGCCGTCACTGGACTCTGGTCGGGGACTGGAGCCGTCACTGGACTCTGGTCGGGGACTGGAGCCATCACTGGACTCTGGTCGGGGGCTGGAACCGTCACTGGACTCTGGTCGGGGACTGGAACCATCATTGGATTCTGATCAGGGGCTGGAGCCGTCACTGGACTCTGGTCGGGGACTGGAGCCGTCACTGGACTCTGGTCGGGGGCTGGAGCCGTCACTGGACTCTGGTCTGGGGCTGGAGCCGTCACTGGACTCTGGTCGGGGACTGGAGCCGTCACTGGACTCTGGTCGGGGACTGGAGCCGTCACTTGACTCTGGTCAGGGGCTGGAGCCATCACTGGACCCTGGTCGGGGACTGGAGTCACTGGACTCTGGTCAGGGGCTGGAGCCGTCACTGGACCCTGGTCGGGGACTGGAGTCACTGGACTCTGGTCAGGGGCTGGAGCCGTCACTGGACTCTGGTCGGGGGCTGGAGCCGTCACTGGACTCTGGTCGGGGACTGGAGCCGTCACTTGACTCTGGTCAGGGGCTGGAGCCATCACTGGACCCTGGTCGGGGACTGGAGTCACTGGACTCTGGTCAGGGGCTGGAGCCATCACTGGACTCTGGTCGGGGACTGGAGTCACTGGACTCTGGTCAGGGGCTGGAGCCATCACTGGACTCTGGTCGGGGACTGGAACCATCATTGGATTCTGATCAGGGGCTGGAGCCATCACTGGACTCTGGTCGGGGGCTGGAACCGTCACTGGACTCTGGTCGGGGACTGGAACCATCATTGGATTCTGATCAGGGGCTGGAGCCGTCACTGGACTCTGGTCGGGGGCTGGAGCCGTCACTGGACTCTGGTCTGGGGCTGGAGCCGTCACTGGACTCTGGTCGGGGACTGGAGCCGTCACTGGACTCTGGTCGGGGACTGGAGCCGTCACTTGACTCTGGTCAGGGGCTGGAGCCATCACTGGACCCTGGTCGGGGACTGGAGTCACTGGACTCTGGTCAGGGGCTGGAGCCGTCACTGGACCCTGGTCGGGGACTGGAGTCACTGGACTCTGGTCAGGGGCTGGAGCCGTCACTGGACTCTGGTCGGGGACTGGAGCCGTCACTTGACTCTGGTCAGGGGCTGGAGCCATCACTGGACCCTGGTCGGGGACTGGAGTCACTGGACTCTGGTCAGGGGCTGGAGCCATCACTGGACTCTGGTCGGGGACTGGAGTCACTGGACTCTGGTCAGGGGCTGGAGCCGTCACTGGACTCTGGTCGGGGGCTGGAGCCGTCACTTGACTCTGGTCGGGGGCACATGAGACCATAGTTTCAAATTAAATGACTATTTTTTGGTGAAAAAAAAAATGGTTTAATAATGTTTTAATAAAATTTCAGAAAAGTTACAGAATTAATCTACTGTATGTTGCATGTATTGTATGTCCATTTTTGGATCAATTTAATATTAAATTAAATAATAAACTACACTCTAAGAAAAGTCCATAAAAACAGCGCCTAATGGACTGAGTAATTTTCTATATAGATTTTTCACAGGTGTTTTAGCCGTATTTTGAATTACACATTGCATTGTGATTTGTTTTACAGATAATGTCCTAGCAGAGAGTTGCCAGTACCTTTTTTTTTCTTTTTTTACACTTACAGTGTAGTAAGAGTGTGAAAAGTGTGTTTAAAAAGATCCCACACTGACATAATTCAAGAAACACACTTTTATGAAACTGAAATCATCTTCAGAGTCCTAAATAACTGAAAAGAGGACAGTTATTTTCAAATAGCATAGCAGAGCATTGTGTGATATAAATGATTCCTTCTTGGGAGTGAACACTTTTTAGTTGTATCAAATCAACCTAAAGATTGACTGAGGAATTAATGCAGCAATAACACTTTGATTAATGAGATTGTTCCACTTACTGACTTCCATAATTACATACATGCTGTTGAACAAGACCAAGAATAGACGTGTGTTTTGGATCATTAGACAACAGATTATAGCAATTTGTCATTAAAATTTTTGAAATTCAAACCTCTTGCAAAGAAATTTTTTACGAATGATTGCAGAAATAAATTCTAAGCAAGCTGATCATTGGGTAGTAGTCAGCGATAGATGTTGTTCCAAACCTGTATTACTTTGTTTCTTTCAGGAGACACAAAAGAAGATAATTTAAAGAATGTCCATGCTCCTCTTTTCCATGCAACGAAAGCATACAGCATACAATCGCCAAAAAGAACAACACTATTATAAGTACTGCAAAAGTTATGTATGTGACTTATGCACTGTATAGGTCTTGATTTATATGATAGCTTTGTGAGAAATAGTCTAAAATTTGAGCTGTTATTGACAGAAATATCTTACCTCTCAACTCATTTGCAAATGTGTATATTCAAACTTTGCATGCCAAAATGAGTTGCACCCATGGCCGTAGCCAGCTATGAGGTCACCCGACCTCGGTATTTTTCCGAGATGTATATAATAAATGTTGTGAAATAATTGACTAATAGAGTATTAACACTACTTTAGTGCTGCAAGGATATTGACAGCACCAAGATCTTCTCATCTGAGCTGCCTACGGTCTGTCACCGCTCGTCAATGTCAAAATATCTGAGATGACCAATCAAATCAAAGTAGGCGGGCTTTATGTTCACAGAAGCTGCTGAGCGAGAATTCACATTTCCCAGTGCAGGCCGCTTCAGTAACCGGTGCGAGGTGTAAGTAGCTAAACTAAACATTTCGTATTTGACAGCTGTTTTAGGATAGAAATGTTAAACAACCGACAAAAATAATCATGCAAATTAATAACATTGTGTCTAATTTCGCCATTTTAAATTAAAAAAGAACATTAACGAAGCCGTTTTCATCAGATTAGGCATAAGATGATGAATTTTGTGAATAATGATATTGTGAATGAATTTAATAAACTTATTAGTAGCCTTCAGTGAATTAACTTGTCTAAGAAAATGCTTAATAAAACATAGGCTAAAAATCAGTTGACCCTATGTTTACTGTCTTCACTGACAGACGAAAATGAAAAGACCATCAGTCAAAGCTCAGCTTTAGGAGGAGAAGAGACAGAGCAAGAGAAGGAGACTGAGAGAAACAGAAAGAGTGAAAGAGTGATGGAAATGAGGAGAGAGCAGGTATGACAAATAATCTACTGCCCACTAACATGGTTTTGAAAGCTATTTAATATTCTTTTTTTGGCCTTCAAACATCTTAAAAGGCACATATGTAGATCAGAGAAATCAAAATTTTCTCGGGGAGCATGCCGAGCATACAAAACAAAGCTTATTTCAATCTGAAACACTGCCAGAATTTACAGACTGCCAATTTATTCATTTCAGGCCTGAGGAAAGAAATTAACGACTAACCTGTCAAAAGACAATAAAACTTCAACCCACCTTCTATCTCTGTATTTTATATTGTGCATACGTATTGAATTTTACAGAAATATTGTTTAAAATGTAAAAATGTAATTTACATTATAATATGGACAGTAACAATATTGAATTCTGGCTGGTCAGTACAGACCTGTGCTACAATACACAACATAGAATGAACCAGTGGGGTTCTACTGTACAGTAAAATCCCATAAAAAAATTTCCATAGAGATACAGATTTTTAATGATAACGTAAAAACCTTTCAAGAGCTCTGAGGTTACTTCTCAAAAATCAGGCCACAAAAAACTGTTTAACTGCAGAATTTCTGCAACACCTACAATCCTGAAGACACTGCCACCAGTCATAGAAGTCACTGTTACCATGGAAACAAAAACTACAGCAAAAGAGTTCAGCAGTGATTGCCCACTTCCATTAAGCATTGCAACAGAAAATAGCATCAACTCCATGACACAGAGTCGAAGTTCTATGCCATTAGTGTGACTCGAGTCTAAAGCACATGTACCAAACATGCCAATCTCATTGGCCGACGACAGTCCATGATGTCACAGGCGGCAGTGCGCGTGAGTATAAAATGGCGCCTGTAATACATGCCATCAGATTTTTTGTTCTTCAGGAGCCACTTGTTTGTATGTGCATGTCAGATAAAAGATGGGTATGCTCATTGCATTGCATTCATAGCAACTCTGTCCTTGCTTCATTCTCTCCTGGAGGGATGAGATTTGTGTGAGGAAATGCGAAGCACTCATGGCAATGAATTCATGATAAGAGGCTCTGTTATTGCTTGATTCTCTCTAAGGGATAAGAATCTAGGGCCAGTTGTTCAAAAGTAATCTGATCGGATTTCGCCTATCGGATTGGATCAAATCTTGAAAATGGGTTGTTCAAAAGAAAAAAAGGATTCTGAAATCAGATTAGATCACAAAATCCGATCCTGGTTTTGATCTGAATCAAATCATCCATTTGTGTTGTTCAAAATGTTTGAGTAAGATTGGGACAGCTTTGATCCAAAAAAATCAGGATTATATTGATTCCAGCAGAAGGGTGGATTTCAGGAACAAAAATGTAATAACTTTAAAACTGGTCAAAAAAATACATTTTTATCATGTAATATACACACACATTTTTTTATTTTGCTCTTGATTAGTTTAACTGTTAAAATAATAAATTAGAAGTAGATATTATACCTATTAAGCCTTTCGATAGCCTACAGTAAGGAAAAAAGAGATTTTGGCGCCATAAAATATCCCCAAACAGCTGTAAATATCAAATAAAAAAATTATATTTAATTCAAAGTGTTTTTTTTTTTTATCACTGTTTGTAAACTACTTTGCGAGCGAACACAAAGTTTCTCGGGTGAATGCTACTTTTCTGAGAGAACGCAAAAACATTGAAATATTTTTGATTTTTTTTCCCATCTCATGTTCTTCGACATACGTCGGACGTCACCGACGAATTGGGATCCCTATGGAAAACGCCACAGTTACTACCACTTCCAGCGTCCAGCGAAAGCCCCTCAGACCCCCATCTGTTTGGGGCGGGGAACTTACGCAGGGAGAGTCACTGCTGCTGTTCCGCAAGACCCACTCAGCAGAGTATTGGATAACGCTGGGAAAGCGTGCCCCGAGGGGCCGCTGCGGAAGCCACATCCTACCCGTAGGGAGGTATCATGTGGAATATAGAAGTATGGACTGGCTGTGGGCAGTACAACATACGGAAGTCCCAGGGGTGGCCCCGGCCAATGCAGGCGGGAGACTACACCGCACAGAGACGGCAGAGCGAGCTCTGCCAAGGGAAAGACACGGGCTCGCCGTAGCGAGCCGTACCGTGGAAAATACACATATGGGACCGCCGTAGGGGTCACAACATATGGATACCCAGCCTAACACAAGTTCCACCAATGCATACAAGTGTTAGACCTGGCGTCGGACGCTCCGCCACGTCTGACTGCCGCAGGTTGCGGAGGACTCAACAAGGTTCGCCGTTCTGGGGAACTCGACTGGAGCATATCAGCGCACGTATCCGGTCCATGAGGAGGGGAATGGCGCAGCAAGCCGACACTAGAACGGGCCCTTCGGTGTTACTGGCTATTTGAAGCGAGCACACGGGAAGAAACCGGCTCTACACGGAGGCTATAGAATCTAGCGAACATGTTAGGTGTCGCCCAGCCAGCAGCTCTACATATATCTGTCAGCGAGGCGCCGTGTGCCAGCGCCCAGGAAGAGGCCACACTCCTGGTGGAGTGGGCCCTCAACCCAAGCGGGCAGGGCACGCCTTGGGTTTCATACGCCAAGGCGATGGCATCCACTATCCAGTGAGCCATCCTCTGCTTGGAGACAGCCTTTCCCTTCTGCTGGCCTCCGTAACAGATGAAGAGCTGTTCTGAGGTCCTGAAGCTTTGCGTTCTGTCCACGTAAGTCCGCAGAGCGCGAACGGGACAGAGAAAAGCCAGGGCTGGGTCTGCCTCCTCCGAAGGCAGCGCTTGCAGGTTCACCACCTGGTCCCGAAAGGGAGTGGTGGGAACCTTGGGCACATATCCGGGCCGGGGTCTCAGGATTACATGAGAGTTACCCGCCCCGAATTCCAGGCACGATTCGTGTGCTCCGTCTCTGAGTCAGGAGGTCCTTCCTCAGAGGAATGGGCCAAGGAGGTGCTGTCGCGAGGAGCACTAGTTCCGGGAACCAGGTCCGGTTGGTCCTCCCTGACCTTGCACAGTGTCTGCGCAAGAAGGCTCACTGGGGGAAACGCATATTTGCGTAGGCCCCGGGGCCAGCTGTGTGCCAGCGCATCCGAGCCGAGGGTCCCCCTGGTCAGGGAATAGAACAACTGGCAGAGAGACGTGTCCGGGGCGGCAAACAGGTCTACCTGTGCGGTCCCGAAGCGACTCCAGATCAGCTGGACCACCTGGGGATGAAGTCTCCACTCTCCTGGGAGCACTTGCTGTCGTGAGAGCTCGTCGGCACTTGCTGTCGTGCTGTCGTGAGCGGCCCGAAGTGGGGTCTGAGTGTGCAATGCAACACTTACCTGCTTCCGCTGAGGGGGTGCACGGGTGTGCGGAGGCCTCTCGTGTGCGTCCTGGACACAGCCAGCACCCCCTGCTGGCGATAAGAGAGGCACTGGAGGGTGACAAGGCATGGGAGCATCGTACACCGGGCGGCCGCCCTCGGCGACAAGCAGGCGGAGGACCGCCGGGGCAGGATGTGCTTAATGGCCTCCGTCTGCTTCTGGGCGGCCGAGAACTGCTGGGCAAAGCTCTCGACCGCGTCGCCGAACAACCCAACCTGGGAAATGGGGGAGTCCAGGAACCGATACTTATCGGTCTCCCTCATATCAGCCAGGTTGAGCCAGAGATGTCGCTCCTGGACCACAAGAGTGGACATCGCCTGACCAATGGAACGGGCGGTGACTTTCGTCGCCCGGAGGGCGAGGTCCGGAGCCGTCCGGAGCTCCCGGAGGAGCTCTGGGTCAGGCCTACCCTCATGCATGTCCATGAGTGCCTGGGCCTGGTGTACCTGGAACAACGCCATGGCATGCAAGGCGGACGCAGCCTGTCCACAAGCCTTGTAAGCCTTCCCAGTTAGACTGGAGGAGAACTTACAGGCCTTGGATGGGTGGCGTGGGCCTCCACACCAGGTGGAAGCGGATGCCGGACACAGTTGCATCGCAACAGCCCGTTCCACCGGCGGGATCCCCACGTACCCCTTGGCTGGCCCGCCGTCGAGGGTAGTGAGGAGGGAGGAGCCACTCGGCCGGTTTCTGGCAGAAAAAGGTGCCGTCCACGACCTCGTGAGCTCCTAATGCACTTCCGGGAAGAAAGGCACCGGGGCGGGACGCTGAGAACCAGCGCGAGCCGCCCCGAGAAACCAATCATCCAGCCTAGAAGGCTCGGGACACGGTGGAGGGTTCCACACGAGCCCGACCTTTTCGGCGGCCCGAGAAAGCATAGCCGTCAGCTCGGGGTCCGTCTCGGGCAACGCCGCTCTCACAGAGGGAGGCAACGCAGCCGAGTCTTCATCCCCCGAGGACTGAAACTCCCCCTCCGATGCAGCGATCGACATCCTATCGTCTGCTGGAGCTCCAAAGGTCACCGCTGGACCACCCCGGGAGGGGCCAGCGACTTCCTCCGGAAGCTCAACCGGCTGCGGCACTTCAGAGGGTTTAGGGGCCCACGGAGGCTGGCTCGGCGGGTGTGCCCTAAACGTGATCCTCAGGTCACCCTGGCTATTCTCCGAAAGTAGGTCTATTCTGCTGGGCAGGAATAGCGCTAGATTGGGGCATAGGTAAGGGGACTCCACCCTCCCGAAGGTAGGCGAGTCTCGACCTAAGCGCCAAGATAGTCTTTTTCCCGCAATGGGAACACGAGCTATCCACAAACGCTGCCTCAGCATGTTGAATACCCAGACATGTAAGGCAGCGATTGTGACCGTCAGCTGGTGACAGGGAACGACCGCATCCAGAAACGCACGGGTGGAATGACATCTTGAAAAAGACGCAGTGTCACACCCGTGTTGCTCTTTTAGAAGAAGCTCTTTTACCGTGCCGAAGCACCCAGGGAACAACCGCGGCAAACACAGGAAATAGTGCAGCCTGTGTATGCACTCACCGTGGAACGCCCCCACCGAACCAATCAGGATGCTGTAAGAACAGCAGTTATTTCACCGATCTCGGTGAGCTCGCGGTTGTCACTGCACGTGCCTCTTCTCTCGCTCTCTCTCTTTCTCTCTGCTGAAGCAGGAACAGTCTTTCATGGACACCTGTTTGGCTCCGAAGTGAATGACAAATGTGCGCGGCATCCGCTTCCGCTTTATACCCGCGATGCGGGGCGGAGCGCGAGATGCAAATCTCGCACGCCAATGGCCATTGGCCCGTTCTCTATACACTTGAAGCTGATAGGGGCTCCCAGAAGTGATCCCAATTCGTCGGTGACGTCCGACGTACGTCGAACGTGACCGACTGAAAGGGAACATGGGATTTCCAAATCCAGATCATTCTGATCCAGATTCAACTTTTTGTACAACTGGCCCCTAGTGTTTGAACGGAGCGCATTCGGCTCATGAGGGAGCTAATGGAGCATCAGGTTTAAATGAAAGATAGAGCTGCATATCATCTGCATAGCAGTGGTAGGAGAAGCCATGTGACTTTATGATCATGCCCAGTGAAGTTGTGTAAATGAAAAGAGAAACAATCACCCATCTCTCTTGCTCCGCTCTGATATCCTGAAATATCTTTTTCCAGGGTTGAGCCATATTCTCCCCAATGCTAGGGTGTAAAATAGAATTGTATGCTACCTTGTGGATTGTTGCTTGATAAGTGTACCCTCTTAGGGTTGATGTAGTGTGAACAGAGTTACAGTGGGGAGAACAAGTATTTGATACACTGCCGATTTTGCAGGTTTTCCTACTTACAAAGCATGTAGAGGTCTGTAATTTTTATCATAGGTACACTTCAACTGTGAGAGACGGAATCTAAAACAAAAATCCAGAAAATCACATTGTATGATTTTTAAGTAATTAATTTGCATTTTATTGCATGACATAAGTATTTGATCACCTACCAACCAGTACGAATTCTGGCTCTCATAGACCTGTTAGTTTTTCTTTAAGAAGCCCTCCTGTTCTCCACTCATTACATGATTAACTGCACCTGTTTAAACTCGTTACCTGTATAAAAGACACATGACCACACACTCAATCAAACAGACTCCAACCTCTCCACAATGGCCAAGACCAGAGAGTAAGGCACTGTAAGTTTGTCGACCTTAACTCCTTCCAGGACAGCCAGGAACTTCCTCCAGATTTGCCTTATACAACATCAGAAAGATCAGGCCCTTCCTATTGGAGCATGCTACACAACACCTTGTCCAAGCTCTTGTTCTATCCAGACTGGACTATTGTAATGCTCTCTTGGCAGGCCTTCCAGCATGTATTGTCAAACCTCTGCAACTGATTCAGAATTTCAGCAGTGAAAGTGGTCTTTAACGAGTCAAAGAAAGCACACGTCACACCTCTCTTCGTCGATTTGCACTGGTCCAAATACAAGGCATTGATGTTGGCCTACAGAACCACTGTATCTGCACCCCTATACCTAAACTCACTACTTCAGACGTATGTGCCTTCCAGGAACTTGTGTTCTGCAAGTGAACGGTGCCTTGTGGTGCCATCCCAAAGAGGCACAAAATAAATGGCTAATGGACAAATGGATACATCTTTTTTGCCAACACTTGACCCATTAATACTAACACTATTCTATTCAATTTCTATCAATTTATTTATTTTTATTTATTTAAAAAAACACCTTGCTACGTGTACTGTGTGTAAACTATGTTTAAAAATAAAATTAACGTAATAGTTTTATTAAGTCATAATCCATTTATAAAAGCAATAAGATGCTCAGAACATTCTATAGTTTGCCTATAGTGTCAAATCTGGTAGTGACTATATTTACAATATAACAGCTTAAAATTGAAACACTGTTAAACCATATGTCAATATATTGCTTCTTACAGGGTTTCTCATGGGTATTTCCCTTGAAAATGATAAGAAAGCAACAGAAAGGAAAGTTCAGGGGGAGGAAATGAAAATCACCCAACCTGATAAGAGACTGACCATGATTGGAAGAGGCAGAGAGATCTTAACCCGGACGAGAGGAACCAAGCCAAGAAATGACATGGACTGCACCAGCATTGGAGGCATCTGTCAGCATAATACCTACATTTGTCAGGGCAGATACCTAAAGGATAAATGTAGGGGAGAGATATCACGCCAGTGTTGTACACCAGGTCTGATTTTCCACTGTTTGACTAGATTCTAGATTTGACTAGATGTTTATTGCTAACTTCTTTGTCCCTTTTTTAGTTGTAGTGTGGAGTACTCTGTGTGCTGGCAGTCATCACAACAGAGTGCGAGCTTGTGACAGCTATGGTTGTGGTGGCTTTAATTCCAAAAGGTATTTCAGAAACAACATTCCTCCCATCCATCATATCCAAACACCTGAAATGTTATAAAGCATATTTTGGGATAACTAGTGACTTTTATTATTACAGCACCTATAGAGGTTAAATCTGAACTTTTATTCTAACAGATGAAAGGATAGTGTTTAATGAATTTTCTTAGTAAAATAATATTTTAATGAATATAGTAGTTGTCACGGAGTAACAGCTAACACCCACCAACACCAACGCATCGTCACCAGATCTCCACGCTCCACCCACTCGTTCACAGTCTTCTGAGTAGGTTTAAGAAGCACTGATCTAGGGAAATCACATGATCCCTTGAAATATACAATGCTTTGAGGCTGCAACCACAAAAGCCCAAATAGAGGAAGCCTCTTTTGCTCCTGTGACAGAAAAAGTGGAGGGAAGAAGGCTTTAACCAACTCAGCTTGACCAACTGAGCGGTACATGAGGTTTAGAAGCTCCTCAGATACTGACTCCTACAGACAGATCCCAGGGAGGAACTCTCATTGGGCAGATAGGCCTCAGCCATCTGTCTCCATATAACAAGCCAGATACTAGAGAGTGTCTCCCTAATGAAATGTCATAAAACGGCACACCGGAAGCCACTCTTGAAGGAACTCAGAGGACTGGATTCAAATGACGCTGTTCACACCACAATGCAAAGAGTTGGCACTTTGAGTGTACAATTTCCTTGAGAAAGGAGTTCTAGCATTCAGGATGTTCTTGACAACCTCAGTCGAGAGACTTTAACCTTGGAATGGGTCCCCCTTAAGGACAAAAATTCACATCTTCCATATCTAAGGAGAGGGTACCATACTGAATCCTTTACATGAGATGCTCCTGAATGGAATCTCACAAGGCAAGCCTCCCAGGAGGGATACTAGGTCCAAGAACCAAATTTATGCTGGCCAAAACAGAGCTACGAGCAAGGGTTGTACTTTGTCTAGCCATACTCTTGCCAGAACTCCGGGAGCAGCGCAATTGGGGAAAGCATACAGATGATCCCTCAGCCATGCCTGTGCCATCACATCCATCCCCAAGGGAGTGAAAAACAACCAGAGGGGACAGTGGGTTGTCTCAACTGAGGCAAACAGATCCACTTCCGCTCTGTCGGTAAATCATCTCCACCACATGTGGGTGGAATCTCCATTCTCCGGACCTCAACCCCTTCCTCAACAGGAAGTCTGCTCTCACATTCAGATATCCCAGGATATGGATTTTGAGAGTAGCCTGCCCTGAGCCCAAAGCGAGGTATGTTGCGCCTACCTGAACAGTGGGCTCAAATGCAACCTGTCTTGGCTATTTATATATGACACCACCAACATGTTGTCCAAGCGTGATGTTCAACCATGATGTCCAACCGGACAAACACGTGTTGGGAAAGAAAGGGAAGAAGTACTGCCATCATCTCCAGGCAATTTATGTGCCAAGTGAGATGACAGATCTTTCAGAGTCCATAGGCTGGACGGCCTTCGAAGACCGTACCCCAGCCTATAAGTGAGGTGTCCGTCAAATTATTTTTTTTTTTAATGATGATTTTACTCAATGGGATACCGTGAACCAAAAATTCTGGTTGTCTCCATGGGCCTAATGGGATTACCAGGGACTCTGATGGTATCAGAAATAGAAGCCTTTGAAATAGGGTGAGTGGAATATTCTGGCCTTGCCTGAAGTTGCCGATACAGACATGGATCGACTCCACACGAGCAGGAGATTAAGTTGCCTGCACCGTAGAGTGCTGCCTGAATCCCACTGCACTCCTAGAAAAGTTGTCCTCTGTCTCGGAGGAAACACATTTTTCTTGAGATTTAATCTGAGACCTAGATATGATGACTTGGATGGATGGTGCAGCCGGCTCACACACCTGGTCAGACATGGACTGCTCAGGCTCTGGGGCGGTGTTCTGCTCAATTGCTCCTCTTTGCGCTGGCTCGAACATTGCAGCGGTGGCGGGCTTGTTGTCTGCAGTAAGCTCGTGCTGTTGTTCCTCGCAGTGGGATGGTGTCTGGCTGGGCACTGAGTTGGGAGTGGGACTGGCGTCGTCGTCAGTTGGTCTGACGGTCAGTGATGAACCACAGGATGCCAGAACCCACTCCACATAATCCATGAAGCTTCCTGCTCAAGGCACAATAACTGAAATGAGGGAGAGTCCATGGTGGGAAAAAAAACTCAAAAAGTCTAAATAGATCACCACGTAAACCACTTTGGGTCGGGTATTCTGACACAACTCTGCTCGTTAAGCACACACACAATGAGGAAATTTATGTCAATCCAAACATTCTTTAATAAATCCACAAGTAAATCCAAATACAGAGAGATCAGCAGAGACAACCGAGGCGCAGACATAAACAATACCCGACAAACTAAAGGAGGACAAGTATGAACTTAAATACACTGAGCAAACAAGGATAATTAATCACACATACCTGAACTGAATAACAAACTAAATCAGTAACTATGATGACAAACAAGGCAGGGAGAAACGGTGCAAACAAAAACTCCAAACTGAGGCGATATGTGACACAACCATACTCACCATAGAACGGCCAATAGAACGAGCCGTTGACTTGGTGGCACAGAGGGCCAAATCTGTGGCCCAACAGAACTAATTTTACTGCTTCAGGATTTAATCCCATGCTCTTATCTATATCATTAAAAATATCTGTTTAGATCTGCTTGTAGAACCGTATGATGTGCAATGAATGTAAATATACACGGTCTGGAGAGTAGATATGTCCCTCTCCAGGATGATGCAGAAGAAGGCGAGAGATAGATATCACTGCATATCTATACTCTGCCAACCCGGTGATAGAGTGAGAAATTACCTATCACAGGGTTTGTAACACAAGCAGAATATAACTGCTTCCAGGACCTCTACAACTCATTGTGGAAATCCTGAAAGAAAAGAAGCTGTATGATTCAACCCGTAATAGACTGGGTGTGTGTTTCTTGTCACTATGTGTGGAAACATCACCATATTCGACGTCCAACTCCTCAGAGCGAGATGCAGCCAGTAAAATGTCCTTATTTGGTAGTCGAGGCCAACCAAAGTGGAGCCAGGAAGACGAAGGACCCTGGTTTAGCCAAAAGGATGGACCACAGTGAAGTTGAGGGATCAGAAAGCTAAGGTGGAGTCAAAACCTTGGCTGAGGCGACAAGAAAGGCTGAAACCAAGGAGTCACCAGCGAAAGAGGAAGTGCTAGAGTCCTGGTTAGAATGACCAATCAAGCTGGACAAGACTGATGGCAGGGACGTCTCTAGACCCTTTTTACTGAGGCACAAGCCCCAGAGAAATACTGCTGTACCCCAGTAAGATATTACTGATAATAAATCCTTATGTCTGAATGGGACACATATAGAATCATTCTCTCTGATAATATTGCAGCAATCAATTTGAGTGTTTTCTATCAGCTGTTTAGAAACAGAATTAGCAATGCCAGATCAATCAGTCAAACTTCAAAGATCTGAAATTGTTTGTGATTCACACCGAAATAGTAATGGGATACTTTATAAGATAGAAAACAAAACAAAAAGACCTCTTCTATCATTTGTCAGTGATGATGAGAAAATGTGACCTTCATTTAACAACAACAAAAAAAAAAAAAATGAAATCTGTTTGCTTCAATAATGAACCACTGTGACATCAAAGCACTTGAAATTGAAGAACCCCCCTAAAACACTATTTTATTAAGCAAATTCCTTAAGTGGCGATCTTCTACTAAAAGTTATAGTCCCTGCCATAACAGAACATGTTATACAACAAAAACACCTCAGTGCGGCATGATGATATGATGATATGACAGGTGTTTTGTAACATAGCTGTTATGTTGTGGATTTTACTGTGGCCGAAATGCTTTGTTGACCAATCAGAAGCCAGGGATAAACTTACAAACTTCTATACATTAAACATTTTTCTGTTTGTTTAAAACCCCTTAACTGTCACCCCCCTCTTTGAGAATAGACGTGAAAATGCACTGTCCAAACTTAAATTGCTGTAATTCAAGAATGCTTTGGAATATAGACCTAAGTTTGGTCTTGTTTTAAAGAAGACACTCAGCAGATTATTGACTTAAAAAAATGAAAGTATGAAAAAGTTATGGAAGTTGAAATTGACTGTAAATCAAATGTACTGTACTATTTTTTCATTTTATATAATTTTTACTTTAAAATTACTATAAAATCAAAGCCATATGTCTAGCCAAGTTATGTTCCAAATTTGAAGGTGATATCGCAAAAATGTAAGTTCCCATGAGATTTTGTTTAGGCGCTGTACCAAAAATAGCCATCGGGTGTCATCTACATTCCATTCCATTAATACATTTCTGTCCAAATATCTATCACAAAAAGTCACCAAATATAGAACCTTGAGACTCAGACCTTTCCGACGATATGTGTTTTGTCAAGATTAGAAAAGGTTTTATTATAAAGTAGTTAAAATTAATTTTGTAATATGAAACCTTACACCGCCCACTAGGGGAGGAGCCCGCTAGAAGAATTTAGAGTACCGTTTCCATGGTAACACAACGTCCAATTTCAAAACGCTTTTCACAGGATGAATTTTGAGTTCGTAAGTGTTCGAATGTTACCTAATTTATGATGTTATGATGTTTGATTTATGAAAAAAGAGCGCCAAGCATCCCTCTATCGGGACGGTGACAGTTAAGGGGCATTTTCCAGAACAGTAACTACAACATTTGCTTCGTTGTTGCTTTTTAAGACGCATGTTTTATCTTGTATCTTCAGAGATGGGGGTATCCACAAGGGAATTGATATTGTGTGCGGTGATTATGGCATCATCAACGCTCCTTTTTCTGGAAACCTCAGTGGTCCTGTTGGGAGGGCAGTGAGAGACTCTGTTCAATATGATGGTGTCAAACTCTATAACAAAGGTATATGACACAATGACTTCCATGAAAAATACAATCCTTGTCACTAGAAAATAAAATAACTAATCTGTCTAGGAACATATGTCGTGACATTGCATTTATAAGGACTTTGCACATGCATTTTAAACTAGTTTTTAAACTAGACATACTTTTTTTGTCTTTGACCCATAGTCACCTCCCTCTACGTCGGCTTCTGTTAGTAGAAATGCTGACCAATGCCTGTCTTTTCCTCAGTGCACTGTGTGAAGATCTTCAACATCCGTCCATATGGTTACTTTGGTTCTGTTGTTCAGGGAAAGGCCATGGGTTACTTGTTACCACAACAGGAGAATTTCTCTGGCATCACCTCACACCTGGAACTGCAGATGTGTGATGGCTCCGATCCCTCGCCCTTCATATGAGACACGTTTATAGGAGATTAAATCAGTGATCCCAAATGCTTTCATTAGGAATTATAGTGCATGGCTTTAAAACTTCATTTAAATAACATGACAAACTGACTTTTTTTTACAAGCAATACAATAATACAGTATGTATTTCATAAAGTATATATTTCATGACAATGAAGTACCACAAGATGGCAGCACAAATCAACAGAATAATAGGGAAATAACAAATAATAATAATTATTATTATTATGAATCCCCTTATTATTATTATTAGCCTATTATCTTTTTTTTTTTCAGATTTGCTCCACACCTTCTCACACCTACTCATTCCCTTGATTTACATTTGAATGATGTGAAAATAAAAATAAAAATGGACTATGAACTGCAAATAGATTTGTGATCAAATTATTTATTAGTAGTATTTAATGAGAATGTACATGTTTTATCATCCATGTTTTCAAATACATGTTATTTCATTTTTCCAAATCGCATTCTGGCAACTTTACAGCATCCCACCATATGCCATTTACTGTAACCTCTGGCATCAATCTTTTATTTATTTATTTATTTTATTTTATTTTTTATTATTTTTTACAAAAAAATGTTGATGACTAACGTTTTCCTTGCGTAGAAAAAGATGTGTGCTCTATCTCTCTCTCTCTCAAGAAAATTCAGTCCCTGGAATTTGCAACGTGTGTCGCATTGCTTACTAATTTGTTGTGCAGATAAATATCTACACACGTTGTTATGGTAACTATTTTGCAGGCATCCCAAAAAAGAAAATTCATGCATGATGCTTCATAATCGATTGCGAATCAACAATATGGAGGAGAAAAAAAACGTTGTTGCAGGCCTCACGTTTAGTATTCCTGCTGTTACACAGTTCATATTCACTGCAAAAAAAAAAAAAAAAAAGTTTTTGCACAAATTTTGCCATGAGCTATATACACAGAGGGTAAAAATACATTTGTGTCAAATAATATTGCACTTTCCCTTTAAGTGGTCCCACTGGGTTGGTCTAAGATGAAAGCGAAATGACGAATCATACTATGGCGAAGGATTAATTCATGAATGTTAATGTTATCGTACTGGCGTTCTCAGCAATCGTCTAGTCACGTAGCTTAATTAATATTTATAAGGCAATCCTTCACCATATTTGGAATAAATTATTCTGCAGCTGGCGAACGCCCACTTACCGATATCTGCCGTTCAGCCAATCAGGTAGGGTTGTTGCGCGAACGTCGCGGTACGTATTTAATATTCATGAGCCGAGGGATCCCATAGTAGGATGTGTGACTACGGTGGACTTTAATTAAATTAGAGTCGGTGAGCTGGGATAGGCTGGGAGTTCACTCGGTCCAGACTGCAGGAAATCCGACGTGGACTGTAAACCCGCAGAAACGGACAGACAAACAAGCGAATGACTATAAATCCATGCGGAAAACTTTATGAGATTTTCTGCCGTGGGTCTGAACGTTATTGTGTATCTGTTTTTCCTCTGAGAGAGTTGCAACATGCCACGGCGGACTGTACAAGAAGTAACTGTTCAAGACGTGCAAAAGAGAAGAAACCCCAACAAACACTATGTAAGTCGACACCGATTGACATCTCTAACGATTTTTAACGAACTTTTCGTGATGTTCTTTCTCCTAATGAAAGTGTTTAGGGATGTATTTTGAGATTGTCTGAACAAAGAGGCTGGAGATGATCCGGAGGATCAAGTTACACATCAGCAGCACAACACGCGCAAAGAGTTGCTATTTTACATCTATATCTTTATTTCTCTGTAACTGTTGTAAAGTATTAAACTCTTCAAGTGTTTGGTAAAGTCTCCTGACAGCTGTGGGTTATAAGGCATCAATACTGCAGTAATTGAGCCAATCCAGATGTTTTCACATCTGCATAAATGTAACAAAGACACTTATGAGTCTATTAGCTTAGACTGTATCTGTGTATATCTGTTCATAGAGATGTTAAGTTTATATATGTGTGTATATATATATATATATATATATATATATATATACACACACACACACATATACATATTTACATAAACTTAACATCTCTATGAACAGATACATATGTAGTATGTTCTATATGAACATATAAGTAGTAGAAAAGTGATTTTTGTAAGTTTTGCGAGTGGTTTCCATCCATAATTTGTGTACTAACTTGTTTTATAGTACTTTGCTGAGCTGTTGTGATACCTCCATGTTTGTCCCGTTCACCACACCCTTAAAGTTCTGAACACCCCCCAAGCAACCCCACTCCACAGGAGCACGAGCTTATTCTCTACTAGCCAGGGATCTGCTGTTGAATGCTGTTTTGGCAGCCATAGGTTCGGATTTTCCACTCCAACAAAGCCAAAGTTTTGTGTATTTTAATTAATCTTTTGACGATAAGAATAATAACAGTTGTTAGGATGCTTTGCAAAAAACTGGTGCGTACAAATGAACATAATCCAGGAATATAAATAGAATTATAATTGGGGATGCATTTTGCATTTCTGGCCTGATATTGTTTTGTTATATTGTTATATTATACCAATAATTGTACTTTTTGGCCTGGTTCCACAGACAAGGCTTAGATTAAGTCAGGATTAGGCCTTAGTTCAATTAGGACATTTAAGTATATTTTATAAACGTGCCTTAGAAAAAACATTACTGTGTGCATTTTGAGACAAAACAGTGGCACTGATATATTTTAAGATGTGTCAGTGCAAGTTGCTTTCAGTTAAAACAGCTCAAACATGCATTTTAGTCTGGGACTAGTTTAAACCTTGTCTGTGAAACCGGGGGTTTGTGTTTTAACTCCTTCACCTGGAGCAGCGTATTACCACTTAGATGACAAAATAAAACTCATCTGACACAAAATAAGTATCATCTAGCTCCCTTACAATGCATGTATGCAATCTGACCAACTCTGTTAGCTCTATAGCTCAGGGTTGTCAGACCATGTTATTTTCCCCTGATTTAGACCCTTTTTTTCTGTGCTTTGATACAGGGGTGAATTTCACTAACCCTCTCAATTACATGCCATATTCATGTCATATTTCACTCCAAAATCATAAGAAAGAAATAATGTAGCAAAAATGAAACCTCTATCAATATTTCAATTGTAAAGTATTTATACATTATGGTTTTATTTGTTGTATATCATTTATTTTATGCTAAAAACATATGAAACATTGCATTACAATAATAATAATTTGTTTCCGATATTACAGTAAAATGACTTTTGACAATAATGAGTAGCTAATTAGAATCCCATATTGTGAATATTAAGAATAAATAATGTTATTTTTATGTGATATTTGACCTGGACATGTTTTTAATGTAGATACTTAGACAATGTAGAAAAACAGTTTAAATCATATAAAATGAACAGTGAAATAAAGAAAATAATTGTTTAAATTGAATTAACTAAATTAAATACATTTAACTTGTTGACTATGAATTTATTTATATGGTTTGCAGGCTCCAAGCTGCCAAACATTTTAGACACATTTCATCCATCTGTTCTGATCAATTTGTCCTCATTTAATCTTAGTCCAGAATAAATCGTAGTGTCGCGCACACTTTACTAAGTTGCTTGCACCGCTGAAAGTAAAATTGTTGGCATGCCATTTATGAACATTAGACCTAAAATTCCAACATAATACGCATGTTTTAATATGTCGGAAGGAAAACTTATTTCACCATCTACTGTCAGAAATGAATCCTGTTTGACCAGAAGCGGGGTATCACTATACTGGGGATTCAAGAAATGGGGCTATCAAAAGCAGAGGCCCCTGGCAAATCACACCCCACATGTATGCATTTTACTGTCATTTTTATCCACAGTAAATTTACTGACCCTCAAGCCATCCTAGGTGTATATGACTTTCTATGCATGATGTAGGATGTAGGAGTTCAAACAACAAACTCAAGCTCCTCCCACATTTCTCTTTAAAAGTTCTCATTTTAGACTCTAATTCGTGACTGGTGTTTTGTTTTGCTCTATCCTCTGCGCTTCTGCGTTCATCAATACGTCATGCGTCGGGTCAGAGGTCACTCTTCCGCTGGAACTAGACTCACGTACGGCCGTTACCGGAAGCCAGTGATTATAGTTTATAAAGTTATAAATATGGATATTTTTCTTCAGAAGGCCTTTATTAACCCCTGGAGCCGTATGGATTACTTTTATGATGGAGGGATGTGCTTTCTTGGGCTTCAAATCTCAGTTAAGGTTCACCGGGGTAAAAGGCGCCTTTGATTTTATTCCTCTAAACCACTAGATGGCACAAAAACTTGCCTCAGCACTTTCCAAAACATCCGCTTTTTAAGAAGCACGTGGAAATTTGTCTGATCTTTGACACGATCGCAGGCAGCAGCGCAAAGATGATTCTGCGCTAATTTGATCTAATATTTGATGTTTTTTAAAATATCGTAGATTTAAGTAGCAAATGAGAATTGATAAAATGAATGTTTAGATTTTGAGACATAGGTCTTCTTAATGATTTTTTTGTTCATTAAAGTTTTTCAATAATGGAAGAATATGTAAAGTATGGTATTTGGGGTAAAAGGCACAATAATTAACATGATAATAAACAGCCGCTGACTTCTCCATTTGTTGACATGACATGGTTAGATTCAGATGGGAAATATCATATATTAAGTTGGGTGTCCACCTTAGAGATAATCACCATATTTATAATAAAACCATCATATTAAAACATATGATATTAATCATATCATATAATAAAATATCATTTATTGTTACTACTGTAAATCTATATTAAATTATTATGGGATCTCAATGCTTTCAGAATCTTTACTTTTTAAAATAATTTTGTTTCTGTATTTTTAAAATATACAGTATATGACAGTATATTTATTGAACAAAAAATGAATGCTTTTATTTATCTAAATAAACAGAAATTAGTGCAAACTTTGCTAAAGTGATTGTTTTGAACAAGTAGTAACTTAGACATTATTAAGAACAGATTATTTTAGCTAAAGTATTTGTGTCTTTGGGGGTAAAAGGCCCTCCTCGCCACCTCATACATTTATTAGATTTTTAAACAAAATGAACCACTTTTATGATTTATTTTCACACAAAATCTGTTGCCCCATCAATGTTCAATACAAACATATATATTTTTTCTGCAATCATACACTATGGGAGCAGTGAAAGGCACATTTTTTCTTAAGGTGTGCCTTTAGCCCCATTGTACCCTACCATTCACTGCCATTATAAAGCTTGGAAGGGCCAGCGTATTTATAATATAACTCCGATAGTGTTCGGCTGAAGAAAGTCATACACACCTAGAATGTCTTGAGGGTGTGTAAATTATGGGATAATTTACATTTTTGGGTGAACTAACCCTTTAAATCTACATTTTGCCAGAATATGTGCTCCCTGGGAATCAAACCATGACCTTGATTTGTACCAGTCGAGCTCCAGAAACACAAGTTGGTATGACATCCAGAGAAAAGTTAGACATAATGAAGTTTTTTAGTCTTACATTTACATGAGGAGAGCAATAGAAGCAATTAAACCAACAAAAAAGGGCAGCAATATGTGACTAGTCTAGTCTAGTGCAGTACACAAAGCAAGGTTTTATTCTTTAATAAGTAGAATATAAAGTGTTAGTATTAATGGGTCACTCTTAATTTCGGTTCTGTATTTGTGTTACTGCAATTTCCAGTTAGTATGAGTCAGTCATTTTAAAAATAAAGGAGTAACCAGGTTTTACGTCATTCAGAACAAAACACCACATGAACGCAACAGCTGCCCATGTTCAATGTTGCTACTCATGGCAGGACGAACAGCTGGGATAGTGTGAGTTGTGTACAATCTGATGGCATCCTCAGTAGCGTTTCTCAGAACAGCATGATCTAGGAAGCCAGAATCTAAATGTGATCCAGGTTTTAATGTTGTGAACAGCCATTATATTATCAGTTATCCTGAGAAAATCCTTAGCTAGTGTTGCTCTCTCGGCGGAATGAAATGTAAGAAAGCAAGTCGATTACTGTAAACATCACTAATAGCCTGCGGCACACGCTCTATAAAACACTGTATTGAGTTACTACTGATCAATAAAGGACCCTTGATTTGAGATGCGTGGGAAATCAAAAAATAAAGCATTTCTGTATTGCTCAAAGAAGCAGGTCATTGATGAAGTCAGGCCCTCCCTCCTATGAAAAAAATATTCCACAAAGAGGCTGAAGATGTGATCAGGAGGCTCAAGTTACATCTATATCTCTTTATTTCTGTTTAACTGTCATAAAGTATTAAACACTTAAAGGGCCCTATTTTAACGATCTGAGCGCATGGTCTATAGCACACGGCGCAGGTGCACTTAGGACGTGTCCGAATCCACTTTTGCTAGTTTAACTACAGGAAAAATGGTCCAAAAAGGTTGTACCTAGTCTCTTAAAGGTGCAGTGTGTAGTATTTATGAGGATCTATTGACAGAAATGCAATATAATATACATAACTATGTTTTCAGTGGTGTATAAAGACCTTACATAATGAACCATTATGTTTTTATTACCTTAGAATGAGCCGTTTCTATCTACACACACCGCAGGTCCCCTTACAGTGAACCGCCATGTTTCTACAGTAGCCCTAAACGGACAAACTGCTCTCCAGAGCGCTAGCTACTCTCTGCTGTCTCAGATGACGACATCTTTGTCCTGTGTCGGCCACCGTAGCTTCTCTATGTGTTTTGAAAGGGAGGGGTGAGCGGTGGGCGGTTGCAATTCAAAACCTCACCGTTAGATGCCGCTAAAATTTACACACTGCACCGTTAATGAGTCATGAGTGTGTTTTGGGCGTAACAAGCAATAAACCAATCAGAGTCTCATCTCCCATTCTCTTTAAAAGCCAGTTGCGCTCATGCCATGGCGGATTCACTATTTACATGTTGGAATTTGCAAGTGGAAAGACTGAACGCTTCTCCAGAGTGGAATCCTTTTATTTTTAATATTTAAAAATGTGTGCGCGTCCCTTTGTGTGTATAAGCAGAGTGTACGCGCGTTGTGGACCCGCCTATAGGCACATATTACTAACACGCCCTTTAAATAACACAAAAAATACTGCACTATTGACTTTAGAGCAGGTTTTTGTTGGTCAATGGCGCAGTCGTTTTCAGTTCCTCAAAATAGCAACGCGCCAACAATGCGCCTGAACACACCTGGTTTTCAGACCAGCACGCCCATGGGTGAACAGATGGCCGCCAGTGCATTTGCTATTTAAACAACGTAGCACGGGACGTGAAAATATAACTGCGTCGGGGTGAAACTAGCAAAAAACACGCGTCGCATTGCGCCAGGTGTATGACAGGGCCCTAAAAGTGTCAGGCAGAGGTCGACCAATATTGGATTTTACCGATACGATATCTAAGTTGGGCAGTACCTGCTGATAACCGGTTAATTACCAGATAATTAAAAATAAAACTGACTCAAAACATAAGACTCAAGGTAAAAAAGTGATGAACTTTACTACAAAAATAAACAGTATTGACTGAACCACGAAAGTGTACTTTTAAATAAAAATATAAATATGAAAATATATTAGATATATTATATCCAAAGAGCATAAATAAAAATAGATACATCCAAAATGAACCAAAAAACACTTCAAATAACACAACAAATTATGAATGTGTAAAACATGTAACATTTAAGAGGTCCTGTTATGCAATAGAACAAAGGTATATAATATAAGCACCAGCATAACTAGAATAGTAATGTACAGTGAGAGATTTACAAGATTATTTACAAGTCATTAATTTTGTTTACAATGATTTGGAACAGCATTTCAAATTTTGATGCGGAAAATCAAATATTTTTCTATGAATCCATTTTTAATCTTAATGTATGTAAAATCTATTTTGACATATGTGACTCGTGCTAGCAAAATTAGTTGGAAGATAATTTCGAGCTACTGGGAAAACAAGTGAAAAATGTAAATTTTGGTCGAATTTGAGGTTTTCACAAAAATGAGTTCATTAAGCCCTCTTCTAGCGATCCCAATGCTCCAAATAGCAATCAGACATCTAAAAGTATCTTTATTTGTACGTTTTCTGAGAGGAGTACCTTTCCTTTGTCCATGAAAATGCAGTTTTTCTCTGCTTGCTTCACAACGAATGGCTCTTCCCCTCAGCACAAGTTTGGTATCGTTTATATAGCGAATTCATAGCGAATTGAGTCTGAACAAATGAAATGTGATGTTCAACTCATGCTGATGTAAACAAAACGATCTTACTTGCGCTGACTGACAGATCCGAAGGTCGCGCACAAAGACGCCTCAGACAGCGCACAATCCCGATATACACATACACACCAAAATTTAAATTTCAATCAGACAGCATTTCAATATATCTATATATGTCTTGGCGAGCATTCACACATTCATTATCTCTGTTATGTCTTAAGTGAACGTTTGGTTAATTGTTAGTTGTTAATTGTTTGGTTAAAAAACATCTGATGCGTAACATTATATTTGATCCACGGTACAGTAGGTCTTAATGTTTTATTAATGTTAATCAAACAAATGGTATCATGGAAAAAAAGTTGAATATATATTTTTCCTATAGATATTTGGTTTTGACTTGCTGAGTTCCAAATTTGGTGATATTACCAGGGATTTTAAGGTGATTTTGTTTTGGACCTTCAGAAACCTTTAACTCGATTTTTCCTCAAAATTGACTTCTATCGACTTCAAACAGGTGTAGCTCATTCATTTTTTTGTCTGATGCCAACAAATTATACATAATTTAAAGGTTTTTTAATAGAGAATGTGAAAATAATGCGACTGATTTCGCCAGCACGGGTCACATGATATTTTTGTTCCGTCCATTGCTATGGTTAGTATGTCAATCATTGCAACTTTGCAGCTTGAAAACTTTTATTCAGAATCTGAATGGATTATAAAGCTTGCAAAGAGCACTTAATAGGCTGTCACATATCTTAGTTTATCGCTGAAAGATTGAAAGATTATATATATTTCAGTTATCTTAGATGCATTTACATTGTGACTGTGCCTCAGATACACTTTAACTGAAACTGTGTCTGTAAAGGTGTGAAGCAAATGGTCCATACAATTAGAATAACAAAGGAACAGCATTCCTCAGGAACTTCTTGTGGATTGCAGGATCTCCAGTGGGAGGTCCTAACAGTATTTAGTGTTTGTAGCCCTTTTGTCTTCATGTATAAAGTGTCCCACAGAAGTTAGGATTCTTAGAAGGGTTAAGATTCTTGAAGGCCAACACGCTGGTGAAGAACTGTGATAGACTACTAATTCTTCTCGCCACAAGAAATCTGGTCAAGCTTACTTATTTTATATATTAGGGAAATCTAATACATTGGCGAGCCACCCAAACAACTGCTCAGCCAAATACAGGAAAATCTAACTATTGTGATCTCACAATGTTCTGTTATAATTAATGAAGCTGTCTACACTGCACAATGAATCTCATTTACATTGTGTCTACACGTGTCTACGGTTGTTATACTAAGAGGATTCACGAGCGTGCAGAACTCAGCACTGGACAAAAACTCCAGCGGATTCTGACTAACTTAAACACCTCTGATTGGCCATTGCGTTCAAGAGATCAACAGAATATGGGCCCTATTATACACCTCATGCAATGTGACGCCAGGCTTGGTGATGCCAAGTGTTTTTTGCTGGTTTCAGCCCGACGCAGTTATCATTTTCACGTCCAGCACCACGTTGTTTAAATAGCAAATGCACTCGTGCCCATCTGTTCACCCATGGGTGTGCTGGTCTGAAAACCAGGTGTGTTCAGGCGCATTGTTGGCGCGTTGCTATTTTAAGGAACTGAAACCAACAACAACATTGACCAACAAAAACCTGGTCTAAAGTCTATAGCGCAGTATTTTTTGTGTTATTTAAAGGCCACGTTAGTAATGTGCGTCTATAGGCGGGTCCACAACGCACGTACACTCTGATTATTACACACACAGGGACACAGCTGTCAAACACCAGACTGACTAGAAATACATTTTATATAATATAAAATGCAGCAGCACACACACATGCCAAATATTAAAAAAATAAAAGGATTCCTCTCTGGAGAAGCGTTCAGTCTTTCCGCTCGCAAATTCCGCCATGTAAATAGTGAGTCCCCCATGGTGCAAGCGCAACTGGCTTTTAAAGGGAATGGGAGATGAGACTCTGATTGGTTTAATGCAAGTTACGCCCAAAACACACCCATGACTCATTAAGAGGCTAGGTACAACCCTTTTGGACCATGTGCCTGGTGCGCCGACCGTTTTTTCCGTTGTTAAACTAGCAAAAGTGGATTCGCGTCTGCGCCATGTGCTTCAGACCATGCGCTCAGATCGTTAAAATAGAGCCCTTTGTCTGTGATTGGCTACACTCAGGGCCGTAGCTAGGGAATTTAGGGCCCCCACCGCCCTCCACTCATACCATATTTGGGCATGGAGGCCAACATCTGCATGGCGCCATGTAACCTAACAGGAATTTCTTACAAAATAACAGAACAGACAGATAAATGCAAATAAAGGTTTTTATTGGACATAAGCAAAAATAATATGAATATTGCTATTGCTTATTTTATATACAACGTGTAAATATTACATCAAAACTATGGCATTAAGCGATTAATAACTTCTTATGAAGCATTGTTAAAAGTCATCAAGCAATTATTCAAGACAAACTAATAAAATAACAACAAAAGACAAGAAATTAATAAAATAATAAAATAAACCTTTTTTAAGCAGGCCTACCAGCAATATAATATAAAATGTATTTCTAGTCAGTCTGGTGTTTGACAGCTGAGGTTAACATTCAGAAATAAAAATAAATAAATTAAATGCAAATGTAAAATAAAACCACTGAAATTTCTTATTGTCTTCATTTTTTGATGAAGATAATATGCTACAGCATAATATTTTATTAAATAAAGTTGTATTCACGTTTTCTTGACAGTATTGTATCACAATTCTGACTTTTTTCTCACAATTGCTAGTTTGCATAACATAATTCTGAGAGAAAGTCAGAATTGTGAGATAAAAAGTCGCAATTACCTTTTTCATTTTTTATTCTGTGTCAGAAACAAGCTTCCCTAGACTCAACTCTGATTGGTTCTGTTCACTACCTGGGGCGGGACTTCTGATTTTTATTGGGTGCCTCTGCTGTTTGTTGCTGACTGAGCTGAAATAATTACCCATCGGATTAAACCATATTTAAGAAGGGGAGACAGAGGAGATATTTAGAAAACTTCTTTAACTAAATTGCATGTTTTTGTGGTTTTCATTGAACCACAAAAAAGAAAAAAAATTGAATCACATTATAAAACGCAATCACAATTTTTGTCAGAAAAATCGCAATTCGATTTTTTAGTTGCAAAGTTGAACCATTATAGAGTGAAAGTATATTATTTGCATGTGCCTGAAGAGTCTGAAGTGAACATAAACAGAAATTTGATGTGAATCATTATATTGGATCCGTGCATCAGCTCTTAAAGAGACAGCAGCCTAATAAACCTGCTGCCGTCTGTCATTAATGTTAATCAAACAACAGCAACTATCAACATAGAACACCTTAGCAAGCTCATAAAACACCTTGCAATTACACACAAACTGCATCCAAACATCACATTTTTTTACACAGTTGCTGTTCTTTGATACAGTAGTCTTACTGTATGTTTAACTGAAGAAGACTGTCACTTCCATATTATAATGCATTTCTGCCCATGAACACCTACTCTTAGCAAGCTTTTATTAAAGGATGAACTTCTAGGTGGGGATCGGGGTTGCATTAAAGTTTGACTAAAAATTTAAATTCAGTCATGATGTTGTTTTGAAAACGAATGACTTTCTCTCAAAAGGAGAGATTATGAAGAATTGCACTGGATGCTGTTTTCTATGCAAAGATGAAGGGACTGCGGCTCAAAACACTTCAAAAGGATTATAAAAATACCATGAAAGTATCATTAAAGTAAAAGTATCATCTTCTGTCTTTTGGAGCCATCTTTGTATGAGGAATAGATCATTATTCAATGATAAAGTTTTCCTCCAGTTGGCTGTTAACCACTGGAACCAAATTTTTAGATCAATGAGTGAATTAGTCTGATTCATGAACAAATCGTTTAGATTTGGGTCACACGAAGGACGATTTCAGTGTGTGATGGCTTAGTTTTAGTCAAAGCTGTCATATGGCTTCAGATAAAATGTAGTGCACAGGTCATTAGAGACACTTTTAGGATGCATTTATAGAGCTCTTTTTAAAGCTCCAGTCCTCATTCATGGAAGTTGCATGAAAAAGAGCACAAAGTACTGTTTTGAACTAGGAGGGTCAAAAAATAAGTCAACAGAATTGTCATTGTTGGGTGAACTACACCTTTAATAGATAAACTGTAAATGTGAGTTAACATTTTCTTTCTTTTTTTTAACTGTAGGTTTACATCATCAAAGTGGCTTGGTCTGATGGCAGCACTGAGATCATTTTCAGGCGCTACAGTAAATTTTTCGACCTTCAGGTGAGTTTTGTACTAGTTACAGTGAATGTGAAGGAAAATATTATGAATCCAAATATTAGCATCCTTTTTGCTAACATTAGGCATAATGGAGAACTTAACCAGTGCCAAGGAACCTTGATGAAGTGATGCCAAACCTTGAGTTTGATGTCATGTGCAGAACTAAAAGCTTAGTAGTTGGAGAGATCAACATGGATTTCACTGCTGAAGTTCATGTGGCAGGAATTAGATGGGCTGCTTCAGTGGTGCAACAGGAAAAGTCATCATATTCATAGAATATGTAGAAACTTACTTAAAGGGTACATAACAGGTACAATAACACACACAGTTTCTGCCAGTCTCGTGTCAATCTTGAGTACCTATAGAGTAGTATTGCATCCTTCATATCGCCAAAGAGTCTTTAGTTTTATCATATTTATAAAAGACAGATACGCTGTACCGATTCTTTCCTGAAACAGCCGAGCTCGTGCAGGCGTGCAGTGGGCGGAGCTAAAGAGTCACAAGCACACACACACACACACAATACATCATGGCATTATCCCTGGATAACTTTCGATTCACTATACATTCGTGTTGTTTACATTATATGCACTTATGCGTCAATTGCCAACAAAACACAGACATTTGATGCAGTTTCACTCCCCGCCTGCGGTTTCCACTCATGACCGGGAAAAAATAAACACACTTTCAGAACTCCGGAAAAACAAACTGCATCCACTGTTTCCTTAACGCTGGGTTATTTGGGAAGCTGAACAAGGTAATCTTTCCCTCACAACCAGAAACACACTTCTTTAGTGACATTGATGATTTTGTGGTCTAAAAATAAAACAACAGCACTGCCGACGGTTTCTGTAACCCGAGCGAAGCTCGTTGATGTGCGCGCTCTTGCTCTCGCTCTGGTTGGTGTGTGTGTGTGCGCTCATCCGGGAGAAGTGCCCATACAAGGAATTCCGCCCTTTATGATGTCACACAGGGCCATATTCGAAAAAAAAAACTTTCCGAAACTTGTTCGAATCCTGAAGGAGTGTATTTGGCACAGAAATACTCCAACTCGTTTTTTTTTTTTTATTATTTTGGCCATGTTTAGCATGAGAATCATCTCTTTAACAGTGTAAATAAGTCAGAATGCATGAAATAGCATTAGACCCCCCTTTAAGATATAAGCTAATTTGAGTGTACTTATGTGACAAGACCGGTGCACTTTCCAATATGGCGGTGTCAGCATTTAAGTTACCTTTAAGTTGTTGTTTTTTTCACTTCAAGAAAACTGCAGCTGATTGTTTGCATGTTGGTCATACGGTTCTTGGTCAGTGTGGTCACATTTAGATCCTGACAGGCTGTGTGTTCCAGACGTCATCAAAATAAAAGTTTAACTTGAAGAAACTGTGACAGATTACTTGTGACATATATTACTATTGTACAGTAGAATAATAGCAATATTAATAATACAGTTATTACTAATACTTTATTATTAATAATACTTTATTACTTTAAATAATACCTTTATTTTTAAGGAATATAACCATTTTTCTTTCATGTTATAATTTTAACAGTAAACCTATCTAACTAAATTGTTAATGTTTTATGCCTATATTTGATTACCACTGTTTTTGACAATACATTTGTATTGAATCATACAAACAGAAAAACTAAAACAGAATTTCTGAGAAAAAAAAAAACAATCCATAGGGCTCTATTATTGTAAAAATGTTAAGAAATTATTAAATTGTTAAAGTTTTATTAATTCAATTGATTAGACATGCTTTTTAATTAATAACATTTTATTAAACCATTAAAATGGAAGCAAGAAATAATTAAAATGGAAAACACAGAATTTGGGGGGGAAAATGAATCAGATTTCATAGGGCCTATGAAATCAAAAAAAATAATTTTTTTGTTAGATTTTTAAAGTCACCATGAAATCAAAATTGACAATTCTTATTTTTTTAAATAGAATATTGCAGTATTTATTTGAAATGATTTATCCGTGTACATAATTATTTTTTTAAATTAATGTGCCCTTAATTAATTTTTAATCAAATAAAAAAAATACTTCCCCTCCTTTTTGCCATGACATCTCTTCTCTAATGACGTGTTAACTGGCACGAGGGCGGGACAACCTGTCACTCACAAGATATCACAGCAATAGCAAACCACAACCATCCAATCAATTCACCATGGACAAAATCAAGTCCTGCCCTACATTTTTTACAGTTTTACTCTGATATACAGTGCGGAGAACAAGTATTTGATACACTGCCAATTTTGCAGGTTTGCCCACTTACAAAGCATGTAGAGGTCTGTAATTTTTATCATAGGTACACTTCAACTGTGAGAGACGGAATCTAAAACAAAAATCCAGAAAAATTACATTGTATGATTTTTAAATAATTAATTTGCATTTTATTGCATGACATAAGTATTTGATCACCTACCAACCAGTAAGAATTCCGGCTCTCACAGACCTGTTAGTTTTTCTTTAAGAAGCCCTCCTGTTCTTCACTCATTACCTGTATTAACTGCACCTGTTTGAACTCGTTACCTGTATAAAAGACACCTGTCCACACACTCAATCAAACAGACTCCAACCTCTCCACAATGGCCAAGACCAGAGAGCTGTGTAAGGACATCAGGGATAAAATTGTAGACCTGCACAAGGCTGGGATGGGCTACAGGACAATAGGCAAGCAGCTTGGTGAGAAGGCAACAACTGTTGGTGCAATTATTAGAAAATGGAAAAAGTTCAAGATGACGGTCAATCTCCCTCGGTCTGGGGCACCATGCAAGATCTCACCTCGTGGGGCATCAATGATCATGAGGAAGGTGAGGGATCAGCCCAGAACTACACGGCAGGACCTGGTCAATGACCTGAAGAGAGCTGGGACCACAGTCTCAAAGAAAACCATTACTAACACACTACGCCGTCATGGATTAAAATCCTGCAGCGCACGCAAGGTCCCCCTGCTCAAGCCAGCGCATGTCCAGGCCCGTCTGAAGTTTGCCAATGACCATCTGGATGATCCAATTGAGGAATGGGAGAAGGTCATGTGGTCTGATGAGACAAAAATAGAGCTTTTTGGTCTAAACTCCACTCGCCGTGTTTGGAGGAAGAAGAAGGATGAGTACAACCCCAAGAACACCATCCCAACCGTGAAGCATGGAGGTGGAAACATCATTCTTTGGGGATGCTTTTCTGCAAAGGGGACAGGACGACTGCACCGTATTGAGGGGAGGATGGATGGGGCCATGTATCGCAAGATCTTGACCAACAACCTCCTTCCCTCAGTAAGAGCATTGAAGATGGGTCGTGGCTGGGTCTTCCAGCATGACAACGACCCGAAACACACAGCCAGGGCAACTAAGGAGTGGCTCCGTAAGAAGCATCTCAAGGTCCTGGAGTGGCCTAGCCAGTCTCCAGACCTGAACCCAATTGAAAATCTTTGGAGGGAGCTGAAAGTCCGTATTGCCCAGCGACAGCCCCGAAACCTGAAGGATCTGGAGAAGGTCTGTATGGAGGAGTGGGCCAAAATCCCTGCTGCAGTGTGTGCAAACTTGGTCATGAACTACAGGAAATGTATGATCTCTGTAATTGCAAACAAAGGTTTCTGTACCAAATATTAAGTTCTGCTTTTCTGATGTATCAAATACTTATGTCATGCAATAAAATGCAAATTAATTACTTAAAAATCATACAATGTGATTTTCTGTATTTTTGTTTTAGATTCCGTCACTCACAGTTGAAGAGTACCTATGATAAAAATTACAGACTTCTACATGCTTTGTAAGTGGGCAAACCTGCAAAATCGGCAGTGTATCAAATACTTGTTCTCCCCACTGTATGTCACAACAGAGAAAAAAATTCCGACTTTAAAAAATTGTTGGTAAATTATATGTTTCTCTGACTGTTTTGATTCATGAGGAACTTCATGAGTTGTGCAATGACATCTGGTCCAGACTTACAATGTCCTCTTACAAGTTAGTCATCTCATTTTTTTTCTTTGAGACTGGTCATAACTTTTTTTTTTATTCTATTACATAAAAACATAGATTTATCTCATTTGAATCTGAAAAAAAAAGATTCCCTACTCCTTGAATAATATAGTAATACTAAAATAGCTCGGATGGAATCTTTTCTGAGTAAATATTGATTTAATTGTGATTTAATTTCATTATTTATTCATAATATTTTATTCAGCTTACATGTTTAGTCTATTGACAGCCCTAATTAGGATGAATGTAAACTCAAGATCAGGAGGTCATTAACAGTATGACTTAAGGAAGTGAGTCGTTCTTGAGAATGAGATCACCAGTTTAATGCCTAATATAAATTCCTCACAGATTAAGGCACTAAACTTCAAGGCTTGTGAGAGAACAAATTCATCTGAACTTCTTGTCTGGTGGTGTGCAGCTGTGCTGACTGTTCTTCTCTCAAATTATAGCAGCCAAAAACTTGCAAACAGTTTAACGGAAACCCACTATTATTAGTAGCACTTAGCACAACTAAAGCTGTTCACTAAATTTGTGCAATTGGTCAGAAATCCCCACTGTGAGGTGTGCCACAGCTTCCTGAAAATGTTGCAGGATCTTTTCTCTACTGGGCAGTTCCACAGAAATGTGAACCATACAATGGAAAAATCAGGTTTTAAGCAAATGAAATTGCCCTGGGGAGACTCAATAAGCAATATCTGTCGGTTCACAAACGCGCTCCTCCGGTGAGTCTTCCATTTTTTTTTTCCCCGATCTCCATCAAGAAGTTTTGAGATATCATACTCATCTCATGTTGTTACATCACTGGTCTCTATTGTTCAAATATAATGTAACTAAGCGAGTTTGGGTACGAGAAGATGCCCTGGGTCGAAGAGACGCTTAAGAGCCATCTCTCCCTGGGCGTGGCATCTTCTTTTTACCCACTAAGTCGTGTCAGACCACATCACGTCTAGTGGGTAAGCTGTACGCAGTATCAGGCAAAGCCGGTGGGGCCTTACACACTATGGCAGTGTTGCTGGCCTACCAGGTGGATTTGTGGAAGGACTTTGACCCGGGTGAGGTGTCTCCCGAGGCAGTCCTTGAGGTCCGCCAGGCCATGGATTTAGCCTTCTTTGCCACCAAGTCGACGGCCCACACTATTGGCATTCTATGGCTGTCATGGTTGCCACAGAGTGGCATCTGTGGCTGAATCTTTCGGGGATCAGGCAGAGAGATAAATTACTCTACTTGACTCTCCAGTTTTTCTATTTTCTATTTTCTATTTTAACTGAGAGTGTACGTGTAGATGCTTCCTTGTTGTATGCTCCCTGTCATAGTAGTGGCGGCAGAGTTGAGATAATCGATTGGGAACCTGGAGTTGGTAACGGTGCAGTAGCCTGCTCTCTTCCAGTTGGGAGATGTAGGCAGATGCGGCTGCAGCTGCAACCCCATGGTTTATTTATGTTAGTGGTTTTGAATCTCTTTTATTGCCCCCCTGGTTCAGAAAAGAGTATGTGCTCCATGCATGGCGATGAAGTCAGAAGTGGTTGTAGCTTAGAGTACAGAGTGCTCAGCCTGGTGGTGGTAGCAGTGCAGTGGCCTACCCTCTTCCAGACTGGAGTTGTGGTGGATGCAACTGTAGCTGTGGCCCCTTTAATGCCAAGCTTATCGCTTACTTTGCTGAGCCCCTTCAGCACTATGAGCTGAAGGTGTGTTTCCTAATGAATAGGACTGTAGTAGAATTTGAGACATTGCACTCTGTGTGATTGGGATGGTAGAGCTATAAGTAACTTTCCCTCTTCCATGAAAGCTGTTGGCGGATCTATTCATAGCTGCAGCCTCCCTAGCTGGCAACAAAGTAAGTTCCCACTTTTGCCCCCCTTCAGCACTGGAGCTGGAGGCGAGAGTATGAATGTAGAAGCATCCATTTGTATACCCTTCCTCAGAGCTCGCAAGGTACAGAGTGGACAAATAGGTAAAAGAACAACTATCTGTAATCGCTGTGTGACGTCAGCAGGCTTACTTGCTAGAGCTCTCCATATAAAGCAACCTTTAGCCTATTAGGGCAAATAGTGGAGAGGAAGCAGGCCATTTGTGGCAGCCCGCATTGTCAGTTGCCCGCCTAGTTTCTTCTGCATTTAGTAGCCTGTACTATCATGTTGGCTTTCGATCCTAAGGCCAGTGTCGATCCTGCCCTCTGCACCTCTATGCTATATTGGAGTACCAGTGTAGGGGTAAGGGGGTGACCATAGTTGTATGCCTAGAGCGGACTGCTCTGTTAACACTGAATGTGTCGACCACATCGACATATTCCACTATTTGTCCACGTCTGAGGCCAGCGGATGAGAGTTGTAGTGGTCCCTTGGGGGTGGGAGGTACGAACTTTTAGGATGATGCCCAGTGAAAGGCAGTGGATAAGTAGAGAGCACTGCTCTCCCTGTTGCCCCTCCGGCTGGTCTAGCTCGGAGGTGATCGAGCAGATGTTATAGTCGGCAGGAGTGTGGTGGTGGATAGGAGGATGTTGAGTTGTCATTCTGCTCCATTCTTCATCGTGAGGAAAAGGGGACTATCCTTTCCTTCCTGACTTGGTCTTAGAATTATGCTTATTCACATCCTTTGGCCAGGCATTTGGAAGTATGACGGCATTGGTATTGACGTTCCCATAGCATCAATCTGACGCAGCATTGGGTTCCCTTAAAAGGGAATGTCTTAGGGTTATGGATGTAACCCTGGTTCCCTGAGAAAGGGAATGATACCATACTGCCATACAATGATTGTGGTACTCAGCATTATACTAAAATGCTGTAGATAGAGCTTAACTTCTGCTGAACCAGACTATTGACGGTTAAGTTTGATGGTGTTCCTTCTTTATTTTAAATGACTTTAACCATGTGTTATGGACAAGACACTTACAGTCACCTCATATCAAATCGGCTGGTTATGGCGAAGGGGAGAAATAAAAATCCAATGCTCATTTGTTTACCATTATGATTCATATAAATAGCTAACCACTGAAATTAAATAATTCAACGTGAAATAAAATAATTTGTTGTGATCATTTTGACGCAGATTGTGATTAGAAATGCAGTGTGATAATATAGTTAACTTTAAACAAGTGGTGTTTTGGTGTCTGAAACAAATTGTTGTCATTCACTTCCATGGGCTGACTAATATTTTTCGTTCTTTGTGGTCTCTCTCCTTTGACGCATGTGACTGCTTTGGTGACTATTTCCTCAACTTTTCCTCCATTTTATCTAACTCTCTACCACTTTTCTTTCTTCCTGAGTTGTTGAGAAACTCTAGTGCTGATGCAGCACATAGCAGCAATGAGGCAGGGCATGCAGAGAGTAAATACGACAACCACTAATGCATTTCAATAGTGAATCAGATCTTATGACAGTCGTCTGAATGTGGTTACGCTGTTTCAGTTTTTTTTTCCCTGTATTTGGGGGTTTAGAGATTTAAGAATCTCTTTGCAAATGGTGGAACACACTCTTTCATTCATACCACAATTTTTGGGATTGCGAGTTTTAACTTGTATTTGATTAATGGCATCACAGTAAAGAATTTCTTTAAGTTCAATTAATCTTTCATAACATAATTTTATCAGATAATATCAGTCTGTGCTCTTTAAATTCTTTTAAAAATAAGTACACTTTAGCGTACTTTTAAAGAGTTTACTTATTACAGAAGTAAATCATTTAGTTAACATCACATTCATTTAATGAAATTCTTTTCGGAGACTCAGTTGCATGCTATTTACAATTACATGAAATCCACTTAAGTAGGACATGAGTGCATCTACATATGTAATTTTATAATTACTTCTATTGTCTTTGAAATATGGTTAAAGTATGTACTGACGGATGTACTGACAAGCATTAAACTACAATATACTTATAAAAAATATAGTGCCTTGCACACCCGAATCATTCGTAGGCACATAGTATGAAAGTACAATATAAACTAGAAAATATATAAATCCTGCAGGCATGTATCATGCATGTAAATATATTTGTAATTACACAATTGTAATGATCAAGTTGCAATTTAGTACAATTAAAACACACATACACTACAGTTAAAATTAAACAACACGTCAAAATAAGTGGATTTTGAAGCATGACAAAAGATTATGTTTTAAAAGGTTAATTTAATTTGACATTACAAAGCGTTTTTTTTAAAGTGTACTTAAGTGTGTTAAGAAATGCAGGGTAACACTTTATTTTGCAGTGTTCTTGTTACACATTGCATGTGCTTACTATTGAAAAAACAATAATTTATGCATAATTACATGCACCTAACCTTAAATCAAACCCTAACTCTATAGTAAGTACATGTTGGTAATTAATATTACTCAGTATTTAAAGGGGTCATGAACTGCATTGTTTTATTGTTTTATGATGTTTCCTGGGGTGCACTTATAATGTTAGAATGCTTTTTACATCAAAAATTGTCATAATTTAGAAATAAAAGGCATTTTTCCTACCCTGATTTTAGCCCTCTGGTTTGAACGCTCTGTTTTAAGGGGCGTGTCTGCTGTGAGACTTCAGTGTAAACGCCCACTGCTGTGATTAGCTAACGTCCTTCCATTTGAAATAGCTAAGTATTACTCTCTCTTTTAGTGCGTTTTTACTATTACAGCTCTCATGGTTAACTAATCGTGAAAAGTGTTGCATTACATTTAGATCTATGGCATTATATTTAGATCTATGGCATTATATTTAGATCTATAGCATTATATTTAGTTCTATGGCATTATATTTAGATCTATAGCATTATATTTAGATCTATAGCATTATATTTAGATCGTGGCATGAAAGGTTGCAGTGATGATCATTGTAGCCAATCACAGACATGTTGAGCGCATGAAAGCAGTGATCTCGTCATTGCAACTCAGTTTCTGTACACTAATGAATGCTTTCATCATAACTAACAGTGCAAACGTAAAATAGTTAAGAGATTCGTTGAATAAAACGGGAGTTTTGGCACGAGTCCAGAACTCAGTCACTGATAAACTCACGCTGTTTGATTGACAGCTCCAGCGATTACAAAGGGAGCATTCTTTGATCGCCTTCTATATATAATTTAATCACCGTTAAATAACAGATTATTTTCATCCTACTAAGAGAAACAACGCAAGTTGACATTTAGTCACTGGTTTGATTTACTGACACACAGACAAAGAACATCTGACTGTACATGAATCATTACATTTCAGATCAGGCATTAGAATGAACACAGTTACTTACATGTTGCATTACTGTCGAGCCCAGGCACTGCACAATATTTTGTAATCCTCAACGGCATGTTTATTGCTTGGTAGCTCGATCTGGTTAAACACCACGTAGGCCTATGTTACTTTTAGGCTACCTATTCTATTGCATGTCATGCGCGAATCGGTGGGCTACTTAATCAGGCAGTGACGAAGTAGGCGTTGATCTTCTTCTGCAGAGGCGGTGCTTGCCTCCCTTTGACGTTATAGATCCCCACTTTGAAAAACCTGTCGTTTGCTGGGCCTGGTGTCAATAAAAGCTTTTATTGGACTAACAAGGAAGTTTTCAGTTCTGAAACTTACAGGATATTCTTATAGTATGATGACCTCTTATATGTCAAAAGCTCAAAGAAAATTAGATTTCTCAGTTCATGACCCCTTTAAATGTATAGTTACACTGTAATAATGACACCTTAAAATAAAGTGTAACCAAACATAGTCATGAAAGTTTACTCTCTTCAAATACAAATAAGTGGCCTTTTATTTCCTTAATATTATATTATCTGCAATTACAGGTTTTTTAATGTACTTTTAAGATTTGGAGCACACAAGTGCACATTGAATACAATTAAGTGCACTTCTTTTTCACAAAGGACAATTAATTATTACTTTTCCCACATTTTAGAATATTAGTAGAAACATTATGGAATTCCACACATAGAAGTAAGGTTATTATGTTGTGAACAAAAAGTTCAAACAAACTCAAAACTATAGTATATTTAAGCTATGAATTTGACTAGATTCCAGATCTGCACAATCTGGACACCCTTTCAACCAACCAGTTTTGTAAAGATATTTGCATGTAGACATATATCTGCCCACAAAACTCATGATAAACATAAATTCAGCTGCATGTCAGCAGCTTACTTGTCCAAACAGCTCAAGTTTTGTTGAACACAAGCTCAGGCGTGGCTCTCAGACATATGGATGTGATTAGCATATGTGAACTCCAGAGAGACGTATGTCTGCTCTTCACATCAGATAGACGGCTGTCATGTGGGGAGGGTTTTTTCTCTTTGTTCAGCAGAGGAAGAACTGATTGTATGGATTTATCATAAAGGAATTTCAACTCCTCCTGTAAACAACATTTGCTGGAGTCATGTTCTTGGCAGCTTTTACTTGTTCTCTTCTCAGTTCCTCACATCCTCTACTGTTACTCTGAGGGGCTGATTTACTGTCTTTTATTGAAAACACTGAGTCTCATTCACTAACAATTTTGCAACTTATTCATATTTATACGCACAGGAGAAAAAATTAATTAGCCTAATTCACAACACGTATGTACGCACATGAATTTGTTCTTAACCTTGTTCTAATGTTAATGAATTTGGAGTATTCTGAATAAGCAAGGTTATTAATCTGCATAAAACATGCCTAAACCATTTCAAGATAAGCAAAACAGAAGATGCTCTCTAAAGAAGCTCTTTTGCTTGAGAGCAAGAACCTCGAGCAATGCCGAGCTAAACACCCTTTACATACCCAGATTAGGGACCTCTGATACCAGCTGTGTATTTGCATTATGCAGAGGAACTTTGCAGCTCAAGCTATATTGCACCTTCTCTAACTCTTTTCCTGTGTGTCTGTAAGGCCACCCTGAGTTTGTAATATTTACCTACATGTGGTTTCAGTTGTTCCTTTCTTTTTTCCTGGCAATTTATAATACATTTTAGTATGAAACTTGTTGATGAATCATGATTTGTTCATGGAAATGTTTATATACAGACTTCGGTAACATTTTATTTTTATGGTTCCTTTTGAACATTCTGTTGACTATAAGTAACTTTGCAACTACATGTCAACTAACTCATTAGTTTATTAGTAGACTGTCTGCTTAATATCTGCTAACTCTTTATTGTGATGGTCCTCCAACAGACATTCTACTGACTATAAATAACTTTGCAACTAAATGTCAACTTATTCTAACTCTACCAGTCTACTAATACTCGATTAACAGTCTAATGAGAGTTAGTAGACATGTAGGTGCAACGTTACTTATAGTCAACAGAATGTGTTAAAGGGACCATCAAAATTAAAGGGGTCCTATAATGCCCCTTTTTACAAGATGTATAATAAGTCTCTGATGTCCCCAGAGTGTGTATGTGAAGTTTTAGCTCAAAATACCCCACAGATCATTTTTTATAGCATGTTAAAATTGTCACTTTTTGAGGGTGAGCATAAACGCGCCGTTTTTTGTTTCCCTTTAAATGCAAATGAGCTGCTGCTCCCCGCCCCCTTTCTAGAAGAGGGCGGGGCTTCAAGAGCTCGTGTTAGCAGCTCCGATTACCTCACGCAGACACGCACTGAAAATGTCAGAAACTGTTCAGCCTTTTATGTTTAAACTGGAGTCGGACAATGATGGAGAGACTCAAGAAGAAGTGACGACATGTAGAATGAGACAGGACGTTTCTGAATGATTAGTTGATGAATTTATGTAGCTGAGGTGGAGTTAACTATCTTCAAGTCATTGATTAGCATATTCTGTCATGATAATCTATAAATCGCTCGTGTGGGAACTGTTGTAAGATGCACAGAGCCAGAGAATATCTGCTGCATGAAGACAGAACAGGTATAGTTTTGTTTAATTACGGTTATAACTTATGTTGTCATCTTGCTTTTATGACATGCTATTGCATTTGTGTTCATACTGTAAAGACGGATGCGACAGCTTGAGCGACTCCCAAACGTGCTCGACTACAACAACTCTTCCTCTTCTCAACATGGGCTTTGTTGTGTGTTCCCGGGGGCGGGGTTTATGTACATTTTAGTGTTCATGATGTCACCAACCCGTGAATAAGCTTGTTGTAGTTCGATTGTAGTCCGCTCATTGTAAAAGCGATTTCTTTAAAAGAAAATATCTCCCTTTGCTTTGAACTTTGAGCGTCGTAACTTTGCAGATGTTTATGCTCAAACAGCAACATTACACACTAACTAAAGTTAAAAAAGTGAAATCATAATCAACCACCCCTTTAAGTGAAACCCAGACTTCTTGTACAAACCTGTATGTATGCACGGTTAGTGTCAAAAACTATACAAGTCTATACAATAAAATTTTATTTAAGCCAAGTTTAACCGAAAACTCTTTGCAGTAGTTCTAAAATTTTATTTGCACTTCCATGTACAATGCGCAGTGACTTAAGGAATCGTTGACATAAAACGTGGCTTGATGCGTCTCAAATCAACATATTTTGAGGTCACAAAAATAAATTATATTTGAAAGCTACGGGGGTAGCACATGAAAAAAAGTTTTATACATAAAAAATAAATAGCACATTTGAAAACTATCATTAAAATGATGTACACTCACATAAGATGACGAATTCAGACATATCGGTCTTCTAGAAGAAGCTGTTTTACTCTTAGTGCTGGGTGTTAAAACGATAACGATAATTATCGCAATATAATTTTTCTCGATAAAACGATATCAAGAGTTCTGTAAAAGTTTGATAATATTTATGCGGCAAAAGCGGAACGAAACAGCACTACTCATTTGAACCGCGCCACACTCTCGGTCACTGTGAGATCCGGTGAGAAGCGCTTGCATTCAGCGAAGAACACAAATGTCTCTGTGATTTTAAACTAGTTCAAAGCCAGATGAAACAGCGCTGAGAAACGCTGTGCAACGATACAGTCAGAAGGCTTTTCAATCTACAAATCACCATCATTAAACATGGATTTACTGTTGAAACGCTAACTGCACCATGGTATTGTGGCAGAAATGTGGGATATACATATCGAATTTTATTATATTATTAATGTAGACATGTATTAAATGTATTAAAGGAGTAATGGAATATAATTACAGTATTTTTTTGTGATTAAGCTGAAAGGAATAGTTCATCCAAAAAATGCACCTTTAAGCATTTTTGCATTTACACTAAATGTATTTAGGCTACAGTTTTTCATACAAATACCATAGAAACCATATACACTATATTGCCAAAAGTATTGGGACACCCCTCCAAACCATTGAATTTAGGTGTTCCAATCACTTCCATGGCCACAGGTGTATAAATCAAGCACTAGGCATGCAGACGCTTCTACAAACATTTGTGAAAGAATGGGTCGCTCTCAGGAGCTCAGTGAATTCAAGCATGGTACCGTGATACCGGTTGCCAGGAGAACGGTACTTGCCTGACTGCATTGTGCCACGTGTAAAGTTTGGTGGAGGGGGGATTATGGTGTGGGGTTGTTTTTCAGGGGTTGGGCTTGGCCCCTTAGTTCCAGGGAAAGGAACTCTTAATGCTTCAGCGTACCAAGACATTTTGGACAATTTCATGCTCCCAACTTTGTGGGAACAGTTTGGGGATGGCCCCTTCCTGTTCCAACATGACTGCGCACCAGTGCACAAAGCAAGGTCCATAAAGACATGGATGAGCGAGTTTGGTGTGGAGGAACTTGACTGGCCTGCACAGAGTCCTGACCTCAACCCGATAGAACATCTTTGGGATGAATTAGAGCGGAGACTGTGAGCCAGGCCTTCTCGTCCAACATCAGTGCCTGACCTCACAAATGCTCTTCTAGAAGAATAGTCAAAAAATCACATAAACACACTCCTAAACCGTGGAAAGCCTTCCCAGAAGAGTTGAAGCTGTTATAGCTGCAAAGGGTGGGCCAACTCCATATTAAACCCTACGGATTAAGAATGGGATGTCATTAAAGTTCATGTGTATGTAAAGGCAGGCGTCCCAAAACTTTTGGCAAACTTTTGGCTTTGTACTTTACTCATGTTCCAATATCCACTGAAAACAGCATCCTTCACATGCGCAAAAATGTGTTTGGTTGGGCGCTGCCGCGCTGATTTGACAGCGGACCATTTAATTTGAGCAGTGTAACTTTTATGTTTGGTTGACTGCATTTTAGTTTGATGATGAATGGCTGAAATGTCAAGTTAACAACGCTAGAACTGATATGTTGTGTGTGCGCGTGAGGTGCTGCATGCGCGATCAGTTGGCTTTAATAAAATAAAGATATAAAGAAAACAAATTCAATGCGGTAGTGTCACAAAAACGAGCATCACGTTTTTTTTTTTCTTTTGTTAATATGTTATTTATTTCAGTGAAATATATTTTGCGTAGTCCTATTTATTTTATTCCTTTATATAGTTAATTTTATTCTGTTTTTCTCCATTCACAGAAGCGCTACAGGTGTGTTTCTGTTGTTTATGCTGCTATTTGCGCATGTAAAGCTAATTTAATTTGACATTCTAATCTTAACGGTTAATGGTCGACTAATGAGCTTTGGTTGTCAGTCAGGAAAAGAATCTTGAAATCTTGAACTGCTCTCATTTCAATTCTCCGCCAGATTTGCTATGCTGCACGCAAGTTCATGCTAACTCAAAAACTTGCGTACACGAGCTGAGACCTGACGTGAGATTTGATCGTAGCCACCGCTCACGTCCATATTGATAAATGCCAAGTTTTGCGTGGAAACTGCCGTACGTCCAGTTTTCTGTTGTACGTTCGTTTCATAAATGAGGCCCATAATGAATTCAAAACCTTTAATTAAATAACGACGAAGACTGTCGTTAAGCAAATATAGGTAAAAGTGGCTACATTGAAGATGTTCAAATGAAATATAAAATAAAAATTTGATTTGTTTTACAATCTTTGTAACTACATAATTTCCGTACTTCCATTTGTTTTGATGAATTTACTATTATTCTAAAATTTTTAAAATAGTAATGAAGTATAAGTAGCTGTGTCCTATTTTTTACTGGTAGTGTACAGTTTTAAAATGTAAAATGGTATTATTAAAATTGAAGTCATTTATATGACTCACAGGTCTACTGAAGTCTACGAGACTGCGTCGGAGACCACTGGTCTGCAAAGTCCTTTGCATTATGAAGCTATCAGGTTTTATTTTTGAAACCGTAATGTGGAGCTATAAAATGAAATCTCAGAAGAGGCAGACTCTGCTCTGTTATGGACCCATGCAGCTCATTTGTTTGTGCGAAAGAGGAAATAAAGAGTTTTATCTATGTGCCGTCATTCAGATGGTGCTGAGTCACAGTAGAAGACATTGTTCCTCAGCTTAATGAATCGGCCAACAACAGTAAAAGCTTTGTCTGGCAGAATGACAGTCTCTCTTTGCTTCGTCATTAGTCTCGAAAAGAGGAGTGAGAACCGAGGCACTATTAAGGTTTAACATTTAAATGTGTCAGTGCATTCCTTTAGTGCTGTTTACGGCAAAAGTGTATGTTAAAAAATAGTGAGGCTCTCCATTTTCATTACATCGGTTGTTTTTATTTGCTCAATTAGACTTACATCATGCAGTTCCCCTCAGCCATTTGCAACTCATTACACAGGCTGTATAACTCACCATTATATTTATGAGCAAAATTAATCACAACATAATTATGCGACCTGAAATGCCAAACTTAGGCTCATTGGAAAAACGTGCCTCTACCTACATTTTTGTAAAACTAGACATACCTATACATACAGTTCACAGTTTTTAAATTATGATTGCAGGGGCAAATTATCGAATAATTTTCATGCAGTTCCTTGCACAATACTGTGTTATGGCCTCAAAACACTTTTATCATAGTGCATGATTCGTAAACTAATACATTTTGATGTTTGCATCACATAACCAGCTCCATATGTGTGTTTTTTCTGTATGGCTTTTCACAATAAAATAGATCAAAGACTTTTAACAACAAGCTAAAATGACATGGTTTTTTCAGTACATGCATTTTTTTATCTCACGTTTCCTTTTGTTAACACAATTGGTATTCACGTTTATCTGTTTTTGGATAAAACTGAATGCACTTTGAGTGCCACTCACCAGACATTTCAACTTAAAGTTCTGCGAAATTTGCAACTTAAAGGGGTCATGAACTGCGTTGTTTTATTGTTTTATAATGTTTCCTGGGGTGCACTTATAATGTTAGTATGATTTTTACATCAAAAATGGTCATAATTTAGAAATAAAAGGCATTTTTCCTACCCTGATTTTAGCCTCTGATTTGAACGCTCTGTTTGAAGGGGCATGTCTGGTGTGAGAGTTCAGTGTAAACGCCCACTGCTGTGATTGGCTGCTGTGAGACTTCAGTGTAAACGCCCACTGCTGTGATTGGCTGCTGTGAGACTTCAGTGTAAACGCCCACTGCTGTGATTGGCTGCTGTGAGACTTCAGTGTAAAGGCCCACTGCTGTGATTGGCTGCTGTGAGACTTCAGTGTAAAGGCCCACTGCTTTGATTGGCTGCTGTGAGGCTTCAGTGTAAACGCCCACTGCTGTGATTGGCTGCTGTGAGACTTCAGTGTAAACGCCCACTGCTGTGATTGCTATCATCTTTGCATATGAAATAGCTAGTATTACATGTGGAACTCACTTGAAAACTTTTAGCATGTTTTTACTATTACAGCTTTCAAGGTTAACTAATCGTGAAAAGTGTTGATTATAGCATTATATTTAGATCTACGGCATTATATTTAGATCTATAACATTATATTTAGATGGTGGCATGAAAGGTTGCAGTGATGAGCATTGTAGCCGATCACTGACATGAGCACATGAATACAGTGATCTCATGATTTCTGCACTCTCAGGAATGCTTTCATCATAACTAACAGTGCAAACACAATGTAAATAAGAGATACATTGATTATTACGGGAGTTTTGGCGCGAGTCCAGAACTCAGTCACTGGTAAACTCACGCTGTTTGATTGACAGCTCCAGCGATTGTAAAGGGAGTGTTCTTTGATCGCTTTCTATACATAATTTAATCACAGTTTAAATAACAGATTATTTTCATCCTACTAAGAGAAACAATGTGAGGGTTGAGCGTTTAGTCACTGGTTTGATTTACTGACACATAGACAAAGAACATCTGACTGTACATGAATCATATCAGAAATCACTGATCACAGATCAGGCATTAGAATTAACACGGTTACTTACATGTTGTGGCATTACTGTCGAGTCCATATCGTAAAAGTGTGTTTGCAAAGCCTGCGCCGAAATTGCGACTGATTTACCAAAGTATCCACAGTGAAATGCAGCGAATACAAATAAATAATGCTCAACTGAGACTCACATTGTTGAAAATAAACAAGCACATTCCTAGCATTAGGATCCTTTGGAAGGTAATGTTATTTGTAGTCCATCCTGTATCGCTCTTCTGTCCTCGTCATCTCACTAACACGCTGGTGGGCGGGGCCAAAGTTGCGATAATGAAGTAGGCGTTGATCTTCTTCTGCAGAGGCGGATCTTTCACAGATCTATTATAGGCTCATTCCACAACGAGTCGTTCTCTGGGCTTGGTTACAATAAAAGCTGTTTTTAGACTAACAAGGAAGTTTTCAGTTCTGAAACTTACAAGATATTCTTATAGTATGATGACCTCTTATATGTCAGAAGCTTAAGGGAAATTTGATTTCTCAGTTCATGACCCCTTTAATATTATTTTTCAGAAATGTCGCCACAGGCACGTATTTCCAATGAGCCTGGGTTGAAGATGACAGTTATTTTTTCACTGGTTAGCTTTATGTTGGGTATTGCATTATGGGTAAGTCATTAGGCCTTTCAGATTTCAGAACTGCTGTGCTGGAAAACGTTGCTCAGCTGATGAATTCAAGCTCTGCTATAGTCATTAGTGAATGAATGTGTAAAATGCACATATGATCTACTTTAATGCACTTTGGAAAGGCACAGGTGTGATTTCATTAGTCCGCAGCTGCTTTTGGACTGGAATAAGGGCCTGTTACCAAATCTCTACAGATGGGAGGAAAATGTTAATTGGTGCGAGCGAAGAAAAATAATGTATAGCTGTAAGTGATCGTTACAGGGTATTCTGGACTGGAGTGTAAACGGAGGGAGGTGTAGGGAATAAAAATGTTCCACTATGTCAGTAGGTCTATGTAGAGCAGGCCACGCAGGGAGAGGGAATGTCCATTTGTTGAATGGATTATAATCAGTGACTGCTGGTTTTCCTCTATCCAGTCAATCCCTGATTGATTCGTTCAAGTCCTGCCCTACATTTTTCTTCTATACTGTTTTACTCAGACATTTTACATTGCAGAACTAAAATGAGTTGTCGTTTCATGTTGATGTTGAGTTTTTCTATATTATTGTCTAGATGGAGCTTCTGGATAAATTCCCTGTGGAAGGTGGACAGAAGGATCCCAAACGCAGAATCATTCCCTTTTTACCAGGTAAACACCATTCCAGAACGCGCCATTGCATACAGACAATACATCAATCTCTGTCTTATGTGCTGCTTCTTGGAATCCCTTTGCTGCCACTTCTTGCTTTCATATAGGAAATGCTGGTAACATAGGCATAGGCTGTATGTGGTTATCAGCAGTTTCTGCTACAAAGTACAGACCACTTAGTAGAAACTGTGAATCTGCCAGTAGATAGCATGGCATTTGACATATTTGGTGCCACTAATCTTTATATGTTTATTCTGACAACATGATCTAAATATTTCCTTATGCAAATTCTTACAAAAAAAAGTATACTTCAAGTTCATTTTAAGTAAACTTAAGTAAAGTTCAAGTATATTTTCCAAAAATCTATGATCTAGTAGTGTTCTTGTAAGTGAATTAGGCCCATTTTTAGTTAAAAAGTGTGACAGTAGTAGTCTTTGAGTACACAACTAGTTCACAAGTTTTTCTTTTCCATTGCAACTACACTATAAGAACTTATATGTGTACTGTTGGTTTACTAGCTATATACTTGTAGTTCACTTTTTAGTTTATGAAAGTGTACTTTAAGTATCTAACAGTTTAATAGTTATTATACTGAAAGTATACTTTCTTTAACTGAACTTATCATACTTACAGTTTACTCACATTTTGGAAGAATTGTTAATAAAACCAGTTAAATATTTATCTGTTTCTGTGCTGGTTAATAACACTGTGTATAAGAAAAGTTCAGGTTCACTTCCACCCATGTACTATTTGGCCTGGGTATATTTCATTTTCTTTCACGCACAAACTGCCCTGCAGAGTTTAGCTCCAACCCTAATCAAACACACCTGAACAAGCTAATCAATGTCTTCAGGATTGCTAGAAACAAAGCCACTTGAAGGCAAGCCTGCAACCTTAGCCGGAAAAGGCGTAACGCATGCTAACGCTGTGGTTCGCAGGGAAGAGGACAAGAGGCCGTTTTTTTTCTTTTGAATGGATGTCAATGGAGGAGAGGCTTCACTACGCTGAATAAACCACTTTTGTGAGGAAATAGCTTATCATTTAATGAATCAACAACCCATCGGCTAATCTTCAACATGTTTGCTCTTAAACATTCGTTTTGGATTTATCTATTTTTAGAGTTTACACTGAAAAAATGCTGTTTTATAAGAGAAGTCACACATAGGTATGATTCAGTTCACGGCACTTCTTATTCATTTCAAGTGTATCCACAAGCACTGATTGTCTGTCGCACAACGAAATTCAATGACGTCAAGGCTGTAATGTGATTGGTTACCTACCAAGGCACACGTGATCCAACCCAGCAAGCAATTTTGCATTTAAAAGACGTCTAATAGTCGTCTAAGGACAGCCCTGATGTCTAGGCTAAAACAAGGCAAAATTTGGGCTGTCAGTGAAAATGTAATAGACGTCTAGCCATATCCCAAGAATAGACTAGTCGTGTAGAACATGAACATGTCAAAGAAATGAAACCAAACACCTTGTAATCACTGTTGACTTTGCTTACATGATGGAATATCATACATCTCGCAAGATATTTTGGAAAAACAACATGTAACCAAATTCAAGGTTATTTCGGCTAGAAGTGGGTTACTCATTGCCGGGTCTATAGTTAACTGAGACGGTGAAATGACGGCTATTGCTTGCTCGGAAGCAATCTTGGCATAAGCCAGTTATATCAATTATAAAATTTAAGTATATACTGTATCTAATAAGTACATAGTTATAGTACTTAGATCAAAACAATGCTTTGTCTTGTTTTATCTAAACACAAAAAAAGTAAAAGAGATGGAAAAAGTAACTTAAGTAAGAAATTTACTTTTTCTATGGTTATATAATTGTTCAGTGATATCCTCTATCCTATTTCTCTATATGTTGATATGGCAACTAGTAAATACATTAAGTTTCGTCATACTAACATGTGTGTTACAACTAGCCCCGCTAACCCCCACAGGACTAGCTCAACACCATTTACAGCAAGTTCAGAAATCTGAATGTTACAGTTAATTAGTTTAGACTGAACATCTGGCTGTAATTAAGCAGCTGGGAAGGTTTGTTTGCTTGTGGATCAGACAGTCTACAAGCACCTGAATGCTGTCTTACATACCAGCACTTTACAACCGTTTAACAAGTGACTGGGCTTACTGACACAGCACTTTGTGAACAATCTACACAGAAACTCCTGTAATTAGCTGTGCATCATGTACACACACTCAACATCCATTAGTGAGCTTTGTCAAAGATGTGATTGCAGTGCACCATTTGTCTATTAGAAACATATACTGACAGCAGTCTAACAGGATGCAGAAGGATGAGTCTTTATTCTGCACCTGTCTGTCCCATGGACGTTTTTTTTTTTTAAAGAATGCTAATGCGTACAAGCTAAGATCTATGGCTCTCGTAAAGAGACCCTCCCCTTGAAATATGATCACAAGTGGTCACAGGAGACACATGTAAATACCAGAAGTAAAAGATCTGTGTTGCCATGATCATTTGGATCATTGAATCATTTGAGGTGGCTGTTAATACCAGGTGTAACAGGGTTTGTTGTAAAATGACCAATCTGAGGCCATTGTGCGAGGGTGTGGACCCTCTCCAGCTCAGCACATGAGGTTCGGGGCAGTAACCCAACACATTTACACATGCACACCACATCACACACCAAGGTTGTTTTCAGCCTCATTCTTCTGAATGTGCCATTGCTAAAATATCTATGACCCGGCACCTTGTGTGGGATAGCCTAGTTGTTTTCCCACGTTTCACTTTATTTTTTTTACTACATTCAGCAAAAATGGACCACAGTATATGGTTTTAGTTCAGCAGGATATGAGTCATAAAAAGAGTCTCATTTGTGTTCATTTCTTGGTATTGTTTTATGGGCCACAATCTTTGTTTGGGCAAGTTTCATGCTTGTGGTCTTCCAACATCTGATAAAATGGCCTTAAAGCATGAAGGGACATTCCCAAAAGTTTCCCCAAATTGCCTTTCAAGCACTGTAAAGAGTGCTGATGAATTTGAGAATGAAGATGCTGGTGAATGTAGGGTGTTTATAATGATCGTCTTCTTTTCCTTACAGGAAAGATACTCTTCAGGAGAAGCCACATCAGAGACGTGGCCATGAAACGCCTGAAACCCATCAACGAGTACTGTAGGGTAAGCTAGACAACAAACAGTGCACACAACAAACCATCTCACCTGTGATTAGCATTATTTTTACACAATAAAATTAACACTATCAAATATTTACCTTTATAATATTTCAATGCACAGCCCAGTCCATTCTGCAGAAGTCACCGCAAATAAACATTTGGTCATCCTTTACTCACCCTCATTTCATCGCAAACCAGTATGACTATTTTTCTTCCGTGGAACACAAAAGGAGAAATTTAGCAGAATGTCCAAGCTGCCAATTTCTATACAATGACACTAGAGGTACCCAGAAGTCACTAGGTTTCTTTTCATTTATTTTTAACAGACAGTAGTGCAAATTACAGTTTGTTCCAGCTAGCGGCATTTAGTCCCCTAGTTGGTACAGTACAGCCTCCTTTAGTGTATCAAGCCCTATTCAGATGGGATTATTTTAACATGGAGAGGAGGAGGAGAGTAATTATTACCAGAGCTTCTCAGTGATTTTAGTCCCATCCGAATGTGTCATCTCATCTCATTACGGACAATGTCAGGAAAGATTACGGCGACTTTTACCTTCTGTAAAAAGGTCCGGAAAAATTACCTCAGGTAATACTAATCCCGTGCGAATAGACCCGCTGTAAATATGTACGTAAATATTCCGTCATTTCCTGTTTAAAAATAGTTTTCCACAGTTTTTCAAGTATGGAGACACTTGAAAAAGCATTCAGTTGTGTTCTAGGCGGCGGGACAAGTCTGTGGCAAACCTCAAGTGTTTTCTGCTTACCATTCTACGGTGGCCCAGTAGTGCACAACACAACGAAATTTAAAAAGCAAACATAAATTCACAACACAACGAAATCAAGCCACAACACAACGAAAAAGCCACAACACAACAAAATCAAGCCACAACATAACGAAATCAAGCCACACAACTAAATCAAGCCACAACACAACGAAAAAGCCACAACACAACAAAATCAAGCCGCCACACAACGAAATCAAGCCACAACACAACGAAATCAAGCTACAACACAAAGAAAAAGCCACAACACAACGAAATCAAGCAACACAACGAAATCAAGCCATAACACAACGAAATCAAGCCACACAACGAAATCAAGCCACACAACGAAATCAAGCCATAACACAGCGAAATCAAGCCACACAACGAAATCAAGCCACACAACGAAATCAAGCAACAACACAACGAAATCAAGCCACAACACAACGAAATCAAGCCACACAACGAAATCAAGCCACAACACAACAAAATCAAGCCACAACACAACGAAAAAGCCACAACAACAACGAAATCAAGCCACACAACGAAATCAAGCCACACAACGAAATCAAGCCACACAACGAAATCAAGCAACAACACAGCGAAATCAAGCCACAACGCAACGAAATCAAGCCACACAACGAAATCAAGCCACAACACAACGAAATCAAGCCACAACACAACGAAATCAAGCCACAACACAACAAAATCAAGCCACAACACAACGAAATCAAGCACAACACAAAGAAATCAAGCTACAACACAAAGAAAAAGCCACAACACAACGAAATCAAGCAACACAACGAAATCAAGCAACAACACAACGAAATCAAGCCACAACACAAAGAAATCAAGCTACAACACAAAGAAAAAGCCACAACACATGAAATCAAGCAACACAACGAAATCAAGCCACAACACAACAGAAATGCTCCCGACCACTAGGGGGCACTCGGAGCGCCACCAAGTGGTTGAAACGTATAATTTGTATTAATTAAAATTACTTTTGAACATTTAAAAAAGACATGTTCATGTTCAGAACACAACTTTGGAATTTGAACATGTCTTTTTTTAAATGTTAAAAGTAATTTTAATTAATACAAATTATATGTTTCAACCACTTGGTGGAATTGACAGACGTTCCCTGGTAGCGGGTCAAAGCATTCTTGAGTATAAATATGCAGCTAAAATGCATGTAGGGGATTTTGAATTAATATTTCATGTCGATATACAATGGTTACATACTGTTAAACTGATCGTAGTATTGATATCTTTGTAAGACTGCCGAATCTATAGAACAGTGTCAAGGAAAACTAACTTTACCGCGCTCCGAGAGCCCCCTAGTGGTCGGGAACATTTCCGTTGTGTTGTGGCTTGATTTCGTTGTGTTGTAGCGTGATTTCGTTGTGTGGCTTGATTTCGTTGTGTTGTGGCTTGATTTCTTTGTGTTGTGGCGTGATTTCGTTGTGTTGTGAATTTATGTTTGCTTTTTAAATTTCGTTGTGTTGTGCACTACTGGGCCACCGTACCATTCAGATCAAAAAAGGTTGAAAGCACTTGTCAGAGGCATGAAACTTCTTTTAGCTTTAGGTAAGTGCCTATTACCAACAGAATCCGAATTTAATTAATTTAATTAATAAATCGTTCGACTGGACCTATATGTGTTTGCGCACATGATATCAGGAAGCAACTTAATACGCACATGACGACAGGGAGGTGACGGCTGTGCGTAAATCGAGTTTCCCCTCCCACTTCTGCTAGGTTTACCGTGCGAATTGGCCATTAATATTACAGACGTCCTGTGGTAAAATGACATTACTCCGTCTACCCTTGTAAAACTAATCCTGTCCGAATAGGGCTTTTAGCACTAAGCAGTGAACAGAATGCACTCTTATAGGTCATATTTTTTTGTAGGGCTGATAAAAAACAAAAGGTATTTAGTCACAATCAGCTACAAAACTGAAAAGCATCTCTTGTGTTATAAAAGTGTCACAAAAATGAATGGAAACTCAGAGTATAGGCTATTAGCAAGCTCTCGTGTGCATCTGAACTCTTGTTTTGAGTTGGTGCGTAGATAGTCTCTTCTTCTTCTACTCTTTGTCCTGTTGTGGCGGTTAGCAAACAGCGTTGCATTACCACGCACGCCCCCCTTCTGGATTGGAGTGTGGATCGCCTGTGACTGACTGTATTCGTTGTCTGACTGTATGCACCGAACCGTGACGGTTTGAGGCGAATACATGTACCGTTACTCCCCTAATAGACAGTGACCAGTGACCAAAGGACACAAAAACACCATAATATTAGTTCACTAGTCTGCTGTAGCTCTCAAATCTCATTCGGTGCAATATATTCCAATATGGCACATCAAGAGGTGTCGCATCAGATTTGACGCCAGTGACACCAAATGGCATAAGTTCTCACGTTTCATACCTAAACTTTGAATATGTGGAAGTGCAGATTATATCTGAGATGATCTGAATGATCTGATCTGAAATGTCCAGGATTATTTAATGAACCGAAAGTTAGAAAGTTAAGAACAGCAATTGTTTGAAAACATTTTGTAACATTATAATAAATCTCTTTACTGTCGTTTCTAATAAATGTCATGCATTAGCTGAATAAATGATAGTGTACGTCTTGCTATCCAACATCATCTGTTATTTGACTATTAACTAACTGAAAATCGCATTAACATCACGTCATTACATTTTAGAAATTAAATTAATTTTAATATTTTTACATCATCCATGTCATTTGACTACCAAGCAAAGCACAACCAAAACAATGTTCTTCTGCAAAATGCACACAGTTTTGTTTTTTAACTGCTAGAGGGCTAAAAGTTACATAGTATACCTTTTAACGTTACATCATTATATCAACAATACCACCACACGTTGTAACAAAATGCATGTAAAGGTTGTTCAGATCTTTATTCCAGAATGTGATTTTAATAGATGAAATAGATGACCCCTAAGAGTATTTTCACCCTTATATTAATGCTTCCATAAAAATGTTTTTTACTCATCCTTTTAGCTGTAGGAGGGCATGAAAGAAAAGTCGGTCTGAACAGACGCATTCATTCAAATGAAAATGTGTATCGTTCTGAATATCCGTCTAGGTGTAAACTGACCTTTAGCCAGCGTAAATTCCATTTCAAAAAGCATTGCTTCAGTTCAGATATTTGTAACAAACTGGCCTTTATAAGACATTTTAAGAGATTTTTCAATGAGGTAAGCAGGATCCAGAAGTAGAACTTCTGACTTCAGAGAACTTCAGATCAGTTTTTATAAGGTGGTCTTCTGTGTGACTTGAATTGCCTTAACATGAAAGTCTGCTCAGTCTTAAGTAACTCTTGGGCTTTTTGTAGAAGGGTTAAGAAGGGAAAAAAAGCTTGGAATCCACATTTGGCAGCGTAATGTCTGCTTTAGGGCAGGGGTTTGGAGCTGCGCTGAGTTAGCCTTCGTCAGCACATCATGGCTTTTTGTTGACTTTTTAAAGGGCTGTTTCCAACGGAAACTGCATTTTAAAATGTTGCTTTAAGAGTTTTTTTTTTTTTTAAGGTGCCTGTGTGAGCGGTCATGATCTGTGACTCGTTGAAGGAGGATTTCACCTCTTGACTGATTTTCACCTCTTTTCCTCTCGTTTGACTGTAACTATGCCATCATCAGCTGATGAATCAGTGCTCTTGTGGTTGGCTATAAGAAATGATGCCTAAACTGGAGGTGCATAAAAGCCAGCGCATGTCCAGGCCCGTCTGAAGTTTGCCAATGACCATCTGGATGATCCAGAGGAGGAATGGGAGAAGGTCATGTGGTCTGATGAGACAAAAATAGAGCTTTTTGGTCTAAACTCCACTCGCCGTGTTTGGAGGAAGAAGAAGGGTGAGTACAACCCCAAGAACACCATCCCAACCGTGAAGCATGGAGGTGGAAACATCATTCTTTGGGGATGCTTTTCTGCAAAGGGGACATGACGACTGCACCGTATTGAGGGGAGGATGGATGGGGCCATGTATCGTGAGATCTTGGCCAACAACCTCCTTCCCTCAGTAAGAGCATTGAAGATGGGTCGTGGCTGGGTCTTCCAGCATGACAACGACCCGAAACACACACCCAGGGCAACTAAGGAGTGGCTCCGTAAGAAGCATCTCAAGGACCTTGAGTGGCCTAGCTAGTCTCCAGACCTGAACCCAATTGAAAATCTTTGGAGGGAGCTGAAAGTCCGTTTCGCCCAGCAACAGCCCGAAACCTGAAGGTTTTGGAGAAGGTCTGTATGGAGGAGTGGGCCAAAATCCCTGCTGCAGTGTGTGCAAACCTGGTCAAGAACTACAGGAAACGTATGATCTCTGTAATTGCAAACAAAGGTTTCTGTACCAAATATTAAGTTCTGCTTTTCTGATGTATCAAATACTTATGTCATGCAATAAAATGCAAATTAATTACTTAAAAATCATACAATGTGATTTTCTGGATTTTTGTTTTAGATTCCGTCTCTCACAGTTGAAGAGTACCTATGATAAAAAATACAGACTTCTACATGCTTTGTAAGTGGGCAAACCTACAAAATCGGCAGTGTATCAAATATTTGTTCTCCCCACTGTAGTTAGATCATTGCAGTCTTATGAGACAGTTAAATTTTATTTGAACCCCAAATAACTGATTCCAGTGGTTGAAAGAACTTGTTTTGGTGTCCTATCTTCGGCAGTATTGCTTTCAACATTTTTGTAGTCTTCCTAATCATGAAAATATGTAAATCCATGTATTTTAAATTGAATTTTATTACATTTTTAAATTTAAACTGAAGAAGCAAATGGGCATATTTCTTCTTATCCGCTACATACTAAGTAGATACTGTAAGTTTTATATAGTATGCATATGTGTAGTATGAATGAAAGTCTGATGTATTATATCCACCATGTTGTCATTGTCTTGTGATTTATGGCATCAGTCATGTTACTTAACTGCCTTTCACAACTTCTGTCCATCAAATGCGCACTTTGAAATCTTGCAGGAAGCAGTAAGTCATCTGGGTACTTGTTTTGTGAATACTATGAGTTCAGACATACTACTCTTTTCACATACTTTTTTCCCGCCTTCTATACATTTGTGAAGTAGGCACATTCAGATGCAGGGTTTATCCTTTCAGTTAGCACGCTAACCGATTATTATGCTAAGTAAAATGCTGTATAGTGAAATGTGTATGTATAGTGAAATGTTCTTTTCAAAAGTGAAAAAAAAACCCCTCTACAACAGAAAGATACAATGTAATATTCAATGTATCGCTCTGTCAGGTTTATGTTCAGTTTGTCTGTTTTTTAGGGCACATTTACACGACAACAATGTACTAAAAACGGAAACGTTTTTCCTTTGTGTTTTTGGCGTACATACGACAACGTTGTCAAAATGATCCCCGTTCACATGGATCCGCCAAAACGATTAAAACGCTGTACTCTGCTGCCAGGCCAGTAGAAGGCGATGTGACTTTGTAAAGAAACACACGCACCTGAACAAGTAATACGCATGCGCATGATGTCACCATTGTCACTAATTTGCATTTTTGTTGTTTTCACAGAGATAATAACAGTATCATTAACATGCACTTTGAAACCAGTTTTCAAATGTTTACATTTTCAGGCCCCCAAAACGCCGTTGTCGTGTAAATGAATGTAAGATTTCCGTTTTTAGTTGAAAATAGTGGCTGTATCTGAAAACATCGCTGCCCTATCAGGCAATGGCTTTGCAGGCAGCGTTTTCACATGAAGGTACTTCATGAAACTGATTTTAGACAGACTGAGGCAGCCTAATGGATTAATGATCTACTACAGCAAAAACAGAGCGAGCTTTGGTGAGAACTAAGCAAATATTTAATTACTACAATAGTAATTTCTGACTAGAAATGACATCAAAAGTGGAAAACGTTGGTCAAAAACGTACATTTACACACAAACTGACCATCAACCGCAACTTTCAGATGCCATCTTAATTTTTTAGCTCAATTGTCAAAGAATGGAAAGCACAGGATTGTGGGATATCAAAGGCAGTGAAGGATACATCTATGCTGCCTTAAAAAATCCATCAGTTGACGGTATCTTAGGAGACAGGGAGTGAAGCTAACTTTGGATTTAGACATACCTTGATTTTTTTTTTCAGTTTTCAGACGCAGCCAGTGTCACGTAAATGCCCCCTTACTTGGTTTGCCCTGTCTGCCTGCCCGTCTGTATTCACTAGTTTCCTTGGTTACTGATTGTGTTATGCACCTGTTTCAGTTTCTGTTGATTAGCCTCCTTTGTGTATTTAAGCCTTCAGTTCTTTATTCGGTGTTAATCCCGTCCTTCGGATGAGATGTTAAACCGAGGTCCTGACTCTGTGGTCATTAAAAATCCCATGGCACTTCTCGTAAAGAGTAGGGGTGTAACCCCAGTGTCCTGGCCAAATTCTCTCCATTTGGCCCTTACCAATCATGGCCTCCTAATAATCCCCATCCATTGAATTGGCTCTATCACCTTCTCTCCTCTCCACTTGTCGCTGGTGTGTGGTGAGCGCACTGGCGCCGTTGTACTCTGGCTGCCGTCGCATCATCCAAGTGGATGCTGCACACTGGTGGTGGTTGAGGAGAGACCCCTGACATGGTTGTAAAGCGCTTTGGGTGTACAGTAGTACATATGAAAGCACTATACAAATGCCTCATTCATTCATTCATTCATTCATTGTCTATGTTTTTACGTGGTTGTGTTCATAGTTTATTCCTTTGATCTCCTGCATGTTTCCTTGTTGGATTTTGGATAAATTAAAGACTGTGTTATTGATATTCCTTCATCGTGTGCGTATTGCTGCAACCACCGTTTCTGACGCACAGACACAAAAACCTCATAAATATATAACAGGAGCATTATGATGGAGAATCGATTCACATATGAATCGTGATACTATCTTCTACCGATTCCCATCAATTCACAAATTTCAAAAATTGATTTTCTAAAGTGTTGCACTTCTTTAACTTCGCCGTACTACTTAGTTATTTACATGTTAGAGTGTTATTAATCACAATAAGGCGCAAACACAGCCGAAGTGCGCACACAGCTGCCACCTCTCAGATGCATGCGATCCCGAATTCAGTTCTCTTTCACAGCTTATTGCGCTTGAATACTCAAATACAAACACAATTATGTCAAAATGCACATTGTGTGGCGTATTCACATAAACGCAGTCTGTTATGTCCTACACGAACGTAAACAGTTAGGAGAAAATCGGATGTGTAACAGTATATTAGATCCGTGCATTCATTCTTAAAGGGACAGCAGCCTCATAAACTGTTGCCGTTTGTTTCATTAATGTTAATAAAAAAAAAATTACTCACTGCTTTTGACTGAATCACTTTTGTATCTTTGCCTTGCTTTATACAGAAGACTGCCAGTGTGTACTACATGTGTGTAATGATTGCAGTCATCTTAAATGGCATTTGTTTTATAATATTGGGTTGACTAAAATGGGAAGAAAAACAAAATACATTTCAAGGTTCACATTTAATTCATTTGGATTTTTCTTTCTTCAAGACCTATTAAACTGTCTACTGCCATTAAATACGAAAAGTAACACACAACAGTAAACTACAATCAAATCTATGCATATATTGAATCGAAATTTGATTCAAATCGAGAACCGGCTCAACAAACAGCTAACCCTTGAGGCCCAAAGAGGATCGGGATTGAATCTTTCATGATACCGAAGTCATTTATTTTCACTGAGAGTTGGTAATCCAAGCTGACGTGAGTGGTGGGTCATTTGTGATATCATAAAGTGGAGACAGCTGAGCTCACGGCCTGATACAGCTGAATACGGTGGAAAGCCCACTATTAACAACCAACAGCTCAGAGACTCTCCGGCGAATTAATAACTGTCAGTGTGAATGCCCCTTCAGCTGACCTACTCGCTTTTTGTATGCTGGAGCATCATCTATATTAATTGAAGTGAAAGGTCAGAAATGCTGTTAAGATATTTGTTTTGTCAGGTAAATGGAAATCCATGGCACTCCAGAGGTTATTTTATTGGATAATCAGGTATATTTGCGTTTTTTTTATTCTATCTTTTTTTCATCAGACTGCTAAAAGTAAAACATGAAAAAATACTTTATTTTTATTTATTTATTTATTTATTTAGTTATTTAGTAAGCCTGTAAAGCCATGATATTTTATTTTTTTCAAATGGAGCAGTTTATTGAACCTTTAGAGAGATTTTTTTTTTTTTTTTTAAATGTGCATATGTACATACACTATATTGCCAAAAGTATTGGGACACCCCTCCAAATCATTGAATTCAGGTGTTCCAATCACTTCCATGGCCAAAGGTGTATAAAATCAAGCACCTAGGCATGCAGACGCTTCTACAAACATTTGTGAAAGAATGGTCAGTGAATTCAAGCGTGGTACCGTGATACCGGTTGCCAGGAGAACGGTACTTACCTGACTGCATTGTGCCACGTGGAAAGTTTGGTGGAGGGGGGATTATGGTGTGGGGTTGTTTTTCCAGGTTAGTTCCAGGGAAGGGAACTCTTAATACTTCAGCATACCAAGACAATTTGGACAATTTCATGCTCCCAACTTTGTGGGAACAGTTTGGGGATGGCCCCTTCCTGTTCCAACATGACTGCACACCAGTGCACAAAGCAAGGTCCATAAAGACATGGATGAGTGAGTTTGGTGTGGAGGAACTTGACTGGCCTGCACAGAGTCCTGACCTCAACCCGACAGAACACCTTTGGGATGAATTAGAGCGGCCTTCTCGTCCAACATCAGTGCCTGACCTCACAAATGCGCTTCTAGAAGAATGGTCAAAAATTCCCATAAACACACTCCTAAACCTTGTGGAAAGCCTTCCCAGAAGAGTTGAAGCTGTTATAGCTGCAAAGGGTGGGCCAACTCCATATTAAACCCTACGGATTAAGAATGGGATGTCATTAAAGTTCATGTGCATGTAAAGGCAGGCGTCCCAAAACTTTTGGCAATAAAGTGTATGTGTTTTTTGGGTTTTTTTGAGTATCAATGTATTCAGCATTAGGCTTTTATGGCTCATATAGTGTGATATAAAAGAATATGGAGAATAAAGAGCTCATACTTGAAGATGAAAAACATATGGCCAAAAAGTAAGATGAAATTCTGATAGTTTGTAATGTAAAGTTTGCAACAGTATTGCTGTTTTTCAGTAAAGTTTTGATCATTTAGAGATTTGCATATCGACTATGATAAAGTAGGCTTTATAGGGTTAAACTTCCAAGATATACCTGGACAACACTTGCAGTAATATTATCTAAATAGTTAGGCAGTTTACAGTATATACTGCAGTATTTAGCGAGCAATAACCTATTCCTTTATGAACAAGGCTCATGCCGTTATGTGGGCGTACACATGAACATTCTTCTCTTTCTCTCTGTCTCTCACCCTCTCTCTCTTCCACTTACTACTCGCATAAAACAATCTAGGTAATGCACTCACAGTAAAGACCACCCAATAAAGTCCATTTACTATAATTGGCCTCCATATACCCAGTGTCTTCAGGGAATGCTAATATGTGGGGAGGTCAGGTACTGTACCCTGGGGAGACATTAATCTGTGGACATCAGTGATATCCATGGAAACCGACATGAATAAGATCCATATCCATCCAATCGTCATGCAAACCCAATGCTAAGAGGTAGCTCTTACATTAGCCTCTAACAGCCTCCAATGGTCCCTTCTCTTAATAAAACAAGCATGTTTTTGCCATTAAAACACCTTTTTCATTAAGAAAATTGAGCATTGGGCAAACACGCAAATGTGCGCATTGCAAGAGTAGTCGGCGAGTCAAAACCAACTGTGAAAAATTGCTGTGCAATGCTGAATTTAAAAGCCGGTTTAGCAAAGGGCACCTTCAGCAGATGCGTCTGAGATTGAATTTTAAAATTCCCGTCAGATCAGACATCATAATTCAGCACGTGGACAGAAGGGACCTCCTTCTGCAATGGCCATCTGAAGGACACTGAGCACTCAGCTTTATTAAATAAAAGCTCCTCTGCCAAAATATATAACAGCAAAAAGCATCTTGTGTCAGCCAAAAGGCACATTGAGCTGCATTTGATGTGGGACTAGATTTGAAGCCTGCTGCGTTTTTTGGGTCATTGCGATTTCAGACTCGCAACTAATAGAGCATACACCTCTAAACAGCTTGTTGTGCAAAACGCACCCATCTGCCCTCATGTCATGCCCCTGTTATGAAAGCATAAAACTGAGGTTTAGAGGATGATGGCTATGATTTTACATGTAAGAGGCATTCTGAATCGCTGGAGCTCACCAAGGCACCGCGTAAAGATTAGGGCTGGGTATTGACACAAATTTGACGATTCGATTTCCATTCACAAGCTTTCGATTCGATTCAGATTTCGATTCAGTATTGATTATTGTGAATATATATATATATCAGATACAGTACATGGCAAATTGTCTTAAGGAAAAAAAAAAACTAATGCTGTAAACTATACATGGTAGTCAGTTGGTACTACATTACTGTGATACTGAAGGTTAAAATTAACTGATTTAAATACAAACATAAATTACACTCAATGATTTTTTTTTATAATAATAAAGTTATAATACTAACTTTACAATTACATAATTATATTTCTACTCCAATTTGTTTTTTGAAATATAAACATTTTAATGGTGGCAGTCAAAAACTTGACGGATTTATTCAAACATGCTTTAATATTGAAGAACATGACTATGTAATGTGCTGCATATATTTATCAAAATGCTCATCTCTAGAGTTCATTTTTCTAGCTGACTAACAAGCTTATGGTCACTGAATATGGTTTTTCTGAGGTAAATGTGACATATTGTACACAAGCTGTTTTATTGATGTCTTTCCGCGGTTGAAACCCTGATTGAGCGATTACATGAAACATGATACGGATTTGGAAAGTTGTAATGTATCTTTTAACATACCTTCAGATGTTCATTCATGTTTATTTTTCATGCTGTAACTGGTATTAAAGCGGAGGAGATGATCCGTTCACGTGATATCTGAGACTTTGTTTCATATCAAAAGTAGCAAAGCACAAAGATTATTGCAATTTTTGGATGGGAGGGGCTCTACAAAGTTCCGTTCATTCATGAACTGAAAACAGGATGACTAATCGATTCTTGGGATTTAAGAATCGATATTGGTTCATAAAAATGAGAATCGATTAAAAACGAGAAATCAATATTTTTTTACCCAGCCCTAGTAAAGATACATGAAAACAAACATGAAAACGAATGACTTCTAGTCGCATTGGCACTGCAAACCGCTCTCGTTGTGAATGTGTCTCAGTATATGGGAAGCCGTGGGAACTGGGTTTTTATTTGAGGTTTGACTTTTGCATGCTGTGTTAAAGAATGCCATGTAAGCGGTAAAAGAGATGATTGTAGAAGAAATGAGTTATTCTAAACAACCCCTGTTGGTTTGTTTCATTGCCTCATAAATGTTGACAGAAATTGACCAAAGGTAGTGTACGTGAATTGATGACCATCTTATCGACAACTCACGCTTCTGAATGTGCGTCACAATAACGAGTATTTGTGAATATTGTCCTCTCAGGCTCTGATCCAGCTGCCAGTGTATATTTCCCAGTGCGAGGAGGTGCGTTTGTTCTTCGAGACGCGTCCTGAAGACCTGAACCCACCTAAAGAGTAAGTTACACGCACACATTCAAAATCAGTCAAAATGACCGATAACTTAATGAGCCTTAATTCATATTGAGCAGTTTGCTTGTTAAATCAATAAATAAGTCACATAAATCACCTTTGCCTTTGGTTTACGTCACAGCTCGACAAAACCACCATTTGCTGCTTGTTATTGCTAGTCAGGATCATTAGTATGTGCAGGAGATGGCGTTCTCATTGTAGAAAGCACCCCTTCCTAAATATACGGCAGATATACACCGGTCAGGCATAACATTATGACCACTGACAGGTGAAGTGAATACGCCACGGCACCTATTAGTGGGTGGGATATATCAGGCAGCAAGTGAACACTTTGTCCTCAAAGTTGATGTGTTAGAAGCAGGAAAAATGGGCAAGCGTAAGGATTTGAGCGAGTTTGACAAGGGCCAAATTGTGATGGCTAGACGACTGGTCAGATCTCCAAAACTGCAGCTCTTGTGGGATGTTCTCGGTCTGCAGCGGTCAGCATCTATCAAAAGTGGTCCAAGGAAGGAATAGAGGTGAACCGGCGACAGGGTCATAGGCGTACACAGGTGTCGGAGTACACAGTGCATCGCAGTTTGTTGCATATGGGGTTGCATAGCCGCAGACCAGTCAGGGTGCCCATGCTGACCCCTGTCCACCACCGAAAGCGCCAACAGTGGGCACGTGAGCATCAGAACTGGACCACGGAGCAATTGAAGAAGGTGGCCTGGTCTGATGAATCACATTTTCTTTTACATCACGTGGATGGCCGGGTGTGTGTGCGTCGCTTACCTGGGGAACACATGGCCCCAGGATGCACTATGGGAAGAAGGCAAGCCGGCGGAGGCAGTGTGATGCTTTGGGCAATGTTCTGCTGGGAAACCTTGGGTCCTGCCATCCATGTGGATGTTACTTTGACACGCACCACCTACCTAAGCATTGTTGCAGACCATGTACACCCTTTCATGGAAACGGTATTCCCTGGTGGCTGTGGCCTCTTTCAGCAGGATAATGCGCCCTGCCACAAAGCAAAAATGGTTCATGAATGGTTTGAGGAGCACAACAACGAGTTTGAGGTGTTGACTTGGCCTCCAAATTCCCCAGATCTCAATTCAATCGAGCATCTGTGGGATGTGCTGAACAAACAAGTCCGATCCATGGAGGACCCACCTCGCAACTTACAGGACTTAGAGGATCTGCTGCTAACATCTTGGTGCCAGATACCACAGCACACTTTCAGGGGTCTAGTGGAGTCCATGCCTCGACGGGTCAGGGCTGTTTTGGCAGCAAAAGGGGTACCAAAACAATCATAATGTCATAATGTTATGCCTGATCATTGTATATCTCGTCACTTATAAACACTAATTTATATATATTTAAAAATATTAGCTTTTTATTAAGATAACTGGGTATTTTACCCACTATTAGAGTGCAGCTAGATGTATAAACTCAAGACAACCATTTTCAGTTGAATTTATGTTTATTTATTTTATGTAAATATTTTTTCAAAGCAGCTTGAGAGAATATTTGTGTAAAAAAAACAAGCAAAAAGTGACAGTGGTGAGGAAAACTCAAAAAGAATCATGATTACTCTCATGATTTCTAACCAGTTTGAAACATTAATGCCAAATTCGCTGTTAAAACGATCAAATTAAACATTTTTTAATAAATAGTTTGAGTTGTTAACTGCCCTAAAATACATTTAAAATATTGTTTTCGCAAATAACATGAATAACTGATAATAAAATAAAATAGTTTTGCTAGTTGCCAAGGCAACATTTCTCATTTTCATTTAATTTAAGTTGAAGTACTAAAATAACTAATACTAAATAAACTAAAAACTAAAACTAGAGTATAGACAATAAAAACTCTAAATAATTCAGAATATAACAGAATATCAGTGATACTAAAATAACAATGCCTGCATAATAATAGTATATTGTGTAATTGCATTAATAAAAAATATTTAACATTACTGAGAATATGAATACCTAACTTGAATGTCTTCACTTACAGGGAACCCAGTGGAAAAAAGAAATCAGGTAAGGAACTGATTTTATATGAGAAAGTGCCATGAGTAAGTTGGATTTTTCTGAGTTGTAATTCACTTTGACTGTGGTTAGTCTGCCCTCTGGTGACCGTACACTTCATAAATCCCTCAAGTCAAATTTACATGTGAGATACAATATCATCCACCCTTGACTGTGGATGCTTTCATTCCTTTGTTACTTGAACGTTTCCACCTTCCCCCTCATTCCTGCTCTCATTCATGTTCCCTCATCAGGCATTGTGGAGCGAGCGGCTTCTTTCCTAAAGAGAGGTAGTAACAGATACTTGCTTAGCCATGCTCTTTGTGTTTGACCCCTCGAAGTGCGGCCCTTCCGTAGAAGGGTGTTCCTTAGGTGGGCAAGGGTAACGCTTTGTGCTCACGTCCTGTGTGATGTGCATGGCAGTGGTTGTGGTGGTGGTGGTTTACTGGAGGACCATTTAGCAGATCCCTTGTTCAGGATAGTTTTTCAACTAGTATGTAATGGAACTGGCAGTAGTTCTAATGTTCATTTATAGTAGTAGTGGACGGTTTTAGCAGTAATGCAGCTAATGCTTTTTTTTCACAAGGTAAAAGAGAGCAGCGCCAACACCAAACAGGTACAAATACATTCAAAAACACACGTTTTGAGGTACGATATGAGGCTGACGTGTTCTTAACCTGCTTTGTGAGATGCAAAGTAGAGATTCTAATTTATATTGCAGTATTCTCAAAATAAGGGGGGGAAATATTGATAATTAATAACTTTAGTATTTTATACTTTAGTGCATGAGAGGTGGTTCTTATGAATTAATAGTGCTCTCTTTAACCTTGTGATTGAAATGTTCATCAGGGCTCAAAGATTTATATATATATATTTTCAGAGTTTTTTGTTAAATTCAGTAGAAATAACACTTTATCTGTGAATGATTTCAAAATCATAAGAAGCGAGGAATATCATAGTAGTCAGGATGCTTTATATTAAAGGAATATTTGGTTATCATTTACTCACCTTTATGTTGTTCCAAAGCTATGTGTATTGCTTTCTTTCTTCCATAAAGGAGAGATTTTGAAAGGTGGTCATGCATATATTTTCTATGCATTGAAATCATACAGGAACTAGTAGCTGTGTAGTCTCCAAAAAGCACCAAAAGTAGTCCATACGACAAGTATTCTGAAGCCATATGTGACCCTGGAGCACAAAACCAGTCATGCGTCGCACGGGTATATTTGTGGCAATAGCCAACAATACATTTTATGGGTCAAAATTATAGATTTTTCTTTTATGACAAAAATCATTAGGATATTAAGTAAAGATTATGTTCCATGAAGATATTTTGTAAATTTCCTACCGTAAACATATAAAAAATGTATTATTATTAGTAATATGCATTGCTAAGACTTCATTTGGACAACTTTAAAGACGATTTTCTCAATATTTAGATTTTTTTGCACCCTCAGATTCCAGATTTTCATATAGATTTTCAATAGTTGTATCTCGGCCAAATATTGTCCTATCCTAACATTTCCATACATCAATGGAAAGCTTATTTATTCAGCTTTCGGATGATGTATAAATCTCAATTTCAAAAAAGTGGCCCTTATGACTGGTTTTGTGGTCCAGCGTCACATATGATAGCTTTGTGTGAGGAACAGATCGAAATTTTATATGATTTTTAGCGGGATTCACAGAGTGCATTCACATTTGGCAGATAACTGTTGAAACTAGAACCAATGGTGTTTGTTATCACTGACATCAGACCTGGCACAATCTGTCTTCACACACCAAGTTTGAAAAGATTTCAGAGTTGCAGAGGAAGGTTATCAGTGATTAACAACTTAATCACTGGCTACTATTGTCATCCTTTTTGGAGCTTGACAGCTCCCATTTTGCTTTCATTATAAGGAAAGGAGCATCCCGCTAAATATCTCCTTTTTGTTCACAGAAGAAATTAAGTCTCATGGCTTTGGAATGACACGAGAGAGAGTAAATCATAATTTCTATTTTTGAATAAACTATTGTCTTACATAGCCAAGCAGTTTTAGCAAATGCGTACACTACCATTCAAAGGTGTGAGGTCAATATATGTATAGGGGTTGGACAATGAAACTGAAACACCTGGTTTTAGACCACAATCATTTATTAGTATGGTGTAGGGCCTCCTTTTGCGGCCAATACAGCATCAATTCGTCTTGGGAAAGAGGAATATAATTCCTTCACAGTGGCCAGAGAGATTTTGAGCCATTCCTCTTTCAGAACAGTGGTCAGGTCACTATTAATCTCAGCCTCAGACCGTTGGCTGAATGTCTGATGCACTGGCACACAAAATTGGAAACGCTTCAGGAGTTTCGAAGTCGTCATTTGATTGGTTGAATTCTACAGTATTTCCGGGAGACTTGTGTGTCGCGTTCTTTAACGGCCCGCCTGGAAACAAAGATGCCGTGACGCCAAACCCCCTCATGGAAGAAGAACGCCTTCGTGTTTACAACTGTGATAATGAGCGCTTATCAGAACCAACTAAATGCTGAATTTTCAAAAGTATGCGAAGTATATAGAGTTCGCGGCATAAGCTCTATTCGCACGGGATTAGTATTATCTGGGGACCTTGTGTGATTTAGAAATTACTCCCCCACATCTGGGATAAGCGAAGCCTGTGATTTTACTCAAATTTACTGACTTATCTCCCGGATATGATGCCAAGTCCCGTTCTATAGTCCGGTTAGATGGATAAAAAAACGAAAACAAATATAGTTTCGTGCCCTGTGTCATTTACACCAGGTTAAAATCTATTAGCTCAAGCTTTACGCTTGATTTATTTGTAACACATTAACCTCGAATTATGATGTGAACCCCCTCGCTTGATTGTGCACTATTTTGAAAAGGCTTTTGCTTGGAAATGCCTTGTCGTTATAGGCTTAGCTGTATGATATATCATAAACAGAAGAATGTTCCTTACCGCATGCTGCTATACATGTCATCCGTCGCCATCTAATCATTTTGTTTTCGCTCTTCTGATGGTTTTCAGCTTTCTCTTTCTGCAAATTGTATAGTTGTATGGTGTATAGCGATATGACCCAGCACCCAAAATACTATCAAAACACTCCAAACACTCTTCGCGAAAGATGGATAAAAAGGTGCACAGGAAACAAAAACCTTGGAAAAATTATATACGACCCCGACAAATCCTGGCCAAATCACAGGGATGCCGAGTCGCACAGGGACTAATATTATCACAGGACCTCTGTGTTCGGCGAAATATGCTAGGTCATTTGTGGGGGAATTTTTACTTTACAGATTACAGACATGGCCGATTTGCACGGGATTAAGATCACAGACAACCTCTGCAATTATTACACATGACTAGAGGTCACCAGGTAATACTAATCCCGTGCGAATAGGGCTTTAGACTCTTCAAAATACGTCCAATAGTTTTGCACACTGGTCTATTATTGTAGTAACAGCGATGTTACATTGTCACGCTCCTAAACATGACGCGGAGCAAAACAAACTGTGATTGGTTGCTTTACATGTCAGTCAGACGGCCTCTGGGCAGTTCTTGGCCAATGAAAGCTGCGATAAAGTCCAGACATTCTGCCATCAGTCTGAAGGTCCGGCTACGGGAGACTAGGTCACTATGCGATGCTGGTGGAGGACAACATTTTCTGACTCCAAAATGGCTAAAAAACTTCACTTTCATGTTCATCAAACCACTCTGTCACAAGTCTAGCGGTGTGTATTGGTGCATTATCATGCTGATACACGGCACCCCCTTCAGGGTACAATGTTTGAACCATTTGGTGCACATGCTTCTCCAGAATGGTTTGGTAGTCCTTGGCAGCCCATCAAGCACAGTAGGAAATGCCATGATATTGCAGCCCAAACCATGACTGATCCACCCTGTGCTTCACAGTCTGATTGTTAAGCCTCTTTGGGGCTTTTCCACAGATGGATGTGGGGAAGACAGTGAAGGTGGACTCATCAGAGAACAATTTGCAGATTTGGCACGAGTGACCACTTCCTCTTGTGTCGACAGTTACTCCTGTTGGATGTGGTTCATCCCATGTGTCTTATGCCGACATTACCCTGGATACCACAGCTCTCGATACACCACAAAGACTTGCTGTCCTGCTCACAGATGAGCCAGCGAGACGCGCACCAACAATTTCTCCACTTTTGAACTCTGATATCCCATTATGTAATGTGGATTGCAATGTTTTATGTACAGCTGTGCTATTGCTCCACTGACTCAACCTTCACACTCGGCTCTTACTGATGTAATGTAAAATCAGTGAGGATTGGCCACCACACCTCCAACACTATATTGGCCAGGTTTCAGTTTCATTGTCCAACATTCAGATATAAATTACATTTTAAGGTTTATTAAATTGTAATGTTTCACATGGCTGATTTGACTCTATTTTTAGTCAAATAAGTGCAGCTTTGGTGAACACAAGAGACTTCTTTCTTACTGACCATACATTTTTCAGTGGTAGTGTACCATCTGGAGATTCAACCCAAACTGAGATCACTCTGAAATAGTTAAAGGATTAGTTCACTTCAGAATTAAAATTTCCTGATAATTTACTCACCCCCATGTCATCCAAGATGTTCATGTCTTTCTTTCTTCAGGTGAAAAGAAATTAAGTTTTTTTGAGGAAAACATTCCAGGATTTTTCTTCATATAGTGGACTTCAGTGGGGTACAACGGGTTGAAGGTCCAAATCGCAGTTTCAATGCAGCTTCAATGAGCTCTACCGAGGAATAAGGGTCTTATCTAGCGAAACGATCTGCCATTTTCTGAAAAAAAAAAAAATGCAGGGTTTTTCCTGCATGGGGAATTACGAGGCGGCCGCCTCCGTCAAATTTCGTGCCGCCTCCGGCTGTCGACAACTCAGACAGGCAGTCACATGTCCCATTTTCCACTGGTTCTGTTGCGTTTTCCCAGCCTGTAGTGTATGATGCACGGATCGCGGTTATATCTGCAGATACTGCGGATAATCCGCGGGTCGGGCGGGCCAAGTAATAAAAAAAAAATGCCCCCGGACCCCCCTAGAAGAAAAGAGGTCCACCCTCCACAGTCCCACAAAATACTGTAGGAAACACTGTATATGATAGTGTTCTCAAAATAAAAATCGAATTATCTTATTATTAAAATACGTGCTTGTAAAATGTGTTATCTTCAGCTGTAACCAGGATTTTACCACCTCTGCCTTGTTTTGAGCCAGGAAAAACCCTGAAAATGTATATACTTTTTAACCACAAATGTTTGTCTTGCGCTGCTCTGCGATGCGCCACGCATTACGTAATCACGTTGGAAAGGTCACGTGTGACGTAGGTGGAAGTACCGACCCAGCGGCGAAAAACTCATCTAATTTTCTCCTCCAACTTCAAAATCGTCCGACATCGTTGTTTTTTTTATAAAGGCCGTTTGATTTAGTCTTTAGTACTCCCACCTACGTCACGTGTGACCTTTCCAGCGTGATTACGTAATGCGTGCCGCATTGCAGAGCTAGTGCAAGACGAGCCTTTGTGATTTAAAAAGTATATAAATGTTTATTTTTTTTTAGAAAATGACCAATGGTTTCTCTAGATAAGACCCTATTCCTCGTCTGGGATCGTGTAGAGCTCTTTGAATCTGCATTGAAACTGCAATTTGGACCTTCAACCCGTTGGTTGCCGTTGAAGTCCACTATATGGAGAAAAATCCTGGAATGTTTTCCTCAAAAACCTTAATTTCTTTTCGGCTGAAGAAAGAAAGACATGACCATCTTGGATGACATGGGGGTGAGTAAATTATCAGGAAATTTTAATTCTGAAGTGAACTAATCATTTAAGATAGACATGTTTTTGAAAGTCCCTCATGAAATCATTCACAGAAATGGGCAAATCAGTTCAGCCGGAACACAAGTCTCTGCTTCAATGATTTGGTTCAAATCACCAATCTAATATTATGCGCTGCACTGGTGTTGTTTATACCATGGATTATATTGTTTCAGGCTCAAGTAAATGTGCTTTATAGATTAATCAAGACATAATTACCATTTGATAATTATTCCGCATTTGCTGTAGCAGTGTTGCTGATTTGGTGTGGGTTTGTTTCCTTGCAAGACTCCCAGCACTAAAAACTCTGGCTTTCCTGCTTTGATCTTTTCCAATCACGTTTGCTTCCTTCTTCTCTTGTCGTGGCGGTGGCACGCTAGGAGAGTTGTCGATACCTGTCCACTCTGTCCCTTCAGGAGGAGACTCGTCCTCAGCTGACCCGCTGCTACTGGACCAATACGTGGCCGTCACCGACTACGAGAAACAGGAGAGTTCTGAGGTCAGCCTGTACGTGGGGCAGGTGGTGGAGGTCATCGAGAAAAATGAGTCCGGTAGGATCCTTCACTATTATTGTCAATCAGCATTAATTAATTCAGACTGTATTCATCTAAACCTGAATAGCTCAGCCTTTACTCCCCAAACCCGTATTGAGCTTGAGCACCTGAAAAGGCATTTATTATTTCCGTTCCCAGGCTGGTGGTTTGTTAGCTCCGAGGATGCTCAAGGTTGGGTACCAGCCACATGCCTGGAAGCTCAGGATGACCCTGATGATTTCTCACTTCCAGCAGAAGAAGGTGAGTCCTGCTTGCCATCAAATGTTCCACATCAATGTCACCTGAATAAAATGTCTACAACAATATAAAAAAGTGCTACCTCCTGTTTATTCAGATTTGGGATCTCTTAAAGGTGAAGTGTGTAATTTTTTGACTCTTTAATGCAGAGACTATAAAGGCCAAGTGTGGTAACCCATACTCAGAATTTGACCTCTGCATTTAACCCATCCAAGTTAGTCCACACCAAGCGCGCCGCACACGTCCTGAAAAGTGAAGCCAAAGCGCCTCGATCGCCCCCAGGTGGTTGGTCCCAGTATAGCTCATAAACCCCACCCCATCCATGTATTCTAATGGACGCGAGACAAACTAAACAATCAAATTACACTTCAAATACATTTTTTCCTAGAGATGGTTTCTGTCATTTTAGGTAGTTTTTATCATGCTGATGTAAGTTCAAGTGTTTGATCTTTAAATAAGTTTGGTTTTAGTTAGTTATTTGATGCTATAAAAACGGGGGTGTGACGTTATGATTGACAGCTGTGATTGACAGCTTCTTTGAGCAAAGTAGTCACTGAACCAACAGACTTTTTTCAGGATTTTCGGGAGGAGATTGGAGCTTTAGCTTTCTACATTTCCATAACTGTGTATTTCACACCAACATAATGAGTTGTTCTGCAGTAAACTGTGCTAACAGATACTGCGGGAGTGTGGGCGGGGTCTTGATATCGCGGCTCTACTTCCTGCTCTCTACTGTGCCGACTCAGGTCCCAAATCAGCGCAAGATGTCAGCGCCATAGTGGGACATTGGCGGCTTCACTTTTCTACAATAGAAGATAGTGAAGGGGCGTCACCATAGACCGCAAAAAAAGATGGACGACGCGCCTTCACTCGCTTCCACTGAAGAAAAGTGAAGCCGCCAATGTGCCGATATGGCGCTGACATTTTGCGCTGATTTGGGACCTGAGTCTGCGCAGTAGAGAGCAGGAAATCAAGACCCCGCCCACACTCCCGCAGTATCTGTTTACTGCAGAACAACACATTATGTTGGTGTGAAATAAACAGTTGTGGAAATGTAGAAGCTCCAATCTCCTCTCGAAAATCCCTAGTGCCTCAGTGACAACTTTGCTCAGAGAAGCTGTCAATCATGACGTCACATCCCCCATCAAATAACTAACTAAAACCAAACTTATTTAAAAAACGAACACTTGAACTTACATCAGCGTGATAAAAACTTCCTAAAATGACAGAAACCATCTTTGAAAGAAAATTATTTGAAGTGTAATTTGATTAAGTTTGTATCACGTCCCATTACATTACACGGAGAGGGCGGAGTTTATGACCTATACTGGGACCAACCACCTGGGGGCAATCAAGACGCTTTGGCTTCACTTTTACACATTAGGAGTAGTGAGTAGTGAACACACACACACTGCAAACTGTGGAGCAGTGGGCAGCCATTTTGCTGTGGTGCCCAGGGAGCGATTGGGGGTTTGGTGCCTTGCTCAAGGACACCTCATTTCCTGCTGGTATTGAGAATCGAACCCACAACCTCTCTCTAATTACAGTTACAACTCTCTAACCATTAGGCCATGACTGCCCCAATATAAGCCCCAATATATACTGCTTTATAAGTGTAAAGGTGCAGCCATTTCAATAGAAATCCACACGGTCTTGAATTTCGCTTGGGGGTGAAAGATTTCCCCATGTAAATTTTGCATTGTGTTCAAGTTGGTCCTGTTTGATGCATTGAGCTGCTTGGTTTGAAAGTGACTTCTGTGTGAGCTGTGCTTCAAACATTGCTACGCTATTGACAATAGACAATGGACCTTTTTTGCCCATGAAAATTTCACCTTAAGAATTACAAGTCTTTCATAGGTTGTCAAACACTATTTTTGTGGCACATTTTCACAACATTGCCCTGTTTCCCAGAAGTCTCAGCTTCTGGCTCAAACAAGTGACCTCAAGAAACCAGTAGCCCTAAGTATAAAACATTGCTGCACTGTTTAAATAAAAAAGAAAGTATACGTCCTTGACCGCATTCCACTTGGGATCGTGTTGTAGTTTTCGTCATTAGCACAGTCCCCTGATGTCTGAGCACACCGTTCGCTAGCAGCCCGTTTTTTTGTGTTCGGGCATGTGCAAGTGACTTGAGCATTTGAAAAGAAAGGTCCACTAGATAAACTTTAAAAGGCTTGCACGTTCAGCTCTTCTCAAGACAAGCGGAACACAGATAATGAAGTATACCATAGCCTCAAATAGTAAGATTTGTTGAGGGGATGTGCTTTTACATTTCAAAACGCCAAAGTATACATATACGTGAATGCTTAGCGTATAGCTGGACACATAACCTTTTTTAAAGTATACACCATTTGATAGTATGCGCAAACACAGACGCTCAACACATGCACACTAGACCGTTTTATCCTTGTCCAGTGTCTGTGCTTTTTCTTTCCAAAAGATATGACCAATAAAAATGTCTTTGTACGCATTTAAACTAGAGCTGCGTGTATCTCTGAAACTCTTCTATTGTTGATGCCGACTCCAGTAGTTTGTTGTTTTTCGATCTCATCGCACACTGTATGCATACCCTAGTGTACATGTAAAAACACTATACTTTGGGCTTAAAGGGATAGTCACCCAAAAATGAAAATGATCCCATGATTTACTCACCATCAAGCCATCCTAGGTGTATATGACATTCTTCTTTCAGACGAATACAATCGGAGTTATATTAAACAATATCCTGGCACTTCCAAGCTTTATAATGGGAGTGAATGGTACCTCAGATTTTGAAGCCCAAAAAAGTGCATCCATCCATCATAAAAGTAATCCATACAACTCTAGTGGGTTAATAAAGGCCTTCTGAAGTGAAGTGATGTGTTTTTGTAAGAAAAATATCCATATTTATAATGCGTCATTTGAGTCATGCGTCGGGTCAGAGGTCACTCTTCCGCTAGAACTAGACTCGCTTACGGATGTTACCTGAATCTAGTGATTATAGTTTATAAAGTTATAAATATGGATATTTTTCTTCGTTTATTAACACCTGGAGCCGTATGGATTACTTTTATGATGGAAGGATGTGCTTTTTTTGGGCTTCAAAATCTCGACCCCCATTCACTCCCATTATAAAGCTTGGAAAAGCCAGGATATTTTTTAATATAACTCCTGTTGTGTTTGGCTGAAAGAAGAAACTCATATACACCTAGGATGGCTTGAGGGGGAGTAAATTATGGGAAAATTTTTGGGTGAACTATCCCTTTAAGAGATCAGACTTTTGATGACTCTTGATGAACAAGTTTTGAGTGTAAAAGACCACAGAGTATGCCAAATGTTTCCCTTCCCAAACAATATAAAGTTAGCTGGAGTTAATGTGTTCATATCCTTTGCTTAAAGGGATAGTTCAACCAAAAATCTATATTTTGTCATAATTTACTCACCGTCATGTTGTTCCAAACCTGTATGAGTTTCTTTCTTCTGTTGAACACAAAAGAAGATATTTTAAAGAATGCTGGTAACCGGACAGTTGACGGTAGCCATTGACTTCCATAGTATTATTATGGAAGTCAATGGCTACCGTCAACTGTTTGAATACCAACATTCTTTAAAATATCATCTTTTGTGTTCAACAGAAGAAAGAAACTGAACGGTAAGTGATGACAAAATTTTAATTTTTGGGTGAACTAGCCCTTTATGTGTCGTGTATGGTGAATCTTGGAGGTGGAGATGTTTTCAATTGAGCAAGTAAGCAACCACCCTAGCAAGAACACCCTAGCAACACATTTTAACGCCCTGGCAACCACCCACAACATTTTCACGTTAGTAATCACAGGCTTATTTGTGCAATTCTGTTTAGTGACGGAAAAATTACACACTTTACCATTTAAGGAAGTTATAGAAAGGAAGTCTTACTCAGATGTTATTCATAAAGATAGATGAGAAGGATAGTTATTCTCAGCTTTTCAAATTTAAGTGCAGTTTTTAGTTTTAGTTCAGCACTACATGGCAAGGATTGGATATTTGGTAGCCCAACATAAAGAGACGTGACCTGAAGGTTTTCACATGTGTCTGCTTGCTCTCTGCTGGAGTGTGCCGGAGATTCTGGTCACTGCCGAGGCACGTTGGTCGCCGGCGTACTTTAGGGGATCTGTTCAGCACAGGCTTTGGCCAAGGTGGAAAGCATACCACTTTATCACTCTGTTGTGATGGTCTCACCCACCGCCCGCATGTGTGACTTCTGCATGCGCCACTGCATGCACTGCACTGTATGTCATGTACTGAACAAAGCATGAATCTGGGAATGGCAACACAAGTGTCATTTATTATTAGTATTATTTGTGCAATACTTTCTTTTCATTTTATTTCTTGAGTTAGAATGGTGTTGGTTGAGGCATGACTTGTCATGAAAACTCAACATGCAATAAAACACAATCACAATTTAAACAAATTAATCACACGCAAAGAGCAGAAGATAAGCTGTCACCTGTGTGTGTGTGTGTGTGTGTGTGTGTGTGGGGAGGGGGGGACTTCAACCTGAATGCACACTGACTCAATTTGAGGTCCTCATGAGGAAACAAGCTTATAAATCATACACAATGAGTTTTTTGTGATGGGTAGTGTTAGTGTAAGGGGAGAGAAGATACAGTTTGTACAGTATAAAAACCATTACGTCTATGGAGAGTCCCCACAAAGATAGTGAACCAGACATGAGTGTGTCATTTAAAAATGTACATTTCTTTTGCATTACATACTACACAGTAAAATATATACAGTAATGTGATATCGGTATTCTGCTAATTATATCAGAAGTAAATCAGAATGATTCACACAGTTTCATTCTGTGTTATGCAGCACAACCGAATTATTTGTATACAATACAAAAGCAGTGGAGAAATACAAGGGGAAAAAAAGTTCAAACTAAAGTTTGTGTCCGGCTTAGAACTGAATGTATGAATAGAGATAAGAAGCATTTAAACTTGGTGGAGCCATGTTATGTTTAGATTGTGATTTTGTTGGTAGCATGTGAAAATAATCATTCTTCCCAGCAAATGTGCTTATGCTGTCAATACTCTTGAGTCTCTGATCAGATCCTCCCCCACCGTCCTTCATCTGCTATTCAATGCAAAGCTCAAAACAGAAAGAGAACATGCAGATTACAAGCAGTCATTGTAAAATATAAATACAAGTGTGAAAAGTGAAACTTTTACCACTATATCAAATTTACCACTTCACGTTTTCCATTCAACTATTTTGGCAAAACAATGAAAGCATTGTAAGCTCAATGAATCTTTTTAAAATATGCATGGATGGCATTGCATTAGATAAGAAAATATCAAAATAGCATTTATTTTAATGAAGAATATCACAAGCAAACTTTCAAGCAAGATAAAAAATTGCACATATCTATTAATAAAACAAAGACACTATTTGGATAATTTCTGGTTGTCAAGCTTTAGTGGAATATTAATGTTATTTGTATTGATTTTGTGCAAAACTTAAGTGGTAAATTGGCTGTAGTGGTTGAATGTTATTCATGAACAACATGTTTAACTAAAAAAGTTGAAATATTCCTTTCGTTTCCTCAGAGGAAAAGTACACCGCAATCTATCCATACTCTGCACGTGATCAAGATGAAATTGATTTGGAGAGAGGCATGACCGTAGAGGTCATTCAGAAAAACTTGGAAGGCTGGTGGAAGATCAGGTAAAAACAAATGCAAATGTCCTCAGAAAAAGGACAAAAATACTTGAGCATTTTCTTGGACGGAGCATTGTCCCTCTCACCCCATAGATACCAAGGAAAAGAGGGCTGGGCCCCGGCGTCCTATCTGAAGAAGGCTGACATTCTCAGTCAGAAGATGGCTGCTGGTGCCCCCGTTCATGCCAGCGCTAATGACCTGGAAGTGGCTTGCAAACAGCAGAATAAGGAAAACAAGGAGAATCAGCGCGACCGGTTTTCACCGTTTTCAGACAGCAAGCGCAGTAAGCAACAGTTTGATTGATTCTAATCCAAAAAAATCAAGACGTGACATAAAAATTTATATAATTTTATATATAATTTCTTCGTCTTACATGGACCCGTTGATATAAAAACGGCTTTGTCTTTAGATTTTTTACTTTTTTCAGCCAAATCACAAAATTGTCCTATGGTGTGACTGTCTCAAGCATGGTTCATTAACTTTTATAAATTAAAAAGATAAGCATACAAATGTTAATAAATCCCTTAGGCATCATTTTACAAAGTTTACACATTTTAGTAAATGACAATCATTTTTTTTCATCCATATACAGTCAAATCAAAAATTATTCAGACACCAGATATAATTGTTTTACTAGAGGGTGCAGGACACTATAGTTCATTTATGTAAGTGAGGAGAGCAAAATAAAGTAAACTGTGACATATTATACCCAAAAATGTTTCATACAGTGACTACCAGTAAAATTGATAAACATTTCGGACCAAAATTATTCAAACACTTTGACTTCGCTGAAGTGTTTTTTCTTTAATTGCTAATGCGACCTTTTTACACCACAGACTGAACAAAATGAAGCATTGCTTGGTCATTGGTTGACCTAAATTGGTATTATCTGATTGTGTACTTAAATTGAACAGCTGACAGCTGATTGATAGAAAGGTATGTAATGGATTACAATCAACCAAAGTTATCTGACATTATCCAGATGGATTTGTTCTGACACAGTTTAACTCTGAGTTCTTGTCATATTTTATTACCATTTTCTAAACTATAGTGAATAAACTGTGATAATGGGAGAAATGTTGAAGGTGTCTGAAAAAATTTTGGTTTGACTGTATTTTTAAAAACGTAGGATCTTGATACATTTTGTCACTGAAAATGTCCTCTGGTGTGACACCATAACCTGATTTTAAATCGGGCAATTCCACTGACAAGTTTAATTAGTTGAAGGACCCCATTCAAGGTCATGTTACTGTGAAGCCCATGACATGTGCACATGGTAAGATTTTGTCTCAGAATAGTTCAAATATTTAACTTTTTTGAACCACTATAAAAGTGTTCATTTCTGTTGTCCTTTGGTGCGACACCCCTATATTCTTAATCCACGTCACACCATAGAACACATTTCAGTAAAAATGTTCAAAAAACAGTGACAGAATTGACAAAGTTAATGACCCCTTATATTTTCTCAAACATCACACTACATAACAATATGCATTTTTTCTTCAAATGTGGTGTTTTACAAAAAAAAGCATTTTTTTACTGCTTATTTGTCAACTTGTGTACAGTCTAATGTACAGTCAGCCAGTCATTATTTGGCGCTGTTCCACTGCATGGTACGGCTCGGTACAGCTCACTTTTGGCGGGTTTTCCATTGTTTACAGTACCTAGTACTTTTTTATTTAGTACCACTTCGGTTGAGGTTCCAAGCGAGCCATACTAACAGATCACTGATTGGTCAGAGAGAATCGTCACTACCAGCGTCATTGGATGTGCGACACAAGACACCAAACCTGCTAGATTTAAACAGTCAGTAACAGCCAACGCAGTATCATTTGTTCATACAACTTTTTTAAACAACTGTCAAACGGAAATGGCTGTATCGTGGTCAGTAGACGAGGTGGCGGCGCAACTATAACGATCAGTCTATAATCCCACCCACTTTAAAGTGGTACTAAACTGCAGTGGAAAAGCAAACCGAGCTGAGTTGTACCAATACTTCCCAATAGGGTGATCAAGGCACCAAGCTTAAGTAAAAAAATATTGATGCATCCATAGTTGAGTCTGTAGGCCGGATTAGCTCCATTTCCTTCCTTGAGATTGTAATGCACTCTAAGTGCTGAGTTGCATCTGGAAGGATATCTGGCGTAAAACATATGCCAAATAAATATGCGGATGATCCGCTGTGGCGACCCCTAACAAGAGCAGCCGAAAGTGAGAAAGACTTGCTTGAAAAGACTGTTGGCTCTAAACTCTGCCCTCTTTTCCTTTGCAGAAGCAGGAGCTCGACAGAGACCTCCACCACGCCGGGATCTTACAATAGTAAGGGTGATACTTCTTTTACAATTGCATCTCAAATATTTCTAAAAGGTTCTACAGGATGCGCAAGATTTTGACTCAACTCTTGGCCTGTCTCTAATTCCAGCCAAGAGGAGTGAGCCTGCCTAAACCTCCAGTGCCACCACAAGTAGAGGAGGAATATTACACCATCGCTGACTTTCAGACAACCATTCCGGATGGTATTAGCTTCCAGGCGGGAGTGAAAGTTGAAGTGAGTTTAACAGGAGACAACATATTACTTGAATACATCCAGCTATTTCAAATGCATCTCTACATTTACTTTATATCTTGTATTCCCAGGTCATTGAAAAGAACTCCAGTGGCTGGTGGTACATTCAGATCGATGATAAAGAAGGCTGGGCTCCTGTAACATTCATTGATAAATACAAGAAGACTAGCAATGCCTCTAGGCCTAACTTTTTGGCTCCCCTTCCTGGTGAGATGGGTCAGCTGAAGTTGGATGATACCTCAAGCAATAATACCAACTCTGAACAAAGTTGGTCCAAACCCCTGCCAGACGAACCTTCATCCAACTCTGAATTTTCCACCCGTTCCAAGCTGAGAGAATGGAAGCCCAACGTGGGCAAGGGCAGCTCCCATTTTTCTGGGCCCTTACCCCCACCTCCATCCTCACCTACGGCTGAAGAGAAGCCAGCTTTACCACCAAGGAGAGAATCCATCAACAAGAGCCTGGAATTGGAGGACAAACCCAAAGCAGACATTTCTAAACCTCTCCCACCCAAACCACCGGCCCCAGGGGTCATAATCCCACTCGTGACGCCAAAAGCAGCTCCTCTCAAACCGGACAAACCCCCAGAGATGAAGAAGGAGGAGAAAAACAAGCAACTCTATCTGCGCAATGAAATGGGCTTGGAGTGTGGCCACAATATCTCAGCCAAGGAGGTGAAAAAGTTTAACCTAAAGCATGTGGCCAAGCAGCCTCCCAATCCCAAACCCAAACCAGATTTGCACGAAGAGAAGCCAGATTCAGCCAACCCGGCCCCGTTCCTAAAGCCGAAACCAGTGATCAGACCAAAGCCCGCCCCTGCAGTGAAACCAGAGCCAGTAGCTAAGAATGAGCTGGACATCACAAACCTTCGGAGTAAACTTCGTCCGTCTAAGCCTCCAGAGCTCAGTGGCAACTCAAGTGATCCCAGCCAACAGAATGATATCTCATCCAGTAACCCCCCGAATAATAGCGGAACAAATGGAGAGCCAAAATGCCCCCCTAAGCAACAAAACGGCCATAACCCATCAGAAACAACTAAACCGCCGACAACTGCACCAAAAGAGCCTCCCCAGAGGCCGTCTGTGGCACCTAGAAGACCTCCACCACCAAAGAAGAGTCCTGAGCCAGCCAGTCCTACAGACACCAAAGCTCCGCAAAAAGACTTGCAGGAAGCCAAGCCAGCCGCCCCTCCTCAGAGCAGACCCCCGCCACCCAAAACGAAAGCCTTCCCTTTGCCAGCCCCCAAAGAAAAGGAAAAGGAGAAGGAGGAACCCAAGCCCAAAATACCCGTGCCACCCAAGCCCTTCATTAAGACAGAGAAACCAGGGCCGCCAAGAGACAAACTCCCACCGCTTATCAAGGAGCCAGCCAAAGAGGAGCTGTTCTTAGCCGTGGCAGACTTTGAAGGAGACGAGCAGACACCTGGCTTTAAAGAGGGCGCCGTCTTCGAAGTGCTGGAGAAAAGTGGTAGCGGCTGGTGGTTTTGTAAAAATGTGAGTGATGGGCCAGTGATGGAGGGCTGGATCCCTTCCAATTACCTGACCAAGAAACCTTAGGTACTCTTGACATAGCTGCCTAAAGAAAACTTATTTAATTAACATCGTTTATTTATGGGTACCTTTTTTTTAAAATTACATTCCATCCTTTGCAAGTTCAAACAGGCCATAATAATTTGTTTGCTTGCAACTCTCCCTTTTAGGGAAAAACGTGTGCTTTCATCCCAGACAGCAACATGGTGTCGGCCCACATCTGGTGGGCCGGATCCTGGCCAACACTATGTTGCTGTCTGGGATATGCCCATTCTTATGTTAATCAAACCTTATATGTATCGCTAAAGGTTTAAGTGACTAGCAATATATAAATGACTTTTCACAGCCTCCATGATATTGTGCCGCAGTATAACATGCAAAGCGTTCTGTGCTTTTTGCGTAGTATATGCAAATAAGTAAAACTTGATGTGTGAGCAGTGTATGTCAGCAGATTGAGTCTAGATTAGAGTATGATTCTATATTACACGTACCTTACAATTAGCAAGTTGGCGCTTACACGGCAAAATCAACGCCTGGAGAACTCGTTAAACACTCTATAACGCTACATTTCCATTTTGAATCTTTTAGTTTACAGCCAAGTACAAATTGATCTGCTTTCAGGTTCTAACACTACAAAACTTGTTTATCTACTTTAATTTGCAATTGTTTGGTTTCAAGCTGCACTTTTTATGGACTTTGCGGAGAACTCTGCACTGTGGAACTGATGAGTAAAGGGAAGGTGCGGAATGAGGAGAAGCAGGGAATGCATAAACACAGGTTTACAGAACGCTGGCACCTATTTCTATTCTTATTTCATTTCTATTTGATTTCTGTCATGTAAATGTTATAGCAAACATTGATATAAAAAGCGACTCCTTTTTGCAGTACCAATCGTCCACATTAGTGAATAATGGATTACCTCAGAGCAGCCATAATATTGTCATTATTTTATATGTCAGTATTGCCCAAACAAAGTATTTTCATACCATTGACGAAGGTGCTTCGATATTTTACAATCATTGTCAAATGTTTTAACATTCATGCTTGACTGGTTTCAAGCATACATTTGATAGACATGTTTATTGTTAACACTACATTTGGAAATGTGGTTTTTTTTTTTATGTTACTAAAAACATTGTTTTGTTTTCCATTCGTTTGTTTATCAGAAAACTAAAACAGTGTTAAATTGGTGCCCAGTCTGACTTGACAATACTGGGAGCACCAGGAATCATATGCTGACTTTGCTCAATGGTCATTAGCTCCTGGTTGCTATAAAATGCATCCATAAAAGCAGTCCATCTTTAAACGTGCGACAAATGCAAGTGCCTGAGTTAGGAAATGATAATGGAAGGTGTTCTATAGCCGAGAGGTATTTGCTAGAAAAAAAATGCTATGAAGGAAACCCAGGCGAAGAGGGTAAACGCTGAAAGTATGAAACATGACTGTCAAAATTGGTTTCTTGAACCAGAAACGAAGGCAAGATGACATGGGTTACCTTTTTTGTGATGTTTTGTTAATAGTATTTCAAGTTTTGTCTTTTAACTTTTTTTTTTACATAATGTAAATCAAATAAACATTTTAAATAGTCAACATGTTTTATTATTATTATTATTATTAGAAGCAATCCCATGGTAACACTTATCAACAGCACACTTTTTCTATCTTCCATTTATATGGTTGTCTTTTTGAGTTGTCCGGTTGATTTATTTCCTGTTTATTGACAAGAGAGAAAGAAATGAAGTTCAGAAGGGAAGGCAGGGGTTTTCAAACTCCCCAACATGATGCTCAACTGGCAAAGGAGCCCTTTCCTAAAAGGATGAATGGAGGGACAGACAAATGGATGGATAGATAAAGTTCACTTTTTTTTTTAAATTATTGCCAACAAGATAAATGATAAATAAAAGATAAACATCATGTGACACTGAAGACTGGAGTAATGATGCTGAAAATTCAGCTTTGATCACAGGAATAAATTACACTTTACTATATATTCACATAGAAAACAAATAATGCAAAATTTTAGAGTGCAATATAGTATAATACAAATAATATTAATCTCAATGATTCCAAACTTTTGATTGGTAGTGTATGTTTGATTTTTATCACATAAATCTACTCATATAGTGTAACTAAGGTTAATAGGAGGTGTAAATGGTGATTAACAACTAAAAGATGGCGAGACGGATGGATGATAGATGGATGAATGAACAGATGGGTGGATGGATATTGGATGGATGATGGATGGATGGATGGATGGGATGAATGGACGGAGGGATGAATGGATATTGGATGGATGATGGATGGATGAATGGACAGACGTATGGATGGATGGGATGAATGGACGGAGGGATGAATGGATAATGGATGGATGATGGATGGATGAATGGATGGATGGATGGGATGAATGGGATGATAGATGGATGAATGGATATTGGATGGATGATGGATGGACAGACGTATGGATGGATGGGATGAATGGACGGAGGGATGAATGGATATTGGATGGATGAATGGATGGATGGATGGATGGGATGAATGGGATGATAGATGGATGAATGGATATTGGATGGATGATGGATGGATGGGATGACAGATGGATGTATAGATGGATGGATGAATGGATGAATGGACGGAGGGATGAATGGATATTGGATGGATGATTGATGGATGAATGGATGGATGGATGGGATGAATGGGATGAAAGATGGATGAATGGACGGAGGGATGAATGGATATTGGATGGATGATAGATGGACGGATGGATGGATGGGATGATAGATGAATGAATGGACGGAGGGATGAATGGGATGATAGATGGATATTGGATGGATGAATGGACGGACAGACGGATGATAGATGGATGGACGGATGGATGGATAATAGATGGATGGATGGGATGATAGATGGATGACTGGACAGACAGATGGATAGGATGATAGATGGATGAATGGACGAACAGATGGATGGATGGATGATGGATGGATGGATGGATGGATGGGATGATTGATGGATGACTGGACAGACAGATGGATAGGATGATAGATGGATGAATGGACGAACAGATGGATGGATGGATGATGGATGGATAGGCGGACAGATGGGTGGATGATAGATGGATGAATGGACGAACAGATGGATGGATGATGGATGGATGAATGGACGAACAGATGGATGGATGATGGATGGATGAATGGGCGGACAGATGGGTGGATGATAGATGGATGGATAGATGGACAGACGGATGGGGCCGAGTGTGGTTGCTTGCAATAAACCAAGAAGCTAATTTGATTAAAGCGAATACCCCACCCCTCCTCCAGAGGAACACGTCAATAATCCCGCGAGGAGCTGAAAATAGACGCACATCCATTTCTCTTCTATACTGTATGCTTCTGAAAACAAAACTTTAAAAATAATGATATTCAGTAAAATAAAACAAACATCCACAAAGTTATGAATGAATCAGGTTTAAATTCCAAATATAATAATGGACATCCCCCCGGTTTCACAGACAAGGCTTAAGCTAGTCTCAGACTAAAATGCATGTTTGAGCTGTTTTAACTGAAAGCATTTTGCGCTGATATATCTTAAAATATGTCAGTGCCATTGTTTTGTCTCAAGATGCACATCAGTATGTTTTTTTTTTTTTTTTTTTTTTTTTCTAAGGCACATTTATAAAAGCTACTGAAATGTCCTGATTGAACTAAGGCCTAATCATGGCTTAATCTAAGCCCTGTCTGTGGAACCAGGCCATAAAGTCATATTTTCCTTCCTTCTTGTAAGGTGGGGATGAAAGGCTTTGGAGAATGGCCAGCAGAGGAAATGACCACATTACCCGTTATACAAAAGTCTGCCAGTAGAACACAAAGGCTAGATATACATGTGCATATTTTAAATGAATTAAAACTTCGAAGAACTCTAAGGAAGAATAATAAACATCTCATTTATTATATATACTCTTGCAGAACAACAGTTTCTTACATCAGGACAGGAATCATCCACACTGAACCTTTGGTTACACAGAGTTACAGACTCAAACAGGAATGAGCAACATTGTGCGTTTAAAAAAAAAAAAAAAAAAAAAAAGAAGAGTAAAATCCAAGTACCTTATTGTCAGACACACTATGTATTGGTTTTGGGAAAATAAATCCATCAGATGGCTAAAGAATGGAAGCTGTTGTAAAATGACACGTGTATAAAATCTGAGGAACACAACATATTTCACTTGAGTTAGGTGACAGTGCTTTAAACAGCGACATACAAAACGATCAGCAATAAACTAACCCAGAATCCTCACCTGCATGCCAAGTGTCTGCTTCAGAGCGTACACCAGATGTGTTTGGCCCGTCTCATCCAGTGTGAAGCGTTTACAGTAAATGTGCCACTGACAGTTCGTGGCAGAGTATAACTCACATTTTGGTGAATTTGCAGAATAATAAAAGTGGCAAATTAGTTGTTGTCTAGGACATAAAACATCCAACAAATGAGTAAAATAACTTAATGTACCAATTAAAATGTACACTTCGTGTGAAGCAGTTCAAAAAAATTTAAAACATAAATTCCTTTTTTATAGCATTTAAACATTTGTACAAGGTTGAAATTGGTTATAAAAGTAAAAGTGATAAAGTTTCTATATATATATATATTAAATGATCTTAGAAAAAAATAAAAATATATAAGAATATGCAAGGTTTGTACAATATGTTTGGCAATACCCCTTTTGCTAACTTGAGGATAAAACACAACAGTAGCTTTAAACTAAAGAGTCTGTCAGCTCGAGTGGTAAATAAACCAGTTGTGCTAGTGACGGTTCAATGCCCTCGTTTCATATTCATAATTAAAAATCCCTTTGTCTAAATAAACGCATCAAAGCACTTCATCTGTGACTCTACTTAAATGATGAATTTGTCAGTATGTGTTGTTAGTATCAGTTCAATGGTTCTTTGGCTTCAGCATCATGTGATTCTGAGTGTTTAAACTGCATTCACTGATTCTGTGCATTTATCTGATCATCACCTACACAAATAAAAAAGCTAAAACACTTGGTGGGAGCTGGATGTGGATGCAGGAGCTCATGTGGTGGAGGAGTCGACGTACGGAAGGAACTTGGTGAGTCTGGATGGCGAGCCGACGTTCACACTCTCTGAATCTTCACTCATCCTGAAGAAAAGCTCCTGCTCTTTTTTCCTCAGGGTCAGTTCATCCTCCAGAACCTGAGAGAGGAAACAACAATACATCATACTTGAACTCTAACCCCATTCCTTCAATCAGCTGATATTTTGCCATTTTGAGATTATCCAATAGCCAATAACTGACTATTAAGCACATCTCTCATTACTGTAAAAACTAAACTAAATATAGCTGCAAGCAGCAGTTATCGGGCCCAAGCACGACAGACGCAAACAAGGAAGCTAGCAGCAGACCAACTGCAAAAATGAGTAAAGACATTTGGAGACAATTTTAAGCAAAAAGGTTGAAAACCCATAAATACACTGAGTTGAATGGAGCCAATTTTATGTTGTTTAATTATAGCGCCACCAAGTGGCGCAATCCCACCACTTTTTGTGTGTGTCCTCAGAGTGCCCCCATACATAAGCGTGTCAAATTTGGTGAAAAAATCTAATTTCGTTTAGGAGTTATAGACATTTGTAGTTATGAGCATATAAAAAAATAACCCACACCCGACTTTAATTGCATTTTTTTGCATTTTGTCAACCCGCTATGATTCCGATTTTCCTACGGTGGTTTAATCTCGATCAAACTAACAGTTTCGAAGATATTCGCGAAAGTTGTTTAAACGCTAAATAACGTTGAACAAACCATAAGGCGAAACCTAGCATGTTTGGTATCGTTGGACTCGGCAAGGATTCAGGAATATAAGGAGATGAAATTATTCAACCACATCCAAAGTTATAAGCATGTGAATATTTGATTTTACCACTAGATGGCGCTGGCTCGAAACTTCTCAGGCTCCTTCAGGGCATTGTGCCGATGACCTATACCGAGTTTCTTACCGATACGCTAATGCATTCATAACATACAGCATTTTACTACAAAATTCAAAATGGCCGACGCCCAAAATGGCCGATATGGAAAAATTGGATATCATTCGACTGAAAAAACGGGTTCGTCTTATATTCAGGGTCTAGACTTTTACATGTCAATAATACACCCGCAACAATAGGTGGCACCAAATATGCGTAAAACGAAAGTGCCAAGAAATACGGTGTGTCAGAGTGTAATGTTAGAAGATCACGAGCGCAAAAAGACGCAAACAGTCAAAGAAAAGCTTACCGCCTAAGAGCCGCGTGATTGCGTGCCTCACTGACGGGGCCAAACTTCCTCCGTACGTGATTTTAAAACATAAGACGGTACCCAGATTACTACAATAAGATTTTACATGGTTTTCACTATGAGGTGGATAGCCTAATTGTTATATAATTCAGATGGGCTACAGGTTGTGATTATTATGGTATGCCAAAAAGTGTTTATTTTTAAATGTGATCGTTTGTACATTTTACCAGTATTTACCATAGTTTCAATACAAAAATTACAATATGAAAAATATGCAATATGAAAATTATTTTCAAATAAATGCATTTTCTTTATAAAATACAAGATTTGGTCTTTAAAAAGCCTACATCCAAAAGGTACATCTTGAAAAGGGAGGATCGTCTTATATTCGGAACAATACGGTAATTTTAAAAAGTGTCATTATCTATTATTGAGTATAATTACTACACTGCTGTATTACAGTGAGAAAATCTACGGAAAATAAATTGGAATTACCAAAATAATGTATCACGTTTACCACAAAAATGTTAAAGGGTTAGATCATTCTAATATGATGATTTGCTGCTCAAGTAAAATGTCTTACAGTTGAAATCAGTTGTGCTGTTTAATTCCTCTCCCTCATGTCGTTCCAAACCCGCAAGACCTTCGTTCATCTTCAGAACACAAATGAAGATATTTCTGATGAAATCTGAGAGATTTCTGACCCTCCATAGACAGCTGCGCAAACAAAGCACTCGCACTGCTTCATAAGATTGAAGTTAAACCACTGGAGTCACATGGATTACTTTAATCTTGTCTTTACTACCTTTCTGAGGCTTGAAAGTGTTAATTAAATTGCTGTCTATGGAGGGACAGAAAACTCTCAGATTTCATCAGAAATATCTTCATTTGTGTTCTGAAGATGAACGAAGGTCTTACGGGTTTGGAACGACATGAGGGAGAGGAATTAATGACTGAATTTACATTTTTGGGTGAACTAGCCCTTTAAACAGCACAACTGATTTCAACTATAAGAAGACATTTTACTTGAGCATCAAATCCTCATATTAGAATGATTTCTGAAGGATCATGTGACACTAAAGACTGGAGTAATGATGCTGAAAATACAGCTTTGATCACAGGAATAAATGAAATAATTTTAAATATATTCAAATAGGCCTGTCGCGATCATGAATTTTGTGCTAACGATTAATTCTCAAACAAATAATTGTGATTAATGAATTCACTCATGTCACTTGTTTTACAAAGAAACATTAACTAGGCCCATATGATTTTCTTTAATGCTGTGAAAATTATATTATACAAGTTAAAATATTTCTCTTTTTGTTCTTTAAAATCAAATCTTTAATTGGAGCCCAGAAAACTTCAATATTAATATAATATAATATAATATAATATAATGTAATTATTAATAATATAATATAATTATTAACAATATAATATAATGTAATTATTAATAATATAATATAATTATTAATAATATAATGTAATTATTAATAATATAATATAATATAATGCAGTCAGATTAAACCTACAAGCCTTAATTTCGTAAAAGACCATTAGACCAGGAACGCTTGGAATGATGGGAATGTTAAACTGGAACATGTTTTGACCATTACGCATGTTAACCCTTAAAGGTGCAATAGGTGATTCTCTACAGAAACGTTTTTTGTTTTGCTGGTTGAAAGTCTCCTCATATCCTGAGAGCAATCACTATGTTCAGCGGTCTAAATCTGTGGAAGGAGTAGGAGCATAAAATGTTCATTCAATCACTGCATTCGGTCCGATGGTTTGTATGATTTCTATGCTAGCAGGATAAAGTTAGCATTTCCCAGATCTCCTATTGCACTTTTAATTCTAAACTTTTGCATGCGCTCCAGGACAGACGGGTTTAATCTTCACACACTCTTCAGCCGACTGACGTGAGCTTCCCTCAAAGTACATTTCCCTTATTTGAATGGCAAAATGTGATTGATTGTAATTTAAACTGCACAATTATCGCGGTTAACTCAAATAATTGTGATTAAATCAAATAACCGCAATCAGACAACTAATAAAAAAACCTTAACAAGTCCAATATTAAAACAGAAAACAGCTATTTTTAAATTGTACGCTACAATATTTTTAGTTTTTGATCAAATAAATGCAGCCAGTCATGATGACTCAAATATCTTACCACCTCCAAACGTTTGAATGGTAGTGTTCAATTCATGTTTTTTGTTTTATTTAGATTTCTGTGTGAAATATGACCCAGACGCATCACTGGATTCAGCAGTGCATTCCTTTCAGTGTCCAAGAGTAAGAGTGTAAGTAAGAGAGAGCTCCAGACCTTCTTCCTGGGCTTGAGGTGTTCTCTCCAGTCCTTCAGCTGCTGGTTGTGCTGCTCATCCAGTGACTTCAGACGCTGCGTTTCGTTCTCTATGAGCAGGTGACATTTCTCATTCTGCAGGAGACATTCACATAGTCAGACGTGTAGTGATCGCTGTCAAGATTCAATGCACGGTGTAACAAATTAACTATCCACACACACACACAAAAACAAAACGCCTTAATGCAATTGTCATCATGAGTCATGAGTCACGACACGAGATGAGACGAGATCTCGTTACTGTATACTTATAGTATTACCCAACACAAAAATGTTGGGTAATACTATAAGTATACAGTAACAAATCATTTGCAAACTTAGTTTATAGTTAATTCATAGTTTATCTTCTGCAGAACAAAAAAAGAGTGTCGGATAATGTTGTGGTCCGAACAAAAACACTGAGACGTGTTTCAAAATATCATTTTCTATTGTGTTCTACACGACATGCGCCCATTAAAAAGGGTTCTGCAGGGCGTCCTGGAGTGGGAGTGGTGGTGCGCTGTGGGTACGTCACCTGCAGCTGCTGCAGTTCTCTGCTGTTCCCCTCACACTGGCTGATCATCTCCCTCATCTGGTTGTCATGTTTCTGCTGCTGGTGCAATCGCTCTGCCTTCTGCCTCTTCTCCTCCAGCCTGGTGAACTGAACACGAGAGAGAAGGCTCAGAACGGAGGACACACATGGACTGTCAGAGAACGAGAGCTCGGAGAGACACGCTTTACCTGCTTGACCTTTTCCCGGTCTTCCGCTGAGTTTCCGGTGGAGTTAATCTTCAGGCTCTTCTTGAACATGACCATGCGTGTTTTGCCCTCGCTGCGCTGGATCTTGGGCAGCCGGTTCTTCTCCTGTTGCTGTCGAGCCTTGAGGAGCTCAATCATACGCTGGTTGTAGCACTGCATCTGCTCCTGTTCCTGAGACACCACACGCCATACAGACACGGGTCAGTGCACTAACATACAGTACAACCTTTCCACCAACAGGGGGCAGAACCCCATCATGCACACTTCCATTGAATGAAATGTGTGTCATTTAAACCTGATGTCTTTGAACCAGGAACTGCTAATGCCAGGCTAAAGTCTGAGTCACATTTTTAAAACAAACTGCAAAAGAAAACTACATGGTATGGAAGCTTGTTTCTGCCACAGAATAAAAAAATAATAAAAAAAAGGTAATAGCGACTTTTCAACTCACAATTATGTCATTTTTTTTTCCTACAATTGCCCATATAAACTCGGAATTGTGAAAAAAAAAAAGTCAGAATTGCAAGAAAAAGTCTGAATTGTGAGATCTAAACTCGGAATTGCGAGAAAAAAAAGTCAGAATTGCGAGTTCTAAACTCGGAATTTCGAGAAAAAAAGTCAATTGCAAGTTATAAACTTGGAATTGCGAGAAAGTCAGAATTGCGAGTTATAAACTCGGAACTGCAAGAAAAAAAGTCACAATTGCGAGTTCTAAACTCGGAATTTCGAGAAAAAAAAGTCAGAATTGCGAGTTCTAAACTCGGAATTTCGAGAAAAAGTCAGAATTGCGAGTTCTAAACTCGGAATTTCGAGAAAAAAAGTCAATTGCAAGTTATAAACTTGGAATTGCAAGAAAAAGTCAGAATTGCGAGTTATAAACTCGGAACTGCGAGAAAAAAAAGTCACAATTGCGAGTTCTAAACTCGGAATTTCGAGAAAAAGTCCGAATTGCGAGAAAAAAAGTCAGAATTGCGAGTTATAAACTCAGAATTGCAAGAAAAAAAGTCAGAATTGTGAGAAAAAAAAGTCAGAATTGCGAGTTCTAAACTAGGAATTGCGAGAAAAAGTCAGAATTGCGAACTCTAAACTCTGAATTGCGAGAAAAAAAGTCCGAATTGCGAGTTCTAAACTCTGAATTGCGAGAAAAAAAGTCCGAATTGCGAGTTATAAACTCAGAATTGCAAGAAAAAAAAGTCAGAATTGTGAGTTATAAATTTGAAATTACAACTCAAAATTCTGACTTTTTTCTCTCTCAGAATTTGCGAATAAATGGAACTTTTTTATTTTTTATTCCATGGCAGAAACAAGCTTCCATAACATGAACATGGTACAAAGGTACAAAATGCTTTCTGACCGAAAAAAAGCATTTTTCCCCCCTGGAATTTGTAATAACTGAGAAGGATTTTAAAAAATCATTAAAATTCAGGAATATTTGCTAATGAATCATTCAGACTGATACATGAACCAGTTCAACTTTTAGTTTTAGTTGTAGTTCAGTTTCAGTATTCATTTATTTCCAGTTAGCAGTGCCTCAGGTATATATTATTTATACTGTAATATTCTGAATTAGCTTTTATTTTCATATCTTCAGTTTTAATTTAAATTTGTTTGTTTTTTTGTTTAATCAGGCCTGGACAACACCAGTTTTATTCATTTTCTGATATTTCCAGGTTTTCTATGACCATGGGAACCCTGAAACTATAATACTCCCGTTAAAATCAACAAAGTTATCTACACAGGAAGTGCAAATGTTTCCCATTCCTGTCTGTCGCACTGCAGAGCCACTTTCCCAGACCATTGCAGTGGACCAGTAGTAAGAATTAAGAATCATTCTCACACACACACGCACACACACACTAAAATACTTCAGTGTAAGCATCCAGACCTTCTCATGTTTCTTGAGGAGCTGGTGTCTCTGCAGGAAGTACTGGTCCTTCAGCTGCTGTTTGAGGAGCTGGTGTCTCTCATGCAAGTTCTTCTCTTCCATGTCCCAAATAGTGGACTCTCGCTCTGACAGATGAAAAGAGCACTTGGGTTGTAAGCATAGTCTACATAAAACCTTCAACATGGAAGTCATACGAGTTCTTAATCCTTTTCATACTAATTAAAATAGTCTGCGTATATTTTTACCTCTAAGTAGAGCCTGTTTTTTGAGGAGGCACTGACGCTCCGTCTCTGAGATTTCCCGCTTATTTTCAGCAATGATCCTCTTCAGAGTTGAGTCAAGGTAATCCTTCTGATCTGCAAGGAACTTCTCTTCCTGTACAAGAGCCAGAAAGAATAATACTCAAACCTCTTTAACACAAAGAGATGCCAGTGATAATGTTCTGCTGATAGATCATGGAAAAACTCATAAACAATCATATGAAATTAATAAAAAAAAAATAACACAATTAGTGACCTTTAACACCAGGGCTTGACATGAACTTTTTTGCTCATCAGTCACTGTGGCTAGTGGTTTTCCAAAGTTGTCAGCATTTTCACTGGCCACAATTTTGACATCGATACCATGGGGAAAAACTGCCATATAGATGTTTTTAATAATATCTCATAATGTGGCAGCAGGAATATTAGGCTGCTGTCACTTTAAGACCCGACGCACGGATCCATTACACTGATACACATGCGTTTTCTTTCTCAACTGTTTACGTTCACTTAAAACAGAACTGACTGTGTTTACGTGAATACTCGCCAAGACCTGCATTTTGACATTATTTTGTGTGTATTTGACTGTTTAAGCGCAATAAGCAGCGAACAAGAACTCAGTTTAGTGCTGAGAGGCTTTATGTGTGCGCACTCTGGGTTTGAGCACAAAATTTGTGGGAATGAGTAAAATTATGCGCAATACGCCGAAAAATTCAAGCCCTGTGACACCAACAATATTCATCCTGTCGCTGAAGCGTTTCAGATAGTTCAGTATCGATATAACGGCACGCTTACAGGTTGTTCAAAATGCTGCGGCGAGATTCCTGAAGGGAAAGAGGAAATTTGATCATGCCACCGCCATTTTGAGATCCCTTCATTGGCTTCCGATAAATTTCAGAATTGAATATAAAATTTTATTACTGGTGTATAAATCCTTAAATGATTCAGCACCTTCTTATCTGTCTGACTTACTCCATTTATATTCTCCCACTAGGAGTCTTGGTATCTGAAGGAGAAGTTTCGTTTCAGATCCTAGAACCCAGCTAAAATCAAGGGGTAACCGAGCTTCTGAAGTGGCCCACACTGTGGAACAAGCTCCCATTTTATATTAGATCGACTTCCTCTCTGCCTGAGTTCAAGTCATGTCTCAAAACTTATTTATTTTCTGTTGCTTTTAGCTAATAATGATTGTTCTGTTTTAAACTGTGTTCATTTTTATTTGTTACTAATTTCTATAGGCTCTGTTTTCTGTGTGTACAGCACTTTGGTCAGCCAGTGGCTGTTTTTAAATGTGCTCTATAAATAAACTGAACTGATATGTATCGAAAAATCTATATTTTTGACAACACTAGTTATTTTTGCACCTAGTTTATTATTTCAGATGGCGTTTTAAAAGACTACAATTGAAAAATGTATATATTATATAAACTCAACCCGCCAAAGTGGCTCGTAGGAGTGACTGCGTTACACACCACTGCAGAAATACACACGCGGGTTGGCGGGTGTTAATGTCGAGCCCAGTTTACCACCATAAATAGAATTCTATTTAATTCGACTTTTTTTTTTTAAGCTAACTCTCATCATGGGTTCCAATAACGCATGTTCAGTTATAGACTCGAGTCCTCCTTTTTGTGTTCCCAGAACTCAGTTGGTCTCGATTGCAGGAGATTTTATTGTTGAATATAATCTTTCACTTACTATTTTTGATTGAAATCAGTTTTATGGCCAGGGTTTCTAGTCATTGTCGAGTGGGCGGTTCAGTTTCGATGCAAGCAAATGGCAGAATTAGCTTTCACCGGTGTTTTCGAGAAGATGCTCTTCAAAACATCGAGGGGTTTGGTGATTTGCGGTTTTCAAGAGCACTTCTCAAGGCCAATGGAGATACTTGCGAAGCCTGATTTTTTCATTGGTCATTTTCTACTACTTGAATTGGGCATTGAAATGGATAATTCTGTGTCTTCGGTCAATGATAAAAGGTTAAAATTGCTCAAAAGCGGAGGAGTGTTTTTCTTCAGACGGCCACGGCTTAAACGAACCTTGTTTAGTTTCAGCTGTTGAAAGTTGCCCATTTTGACCTTCAAACTGTCTTTCCTCTGACTCCTGGGCAGTTTCTCCACTTCTTGTTTGACCTGAGACAAAATTAAGATAAACAAGTTTCATTTCAAACTTTAAAAAAATTCATGTTGACTTTTACACTAGTTTATACTGTAAGCAAGAGAACATTCTGTGAGATGTTAGTAACTCAATATTTCATCTACTCATTCATTTTAGTCCATTTTATTCAAAACTCAAACTGCATAAAAAACACCATATTGTTTCTAGATGTTGTCGTTTCTCTTCAGAAAACTCTGTCAGTGTATTGATAATATCTATAATATCTTGCAGAGTTTTATTTAATATTTTTCTCAATTTCATCGACAAAATTGTTCAAAAAACTGTTCATCATTAGCAAAAATTTAAAACAAAAAAACCTAAAAAAAAAATGAGTAGTAATTTGATTAACGAGATTCACAATGATGCCAGGTTTCAACATACAAAAAAAAGAATATTAGATTAAAAAAGTTCTAGAATATTATTTGCAAATTCAAATATATTAATTATAATGGAAATTCAACATATTAATTTGACAGTTTTGTGAAACAGAAGAAATTTGGGAAATCATTGAAATTGAATGTGCTTTAGGTGTACTTTTTGGGGCCACTGTAAGAGCTGAAAAAAAAAAAACATGTTTCAGGTATAACTCGATCACCTCTTTCTTCTTGTGCTTCATCTGGTCCAGGAACTTGCCGTAGGCCTTTTCTTGTTCAGCACGAATCTGTTTGCCCTCCTCCCGCAGCCGTGTGGTGTGATCCAACTCCATTTTCTCTATGGTCTGTTTCTGCTGTTTCTCCAGGGTCTCCAGCTCCGTGTCAAAGTATTTTTTCTTGGCCTGTAAGCACAGCCGCAGACCAATATATCAGCACGATTTATTAACATTTTACACAAGTGCATAAAGTGCGTAATATTGTGGAAGATAGTTACTATAAAATTTCTCTTCTCCTACGAATATTGTCCAATAAAATGCAGAATTGAATAGGAACGCCACTCCTAATACCACCTGCCAGTGACTAGCAATTGCAAGTACAGTGGGGAGAACAAGTATTTGATACACTGCCGATTTTGCAGGTTTACCCACTTACAAAGCATGTAGAAGTCTGTAATTTTTATCATAGGTACTTTTCAACTGTGAGTGACGGAATCTAAAACAAAAATCCAGAAAATCACATTGTATAAGTTTTAAGTAATTAATTTGCATTTTATTGCATGACATAAGTATTTGATACATCAGAAAAGCAGAGCTTAATATTTGGTACAGAAACCTTTGTTCGCAATTACAGAGATCATACGTTTCCTGTAGTTCTTGACCGGGTTTGCACACACTGCAGCAGGGATTTTGGCCCACTCCTCCATACAGACCTTCTCCAGATCCTTTAGGTTTCGGGGCTGTCGCTGGGCAATACGGACTTTCAGCTCCCTCCAAAGATTTTCCATTAGGTTCAGATCTGGAGACTGGCTAGGCCACTCCAGGACCTTGAGATGCTTCTTACGGAGCCACTCCTTAGTTGCCCTGGCTGTGTGTTTCGGGTCGTTGTCATGCTGGAAGACCCAGCCACGACCCATCTTCAATGCTCTTACTGAGGGAAGGAGGTTGTTGGCCAAGATCTCGCGATACATGGCCCCATCCATCCTCCCCTCAATACAGTGCAGTCGTCCTGTCCCCTCTGCAGAAAAGCATCCCCAAAGAATGATGTTTCCACCTCCATGCTTCACGGTTGGGATGGTGTTCTTGGGGTTGTACTCATCCTTCTTCTTCCTCCAAACACGGCGAGTGGAGTTTAGATCAAAAAGCTCTATTTTTGTCTCATCAGACCACATGACCTTCTCCCATTCCTCCTCTGGATCATCCAGATGGTCATTGGCAAACTTCAGACGGGCCTGGACATGCGCTGGCTTGAGCAGGGGGACCTTGCGTGCGCTGCAGGATTTTAATCCATGATGGCGTAGTGTGTTACTAATGGTTTTCTTTAAGACTGTGGTCCCAGCTCTCTTCAGGTCATTGACCAGGTCCTGCCGTGTAGTTCTGGGCTGATCCCTCACCTTCCTCATGATCATTGATGCCCCACGAGGTGAGATCTTGCATGGTGCCCCAGACCGAGGGAGATTGACCGTCATCTTGAACTTCTTCCATTTCCTAATAATTGCGCCAACAGTTGTTGCCTTCTCACCAAGCTGCTTGCCTATTGTCCTGTAGCCCATCCCAGCCTTGTGCAGGTCTACAATTTTATCCCTGATGTCCTTACACAGCTCTCTGGTCTTGGCCATTGTGGAGAGGTTTGAGTCTGTTGGATTGAGTGTGTAGACAGGTGTCTTTTATACAGGTAACGAGTTCAAACAGGTGCAGTTAATACAGGTAATGAGTGGAGAACAGGAGGGCTTCTTAAAGAAAAACTAACAGGTCTGTGAGAGCCGAAATTCTTACTGGTTGGTAGGTGATCAAATACTTATGTCATGCAATAAAATGCAAATTAATTATTTAAAAATCATACAATGTGATTTTCTGGATTTTTGTTTTAGATTCCGTCACTCACAGTTGAAGAGTACCTATGATCAAAATTACAGACTTCTACATGCTTTGTAAGTGGGCAAACCTGCAAAATCGTCAGTGTATCAAATACTTGTTCTCCCCACTGTATCAAAACATGTACAGCCTGTATAAAAGGGATGAGCCTGTCAATTAACCCACTCTAACTTCCTGTTTAAGGCAAGACACTATGGGCAAAAGTATTTTTTTTTTTTTTCATGAACTGGTCAATTTTAGGATTTTAAGTCTTCTGTAGTACCAAATAGGTTTCTTTTATTACACTTTATCTATTTGTGTCTGTAGATTTCCATACAATACACATTTTTAAAGGCTGCTTTCTCAAAATAACTGAGACTGAGCCAGAAATCGCCACTTCAGTACTCCCACAGCACACATTCTTCATAGGCCACGTTCACACAGCAGCAGAATACAGTTGTCAGACCTGTATTTGAGTCTTTAATACGCTTACGTTCACACACAGTTCAGTAATTTATGGGAGTGACAACCACATTCTATAACCATTCTCACACTCGTACATTTTCAGGTCTCACAACTGCATTCTTGGAAAACCAGCATTGTGTGAATGGAACTGGACTGGACAACTCGTCATACAGTGAGAGAGCCGCTCTAGACTAGATAATAATTAATTACATAATGCTTCATGGGTGTCGGAACCATTGTATGTTTTTAAGACCAATGATATTGGACTTCCCGTCTCTAATTCAGCGCATGCCTGTTCACTTACCCCTAAACGATAAATACATTATTTTTTAAACACGTTAGATGCTTTATTTCCACTTTTGGAATATTTTCTTCATTTTTATTGAAAATAAATGCCTTTCCGATCTGATATGTGATGGAAAAAGGGAGTAGAGTGAGTTTGGCAAAAGGTGGATTTGAACTGCGTCAAAACTTTCTGCCACACGCCTTACCCCTACACTATTGCTGCTGTAAAAATTCGGTGTCTTCCGTAATTTTGTCTGGCCCAATCAGACGTTTAGTAAACAAGGCGGACTATTTGCACTTAATGTAAATGGCATCTACTCCAGTAAAAAATTTTCTGGGGGAGGACCCACCCACATATTTTTTTTTTTTTGCTTCCGACGCCCATGTATGCTTCATTTGCATATTTAACCTTAACATTTCAGAAAAATTGTAATACAAAATACAATATCTGCGTTCCAGACAGATTGGATTTTGGATCCCTCTAGGAAACAAAGTCTGGAACACCACTCAAAGTCAGACATTCGCCGTGTGAACTCAGGGTACATCGATCAACCCCGACCTCAGCGAGACGCGTCATTTAACGTCAATTGGCACGTCCTGCTTCCAATGAATATGAACGTAAAAACAAACTTTAACATTAGACATTAAGTTCATGTAATGCTACCTTCGTTTTTTTGCTTTTCGTCAGCTGTTTTCAAAGCGATTTTACGTTATAGTTTTGCTATAACTGACACAAAAACACGATATGCTCTCATTGTGTCATGGCGACATCATGTGGTCAACATGTGAACGTGACGTGTGATTGACTGGAACTCACTGAGGTCTGAAGTGGGACATTTAATTTGGGATATTCCCACGTCCAACCTCGTCTGGAACGCAGCATTAGGGCCAGATTTACTAAACAGGGCAAATTAGTGTGAGGGCGTAATCCTATAAAAGCGCCGATGGGAGTGGACAGTTCTGTGCGTCATCTACTGACGACGCGCAAATTAATGAACACAGATGCAGCCGGATCATTTCCATAATGACCAGCGCAATCTACCCGTTAGCGTCTGGTTTAACTCATGCTTACTTTGGGTGGTAAATAATGGTGCAAACACCAGTAAATTAACTAGCAAACCTTAGTAAATCACCTCACATGATTCATTTAAATACTCTCCTCCCATAAATTTAGCGTCTGAAAGGGAAACTCCTACAAATGCATATGCAATAAGATCAGCCGCAAAAATAACCGTCCACTCCTTTTCAGACACCTGATAGTAGTTTTTAACGGCAAAAGAGGGTTTGCGCTGGCACAAGCTGTTAGTAAATCTGGGTCTTAATGTACTGTAATTAAACAAGAGGAAGTATGGTGATATATATTACTTAATTTTTTACCCCATTCACCTGTTATGTCTTAATAGGAAAGCCATTTCAGCTGTTTGTCTTTAAATTGAGCTTTAACTTATTGTACAATAACAAATGTGGTGGCAGAGAAAGATGGAGGCTACTGCTGTGGGTGCTGGAGATCTGCGACACTTACATTCATCTCCTGGTCGAATCTGCGCTGCATCTGTTCCCGCTGATCTTTCAGCTTCAAGTTGAGCACGGCCTGAGCGCGATGCTGCTCTTTCTGCAGCAGACGCAGATCTCGAAGCTCCTGACGCCTGTGTGTATGAATAAACGCAGACATTTACATATACATTTGAGGAATCATTTGACTGACTTTACATAAAAGATGATATTTTTGTTTTGTTTTGTAGGGCACCAAAACTATTTGGATACCAACATTCTTCAAAACATCTTCTTTTGTGTTCCTCTGTAGAAATAACATGAGGGTGAGTAAATGGTGACGCAATTTTCATTTTTTGGGTGGACTATCCCTTTAAGCTGAACATGTGAAGTATTCCGCCAACCAAAGAATGTCTAGAATGCAGCAATAGTCTGTTCTTCTACTGTCACGGCCCACAGAGAGCACTACAGAGGATTCATGGGAAAGACGCCCCCACCTCATTCATTGCATGACTTCACTGACAGCCAAAGACCAGAGGAATGTTCCACAAAGATATTTCATGTGGGGGTAGATCTCAAGCCTGTCAAAAACATGTCCCAGTCATATTTCATCACGAAACCAAAAGAAAGAAAGAAATTACATTTTGCTTAAGGACAATTAAGTCTATAATTAAGAAGATTGAGTTCTTATTTTGATTTTGGGGTAAAATATGACCTGGACATGTTTTTTGTGAGACTGAGCGCTCTCAGTGTAACAGCTGTTACATGCAAGGGCACTATCACACCACTAGATGGCAGAAGTGGCATTGTTTGTAGGTGCAGACAGAGTACAGTGTTTGTGTGTGTGGTGGGAAACACTCGGTATATAATCTACTACCACCAGCTGAGGTGCTTCAAGAGAAAAGGCTAGATTGAAAAGTTCACAAGAATTCAGATGATGGATCTGTTGAAGGGAGATTTGAGCTCTTGATTTGTCCTTTTAAAGCTGCCCACTTCCTCTGGCTGTACACAAAGCTTCCCTTGTGTATTAATGTCCCATTCGGAAAGGACAAGGTCTTGGACATGAGACCTAAAATAGTATGTTTACTCAGCCAAGATGCAAGATCAAGTAGAAAAACTATTTTTCTCCCTCTTAAAAGGATAGTTCACCAAAAACGAAAATTCAGTCATCATTTACTCGCCCTCATGTCGTTCCAAACCTGCAAGACTTTCGTTCATCTTTGAAACACATATGAAGATATTATAATGAAATCTGAGAGATTTCTGTCCTTCCATTGACAGTCTATTTGACTTTTATTCACATATAAACGCAGCACGTTTGAGCTTCAGCAAGAACCAATGAGGTTCATTCTCGTGTTACGCTGCACGTTTGAGCTTCCGCAAGAACCAATGAGGTTCATTCTCGTGTTACGCAGCACGTTTGAGCTTCAGCGAGAACCAATGAGGTTCATTCTCGTGTTACGCAGCACGTTTGAGCTTCTGCTTGAACCAATGAGGTTCATTCTTGTGTTACGCAGCACGTTTGAGCTTCAGCAAGAACCAATGAGGTTCATTCTCGTGTTATGCTGCATGTTTGAGCTTCTGCTTGAACCAATGAGGTTCATTCTCGTGTTACGCAGCACGTTTGAGCTTCAGCAAGAACCAATGAGGTTCATTCTCGTGTTACGCAGCACGTTTGAGCTTCCGCAAGAACCAGTGAGGTTCATTCTCGTGTTACGCAGCACGTTTGAGCTTCAGCAAGAACCAATGAGGTTCATTCTCGTGTTACGCAGCACGTTTGAGCTTCTGCAAGAACCAATGAGGTTCATTCTCGTGTTACGCTGCATGTTTGAGCTTCTGCTTGAACCAATGAGGTTCATTCTCGTGTTACGCAGCACGTTTGAGCTTCAGCAAGAACCAATGAGGTTCATTCTCGTGTTACGCAGCACGTTTGAGCTTCCGCAAGAACCAATGAGGTTCATTCTCGTGTTACGCAGCACGTTTGAGCTTCAGCAAGAACCAATGAGGTTCATTCTCGTGTTACGCAGCACGCTTGAGCTTCAGCAAGAACCAATGAGGTTCATTCTCGTGTTATGCTGCATGTTTGAGCTTCTGCTTGAACCAATGAGGTTCATTCTCGTGTTACGCAGCACGTTTGAGCTTCCGCAAGAACCAATGAGGTTCATTCTCGTGTTACGCAGCACGTTTGAGCTTCCGCAAGAACCAATGAGGTTCATTCTCGTGTTACGCAGCACGTTTGAGCTTCAGCAAGAACCAATGAGGTTCATTCTCGTGTTACGCAGCACGTTTGAGCTTCAGCAAGAACCAATGAGGTTCATTCTCGTGTTACGCAGCACGTTTGAGCTTCTGTAAGAACCAGTGAGGTTCATTCTCGTGTTACGCAGCACGTTTGAGCTTCAGCAAGAACCAATGAGGTTCATTCTCGTGTTACGCAGCACGTTTGAGCTTCAGCAAGAACCAATGAGGTTCATTCTCGTGTTACGCAGCACGTTTGAGCTTCAGCAAGAACCAATGAGGTTCATTCTCGTGTTACGCAGCACGTTTGAGCTTCTGTAAGAACCAATGAGGTTCATTCTCGTGTTACGCAGCACGTTTGAGCTTCAGCGAGAACCAATGAGGTTCATTCTCGTGTTACGCAGCACGTTTGAGCTTCAGCGAGAACCAATGAGGTTCATTCTCGTGTTACGCAGCACGTTTGAGCTTCAGCAAGAACCAATGAGGTTCATTCTCGTGTTACGCAGCACGTTTGAGCTTCTGTAAGAACCAATGAGGTTCATTCTCGTGTTACGCAGCACGTTTGAGCTTCAGCGAGAACCAATGAGGTTCATTCTCGTGTTACGCAGCACGTTTGAGCTTCAGCAAGAACCAATGAGGTTCATTCTCGTGTTACGCAGCACGTTTGAGCTTCAGCAAGAACCAATGAGGTTTGTTCTCACGTGTCGGTTGAGTACGGTTGAGCTTTTTGTTCGCTGATCAATGTTTATATTTGAATAAAAGCCTCAAATTTGATCTGTTCATTATATAAAGCGATCGTGTCTCCAGAAAATTTGAACTAAACTGCTTGATTTAGTCTATATGGATTCATTTTATAATCTCTTTATGAATTTTTTGAAAATGGACTGTCAATGGAGGTACAGAAAGCTCTTAGGTTTCATTAAAAATATCTTCATTTGTGTTACGAAGATGAACGAAAGTCTTACAAGTAATTGATGACAATTTTTTTTTCCATTTTTTAAAGAGCTTGATTAAATAGAGTGTTGGTGTGGACTTGCCTGAGGAACCTCATTTCCTCGTCTTTCTTCTCATCATCAGTGATGATTTTGGAGGTGGTGACACTCACCTCGACACCATCAACCAAGAACTTACGGGTGCGTTTGAGCGTCTTCTTGGAGTCCTATTAAAAAAATAAGTGAGAGAAACTAAGAAACAGAAACTGACGTGGTAGCAAGATTTAAGGGAACTGTGAATGGGAGATTAAAAAAAAGAAGACATGCACATGAAGGAACTAGGACTGATAGAACTAGAAGCATAATGAATGGGTGGAGAAAGAAATAAGAAATGAGAAACAGAGATAGAGGGTGTGAACAGGAAGCAGTGAGATTGCTGTTATCCTGTAAACCTAGTTTTGACAGGAAGTGTCAGCAGCTCATGAGCAGAACGTAAACATTTTGAGGGTGAATCTCACAAAACGTATCCATTGTGGTATGTTTTTAAGCACACGTTTAAACTGTGAATATTAATATAAATGGCAGTATTTGTTGGATGTCGTCACTTGTCAGCAAACAACACTAAGAACTGTGTCTATTTAACGCAGCTGAGCAAACAGTCACATCCTCTGTCGGCCACGAGTTTGTCGTTTTTATGCCGTACACTTGAAAGTGAGTCTGTTGTGAGTCAAACCCTGCTGTTTGAAGCTGAACGTGCAATTCTCGCCCATCCGGTGATGTGGTTTTGGTGCGATAAAGCCACAGGTCTTGATACAATGCAGTGTGCATGCACAAATGTTTGCTAAAATCATTGTTGAACCATTTTGATCGTGCAGCATCAAAACTAAAGCACAAGAGAGAGTTAAACTTCTGAATCATGTTGGAAAAACGGCAGACATGAGCAATGAGGCTGTTCTCTGGTGCCCTAAACAAAGAACAGAACGCCAGCGACGGACGACCCAACAATCATCACATAGTGACTGATGCACAATAATGAATGGATCAGAGACAAAGAGCATTTGGGAGAAATGGGTGGAAAATCTGACATGAGCTTCACAGACGTGCTGTTTGAAATATGCAACAAATGAATGACTTAATTTAAAGTAATGTTCTGGGTCCAAAACCCAAAGGAAATGGGGAATACAGAGGCACTCACAATGAAAGTCTATGGGGCTAAAAAATGTTAATCTACTGTACCTGGATGATATAGACAACTTTACAGCTTAACTTTACATCTTTTTGACGAGACGAGACATAGTAATTGTCATATTATAATTTTGTAATCAACAGCATACCAGAGATGCTAGATGCTAACATCCAGGACTAGAGCTCATGTTGCTGGCACGTCTTAATTTGGCATCAGATTTTATACAATACTGTTCAAAAGTTTGGGGTCAGTGAGATTTTTTGAAAGCTCATCAAGGCTGCATTCATTTGATCCAAAATACAGTAAATACATTAATATTGTGAAATATTATTAAAATTATAAATATGTTAATATATTTTAAAATGTAAATCATTTCTGTGATGGCAGCACTTATCTAAATATAAATCTTTATCATCATTCCAGTTTACACCTGGTGTTTTAATCCGTCTCATTTGTCCACTTTCAACCACTTCTGTCCTGATTTCTTCGAGGGAAGGGTCTATGGGCAGGTGTTTTTTCGGATCTTTCGATCTAATGGACGAAATAAGCTCACACAATTTACATATGAACGCGACCGGAGATGATGGAGAAACACACGGAGAGCATCAGCTTTAGTTTCTGTTCTGACAGACACAAGACCAGCCGAACGTGTGTTTTAGAATCAACTTGGGACGTTTTTCATCTTCAAACCAAACTTGGGTCTCCAGCCAAGAGTTTAAATCCCGTCTGGCTAGCGCGCGTCCCATAATGTTTAGCATTAGGTCAGTAGGAGGAGAGTAGGGCGTCTTTTAGAGGCTGTTCCAGTGCATTTGACCACATGAGTGTTTACACTACGAAAGCAATCCGGTCCAATGTGTTTCCAACTACCTCTGGAAGTGGACGAAAGTGGACAAGCTCAAAGCGTTTTAGACCCCATTTACAGCTGTATTTAGCACCGTCCACTTGTGATCCGATCGACCAAAACGCATCTTAATACCAGTAGTAAACAGGGCCTATAGTATATCCAATTTCATCTGCATACATACAGTACTCAAATATGCTGATATATACACTATATAGCAAATCTCAACAGATACATTGCTTGTATCGTTGCAAAAATGAAACTACACTATCACCCAGCTCTACTCTGCTGAATGCGATTAGAAGACATGAAGATGTTAAAATACTATAAAGATTAACATGCCTTTCTGTAAAAGTGCTTTGGAACAATGTGTATTGTCAAAAGCACTATACAAATAAATTTGACTTTACTACTTCAACAGGCTTCAGGAGTACCTGGAAACACTTCCTTTGTTTAAACCTATAAAATAGAAATTACAGCTTCAGTTGTAGGGTTGTCAATAAATTACAGGGCTGTCGCTTGGCCAAGATACTTTCCCAAGATACTCTGCAACCTGTAATTCTAATTTATCATTTCTAAGAACTACTTTCTAGCGGCTATTAAAGACTATTTTAATCATTTTACTGACAATGCTAAACAAAGTCCAATACATTTCTGGTTTGGTGTCAATGAAGGGGTGCTTGAGCCTTCCTGATGAGGCTTTGGAGATACACAAGACATCAAAAGGTTGAGATGCACGGTTTAAACATATGTAGAACCTCATACATCCCTCCATCTCGCAGTACAGAGATGGTTCAGGCACTGTGCGGTACGCGATGATTTGGATGGCAGAGGTTTCTGGTTGTGTTTGCAGACAGGCTCGGCTCTGTTTGACAACGTCCACACCCTGTTTGAGCTCTGTACCTTCACTGTACTACTGTGTGTGCTACCCGCCCAAAGCTGCGGCACCTTCCAGAACGTTTCACTAGCTCTCATAAGCCGGGCTCTGTTCTACTGTGGCCCAACGGAGTAGCTGGCACTGAGACAGTAAACAGAGGACCACATAGTCAACGAGAGTGGAAGTGAGAGTATTAGTAAAAGCAAGCATGTTAAAGACCAAGTGTCATTAGTGTTCTATGCAGCTCTTCAGACTAACATTTAAGAGCAGTGTCACCAAAGCCACCAAGATCTACAGAGGGTTTCTATAGTTTGGTTGAACAAGAGGCAGTAACAATCATTAAATTACCTTTGTATATTTCAGAAGTACAGTTACTAATAATATTACATGTTTTGTCTCTTGGAGATGCACATTTAACACATTTAAGAACTGACTTTGAGTAGGGATGCAGATGTAAATCTACTTAACAGTAACAACTGTAAAAAGTGAAATAAATATTATATATATATATATACACTGGGTATATCAGTGTGAATGGGGATTGTTTTGACAATGTTGTCGTCTGTACGTGAAACTTCTCAAAAATGCAAATGCGTGTCTTGTAAACGTACCCTTAAAGAGATGGTGCCCATGTCCTTATCGTCTGACAGGTTCAGGCTGATGTCCATGTTTTCACTGGCTGCATCAGAGTATCGATTTGATAATCTGCCATTCGTGTGAGGAAGCAAACTTTCCAGATCCTCACCAGCCAAAGAGGACCTGTTGCTCACCACAGACACACGATTGGTCAGCTCCTTGGAATAAGTTTGGTCCAGCATGGGATATGGTTGCTGGTTAGGCATTACTCCACTGTGAGCTTCCTCCTCCGGTTCCTGTGGTTTCTCTGATGCTGCTGAGGGCTGCTCTGTGGTGTCTGAGGAAGATTCTGATGAAGGTTCTGCGGTCCTCAGCAAAGGAAGCTCTGGTTCAGAGCTCTCGACCACCTTGGTGTCCTCCTCAGAGGTGGGCGTGCTTTTTCCATCCTCAATGCCGGAGTCGGAGCTGGAGGCCTTGCCTGACGCCTCACTCTCGGGTTTGTCATGATCTTCCTCTGGGAACTCGCTGAGATTGTCCTCCTGCTCTTTCAAAGGGGTTTCGGTGGACTCAATGGTCCTGAGCTCCTCCCCAATTACCATTGGAGTTTCAGTGTGACGGGTGTCATGCGGATCGTCCCCATAAAAACTGGTCTCATTGATTACTGATGGGTCTTTGACAGGAGCCTAGAAAGAACACAGACAGAATGAGGCTTGTGTGACAATTTTCTTTTCTTTCTTCAAAATAATCCACTCTGTCAGTCCCACTGATAAATATACAGTACACGTTTACTATTTGGTCAGAATAAACCAGCAATACTATTGGGTCGTTCCGTTTCAACTCAACCAGAGGTTGAGTAGAAAGACAAACATAAATAGTGATGAAAGTCAAAATAATATTTACTGTTTTGTAGAGGGGGGTCAAAATGACAATTTTCACTTGAGATCTGGAGCCAAATTACAGGGGTGTAAAAATGACTTTAGAAAGATGGCAGCATCATTATTTTATTTTTACACAGAGATTGGTAGGTCTATTACTGAAATCTGTTGACTTTAGCAATCTTTGTTGCATCATATGCCAATGGTAACAGTTCAAAAATGGGGAAAAAAGCAGTTCTTGTGTTTTTTTGTCTCAAGTTTGAATGCCTGTAACTCAAGGAGTATTAAAGATATCTTCATATCCTTTTAGATTCTGGTTTGTAACAAACTTTTCTTTTGGTATCTCCATTTAAACACCCTCAATGGTTCAGTCCCAGAGATATGGAGATCTTAATGCGACTCCATGAATAAACTGGTAAAGTTCAGTGGTCAAAAAAACAAATGTGGGTCAATTTGGATACAGCTGATACTTTTTATATTTGAAGAGGAATATCTGAAGAACAAATAATGTTGAAACTAGAAATGTATCTCTTTTTTTCTATCACCTAAATTGCATAGAACATACCTGTCTGAGTGCCATAAGCAACAAAGATGGCTGAAGTCAACAGATTTTACTAATAGACCTACCAATCTCTGTGTAAAAATAAAATAATGATGCTGCCATTTTTCTAAAGTGATTTTTACACCCCTAATTAATTTGGCTCCAGATCTTTTTTACTCAGTAAAACGTTTTACTCATAGATCTATTACTCAGTAAATGTACATACATGCCATCTAATATTTTGGCTTTCATCACTATTTATGCTTGTCTTTCTACAGAAAAAATATAAACAAAATCAAAAATTTGAGCCGGGGAAGTTTCCGAAATTTGGTTGATTTGACACGGAATGACCCTATGGCTGTTTTTATAAAAAGGAAAGTCTCCAGTGCCTGTACTAAAATGGACTGAGAAAACAAATAGCAATGATGTACAGCTGTTAATAAAGACACTAAAGTTGGCGGCAGCCCAGAGACCGACAGTAAGCTCATACACAGCCGCAGGCCTTCACCCTTATAACTCTTTCCTTGACAAAAAGAGGGACTAATTGTCCTGTGCTTTATTTAACTCTAAAGAAACGTGGACGGCGTGTCTTTTGTTTCATTTTTACATGTTTGAAGGCCAGATGAGAAGAGGAAGTGTATTAAGAGTTATTTTTGAACGCTCGTACCATTGTGCCATTCCACCACAACAGCCTAGAATAGATCTTTAAATGGAGAAGCTAATGTGAAAGTTGGGTGGGGGACACATGTCCTGTTACAGTAAAGTTATTTGAAAAGTATTGACAACACAATCACATTGTGACATGAGGGGGCATCTCGGTGTAGTGGCGCCTGGTGCCCATGAGACGAATCGGGCTGGTTACGCAACAGGGTTTCATTTCTTCTTATTATTAGCAGTGTTTTTGCTGCTTAACATTTTTGTGGAAACAATGATACCATTCAAACATTCATGGTAAGATTAAAAGAGAGAGATAAATTAATACTTTGGATACATCAAGGATGCATTAAATTTATCATAAGTGATAGTGAAGACATTTATAATGTCACAAAAGATTTCTATTTAATATATGCTTTAACAAATTTAATAAATGCAAATTTCTATTCATCACAGAATCCTGAAAAAAAAGAATCACCATTCCAACAAAAATGTTAAGCAGCAAAAACTGTTTCCAACATTGATAATAATAATAATAAATATAGCTGCGAGCAGCAATTAACGGGGTTCAAGCGCTTTAAGGCCTTTAAGCACTTGCGTAAAAAGATGTTTTATTTAGCAAGCATGTAACCACTTAAATCATAGAAGGAAAAGACTATTTACAGCCAATATAAACAATTTACCATAGGAAATATATGTTTTTTAAAGCTTTTTAACAGTTATAGTGCCACCTATTGTCCAATCTCCATAAAATTTTACATGCTTCTTTAGAATCATATATCGCATGTGCTCACCTAATTTCGTGAAGGTCTGAGTTTTCGTTTAGGATTTAGGATATATTTGGCCACACCCATTTTCTAAATGACCCTGTTATAACATGGGTAGAAGGGTAAAGTTCAACTTTTTTTTTGATAATTATGATTGGCAGCAGTGGTTCTTGAGGCAAAGTTGTTCAGAATGAGGAGATCTTTCAAATGATATGAATATTGTGTGGACGTGTGAAACACCATGTTTACAGAGGCGTAAAACTCGTTAGCGCCACCTAGGACCTTTAGGGCCATGAGTCGAACATGCCCACCGAGATTCGTTCCAATCAGCCTCCGTTAACCTTATCTAATAGGTGCTCAAACTTCATTGGCCGATGGCGGGCATGTTTTTTGAGATACGCCAATGTCCTCATACACTCACCTAAAGGATTATTAGGAACACCATACTAATACTGTGTTTGACCCCCTTTCGCCTTCAGAACTGCCTTAATTCTACGTGGCATTGATTCAACAAGGTGCTGAAAGCATTCTTTAGAAATGTTGGCCCATATTGATAGGATAGCATCTTGCAGTTGATGGAGATTTGTGGGATGCACATCCAGGGCACGAAGCTCCCGTTCCACCACATCCCAAAGATGCTCTATTGGGTTGAGATCTGGTGACTGTGGGGGCCATTTTAGTACAGTGAACTCATTGTCATGTTCAAGAAACCAATTTGAAATGATTCGAGCTTTGTGACATGGTGCATTATCCTGCTGGAAGTAGCCATCAGAGGATGGGTACATGGTGGTCATAAAGGGATGGACATGGTCAGAAACAATGCTCAGGTAGGCCGTGGCATTTAAACGATGCCCAATTGGCACTAAGGGGCCTAAAGTGTGCCAAGAAAACATCCCCCACACCATTACACCACCACCACCAGCCTGCACAGTGGTAACAAGGCATGATGGATCCATGTTCTCATTCTGTTTACGCCAAATTCTGACTCTACCATCTGAATGTCTCAACAGAAATCGAGACTCATCAGACCAGGCAACATTTTTCCAGTCTTCAACTGTCCAATTTTGGTGAGCTCGTGCAAATTGTAGCCTCTTTTTCCTATTTGTAGTGGAGATGAGTGGTACCCGGTGGGGTCTTCTGCTGTTGTAGCCCATCCGCCTCAAGGTTGTGCGTGTTGTGGCTTCACAAATGCTTTGCTGCATACCTCGGTTGTAACGAGTGGTTATTTCAGTCAAAGTTGCTCTTCTATCAGCTTGAATCAGTCGGCCCATTCTCCTCTGACCTCTAGCATCAACAAGGCATTTTCGCCCACAGGACTGCCGCATACTGGATGTTTTTCCCTTTTCACACCATTCTTTGTAAACTCTAGAAATGGTTGTGCGTGAAAATCCCAGTAACTGAGAAGATTGTGAAATACTCAGACCGGCCCGTCTGGCACCAACAACCATGCCACGCTCAAAATTGCTTAAATCATCTTTCTTTCCCATTCTGACATTCAGTTTGGAGTTCAGGAGCTTGTCTTGACCAGGACCACACCCCTAAATGCATTGAAGCAACTGCCATGTGATTGGTTGATTAGATAATTGCATTAATGAGAAATTGAACAGGTGTTCCTAATAATCCTTTAGGTGAGTGTAGACAATCATGGCACCTTGGACAAAGACACTGCATGCCGATTTTTCGGTTGGGTGGTTATAGCCATTTTCATGTTTTGTTTTTTTTGTCCTGTTATGGTCAGAAATCGTGGCTGCGATTAATTCAACAAAGTTAAGTGGAGCACTGCATTGTGGGATACCGCATCCCATGCTCTGTTGTATACTGCTTATGTTGGCCAATTGTAGTATATTATCTGGGTAAAAATTGTGCATACTGTACACAATATATATTGTATGCACTGCAGTGAGTATATTACATAACTTAAATGAGCTCATATCTGCATAAATCATTGAGTTCTTGGCATGCTGTGCTGTACGGCAGTGTTGTTGCCTTTCATAGGTAGACCTGCATTGAAGCGTAGAATCAACTTTCCATGCAATAACAATTACAGTTGTCAAAGCACTAAACAAATGTGTGTCTCTTTATGCCCTGAGCTCTTTTCCATTAGCAGTGCATTATTTTTATACTCTATCAGCACAGTGAACTGAGAAATTTATGATACAGAGACATTTGGGAGGTGTGCAATAAGTGAGAAAAGTCAGACCCGTACAGGTGTGATATCAGCCGGGTCTTCATCTTCTCCTTCTTCATGGTTGTCCTCGATCTCCTCCATCACCTCAGCTTTGGCCTCTGCCACCAGCTCCCTCAATGGACGGTTGGTCTTCACTGAACTCACGAAAGGATGCTGAAACACAGAACATACGTGGAAACATTACTCTGAGTTCTTCATAACGGTACAAACTCCTGTGCATAACAATAACATGCACACGTCACCTTAAGAAGCATGCAAACTAAATCATATGAGCCTGAGAATGGAAATTGTGAGATCATGTCATGTTTCTCTTGAGCCATTACTAAAAATTGTATCAGATTGTCGTGGTTGGCGTCAAACTGAATCAAAGCAGTTAAGAATCACAATCAAATTAAATTGACAGAGCAAGTATTTATATATGAAATTTGGCCATTCTGTTTCAGTCAACTATTTTCAGTTGATTTGGTCAATAATCACCACATTCTAACCTGAGATTTCAAGTTAATATTTTATAAATGTAACAAGTTTGCATGTTCACGGTTCTCTGATGCTGGTTAACTTCACATGACATGCAGGTAAACAAATGAAATATTTCATATTTGTTAGTAAGTGTTGTTATTTTAAATATACAGTATAATTATTTTCATTTGACATTTTTAATCAAATTATTGTCATCAATTATTAATTATACCATGGTCTGTCTGAATACTCGATTCTGACTGGCTGGACGGTGTGGATCTCGCAATTCTGACTTTATATCTCGCAATTCTGACTTCATATCACGCAATTCTGACTTTATATCTCGCAATTCTGACTTTATATCTCACAATTCTGACTTCATATCACGCAATTCTGACTTTATATCTCACAATTCTGGCTTTTCTGACTTCATATCTCGCAATTCTGACTTCATATCTCGCAATTCTGACTTTATATCTCGCAATTCTGACTTCATATCTCGCAATTCTGACTTCATATCTCGCAATTCTGACTTTATATCTCGCAATTCTGACTTTATATCTCATAATTCTGACTTTATATCTCGCAATTCTGACTTTATATCTCGCAATTCTGACTTTTCTGACTTCATATCTCGCAATTCTGACTTCATATCTCGCAATTCTGACTTCATATCACGCAATTCTGACTTTATATCTCGCAATTCTGACTTTATATCTCGCAATTCTGACTTTATATCACGCAATTCTGACTTTATATCTCGCAATTCTGACTTTATATCACGCAATTCTGACTTTATATCTCGCAATTCTGACTTTTCTGACTTCATATCTCGCAATTCTGACTTCATATCTCGCAATTCTGACTTCATATCACGCAATTCTGACTTTATATCTCGCAATTCTGACTTTATATCTCGCAATTCTGACTTTATATCTCGCAATTCTGACTTTATATCACGCAATTCTGACTTTATATCTCGCAATTCTGACTTTATATCACGCAATTCTGACTTTATATCTCGCAATTCTGACTTTTCTGACTTCATATCTCGCAATTCTGACTTCATATCTCGCAATTCTGACTTCATATCACGCAATTCTGACTTTATATCTCGCAATTCTGACTTTATATCTCGCAATTCTGACTTTATATCACGCAATTCTTACTTTATATCACGCAATTCTGACTTTATATCTCGCAATTCTGACTTTATATCACGCAATTCTGACTTCATATCACGCAATTCTGACTTTATATCACGCCATTCTGACTTTATATCTCACAATTCTGACTTTTCTGACTTTATATCTCACAATTCTGACTTTTCTGACTTTATATCTCGCAATTCTGACTTTATAACTCGCAATTCTGACTTCATATCTCGCAATTCTGACTGTATATCTCGCAATTCTGACTGTATATCTCGCAATTCTGACTTTATAACTCGCAATTCTGACTGTATAAATTGCAATTTGTGTGTAATGCACTCCGTGTCATGCATTAAACATGTTTAATACAGAGCTAACCGTTGATTATCCTTTACTTAATAAATATAGTCAAATATTTGTGGTTTGGACCAAAATGCCAGTCCTTGACTTCTTGTGCAAGCATGTTATTTTACTTGAAATACACTTGCAATTAGCAAAAGTGGTAGTTCATTAAAAAAAACTGTTCTTCAGAGAGTCTGGGGATTAATTAGTAGATCCGCGGAGTTAGACACTGAGGACTTGAGCTGAACTGTGAAAGCACCAGTGTAATGGAGAGGAACGCTGCTCTCATCTATTATTCAGCTGAGTTGCACCTTGTTTAATTGAAGTGTCCCAGCTGCCGAGTGTATGTGAGGGGAAGTCAAGCGTTAAAAACATACAGCCAGCAATATCAGTTACCCTCACGATGACCGCAACTCACTGACAGTCAAGAAACAAAACGGCAAGAAACACTGCAGCCCAATTCACACATGATACATCTAAAATTATATTAGAGGTCAGAAATAGAGCATCCCAATTCATAGTCCATAGAAAATAGTATGCCACTGTTGGTTGGATAGTGTGTGGTTTACAAGCGGAGATACAGGAACACTACATACACAAAATCAGTAGAGCATGGTGCTAGAAACGGCAAGGTCATGGGTTTGATTTCCAGGAAAAATGTATAATATAATAGCATGTATTGGGTAGGATTAAAGGATGTAGAATATGTTCATGCAGAAAAGGCATTAATATGTGCTTTATAAGTACTAATAAACAGCCAATATCCTAATAATATGCATGCTAATAAGCAACAGTTATTAGTGAGAACTGGACCCTAAACCAAAGTGTTACCAGCATATAATATTTATACACTGCCTATAAAACAGGACAAATCTAAGACTTTCCTTTTTTAAGACCTGTGCAAATAGAATTAATACTGCATGTCCATACAGAACAAGTCCATAAAATCTCAAAATAAATCATGGATCTCAGACTCTTTAACTTAGTTAACCCAAAACGTACGCAAGTCAAGTTCCGGCGGAAGAGTGACCTCTGACCCGATGCATGATGTATTGACGAACGTGGAAGTACAGAGGATCGAGCAAAACAAAACACTGGTCACAAATAGAAGCTAAAACAAGATTTTTTAAAGAGAAATGTGGGAGGAGCTTGAGTTTGTTGTGTGAACCGTCGACTCTCACCTGAGCTTACGCTACTCCTACATCCTACGTCATGCGTCGTACCGAAAGCCAGTGATTATAGTTTATAAAGTTATACATTTGGATATTTTTCTTCGCTTCAGAAGACCTTTATTAACCCCTGGAGCCATATGGATTACTTTTATAATGGAGGGATGCACTTTTTTTGAGCTTCAAATTTGTGGGCCCCGTTCACTCCCATTATAAATCTTGGAAGAGCCAGGATATTTTTAAATATAACTCTGTGTTTGGCTGAAAGAAGAAACTCAAATACACCTAGGATGGCTTGAGGGCGAGTAAATTATGGGATAATTTTTTGGCTGAACTATCCCTTTAAACATTCTTCTAAACATTTAACTGCAACACAAGGTAACTATAACGTTTGTTTTATTTAACATATAAATATATTTACTATCAATACATATGAATTAGAGGGTCGATATTTGATCTTGCTTATACGATTAAGACTTTTTTATGACCTTAAAGGTGCAGTGTGTAGTATTTATGAGGATCTATTGACAGAAATGCAATATAATATACATAACTATGTTTTCAGTGGTGTATAAAGACCTTACATAATGAACCGTTATGTTTTTATTACCTTAGAATGAGCCATTTCAATCTTCATACATCGTGGGTCCCCTTACAGTGAAATTGCCGCCATGTTTCTACAGTAGCCCTAAACGGACAAACTTCTCTACAGAGTGCTAGCTACTCTCTGCTGTCTCAGACGACGACATCTTTGTCCTGTGTCGGCCACCGTAGCTTTTCTATGGGCTTCGAAAGGGAGGGGTGAGCGGTGGGCGATTGCTAAAATTCACACACTGCACCTTTAAATTCATCAAACTGAATTTAAGACATTACGATTTTTGAGAACCTGCAGGGACTCTGTATGAAAGAAGCCTTTGCGTCCGAGCATACATATGATACCCAAAAATGAATATGATACGGTTCTATTTCAGGTATTTTAAGGTCTCTTGACCTTCACCTTGGTTTCAATTATCAAATTGAACTACAGACAAACCTATAAAGACCTTGACTTTGCGGACTCAAGTTTGCCACTGAGGATGAAACAGTGATATATGAACTTAGCATACAACTCTTTACAGGATAACATGTACAGCATATCAATGTTACCCTCTTCACCTTCATCCACCACCTGTCTTTCAGGTTGCTTTGTATGCAGCAGAGCATTAGATTAATATGTAATATGAAGCACCCAGAAGCGAGAGTGATATCAGAACAGAAGAGTAAGTTACTTTGTATTCCTTTTAATTTAATTAGTATACTAATAATCACAATATTATTTTTGTTATTGTATCTTTGTTCTTAAAAATAAGAACAAAGATGCAAATAACAAACAGTAGAACAAATACAAGACAAGAAAGAAACAAATGAAATGAACAGTGTTTTTTTTTTTTTACTTTATTCTAGTAAGAAATCATACAAAAATAAAAATAAATAAACACTGCATAGTCATTAGTGTATTAATTACAAATAAATGGATTATAATTTAAGATACAAAAGTTATTCAGTCAAGAGCAGTGAGTGATTCCCTCTTTTCTTTTGTTGTTCTTTTAACATTAATAACACAGACAGCAGCAGGTTTATTATATTATATATTATTATATAGACCGAATGCACGGATCCAATATACTGTTACACATCATTTCACCCCAACTGTTTACGTTCACTTAAGACATAACCGACTACGTTTATGAAAATACTCGTCGACTTTTTTATTAATATAATAAATATATAATTGGAGTACTTTATTAACAATAAACACTACATTAACTCTTTCCCTGCCAGCGTTGTTTTTAAAAGTTGCCAGCCACCGCCAGCATTTTTGATGATTTTCACAAAAGTTTCATGGCCCCCAAAATATTTTGTTGTATGAATATTTGAACATGCAATATTTCAAAAGAAATAACAGAGCCTCTGCTTTTAAACTGTTTTATTCTAGCTTCATACTTTTTTTACGAAACTGTGTTGAAGTGTTGATAAAAAAAAATTAAAATTTTGAGCAAAAAGCTGAGAAAAGCGCATTTTTGTCAAAGACAACATCCAGATCAGATTCAGAACGATGATCAAAACACAGATATCAGATTTCCCTCAATAAACTCCTAATTACCGCTTATTGATAGTAAGTAAGGTGGTTGTTGTAGTGGTTAAGTTTATGTATTGGGTAGGGTTAAGGGATGTAGAATATGGTCACACAGAATAAAGCATTAACATGTGCTTTATAAGTACTAATAAACAGCCAATACCCTAGTAAAATGCATGCTAATAAGCAACTAGTTAATAGTGAATATCTATTCCCTAATCTAAAGTGTTACCATATGAAAATGTAATGATATATTTGAAAGCAAAGTAAATCGTCTAGTGAGGGAAAAGCTTTTCGATGATGTGCGAGCTGTGACATAGATAGTCCATCTGTCTTTGACTTGAATCGCTCGTATCACTTGCATTATCTACGGTCAGATCATCGTTCTTACAATTTGTGATGCAGTTTCTAATTAAATTACTAGCAAGTGTCACCAAAGTCCATTTCACCAAAGTCCACTCAAAGAGTGTTTGGTGAGTGTTCATTTTTGAAGTTTTCAACACAGCACATCTACTGTACATCTTTGTCATTTTTTAAACTCCTTAATTGTTCAGTTCCTCTTTTCTGATGGGGTGGAGGTGAAGAAATACCCTAAAGGAAGAGCGCAAATTGCTGTAATTCCCTTTATCCAGTGGGACAGGAAGCAGCAACCGCCTTGATAAGACGTTTTGCTGTGGCAGTTTCATTCACCGTCTTGAAATGCCTTTATGTTAAATTTCGAGTGACTGCAGCAGAGAAGGATAATATACTGTATATGGACTTATGACAAGTGTATATGTGAAATTCCTTACTTCTAGAAGCTGAGCAGCCGTCGGCCTCGTCTCTGGGTTTCTGTCCAAAGCTTTTTTCAGGAAATCGTTAAATTCCATTGACCTAAAATACACAAAACCCTTAAGCATTTGCCCAAGAGGGGTATACAATCTCTTAATGTGTAACAGTGATACTGTGATAAAACAACATAACATTCAATGGCCATTCCGTCATATTCTAGAAATGTCAAAAGCTATAAATCTAACAAAAAAGCTATGCTCTGAGAACAGGAATCTTATAGTAATGAAGTAGGTCACTAAAATCTTGGGCGGTCACTCCCATGTCCCCCGGCTTTGTGGCTTACCACTTGGCAGGCTGGTCCAGGGTGGGAGGCTCAGACTTGGCAATTTTTAGCAGGACCCTCATGGGGTTCAGCTCATGGTGGGGCGGCTCTATCTGAGCCAGCTCTATCAGCGTGATTCCCAGTGACCAGATGTCGGCTTTATAGTCGTACGGAGCATCCTTCATGGTCTCACACATCACAACCTCGGGAGCCATCCTGAACAGACAGGAAATATCAGAGCAGGTACATCAGAAATGTTCCACTGTAGAGCCAGTTAGATCATAACGAAAACTTTTAAATACATTCCCAGCAGGGCTTGATATTATCTTTTTTTGCTCACTAGCCACTGTGGCTAGTGGTTTTCCAAAGTTACTAGCCACTCAGCATTTTGACCGATACCATGGGGAAAAAACTGCCATATATATATATTTTTAATATTATCTTATAGTTTGTTAGCAGGAATATTAGGCTGCTGTCACTTTAAGACCTGGCGCACGGATCCATTACACTGTTACACATGTGTTTTCTTTCTCAACTGTTTACGTTCACTTAAAACAGAACTGACTGTGTTTACGTGAATACTCGCCAAGACCGGCATTTTGACATTATTTTGTGTGTATTTGACTGTTTAAGCGCAATAAGCAGCGAAAAAGAACGCATTTAGTACTGAGAGGTGGCTTTATGTGCCGCACTTTGGGTGTGAATGAGTAAAATTATGCGCAATACGTGCAATCCCATGCTGAAATTCAAGCCCTGTAACAGCAACAATATTCATCCGGAGCAAATGAAGTGAGTGATGAGAGGAGGAGGGTTTGTGTGTCACTCGCTGTCAGAGAGATGAAAGAGAGAGAAAGAGACGCTGGTGTCGTGTGTCTGTTCTGAGGAAAATGAGTGTTTCAGATATTTCAGTATCGATATGTATCGAAAAATCTATATTTTTGACAACACTACATTGCACATAGTTTATTATTTCAGATGCCTTTTAAAAGACTACAATTGAAAAATATTTATATCATATATAAAATTCAACCCACCAAAGTGCCTAGTAGGAGTGACTGCATTACACGCCACTGCTGAAATACACACGCGTGTGGCGGGTGTTAACGTCAAGCCCTGACTACCAGTAAGGAAATGACTGCAGATATTTAGACAGCGACTAAAAGAATTTACTACAAACCACTAATAAAACTCATGAAGTGTGTTCATGAGTCAGATAAGGAGATGTTAATATCAACTAACTCCTGTGTGTGTGTGTACTCAAAGGAAGGACAAAGGTAGGACAGATATTTCATATCAGGACTTTCAAGCTGAACTCTAGTTAATGATTGCTTTAAGGTCCTGTGGGATATGACAAGACCTCTATCTATTAGCATATTTCTATTAAACTAACAAAACCTGTAATTATTCATTCTAATTATGTTTCATATAATTATATTTTGTAATGATGCACTGAAATGTCAACAACCAAAGATATTTGCCTGAAAATTAATGTTTTGTTTTGGCCACTTTGAAGGGCTGAAATCACTGACCGAAACAATTTATGTGGTGCTTCCCTGATGGCACGTTTTGACTGCGTCAGTAGCTACGTCTACATGGACACCTTTTGTTTAAACTGGAATTAAATAATTTTGACTGATGAATCCCAATATAGTGTTTACATGAACGGTAAATGTGGCGTGACAGACGGCTGAAGATGCTTCAGTGCAAGCGGCACATGAACCAATCGTCTCTTCATCTTTACTACTAGTTATAGCATGAAATAAACATGAATGAACATCAGAAGTTATGTTCAAAGAAACATTCAATCTCATTTAATCACGGAGACGTCAATAAAACTGCTTGCAGTGATACATTTACTTCAGGAAAGCCATTCGATGTCCAGCTAGAAAAATAACTCTAGAGAGGAGCATGCTAAATATATGCACTATATTACAAATATAACCTGTTGTCTCATTATTTAATGTATGTTTAAATAAATCTGTCATGAAAACAAATTATTGCAGCCACTGTTTAAATGCTTATTTCAACAATGAAGAGCAGATAAGAAATATAATTATATCATTAAAAAGTAATCAAACTGCCTTATGTGCAATTTAAATGTTTATATAATATATTACTTGAGTGTTGATTATTAAATAAACTTTATGTGCATCACTGACATTTTGATGAAAGTCTATTTGATCTTATATGTAATTATATCTATTTTTTCCTTATAAGTAAACATCGGAGTGCATTACAGTTCATTTTAGGGAAAAATGTTAATAGTATCGAAATATAATAAATTTTTGTTGTTGTTTTTCATATGACTTGACCACAAGTGAGTCTTAAAAAGGAGATTCGATCAATTAAACAGTGAATTTTTAGCACTTACCAATATGGAGTCCCAATAAAGGAGTCTCGTCTTTGGAGAGTTTTGGTGTTTTTTGCAGAAACTCCAAAATCCGCTGTAACAAAAATCAGAAATGTTGAATTACATGAAGATTTGTCCCAGTTTCAAAATGGCCATATTACATCCTCCAAAACCCTAAATCAAGTGTTGACTACAAAAAAAGCATTTTTCTACAAAGAACGTCAAATTATGTAAAAATGAGGATTGAATTATTGTATGATTTTAATTGTAGAATTCAGGTGAGATGGGCCAAAATCACCATGTTAAACTGTAATAGTCCTAGGATGGATATTCTTACATTCGAACTTTCAAAAGTTTGGGATCAGTACTTTTTTTTTTTAAGTTTCGTCTGCTCACCAAGCCTACATTTATTTGATCAAAAATACAGTAAAAACAGTAATATTGTGAAATATTTTTACAGTTTAAAATAACTGTTTTCTATGTGAATATACAGTAAAATGTCATTTATTCCTGTGATCAAAGCTGAATTTTCAGCATCAGTGTCACATGACCCTTCAGAAATCATTTTAATATGCTGATTTGCTGCTCAAGAAACATTTATGATTATTATCAACACATTGAAAACATTTGTGCTGCTTCATACTTTTGTGGAAACTGTGATTCTTTGAGAATTTAAATGAAATAGAAATCTTTTATAGCATTACACGTTTTACAGGTACTTTTGATATACACCGATCAGGCATAACATTATAAAGTTAAGTGAATAACACTGATCATCTCTTCATCACGGCACCTGTTAGTAGGTGGGATATATTAGGCAGCAAGTGAACATTTTGTCCTCAAAGTTGATGTGTTAGAAGCAGGAAAAATGGGCAAGCGTAAGGATTTGAGCGAGTTTGACAAGGGCCAAATTGTGATGGCTAGACGACTGGGTCAGAGCATCTCCAAAACTGCAGCTCTTGTGGGGTGTTCACGGTCTGCAGTGGTCAGTATCTATCAAAAGTGCTCCAAGGAAGGAACAGTGGTGAACCGGCGACAGGGTCATGGGCGGCCAAGGCTCATTGATGCACGTGGGGAGCGAACACTGGCCCGTGTGGTCTGATCAAACAGACGAGCTACTGTAGCTCAAATTGCTCAAGAAGTTAATGCTGGTTCTGATAGAAAGGTGTCAGAATACACAGTGCATCGCAGTTTGTTGTGTATGGGGCTGCATAACCGCAGACCAGTCAGGGTGCCCATGCTGACCCCTGTCCACCACCGAAGGCACCAACAGTGGGCACGTGAGCATCAGAACTGATAATGCGCCCTGCCAGAAAGCGAAAAATGCTTCAGGAATGGTTTGAGGAGCACAACGAGTTTGAGGTGTTGACTTGGCCTCCAAATTCCCCAGATCTCAACCCAATTGAGCATCTGTGGGATGTGCTGAACAAACAAGTCCGATCCATAGAGGCCCCACCTCGCAACTTACTGGACTTAAAGGATCTGCTGCTAACATCTAGGTGCCAGATACCACAGCACACCTTCAGGGGTCTAGTGGAGCTGAAAGTCCGTATTGCCCAGTGACAGCCCCGAAACCTGAAGGATCTGGAGAAGGTCTGTATGGAGGAGTGGGCCAAAATCCCTGCTGCAGTGTGTGCAAACCTGGTCAAGAACTACAGGAAACGTATGATCTCTGTAATTGCAAACAAAAGGTTTCTGTACCAAATATTAAGTTTTCTGATGTATCAAATACTTATGTCATGCAATAAAATGCAAATTAATTATTTAAAAATCATACAATGTGATTTTCTGGATTTTAGATTCCGTCACTCACAGTTGAAGTGTACCTATGATAAAAATTACAGACTTCTACATGCTTTGTAAGTGGGCAAACCTGCAAAATCGGCAGTGTATCAAATACTTGTTCTCTCCACTGTATATTATATTTTTATTACTGTGTCATTTCAAATAGTAATAATAAATTACAATAATATTAGTGGTTTTGACTGCATTTTTGATCAATTAAATGCTAAATAGTTTTTTTGTAGATTATGTTTGACATTGCTGCATATTGATTTTCCCAGTAAGGCTCGAGAAAAAGATATGCTTAATTGACTGGATAGCAAATGCATGGATTTGATACATATTTGTGTATCAGCTATGACAGATGACTCCCCAGAGATGTGTGGAGGACCAGCATCTGAAGCAAATGAGCGTGTTTAAAGTTTCTCTTACAGGAAGTGGTAAAGGCCAGATATTCTTGGCCTGACATTTTGGGCTGCCATTAACCAACACACAATGAAGCCACATTCGGTTAGATGTTAAGCTGAATTCAGAGGAAACAATTCTCTCATTGAATTACTAAACCCAATGAGACTTGAGCAGAGAAGTGTAAGGAAATATTATAAGTCAGCTCCTGGCGAACTGTGGTACTTTACAACACAACCTACAACAATACAATGCGTGTGTGCAAGGGTGTGAGGGGGGTCATACGAATTAGTAAGAGATCTTACAGCACAGACACAAGACACGACGCTCAACCAAAGGTCACACTTCAGCTCCGTTACTAAACCTAGTGAGCTGCCTAACTTGACAGCATTGTAAGGCATTACAGTCGGCACACCTGATGCAAATGCAGCAGTAATAATAATAATAATAATAATAATAATAATAATATATATACAGTAATGTGGAAAAGTCTTAGGCACGTTAGTATTTTCACCCAAAAAATGGTTTTAAGTCAGTTATTTATATATTTTGCTGTAGTGTGTCAGTAGGAAATATCAGTTTAGGTTTCCAAATATTCTTTTTACCATTAATTGTAATAATAATAATGAGATTTTTGTATGCAGAAGGAGTCTGACAACAGCCAGTATGAAACTGGCTAAATAACTTCCCGTCCCTCTTGCAACGACATCTCTTCTCTTCTCTGATGACGTGTTTACGTTAGAAGCTGTTTCGCTCTGATGTACGTCACAACAGGGGGAAAAAAGACTATTATCGCAACTCCTGTTTCATGCCGACTTTAAACTGCACCTGATTGAAATCAGATCACCAGTCTGACCGATCTGTTCATATACAAACCTAGCTTGATGTCTCCATCCAGTGTGAGGAGAATGTTCCCAGCCTTCAGGTCTCTGTGGATGATCTTCATGCTGTGGAGATACTGAAGAGCCTCCAACATCTGTTTACAGATCACCCGGATCTGAGGTTCCTGAAGACCCCGGTCCAACTCTACAGACACAAACAAACACCAAACTCTTCAGATCAGAGAATCTCATAAATGTCAAAAAAATCAAAAACAGAAATTAATATAATATAATATAATATAATATAATATAATTAGTGCTGTCAAAATGAACGCATTAACGCACACAGTGAAGACTGTTAAGTGTTTGATAACTTTATTCAATTTCTGTATATTTCCTAACTGTTAGACCTACCTGAAAATCTTACATGGGTCAAAAACAACAAAAACTAATTTTGTGTGCATTGTGACAGAGCAAGTAAAAATCCGAACCGGTCAGACTGGGCCATTTTAAGTTCACTTAAATTAAAAGTTTTTTTATTATTTTAGTATTTTTTAAAGCCTAATAAATGTTAAAACGTATAGCTTTCAATTATACTGTAATGCTGAATGGTTATAATTGAGAAAGAAAAATCTATTTCATGCGTTATTTATCAGTCGCAGTATTGGTAACGGTGATACAGGCCTTCTTTCATAAAAAGATGCCATTAAACAAATATTTAAAATATAGGCGTTAAATGAGAAATTAACACAGCATCCGTTTTTTCTGTCATCCTTTGGCTAGCGGTACATTATATGATCACGCTCTTATTCATGCAAAACCTTTAAACCATTCACGCGCAACAAGACGAGAAAGCGCTGTCTGTGAATGTCCTGACTATGACACACACACGACGCACAGAAAGACAGAAGAGAACACGCTGTCTGTGAATGTCCTGACTATGACACACACACGACGCACAGAAAGACAGAAGAGAACGCGCTGTCTGTGAATGTCCTGACTATGACACACACACGACGCACAGAAAGACAGAAGAGAACACGCTGTCTGTGAATGTCCTGACTATGACACACACACGACGCACAGAAAGACAGAAGAGAACACGCTGTCTGTGAATATCCTGACTATGACACACACACGACGCACAGAAAGACAGAAGAGAACACGCTGTCTGTGAATGTCCTGACTATGATACACACACGACGCACAGAAAGACAGAAGAGAACACGCTGTCTGTGAATGTCCTGACTATGATACACACACGACGCACAGAAAGACAGAAGAGAACACGCTGTCTGTGAATGTCCTGACTATGATACACACACGACGCACAGAAAGACAGAAGAGAACACGCTGTCTGTGAATATCCTGACTATGACACACACACGACGCACAGAAAGACAGAAGAGAACACGCTGTCTGTGAATGTCCTGACTATGATACACACACGACGCACAGAAAGACAGAAGAGAACACGCTGTCTGTGAATGTCCTGACTATGACACACACACGATGCACAGAAAGACAGAAGAGAAAGCGCTGTCTGTGAATGTCCTGACTATGACACACACACGACGCACAGAAAGACAGAAGAGAACACGCTGTCTGTGAATGTCCTGACTATGACACACACACACAACGCACAGAAAGACAGAAGAGAAAGCGCTGTCTGTGAATGTCCTGACTATGACACACACGATGCACAGAAAGACAGAAGAGAAAGCGCTGTCTGTGAATGTCCTGACTATGACACACACACGACGCACAGAAAGACAGAAGAGAACACGCTGTCTGTGAATGTCCTGACTATGACACACACACACAACGCACAGAAAGACAGAAGAGAACACGCTGTCTGTGAATGTCCTGACTATGACACACACAACGCACAGAAAGACAGAAGAGAACACGCTGTCTGTGAATGTCCTGACTATGACACACACACGACGCTCGGAAAGACGCGCTCCACTATCGAGTTCTCTTTCGCGCTTGAACGAACAATAACTCACAGAATTATGCCAAAATGCCCGTTTTGTCGAATAATCTCATGAGAGCAGTCTTTAATGAGTTAAATAACGTCTTAAATGAACTTGAAAATGAGATGTGTGTGACAGCGCATTAGATCCGCGTCATGTTCGCCAGCGGCAGATCTTAAAGTCACAGCAGCCGCTAATGATGTCTGTCATTAGGTAACAAAGGTAACAAAGAAAATTACTCACTGCTCTTAACTAAAGAACTTTTGTAGCTTTAATAAGCATTAATCTATATTTAATTCATAATTTATTCAGTTAAAACTGTAAAGTGTTTGATAACTTTATTCAATTTCTGTATATTGATTATACTTGAAGGCCACAGGTAAATATGACATTTATTATAATGGGTTTATGTGAAGATTGTTTTAAGTTCACTTAAATTAAATTATTTTTTTAAAGCCTAATAAATGTTGAAATTGATAGCTTTCAACTATACTGTAATGTTGAATGTCTATTATTAATGTTTAAAATCAATTTCAGAGACATCAGTATCAGTGATACTGGCCTTCATTCATAAAAAGATGCCATTACAAACAAATATTTAAAAAAAATACTGTCTTTAAGTTGTTTCTACATTAAATTGGAGAGAAACTGTGAAATTACTACAATATAAAAATATTAAAAAACTCCAATGTTTTTAATCGCAATTAATTACAGAAATTTGTGATTAGTTAATTTTTTACTCACTAAATAATATAATATAATATAACGTAACGTAACATAATATAATATAAAGAGAAAATAAAGACTGTGTATTTAAGACTATTAATGGGTATTTTCTCCTGAAAATGAAAATACTGTCATAATGTTAAATTCACACACATGCACGTCTAGTTGTACAGCGTGACCTCTTCATAATCTATAAAACTCTGGTTCAAGAGGCAAAGCGGTGTAACCAAAGGCAATGAACCCTGAGTGACCTTGACTGGCTCATTCAGAAAACATCCAAAATAATGCAATATCCTGTTTAAACTTCAGGGAAAAAATGAGTTTTTGAGGGGAAGCAATAGAAGATATAGTGTGGGTCTTACCTAACATGGTGGCATCGACCGCACCTCCGGCGCAAAACTCAATCATTATCTGTGGGGGGAAATGAGGTACAACTTAAGATGGTTTTGTGCAGGAGAGAGATTTCAGTAACACTTTATTTGACAGTGTCAGTGTTACACATACTACATGTAGTTACTATAGTAATTACTATAAATTGTGCATAATTACATGCAACTAACCCCAAATCCTAAACCTATAGTAACCCTGACCCTATAGTAAGTACATGCTGTTAACTATCATTACTCAGTACTTAAATATATAATTACACTATAACACTGACACCTAAAAATAAAGTTTAACCGAGATTTCTTGCAAATTCAGACGCAGAAGAACGCAGTTGGAGTTAAGACTCATTTCACATAAACAGGAAAAGGCGGCGTAGTGTATGAGAACACAGGACGTTCTCAGTTATTCAGATCACAGAACAATGTCACATTGATCCAGTTTATTAAAGATTATTTCGACCAGTCATCATAGAGTTCTCAGGAGTGGACTTCATGACTCTTATAAGTTTAAAGTCACCATGAAATCAAAATAGACAATTCTCATTTTTGTATGGAATACTGCAGTATTTATACTTCTCTGATGACGTGTTTACTGGCACAAGGGCGGGGCAACCTGTCACTCACATGAGATCCACCAATAGCAAACCACAACCATCCAATCAATTCCTAATCTACAAAATCAAGCCCCGCCCTACATTTGTTCTTGTTTGATAAGCCGTTTCACTCGGATATACGCCACAATAGGGAAGAAAAGACATCACAACATCTGTTTCATGCCGACTTTAATATTTCAGTTTCTGAATAAATATAATAATATATAATATAATAAATAATAATAATAATAATAATAATAATAATAAATATAAATATACAATAATAATCAATAAAAAAAAAAAAATGCTGATTCTGGTCTGAATAACTGACTGGTCGGATATGCAAACATTGCCCTGAGATGATGACAATCTGAATGAAATATAGTTGGCATAAGGATTAAACTGCAGAAACAGTTTATGAAAGGTCATCCTTTACATTGTGTCTTAACCAGACACGGCATAACAAGCTTCCAGTGACAATAAATGTGTTATGTGGAGCAGAATTTTGGACCAATTTTGGACCACTGTCTGCGGGGCTTAAGCACTGCAGAAATGACAACTTGCTGGAAAAAAATATGAAAAAAATAAATAAATGCAAGCAAGTCACTATTATTTATATGGAAATTGAGCAATTTAGAGTCATTGGTCGATTCTGTGCATGTATTTCTAGAATATGTTGATGATATTAGTTTTTATTCCTCTATTTGAGCACATTTGAGGACGTTTTATCTGGTTTATTACACCAACATTCAAGAAAATACCATTAAGAAAAAGTAGAATAATATTAATAAAATATTCTTTTCCATAAGATGAGGACATTTTTCCTGCGTTTTGATTCATTTAGTTCTTAAATTTTCCATGAAATCAGAACATGCACACTTGATTGCTGAAAAAAGATGTATTTGTAAAATTTCACAAAAGTGAAACACTTTTTTGGTGGTTTTTCAACAGGTTCAACACACTGATCTGAACTACTTCTAGAGGTCATCTGAAATAATTACTCAATATAAACCTGCCTCGGGCAAAATATATATGCAAGAAGTTAGGCCCAATAGTAATTCTGTATCATAAAATCATATATCATAAAACCTGAAATGCTATGACGTGACTAATAATGCCATCAACTAATAAAGCTATTTATTATTCTTCACTGTGATGAGTTCACAGAATACAAAGATAGTCACGGATTTTGAATGATAACCATCTTCTGTAAATCATTTTGTTTTTGCAGTCAAAGCGCATTCTTGAATCATTAGAAATGCAGTGTTTTGTCAATGCTCTCTGTGGATTAATGGGATAAATGCCTCTCTGTTGAAGGTGAGCCAAGAAAACCTACACCTCGCATCGCTTGCCAAAACAAAACCTGCCCAGGATCTTCACATCCTGTCATTTGTCTGTCACTGACATGAGTTTGCAAGTTTTGCACGCTGCTCTCCAAATGATAAATGCCAAAAAAAAGTCCGTCAATTTCATTAAAAATGTTTAAGAAATAACAGGAATTTCTCCTGGAGTCTTCACAAGAGTAAAACTAAAAGAATGCGTCACAATTATCATCTGCCTGTCAATCAGATGATAGATCCTGATCTACTTTGAGATGAGGATTCCTCATGTGTCATAGTTTTGTGTGTTAAAAAGAAGTTCACCCAAAAACATACGCTGCGCCATCATATAATCACGTCGGTCCAAACCCATAGTGCTTTTTTACTTGTGTAGAACACAAAAGGAGATGTTTGGCTGCTTTATTTTTATACAATGACAATAAATGCATTATTAAACTAGTCCATATGACTTATGTGCAATACATTTCAAATCTTCTGAAGTCATACGATAACATTGCGTGATGAAAAGGCTTAATTTGTCACTGTAACATTCTTCAAATTCATATGGGTTTGGAACGACGTGATTAATGGTTAGAGAATTTTTCATTTTTGGGTGAACTACTCCTTTAGGAATGCACTTCATTAGCCAGATTCTTCCATTTTCATCCAGAACAGCAGAGTTTGCAATGTCTTGTCAATACTGAGCCAAAACTGCAAAAGCATTGAAAGTGATTTGCTCATGGAAACACTGTCCCGCCAAAGCAAAGCTCACCACCCTCATGGCTCGACCCAAGTGGACTGGTAAACACAAATGTGTGTATATTTAGCGATGGAGGAGATAACACAGTGACACAAGGTTTCATAACTGCCTCCAAGATACATAAACCGCATACCAAAGAGAAGAGACATGGCTTCAATCTAACAAACCAATGTATCTAATAAAACTTCTATTTTTTGTGATGGAAGCAACTTCAGCCCTGAATCTCTCTGCTTATATTTGCACTTTCAGACAGACATGCAAACAAACCACACTATTATTTATTTACACTTACTGGTGGCTGGTTGCCAGGGCATTGCTATGTGCGCTTGTTAGGGTGTTCTGGTTAGTTTCTATGTGGTTATTAATGGGTGTAGGTCACCAATGCCCACCCCTTACCAGACACAACATGACACCACGACAAGTGATAAAATGTATCTTTTCCATGTTAATAAGAGTTTTTGCTCAAACCAGCTGTGACTCTGTGTGTGCGTCAGTGTGTGTAATAAACGTATTCACACGTCTGTGTCATTCATTCACACAGAGACACGCAGAACATGTAGGATTCATATTCAAATTTTAATATTCACAGACACTAGTCCATATCACGATGTGATGGTGTACTGACCTAGGCTACTTTTAATTTATTCATTAAAAATTCTGAATGACAAATTCTGTGACATTCCGCGTTATACAGTAAATTCCGTTTTTATAATATAAAACAATAGCAGAGTCCACATCACAACTACAACGATAATGGCACAGAGAAACAATATCATTGGAATCACTTTTAGAACAATTTTTTTCCAGCTGATGAATGATAAAAACATTGACAGCCAATCAGAATCAATCCTGCTTTAAAGCGTTTTGAGTATTTATCCACCATTTCCTGCACCCCATGATGCTTTGCCAAATTTTGAAGTCACTTAAACTATTAACAATCAGCGAAAGCATTGCTCTATGAACGCAATAAGCATTTTTTCAAAACCTGGGTACAATGAGATTATTCTGCTCACTCTTCAACCATCGAAAGGACATTTAAAAGTGTAAAAGCATTAACAAATTACTACAGCAGACCATGAATAACCCCCGATTATACCCACAGCAATATTACATACGTGTTAAATATCACTGTAGTAATATCTGTATTATGTAAAGTGATGCCTTAAATCGAAATGTTCATTAACTGGAACATTGAGTGATATTTTAAAGTGATTTCCATCATTTTGACAGATTTACCTGCTTGAGAAAGATTCCAGTAAACACTGCTAATAGAGATTAGAAGTGAAAAGGGGAGACAAATACATTTTAAAGCATCCGTGTGAAAACAAACCTGGAAAGGGACGTAGGGATTTGAGGAAAAAAAAAAAAAATAATAATAATAATAATAAAGAGATATTCTTGGAGCATTCCAGTGAACTATTTCTGGGATATATCTAGAATTAAATGGGGAGAGCAGACCACAAATACACAGTATATGTTTTCTTTTTTCGTACGGTTACAGCTGAATGCAAAGGGAAATAATCAGGAGGAAACGAACGCAGCGACTGAAAAGAGCTCTTACCACAGATATTCTTGTTATACCACGTCACATTAAAATACAAGCATTACGTTATTCTCTTGAAGTCTGAACATGAGAACATGAAGGAAATTTTACAGCTCATTCTGTCAAACTTATTTGTACTGTTAAACATTATGATTTGAAATGATTTGTTTTAGTCTTTTTGAGTGGAACTTCCCCAAACCGGAAGTGCCTCTAATAATCTAAAACACAGTCGGCTCGTCAGGAAAAAACGTGGATAGTGGCAGAGGAAAAAACTGAGCATGCGTATAGAATAAGCAGAACAATTTAATGTGTTGGTGTGGACGCTAATATAGTTATCGTTATTAGGGATGCATGTTATCTGCCACCATATCAGTATCTGCCGATATATGTTAATTTTTAAAGCTACAATATGTATTTTTTCGCCGCTAGGGGTCGCTAACCTCTTCAAAACAATAGCAAAGGTGTAGATTGATGACGCAGTGAATGAGCGTGGAATCATGGAACTTGTCATCATACCGATGGATCTAATAATGTTTATGGTGAAATTATGTTTATGGATTCATGTTTTTTAACATGACTGTGGTATGAAGCAGGGCGCGATTAATATTAAGAGACAGATATCAGCGCCACACGCGCGAGTCCCGGCGGATATAAAGAAATGAGGACATTTCATTCTACCGAACTACCCGCAAGTGCTGAATTACTACTCGTACAGGTCAGTTTATTTGACCAATTAAACTGTGAGGAAACGCAATGCTGTTTCACTTGGTCTACACTATCTAAACTGCATTTGAGTGTGTTGAAAGTTATAATGTTATTCTGTGTGTTAGTTTGTTGGCTGTATGAGACTAGCAGTGAGCTACATCAACATTAGAACATCATACTGATGATATTATAATATTTCATCGTGTTGAGCGACATAACATTGATTCTTTTTATGTACATTTGCTCACCTGTCTAATAAAGCACATGCAAGAACGGCATCTCTGCGAGTCGAAGTTTGTTGCAAAGCTCTCGCCATCTCAAAAACGGCACGTCGATACTGGTCCTCTTTTGATTTCTCATTTCGTTCCAAAGTCTGCTTGCCATGGGCCATAATGTTTGAACGAAACTAGCGTGCCGCTAGACATTACGCAGTTGTCCACGTCTGTTGCCATGGTTTCTACGGCAGTAAAAGTGGAAACCGAGGGTAACGCGGATATGCCGCCATTGACAGGCCACTCCCTCACACGTCCCGGTTCCTTGGTTAAAATTGCAATTTTCTCACGATTTACAAATAGTTGGAAACATCTGGGATATTGTAAGTACTCAACTGAACAAAATATATAACACTGGCCTAGTGTTTTTTGAATATTTTACTGCAAAAAATCTTACATATTGCACCTTTAATGTTATCGTTATTGGCCTGATAAAAAAAATTTGCATGATATATTAAAGCTGATAAATAATGTATTATTTCCTTCAGCTGAGACACTTCAGATGTGCACTGTTCACCATGATGGTTTTGAATTGCTTGAAATATGACTGGAATCACTTCAAAAAATATTGTTAAGTGCAACATTTGCAGCGCAAGACTGTCATAGAACATCATAATTGTGCGTTTGGGACATGGCTTTTAATGGTGAGACTTTTGTTTTTGTAATCAGGCTCTCAAATTATATAAAAATTTGGATTTAGATTTATCGGCTCATTTATATGTTATCGGCTTTCAAATATAAAAGAATTATCGGTTATTAGTATCGGCCAAAATTTTCATATCGGTGCATCCCTAACCGTTATAGTTATCGGCTCTATGATATTCTGGGGTCTCATTTATAAAATAATGCATAGAAACAACACATTTGATCTAAGATAATTTCTCAAACGTGCGTACGCCACTCTTCAAGATGTGATATCTATAAATTGCAAATGATCTTGAAATTGTGCGCAGCTGAATGGTTTCACATCTCTGCCTTATAAACGCACCCTAATTAATGTCATTAACATATAAAACAGCACCACTCAACGTCTAAATCATCAATAGGTTTCATACAAAAAAAAAAATTACAACCGAAACCACACATACGCAAAAATTGCATACTCTGGGTGGCCTTAAAAATGCATTAAGATTCAAATTTAAATATTTTATCATTATATAATATATATCAGTGCTTGCCTTACAGACATGAATCTGTGCCCACCATAAACAACAGCAGATTATGAGGCTGATGTCACTCGCCTGTCACATGATCCAACTATTATGTAACTGTTGTGTGACAGGACTGGCTATTTCTACCTATAACCCGACATTAGCACAGGCTCTACCATTCCCATGACCCTGCATAGGGAAATGCGGTTTGGATAATGAATGGATGGATGGATAAATGTTGAATCACAGCAAACAGTAGACATATTTACAGTTGCCATAACAAAAAAGACTCACTTTCAGCTTATTCATTACTGAACACATGCAATGGCAATGTGTGAGTCACTGGCCCGGCGGATAATCCAGGCGTTTCCAAACAATAGACCCATGACTGCGTGTTTACAGAGGGAATGCACAGGAAGTGCATATCCAACAATACAGCTATTACAAGATCCTGAAAATATGACTGAAAATATAGTCAATAGGTATCAGAGAAGCAATGGTAATGCTTAAGATTTGATGATTTGTGGGTCAACGGCAAGAAAAAAATAGAAAGAAATGTGTGTATTCATGTTGGTTTTGGGGGAAATCTTGAATATATGTCAATGTTCATATCTTAAATTTGATACATTTATGTAGATATATTTTTAAAGCTATATCTATTTAGAAATATATAGCAAAATATCTATAATTTCTGCCATATGGGGTATCTTGAATTTTTTAACAAAGTGTTCATGAGGTTATTCAATTTAAATTGTGATTGTGAAATAACATTGCCATATTATTGAATTATATTATATTTTAAAGTGACTTTCTGACCTTGGCATACAGTCATATCACAGGGTCTGTGATATCATTTCCTGTTCTTTTTTTGTTTTTGTTTTGTTTTTTGGCACATGACAACTAAATGGCTTCCCGCATTGCAGTTGCGCATTCAGCTTCGAAGCTCCTGTTCTTCATGTTTTTTACACCAGCTTCACATTTTTTACTTTATTTCTCACAAAACAAAATCAATATTAATTCAGAAATTAGAATAAATAGAAGAGGTATATTCAAGTCATTGCCTATATGAAATCCATAGTTAAAAACCTTTTTGAATAAATTACCAGATCTAGACTCAAAAAAAAAACAAAAAAACTGTTGTATAGTTACGTTATAAAGAAAATGTCATTTTGATTATTTTTATTATACAGGGACACGTTTACTTACTTACTGGAGTAGGATCTCCATCTCTGGTAAGATAGCAATCATGATAATAAGTGTGTAAGGACCAGGCCCCACGGTTCATGAATGTGATTCATGGATTAACTGCTAAGTTTAACCAGCATAGAGTCAAAGTTTATCATTTGGACGTGTTTTGTCTTGCCAATTTACACATGCAAATGATTTTAAACGCGGAAGAAGAGGCGACACACAGCCGAAACGTGAGCACGCAAAGACAGAGAGAGAGGTCCGTTTCAGACAGCGCTCGAATATCCAATTGATTCCTCTTTCGCGTTTACTTGAGCTTTAACGGACACATACACACAAAATGATGTCAAAATACCCGAACAGTTGAGAAAGAAACCGGATGCGTGTCAGTATATTCGGTCAGTGCATTCGGTTTTAAAGTGACAGCAGCTATTTCCTGCTGTTGTCTGTGTCATTAATGTTAATAAAGTAAAAAAAAAAATTTAGCTTTAACAAAGATTAACCTATATTTCATTTCTACATTGAACAAATAGTGTTATTTTACATGTAGGCAGCTTGTAGGATAAGTGTGCCACATAAAGTGTGAGTACCAAGCAGCATCTCCAGGTGCTCCCTTGAGAACCAGACCAAAAAAAGTTGTGTGCACCCCTGGTTATAAAACTGGAGAAACCAGTCATCGTGAGTTTAGTGTCTACATCCACGTTACTTACTGACATTTCTGAAATATTCTAGGTGACATACGCCGATGCCTGCAGGTACAGGAAGGCAGAACAACCAGTCAGACCACAAGAACAAAGTCAGATTGTGAGAGTCTGAGCAAACGCGGATTCCTCGAGCGCCTACGCACATATCTCACGCAAACGCAACAAGAGGTTAAACAAACAGAAACGACTGAGGGTTTAATGAGACAATTCCACAACACTGTTAACACCTGCAGGAGTCAATAAAGACTGTACTGGACACATGCCCTAAACCCCATTCAACCGGCTAAATAATTAATTATGGTGATTATCACTTTCACCTCACTGGCACAGAGCTCCACACTTACATTTATACGTAAGAAGTGCGCAACAGGAGGCTAAAACGACCTCATTCAAGTTCCCGGTAGAGAGGTGAATCACAATCATGGATTTTCCTAGGGCTGCAACAACTAGTCGATAAAATAGATAATAATCAATAATGAAAATCATCGATAACGATTCTCATTATCGATTAGTCGGGTCTGCCCTCTGTGCAAGATAAGCTTCCACCAGTCGCGCCAAATTACAGCACTAAATAACGCATTTTTATGGACAAAATACATCTAGAAATAGTGGAGTGGAAACAGAGTGAGCTGCTGCAGGAAAGATACGTGATCCAACTGCCCAAAACATGAGAACTGTTTATTTTAAGCTTCAAGCGAATGCGTTTAACATACCTTGTCATGCACTTTGACAGATGTGTATGTGCGTGTGCGTCCTCAGCGCAAAACGTTCATTTTACAGGTTATATCCACTGATCTATAAAGAGAACAGTAGTTATATCCTCATCTGTAAATGTTACTAATTCACGCGAGTATTTCCATTTCGCATGAAAGCGCGTCCTGACAGTCTGTGTTAAACTTCAAACTTCACTGAACGAGCGCCGGTGCGGCAGGCACGTGCATGCGCGTCAATCAGACAGAACGCAGTAGAGAGAGAGAGACGATTTATATTCAGCGCAAAAACATTCATTTAGCTGAAACATCTGCTGTTGGATGCTAAATTTAGTGTTACATGTTAAGTCTACATGTTATTCAAGTATTTTATGAGAGTAGTAACAGTAAAGGGATAACAGCGTGTAATTTGAATATAAATGTAAGACGTTTCTACAGGATAAAGAAATGACAGTAAGAGGTACTGTGTCCATAGAGAGTGTGTGTGTGTTCCTGCAGAACATTCCTCTAATCTGCTAACACTGATTTGTGTTTTTTTGTGTTTTTGTTTTATGTAGGGATTTACACTCCTTTTGCTTTGTAACTTAGTAACATAATGTATAGCACAAACATACCCTTACGAAAATTAACCATGGTTCTATTAGATAGTAAAACCATGTTTTTGCCATATTGATTACCATTTGTATAACCACACAAATACCATATAGTTAAACTATGGATTTGAAGCAAAACTAAGGTTAATTGTGGTTACCATGGAATAACTACAATAAACCTGTTATTCATTTATTATTGTTATTTTTGTTTGTTTTATTCGATGTAAAACCATGGTTAATTTATGTAATGGTAGATATATTCACTGTATGTTTTCATAGCACTCAGATGTTTGTTTGAAGGACAGCATTGGGCAGGATGGGGAATAGTGTGTTTTATCAAAAAAAAAAAAAAAAATTAATTGAAAAAATAATCGGCCAACTAATCGATTATCAAAATAATCGTTAGTTGCAGCCCTAGATTTTCAATGACGCTTTCAAATAAAAGATATTGATGTAACAAAGGAATGGAAACTTTACAGCCACCTGCTTACTGTTTTTAATAGTATGTAACAATACAATGTGTTAAACAGTTCAATGAATGGACATTTATCTACTATTTTTGTCTTCTCACTAACTAACATTTGGAACATTATCAATTTGACACTATCGGATGAGACTGAATTGAGCTGAATAATGACACTTATAGGGCCCTATTTTAACGTTCTGAGCACATGGTCTGAAGTGCATGGCGAAGGTGCACTTAGTCCGAATCCACTTTTGCTAGTTTAATGAGGGAAAAAACGGTCGGTGCAAAAGGGTTGTACCTCGTCTCTTAAAGAGTCATGGGTGTGTTTTGGGCGTAACGAGCAATAAACCAATCAGAGTCTCATCTCCCATTCCCTTTAAAAGCCAGTTGCGCTTGCACCATGGCGGAAAGACTGAACGTTTCTCCAGAGAGGAATTCTTTTATTTTTAATATTTAAAAATGTGTGTTACACCCTGTGTGTGTAATAAGCAGAGTGTACGCGCGTTGTGCACCGGCCTATAGGCACATATTACTAACACGCCCTTTAAATAACACAAAAAATACTGCCGTTTTCAGTTCCTCAAAATAGTAACGCACCAACAATGCGCCTGAACACACCTGGTTTTCAGACCAGCACGCCCAGGGTGAACATGGGTGTGCGAGTTGCTATTTAAACAACGTGGCGCTGAACGTGAAAATGAGAACTGCGTCGGGCTGAAACCAGCAAAAAACACTTGCGTCTTGCCTGGCGTCGCATTGCATCGGGTGTATGATAGGGCCCATATTCCCCCATAGGGACCATATTTATAATGAAACAATCATATTAAAACATATGATACTAATCATATCATATAATAAAAAATGATTTAATGTTACTACTGTAAATCTATATTAAATTATTATGGGATCTCATTCAATGCGTTCAGGATCTTTACTTTTTTAAATAATTTTGTTTCTGTTTTTTAAAATATATTTTATATTAAAATATTTTAATGACAGTATATTTATTGAACAAAAACTAATTCTTTTATTTATCTAAATAAACAGAAATTAGTACAAACTTTGCTAAAGTGATTGTTTTGAACAAGTATTAACTTTATTAAAAACATATTATTTTAGCTAAAGTATTTGTGTCTTTGGGGGTAATAGGCCCTCCTCGCCACCTCATACATTTATTAGATTTTTAAGCAAAATTAACCACTTTTATGATTTATTTTCACACAAAATCCATTGCTCCATCAATGTTCAATACAAACATGTTTTCTGCAGTCATACACTTTGGGAGCAGTGAAAGGCACATTTTTCTTAAGGTGTGTCTTTAACCCCGTTGTACTCTAAAGCTCCATATAAATAAATGTGTACTCGTCAGATCATGAGAAACACTGACTGAAGATCAGTTTATTGCCCATTTAATTCTTCGTAGTACATAGCGTCTTCAAATAACGCTAGTTAGTGGAAAACAATCCTATAATTGTTGACCTTCGCTGAGATGTTAGACATAACAGGAGTTCATCTGACTGTTGAGGCACACTGTGTTGAAGCCGAGAAGCAAGCAATAGGATAAGAGAAGATTACGTCGCGCACAGATGGAGGAGACCGCAGTCTTCAGCTGACATCCTTTATCCGGCTGCTTAATTGGATCTTATAGGTGACAGTTTACAAGAGTTCAGAGAAAACCCTATGGCTGACGTGTGGTGATCGAGACGACACACACACACACACACACACACACACACACACACACACACACACACACACACACAGGCAGTCCAGGCAGGGATATGGCACTTTTGACCCCTGACGGACGAGGGCAGAGATCTTCACACACCTGTTACATGTTTACACGGCCGCTGACTGCCACAGACTTGAACAACAAATTTTTGTTTTCCAATTTCACTTTAATATGTAGAGACTGCTTATTTTCTGCATATAGTTTGTAATTTTAGCACCACTAGTGTCACTAGAATAGCTAAAACGACTGTTGCACTACTGGTGCAAAAATTACAAACTTATAAACAATATAATTTTCTCATAATATATATTGCACATCAGCACAATGTTCAATGATTCTCAAACGACTCAATGGATGAATCAGTCTCTCTAAATCCCTCCTTTCCATGAGCCTACTCTGCTCTGATTGGCCAGACTGCCCAGTCTGTTGTGATTGGTCTACTCTGCTCTGATTGGTCAGATGGCCCAGTCTGTTGTGACTGGTCTACCGTGTACAGCGCATATTTCAGAAACAAACGCCCATTGCCATAACTGAACTCCAGCTCCATCCGGAGGCTTCCTAAAGTTCAGCGATTATACACACTGTAAAGACAGTAACGAGGACGTCGATTTTACACCAATCCCAGAGTGAGTCTGAACCGATGAAACATTGGAAGAACTAGTTAGTCAACCCGAACCTTGAGCAGGAGTTTCTCAGTGATGCTACTCAGTTTGAGCTACATTATGAGATGTTTCATCTGTAATTCCTCACCATCAGCATTAACAAGTGTGTGTGTGTGTGTGTGCGTGCGCGCGTGTTTCTAATGTATTACATGTGGGAACTGTATCAATAACAGCGCATACATTAGCCCAGCACTAACGTGAATGACTGATGGAACATTAAAGTTTGCAAACAAATCTTGCTCCATCCTTTATCTTTACTCAGAGTAGTATGAACGACAGACAATCTGCATTAATAGACTCAGTTTTAGGTGATACTGCAGCCCACAGATTTACAGAAGTATTTCAGTAAGACAGTAATAACGTGAGTTATACATTCCCATCAGAGGAAAGTGCCTTTGAGACAAAAAAGGAGAATTATAACTGTGGGAATTTGTTTTTTTCCACTTCAGAAATCCTGTGCTTCTTCTTACACATATATGAATACCAGTATTGTTCTGCAATGACGCATGTATTATTGCACACTAAATGCTATTTTACATACTATTAAAAGTTTCAATTCCAGTTTCCATTTCCAGTTTCCATTCAACATACCAAACATCAAAATCTTTCATTGTAAAGCATCAAGGAAAATCCATGAGCATGGCTCATCACTTGGATAAATTCCTTTTAGCCATCTGTTGTGCATTGCTTGCGTCCAAATCAAACAAATGGCCTAAATGCTTGAGGTCTGTGATCAGTCTGGTGCTTTCAGTTCAGCATCTGTATCACCAGATTTACTGAAGACAACTTGACACACTCAGGTCAAAAAGAACAAGTGTTTGTTATGTTTGACAACAAGTGTGCAGTGATTTCCTTTCATAAAACCTCACACACATTCCCATCCGAATGTTTTTCATCGAGAGCTTTGTCGACCAGATGCCTCGTCCACACCCAAATATGTTCATCTATGACACAGGCTCAGTTTAGGATTGCTCCGAGAGCTATGCCACACCTCTTGCTTTAGTATAACTCACCATACGCAAATGCTAATTATAAACTTTCTATTATTACACATGGGCAGCTTTAAAAACATTATTGAATCAATAGGGCGCTGCAGGGATGACGTACAGCATTTTTGTAGGCCAACCCAGAAGTTAGAGTCACCCTGATTCCCTCGACAAAACCCCAATAGGATTGGCTTTTGGATTATTGCAGGAGTAAACTCTGTGACCAATAAAAGTTTATGATTCTTACGTGTTTTGTTGTTCATGATGATCTTCACAAATGAATGCCTGAGGTAATCGGTTAAACCTAGGCTATAAACGACCTATAGCTGTAGAATAGTTTGACTTTTAACCAAAACCCCATTGACTTTTCCCCAAAAACCCCATTGACTTTTAACCAAAACCCCACTGACTTTTAACCAAAACCCCATTGACTTTTAACCAAAAACCCCATTGACTTTTAACCAAAACCCCTATTGACTTTTCCCCAAAAACCCCATTGACTTTTAACCAAAAACCCTTTGACTTTTAGCCAAAAACTCTTTGACTTTTCTGACTTTTAACCAAAACCCCACTGACTTTTCCCCAAAAACCCTTTGACTTTTCTGACTTTTCCCCAAAAACCCTTTGACTTTTCTGACTTTTCCCCAAAAACCCTTTGACTTTTCTGACTTTTCCCCAAAAACCCCACTGACTTTTCCCCAAAAACCCCACTGACTTTTCCCCAAAAACCCCACTGACTTTTCCCCAAAAACCCCACTGACTTTTCCCCAAAAACCCCACTGACTTTTCCCCAAAAACCCCACTGACTTTTCCCCAAAAACCCCACTGACTTTTCCCCAAAAACCCCACTGACTTTTCCCCAAAAACCCCACTGACTTTTCCCCAAAAACCCCACTGACTTTTCCCCAAAAACCCCACTGACTTTTCCCCAAAAACCCCACTGACTTTTCCCCAAAAACCCCACTGACTTTTCCCCAAAAACCCCACTGACTTTTCCCCAAAAACCCCACTGACTTTTCCCCAAAAACCCCACTGACTTTTCCCCAAAAACCCCACTGACTTTTCCCCAAAAACCCCACTGACTTTTCCCCAAAAACCCCACTGACTTTTCCCCAAAAACCCCACTGACTTTTCCCCAAAAACCCCACTGACTTTTCCCCAAAAACCCCACTGACTTTTCCCCAAAAACCCCACTGACTTTTCCCCAAAAACCCCACTGACTTTTCCCCAAAAACCCCACTGACTTTTCCCCAAAAACCCCACTGACTTTTCCCCAAAAACCCCACTGACTTTTCCCCAAAAACCCCACTGACTTTTCCCCAAAAACCCCACTGACTTTTCCCCAAAAACCCCACTGACTTTTCCCCAAAAACCCCACTGACTTTTCCCCAAAAACCCCACTGACTTTTCCCCAAAAACCCCACTGACTTTTCCCCAAAAACCCCACTGACTTTTCCCCAAAAACCCCACTGACTTTTCCCCAAAAACCCCACTGACTTTTCCCCAAAAACCCCACTGACTTTTCCCCAAAAACCCCACTGACTTTTCCCCAAAAACCCCACTGACTTTTCCCCAAAAACCCCACTGACTTTTCCCCAAAAACCCCACTGACTTTTCCCCAAAAACCCCACTGACTTTTCCCCAAAAACCCCACTGACTTTTCCCCAAAAACCCCACTGACTTTTCCCCAAAAACCCCACTGACTTTTCCCCAAAAACCCCACTGACTTTTCCCCAAAAACCCCACTGACTTTTCCCCAAAAACCCCACTGACTTTTCCCCAAAAACCCCACTGACTTTTCCCCAAAAACCCCACTGACTTTTCCCCAAAAACCCCACTGACTTTTCCCCAAAAACCCCACTGACTTTTCCCCAAAAACCCCACTGACTTTTCCCCAAAAACCCCACTGACTTTTCCCCAAAAACCCCACTGACTTTTCCCCAAAAACCCCACTGACTTTTCCCCAAAAACCCCACTGACTTTTCCCCAAAAACCCCACTGACTTTTCCCCAAAAACCCCACTGACTTTTCCCCAAAAACCCCACTGACTTTTCCCCAAAAACCCCACTGACTTTTCCCCAAAAACCCCACTGACTTTTCCCCAAAAACCCCACTGACTTTTCCCCAAAAACCCCACTGACTTTTCCCCAAAAACCCCACTGACTTTTCCCCAAAAACCCCACTGACTTTTCCCCAAAAACCCCACTGACTTTTCCCCAAAAACCCCACTGACTTTTCCCCAAAAACCCCACTGACTTTTCCCCAAAAACCCCACTGACTTTTCCCCAAAAACCCCACTGACTTTTCCCCAAAAACCCCACTGACTTTTCCCCAAAAACCCCACTGACTTTTCCCCAAAAACCCCACTGACTTTTCCCCAAAAACCCCACTGACTTTTCCCCAAAAACCCCACTGACTTTTCCCCAAAAACCCCACTGACTTTTCCCCAAAAACCCCACTGACTTTTCCCCAAAAACCCCACTGACTTTTCCCCAAAAACCCCACTGACTTTTCCCCAAAAACCCCACTGACTTTTCCCCAAAAACCCCATTGACTTTTCCCCAAAAACCCCATTGACTTTTCCCCAAAAACCCCATTGACTTTTCCCCAAAAACCCCATTGACTTTTCCCCAAAAACCCCATTGACTTTTCCCCAAAAACCCCATTGACTTTTCCCCAAAAACCCCATTGACTTTTCCCCAAAAACCCCATTGACTTTTCCCCAAAAACCCCATTGACTTTTAACCAAAACCCCTTTGACTTTTCCCCAAAAACCCCATTGACTTTTAGCCAAAAACCCATTGACTTTTCTGACTTTTAACCAAAACCCCATTGACTTTTAACCAAAATCCCTTTGACTTTTAGCCAAAAACCCATTGACTTTTTTGGCCTACAAAAATATAATTCCTGCAGCACTCCATAGAAAGAGAAGCCCAAAAAAAAAAAAAAAAAAAAAAAAATAGATATCCATTCATGTCCATAGCCCAGCTACATACCAAAGCTTAGCATTTAGGGTTAGAGTAGTTTGTTCAATAGGAAGTCTTATTCACTGAGACCTGGAGACACACATCTTCCAGACAAGCAAATTTACCTTCACACTGAGGAATTCCAGCAATGCTTTAAATGGCTCCTCATGAAAACTTGCTTTTACAGGCAGTTACCTTGACAGCATGTCAACAGTCCACCGCAATCACCCACATTTACTTATCGACTTCTGTTTAGTTTTTAGCTATACTATCATTCATGCACCTTCATGAAAAATCATGTTCATGCACCGTTCAGTTAACGACAGTTACGACAATATTTTAGAACCCAACTGACATCATTATATTTTTCAAAATCACATTTTTGGTAAATGCTGTCCATTAATTAAGATTGAATGAACGCAATGGTCGTTGTCGCCCCAAATCGTCTACGGTTGCTTTGTTCAGGGTTTCTGCAGGTTTTATGAAGGTAAATTTAAGACCTTTTTAAGACCAATTAAAGAAAATTTAAGGAATAAATTGAAGGGAACATAACACGCCAATATGTTCTCTAAATGTAAATGTCTAAGCATACAATGAGTTGTATTAGTGACACTTCAAAGCTTGAAAATACAATTTCCAAAAGATCTCCATTACTTTTTAATTAATTTTACAAAAAAATTGCTTAAAGTTTGAGAAGAAATCTTGTGAAAGTGATTTTATGATTAAAACAAGAACAAATAGGCTACCTGTCAATGAGTTCATGAAAATCAACTTAATTCAAAAGTAAGTAATTTTCATACTCAATGACAGATATTTGTTCTTGTTTTAAGCATAAACTCATTAAATTTAATCATTTTTTGAGAAAACAAGACTTAATTTCTTCATTTTGCATCTCAAGTAAATGTATCTTGATTTAAGGATGTTTTGAATTTGAACTGGAAAACAAAAATCCTGAGGAAGAACATCATTTTTTGCAATGCATGTAATTTAATTGTGCTATTAAATTTAGGGCCCTATGAAATAAATTTTTTTTATTATTTTTTTTTATGGTTTATTCTGTTTTTAAATTTTCTGGACTGCTTTAATGGTTAAATTAAATTTTACTGACTTTCTTTCATCTTCGGAACACAAATGAAGATATGTTTAATGAAATGGGAGAGATTTCTGTCCCTCCATTGACAGTCTAAGCAACTTCCACTTTGATGCTTCAAAAAGTACATAAAGAGATAATAAAACCAATCCATATGAATCAAGCGGTTTATTCCAAATTTTCTCAAGAGACTCAATCGCTTTATATGATGAACGAAAGTCTTACGGGTTTGGAACGACATTAGGGCGAGTAAATGATGTCAATTTTCTTTTTTGGGGGAACTCTCCCTTTAAGTGTACTGACCTACTTTTGATTTATTCATCCAAAATCGGACAAATTCCATGACATTCTGCATTATACAGTAAATTCCATTTTTATGAATGGATTCTGCAATTTTGTCCACGTTTTCGCATCGCAGAAATCATAGGGCCCTAATTTAATGCCATGATATTGAATGTAAGACTTTTTTAAGACCCGCGGAAACCCTGTTTGTCACTGCAAAAAGTGGTCAGTGTGAATGCTAGTTTTACTTGATCTTAGTGCTGCGTTCGACACTATAGATCATAAAACACTCTTAAGATCGACTACAAAATTACACTGGTATTCAGGGACAGGCATTAAGGTGGTTTAGATCGTATCTATCAGACAGTTACCATTTTGTCTATTTAAACGGGGAAAATCTAAGATAACGTCAGTAAATTATGGAGTGCCACAAGGCTCTGTGTTAGGCCCTCTGTTATTCTCAATATATATGCTGCCACTTGGTAATATTATTAGAAAACATGGAATTAGTTTACACTGTTATGCCAATGATACTCAGTTATATATTTCATCACGACCAAATGAAATCTCGAAATTTGACAATGTCAATAAAATACTGGATGACCTGTAATTTTCTTCTATTAAATTAGGATAAGACAAGAGGTCTTACTTATTGGACCAAAAACCTGTACACAGAATCTCTTAGAATACAATTCACACCTAGAAGGATGTACTGTTACTTCATCTACAGTTAAAGACCGGGTTTATATTAGGCAGCAACTTGTCTTTCAAAAATCATATTTCATATGTTACAAAAACAGCCTTCTTCCACCTCAGAAACATCGCTAAGCTACAGAAAAGTTCATGCATTCATGACCTCTAGACTGGATTACTGTAATGCATTACTAGCTGGTTGGTTGTCCAACATCCTCAATAAACAAGCTACAATTAGTCCAAAATGCAGCTGCTAGAGTTCTTACCAGGTCAAGAAAATATGATCATATAACACAAATTTTATCATCTGGTTACCTATTGAGTTCTGTATCGATTACAAAGTATTGCTACTGACCTATAAGGCCCTAAACGGTTTAGCTCCTGTGTATTTAACCAACCTTACATCGCCCTACAATCCATCACAGTCTTTAAGGTCACAAAACTCTGAACATAGTACCTAGGATATCCAAGTCCACTAAAGGAGGGAGAGCGTTTTCATGACAAAAAAATGTAGGGCGGGCACTTGGTTCAATGCATCAGCTGTTGAGAAGTGGGCGTTGCACTCAAAAGTAGAGACAGGGGCCCGGTTTAAACGGACTAAACGATTGGAGAAGTCCTGAATGTGTCACCAGAAAGAAAAGTCTGTCGTTTCATTGGAAAATCCAATTATGACATTTATGAAATATGAAACATATGCAAAGAGTAATTGTTCACAATAAGATCTATAACATGTATTTAGATGCAAACATGCAATTTTCATTTCATGCCGAATGATTTTTCACAATGAAAAAATTGCCTTATGAAGTGAAATGATAAATGCTATAAATGCAGAATATCGTTCATTTAAGTCTTAATATTTGATCCTTGGTATAAGTTTAGGTATTCTCATATTATCTATCACATCTGCTATTTTTTTATACCTTTGTCAGATTTAGGAATGGTTAAAGCGCATACAGCATGGCAGTTGTTTAATAAGGGTGTGTGTATGATGTCTCCAAAGATTATTAATTTAAACCCGCTGAGCAATTCAGATGATATGTAAGACGACACAGCTTGTAGTTTTTAAGAAAGGTCAGTTTGGTCCGTTTATCCAGCTTACCGACAGTTTGTTGTCGTAGAAGAAGGCATCTAGCAGTTTGACGATGTACTGATGGTTGCAAGATGCTAAGATGTCAATCTCCACCACATAGTCTTCCAGCTCCTCCTCACTTTTGGTTTCGATCACTTTAGCTGCAGCTAGCACGCCGGTCTCTTTATTCCGGGCCTGAAAGACAAACCAGTTTCACATCAAAACACAAAGTCAGCATGATTCACATGACTACATCCTGCTGATATTCCTGTTCCACGCTCGTCCCTTTGGTGCATTTAATTCACCAGGCCTCTGGGATTCATGTTTAGCTCCCTGAAATAATGGGCATTACTGCTGTTTTATACTGCGGGGCTGTTGAATGCTTGAATCTGATTGGTTGGCGAGCGTTCTAATGTGTGCAATTATTTTCAGGGAAACGCACGGCTAAACACACAACGACACTTATCAAGCAAATAAATATAGTAAACATTAGGATAAAAACGTCACATTATTTCCATTCACAAAATTACGTTTTATTATGTACGGAGAGCATATACTCTTTCTCCCGCTCAAACACAAACAGAGTACGGACACACACTCGCACAGAAACATGTTGTCAGCGCTGCTCTGATGAATTTATCAGTAAAATAGTTTAACAACTTAAAAGCGACATGACATTTCTGACTAGCGAGGTAATAACGGCGCTGTTCTTGAAGCAGATAAACTTACAATAGAGAAGCTGCTGCCGAACAAAAAGAGATGCACAGACTCAGGTAATTCACACACGCTTAATCTCTCTCTCTGTTTGGAATTAGCAAAGGTGGTGTGGGATTAGACGCGTAAGAAATTGTTCCTACACACAAGAGCGTTTTAAAGACAAAAACCTGACAAATGTCTTTAAATACATCATCTGAACAATGTTTTAAGGTGTGGTAACCATAGTATAAGCAGAATAATTGACTCCGGGCCATTGAATTATTGAAAAATAATGCATTATTTTTCTAATTATTTTTCTAATAATTCAACAATACGTTGTCAATTATTGATGTCCTTATTGATGCAAATTGTATTCTAAGAGATTCTGTGTACAGGTTTTTGGTCCAATAAGTAATTACTTACTGCATACGCAAGATGAGGCGACATTGTGGTGCAGTCAGTACTTGATGCTGTCATTGATAAAAGTTTAATGGGCCATAAGCCTAACGTACACTTAGTGTTTTGCACTAATCAGTGGTTCCACAAGGTGGCAACACTGGCCCAGGCCGTTGTTTCACAGTACAAAATGAAACTAAAGGGACAACAACAAAATACTGAAGACCGCAACAACAACAGACACCCGCATTGACAAGCGCTTGTGTGAGGGGGTTATGAGATAGTCGCAACTTTAGTTTAAAAGAATACAAAGAGGTTATAACGTCTGGAGAAAAATAACACAGACACTGGACAAAGATTAAACTTTTTAGAGCGCATGTGTCACCGCCTGCATTTGCGCCAAGTGTGCCGCACACATCCTGAAAAGTGAAGCCGAAGCATTTCGATCGCCCCCCTGGTGGCTGGCTGCAGTATAAGTCTCAAACCCCGCCCTCTTCATGTAATCGAATGGGACACGAGCCAAACTAAAAAAATCCACTTACACTTCAAATAATTTTTTTTACAAAGATGCTTTGTGTCTTTTTAGGTAGTTCTCATCACGTAGACGTATGTTCAAGTGTTCGTTTTCCCAACAAGTTTTAGTTAGATATTTGATGCTATAAGAATGTGGTGTAACGTCTTGATTGACAGTTGTGCTTGCGAATGAGTCTGTGGGAGCGGGAGTGTGGGCGGGACTTGATGCCGTGGCTCCACCTCAGGATCATCACTGCACAGACTCGGGATCGAATGACGTAATCGGCAATGACCGTTCCTGGGATATTTTGGCTTCATTTTTCTACAGTGGAAGGAACCGGAGACGCGCTGTCCATCTTTTTTACAGTCTATGGTTCGCGCACACTATCAAATGGGAGTTTACTTTGAAAGGGTACGACTTTGACTGTACGTAAACGCTAGCGTACACATAAAAAAAAATTACCATTAAAATCCATAACCCAAGCGCACAATTATGATGTTCTCATTATAATTTTATGAAGTCTACATGACAGACTTGCAGATATTGCACTTAATCATATTTTCCTTTTTGAAGTGTTTTAATCATATTTCAAGCAATTCAAACCCATCATGGCAAACAGTGTGCATCTGAAATGTCTCAGCTGAAGGAAATAATATATTATTTATCGGCTTTAATATATCAGACACATTTCTTATTGGGCCGATAATGATAACGTTAAAAATTAACATATATCGGCCGATACGGATATGGTGGCGATATATCGTGCATCCCTAATACCAAATATTTCAAAAAAAAGTTTCAATTCAATGACTTAAAAAAAAAAAAATGTAACCAAGTAAAAATTTATAACATTTTCTTACACCTTGAATAAATGTGAGCGCATATATCTTAATGACAATTTTAATTATTTTCAAAAATGTTGATTCTGAAGAGTCAAACCACAGCATTTTGAAACGTGAACTAACCTTGCCTGTTCAAAGATTAGATGATCTAATATGTTAAGACTTCCTGGCCTTGAGGTTCATGAGGGTTTGCAGGTGATCTTTATATGATTTCATTTTTCTTGTTTTAAGTTTTTGTTCTGCATTCTGCGATTACCACATGATGTTTTGACTTAGTTTTTCAAAACCAATGAGGAGTGAAAGAGTTTGGTTAACTTTTTTTCTCTTTCAGATATTAGGCCAGTTTTATCACCTTGCGTGTGATATCTGACAATGCGCTGGGAAACTTGTTGTGCTAGTGTGCAGCGCTAACTGAGTCAGTCATTGTGGTCAGCCGGGCATGTTTTTACAGGAAACTGTTGCCAAACCACTCAAAAGCAAGACTTCTGCTTATTTTAACTCAACTAAAACATGATTTGGCACAGTTAATACAAAGTCCCCTTGTGGGACTGAGTTGAGTTGGACTGTGATGATGGTTATGATCAATAAGAAATGTAATACTGGAGAGAATGAAAGTAGGACAGGTTTAGATGCACTGTAAACCCTAACGCTCAAAATAATTAATTGGCTTGAGTAGAGCCAACTCAAATTAAACAAATTAGTTCAAGCAAATGAACTTTTGTGTGTATTTAGAACTTTTCTTTTGAGTTCACAAAACTGACACATTTTAAGTCATCTGAATTGTTTCATTGTTTTGAGTTTTATGAACTTGTTTCTTTTAATTTAGACAAACTTAAATTTAAATGTATGAATTAGCTTACTCAAATATTTGAAGTTAACATCCATTAAAATGTATGAGTACAAAATAAAAATCTGTAAGTTCAGCTTACTTAAACTTTATATTTCTTAACGTAAAAAAATTGATGTAACCGATCGCCTTAAATTTTTTGAGTTTTGCCAACTTATACAGTGAGACTAATTCATTAAACTAGATTTTTTACATTTTAAATATAAAACAAACAATGCTAGGGTACTGTTTGTGGTTGCTTTGGAGTTTTGGCTCGTTGCTAGGGCATTACTGTGCAGTTGCTAGGGTCATACAGAAAAGTCACTGCAAGTGGTGCAGAAGAGTCACACCCTGATGTGACACTTGACCAAGTAAACACAACTAACTCACATCTGTTTTATCCTCCACTCAATTAAATAATGGGGAAAGAAACTCCAAAATCTCTGAATATTAAGAACCATATCAGAAGGCCTTTGCATCTTATAGAATAACATCTTCCTTTTCATTACTTTTGTGACTAAAAACATGGAATATGGAGATACATAATGGTCTGACTTCTCTAAAATGAGATACACAAAGAACGTCAGTAAAGGATGGATGAAAAATGTAGATGTGTGAAAGAAAAATCAAGTGAGAGAGTAATTTTCATCTGTTATCATTAGTTAACCACATTAGTTAACATGAACTTAGAATGAAAAATACTTCTAAAGCATTTATTTATCTTAGTTAATGATCATTTTAACATTAAAGGGGACCTATTATGCAAAATTCACTTTTATAAAGTATTTAAACACCGATGAGTGTCCACAGTGTGTGTAAACAACCAGCCTATGATGGTAAAAATCCACCCACTCCTTTTTTATAATTATAACACATAAGAGTCTCTATTAGTGTTGTCAAAAGTACTGACTTCGGTACCAAGTCGGTACTGAAATTTTAAAAATGTGATGCTTTGTCACAGAATCGTAAACCCCTCTGATTGGCCATTGTGCTCACGCGCTCATCGGATGTGTCTGTGATTGGCTACAATGATCAACGCACGGGAGCGTTTGAAAGCACACGGAAGTGTTTGAAAGTGTTTTGAAAGCGGGAGTGTTTGAAAGCACAAGCAGGCGTCGATCAGTGGACCGGTCCGCTTATAGACGCCTGTTTTCAAACGCTCCCGTGTGTATCTGTGTAAGCGCTCAATGAAAAGCGTCATTGATGTATATTTACAACATGTTTTTGAAGAGTTGATCATTGTAGCCAATCACAGACATATCCGATGAACGTGTGAGCAAAATGGGCAATTAGAGGTGTTTACGATTCTGCTCAACAGCGCTCAAAGCGTCACATTTTTAAAATTTCAGTACCGACTAGGTACCGAAGTCGATACTTTTGACAACACTAGTCTCTATAGACTCCCGCCATCTGAGTCACTGAGGACACCATGGTTAAATTTCATTTTTGAAGGAAATGTCCTGAAGAAAAGCCAATCATTTTGCTCCAGACTGCTTCAAAACGACTTGGTCTTTTCAAAGCTGGATTTTCAAAAAGGTTGATCCTGAAAGATGGGTCAATACCAATGCTGTGTGTGCAAACTTCAGATCCAGACAAAGTAAGTATCACACGTCATATGTTGTGAGTCCTTCCAAAGTGCCTTTCTGAAAGAGCTTGTTTGCACTCTGTATGGCTAATGTTGCTAAATCTACCATTGTCTTTGCCTGTTTTCACTGATGCTGCCCTCACGTGTTATCAGAATTATCGTAAATAGAAATACCAGTTTCCTAGTAAAAAATTTCGCATGAACGCCCTTTGAAGTCACCCACTTGTATGCGATGAGCTCCTAATCACGACTTTAGAAGTGGGAATTATGAAATTTCTGATAGCACGTGAAGGCACCAGGAGACCAAAGCTATGTCGTTATTTTTATCCCTCCGTGTTCACCGTCTGCGTAATTCATAAATGCGCATTTATTATGCACAGTATAGTCAGATGACTGAATATATAAGGCTGAACATCGCTACTGACAGTTTCTGAAAGTTTCAGTGCGTGAGATTGTCCTGTTTTGTTGTTGCCGGTATGCCGAGCATAAGCTCTTGAAGCTCCGCCCTCTTCTGGAAAGGGGGCCAGGAGCACCAGCTCATTTGCATTTAAAGGGACACACACAAAAAAAAACGGTGTCACCCTCAAAAAGTGACAATTTTTACATGTTATAAAAAATCATCTGTGGGGTATTTTGAGCTAAAAGTGTCTGTTAATATTATTGCATGGATCTGAGCTACCATGAACAGTTATTATTATTAAGTAACATTAACAAATATTTAAAAATACTGTAAAAAAATGTCTTGCTCATTGTTAGCTACAGTAAATGGTTAATGCATTAACTAATGACCAATGTTACCATTTTCTCTAATTTAATCACAAATTCATGTTTAAAACTACTTCCAACCACACAACTGCTTTTTTAGACTACTTCAGGCTTTCTCAAGCCAAAATCAAATTTGTATCTAGTTTTCTGAAAGTTGTTTCACTACTGCCTTTCATTGGTTGGACAAACAGATGGGAGAAAGATTGGGGATTTGTGAACAAACTGTACAGCAGCTGTACTGAAACTGAACAACACTTTCAAGGGCTCATCGTCTCAAAGAAGCATAACCATAAATAAAGCCCCAAATCCACTTACATATCCATTGAGAGGATTATGGCACCTGCTCAAGGGGATCGGGCAGAAGTCAAAGATTCTCATCTGAGCTAAATATCCTGGAGGGCCATCACAACAACAGCAAAATAGTGAACTTTCGACCTGGTGTAATAGTCATTTCAACACATCCATAAAAAGCTACACTGTTGTTTACATCACTTCTGTTGACAATGACACCACACCTTAAGGGACACACTCGATGGACGAGGACATCACTGTTTTCTGCTGATCTGCTTTATTGATGAAATGATCGAATTGAATAATTGATGATCTTTACACTGAACTGATTTCAGCTGAACAATGACACTATTGTCTTTTAGAGCTGCTGTACAGCCGAAATAAACTCTGTTTGCATCATTGAATTACTTTCCTGTTATCACTGTAAAACTGCTTTGAATCAATCTGTATTGTATGAAGCGCTATAGAAATAAAGGTGACTTGATACTCAAGCTGTTCTACAGACTTGACGACTTGAATATCAATGTTGGAAAGAGTTGTGCTGCTTAATATTTTTTTAAAATTTCTTTCTAACAATATAAACCTTTACTATCACATTTTAGCAATTTAACACATCCTTGCTGAATAAACGTATTAATTTCTTTCAAAAAAAAGAAAAAGAAAAAATTACTGACCCCAAACATTTGAACGGTAGTGTATATTGTTACAAAAGATTTCAATTTTAAATAAATTCTGTTCTTTTTTAACTTTTTATTCATCAGAGAATCCTGAAAAAAGTATCACAGGTTATAAAAAAAACATTAAGCAGCACAACTCTTTGCAACATTGATATTAAATCATCATATTAGAATGATTTCTGAAGGATCATGTGACACTGAAGACTGGAGTAATGATGCTGAAAATACAGCTTTGATCACAGGAATAAATTACATGTTAAAGTATATTAAAATAGAAAACCATTATTTTAAATTGTAATAATATTTCACAATATTTCTGTATTTTTCATCAAATAAATGCAGCCTTGATGAGCAAAAGAGACTTCAAAAACATTAAAAAATAGTAATGTTTCCAAACTTTTGGCCAGTACTAGGCTTATATATATTATATCATATCACATCATATCATATTATATATATATATCAAATGGATATCAAAATTTGAAGCAATTCACCTTTTTTATTAAGTGTAACTGTTTTGTGCAAGCACCACTGTACTGGAGATTAATAAAAAAAAACATTGGATAAGGTGTAGAAACATTGTTCTAATGTTATTAACCTTATATTCTTGCACAAACTGAGTAACCTTGTGCCTCAAGCAATATTATCTTTAAACAAAAGCTAAGCCTTGGTCTTATTTGTCATTATCATTGAATTTATTGTGATAAATGGGGCCAATTTCACAATTCAATGACCAAATGAAAGGGCATGACAAATACACTTATGTGTACGATTATCTCCGTCTTAAAGTTCAGTACAATGACTCAAATGGTTTCAATGAATTGGGCGGCAACTGCAAAGCTACAAATAATAATGGCAGAAACAATGAGGCCTAAACTAGATCCTTGCGTGCTGTAGTTTAGCTAATAAGCAGAATATGTTCATCTCCACCCACGGAGAAGACGCTCTTATCATCGTAAAGCCAACAGCACTGAACGCTGGTGATTAGCAGACGTCAGGGCTCTATGCCACAAACACGTGATTTCATCTCAAACTTCCCTCGGAGGAACCACAACCACCCTCTTCACCACCTGTCAAACTTCAGCCCTGACAGGAGTTCAGATCCGACAGGTTCACACGGCAGCCATGTGCTTCCACACGTGTTCCATCAATAATTAACCATCAAGGCATTAACTAACAGAAACACCGGAAGAAAACAGACACTTCTGCTCAGAGCCTGAAGTGAAGGAATCCAACCAGCTCCATATTCAAACACTCAAAGAAATCTGGAAATATTCCTCACTTATGTGACACATCTGGCCATGATTCGACTGAATTCACTTCTGTTATTTTGGTGTGATTCGTAATTATTTTTAAAAGACAAGACACAAATGCAATTTCAAAACAGAAGTAGACGCAGAGTAAACCGCTCACAAAAGATGCAATAATTATTTTGTGGAAGAGCAAAAATAAACAAAATAACTGGCCATGTTGTGTCTTAAATCTGATATTCAAGATTACATTTTTCTTTCTGGATCGACATGTTTATTCTCCAATGCAGAGTAGCTTTGTGGAGTTCTGACCATATTGCATACAGTAAACAGAATTTATGCGTTTCTGATTTGAGCTTCGGGTGTGGTGCAATATTTGAACTTTTGTGGCTACTGTATGCAACTGACTGACTGGACGTGATGTATTCTAATCAAAACCTATGAGCAAGAGTGATATGAACAAAATTTTATATCATGATGTGAGTAATTTTACTTCACGATAACGATATCACTATATAGTTATTTTTGCTTTAAAGTCCCCCTGTGGTGAAAAAGTTTTTAATGTTGTTTATACACCGATCAGGCATAACATTATGACCACTGACAGGTGAAGTGAATAACACTGATTATCTCTTCATCACGGCACTTGTTAGTGGGTGGGATATATTAGGCAGCAAGTGAACATTTTGTCCTCAAAGTTGATGTATTAGAAGCAGGAAAAATGGGCAAGCGTAAGGATTTGAGCGAGTTTGACAAGGGCCAAATTGTGATGGCTAGACGACTGGGTCAGAGCATCTCTAAAACTGCAGCTCTTGTGGGGTGTTCCCGGTCTGCAGTGGTCAGTATCTATCAAAAGTGGTCCAAGGAAGGAACAGTGGTGAACCGGCGACAGGGTCATGGGTGGCCAAGGCTCATTGATGCACGTGGGGAGCGAAGGCTGGGCCGTGTGGTCCGATCAAACAGACGAGCTACTGTAACTCAAATTGCTCAAGAAGTTAATGCTGGTTCTGATAGAAAGGTGTCAGAATACACAGTGCATCGCAGTTTGATGACACAGCCCACCTCTCAAACGCATACAGTGAAATTATTTGCTTTTTCGTTGTTTACTGAGCTTCAACGGTTTTAAAAAAAACTGTTTTAAAACGCATGCAAACGATAAGCTTTCGTGACGATCTCAACCGGTTGACAAATCTCTACCGGTTAATCGTGTCTGCTGGTATATCGCCCACCCCTAGCGCGAGGTGAGAATTACCCATTTTTGGCGCTAAAATGTTAATCTAATGTTAACACTAATTCTGTAAAATGGGCGGTTATGAATAATTACATCTGAAATAATTGTGAGTATTAGTTACGTTGATATGGTTTTCCACCCAAATAAAAGCTCAATGATTTAACGCTTGAAAGCAAGAAATAAATACATCCATAAATGTTAGTGTTGTAATTTTACTGTTGTTCTATAAAATAATAAAAAATATATATATATATAATTTCATAACTCTATTAATACTTTTATAAATGTCTCCAAACAGTTGCTCACCTGTCTAATAAAACACATCATATATTAAAGCATCTTTGGTGTTTCCATGGTTACTACAAAATAAAACCGGAGGGTAACGCGGGTATGATGTCCTGGTTAAAATTTAAACATTCTTGATAACATCTGTTATAATGTAAACAAGTCAACAAAATATATAACACGGTTCTAGTGGCTTTTGGATATTTTAATCCAAAAATCTTACATATTGTGCCTTTAAACTTCTTTTTTGTCTTTAGCTGATCACATGCTTGGCTCACTTAAGTGACTGCAACATTTTTTTTTTTATTTATTTACAAAAAATTATTTGAGCAACAGGTTTAGGCTCACTTAAATGACTGCATTTGTTTTATTTTATATAATTTTAATTTAATTAAGAAGAACTAAATTATTTATTTTATTTTATTATTTAACCTGACATACACGTTTACTACTGTTCCAAATATTCTATATGTTGCTTAATAATAAATATATTGTGTTTAATGGAGAAAAGGCTGTTTTTTTACCCAGACATTTTAAAATAACACATTTTAGAGCTGTAATCGCAATACCGTGAAACCATGATATTTTTGCTCAAGGTTATCATACCGGATCATGCCAAATTGAACAGTATAGATAGTTTTGTTGATTATAATGAGACTGTTCTCACTTTATTTAATCACATCCCTCTCGATGTCAGTGTAAAGGTGCAAAATCCCCAGTACATGTTCACAGGATGTTGTTTCATAGCACCGCGTGTTTCAGCATGTCCAGGCAAAAAAAAAAATCTACAGTAGAAGGTGTAGGAGTTTCTGATTTGAGATTTCATGATCATGATTAATTGTTACCTAACAAAGACCAATATAGAGAAACTTTTTGGGCTACTACACTTAAAGCAAAGCTAACCGTTACATTTTACCCTGCTGCAGATTGAGTCTGAAGTCACAAATATTATGGGTATGTATTATGAGAATTGCCTCATTGTAGTATTACTGGATCTGTCTTTACTGAGGTTGTATTTAACCCCGGTCAACCCGGTCTTCAGGGGTAAGAGGGTTAAAGTTATGTCATGGGCCATTTGAAACGCCCAAAGTCCACAACACTGTTGGGGACAAAAGGCAAATTCAGCATTTCCTACACGAGGGTTCCTCTCCGCCTGTCGAAACTGCCGCACATTCCAGCATCTTCCTACACTGTGACTCTGAGTGGCCCCTGAGGGCCCGAGGCTGAACGCATGTGACCTCTCAGGGTGTCTTTGTGCCTGAAGAGTGAGTGCTATTACCCAGAGCAGTAATTGAGTTATCCTCGCATATCTGATCAGATAGTCAAGATGATTTTACTGAGGGTAGTAACACCCTAAAGGGACACATTACTTCAAGTCACATATCACAACACAAGTCAGTACATGAAAATGAAATACTGAGTTGAATTCTACACCATCCAGTCATGTCTCTTGATTGGTTCTTTTCACAATTCAAATAAACACAATGTTGGTAAAAGTAAATAAAGTTGCTCAAATACATACACACAGAGAAAAAGGGTGTCAAAATTGTACCTTTAGGGGTACAACAGCTGGGGCAGTACCTTTAAAAGGACATCTTTGTACCTTTTTTACCACAAAAAGGTTCATAGTAGTACCTTAAGGTACGTATTTGTACTCTAAGGTACTAATATGCATCTTTTAGGAGTAAAGAAGGTACAAAGATGTCATTTTAATGGTACAGCGACAAGCTGTTGTACCCCTAAATGTACAATTTTGACACCCTTTTCTGTGTAAATCAAGAGTTCTATGATAGAAAAGATCGTGGATAATTTCTTTTGTATATGTGATGTTTTAGACTAAAAAGTGTGACAACAGGTGTCAATAAGAGTGTTTAAATATGTTCAAATATGTCATGAGCACAACAGGTTGCCAATTACGAGAACTTTTCAAAACCCTACTATGCTGAAGGCTTGTTCTATGAATATTAATTAGAAAAAACTGACGTATACCAAACATGTCTCACTGATTGGCTGAAAGAGCGCTACTGGTACGCGGGTGCGTTAGTTAGCTGGCCAATCAGCGAATCTGATAAAGGCCAAGCTCATGAATATTAATTATTGTAATCAGTACAGAATGGAAGGTTACGAAGCGACATTAACATGACGACGGTAATATTCATGAACGAAACCTTTACCATAGTATACGTTGTAGTTTCGTTTCGCTGTCTAACAGGTTTATTAACTCACCTTATAAACTTTTCCGAAAGCACCGTCGCCCAGTTCCCCGATAATTTCCCACATGTCGCTTGGATTTACATCCCGATGAACGTGCTCATATTGCTTGGTTTTCTTCTTGATGTCAATTGCAGGAAATCGGATCATCTTGCTGAATTTGGCAAAAGCCATTTTTTTAAAAATACAGGTAGGAGCCTCAAATGCTAAAAAAAAAAAAAAAAAAAAAAGATTATGTAGTTGAAGAATTCGTTTACTTCAGAAAAAAAACAAAAGCGCCTGGGCTGAAAACTGTCCACTCCACGGGAAATATAGACATCTTCATCACTTAAAAAAGATAAAATAAAATAACATCAAGTTGTAATTGACTTAATCCACTCCATCCATGAGAAAACATTCGCCGTCTGAGGCGAGTGAAACACTCGTGTTCACCTGTTCACTCACTGCTGTTGCGTGTGTGTGTGAGACAGAGCCACGCCCACTGCACAGAACTATAGGAATTGTAGTTTTTAAAGTTCATCATAAAGTAGCCTATATGAGCAACAAGCAATTTTAATGTTTTTGATTAATTGAATTAATGTTTTAATAATGTTATTGTAATAATCTACTCAAGACGAACAGAAAAAAAACAATACTGATAAAATATGACGTTAGAAAAACAACAACTGCTGCACACAACCTCCACCTTGTGGCGAATCTTTAGTACTTTTTTTTTTAGAATAGAAAACAAGTCATGATGGTGTATAAAAATATACTGTACACAACACTTTATATAGAATATATTGAATATAAAACAATATTCAAAACAGTAAACATTTAAAAAGTTACAAATACAGATTTTTACAGATTGCAAAATTAGATATGTTTGTGAAATATAGGCCTACACTAACATGACGATATATCTCTTATATGTTTAGTTATTTGAAAATACTTAAAAATGCCATTCATAAATACATGTATTATGAAATAATTTCTTTTTTTTATATTTGTGTGGGTCTTATAGTGAACTGTCAAGGGGAACAACTTTAGCATAAGCAATTTTGTAATACTATTCCTATAAAAGAAGAAGTGAATATTTATTGAAATATTTGAAAAAGATTTTGTAAGAAATTGTAGTTTGCTACTGATTCCAAATAACATGACAAAAATTGTTGTTAGCAATGTAATCCATTACATTACACAGTTTAGGTAATATAATCTGACTACTTTTAGATTACTTTTGACCTAAGTCATTGTTTATAAATTGATTTGAATAGGATAATCTTGTACCATATTGATATAAAAATACAAAGAGAAAGAAAATATACTCCATTCTTTGTTATCAACAACATGAAGTGCATTAAATATTGCATTATGTCAGACTGGGGTTTATGAGTTCAATAAAAAGCTAATCAAAATAAATTATTTTAAAATAATAAAAAAGTGTTTGAAAGACAAAAGCCTTCCAAAGACATAGCAATACATGGATAAATGACTCACTGAGTGATAATTCAAATCATAATTAATGTGTTCGTCAGGAGTTGATTTGATATGCAGTGTTGTAATGTTGAGAAAACACTTGTGAAAAAAACACTCTTAAAAGTGAAATGATTTCTGTAAATCCAGTGGTCAAATGCTTTGTTGCCTCTCATCTGACTAGTGGCTGCACGGTCCGTGTGTGTGTAATTTCACAAAACCAGAAGACTTTCTGAATGTATATAACCAATATGCTTTTTTAGAAAGCAAGATTTAATAGGTGAAAATGAAGAATTAGGGAGAAACAATAAATTATGAATGATTTACTGCCATTGTGAGAATAACGTACTCATGTAATCAATAAAAATTAACTGTAGTCTGATTACGAGTAGGTATTTCTGAGTTACTACGTTTACTAAATTTACTAATCACCTTATTTTAAATGCTGTAAATGACAGTGAACCCAAAAAGATTAGGTGATTACAGTCCAGTAATCATTCATGATAATATCATTGAGTAGCTGTAAGTATCTAGGGGTGCTCATTGATTGTTCATTTACTTGGAAAGCACACACTGATTGCAGCAACGAAGATATTTTTTAAGAAGATTTAGGTTGTTTGGCGTAAATCAGAGGATTATGCAGTTTGTTAAATTATGGGATGCAAGCTTGGTATGGCAATCTTTCGGTCCAATCAAAATCACAGCTTGTTAAAACGTCTATGACAGTCATGGGTGTAAGAGAACAGACATCACTTCGATTCATTTATGAGTTGTTGGTTCTTAAGAAAGCACAGACAAAAGTGAGTGATTCAAGCCATGTTTTATTCCCAATGTATCAACTTCTGCCATCAGGGAAGCGTTATTGTATATATGTAAAAGAAGCCGTTACAAAATTTAATTCATACCTGTATCTATTAGTATTTTAAATAGATGTAGTAATTGTTATGCTATTCTTTTTAATGTTTTTTATGTTGTTGTAGTGTGTTGTATGTAAGAAAAGTATAACTCTAACTCTATTTTAAAATGTAATATAATCTAATTACAAGTACTTTATTTCTGGAATATGATGACGTGATACAGATTACATGTAATCAGTTACTACCCAGCACTGCCAACATGCAACATTAAAACACTGAAAACATTAAAAAACAAAAACTGACATGATTATATTGTGAACATTTGGATGTATTTGAATGTATGGAAGCCTGTTTCCGCCACGATTGAGTAAAGAAATATAATTCTTTAAGTCATAAAATGTTTAATAAATAAAGACTTAATGTCTCATAATAATGAGAAACTTTCTCATAATAATGACTTAACATCTCATAATAATGAGAAACTTTATCGTAATAATGAGAAATTTTCTCGTAATTATGACTTAATCCACGCATGCGCAATTTGCACATGCGGGCAGCAACTTCTAGCACATCAAGCGAGGCGTTATATGTGCTATCTTATTGATTTATTTTTATTCTTTATTTTTTATTTTACTATCTGTGTACTGTTGTCTCTGTGTAGCTTCTTCTGTCACCAAAACAAATTCCTTGTGTGTGCAAACATAGCCTACTTGGCAATAAAGCTCCTTTTGATTCTGATATTAATTAAATAGGCTTCTCTGGTTGAATTTGTCACGTGCGCCATTTATTGAAACATACAATATCATTTTTACAGGAGTATAAGCTATATTTACTGTTGAATGAAAACTGCTGCCCGATCACAACCTCATATTTCTGTTGCAACTGTTCGGCAGCAGAACTCACTGTTTCCCTGTCGGTTACAACACCATCCAACCAACATGTTTGTGTGTGTGTGCGTGCGCGCGAATCATGACATTGGCCAGAGGTTTGAAGATGTTCAGTGAATGTTGCCACTCATGCAGCCACCTCTGTTCTGTTCTTTCTGCGCCAAAGCTTGTTCTTGCTTAAAATCCTCTCAAGAGCGCGTTTGCTCAGAGATAGGCTATTCAATGCCATTCAGATAATAAGATAATAAGGCAATAATTTAATCATTAGTAGCTAAAACCACAGTTAAAATACTCCTTAATGTGTTCACAATTCATCCTGTGTCGGGTCGCGGCAGATCAATGAGCAGCAAGACATAATTTCGATTTAGTTATGTCATAATTTCGATTTTGAAATTATGATTTAAGTATGTTTTTCTTATGTGCCGGAAATGGGCTTCGACGGAGGCCCACTGTTTGCATGAATCAGCATCAGCAACACCGGCGCCTCAGTAGATAGCGTGGCGCAAGCGCACAATGCGTCGTAATGACAGTTTCTCATTATTATGAGATGTTAAGTCATTATTATGAGATGTTAAGTCATTATTACGAGAGTTTCTCATTATTGCGAGATGTTAAGTCATTATTATGAGAAAGTTTCTCATTATTATGACTTAAAGAATCATATTTTTTACTCAATTGTGGCGGAAACGGGCTTCCATATGAATGTTTTACTTGGTTAAAACTTTTAAAAGAAAAAAAAATGTTGAAATGGTATAAATGTTTTTATACAACAGTTCTTTCTGGTTCTCGAATCTGATTGGCTGAGAGCCTTTTCCAACCGCGCGATATTCTCAAGTACAGATATTCTAGTGATAACAGCACTATAACCATTTCTCATTTGTATCACTCCGCTTGCTGCGACTGTCATGGTGGTCGAGCAAATTATTATTATTTTTTTTTTACAAATAATATTGTTGTGTGTGTCGGAATGTAGTTTTAAGAGTTTTTTAGAGTTTAAGAGTTCGCAGATGTGAGCTCCAGGCCGTCAGCGGCCGTTCAGCGCTCATGTACCCGCCGGGAATCGCTTAATCTCGGCCAGTCCTTCGGGAATTTGCCGCTGGCTCTTATGTAGATAGTGGTTAAACATGAGATATAATTAATTTGGGGTATATCAAACGGGCAATCTTTAGTCTTATTAATCTATTACATGTTCCAGAGCAAACCGATTTTGGTTAAGGGGAAAATTATGTTTCATAACTGTATATTTAACATTAGGCTATATTTAACTAAAGTCCTGTATGGCCTGCTAGAGCGCTGCTTTTGTACGTTTGACTGAATTGTTTGCTTGTGTTTATTTTCTAGTGTGTTTTTTAATGGCTATTGTTGTTAATTTAAATATTATTGTTCAATAAATATTATCTTATATACAGTGGGGAGAACAAGTATTTGATACACTGCCGATTTTGCAGGTTTTCCTACTTACAAAGCATGTAGAGGTCTGTAATTTTTATCATAGGTACTCTTCAACTGTGAGTGACGGAATCTAAAACAAAAATCCAGAAAATCACATTGTATGATTTTTAAATAATTAATTAGCATTTTATTGCATGACATAAGTATTTGATCACTACCAACCAGTAAGAATTCCGGCTCTCACAGACCTGTTAGTTTTTCTTTAAGAAGCCCTCCTGTTCTTCACTCATTACCTGTATTAACTGCACCTGTTTGAACTCGTTACCTGTATAAAAGACACCTGTCCACACACTCAACCAAACAGACTCCAACCTCTCCACAATGGCCAAGACCAGAAAGCTGTGTAAGGACATCAGGGATAAAATTGTAGACCTGCACAAGGCTGGGATGGGCTACAGGACAATAGGCAAGCAGCTTGGTGAGAAGGCAACAACTGTTGGCGCAATTATTTGAAAATGGAAGAAGTTCAAGATGACGGTCAATCTCCCTCGGTCTGGGGCACCATGCAAGATCTCACCTCGTGGGGCATCAGTGATCATGAGGAAGGTGAGGGATCAGCCCAGAACTACACGGCAGGACCTGGTCAATGACCTGAAGAGAGCTGGGACCACAGTCTCAAAGAAAACCATTAGTAACACACTACGCCGTCATGGATTAAAATCCTGCAACGCACGCAAGGTCCCCCTGCTCAAGCCAGCGCATGTCCAGGCCCATCTGAAGTTTGCCAGTGACCATCTGGATGATCCAGAGGAGGAATGGGAGAAGGTCATGTGGTCTGAGGAGACAAAAATAGAGCTTTTTGGTCTAAACTCCACTCGCCGTGTTTGGAGGAAGAAGAAGGATGAGTACAACCCCAAGAACACCATCCCAACCGTGAAGCATGGAGGTGGAAACATCATTCTTTGGGGATGCTTTTCTGCAAAGGGGACAGGACGACTGCACCGTATTGAGGGGAGGATGGATGGGGCCATGTATCGGGAGATCCTGGCCAACAACCTCCTTCCCTCAGTAAGAGCATTGAAGATGGGTCGTGGCTAGGTCTTCCAGCATGACAACGACCCGAAACACACAGCCAGGGCAACTAAGGAGTGGCTCCGTAAGAAGCATCTCAAGGTCCTGGAGTGGCCTAGCCAGTCTCCAGACCTGAACCCAATAGAAAATCTTTGGAGGAAGCTGAAAGTCCGTATTGCCCAGCGACAGCCCCGAAACCTGAAGGATCTGGAGAAGGTCTGTATGGAGGAGTGGGCCAAAATCCCTGCTGCAGTGTGTGCAAACCTGGTCAAGAACTACAGGAAACGTATGATCTCTGTAATTGCAAACAAAGGTTTCTGTACCAAATATTAAGTTCTGCTTTTCTGATGTATCAAATACTTATGTCATGCAATAAAATGCAAATTAATTACTTAAAACTTATACAATGTGATTTTCTGGATTTTTGTTTTAGATTCTGTCTCTCACAGTTGAAGTGTACCTATGATAAAAATTACAGACTTCTACATGCTTTGTAAGTGGGCAAACCTGCAAAATCGGCAGTGTATCAAATACTTGTTCTCCCCACTGTGTGTATATATATATACATATATATATATTATGCCGAATTTGGTGTTGAGAAAGGGTCCGTTAGTGATTGCAATAGTCGACTTCATGTGACAGACTGTCAAAGACTGTCTTTATGAATGACTGGTCGTACACAAGGAAGTTGTTTTAGCGGCCGGATCACAGCTGTGCTGATATGGTGATAAGAATTATGAAATTTCAATGGTATCAAAACTTGATATCATGAATGAATGAGGCATTTATGTAGCGCTTTCATATGTACTACTGTACACCCAAATCATAACCTTATTTAAAGCAAACATAACTATATAGTGATATATATAGTTATCATGAAATAAAATTACTCATATCGTGATATTACCATAATGAATTATAGGCTCTTTATGATCTTTGTACAATCATCCTCCACACTCCGTCTAATGATGTATGAAAGGATTTCAGCCTCTCCATCCTCTGTACTGTAACGCTTCACAGTTATCATGGGTGTAAACCAAGTCCTGAAACAGATAAACAACTTTTCAGGCACCCAATTATAGCAAGGGCGGGCACACCCAAGCAAAAGTATAAAAAAAGTATATAAAATAATTAAAAAATTGGGTCACACTTTATATCAGATGTCCTTAACTACTATGTACTTACATCAAAAATAAGTACAATGTACTTATTGTGTTCATGTTCATGCTTTTGCTGCTATTGAGATTTAGATTGATGCAATTGCAGAAATAAATTACCGCTGTAATTACATGCAGGTATTTTTTAAAATATAAGAACACTGTAAAAACATGCATGTACACAGTAAGAGCATTAATTTAAATGTTAGTAGTAGACACCTAATATAAACTGCGACCAAAAATGTATATATATCTAAAATAAATCCTTGACCTACCCCATGACATTTTTGTAACATAATGATTTGGAGTTGTCTGATCATAGCAGCGAGGCTTTGCACTTTCCTGGTGTAGGAACATCGGCGTTCTCTCAGGCCACCCAGCAGAGACAGATAAGAGTTCATGGTGGACATTACACACGCGTTCTGTCATCACAAACAACATATGAATGACAATACAAGACATTTAACATCTTTCGTAGCAGACATATAATGAGGGTGGGAGGAATGTACTTAATTGTAATAATAAAAGAATAATTAATAAATATAGCTGCGAGCAGCAAGCAGGGTTCAAGCGTTTTAAGGCCTTTAAGCACATGCCTAAAAAGGTTTCATGTTTTATTTAGCAAGCACTTGGACCATAGATGGAAAAGACCATTTACAGCCAATACAGGAAATTTACTAAGGAAATATAGTTTTAAAACTTTTTTAAAAGGTTTTTTAAATAATCTCCAATATTTAACGAATGGTTCGATTGATAGCGGCGGTCTTACAGGCAAAGTTGCTCAGAATCAGGAGTTCTACCATATGTTATGAGTGTCAAGGGCATGTGAGAAAAATCATGTAATATGCAATCCTTTCCGCACATGGAAAACGCGATTTCTTTTGAATTTTTCACAGGCCTCTAGGGCCGTAAGTCAAACAGGCCCAGCGAGTTTCATTCCAATTGCAAATGTCCTCGTAGACAATCGCGGCACCTTGGACAAAGACATTGCATGCTGGTTTTCAAGTCAATCGGACTGATCGGACTGTTGCTATAGCCGTTTTCATGTTTTATTTTGTTTTCTTTTTCATTTTATAGCCCCACCAAGTGGCCAATCGCCATGATTTTTTTCACGTGACCAGAAACCCATGAACATGAGTACAGAGTTTGGTGAAAATATCTCATTCTGTTCATGAGTTAAAGTATACTTCACTTTTTACACATAAGCGTAGGTCGCACATGCGTATTTAATTTTTTGCAGCATTTACATGGGTTGTAACTCGTGGCGAGAGATTGCTCAAAACTGTGAATGCGTTGAACACCTGTATACACGTATAAAGTCAAAAGAAGTATATTTTGCAAGGCTGTGCGTTCGACTGTGCACATACGCTCGCATATGCATAAAAAAACGAAGTGTACTTTCGGTTTTATAGCCATTTTAGCAAAAGTGGCCCCGCCCACCTCAAACATTTTGGCACCCCTTAGTGACCGTGAATTGAAATTGAATTTTTTTTTTGATAATTATTGATATTTTGACACTGTTTTTGGTTCAGAACGGGCAAACAAACCTATGACTAGTTCGTGAAAGTAGGTTTTTGAAATAATCTTCCATATTTAATGAATAATTCGATAAACAGCAGTGGTCTTAGAGGCAAAGTTGCTCAGCATGAGGAGTTCTACTATATGTTATGAGTGTCGTGGACATGTGCGGAAAATCATGTGATATACAATCCTTTACACACGTGAAAAAAAGGCGCCCCCCCCCCCCCGTGGCCGATTTGTTTCGTAATTTCTCACAGGCCTTTAGTCAAACAGGCCCAGCGAGTTTCGTTCCGATTGGCATATGTTAACCTTGTCTGACAGCCGCTCGAACTTCATTGGCCGACAGAGGCAGTGTTTTTCGAGATATGTGAATGTCCTTGTAGACAATCGCAGCACCTTGGACAAAGACATGCCGGTTTTCAAGTCAATCGGACTGACTGTTGCATAGCTATAGTCCTTTTTAGTGTTTTGTTGTTTTTTTTATTATTTTATAGCGCCACCAAGTGGCCAATCGCCATGATTTTTTTCATGTGATCAAAAACTGAGCTCATGAACATGAGTACCGAGTTTGGTGAAAATATATAGTTATAGCCATTTTAGTAAACGTTGCCCCGCCCACCTCAAACATTTTGGCACCCCTTAGCGACAGTGAATTGAAATTAAAAAATAATAAAAAAAAGTATAATTATTGATATTTTGACTCCAGAGAATCTTTTGGCACTGGTTTTGGTTCAGATCGGGCAAAAAACATAGGACTAGTTCAAGAAAGTAGGTTTTTTAAATAATCTCCAATATTTAATGAATAATTCAATAGACAGCGGTGGTCCTAGAGGCAAAGTTGCTCATAATGAGGAGATCTACCATATGTTATGAGTGTCACGGGCATGTGTGAAAAATCGTGTGATATACAATCCTTTACACACATGAAAAATGCAAAGGCGCCCCCAGTGGCCAATTTGTTTCGTAACAAATTTTAGGGCCGTGAGTCAAACAGGCCCAGTGAGTTTCGTTCCGATCGGCCTCCGTTGAATTGTCTGACAGCCGCTCGAACTTCATTGGCCGATGACAGCTGTGTATGCGCAAGATACACGAATGCCCTCTTAGAAAATTATTTTATAGCGCCACCAAGTGGCCAATCGCCGCATTTTTTTTCATGTGACCAAAAATTTTGTCCATTAACATGAGTACCGAGTTTGGTGAAAATATATAGCTATAGCCATTTTAGTAAAAGTGGCCCCGCCCACCTCAAACATCTGGCACCCCTTAGCGGCCGTGAATCAAAATTTCAAAAACATTTTCCATAATTATTGATATTTACACTCCAAGGAATCATTCTGCACTTGTTTGATTCAGATCGGGCGAAAAACCTAGGACTAGTTCGCAAAAGTAGGTTGTTCGAAAAATGTCAGGGTGGCAATCGAATCTGATGAATGGTTTAGGAGTTATGAGCCATTACTTACTTTTGACCGCTGTAGTGCCACCATCTGGCCGATTGGGGCGAGCTTTGGTGACGTTGTAGACGGGGTGGGTACTACCATCCCTCAAAGTTTCAAGTCTCTATGACTTACGGTTTGGTCTGCTCAATCACTTTTAGGGGAGAATGCTGATCCTTGGAAATTCTAACAATTACAATAGGGTTTCAGGGCTACACGCTTGAACCCATTAAAAAGATCTTAATCATAAGTTTATTACTATTACTTGTTTTGCGAGGTGGGATCTGATCCAGACATGAGATTCTGAATTTACTTCAAATTTGTATGTCAACATTATTTTACATTGCAAGCAAGCTTTATCTCTCAAATGTTGAATGCATAAATAACAGTCATTCTGCAATAGTTTGTTGGTACTTACATGGACATCGATGTACAGGTCGGGCAGGTGAGCCGTGCATCTATACTGAAACACAAACAATAAAAACATCAACTTTTTGTTTTTTTGTCATGCATTGTTGTACTCACCTCAATTCGATGTGTTAGACTTACAGTGCTGTGGTCTTGTTTGATTTCCGCCGCACTTTGAGTGATCTCTTTACCCATGTTCAGCACTTTCGTGTAACATGTTGGTGGTATGGGGTAAGGCTGAGCCCAAACCACGGGCATCAGAACCAGAACCAGCGCTGTGTGTGCAAGCATGCTGTCTGCTCCCTGTGAACAACACTGATGTCTGTGCACTGCATTTATATTCAAACATGTTGTGTTCATTACCAAACATGATATGATTTATGAATCAGCCTGGAATTCACATCGTTGTCTTATCCGCTTGTGGTTGCGCGGCCAAGTGTTGTCAGAAATAAACATGAATCATTTAAAAAATCACCACAAAAATGTTTTGCACAAATTAACACCAACAATTTTTCCCCAATAAAGATAGTTAGTGTGCTTGTTTACCAAGAGGACAGCAGAGCCAATGAAGAACAGATTGAGATTAAATACTTCAGCACTGTATAGTCTTTGTTAATGTCTGTAGCAACTTATAATGTAATAACTTCAAAAAAATGCACATAATGTAATAAGTATTACATTATTATTGTTATAAAATGTTCATAATGTAATAATTTTCTCAAAACGTAATAATATCTTGAGCTAATAATGTAATAACAATTTTTACATTATGAGAAATGCATTACATTATAAACTCACCAAAAACATGTCATATTTTCATTATTGTAATAGCTTTTAAAACATAAAAAATCTTAGTATTCCCTTACAGTATACATTTTTAAAAATCTAAATCCAGTCTTAAACTACCTGCAAAATGCAAAAGATTTAAATATTCATGCAATTATTATTATTATTATTAATAATAAACAAAGCATTGGTATTCCTTTATAGTAAATTTCAAAAAGCTAAATCCAGCCTTAACCTGCCAAATCCACCAGATTACTGATACTACTACTACTAGTAGTAGTAGTAGATTAAAGGTGCAAAAGTTCTGATTTTATTTATTTATCTGGATTTAGATTTTTAAATTGTACTGTAAAGGAATACCAATGCTTTATGTTTAATAAACATATAATAATAATAATAATAATCGCATGAATATTTAAATGCATTTCGCAGGTAGTTTAAGACTGGCTTTAGATTTGTAAAAATGTTCTGTAAGGGAATACTAATATTTTTTATGTTTTAAAAGCTATTACAATAATGAAAATATGACATGTTTTTGGTGAGTTTATAATGTAATAATTTTCTCATAATGTAAAAATTGTTATTATATTATAAGCTCAAGATTTTATTACATTTTGAGAAAGTTATTACATTATGATCATTTTATTATAATAATAACGTAATACTTATTACATTATGTGCAGTTTTTACATTATGAGTTGCTACAGTGTCCTTTTATATGTTTTATTGCATAAAAAGTTATTTCCACCACAGAATGCTTTTAAACACAGTACATCATGTGGTGGAAATGACATTTATTCATTATACACCAGGTAAAAATAAGGATGGATGGATGGATGGATGGATGTTACCTAGCAGTCACTCTGTAAGAACTACTAGTGATATTCAAATTGATCCAGTATGCGTGAGATTCTTCAGGAATCTGCAGTTGTGAGCTATAGAAAGGCTCCCACAATTAGAGTTACATGCCATGAAACGGACAACATTTTTGGACAGAGAAATATGAGGAATGTTTAAGTGTGGACATTGCAATCACTGTAATGTAATTCAAACCAAATCATTTGTAAATGTCTGCACAAAGAAAATGTATTCAGTTAGATCCTTCATTAATTGTAAGAGTACGCTTGCAATTTATAGGCTTCAATGTCCTTGTAACTGTTTCTGTGTGGGCCAGACTAAGCGTTGCAAGATAGATTATGGGATCACAAAAATGCAATTTGTACAAGAAACAAAGACCCTATGGCAGTACATTATGCATCCGTACATGATTCTAATCCATCTACCTTAAAAATGATTGGTTTGGAAACTGTAACTGGATCTATTAGAAAGGGTGATAGATTACAAAGACTTTTACAAAGGGAAAAAAATCCCTTTGGATTTTTCAGTTAAAAGCTACAATTTTTCCTGGGTTGAATGAAGAATTAGATTTAACTCCATTCTTGTAAAATTGTTATCATTATGTTTACTGTTTATTATGATTTTTTTGATGTATGTGATTATACTTTGTAATAGTTAACAATATTAAATCCCCCTGTAATGGTTCTTTTGGTTTCTCCCAATTCTACATCTACACCTGTGACTCACACTCCAAAATGCAAAGGCCAAAATGCATCAGTGTGCAGTGTCTTAGCCATTTTTAATGTTTCTAGTGTGATAAGCCATGATGTAAATAAAGGCTATTTTTTTTTTTTTACTTTTTTGGGGGGACTGGAAGAAGAACAAGGGGTACATAACAGTGACTGGACAAAGAGTGCAGGGAAGGGTGCAGGTTAAACAACAGACAGAAACAAGATGATTAACAACACACAGCTGAAACAACTGAACTCATAATGACAGTGACCATGGAAACAAAGGAGTGGTAGACAGAGGACTCTGGACAGGAGACGAAGTCCTCTCTGGACTCTGGACAGGAGACGCAGCCATCACTGGACTCGGGACAGGAGACAGAGCCATCACTGGACTCTGGTCAGGGGCTGGAGCCATCACTGGACTCTGGTCAGGGGCTGGAGCCATCACTGGACTCTGGTCAGGGACTGGAGACGTCACTGGATTGTATTGAAGTATTGTATTGACTAGTATTGAAGATGGGTCGTGGCTGGGTCTTCCAGCATGACAACGACCCGAAACACACAGCCAGGGCAACTAAGGAGTGGCTCCGTAAGAAGCATCTCAAAGTCCTGGAGTGGCCTAGCCAGTCTCCAGACCTGAACCCAATAGAAAATCTTTGGAGGGAGCTGAAAGTCCATATTGCCCAGCGACAGCCCCGAAACCTGAAGGACCTGGAGAAGGTGTGTATGGAGGAGTGGGCCAAAATCCCTGCTGCAGTGTGTGCAAACCTGGTCAAGAACCTGGACTTGTTTGTTCAGCACATCCCACAGATGCTCGATTGGATTGAGATCTGGGGAATTTGGAGGCCAAGTCAACACCTCAAACTCGTTGTGCTCCTCAAACCATTCCTGAACCATTTTTGCATTGTGGCAGGGTGCATTATCCTGCTGAAAGAGGCCACAGCCACCAGGGAATACCGTTTCCATGAAAGGGTGTACATGGTCTGCAACAATGCTTAGGTAGGTGGTACATGTCAAAATAACATCCACATGGATGGCAGGAGCCAAGGTTTCCCAGCAGAACATTGCCCAAAGCATCACACTGCCTCCGCCGGCTTGCCTTTTTCCCATAGTGCATCCTGGTGCCATGTGTTCCCCAGGTAAGCAACGCACACGCACCCGGCCATCCACGTGATGTAAAAGAAAACGTGATTCATCAGACCAGGCCATCTTCTTCAATTGCTCCGTGGTCCAGTTCTGATGCTCACGTGCCCACTGTTGGTGCTTTCTGCGGTGGACAGGGGTCAGCATGGGCACCATGACTGGTCTGCGGCTATGCAGCCCCATACGCAACAAACTGCGATGCACTGTGTATTCTGACACCTTTCTATCAGAACCAGCATTAACTTCTTGAGCAATTTGAGCTACAGTAGCTCGTCTGTTTGATCGGACCACACGGCCCAGCCTTCGCTCCCCACGTGCATCAATGAGCCTTGGCCGCCCATGACCCTGTCGCGGGTTCACCACTGTTCCTTCCTTGGAGCACTTTTGATAGATACTGACCACTGCAGACCGGGAACACCCCACAAGAGCTGCAGTTTTGGAGATGCTCTGACCCAGTCGTCTAGCCATCACAATTTGGCCCTTGTCAAACTCGCTCAAATCCTTACGCTTGCCCAAGCTTTTCTAACACATTTTAGAATGTGTTTTCTAAATCATTTTTCTGCTTCTAACACATCAGCTTTGAGGACAAAATGTTCACTTGCTGCCTAATATATCCCACCCACTAACAGATGCCGTGACGTAGTCACTTATCATAATGTTATGCCTGATTGGTGCATTAACTTTAAACGTAGGCTATCAAATATCACAGTACAGTTAAAATTAGTATCAGGTATGTGCTTTGAGATGTTAGTCAACACATCAAAATATGTGTACTTTTTAGTTTAGAGCATGACAAAAATTTTTGATTAAAAGTGTACTTTAAAGTAAAACTTTTAATTTGACATTATTACAAAGTAGGCCTAATTTTTTTTAGAAGTGAGTTAAGAAAACTAGTCATGAATGTTTACTCACTTTAACTTAAGTGGCCTTTTATTTCATTTATATTATCTACAAATACAGTTTTTTTGTTTTTTTTTAAAAATATACTTTTTAGATTTTAAATAATTGGACACTCAATACAATTAAGTGCAGGGTTTTGCAACAAAACTATTTCCCGAAAACAAGGACAAAGATGTTGGCAGCACTTCCATTTAGAGAGGTACAGAGGGCTTGTGTATGTATGAGGAAAACTGGCAAGCTTATCAAGTAAACAAATGAACTCTATAAATGTCACATACCTGCGGTCTCCGTGACACATTTCACGTGACTGATCACATACAGTCTGTGCTTGCCAAGAGTGCAAGTGAATACAGGCTTCTGAGAATAAGAGAATGATGTCCTGGGCAGACGAATCTACAAACTAGAAAAGAAATGTTCAATGTTGACAAAACCTGACCTGAAAAAGTGTTTTCTAAAAAGGTTATAAAGCAATATGTGCTTTGAATACATTTAAGAACTATACTATATAAGTATAATTGAAATGCCAAATCTAATGACTATGACTTTAAATCTCCAGGGAAACACATTTTAATTGTAAATTAGTGCAGTATGTGTGTGTAAATAATTATGTGACTAGATCAAATGTGAATCTAATTCAGTCCTGTGCCACTAGATGGCAGCACATGTTCTACAGCTGATCACTGCTTGTCATTCCATCACTGTGACCTTCCCTGCTGTGAACCATAGCGTTCCATAACGTTCTCTTCTCCTCCTGAATAAACAACAGTTCTACCATTAACAAGGACACAAGCTCATCAGTTTAAGTCAGTGAAAAGAAGCATGCTTGTGCGATAAAACGTGTTGTGTAAGTCTATTCAGGAAAGGTGACTAGTGTATTTGTAAATGCCAGTTAAGCTATAAAAGAGCTGTGTGTGCATGAGGCATCTAATCTTGTAAAGTACTCCGGTGTGCCAAGAGTGTAATGGTGATTTGGCTGGATTTTGAGAGATCCTATTGCTCTCTTACTGCCTAAAAAGAATTTCACTTTCAAGACAGACGACCCAGAGCAAATTCATTAGCCTCACATTGCTTGTGTATGTAGAAAAAAGCAAGCTAAGCAAATATCTATGAAAATTCACATGACCTTGGCCCTTGACATACACAGTTAAGATCTGCAGTGATTAATCTGTTTTTGATGTGGATACATTCTATTCTATTCTATTCTATTCTATTCTATTCTATTCTATTCTATTCTATTCTATTCTATTCTATTCCACAATTACGATGCAGTTACAATTTTTCACAATAACTCACACTTTGGGTTGACTATAAACTAATGCTGTCAAATCGATTAATCGTGATTAATCACATCTAACAAAAAAAAGTGTGTAAATATATAATGTGTGTGTGTGTGTGTGTGTGTGTATATATTAAAATAAATTAAAAACTTAAATTTTAAGTGTGATTAATCGCGATTTATAGCAGAAAAAATGTGATTAATTAGTTTAAAAATTGTAATCGATTGACAGCACTAATATAAATACACACACATACACACACACATGTTAGATGGGATTACTCGCGATTAATCGATTTGACAGCACTACTATACTATAGAATAGAATAGGTTTATAGTAGTGCTGTCAAATCGATTAATGGTGAGTAATCCCATCTAACATAAAAGTTTGTATATATGTGTGTGTGTTTGTATTTATATTAGTGCTGTCAATCGATTAAATTTTTTAAACTAATTAATCACACATTTTTTCTGTTATTAATCGCGATTAATCGCACCTTAAATTTAATTCTATTCTATTCTATTCCACAATTTAAATGCAATTATAATTTTCCACAATAACTCACACTTTGGGTTGACTATAAACTAGTGGTGTCAAATCGATTAATCGTGATTAATCGCATCTAACAAAAAATGTGTGTATATTAAAATAAATAAAAACTTAAATTTAAGCTGCGATTAATCGCGATTAATAACAGAAAAAATGTGTGATTAATTAGTTTAAAAAATGTAATCGATTGACAGCACTAATATAAATATATATATACACACACACACACACACATATATACAAACTTTTATGTAAGATGGGATTACTCACCATTAATCGATTTGACAGCACTACTATAAACCTATTCTATTCTATTCTATTCTATTCTATTCTATTCTATTCCACAGTTACGATGCAATTATAATTTCCCACAATAACTCACACTTTGGGTTGACTATAAAGTGCTGTCAAATCGATTAATCGTGATTAATCGCATCTAACAAAAAGGTTTGTAAATATATAATATATGTGTGTGTATGTGTGTGCATGTACACTCACCTAAAGGATTATTAGGAACACCATACTAATACTGTGTTTGACCCCCTTTCGCCTTCAGAACTGCCTTAATTCTACGTGGCATTGATTCAACAAGGTGCTGAAAGCATTCTTTAGAAATGTTGGCCCATATTGATAGGATAGCATCTTGCAGTTGATGGAGATTTGTGGGATGCACATCCAGGGCACGAAGCTCCCGTTCCACCACATCCCAAAGATGCTCTATTGGGTTGAGATCTGGTGACTGTGGGGGCCATTTTAGTACAGTGAACTCATTGTCATGTTCAAGAAACCAATTTGAAATGATTCGAGCTTTGTGACATGGTGCATTATCCTGCTGGAAGTAGCCATCAGAGGATGGGTACATGGTGGTCATAAAGGGATGGACATGGTCAGAAACAATGCTCAGGTAGGCCGTGGCATTTAAACGATGCCCAATTGGCACTAAGGGGCCTAAAGTGTGCCAAGAAAACATCCCCCACACCATTACACCACCACCACCAGCCTGCACAGTGGTAACAAGGCATGATGGATCCATGTTCTCATTCTGTTTACGCCAAATTCTGACTCTACCATCTGAATGTCTCAACAGAAATCGAGACTCATCAGACCAGGCAACATTTTTCCAGTCTTCAACTGTCCAATTTTGGTGAGCTCGTGCAAATTGTAGCCTCTTTTTCCTATTTGTAGTGGAGATGAGTGGTACCCGGTGGGGTCTTCTGCTGTTGTAGCCCATCCGCCTCAAGGTTGTGCGTGTTGTGGCTTCACAAATGCTTTGCTGCATACCTCGGTTGTAACGAGTGGTTATTTCAGTCAAAGTTGCTCTTCTATCAGCTTAAATCACCTTTCTTTCCCATTCTGACATTCAGTTTGGAGTTCAGGAGATTGTCTTGACCAGGACCACACCCCTAAATGCATTGAAGCAACTGCCATGTGATTGGTTGATTAGATAATTGCATTAATGAGAAATTGAACAGGTGTTCCTAATAATCCTTTAGGTGAGTGTATATATATATATATATAAAATTAATTACAAACTTTAATGTTAGGTGCGATTAATCGCGATTAATTACAGAAAAAATGTGTGATTTAATTAGTTAACATTTTTAACTGACTGAAAGCACTAATATAAATACACACACACACACACACACACACACACACACACACACACACACACACACACACACACACATATATATACAGTATAAGCACACAAACTTTTATGTTAGATGGGATTAATTGCGATTAATCGATTTGACAGCACTACTATAAACCTTTTCTATTCTATTCTATTCTATTCCACAATTACGATGCAATTATAATTTTCCACAGTAACTCACACTTTGGGTTGACTATAAACTAGTTATGTCAAATCGATTAATCGTGATTAATAGCATCTAACAAAAAAAGTGTGTAAATATATAATGTGTGTGTGTGTATATATTTATATATATATATATACATACATTAAAATAAATAAAAACTTAAATTTAAGGTGCGATTAATCTCGATTAATAACAAAAAATGTGTGATTAATTAGTTAAAAATTTGTAATCGATTGACAGCACTAATATAAATACAAACACACACACATATATATATACACAAACGTTTATGTTAGATGGGATTAATTGCGATTAATCGATTTGACAGCACTACTATAAACCTTTTCTATTATATTCTATTCTATTCCACAATTATGATGCAATTATAATTTTCCACAATAACCCACACTTTTGACTATAAAGTACTGTCAAATCGATTAATCGCGATTAATCGCATCTAACAAAAAAGTTTGTAAACATATAATATGTGTGTGTGTGTGTTAGGTGTGTGTAATGTTAGGTCCGATTAATCGCGATTAATTACAGAAAAAATGTGTGATTAGTTAAATCGATTGACAGCACTAACACACACACACACACACATATATATACATACAAATTTTTATGTTAGATGCGATTAATTGATTAGACAGCACTACTATAAACCTTTTAAAATTTACTTCAAAACACAAGCCACAAGCATACTTAAAAATACTATCTTTGTTCAAATGCTGGTTTCTACAGTTTTTTTACAATTATAACAATTTTTGATCTAAGGAATAACATAACTTATAACAAGTTTTGATTTAAGGAATGTGTCAAGTGGTGTAACCATCAAGTAAAACATACTAAAATATTTTTTTATTTTGTGATTATCTTGATTTAAAAATGTCTTCAAACATACTTTTAATAAGCATATACATAAATAAATAAATGATCATGAATGTTTGAATCATGAATAGTGATTACATTTGGATGACCTAACCTTGCCATGTCATAAAAGGTTAAATAATCGGATAATTTTAAGAAACTTACTGACCTTGTCCTTGACATATAGGGTCTATCTTTTCTTGTCACATGACAACAAAATGGCTTTCTGTTACACCGCACTGATTTTGATTTTGAAATACTCTTTCAAATATTCTTTTAAACTTTTCTTTCGAATATTAATTATATTTTATTTTTGAAATGATTTTTAAGAAATTACAATAAATTATAATGTCACTGTATAAAATTATTTAATAAATTAATAAAAGGTTCTGCACTAACATTGCGTATTTACAGTACTTGAGCCACATTATGCATGAATAAATGAACCTCCCCAGCACCATCATCACATGCGATGCCCATCAGATCTGTCCACAGACGCATCGTGATGAGTTTATTCAACAGTTGAGGACGTGAGCTCAGCTGTGCGGCTCGGCTCGGCTCTCGGCAGTCACACGGTGATCTGCGATCAGGCGATGTCCTCTGCTCGGATCCTCTGCTCGGATGTGTGTGCTGTGATGCGGGCATGAGTCTCTCCGGACTTTAGCGCGCATATGGGAGGTAAAGAGGCATGTTCGCGTGTTCTGCATCAGTGTGTCATTGACTCCGGCTCTGCAAGGATCTTACCACAGCATTGCGGTGAGTGGAGAAGTTGTGTGGGATAGTCTCTGTGTCCAGCACTCGTCTCCACACTGCAGTCTCGTCTGTGACCACTGTTACTGCTGGCATCGGTTTCATGTCGAGCATCCTCACATATCAAACGGTAAGTTTATGATTACTGATGATTTTACAGCAGAGTTCAGCTACAGGTCTATACAGTACGTGATCTTACACCATCAGTTTTCTAACTCGTCTATTTCTGCCACTCTATTTGTACTTGTTTATGTTACTGTGTCTAAGTACAGAGTTACCAGTGAACAACATGTAGGATACTATGTAATTAAGTAGCATATTTGCACATTATCCTGGTTAGTAAAGTACTTTTATTAGGGTCTAGTTGTCACACATTTATCCAGTGACTATATCTTAGGCTTGGTTTATTTATTTTAGGAACTATTGGACATTTCATGTTATTGTCATGGGAATTGATTTACAGTGATCATATCTAATACCTTTTTTGAAAAATGAAGAACGGCATATTAAACGAAATATTTGTATTTAAAATGTATTATTAAGGGCTTTTCAGCAGACAGCATGTCAAAAATGACATTATCATGTTTTGGCTAGCAGAAATGAATGAATGAATAATAATAATAATAATAATAATAATAATAATATTTATAATAAAATCTTCTTTCATTATTTGTTGTTGATATGTGAAATATAGCCCTTATGACAACCGATGAGCAGGGATTCCCCAACTTTTTTTTTTTTTTGTTAGCTAAGCCTCTTTGACCCAATATATTAGATGACATTTTAAATTTTAATAAGTTAGGTCAATAAATAAAAAAAAAGTCAATAATAATAATGAATAATAAAATTAAGTTCACAGTTCTCAGATCTTATCTTTTTTAGTAAGTGTTTTATTGTTTTTTTATTTTTAAATTATTTAATTTTGAATTATTATGATTTAATTACTTAATAGCGTTTTTTTATTAAACTCACAAACCCCCTGCAGTTCCTTCACAAACCCCAGTTTTAAAAAACCCTGACATAATGTAATATTTAATGCACTTCATGTTGTTGATAACAAAGAATGGAGTATATGTTCTTTCTCTTTGTATTTTTATATAAATATGGTACAAGATTATCCTATTCAAATCAATTTATAAACAATGACTTAGGTCAAAAGTAATCTAAAAGTAGGCTTTTATCAAAAAGTAATCCGATTATATTGTGTAATGTAATGGATTACGTTTCTAATTACAATTTTTGTCATGTAATTTGGTATCAGTAACGGACTACAATTGTTAAGTAATCTACCCAGTACTGAATGTATGCATGGGCGTGGAATACGCCCATGCTTTTAATAAAATGTAAATTCATCCCATTCAGAGGTTTTCATGAGCCAATGTGAATAAATCTAGATTTAAATTCTAGAGACAACATATTCTATGCATTACATTTTATTCTTATCCAAAACGAGGCGACGTGAGCATTGTGGAGTGCTAAACACTCTTGTGTAATGTATGTTTCATTCACACTCAAAGCCGGAGAATGCAAACAGATGATTGGTTGTTGTTCACAGGGTATTTGATGTCTTGGCCAATAGAAAGCAAGAAATAAGAAAATTAAAAAACTGGTATTTCACTGTAGTGTTGTCATGATACTGGAATTTCTAACTTCGATACGATACCGATACCATTTTCGATACCACAAGGAAAACTGCCATATATACTGCCATACAGATATTTCATAATTTTTTGGTCATTTGGGTAATTTTGCTGCAATAGCTTACACACAGCACAGGGAGGCATTATTTGAAATGGAATTTAACAAAACTAAAGCTAAATTTACAAAAAACAGTCTTAACAGTAAACAGTAGCGCAAATAAATAGATTAGAATAAAGAGACAAATTAAATAAACTTGGCTTTTAGTTTTTCAGGTGGGTCTAACAGTAGGCTAGTATTCAGGCAAGAAACACTACAGAAATTAAAAATTAAATACAGATTAATGATTACAATTAAAGTTACAAGAGCAGTGAGTGATTTTCTTTTTGTCTTTTGTTCTGTGATTAACGACAGACAGCAGCAGGTTTATTAGGCTGCTGTCACTTTAAGAGCGAACGCACGGATCCAATATACTGTTACACAACATGCGTTTTCTCTCAACTATTTACGTTCCAAAACTGACTGTATTTACCTGAATACTCGTCAAGACGGACTTTTTGACATAAGGTTGTGTGTATTTGACCGTTTAAGCGCAGCTTAACGTTCTCGTGAGCTGTTTGAGAGGCGGCTTTATGTGTGCGCCACTTATATAGATCAGTGGTGCGCGCACTTTTGGTGTGAGCCCGAAACCTGCAGGAATGACTAAAATGATGTGCAATACAAGCACTATTCAACCGGAGCAAATGAGACGAGTGAGTGACAGGAGACGGGTGTGTGTCAAACTGTCAATTCGCCGTGGGAGAGAAAAGAGTGAACGTGCAGCTGGTATCAGTGTATCGATACTGCAGAAAAGGAGTATTGGAACCTAGGGATGTCAAAAGTACCGGTACTTCGGTACCAAGTCGGTACTGAAATTTTGAAAATGTGACGATACCAGCATTTCTGTAGTACCGGTAGGACCGAGTATATATGGTACCTACTAATAGGCAGCTGCTTTCAGCCGCTTCCGTGTTTATCTAAATGCAGGGCTCCAGACTAACTAAACGCACAAAAACTATTTAAATATGAATCCTACATGTTCTGCATGTCTCTGTGTGAGTGAAAGGTGCAGACGCACGATTTCATTTACCACACACTGAAGGAGGCGCACACCGGACGAGAAGCGCTGCACCACGCCACGTCTTTAAAATTCGAATGCATTGTTTTCTATGAGTGTACACACACCGGTGACGCCATTCGGCGTCCGGTGTCTGCGGCGCCCAGTTACGACTGAGCTTGAGCAGCGTTTTCAGCCTCTGCCGTCTCACTGGATGATGACATGAATGCATAATGTTCATCTCTAGAGCCGCTCTGAGAGTCACTTCATGAGCATTTTACCGTTTCATTGGAGAAAAACCAGATCGACACCCACAGAAACTCGGCAACCCGTCAAAATAAAAGTTCGGTTTAACTTGAAGAAACTGACAGAAATATATTATGCTACTTTTATACAGTAGATTTAGCTACGTCTCAATGTAATAATAATACTAACACTAATAATAATAATCATTAAATTATTATTAGGTAGGTGTGCATAGAGGGTTGCTTATTTTTCACTTGATCTTTTTATAAACAATGTTTACTTTTAAACAGCGTGTAGCCTTCATGTTTATATGAATTATTTACTTATAATGATCACCATCATAAATAATAAACTCATTGAATTTAATTTAGTATTTTTATCAAATAGTTAAATAAAATAGTAAAAATAGTTCCAACAGATTTTGCTGGTACCGAAATTGGTACAGAGAACTGTAGAATTTTAATGGTATTGGTACCGACTAATGGAATTTTGGCACCGTGACATCCCTATTGGAACTTCAGTATTGGAATTTCAGTATCGATACCTATTGAAATATCGGTATTTTTTACAACACTATTAGAACGTGTCTACACGGGACGCAAGCGGCTCGATGTGACAAAAGAGAGTAGAACCCATCATAATCAGTGATGTTATCTACACTGGATGCGGCGCAACAAGACAAATCCCCGACAGTAAACTGATGCTTCGTTCTATTTATGACGTACTCCAAGCACTCGTGATACTCACAGGAAGGACAAATGGATTATGCAACGGTCACTTTGTCGCCTCCGGTGTAGACACGGTGTTACACTTGACATTTCTGACCCCCTCACTTCTGGAATGTATGTAACATTAACAGTGTAATGTAAAGTCCAGATTCGATTCTCAGTAAACTCACGCTTCACTCTGTCCCTGTCACAGGTCATTCTTCTATAGAGCTATATATCCTCATTAACAAACACAGAGGATGTTTCCATTTTAAACTGGAGAACTTCACCTCTTAAGAAGACATGGGACTTGGACAGTCTAGCAGGACATCCGTCAGTGATGACCCAGCGGAGGGTAAGTGTGTTCTTGGACACAAAACAAGTTGTTCCAGTTCCTATAGTTGGACAGATGACTCAAATTATATCTTTTTATTATTTCTTCACACAAATATATAACTGTAAGGATAGTATTTAAACATACTGTGGGTGAATAATTGATTTAAAAATGTTTTTGTAAATAAGCAATTAATAGGTGGATTCCCCTGAAATTGTTCCTATCAGAACATTTGTTTGAGCATCCCAACCAATCTAACACAGCAACACTAAATCGACCAATGGGGTGAGTTTAGGGCAGGACTATCTTTTTGACCAGCCAATGGCAGACAGGAGGAGTGTTCAGGAAAGACTGAATATGCCAAAAATGAAACCCTGTCTCCAATTTTCACCCCATTGTTGTTTCAAAACAGTATGACCTCCATTGAGCACAAACAGATAAACTGCTCTTTTCCATGCAAATGAATGTATACAATGACCAGGGACTGTCAACCTCTAAAAAGAACACAAAGCACAGTAAGACTTTATTTTAAGTGTACATGTACATTACATGAACTTGCTATAGTAATAATGGTAAATTATGTAAATTATAACTAACCCTAAACCTAAACTCTAACTCTATAGTAAGTGCATGTAGTTAATTAATATTACTCAGTATTGTGTAATTAAACTGTAACAACGTCATCATCATTTAAGGTGTCTTTGTTACACTGTAATTATACATTTAAGTACTGAGTAATATTAAGTAATTAAGACTAAATCAGGATTAGGCCTTAGTTCAATTAGGGCATTCAAGTAGCTTTTATAAATGTGCCTTAGAAAAAACATTACTGGTTGCATCTTGAGACAAAACAATGGCATTTTAGTCTGGGACTAGGCTTAAACCTTGTCTGTGAAACCAGGGGTACATGTATTTAATATAGGGTTAAGATTAGGGTTTGGTTTGGTTTAGGGTTTGTCTCATGTAATTATGTGTAATTTATATTTATTACTACAGTAACTACATGTAACATATGTATCAATGACACTGTAAAAAAAGTGTAAACATGGTATATATTCCAAGACTTCTCAAATTATACAACAACTTTTTATGCAAGGTAGAGACAATGGTAGAGGTAGAGAAAATGTAATGTGCTGCTGTATGTAAATGTAGTTATGTAGTGTAGCTAAAATTAATAATCTGGACAAAACAATCACTGTCAACCTTCACTTTAAAACAGAATTTCTCCAGAGTAAACCCATTCAACAGGATCTGAAGCTGCTGAGTGCTGAAAGTCATTTATTGAGGTTCTCATTAATCTATTTGTGCAGGTGGGTCTAAAATGTACAACCTAGATTCCAACACACCTGTGTGTATGTGTGTATACAAGTCAAAGGAAGAGATGGGCCATCACAAGTACAGTTATAGCAATAGCCGATTGGCCCATTTTACAAGGTAATCTTGTATTTGGGTATACAGCAGTGCGCACAATGACTCAGTAGAGCAAACAACTATTAAACAAAAAATTCACATATCCTGAAGAAAATTGAAGTGGTGCAAGTCAATGGGAAAATAATCTACACAATGTGAAAGTGTTGTGGGTGTAAAAAGAGCCCACCCCAAAGTTTATATGGCTTTACAGACAGGCAGCAAAAGAAAAAAATATATATACAGTTGTTACATATTCCCTGTGCGTGTTTGTGGACTTTTATGTTAGTTCTTGTTTTGAGTGCCATGTTATATTTCTTTGTAGTTTTCCCCCTTGATTAGTCCCAGGTGTGTCTTGTTACCTTGTTATCTTGTTAAGCTTGTTTCCCGATGTGTATATATTGCCCTTGTGTTTCTCTTGTGCTTGGTCAGTCGATCTGTCACGTTGGGAGGGAGCAGGCAGAGGCGAGAATCTAAGTACGAGGAGTATGTTTAATAAACAAACAGAAGTACCTTAAAAAACGGAGAAACACTGGGAACCAAGCACACGAGAAACACCAAACATCGACTGACAAAGCACAAGAGAAACACAAGGGCTATATACACATGGGGAAACAAGCTTAACAAGACAAAGAGGTAACAAGACACGCCTGGGTAGACTAATCAAGGGGAAAAACTACAAAGAACGTTACCTGCGTAACCCATGTTTCTCTGAATAGGGAACGAGGCGCTGCATAGCGATGATGCAATGGGAACGCCCTTGGGGCGGTGCTGGTTGTCTGAACCCGTATAGAATCACACCAATTCATTGGCTGATGGTGCGGGCACCTCCTCAGCTGCGCTACGTCACTCACTTAATACAGTGAACGTGCCATCTGCTCCTTAGATTTTCTAAAGAAGAAGGAGCTTCCGCACCTCATAAGCAAAAGAAATTGCGTCTCTCACTTAGTGAGAGATCCTGTGCTTAGAGGTGGCGAGTCCTCTGCGGCTGACCCCAAAGCATACAAGCAACTGAGACGACTTGTGCCACTGGTCAGAGCGGTCCACATACACCTTTAAAGCCCAAATAGGGCAAGGCAAATGGAGCCTCTACTCCTCTGTGGAGGAAAAGGGAGGAGGACAGAAAGAATGACGCATGACCACTTGAGAGTGAAATGACGTGGACAAAACTTTGGGGACATAACCAGGCCTGGGTCGCAGAAACACCTTCACAAGACCCAGGGCAAACTCCATGCAAGGCCCACTCACAGAAAAAGTCTGCAGATCCCCCACATGCTTGAGAGAGGCTAATGCTAACAAAAGCGCCACCTTGAGAGTCAGAATCCGGTCAGGAGCTGACTCCAAAGGTTCGAAAGGAGGTTCCAATAACCCCTCCAAAACAACTGACAAGTCCCAGGTGGGGACACTAACAAGACACGCAGGCCTCAAGCGTCTAACTCCATACATAATCGAAGAGACCAGACGTGTCTACCTAAGGGGACCTCGTCTGACTCCCTACAGACAGCGATAGCCGCGACGTAAACCCTCAAAGTAGTTGCAGCTGCTCAGGCTGCAAACTTATCCTGCAGGAATTCCAGCACTGAACCAACCGGGCAGCTGACTGGATCCACTGCACGATCTTAGCGGGAAGACCAGAAGCCATTAGTGACCGCCCCAATCGGCCACACCCACAGCCTCCATATCTTTGGTTGAGGATGCCAAATCCTGCCCTGGAGCAGGACAACGGTGCCCTTCCACCAAGAAGCTCAGCTCCAAAAACCATGTCTGGGATGGCCAGAATGGGGCTACCAACAGGAGGTAAATTCCTGAAACGGGCCAAGTATGCACAGAGACTGGAATCTTAAACAGGGGCCAAGTGGACCTGCATCGAGAGAGAATTGAGCTGGACACCCAAAAACATGCTCCGCTGAGAAGGTGTTAAGACACTCTTCTGAGCATTCAGCCTGAGACCAAGAGAGAAGGACATCCCTGTGACGACACACTAACTCTCTGAATTGATCCAGAATGAGCCAGTCGTCTAGGTAATTTAGTACATAGATGCCCTGGAGCCTCAAAGGGGCCAAAGCTGCATCCATACAACTGGAGAACGTCCACGGAGCCAAAGCGAGACCAACTGGAAGGACCCGATATTGGTAACCTTAGGAACCTCCTGTGCCGTGGAATGACCTGGATGTGGAAATAGGCGTCCTTTAGGTCCACGGTAACATGTCCCCTGTTCGAATCTGTGGCAGGATAGTTTTTAACATCAGCTTTTTATAAAACATCAGATTTTGATTCAGAGAGCATCTCAAGGGGGAACAAATACGCTTCAGTGGTCCGTCCCTCCCTCCTGAGATGGGGAAGCTCTCTTATTCCTGACCCGAAGATCAGGAACGACCCAGTGACACTGAATGGGACGGGCGCAAGCTCCCCATACCGTGCGAGGTGGGGGATGTCTCGGCTCATCTCCTTCTTGTGTGCGAGGCGGGCCCTGGGCTCGCAGTAGTAGGAGGTTCACGAGCCCTCCTAGGCATGAAGCAGTGCAGAATTTATCGACCACTGAGCTGACCGCTTCTCCAAATAAACCTGACTGGGATAGGGGCGTCCAGTGGGAAGACTTTCTCCTTTTCACAAATCTCAGTGAGATTCAACCAAAGATGGCGTTCAACAGCCACCAAACCCTTAAGGATGTCGGCTTGGTAGGCCTAAAGAATGGCCATGGAATGAAGCGCCATACCTGCCTGGCCGAACGCCATGTAGGATTTTCCCACAAGGACGGAAGTGGTCCTACAGGGTTTAGAAGGAGATCTTGAAGATCTTGAGGCCTCGTTATGAAGATTTTTAACCTGATTATGCTTAATAAGCCGACAATGCACTTGATCATGTAAACGCGTTAACCTGTTTTCCTTTATCGGAGTAAGGTCATAAACGGCTTAAGCATAAACTGATCGTCACAGCTAGATTTTTGCCCCTTACGCCCATTTCGCCCAGCATGTAAACACATTAACCTGCTTTCTTTTGGCTTATTGAAGTTGCGCATGTGTGAAATGTGACAGGAATGCGTCCTTACTGTGGATTTAAGTGCATCCAGACAGAACGAGAACGTTTTGCAGTAAGGGAGGAGGAAATATATCGCAACTCTTTCTTGACTCAAAAATTATAAAAGTGCTCTCCTATAAGAAGAAGTGGTACAGTCAAAATGCTGCATCTGTAACTGCATGAGAGGAGATAATATATCATGAGATAATAGAGCCATGTTGCAATACTCTACTTCAGTTTTTAATGCTTTATTTAACATCACAACCGACATAACAAATGAAATACTTGGAGTCAGATACGCAAATTGTTACATTATGCGTTGTCGGGTTATTTGTTTGCATGTAAACCCAGACAACAGGTTATTTCAAAAAGCTGATTTTTGTGAGTTATCAGCACTGGTGTGCATGTAAACATATTATGCTAGTCCCAGACTAAAATGCATGTTTGAGCTGTTTTAACTCAAAGCAACTTGCAATCAGTGCCATTGTTTTGTCTCAAGATGCACACCAGTAATGTTTTTTCTAAGGCATGTTTATAAAAGCTACTTAAATGTCCTGATTGAACTAAGGCCTAATCCTGGCTTAATCTAAGCCCTGTCTGTGGAACTGGGCCATAGTAGTTTTTTTTTTTTTTTTTTTGTTTAAAAATGAGATTTGACTGCTAAATGTTAATATAAACAAAATATAAATATAAAAATATTGTGGTTGCTTCTTTTTAGGTAGAGTTTATAGTTTTTGTACATGACTTTAACCTAGAAATGGTGTAAACAAAAAATAAATACAATATACATTCATTAAAATACAGTATACATTCATAATTATATTTGACTAATTATAAATCCACCACATCCCACTGTGTAGCACATAGTGAATGAGTGAACGTGTCAGCAGTTTTGGACACAATATACTGTTTAGTATGCATGATGAGCAGAGGTATATATGATAGTGATTTCACTCCTGTAGCTTGTTATTATTGTTATCTGACAGAAGCTGTTTTTGACTGCTAGTCCGTTTTAAAGTATGCCATGTGAAAATATATAAGTCAGATTGCTTAGAAAAGTAATTGCACAAGATGCATGATTTGAGGAAACCTTCATGTCCTTAGCAAGCACCACTAATTTGGAAATTGGTCTTCACTTTGTGGTAAGAATTTCCTCTTAAAGATGGGGCATTTATTATTTAGGACAAGCTTATGACCCCTCTGGAAGTCACTGTGAAAAAGGATGTCAGCGTTCTCTAAGTGGCTGTCCTAGATCGTTTGGCCACACTCAATAGTTCATCACTCAACGGCTCTTGAGATATGGGACAAAACATGTCCCTCAAATGTACCTTTCTTTTTTAAAATAGTACTACATTTAAACTTTGAAGTTTATCATCAGAATGTTCTTTACAAAAATACCATATTAAAAGTACCATTTCATTTGATTTTCTCTTTATTTTATTAAAACTATGAAATTTATAATCACAAAACGACCTTTCCTCAGACCATAATTCATATATAATTATGCTGTAATTTATATTGCATCATATTTGTGTTCCTGTCAGATACTGATCAGCCACAACATTAAAAGCCCCTGCCTAATATTGTGTAGGTGCCAAAACAGCTCTGAGACCTCTGTGGTATCTGGCACCTAGACATTAGCAGCAGATCCTTTAAAGTCCCCTTGAAATCAAAATTAGTTTTTTGAAGTTTTTTGGCTTTTAGTATGAATATGTTAGCCTTACGGTTATCTATAAGCTAGTGTGCTCCAATACAATGACAAAAATCACATTTAGAAGATATAAGTGTTCAAAACTTACAGTCTCTCAAATCTGCCAATATGGATCAATGATTTGATGACATCACTCTGCACTTCAGCTTCTCATCAGATTTTCTGTCCAATCAAACGCTCTCTAGAATCTGAAGTCCCGCCCCCTACATTATAAACACTGACGCTGCGACTGAAATCGGTCACTTGTTCACTCATTTACTATTTTCTTTCATGGTGAATGGCACATAGTGCACTATATAGGGGATAGAGAACGATTCAGACAGTGCACTATATAGGGGATAGGGAACGATTCAGACAGTGCACTATATAGGGGATAGGGAACGATCAGACAGTGCACTATATTGGGGATAGGGAACTATTCAGACAGTGCACTATATAGGGGATAGGGAACGATTCAGACAGTGCACTATATAGGGGACAGGGAACTATTCAGACAGCGCACTATATAGGGGATAGGGAACGATTCAGACAGTGCAATATATAGGGGATATGGAACGATCAGACAATGCACTATATAGGGGATATGGAACGATCAGACAGTGCACTATATAGGGGATAGGGAATGGTCAGACAGCGCACTATATAGGGGGTAGGGAACGATCAGACAGTGCACTATATAGGGGATATGGAACGATCAGACAGTGCACTATATAGGGGATAGGGAACGATTCAGACAGTGCACTATATAGGGGATAGGGACCGATTCAGACAGTGCACTATATAGGGGATAGGGAACGATCAGACAGCGCACTATATAGGGGGTAGGGAACGATCAGAGACACAACAGCACAGAGCGGATCATGTGATCGAGTTGGTCCAGAGACACGACAGCACAGAGCGGATCATGTGATGGAGTCGGTCCAGAGACACGACAGCACAGAGAGGATCATGTGATGGAGTCGGTCCAGAGACACGACAGCACAGAGCGGATCATGTGATCGAGTCGGTCCAGAGACACGACAGCACAGAGAGGATCATGTGATCGAGTCGGTCCAGAGACACGACAGCACAGAGCGGATCATGTGATCGAGTCGGTCCAGAGACACGACAGCACAGAGAGGATCATGTGAATGAGTCGGTCCAGAGACACGACAGCACAGAGCGGATCATGTGATCGAGTTAGTCCAGAGACACAACAGCACAGAGCGGATCATGTGATCGAGTCGGTCCAGAGACACGATAGCACAGAGCGGATCATGTGATCGAGTCGGTCCAGAGACACGGTAGCACAGAGCGGATCATGTGATTGAGTCGGTCCAGAGACACAACAGCACAGAGCGGATCATGTGATTGAGTTGGTCCAGAAACACGACAGCACAGAGCGGATCATGTGATCGAGTCGGTCCAGAGACACGACAGCACAGAGCGGATCATGTGATTGAGTTGGTCCAGAGACACGATAGCACAGAGCGGATCATGTGATTGAGTTGGTCCAGAGACACGATAGCACAGAGCGGATCATGTGATGGAGTCGGTCCAGAGACACAACAGCACAGAGCGGATCATGTGATCGAGTCGGTCCAGTCGGTCCAGTCGGTCCAGAGACACGACAGCACAGAGAGGATCATGTGAATGAGTCGGTCCAGAGACACGACAGCACAGAGCGGATCATGTGATCGAGTCGGTCCAGAGACACGACAGCACAGAGCGGATCATGTGATTGAGTTGGTCCAGAGACACAACAGCACAGAGCGGATCATGTGATTGAGTTGGTCCAGAAACACGACAGCACAGAGCGGATCATGTGATGGAGTAGGTCCAGAGACACGACAGCGCAGAGCGGATCATGTGATCGAGTCGGTCCAGAGACACGACAGCACAGAGCGGATCATGTGATCGAGTCGGTCCAGAGACACAACAGCACAGAGCGGATCATGTGATTGAGTTGGTCCAGAGACACGATAGCACAGAGCGGATCATGTGATGGAGTCGGTCCAGAGACACGATAGCACAGAGCGGATCATGTGATTGAGTTGGTCCAGAGACACGACAGCACAGAGCGGATCATGTGATGGAGTCGGTCCAGAGACACGACAGCACAGAGAGGATCATGTGATCGAGACCAGAAAACGTATCGGACCCGTTTGAATTCTGCACAGAATGCTGTATTTTAAAGCGATATGGAGGAGATCAGGAGGAGAAACGGTTAGAGATGCGGCTTTACCTAGCTCAGCGGCTCTGGCCGAGCTGTGATATAAATTAAACGCTATTGGCTGTTTTAAAAAAGGGGAGGGTCTGTTCAATATGTCCGCCCTGTCTTCCTGTTTCAGTGGAAATTACAGTACGTCAACACATTGAATAATGTTGCACGTTTTAAGGCACTTCAATGGGACTTTAAGTCCTGCACGTTGCGAGGTGGGGTCCATGGATCAGATTTGTTGGTCCAGCACATCCCATAGATGCTCAAGCGAACTGCGATCTGGGGAATTTGGAGGCCAAGGCAACACCTTGAACTCTTTGTCATGTTCCTCAAACCATTCCTGAACAATTTGTGCAGTGTGGCAGGGTACATCATCCTGCCGAAAGAGGCCACAGCCATCAGGGAACAACTTTAGCCGTGTTTCCACTGTCGGGCCAAAAGCGAGCGTGCTAGTGCGTGCCAGGGCCAGTCACGTTTCCACTGTCACTTCCAGGGCTTGATCGGGCCTCATCGGGGGTTCCTCGGGGCCAAAGTTCAGGGTTTTTTGGCACGCCGAATACCTTGGTCCAAAGCAGGCCAACTGGGACTTGAGGAGTGATCATGAGCAAAGTTAGAGTTTATCTGAAACCTTTCTATCATGGGCAGCATTAAGCCTTTCAGCAATTTGAGCTACAGTAACTCCTCTGTGTGATCGGACCAGATTAGTTTTAATGTTATGGCTGATCAGTGTATTTCTAAAAACATTTCTAAAACCCTTTCCACTTTCCACTATTTTCATTAGTAATATAGAGTTTAAGTAGCAAGAAATACCAATAGTAACAATAGTAAATGCCTAGAAAGTAATAATAATAATAATCATTCAGTTTTGTTTGTACTGTCTTGGTATAAGTGGGCAACTTCTATGAATTACACGTATATTGATTTTACTATACACACAGAGTTGAGGTCTTCAGAATGAGTAAGGATATTCCTTAAAGGGATACTGCCAAATCCTAACCCTAAACGTAAACTTAACCCACTTTAAGTCCATGTAGTTGGGTAAGTACACTGTGAACATACTGTACATATTTACTCACCATTATGTCATACATTAATACCTCAGTGTCTTTATTTCTTCATGCTTTGTGTTGTTTGACTCGAGACATTGGGGTAAATTAAAGCAGGGGAAAAAATATTTGGCACTCACTGGCTCCTGAAAGTTGCATATTAAGGTCTACCAGTCATTTTGAGAAAGCTCTTGCCAATATGCATCAGAAAAAAAACATATACTATGAGACTATGAGCATGCTTGCTGACCAACAGCGTAGTGACCACAGAGTAGTGACCATCAAACTGTAATTGCTGCTGACAGCATATATTAGACTGCCTTGGACTGCAGTTTCAGCTTTGAGTGCAGAGAGAGACGGGACGGGTTCATTCACTGGTCAGATGATGAGTTTGGCTGCATTAGATGAGGAGAGAGATTATACTTTGAGTCAGACTGCATAATTGTTTAAATCAGATGAGCAACTTCATGAAGAAATTTAAATTTGCTGTAAGCTTGTTTTATGTACAATTCAGCTGAGTAATTGTCCTTGGGGGGGGGAAAAGGAGATTGAATCGGTTCTGTTCCTCCCATCTGCTACAGTGTTGGCTGGACAAAGTCAACATACACTTATTGTTATACATTATGTCCTTTTTGGAGCTTGAAAAAAAGAAAATATACATATTTTTCAAATATCGTTTTCTGTATGTGTGTGTGTGCTCTGTGTTTCACAGAAGAAATCATTGTATCTTGCAATGGACTAACTGCTACATTACATTTTTGTCTCTCCACAGTCAATTTTGACCACTTTCAGATCTTGAGAGCCATTGGTAAAGGCAGCTTTGGGAAAGTAAGTTTTGCTTTATACTTATTTGAAAACAAACAAATTGAAGCTCATGGTACTGAGGCCAAAGCGAATCATCAGTGGCCTTCATTGATTGTGCTTGAAACATTGATAATGTAGATTAAGACTTAATTTGGAGGATTCAATTAACTCAAGAATAAGTGCTCCAGTTGGCCTCAAGACGATTAATTACTACTATATTGACTCCATAGTATGGCTAACCAACTGTAATTGTCTATTAATGTGCATTATTCAATTTTAAATTCTCTAGTCGATAATTTTTTATTCTGAGATTCTATTTATGTTGATTTCTCCGTAGGGGAAATTGAGAAAAGTGGATTTTTAATGATGGTATATAAACTAGGGGTGTGCGATATTGACAAAAAATTATATCTCGATATGTTCTGGGATTTTATCGATAACGATAATTGGACGATATATTATGGGGATTTTTACCTTTATAAAGCCCTTTTTTAACCTAATTATATGTATGCATCATCTTTTGTGTCAAATTCTTACATTTAATCAAATTAAATTCTAATAATAAGACACAATAGGGCTGTTACTAATCAAATTAAATCTGTATCAACATAATTCATCTTTGCAGTGAATCTGAAGTGGAATTTAGATGTATTTGCACAGTCTGTTTAAAGGTGCAGTGTGTAATATTTATGAGGATCCATTGACAGAAATGCAATATAATATACATAACTATGTTTTCAGTGGTGGATAAAGACCTTATATAATGTACCGTTATGTTTTTATTACCTTAGAATGAGCCATTTCAATCTTCATACACCGCAGGTCCCCTTACAGTGAAGTCACCATTTTGCGCCGCCATGTTTCTACAGTAGCTCTAAACGGACAAACTTCTCTACAGAGCGCTAGCTACTCTCTGCTGTCTCAGACAACGACATCTTTGTCCTGTGTCGGCCACCGTAGCTTCTCTTTGTGCTTTGAAAGGGAGGGGGGAGCAGTGGGCGATTGCAATTCACAACCTCACCGCTAGATGCCGCTAAAATTTACACACTGCACCTTTAATGCAGCTCAGAGGTGACAAATGAATAATCTGCAATTAATGTTTCATGCATAATGTTTTGATGTTTTAAATATGAAACAATGAATGTTGATATTTGAAATGATTTAAAACATAAAAATATACTTTAAATGTGATATTAAAGCAAGTCATTGATAATGAGTGAGTCATTGAGATTCATTCAACCGATTCATTCAAACTGCTGATTCATTCAGGAAATGAGTGAGTCATTGAATCATTGATTCAACCGATTTGCTCAAAAAGCTGATTCATTCAGTATGGAAACACCTGTGTGATATTGATTAACTATATTAAATTATATAAATAAACAATACATACAGGGGCATTTTTGACGCCTTATCTTGAATTTGGGGCACATTTTAGCATTTTAAAAGACTAAATCACACAGTGAAAGCGTGCACATACGCGCACTAGTCTAACATACTAGACTACACATAGTGTATGCATGCACTCTCTGGGTGTGAGAAACATACTCGATAATACAAATCGCACATTGTTAAAACAACAATAACGATATTATCGCAGACGATATATCGCACACCCCTAATATAAACCTTTAAAGACAGACCGGTTATGATCTCCGAGGTTGTTAATCAATGGTATATGCTCTTGTTAAAGCCATCTGTTTGCATTATTTTAACGAATTGGGTTAGATAGCAGAATTTGAGGTGAAAAACTACATTACCCATGATGCTATACAGAAAACTCCACCAATCAGAGAGTACCAAATTGTACCAAAAGACCTCTGCATGAAGCACCACGAAGGATGTTATTGAATCAGCCTCCCTACACTCTCATAATACTTAAATATTTGTATATAAATGCATATTTTGCTAAATATTTTGTTTCTATAGATATAATCAAATGAATAATTTTATATTTCACCAACATTTTTTATTCGATTATTTCATTTTTAATGCTTCATGGGATTGTGGGACTTTCCCTCACTAAGGCCGTTAAGTACACAGTCTTGTACCTTTGTCATTTTGTTTTTATTAATCTAGCTGTAGGGCTGCACGATATATCGGTTTAGCATCGATATCGCAATGTCAAGTATAGGGTTCGTAGTTGATCTGTGATCCGTACAGGCAGCTGCTCCCCGGTTCAGAAAGGATGTGATTCGTGGATTAATTGCAAAGTTTAACCAGATAGAGTGAAAGTTTATCATTTGCATGTGTTTTTAAGTCATGTCAGACATCAAGCGCAAGAGGACTCGCACGCTGTTTTCTGTGCGCACACACAGAGCCACGCAAACAGCACGTGAACGCCAAATTCAGTTCTTTCTTTTGAGCTTAAACGGACACGTGCATACAAAATTAAGTCAAAATGTCCGTCTCTGCGAGTATCCTCGTAAACACAGTCGGTTATGTGTTGTAAACAATATTAGGTCTGTGCATTCGTCTTAAAGGGACAGCAGCCTAATAAACCCGCAGCTGTTTGTGTCACCAATGATGATCATACAACAAAAGAGGAAGAGAAAATTTGTAGCTTTTGTAGCTTTAACAAAGATAAATTGTATATTAATTATATTAGTTATATTTCATGTATACAGTGAAGACTATTATTTTACATTTGATTATTGAATTTCTGCAACTGAATACTGTTAGATTTACCTGAAAAACACTGCTTACGATATTATCTTTCTTCTATAGTATTTATCTATGCTTGTAATTTGTTTATTTTCTATGCAGATTCACTCTCCTACAAAATCATCCCAATTATTCTAGAATGATTAATTATTTTCAAATACAGCTATTCATCTGGTGAAATTTTTTTTATATCGCAATATATATTGTAGAAAACGTTTTTTCCAATATCGTGCAGCCCTACCTAGCTGTTTGGTTTGGTTCATGGCTTTAGGAAAAATGTAAGGAAATAAGTAATTAAGGAACCAACACCACTGAAAACAGGCACTAATGCAATCTACTGAGTGCAACAGAGTTGCCGAACAGTTTTTCAGCAACCTTGGATTCCCACTTACCACTTACCTTTTTTCTCCAGGTATGCATTGTTCAGAAAAAGGACACAAAGAAAATGTATGCCATGAAGTATATGAACAAACTTCAGTGCGTGGAGCGCAATGAGGTGCGCAATGTCTTCAAAGAGCTCCAGATAATGCAGAACCTAGAGCACCCTTTCCTGGTCAATTTCTGGTGAGTTTCTCCAAGTCATTAAGTGATTCATTAGTGCTGAAACGCTCCAACAGCAGTATGATTTACAAAATAACCTTGAATACTGTTCTGTACATTTGTTACATTTTTATGGTGTAATGAAATTTTTATGTTTTTTTGGTATAATGTAATGATGTAATGAAACAGGTGACCTTGGGGTGTTTCAGCTGCGTATAACATCTGAAAGCTACTTAAAACCTACTGAGCTGGCTCATTTCTATGTGTGTAGTTGGCCACATCTCCTAACTGAAATAAAACTTCATGCATAGATGACTTTAGACTATCAAAATGTCACTCGGTATATAAGAGACTTGACTAAGTGGCCATTCACACAGTATGCACACCTAGCACTCTGTTTAATCTGACAATAGCATGTTGCTAAGTTAACTATTAAAGGGATAGTTCACCCAAAAATTAAAACTACCCCATGATTTACTCATCCTCGAGCCATCCTAGGTGTATATGACATTTTTCTTTCAGACGAATACAATCAGAGTTATATTAAAAATGTCCTGGCTCTTCCAAGCTTTATAATGGAAGTGAATGGCAGCCCAAAATTTGAAGCTCAAAAAAGTGCATCCATCCATTATAAAAGTGCTCGTAAGTTCGTAAGTTGCTTCGCTTCAGAAGGCCTTTATTAACCCCGGAGCCATGTGGAACACTTTTATAATGGATGGATGCACTTTTTTGAGCTTCAAATTTTGGGCTGCCATTCACTGCCATTATAAAGCTTGGAAGAGCCAGGACATTTTTTAATATAATTCCGATTGTATTCGTCTGAAAGAAGAATGTCATATACACCTAGGATGGCTTGAGGGGGAGTAAATCATGGGGTAATTTTCATTTTTCTGGGAACTATCCCATTAAATACTCATTCTTACTATATTTTCTATGTGTAGTGTAAGAAATATTAGCTGACTACGCCACCTCCTTATTTAAGGCAGGAGGAGCCCTCCACAAATCACTATACTTGATAAGCATCAAACGTAGATTATCAAAATATCACAATTTTATTGTTCTAACACAGACCATCAAAGATTAAAACACCAATTAAAATATATCTCAGTAATAAAATCCATAAAAGTAGGGAATAGCTCTCCTCAAGGGTCGGGTCTGCTCTAATGCACTGCCTGCCACCTGTAAAAGACAGAAAAAGAAAACCCACAGCATACGCCGCAAACAAGAAGCAACCTTTAATCACCATTACAGTGCCAACCTTCTAATACACACCACACCAGAGGAGGGGTTAAGTGTCGATGCAGGCCCCGCACTGTACAAAACCACTACACACTGTAACACACAAAAAGAGGAGAGCAATACCACACAAAAAAAGTAAATGGCACAAACAATATTTAATATGATCAAATTAAACATCAATATCAAATTCAGTAAAAAGAGAAAAAATAAACCACGAAAGAAACAGTGTCTGGTCTGCCACTAATACATGTTATTACACGTTAACACAACCCGCAATAAAAGAAAACAAACAAACAAAACAAACTTATAGTACAACTATAACGACAAGCGATAGTACAACTGCAGACTCAAACTCATAACCAATCGGCCTCAGTAAAAAGTATATTGCATTTACCGGTTGTTCACACTCCTACACGGCCGCCAGCCCATAGAAGGTACTGCAGCAATAAATATTTGCCTGCCCCGCATCCCAGACAGAGAGTAAAACCTGTTAATAAATCAGCCTAAAGGAAAAAGGGGATCACATAAGAATGAAATGCGCTATCAAAACTCAACCATTTAAGACAAACAAATCACACAAATAAAAACTGCACATACCTATATGAAAGGGTCAAGAGGCTGCACAGCTTCAGAAACATGCCAATCTCTTTATCTGTCGCTGCAACAACTATTTATGCTTTTTTGGTCATATGACCTGCTACCTGTACCTGAAACTCATTGCTGGCCAGTCTCCTCCCACATATATATATAGTTTTTAGTATTGCCTTGAAGTGCAATATGACATGCATTTAAAGTGCATTTTTATATTGATCCAATTGAAAATAATTTCCGGTTTAAACCTGATTTGTTCAATTTGGCTAAAAGCAAACAACACTCTGCATAGATAAATAAAAAAAAAAAAGGTTTAATTAGTATTTTAAATATTGTTGATGTGCAGAACACAGCTTTACTGACTGCAGGAATTATTGTGGGTTTTATTTAGTTTTTGGTTGTCTTAGCACATAACAGACAAGATTATGTATATTATGTTATTGTGGTGAAATTAAGTTCTGTCATGACAACTCTCAGAGTGTTTGGCATGGTAATGGGTATGATAATGTTAATATGTTTGGTCTTGGCGGAATAGATCTGCTACGCTGCTGCTTTTATTGCTGCTGCTGTAGGTTATTGCTTTGTCATTTTGTTTTTATTAATCTAGCTGTAGGGCTGCACGATATCGCAGTGTCAAGTATAGGGTTCGTAGTTGATCTGTGATCCGTACAGGCAGCTGCTCCCCGGTTCAGAAAGCATGTGATTCGTGGATTAATTGCAAAGTTTAACCAGATAGAGTATGACAAAGGTTATTGCTAGTGCGGGACTAGTATGGGTTATTGCTAGTAGCTACTGCCAATACATACACGACACGCTGCTGTGAGCAAGTAAGAAATGCTGCTGCTGTACAGTAGAGCGTACATGAATTACCCGTAGCAGATCAATACAGGTGGAGCTGGGGAAGGTGGAGGGTTTCTGAAAGCGCGCTGCACTGCTAAAGCAAATGCTACCTGAATATTTGAAGGTTGAGCATGCGAGCTCATTGACTGTTGATACAGCAGGAACCAATCAGCTGTGCTCTTAAAGATGATGATGTGATTACGAGCAGGTAGTTAAAGGACCTATTAGCCTGTGTCATCTAGAGTTTCATGACAGAACTTTGTATTTGTAAAAAGCCAAAATATATTATATTGACCTACTCTGTGCCTAAAATAGCATACTGTATAGTAGCTACTACATTTGGTTTGAAACTTACTTTGCGACTGTTAAAAAAGTAGGTCCTATATTAATGGTTTCTAAACCTGATCCTGGAGTAGCCCCAAAAGTACACATTTTGGTTCTTACTGTTCAAGAACGGACAAAGGCCGGGAACCCGCACAGGAACCGTGTCTGTGGAAAAGGGGTATAAGTCTCTACTAACGAGCTGATGAGTTGAATCAGGTGTGTTTGATTAAGGAGACATGCAAAATGTGCAGAGTCTGGGGTAGTATGAATATCTGTAGTATGAATGAAATGCGGACGCAATACATCCGCCATGTTCTTACTGTCATGTGACCTACAGCGTCAGTTGTGTTGCTTCTGTGCCATTCACAAATCCTCTCCCGTGGCCTCATGGAATAGTAGTGTCCATTGAATGCACACTTCAGAATCTCGGTGGAAGTAGTAGGTCATCCGTACTTTTCACCTATTGTATTTCAAGTAGCCTACTATGTATTTGAACATACTACTCTGTTGGTGTACTTGGTTAGTATTTGATTTTGGACACAGAAAAGAAATACAGGAACTAAATGGAAGTAGAAATAAAATAAACCGTCCACAGAACAAAATGAGAACCTAACATTACTCCCCCCGCCTGGATAGCGCATCCTCGCACTGTAAACAGAAACTACACCTTAGTTAAGGAAGGGGGAAAAACTCAGAGGAGACTGTGGAGGGAGGAGCCAGGGAATAGATGATGGAGGAGCCAGGGAGGAGATGACAGAGGGAGGAGCCAGGTAGCAACCCAGAGCTGAGTCACCAGGATGAAGGCACATGGCGGAACCAATGGAGGGAAAAGCCAGGGTGCAGACAGGAACCCCAACTGAGGTGGAGCTGGGAGAGGTGGAGACCCAGGCAGAGGCGAGGAAATGAAGACCCGTGGTGACACCGAAGGCCTGAAGGGCCAAGGTGGAGCCGGAGCCTGTGGGAGTGAGGATAATGGTGGAACCGGCAGGAAGGAGGAGCCCAGCTGAGCCAGAGGGGTGGAGGGTTGAAGTGCATCTCAAAGTGACCTTTTTCCTATGCAGAAAAAAAGACCACAAGGGAGGTTAACATGTGGAGAATACATCACATGGACTTACCAACCGGAAGTACCTCATGTGGAAAGCAGTCTCTTTGGTGGGTCCTGCAGCCACAGGGAAACCGAACAGTGGAAATACATCTTATGGGATTACCATCAGGGAATCAACACATATGGAGCACCCAACCCAAGTACAAAGGTTCACCTAAAAAGGGTCATACCATGAGTAATCAGCCTGGCAGCAAATTCATCTACCGATGAGTGCAGTATGTGGAGAAAGTGGAGACTAGGAGGGTGTCCAGGGTTTGCCAGACACAAACAAAAAAGTGCACATTATCACCTCAAGGAGGGGAAAGGCACTGTTTTCAAGCGATACACCAGGCCAGTTGCCCAAAGTTTACCTGTTCATACCTGATAATACTCTGGACGAATCCAGCTTAACCCGGAGATTGTAAAATCTCGCAAAGGTATTTGATGTAGCCCAGTCCGCTGCTCTACAGATGTCCAGTAGGCAATCCTCTGTTTGGAGATAGTCTTCCCCTTTTGCTGTCCCCCGAAACAGACAAAGAGCTGCTCAGAGCATCTGAAGCTCTCTGTACAGACCAAGTAGATGCGAAGAGCACGCACTGGACACAGCAAAGACAAGCGCTTACAAGTTCACCACCTGATCCCTGAAAGGGGTAGTGGAAACTTTAGGCACATTGCCCAGGATCACGTGAGAGTATGCCAGACCAAGCTCAAGGCACATTTTGCTAACAGAGAATGCTTGCAGGTCCCCAACCCTCTTGAAGGAAGTGAGCGTGGTCAGGAGGGCACTAAGCACAACTGACTCCAGGGGCTCAAACAGGGCTCTCTGTATGCCCAGAAACACTACAAAGAGGTCCCAAAAAGGGATAAGGCGCAGATTGGGAGGATTTAACCTCCTGGCACCTCTAAGGAACCTGATGATCAGGTTCATAGTAATAGTGATAGTCGACTCAGGTCTTCCACGTCCCATCCATGTGCCAGACGTGGAGGTTCCAGTTGTCAGGGCACGGGTGCAAAATTGTGCCGTGCTCCTGGGAAATAAGGTCCTTCCAAAGAGGAACTCGCAAGGGAGGGGCTGTCGCGGGGAGCGTGAGCTCCTAGAACCACGTCTGGGTAGGCCAGTATGGTGCCACCAGCAAGACTTGCTCGGACCAACACGTGCTTGCCCTGGACCAGTGGTCAGAACCTCTGTAGGGCCAGCAGTACTGCCAACTTGAGGCAGTTGATGTGCCAACACAGTTGGGGTCCTGTCCAGGATCCTGAGGCTGCATGCCCGTTGCATACAGCACCCTTGGATGCATCTGTTGTAACAACAACACACCCAGCCCGTAGAAATGCAAAGTCTGTCCAAGGGCTGAATGTGCGGCAACAGATTGGCATGATAGCCACGTTATGTGTACCGCGATTTGAGTGCCCTTCTCGGGACTCAAATCTTAAGCCAGTGCTGAAGCGGTCTCATATGCATTGTCCCAAGCTGTGTAATTGCTGCCAAGGAAAACTTGCAGATCTAAGATTGGCCGCAACTCACCGCCCTTTTGCGGTATGATGAAGTAATGGCTGTAAAACCTTTTCTTCATCTCGGCCGGAGGGACAGGCTTCACCGCACCCTTCGCCAGAAAGACTGCTATTGAGGTAAAACGGATGCCGCTGATCCCTGGCGGGCGTCTGCCGAACTTGATTGCACAGCCGAGTCAGATTGTCCTGATTGCACAACAATTTGGAGAGCGCTAGCCGTGCCTCCAGTCTCCGCATGAGGGGCACCAAGGGGACAATTGCTTTTGACATACCTGTGGTGGGAGGCCTGTGGAGCAGGAGCCGCCACAGTGGGAAGCCTTACATCCCAATCTCATGGTCATGCCAAAAGAGGCATTGAAACACCTACCTTGGTTCTTGGCGCTGGCCTGAGGGGCGGGTGGTGTCACCTTCTTGCGGTGGGCTCTATGCTAATGCCAATCTTCAATGACTCCCACGATGAAGGAGGATCCGCACACCCACGGGGCATAAATAATAACTTGATGACGGGAAGGTGATGCTCCCTCAATAGCAGCTGGCCAAGGATGTCATCAGTCCCGCTCCAGAAGCAATATTTGAGGGTCTCATCATCCCAGAACGCCTCGTGGTACAGCTCTAGGAACTCCTCCACATCTTCCTCCAGCGAGAGGCCATACTGCAGAAGAAAGTTCATATCTACGAAAAGATAATATATTCAATTGTCTTCAACAATCAAACCAAAACACATAGGAGATTGTTGGAGAATCGCAGGAGAAACAGCGAAGCAAAAACACACATTAAACAAAGATATAATTTTTTCACTTTACTGAAAGTGAAGAACAAGGAATATAAAAACAACAGTGTGATATATGACGGTACACTTTATTTGCCAAAACCAAGACTTGTAAAGCATATGTTATACATATAAATGTTTCACAGTTCACATATGTTTCAACTATGTAATAATATAAATACCTTTCTGTAGTGTCTCCGGTTAAACACTAATATATTGTAATATCTACCTTGGGATCAGACTCTGGCACAAACATGTATGGCTCAATTTCTCTGGTTTGCCATTTTTCGACATTGGAAGTTTTCAAAACAATTCCACACATGTAATGGCGGGGACATTGAAAATTATTTTAGTATGCAAAACTATTACCTAGTCATAGCAGTGGGCGTTTACTTCCAAGTCTTTTACTACACAAGCATGCACATAATATTATATGTTAAAAACTGAGTAAGCTAACTCATCCAATTTGATTGTGTTAACTAGATGTGATGGTCTTTAACATAATGAATGTAACTTACATCAGTTACATTAATAATTCATTAATAATTCTGTGTGTATCTGAAGTTGTTCATACATGACCAAATTGTATGAGTTAGCACTTAAGATGGTTGTGTAGTACAAAATCAAAATCGAAAGTTTTACTAACTTAATCTTATGTTTAAAAATGATGTAACTGATAACCCTTAAATTTTTTGCTAACGTATTCGTTTATAGTGCTTAAAAGTATATGTTATGTTTATATTGTGACAGTGGGCCCTATTTTAATGATCTGAGCGCATGGTCTGAAGCCACTTTTGCTAGTTTAACGACTGGTCCAAAAGGGTTGTCCCTCGTCTCTTAATGAGTCATGGGTGTGTTTTGGGCGTAACGAGTAATAAACCAATCAGAGTCTCATCTCCCATTCCCTTTAAAAGCCAGTTGCGCTTGCACCATGGCGGATTCGCTATTTACATCGCGGAAAGATTGAACGCTTCTCCAGAGAGGAATCCTTTTATTTTTAATATTTAAAAATGTGTGTGTGCTGCTGCGCGTCCCTGTGTGTGTAATAATCAGAGTGTACGTGCGTTGTGTACCCGCCTATAGGCACATATTACTAACTCGCTCTTTAAATAACACAAAAAATACTGCGCTATTGACTTTAGAGCAGGTTTGTGTTGGTCAGTGACGCAGTCGTTTTCAGATCCTCAAAATAGCAACGCGCCAACACTGTGCCTGAACATGCCTCGTTTTCAGACCAGCACGCCCATGGGCGAACAGATGGGCGCCAGTGCATTTGCTATTTAAACAATGTGGCGCTGGACGTGAAAATGATAACTGCGTCAGGCTGAAACTAGCAAAAAACCCTTGTGTCACGCCTGGCGTTGCATTGCACTGGGTGTATGATAGGGCCCTGTATGTTTACGTTGTTTCAGTGTACAATATCATCAATTTATATTTGTCAATGTATTGTAAGTAAATAATAAAAATAATTTAAAACAACATCAGCATTATTAAATATAAAACAAACCAAAAAAATCAAATATAATATAATAAAATAAACCAGATTTATATTAACACAACTTATTATGAATACCTACGAACACTAATGAGATCATGTTGATCTGAAACACCTCAAATATTATGACACACATCTTGTTTTTTTTATCAGTCTTCAATGAAGCATGGTGGAGCACAACCCGTCATCCTCATCAGTATGTGATGCATGAATGACTAAATCAATATCAGTGCTTTTTTAATTACAAATTAAATAATACGTTAAAAAAATGCCTACAGAAGAGAAGAGAAAACAGCCCTCTCTAAATAATAGTCCTGCCGCATGGGGCGGTAAATTTGATAAGAATGCCTGGGGAATGGTAATGTGCTTTGCAGCCGTTTGAAAAGAAGGTAAGCGTTGTGCGTGTTCCCCTGCAGTGCTGCAGATGCATGTGAGTTCCACTGGACCGAAAGAGGCACTCAAGGTCAGATGTGAAAGACATCAAGCTACTGTACTCTCTCTCTCGCTCTGTGTTTGTGTAACAATAAATAGATAAGTGTTATAATATATTATAACTGTGGTTATGATTATTCATGAGAACATACAATGTATTATAAGGTGCATTACAATGCACAATTAATGCATTAAAACACTTTTATAATGCATTATATATAAAGGCTGTTAGCACAAAATTCACCTTAGTTTAGTCCCAATTTTTTCACAAATATGAAATAAACATCCGTCTGTTCTCAAATTATACAGTAGTATTTACTGAAGTATTTCAAAATAATGTGTAAAGCACTCATTTCGCAAATGTGACATTGTCGAACAGTGACAGCAGCAGATCAACTTTCAGAGGGAGGCAGCTCATGGTGTTCTCACTGAGGTCCTAAAGCGTGCATGTGAGGGGGGTAATGGGAGGAGGCGGTGACCGCTGATCACGCTATCAATGTGACCATCGGCTGCTACGCTTGAATCATTAGGAAAAGCAACACGTTTCCTGGGTAAAAACCCCATAGTTAAGAGGTATGCAAGTTGTGATTTTGTAGAAGCAATATTAATAGTATATTGTGCTGTCTTTACAACTATTGTAATAATTCTAATAAGAATCAGCAGAAAATAATGAGAATTACAAAGAAAACCCTTAAAATGTATGGATGCCTTTTCGAGTGAAGAATGCTTAATTGTCACAAAGCAAAAAAAATAAAATTAATAATAATAATAATAATAATAATAATAAAAGTAATTTCAGAGTAATTGAAAACTCTTAAAAAATTAATAATCTATTTTCTGGTCCCACTTTATATTAAAGACACATTATGTAAGATTTTTGGATTAAAATATCCATCAGCCACTAGAACAATGTTATATATTTTGTTGACTTGTGTACTTGCATTATCCCAAATGTTTCCAAGAATGTTTAAATCCAGAGAAATAATAAATTTTAACCAGGACACGGACCATGCGTCGCCTATCAATGACATCATACCCGCGTTACCCTCGATTTTTATTTTGTTGAAACCATGGAAACACCAAAGACACTTTAATATATGATGTGTTTTATTAGACAGGTGAGCAACTGTTTGGATCATTTATAGACAGAAAACTAATCATTGTTCTACAGCTCAATCTGGTTTTCATGTTTTACCATGCCTAATATTGATCTAGCTCACTGCAGTGTGAACAAGCGTCTCATAGTAGCATTATAACATAACTTTACACACTCAAATGTGTGTAATATGATAAAACAGCGCTGTGTTCCCCCACATACACATGAGCGGAAGAAGAGGAAGTGCTCGTCACAATACATTTTTGTACATACATGTTTTTACATTGCATTTTAAAAAATACCTGCATGTAATTACAGCTGTAATAAATTTAGGTAATTACAACGATAATTATACTGTTGACCTTCCCTTGCACCTTAAAATGTAAATTCTGTCATTAATTCCTCTCCCTCATGTCGTTCCAAACCCGCAAGACCTTCGTTCATCTTCTGAACACAAATGAAGATATTTCTGATGAAATCTGAGAGCTCTCTGTTCCCCCATAGACAGCAATTTAATTAACACTTTCAAGGTCCAGAAAGGTAGTAAAGACATCGTTAAAATAGTCCATGTGGCTCTAGTGGTTCAACCTTAATGTAATGAAGCGATGAGAATACTTTTTGTGCACAAAAAAACAAACAAACATAATGACATTATTCAACAATTTCTTCTCATCTGTGGTAGTCTCCTACACTGTTGACGTAGTAAATACTAGGGGTGTAACGGTTCTCGGTAAAAAAAAATGAACCGTACCGTTCATCTCATATCTGACGACACATTCGCATCTCTAATATGATTTGTTGAAAATAAATAAAACAGACAGAGTTAGGCTAATGTATGTTTCTGTTGATGGATACGCATTCTGGCTTCCCCTAAACTTTGTTCAATGCGAGTGCCGTATGCTCGATCTATATGACCATTCACGCCGTCAATTACGCCCGTCATCACCGGGTGTTGATAGCGCGCGAGCGCAGGTGAGACCTGAACACCACATGTTGCTATCTGTGTTTAAACTAAACTCATTTAAGCCTTGCTAATTTAAACATTCGAGCACGCACGAGGAAACGCATATACAGCTCGCACAGTTCTCTTTCAAGTCTTGCGCTTGAGCGGACAAATTCACACAAAAATTCTGTCAACATACCCGTCTTGGTGAGTATCCTAGCAAACATAGTAGGTTATGTCTTAAGTAAAACGTAAGCAGTCGAGAAAGACGTGTGTTCATGTGTAACAGTACTGGATCTGTGCATTATGTCTTAAAGGGAAAGAAGCCTATTCCTGCTCACTCACTGCTCTTGACTGAATAGCTTTTGTAACTTAATTAATAATGATTATCTTTATTTAATTTATACAGTGAAGAATATAATATGCAATGTTATTTTATATTTGATTACTTTATTCAGTTTCTATATCTGAAAACTACTGTTAGATACCTAACAAACCTGAAAAGCAATTTTATTTGTATCTTTGATTGTATGTATTTGTGCTGTTGCTTGTAGTTTGATTATTTGTTCTTATTTTCTTTATTTTTATTTGACAGTAGTCCCTTTTTCCCTGAAGATAGCACATACTGAACCGTACCGAAACCGTGAACCTAAAACCGTGATAAAAACCGAACCGTGAGTAATTTGAACCGTTGCACCCCTAGTAAATATAGTGTAAAGCGCTACGTTACGGCTCACCATTGGCCGACGCTGTTCACATGAGCACCATGATGTATGCGTGATGCTGACGCAGGAGCTAGCCAATGGTGAGCCGGCGTTCTGCTGTAGAACTCGGAAGCGCTGCACTGTATTTACTACGTCAACAGCGTAGGAGACTGATACAGACGAGAAGAAATTGTTGAATAATGTCGTTATTTTTGTTTGTTTTTTTGTGCACAAAAAGTATTCTCATTGCTTCATTACATTAAGGTTGAACCACTGGAGTCACATGGACTGTTTTAACAATGTCTTTACTACCTTTCTGGACCTTGAAAGTGTTCATTAAATTGCTGTCTATGGAGGGTCAGAAAGCGCTCGGATTTCATCAAAAACATCTTCATTTGTGTTCTGAAGATGAACGAAGGTCTTACGGGATTGGAACGACATGAGGGTGAGGAATTAATGACAGAATTAGCATTTTTGGGTGAACTAACCCTTTAACCTAACCATAACAGCAAACGTGTTGTATCCCACCTCAATAGCAGCACAAGTGTTTTGCAATACAACATGAACACAATAAGTACAAAATGTTTAACAATTATTATTATTAAATAGTAGTTAAATATACCTAATATAATGTCTGAAACATTTTCTTTATGCAAAATATCTTATTTTTATTTTTGATGTTTGGGTAAAATTACGACCCAGACAGGTTTTCATGAGATTATGTCACCCAACTGTATGGGATATTATAAAATTTTGTGGTCAGATGAAACCAGGATCAATTCTCCAAACCACAAAACACCCTGGTTGGATGGCTAAGATATCTAAGATATCGTGATACATTTATTGATTACACCAGACACTTTTGCAGTAAAATGTCTGGCAATAGACGATTACTTATCTGTGCAGTATTCAGATATAGCAGTGGTCCTTGCATTGCAAGCCTAATTACTTTTAAATGAGATGTAGACAGGCTCCACTCCGATGGCCAACTGAGACTACAGCCTTCTTTATATTTAAAAAGGAGGGCTCTCACTCTGCCTCCTGTCTCACACTGAGTGTGTTTCCTCAGACTGATGAAACTCTTGTGAACATGAGGTTTGTGGCGAAAGTTGAATTCTCCTCTCCTGATGTCTGAATGTTTGACCATCTAAAACAAAAATATAGTAGCATTTAGACTACAGTTTTCTCATTCAAAATTCATTGCACTTTAATGGACGTATTCTAATTATGAATAATGTTGCACTATGCTATTAGCTGGTTTTAATGAACTGTTGTAGAGATAATTACATCATTTTGCCTTGGGTTTAGCAACTAGAATAATTTTCACTAAGGTGTAATACAGGTGTAAACGGGGTGTAAAACGCTTTGAGCTTGTCCACTTTCATCCACTTCCAGAGGTAGTTGAAAACACATTGGACCGGATTGCTTTCGTAGTGTAAACGCTCATGTGGTCAAATGCACTGGAACTAGGGGTGTAACGATACACTCATGTCACGATTCGATATAAATCGCGATACTGAACTCACGATACGATATGTATCGCGATATTTTAAGGCAAAATAAAGAAGAGGTTTTTTTATTTTTTTATTATTAAAATATTATTATTATTATTATTATATTATTATCAGGACCCACACATATTCCCCCATTGCATTATTATACATTATATTCAACATTATATATAGTCGTTTAATGTAGTAATGTCACTGAAACTCCGTAAACTTTCATTTTTTCCCCACGCATTACTCGCGCTTTCAATGCAGGCAGCATTCTCTCCCGGTGCTCGCTATGTCCTGCCTCTCCCGCTATTAATGCACTATACATATAAGAATAAACCATCTAAAATGCTTTGAATAATCATACTACTAAAACTAAATGTGATCTGGTGATTTAAATCAGGGGTTTTCAAACTGGGGTCCTCCATAAGTTTCTAAGGGGTCCCCAGAAAATTTCAGAGAATAAAAAGATAAAGCAAAAATGGATAAAGTCTACCGAACATTCTAACTGTTTCATTTTTAAATGTTTCTCTCCTTTCTTGCCGTATACATACTTTCCAGTATTGTATATGTTTGCTTTGTATCTTTCTAGTGAGTTTTTCTCAATATAGTCCCCTTTATCTTGCTCTCTGGGGTTGTAAGGTGGTATTCTTAGTGCAGTACGTAAGCTTTATTGTGAAAGTTGCTTATACAAATAATTTTTAATTGAAAATGTTCTTCTTCAGGTTTATACATCCAACATTAAGTATAGCCAATTTAAGTTTGGAAACAATATGTTGCATTTATAATGTCACACTTACTATTTATCTAACAGTTTAAATGTTTTTTTCCATACATAAAAATATAGAGATGGATTTTAGGAAGGGGGTCCCTCATAAAAGGTTCATCATATTTGGGGGTCCTTGGCATAAAATTTGAAAACCCCTGATTTAAATGATGTTTGCGCTTTCACTTTGAGGAGTGCCGCTTTAAATGATCAATGCAATCAGTCACAGTTCTAATCACAAGAAAGTGTGTCAAAATGACTATTCCCAAACTGTAAATGTTTAGCTCATCCAAAAATTTAAATTCTGCATTTACTCTCATGTTGTTTTCGCGCGTCACGCAATCATCTGAACGTCCGTGTTTACTACAGTATGCGCGTCGTTGTAAATCTGTTCATCATATAAAACATTGTGTATCTTCAGAAGACTTGGATTTGGATTAGACACTCGATTCGTTATTTTGCGATGCCTTTATGACATTTTTTGGATCTTTTAAGTTTGAGAGGAATGGACTTGAAATGGAGGGACAGAAATCTCTCAGGTTTTATAAAGAATATCTTCATTTGTGTTTGGAAGTTAAACGAAACAACATGAGGGTGAGTACATGATGACAGAATTAAAATTTTTGGGTGAATTATACCTTATAAATACAGCAAGGTGAGCCTTTGATAAATCAACTCTATACCTCGAATCGTATCGTTTACATCAACGATACATATCGTCGCATTTTTATATCGCGATATATCGATTAACGATATATCGTTACAACCCTAACTGGAACAGCCTCTAAAAGACGCCCTACTCTCCTCCTACTGACCTAATGCTAAACATTATGGGATGAGCGCTAGCCAGACGGGATTTAAACTCTCGGCTGGAGACCCAAGTTTGGTTTGAAGATGAGAAACGTCCCAAGCACAATGTTCCCTCTCCATTCCTGATCTCTAACACACACTCACAGCGTTCGGCTGGTCTTGTGTCTGTCAGAGCAGAAACTAAAGCTGATGCTCTCTGTGTGTTTCTCCGCCGTCTCCGGTCGCGTTCATATGTAAATTGTGTGAGCTTATTTCATCCATTAGATTGAAAGATCTGAAAAAACACCCGCCTGTAGACCCTCCCCTCAAAGAAATCAGGACAGAAGTGGCTGAAAGTGGACAAAAGACTAAAACACCAGGTGTAAACCGGGCCAAAGAGCCCCCCCCCAAATGCACTCAAAGTGGATCAATCTTTTGCCACCATTGTGCTTATACAGGAAGTATACCTTGACCAAATAGGCTTACACCTTATGCTTTCTCAGCACCATGGTGTAATTCTGTCCCTCTTTGACAAGGGCCGCTGAGCAGGCATTGCGAACTGACAAAAAAAAAAAAAGCCTGTCAATCAAAGTGCAGTTTAAAATCAATGTGACACATCTCATGGTGACATCTTAAGCACATTGTCATGCCCTGCCCTTTTCCTTGTCATCAGTAATTCATTAGATGTGTTCTTCAGTAGTGCAGGATCTCGGTGAAGCCCTGAAATATAAATCAAGCAGCCTCAAAGGGTCATTAGACAGCTATAGAGAATGAAACATTAATGCTGCAGAAAATCTCACAATGCCAAAGTTAAAAACTTTTGTTCATTTTTTGTTTAATTCATAGCTTTTTTACCTTCTGTTTGCAGGACAAAATAGCGTAGAGTTGCAAACAAGCGAAACCGATGATAATCAGGTGCGGGCGATCTACTAACAACTCAGCGCCACAAATTAAATTGAAGAACGTGGCTTGGCAACTGATATGTTCGGATAACATCTTTCTCTGGCTTTCCAAATAAATGAACACGAGTGGAGAAAATTCTCTCCCTTCTACCACACACTCTCTGTTCTCTGTGGTTTATCCTTCTAGCAGCAACTACCACTGCCATGTCAAGCACAAAATGGGTTAAGACATGCTTTTTTGGGCGTTAAATAATTTTGCAAATACCAGTAAATTGACTACAGCAAGCTTTTATAAATCACATTGCATGATTTATTTAAATCCTCTCCTCCCATAAATGTTGCTTCTGAAAGGGAAACTCCTACAAATGCATATGCGATGAGGTCAGCCACCTTTTCATTGCTGATTTTTCACTCTGTGTCTTAGTTTTTTAATGATAAAAAGAGGGTTTGCACTTCCGTAAGCTGTTAGTGAATCTGGCCCTAAATAATAAAAACTGTATATAATAACTGTATATAATAATATGTAAATAATAAAAACTTAATAAAAAAATTACAAAAACAACAAAAAAATTAGTACAACTTTAATCGAAATTAAAACAGAAGAAAATATAGAGCAAAATCTTTTCTTAAAGGGGTCATGAACTGGCTTATTTTTTTTAAATTATACTGTTGTCTGAGGTCAAATTATGACGTTTGCGTGTTTTTTACATTCAAAAACATCATAATGAATAAGTAATAGGCTGTTTTCTACCCTGGTTTTGAGCCTAGCTCTTGGAACGCTCTGTTTTTATGGGCGTGCCGCATTGAAGACTTGGAAGTAAACGCCCACTGGTGTGATTGGATAACAGTTTTGCATATTATAATGAGTTTCGACTCCCCCGTCAGTTCATGTGAGGAATTGTTTTGAAAACTTCCAATGTGGAAAAATGGCAACCGGAATGATTCGCCCATACATGTTCGACCCAGAGTCTAATCCCGAATCGCAGCACAATGAACCAACAACACCTCAAATACAAAGGATACTCCAGCCTGTGACAGTGTGGTAAGTTATCGTTAATTATGTTTAGTTAGACACGTACACATAATCAGTAGATATCAAACGATCTGTAACAATGCAATACTATCACATATAAAAAACATGTTTTTACATGTTTTTATAAAAACAAGTGTGTTGCACCGTTCCTGTCGGATCCAATATAGAAGGCACAGCATCGTTTTTCAATCTCATTCTGTCTGCAAATCCAGTCTTGACCTGTGTCTTGTTTACAAAAGAATCCGCGGTGAAATGAAGCGAACAAACGCGCAATGTCTTACCCACGTGAGCTGGATCTTCATTAAAAATAAAGTTCAGCCACATTACTAATATTGGAATCTGAAGAAAGCTTATGCAGCGACTGTGTTCTTCCTCAACCAGGTACTGCACACTATTTTGTAATCTTCTGCGGCATGTTTATTGCTTGGTAGCTCGATCCGGTTTAGCGCCACGTAGGCCTGTGTTATTTACCTATTACATGTCATGCGTGAATCGGTGGGCGGAGCTAGTAAATGATGCGTTCTTCTTATTCTGTTGAGGCGGCGTTTCGCTGCTCTCTGACGTCACAGGGAAGCAAATTCGCAGATCTCTCGTTTGATGAGCCAGCTGTCAAGAAAAGTTTTCAGCTCCGAAACTTACAGGATATTCTTATATTACGATGACCATATATATTAAAAGCTCAAGGAAAAGTTGATTTCTTAATTCATGACCCCTTTAATATTAACAAAAACTATAATAGTATCTCTGTGATTCTAAAATAACACTGCTCAAAGGATTGGTAAATATTGTCTGTGGATAGAAATGAACTAATTGAGCAACAGCACACAAAATTAATAAGAAACTTGATATCTATCCAAAGAAAACCAATGCTTCTGAGCTCAGTTAAGCTTAATATAATGACAATTTACTAGCTTGCTGTTAAAAAATATAGTTTTTAGATTTTTATATGCTTCAAGAAAAAGTGTTTTCTTGCCAAGTAGAGAGTTATCCAGAAGTTATCCAGTTTATTTTATTCCTCTGAAGGCATTGTTAATGATTTCACTTCTAAGTGGCATACTTAAAAGTAATGGCTTATAACAAAAAAAAAAAAAAAAAAAAAAAAAAAAAAATGTAAACAAGTGCCTGGTCTCATTTATTAGAAAACCTTTCAAATAAAAAATTAAAATAAATAAAAAAAAATAGATCATGTTTGGAGGTTCTTATGTTGCATCACTGCTGAGAAAACCACAGAAAAAGTGATGCAATTTATTTTGTTATTATTGATGATTGACAGGATGACTATTAGAAAGTATATTTGGAAGCTCATAAAATTAAGTTTAAACTTCACAATTATGTCAACTGCATCTGAACCAAATTTTGTGTTGATTTCTCAAAGCATTTAAAAATTGTGGCATTTGGAACAAAGGTAGCCTTTTTATCAAAAGTCCCCAAAAAAAACCTCTCCAAACAAGTGTAAAACATGTGTTTTGCTGAACATAAGAACTACTTCCATGTGTAAACACCACAATGAAGCATAAAAATAGTTATAATTATATAGAATAAGTAACAAGTAATAAGATCCTGGTTGATGAGTGATGATCTTCCAGCGCTGTTTCAGCTGTGCGCTATTCTATGGTGGTAAATCAAGACCTGTCAGTTAGGGCGATCAGCCCAATCCAAGCGCGCTCCACCTGTAAGAGAGTGTCCGATTGGTCTCTTCACATCGTCCCACCCAAATGAGATCCAGTTTCCTTTGAACTTTCAAATGATGCCGCGTCATGATCATGCCACGTCAGATCCCAGAAGTCCTTTGGCTTAGGCAAATGCGTCCCAATTCGCCTACTTATACTACACCCTAAAAGTATGTACTCTTTTTGTGAAGATAAAGTACATACTTTTGAGTGTGTAGCAAAAGAGTAGACAAGCTTGACCTGTCGCATCCTGTCACCGTGAACTGGCCTGTCAATTATCTCATCACAGTTAAAATCCTCCACATTTCAATTAATTTCCTACCGTATCGGAGAGAAATGTAGTATTAATGCAGTATAAATGCAGTACTCTCCTTATATTAAAGGTGCAGTGTGTAGTATTTATGAGGATCTATTGACAGAAATGCAATATAATATACATAACTATGTTTTCAGTGGTGGATAAAGACCTTACATAATGTACCGTTATGTTTTTATTACCTTAGAATGAGCCATTTCAATCTTCATACACCGCAGGTCCCCTTACAGTGAAGTCACCATTTTGCTCCGCCATGTTTCTACAGTAGCTCTAAACGGACAAACTTCTCTACATAGCGCTAGCTACTCTCTGCTGTCTCAGACGACGACATCTTTGTCCTGTGTCGGCCACCGTAGCTTCTCTTTGTGCTTTGAAAGGGAGGGGTGAGCGGTGGGCGATTGCAATTCACAACCTCACCACTAGATGCCGCTAAATTTTACACACTGCACCTTTAATGCATAACGAGGCATTTAAAAGTTAATGGCCAAACGGATCTTTATAAAAGTCCACATTGTTATTGCAGATGAAATATAACACAGATAACCTTAAATAAATATTTTTTATCAAGTTAAATGTTGAAACCCCTTTATCTAAACTTCTCACCATTGGTCGCACATATCCGCCATATGTTTTGTAGTTTTTTTACACTTTTTTACTCGTGTTTGTTGTTCTGAACTGAATCTTCCTCCAAAGCGCAATGGGTTGTGGGCAATATTAGCAATATTAATGTGCACGAATACTTCGAAAATCTACCGGAAATAGTAGACCATCCAGGGTCTTTTGGCATACTCTTTTCAACATACTATGCTTTGGGACATATTTATTCTAATCTCACATGCTTTTTAGGATGAGTAGTATGGACGTTGGGACGCAGGGTTTGTCTTGCCATCAGGATTTTCTCAAGATCTACGTGTCATGTTATGTTGTGTTCAGGCTTGTTTGAATTGAGACAACCTGCTCTAAATAAAGACGTGTGATTTACTATGGTTTACTGATGTTTCTCGAAGTTATATAGCAAAACGTAACACAAAAGCCTCATCTGTGTACTGTTGATGTGCATCGGCAGCGGTTTTTCTAACAAGTACCAATCTGAGTTATATTAAAAAATATCCTGGCTCTTCCAAGCATTATAATGGCAGCCCAGAATTTGAAGCCCAAGAAAGCGCATCCATCCATTATAAAAGTAATCCACACGGCTCCGGGGGGTTAATAAAGGCCTTCTGTAGTGAATCGATGGGTTTGTGTAAGAAAAATATCCATATTTAACACGTTATAAAGTAAAACATCTAGCTTCCGGCGCACGTATTCAACTTATGGAGAAAGTGTAACTGGCGTGACGATGACGTCAGACGTAGTGTAAGCGTTTTGAACTGCGAGAGGCATTACACTTTCTTCATGAGTAAATAATAGGGTAATTTTAATTTTTGGGTGAACTATCCCTTTAAGAGTTAGTCATATTCATTATATTTACTGTACGCTTTACCTATTTTTCATTGATCAAGCAAGAGGTTATGAAGTTACAGGACGACAACTTTTTTGTTTGACTCTGGCATCCCACGCTCCATGTTTAACAGCTTAAAATAAAAATAAAAAGCAGTTAAGCGATTGGCTAGTTTCCACCAATGTGTTTTCGTCCCTTTACCTCTTGTTTTTCTGCAACTAATGGCTTTTCATACACGTCTTCTTGCTCATTTCTACAACAAGCTGTCTTAGGACTGTAACTCACCCTGCACTTTTTGTGCTATGGTTTCTCAAATTGTGTGGCTTATTGAGAAGAGGTGTGCTCTTATTTTTTATAAAAACATGGACAAACTGTGTTTTTTTTGACTGGTGAATAAACAAACGGACCAAACTATCCTATAGGACAGAGCCATAACTATAGACCAGAAAATTGGTTACGACCCAGATTAGGGACCAACATAAAAAGCCGTTCAAAAAACAAAATGGCAATGGCCAGGGCAAGAAAAAGATCAAATTTATTGGCAGTAAAAGTAACAAAACAAACAACACAAAGGGACATATTAAGCAAACAAAACTCTAATCAGGACTGGTGAGCTAACTGATCTAGACTACAACTCAGAGTTAACACTTTCCTAACTCTCAAGAAAAAAATAAACACAAAAGAATCCGGGTCAGCTTTCTTACCTATGCTTTCCCTCTATTCTAATATAACTAAACAAACAAAACTCACCATCCTGTACAAAAGAAAAAGAAAAAAACAAACTCCAAAACCACCAACAACAGGTTTCCTGAGGTAGGCCAAGGTGAAGTGCCATGTTAGGAATAATCATGGCAACTATGCTCAGAAAGAAAAGAGAAAACAAGAGAAAGAGCAGGGGCTCGTAACAATATCATAGAGACTTGCCACCCAGAACACCATAGCACCCACTTAGGCCTAGTCCACACGTACTTTACTACGTTTTTCCTCCTCAGTTAAAAAAAAATAAAATAAAAAAAAATAAAAAAATCGCGTCCACTGTGTTGGGGAAAGTTACTTTGAAAAGTAATGCATTACAATATTGTGTTACTCCCTTAAACTTATTGCGTTAGTTACTTTTTAAGAAAAGTAATGCGTTATGACACACAACGCCTCTGAACTTACTCTCGATTTTTCTCAACATGGGGACAGGAGAGCTGTCAGTCAAATAAATGTGAAAAAGTAACGCGTTACTTTTTTGAAAAAGTAACTCAGATATTTTGTTGTAAATTTTTGTTGTAAAAGTAATGCGTTACTTTACTAGTTACTTGAAAAAGTAATCTAAGTAACTCAAGTTACTTGTAATGCGTTACCCCCAACACTGCGTCCACATGAAAGCGCAAAAACACGCTGTGAAGCGCTGTCAAGAGCATGCCAAACCAACAGGTGGCAATATAACCCTAACCGTAAAGCCATGTTGGCCAATCAGAAGCCTGGAAAAAAGGTTATTGCCGGTTCCGGTTCTGGCGTAAGCCAAAATCTCTGGTTTCACTGTCCACACGACACCACTGCAACTGGAGTTTCTAAAAATCTTCACCCTGGCAGTTTTTAAAAAAAAAAAGTTTGGTTTCAGTGACCGGATACCGAGTTTGCGTGTGCTCTAATTTCATCTGTCTAAAATACACATGGAATCCACACGTACCAAATGTGGGCCAGATTCTGGCTGTGTTGTATTTGTGTCCATGCTTAGATTTCTGAGATGAGTCTAAGCAGATAGTTGCTGAGTTCAATCTCTGATGCTCCTACTTCCTGCATGATTTTCACTTTAACTTCCACAGCCAGGATGTCTGCGGGCCCTCATGAATATTAAAAGGGTAGTTCACCCAAAAATTTAAATTCTGGCATCATTTACTCAACCTCAAGTTGTGTTAAACCTGTATGAATTTCTTTCTTCTGCTGAACACAAAAGATATTTTGAAGAATGTCAGTAACCTAACAGCTGATGTGCCCCATTGACTTCCATAATTTTCTTTCCTTCCTTACTTCCTTTTCAAAATAGTAGTCACAATACAATTGAACACAACTTTTTCACAACAATTTTCCCCTTTTTTAAAGAACATAAAATCAAAGCCACACCAACAATGCAAACACATCCACACATCATATAGAAGTAACACAGTCTTTCAACCAACTAGGCTTCCGAACATCACGTTTAGGTCTAGTGGTATGAGTGTGTGTAGTGAGCAGTGTTCTCAGCTGGAGTTGTTGGTGTGCATGGAAATTTAGTGAGGAACTAGGAACAGGAACATATGTACCCACCCCAAGACTTTTGGCAACCGTGAGCGGATCGGTAAACTGTCCGTGTCCCTTAGGAACATGCAGGGGTTTCCATACCCTTACTGTATCCCACTCCTGGAAACAAGGAGTACGAGCACTAGAGATGCACCGACTGCAATTTTCTTGGCCGATTCCGATTTCCGATTTTTTTGTAAGTGTGACCTTCCGATACCGATTTTTGACAATTCCAATTTTCTTTCAAAGAACTATAATTGACAGCATATACAAACAAAAATTTACTTTTCTGCAATGCAATATTTTATTTTCATAAAAAAAAAAAAACAAGTAAAAATACAAAAAGAACAAATAAACAAATTTCGAACAACAGCACAAATAAATGCAATAGAATAAAGAGAGATATGAAAAGTTTTTCAGGTGGGCATACAGTATATTCAGGTAAGAAATACTACAGAAATTAAAGTAATTAAATGTAAAATAACACTGGATCATCTTTATTATAAAAATTAAATACAGATTAATGCTTACAATCAGTTACAAAAGTTATTCAGTGAAGAGCAGAGAGTGATTTTCTTTGTGTTTTGTTCTTTGATTAACATGACAGACAGCAGCAGGAATATTATGCTGCTGTCACTTTAAGAGTTTATGCACAGATCCATTATACTGTTACACAACATGCGTTATCTTTCTCAAATAATTAGGTTCCAAAACTGACTGTGTTTAACTGAATACTCGCTAAGACTGGCATTTTGACATAATTTTGTGTGTATTTGACCGTTTAAGCGCAGTAAGCCACTTATTTTGGTACTTGCGTCTCACAAGCTGTTTGAGAGTTTAGGGCCCTATGAAATCCGTTTAAATTTTTCCCAAATTCCAATTTTTTCTGGACTTGTAAAGTTTAACAAAAATGACATTTTATGGCTCTATGAAATACTTTTTATTTTTCCATTTTAATTTTTCTGGATTCCATTTTAATGATTTAATCAAAAACATGTCTAATTAATTGAATTAATAAAAAATAACTAATAAGTTAATAAAATTTTTTTTTTTTTTTTTTTTTTTTTTTTTTTTTTTTTTACAGAAATTCTGTGTTGTGTATTTTAGTTTTTCTGGTAATCAAATAAAGGCATAAAACAAATTCCTTGACATTCTGCATTATGCTGTGTTCACACCGAACGTGAATAGAGCGTCAAATTCGCGTCTATCGCGTCTAGTTGGACACTTGAACATTTTGAATCCACTCGCGCGTCCACAGCGAATTGGATGCGTGTATAAATCGAGCGTTTGAAGCGAAATAGACGCGCGTTTGAGGCGAAATTCGCTTCTTGTGGGAGGGGCAAGTGCTAGGCGGTTGTCTGTTTGCAAGATGGCTGATGTTGATCGAGCATTCATCGAGAGAGTCACTGCTCTGTATTTGCTCTGGAGAGCAGAGCAGACTGCTCACTGCCAATATCAGTCGTTCCTCCATGTTGAATGAATGACTCCGGGCAGGTCTGCTGCCGCTTATCACGAGCAGGCTCCTGATTGGTTAATGTGGTGCGAACAGACGCCAAAGTTCAGATTTTTCAACTCGGATGCGGACTCAGGCACGAATTCGCTTCAAACGCGTGAATGCACAAAAAGCACCAAATAAAATCACTCGCGCAAGACGCTCAATTCGCGTCTTTCGCGCGAACTGGACGCACAAATGAGGCGAAATTGCGTCCATCGCACCGCGCTAAACGCGTCTATCGCACCGCAGGACCTCCAGACGCGTGTAAACGTGTCTTTACATTGACTTAACATTGAAATCACTGGCTCTAGATGCTCTATTCGCGTTCGGTGTGAACGCAGCATTATACAGTTAAAAAATGTTTATGACTGGATTCCGTCCGTGTTTTCTGCATCATGGAAATCATAGAGCCCTAAGAGTTGAGACTGGGGCGGCTTATGTGCGCTCCACTTACAGTGGGGAGAACAAGTATTTGATACACCGCTGATCTTACAAAGCATTTAGAGGTCTGTAATTTTTATCATAGGTACACTTCAACTGAGAGAGACGGAATCTAAAACAAAAATCCAGAAAATCACATTGTATGATTTTTAAATAATTAATTTGCATTTTATTGCATAACATAAGTATTTGATCACCTACCAACCAGTAAGAATTCCGGCTCTCACAGACCTGTTAGTTTTTCTTTAAGAAGCCCTCCTGTTCTCCACTCATTACCTGTATTAACTGCACCTGTTTGAACTCGTTACCTGTATAAAAGACACCTGTCCACACACACTCAATCAAACAGACTCCAACCTCTCCACAATGGCCAAGACCAGAGAGTTGTGTAAGGACATCAGGGATAAAATTGTAGACCTGCACAAGGCTGGGATGGGCTACAGGACAATAGGCAAGCAGCTTGGTGAGAAGGCAACAACTGTTGACGCAATTATTAGAAAATGGAAGAAGTTCAAGATGACGGTCAATCTCCCTCGGTCTGGGGCACCATGCAAGATCTCACCTTGTGGGGCATCAATGATCATGAGGAAGGTGAGGGATCAGCCCAGAACTACACGGCAGGACCTGGTCAATGACCTGAAGAGAGCTGGGACCACAGTCTCAAAGAAAACCATTAGTAACACACTACGCCGTCATGGATTAAAATCCTGCAGCGCACGCAAGGTCCCCCTGCTCAAGCCAGCGCATGTCCAGGCCCATCTGAAGTTTGCCAATGACCATCTGGATGATCCAGAGGAGGAATGGGAGAAGGTCATGTGGTCTGATGAGACAAAAATAGAGCTTTTTGGTCTAAACTCCACTCGCCGTGTTTGGAGGAAGAAGAAGGATGAGTACAACCCCAAGAACACCATCCCAACCGTGAAGCATGGAGGTGGAAACATCATTCTTTGGGGATGCTTTTCTGCAAAGGGGACAGGACGACTGCACCGTATTGAGGGGAGGATGGATGGATGGGGCCATGTATCGCGAGATCTTGGCCAACAACCTCCTTCCCTCAGTAAGAGCATTGAAGATGGGTCGTGGCTGGGTTTTCCAGCATGACAACAACCCGAAACACACAGCCAGGGCAACTAAGGAGTGGCTCCGTAAGAAGCATCTCAAGGTCCTGGAGTGGCCTAGCCAGTCTCCAGACCTGAACCCAATAGAAAATCTTTGGATGGAGCTGAAAGTCCGTATTTCCCAGCGACAGCCCCGAAACCTGAAGGATCTGGAGAAGGTCTGTATGGAGGAGTGGACCAAAATCCCTGCTGCAGTGTGTGCAAACCTGGTCAAGAACTACAGGAAACGTATGATCTCTGTAATTGCAAACAAAGGTTTCTGTACCAAATATTAAGTTCTGCTTTTCTGATGTATCAAATACTTGCAATAAAATGCAATAAAATGCAAATTAATTACTTAAAAATCATACAATGTGATTTTCTGGATTTTTGTTTTAGATTCCTTCTACATACTTTGTAAGTGGGCAAACCTGCAAAATCGGCAGTGTATCAAATACTTGTTCTCCCCACTGTATATAGATCAGTGGTGCGCGTGCTTCTGGTGTGAGCTCGAAACCTGCAGGAATTAGTAAAATTATGCACAATACAAGCAGTATTTAACCAGAGCGAATGAGACAAGTGAGTGACGAGGCAAGTGAGTGATGAGACAAGTGAGTGTGTGTGTCACTTTGCGTCGAAGAGAAGAGAGCGAGAATGCACAGCTGAGGTTATTGCCTGTGCCGCTGACAACAAAATGGACCGGCTCGGAATTGTTAAGATGTGAGACTGGCCAGCCGTTCACCGGTCCGGGCCGATTATGCGGAAAATTGGCCAATTCCGATCCCTGGCCGTTTGATCTGTGCATCTCTAACGAGCACCCTTAGCATCAGTGTACTTTTTCATTTTGCGGCAAACAGTCATGTCAGTTGGCGGGTGAACAGGAGCAGATGTCAAAATAGACAGCCTTGTGTGCATTTGCCTGCAATAGAGGAGCTGAAAGAGTGAAGTACCAGTTGCAGCACGTGGAGTGGATGATACACCTGCAAGAAGTCAGTTGCCACAGGTTTCCATGGATGATGTTGCTGGATGGCCATTTGGACAGTGTGTTTGAGACACCCGGTTGAACCTCTCTACAGCACCATTAGCTGCCGGGTAGTAGAGAGAGGAATGATGGTGACAAATATTCCTTCCTTCCAGAAAAGCAGCAAAAGCAGCTGACTTAAACTGAACACCATTTACAGTAACTATACTCAATGGATTTCCATGACATGGCTGAAAGGCTGACAGTGAGTAAAGAGTAAAGGAGACCACAGGCCATTTTCAGTAATAGTCAGTTAAGGGTATAGCAAACCTATAGTCGGATGCAGACTATATCCACAGCCACTTTCTGCCATGGTCCATCTGGCAGCGGTACTGGCTGGAGAGGAGCAGGATGTGACTCGAGAGTTTGAGACACACGTGGCAGCATCATAAACCTGACATCCATCCCCATCCACCAATAGAGATCACAAAGGCATTGTTTGTTTGTTCTCACCTCTGTAGTAATTGATTCGGATCAAATAACTCAACGGGGAATTGAATTACAATGAAAGAGAACCGAATTACATATAAATAATTCAGAATTAATGTTTAACACCTTATCAACTTATTCGTCCACCGATATGTCGATATTAGAGTATTTTATCAGTTCTGGTCAGGATATTACTTCGTGGCCAACGGTAATAATATCATGAATTTTATGTTCATTGATATGAGCACGGTAACAAAATCGATCAGTTTGAGGCAATAACTTATAAACACAGAGCACAAGACACTTGTATAGATGAAAAATGAATACAAGGCTTTATTGAACTATTCTAATACACACAAACTAATCTAACCAAACACACACACGCGTACTCATTCATACAGTTTGCAGGGAAAGTGATGTTTGTTAACGAAAAGGAATGGAGTCCCAAGTGTCTCGTTCAGACACGATTTCTTAACCTCAACCTGAGAGAATCAATATACTAGCAATTCAACCTTAGTTTGTTCACTTAGATACGATTTTCACCAGTTCAGCCAAAATGGAGAGTTATGTACTTGCGTTTGGACGCTCCTATGAGCATGGGTTCCTCTTGGGACGGAGTTGCTTGGCTGGCAGTCAGTTGTTGTGTTCGAGGGGACACTTGGTGATTGGATGGATAGTTGGTTTTGCAGGGTAGTCTCGTAGTGCCGGATCCTGGATAGCGTTAGTTGGTCGCTATGCGACGGGAGTTTCTCTGAGTCTCGGTGAGCGGCTGCGCGGACTCCTGAAAGTCTTCTTCGGCGTGGTTCAAACAGAGTTTTGGAGTTTCGTGAAGAGCTCTTGGTAGCTCGAAGGGCAGTGAAACGTGCAGGCAGTGAGATGAAAAGGCCAGCACGAACCAAAGCACCTTTTTCTTCCAGATAACACTTTGGTTTCATGTGTGAGGGTTCCTTACAGGGGTCCTTACCCCTGTGGTCTTTACGGGTTTGAGATGAGGCAGACAAGGCGTCTTTTCCGGCCATTTGGTTCCATGGATTAGTTTTTATGATTCGTTTATGGTTCGGAGAGGGGGTCTCTGGAATGCTTTGTTGTGTCAACTCGCTGCCTGTTCATACATATTCCTACACCTCTCCCGGATGTCCTTTGTGTGCTATGGAGACCAGCACAGATGCAGGTGCAATCAGCCGTGAGCCTCGGAAGACCAAGCTGTCCTTAACAGACAGTTCCAGACGCAGTTTATAGTATGACAACCACTCAACGACTAGTCCCTTGGGTGAAGAAGGCCAACAATTAGAAATCTGTGTATGAAGTTTAATAATGCAGGACAAGAAGTACATGCAGAGGCGGCAGATAGATAAGCAATCTCCTCATCAACAACATCATCAACAGGAGCTGGAGCAACAACATTATCTGCAGGAGAAGCAGGTAAGGGCAAACGCGACAAATAATCAGCAGGGACATTTTGAGGACCTGGGCGGTATACCACATCATAATTGAATGACATGAGACATGCAGACCACTTTGCTACACGCAGTCCAGCATGGCCGACACCCTTAGTGCTAAGCAGGGTTGCCTGTGATCTGTACATAGAGTGAAACGGCGGACCCACAGATATGTATGCCACCTCTCAACGACCCATACGCATGCTAGCACTTCCTTTCCCACCGTGGCATATTTACACTCAGCAGTAGACAGCATACGTGATGCAAAGGCCACAGTTCGTTCAATGCCATCCGGGCTGACCTGAGAAAGTATGGCTCCCAGTCCATAGTCTGAAGCATCTGTGGAGACAATCGTGTGTAGTGCTAGGTCGAATAATGCCAAATCAGGGCTTTTTGCTAGCAGTTATTTTGACCAGATGAATTCATTTGGATCTTGTAGGCATGTGCACACTGGAGCTACAATGGTGGCAAAACCAGGAATAAGCTGACTTTACCACAACATAAGTCCAAGTTAGAAGCGCAAATTAGATGCATCAGGAGCATTGAGAATCACAATATGAAAACAATATGACCCACAATGTTTTGCCAGAAGTTACACTTGTCTTTTTTGAGCTGCAAGCCCCAGCAGCTTCTAGTCGTTGTAAGACCGCTTGAAGTGCTTTGTCATGCATAGACATGTCACGTTCGTGGATGATAATGTCGTCCAGGTAATTTTCAACCCCTGACAAGCCAGTCAGGATGATGGTCATCATCTTCTGAAATGCTGCAGGCGCTGAAGCCAATCCATAAGGAACACGACAAAACAGAACAGTCCATCGTGAGTAATAAAGGCCATGACTAGAACAAGATAGAACAAGAGCTTGGACAAGGAGTTGTGTAGCATGCTCCGATAGGAAAGGCCTGATCTTCCTGATGTATTATAAGGCAAATCTACAGGCCCGGGCAGTTCTAGCAACGTAGTCTGTGAAGTTTAAATGATCATCAATCACAACTCCAAGGTTCCTGGCTGTCCTGGATGGAGTTATGGTTGACGAACCTAGATGAATGGAGAAGTTCTGATGAAGTGTTGGGTTGGCCGGGACCACAAGCAGTTCTGTCTTCGCAAGGTTGAGTTGAAGGTGGTGGTCCTTTATCCATCAAGAGATGTCTCTCAGGCAGGCTGAGATGTGAGCAGCTACCATTGGATCATTTGGTTGGAATGAGTGGTAGAGTTGTGTGTTGTCAGCATAGCAGTGATAGGACTGACAACAAAACCATGTTTCTGAATGACAGATCCTAGTGAAGACATGTAGATGGAGTAGAGAAGAGGTCGAAGGACTGAGCCCTGAGGAACCCCAGTATCTAGATGTTGCGACTTATGCCGAGTTCACACTGCATGATTTTCAAACTCGTCAGATCACAGTTGTTTTCACACTGCATGACTATCTGGGGTATCATTCAGTTGCTGCTGTGTTCACACTGCACGATGGATCGGCAACAGGGGGTTTCACACTGCATGACTGTACAAGAGGAAAAATCGCCGAAAACTCTGTCCTGTCCGCAAACTATGTTTCACAACCAAACACATGCGAGAAGTGACAAGGAAACAATGCGAGATCACTCGTGCGTCAGACCGGAGTTCTCTCGCGAGACTGGAATTATTAAAAATGATAGCCTGCAGAAAGCTTGTGATCCAAATTGTCTGTGCGCTGATTTGCAGCAAAAAAAATGATGGAGGAGGAAATGGTTGGGGAGACGCGGGGATCAAGGATTGTGTTCTGCAAAGAGAGTTGGAGGTAAATAAATAATTTTTCAATGTGCTGCAGTTGCGGCTGGTCAAGCAAATGTTTGTACTTTGTTTCTGTTTGATATAATTGTAAATATCTATTAAAATAATGATATTCTGGTCTATAACTCCTCCCTGAACTTCCCTCTGCCCTGTATCTTGCTCTCTCATCGGCTGTAGGTCATCGCAGATGTAATTTTCAGTCAGAACACATTTCACACAGCAGGATTTTGAATCGCCGACAGGTCCAGATATTTAGTATGCCAAATATCTCACGGGCGTCGGCGACTCGTCTGCGATTCTCTCAGATCGCGTCTTTGATAATTCACACTGCGTGATTGTCACTCACGTGAACGAGCACCCATTTGCCTATGATTTTGGGCATTTGTCGTCGATTTCGCAAAACCTGTCAGCGAGTCAAAATCGGGGCTAGTGTGAACTTGGCATTAGACACCTCACCCCAGCTGCAAGTAATTTAAGTCCTCTGACACAGCACTACAAACAGAGTGCAGACGGCAAAGTTTTTGGCTCACAGGTGTAACGGCTTCATCCAGCTTTACGTGGTGCATAAAGTTTTTAGCACATTCAAATTCAGTTTACTCAGCAACAGTGCACTAAAAGACTGGCACAGGAGAAGCAGGTGCAGGAAGGGCATTAGGACTTGATTGTTTTCAATCCTGACATGCAGTGCAGACATTTAGGTCCCTCACCATGAGTGGTGTGCCTTTGTCCACAATAAAGAACAAAGCAGGTATGCAGGTATTTCCATGTAGAAAAATGTTCGCTGACAAACATCCAGCCACAGGGATTTGGGCTTTTGAATACACAAGCCTGGCTGTGGGTTGCGACAGCGCAACATTACTGGTCAATGGTCATGAACACGTCAAAGTGAACGAGGCAGTGCACTACAATGGACATTCAGAAAGACAAATGTTCCAGTTTATGATGTTAACTTTGACGTGTCCAGTGTGTAGACAGCTTCACATTGTTGTGGTGCAACATGTCAAAAAATGGACCCGGTGCAGATATGTTGTATGGGGTTATTATAAGAGACAGAGCGTTTGCCTACTCAATTGCTTACTTATGACACATAGCAGCACAGCTAAATGTATTCCTAATATGTTGGACCTTTTATTGAAAGTTGCCTACTTTTACATACTGAGACATGCTTTCACAAATACCTGTAAGAGCTGTGTTTGGGATGTTTGAGTTGGGGAGGCATGGCACGCGAAAGGGGCATTTGCAAAATAAGTAGTAATGATGTGAGAGCCAGAATTTTTTCAAATATAAATGGAAGGGCACATCAAAGGGCAGCGCGTATGTAAAATCAATGCTGGTTTGTTGAATGGCTTTTCAAATGAGAGTATTTGCTGATATAGACCCCCTGAACGTGTCAGTCACTGATTGATTGATGGGTTACTCAGCAGAAGCACAAACAGACCCATGCTCAGACCTGCCAGTAGGATTTTTTTCCTCTGAAATAAACATATAATAATAAATAAAACTAGATAAAAAAAGTTAGTAGACAAACTTTAAGTTGGATTGAAAAGCCTAGCCAGAAAGTCTGAAATAGTTTTAAAAGCTTGAAGTTTGAAATAGATTAAGTTTTAGTTTGCAACATGGTTGCTAGGGTACTCAGGTGGTTGCTAGGGTGGTTGCTATGTGGTTGCTAGTGTACTCAGGGTGGTTGCTAGGTTGCTGCTATGCGGTTGCTAGGGTACTCAGGGTGGTTGCTAGGTTGTTACTATGCGGTTGCTAGGGTACTCAGGGTGGTTGCTAAGGTCTTGCTATGTGGCTACGTGTTTGCTAGGGTACTCAGGTGTTTGCTAGGTTGGTTATGCGATTTCTAGGGTACTGGGGGTGGTTGCTAGTGTGTTCCTATGTAGTTAAAAGGCCACTTGGGGTGGTTGCTAGTGTGTTCCTATGTAGTTAACAGGGCACTTGGGGTGGTTGCTAGGGTGTTGCTATGCGGTTGCTAAGGTACTCTGGGTGGTTGCTATGGGGTTGCTAGGGTACTCTGCATGGTTGCTAGGGTGTTGTTAGGGTACTCAGGGTGGTTGCTAGGGCATTGCTATGTGATTGCTAGGGTATTCTGGGTGGTTGCTATGCTGTTGCTAGGGTGTTGCTATGCAGTTGCTAGGATGTTCTGGGTGGTTGCTATGAGATAGATAGACAGACAGACAGACAGATAGATAGATAGATAGATAGATAGATAGATAGATAGATAGCTTGTTTACATGTTTCATATTGAAGCAGAACATTTGGGTAACACATGTTGCCCCTTTTAAAAATAGACAAAATGATTTAGTTTTTAGTTCAGCTTGATTTGCTAATTGGTATTTCTATCCAATAGCAAGTGGCATCGGGGGAGGAGCAAACTCACAGTAGAGATATTTTTATTGGATACAAACCCCTGAGTGCAAGATGAGTCATCAATATTTTTGTTCTGTGTTACTGTAAAAGAAAGACTATTAATTTGTAATTTTAGGGCTGCCCCTGACTAAAGATTTTTCTAGTCCAGGTCATTTACGCCATTAGTCGACTAAACTCACGTTTATATTAATTTAATTACTTAAATCCTGAGGGCGGAATATATGCCTCGCGCTCAAGAGCACACATAAAGCTTGCCGCAAAGCACTGGTAAACGTAATGATTATGAATGTGTTTGGAAAAATAGCTGAGACATGTTAATTGTTTATTAATAAACTAGATTTTTCTGAGTCAGTGTCGGCTGCAAAGATGAAGTTGCCAATTCTGACTCGCCATCTCCGCAGTGAACGCGCCTTTAGAGAGACATGCATCTTTCATACGGATTACATAAGCAGAGAGTATTTGAATTGGTTTGTTTAAAAGTACACATTTCAAGCTTTCTATAGATATATTTCTCATGTCTATGAGGCAAGTGTACGCTGACTTTCGGTTCATTTTTGTGATGCGCTGCAGTTCACGGAAACCGAGACGGCAGAAAACGCATCCATTACGAAGTTATTGTAATGGTGATGTACTAGAGGGTGACACGGGAGTGGATTTTCAAACCTCTCCTGTCCCACTCCCACAAAAAAAAAATCCCGTCCCATCCCAGTCCCACGAAAAAACTGGGGGGAAATCCCGTCCCGTCCCAATCCCAGAGGAATGACTCCCGTTCCCTCCCACTCCCGTGTTGTGTTTTTTTGGCCGGAATCTGTCAGTTACAGTAAAAAATTCAGTACAGATCACAGCGTGCCCACTAAGTTGAATAAAAATCCAAAATGTAGTTTTTGTTATTTTATTGAACTGAAAGCCAGCTTAAACAATGCACACATTAAATTCCATGTAAATCATCTATGCAAACAAACACAGGCACAGTAAATGTCTTGCGTATGGCGTTTTCACGCCATCTTTTTGGTTACTTCAGACTGCCCAGAAATGTCTGTGAGCATAACTGAGGTATAATTTTCCGACAGTAGTCGTTGCAGCGTGGCTTTCATGTCTGACTCCATTTTGATTATGATTTTCGCAATTACAAAGTGCATGGGGAAGCCTTCTTCTTCTCTGACTCTTTTATTATTGGTGGTCGGCATTGGCATACCAACTTGGTGCATTACCGCCATCAACTGTTACGGGTGTGGAGCACGTCATTCACTTAACCAGCCACATCCATAGACCATAAAAAAATATGGAGGACGCGTCTTCACTACCTTCCACTGAAGAAAAGTGAAGCCGTCAACGTCTGAATATGGCGCTGACATCTTTGCAGATTTGGGACAGAGTCTGCGCAGTTGTGACCTCGGGACCGGAGTTTGCACAGTAGAGAGCAGGAAGTAGAGCCGCGATATCAAAAGCCCGCCCACACTCTCGCAGATGCAGAACAATTCATTACGTTGGTGTGAAATAAACAGTTATGGAAATGTAGGAATTAAAGCTAAAGCTCCAATCTCCTCCCGAAAATCCCGAAAAAAGTCTGTTAGTGCCTCAGTGACAACTTCACTCAGAGAAGCTGTCAATCACAGCTGTCAATCATGACGTCACACCCCCGTTTTTATAGCATCAAATAACTAACTAAAACCAAACTTATTTAAAAAACGAACACTTGAAATGAAATCATCGTGATAAAAACTGCCTAAAATGACAGAAACCATCTTTGGGGAAAAAATAATTTGAAGTGTAATTTGATTGTTTAGTTTGTCTCGCGTCCATTAGAATACATGGAGGGGCGGGGGTTATGAGCTATACTGGGACCAACCACCTGGGGGCGATCGAGGCGCTTTGGCTTTTCAACACGAGTGCAGCACGCTTGGCCACACCAAAGCAAACAGGAGAGCATAAAGAGACAGGGCAACTAGAACTGAGTTCAAAATTAAAACAGTTTATTTATATAAACGGTATATTTGTGTATATAGTTGGTATCATAGTGTTATTACGATTCCCGGTCCCGCCCACTCCCGCTGAAATTTTTTTCTCTCCCGTCCCAATTACATGATTAATAGTGATTTTGTTTCCCGCGGGATTCCTGCGACCCGCAGGATTCCCGAAAAAATGTCAGCCTCTATGATGTACTGAAATGAATTTTTTTTTTTACCAATAATGAATTTAATACGCCGAAAATCAATACAGAAAATAAGTTTTGTTTAATAATCAATTAATTAATCAAATAAAAGTACAGTTTAGAATGATGTATTACCCTTATCTGTATGACACAAAATGAAGGAGTATTTTAAGTTGAAAAAATGCAAGTGATTGCGCTGGCGCCTCCATGTCGTGCAGTAAATACTTTAGCTTTCTCACTCCGCACAAACACTTAATAATAATAGCGCACATTTTTCTAGGTCAATGTTACAGCGATCGGCTATGTATAGTTGCTACTATATGTTTCAAATGATAAGCCATTTTTGAGGTCGATGGATGATAGGTGAACGTTTGGATTTCCTGCCCAACATACTGTAATTACCACAAGAACCAGCTGTTAATGATCTGTCCCTCACGGAGTGAGTGATTTCAATGTTTAGTCGACTAGTCATTTTTATATTGTCATATTTTAGCATTACAAGTCCATTAAACTACAACTTTGATTTCATATGCATTCTAATATTCTTAACCAACTTAACACAACATGAGGTTTGTGATATGGCACCCTACTATCACACCACATCCAGCCTGAACTGTTAACACAAGGCCAGTCACCAGTCTGGTCATTGTCTTTTGACCTCTCTCATTAACAAGGCCTCTTCAGCCAGAGAACTGTCACTCACTGGATGTTTTTTTGTTTTTCTGCATTCACTGTAAACTCGAGACTGTTTACTGTGCGTTAAAATCCCAGATCAGCTGTTTCCGAGATACTCAAACCACCTTGTCTGCCACCAACAATCATTCCACAGTCAAAGTCACTTGGATCACATTTCTGCTCAACAAGGATCAGGTTGCTGACACGATTGGCTTAGTAGATATTGGCATTAACAAGCACGTCTATAAGTATACCAGCTGCACTTTATTTTACATGCACAGTGTTCTTACCAAGTGGCAACCTTCCGGTCTCTCTCTTGAATCTTGAAGTGACTTAAACTGCAATTCATCAACTGGCCGCTAGGGACAGGCTCCGAAAGGGAGTCAATCCCATGTTAAAATCCCCAACTTTACAGCAGAAAAAAATATGTTTACAGCCTGGTACAAAAAGTGGTTTTGGTCTATACAGCTAATTTTGCCCTTCATGACAACTGTGAGGGGGGTGAATTTTTTTATAACTCATCCGTTTAAATTATATTAAGCCTTAAAGTTCCGCATAATTAAGGGCGTGGCCACTTGAGTGACAGGTGGATTGCCGCTGCTGTCACTACAGTCGAGTTAGGCGGGCGTGGTTTCAGCAACCAGGCACCTCAGCTCCACCCATGTCCCGACCTCTTTGCCCATTTTCGGTTATCCGGGAGTGACGCGCGGTGACGCACTGCCAAGATGGCGACAGGCGGCTCCGCCCACTTTGGGCTTCAAAAATGCTCTTCAGAAACCTACGGGTGACGTCACGGACACTACATCCATAGTTTTATACAGTCTGTGGTTCTTACCAAAGAGTAAAATAAGGTAACATGGGTTAAGTTTAGGTTTAGGGTCAGATTCAGGATTAATATTTTGGATTTTTTTACCAAAAATGAATTCAATAAGCCGAAAACCGACAATCAACACTCAAATATAACCATTTGAACTGCACATAAGGTGGTTTTTACATAAACATTATGTTTATACTCAAATTTATTATACGTATTTAAACATGTAGAAACATTTAAACTATAGCTGTAGTAAAAACCAACTTGTTTATCTTGTACTCTAACTTGTACCAAAGAGATGATCACCGCGCTCCTTGTTGACACTTGAACTGAGGCGGTTACACTGAATTCTGTGACCGTACTAGTCGCACTTGTCACAGAATTCGATGTAACATCGGCTATAGCGATCTGTCACGTGTCAAAACAACATCCATTGTTTGAATTTCGTGATGAAATTGACAAAACTTGAAAGCTCAGACTGTTTCATATCAAAAGTTACTAAGCACAAAGCTTATTGCGATTATTGGATACTAGGTGGCAGGCGCACTACAAATATTCTTTAGTGAAGTTTTGTTCAAACAACAAATCAATATTGTCAACCCAGCAGAGACTTATACAGTCAAAACACTGCATCAGAGAAGCACTTAATTAAATGTCACCATTTTGGTCAATAATTTCGGTCATTCAAAACTGTGCACGTCTTTCTGTGCGTCGTGTGTGTGTCATAGTCAGGACATTCACAGACAGCGCGTTCTCTTCTGTCTTTCTGTGCGTCGTGTGTGTGTCATAGTCAGGACATTCACAGACAGAGCGTTCTCTTCTGTCTTTCTGTGCGTCGTGTGTGTGTCATAGTCAGGACATTCACAGACAGCGCTTTCTCTTCTGTCTTTCTGTGCGTCGTGTGTGTGTCATAGTCAGGACATTCACAGACAGCGCATTCTCTTTTGTCTTGTTGCGCGTGAATGGTTTAAAGCAATAAGAGCGTGATCATATAATGTAACGCTAGCCCAAGGATGACAGAAAAAACGGATGCTGCGTTAATTGAGTAAATATTTTTAACGCGTTAAACTGAAAAAATTAATTGCATGCGTTACAAGCTAATTTTGACAGCACTAATATATATATATATATATATATATATATAAAACAAAAAAATTAACTAATTAATCGCACATTTTTCTGTAATTAATCGTGATTAATCGCACATAACATTAAAGTTTTTAACATATTTTTATATTGTAAGAATTTCAATCTCCAAATTAATGTAGAAACAACATAAAGACAGTATAGCCTATGTTTAAATTTTTTGTTTAATGGCATCATTTTATGAAAGAAGGCCACCGATACCAATACTGCGACTGATGTTTCTATGAAATTGATTTTTTACCCTCAATTTTAGCCATTAATTATAGCCATTCAGCATTACAGTAAAGCTATACATTTTAACATTTATTAGGCTTTAAAAAATATAACAACTTTTTGTTTTGATGTTGTGGACACACCTGGGGGCCGGATACTTTTCTGTTATTTTATATATATATATATATATGTATTTAGTATTCATCTTTACAGTACAATGTAAAATAATATTACAGAAAGAAGGCCTGTATCACCGATACCAATACTGCGACTGATGTCTCTATGAAATTGATTTTTTTCCTCAATTTTAGCCATTAATTATAGCCATTCAGCATTACAGTATAATTGAAAGCTATACATTTTAACATTCATTAGACTTTAAAAAATATAACAACTTTGAATTGAAGTGAACTTAAAACAATCTTCACATAAGCCCATTATAATAAATATCACATTTATCTATGCCCCCCTTCAATATGTCAGGGCTCAAATTCTTTTATTGGCCCAGTCAGACCGGTTCAGATTTTTACTTGCCCTGTCAAAATGTTATTGTTTTCGTTGTTTTTGACCCATGTGACATTGTAAACAGTGCTTTAAGATTTTTAGGTAGGTCTAACACAGGCGTGTACAACTTTTTTTAAAAGGGGGCCAGATTTGATGTTGTGGAAAAACCTGGGGGCCGGATATTTTTCTGTCATTTTATATATACACTCACCTAAAGGATTATTAGGAACACCATACTAATACTGTGTTTGACCCCCTTTCGCCTTCAGAACTGCCTTAATTCTACGTGGCATTGATTCAACAAGGTGCTGAAAGCATTCTTTAGAAATGTTGGCCCATATTGATAGGATAGCATCTTGCAGTTGATGGAGATTTGTGGGATGCACATCCAGGGCACGAAGCTCCCGTTCCACCACATCCCAAAGATGCTCTATTGGGTTGAGATCTGGTGACTGTGGGGGCCATTTTAGTACAGTGAACTCATTGTCATGTTCAAGAAACCAATTTGAAATGATTCGAGCTTTGTGACATGGTGCATTATCCTGCTGGAAGTAGCCATCAGAGGATGGGTACATGGTGGTCATAAAGGGATGGACATGGTCAGAAACAATGCTCAGGTAGGCCGTGGCATTTAAACGATGCCCAATTGGCACTAAGGGGCCTAAAGTGTGCCAAGAAAACATCCCCCACACCATTACACCACCACCAGCAGCCTGCACAGTGGTAACAAGGCATGATGGATCCATGTTCTCATTCTGTTTACGCCAAATTCTGACTCTACCATCTGAATGTCTCAACAGAAATCGAGACTCATCAGACAAGGCAACATTTTTCCAGTCTTCAACTGTCCAATTTTGGTGAGCTCGTGCAAGTTGTAGCCTCTTTTTCCTATTTGTAGTGGAGATGAGTGGTACCCGGTGGGGTCTTCTGCTGTTGTAGCCCATCCGCCTCAAGGTTGTGCGTGTTGTGGCTTCACAAATGCTTTGCTGCATACCTCGGTTGTAACGAGTGGTTATTTCAGTCAAAGTTGCTCTTCTATCAGCTTGAATCAGTCGGCCCATTCTCCTCTGACCTCTAGCATCAACAAGGCATTTTCGCCCACAGGACTGCCGCATACTGGATGTTTTTCCCTTTTCACACCATTCTTTGTAAACTCTAGAAATGGTTGTGCGTGAAAATCCCAGTAACTGAGCAGATTGTGAAATACTCAGACCGGCCCGTCTGGCACCAACAACCATGCCACGCTCAAAATTGCTTAAATCACCTTTCTTTCCCATTCTGACATTCAGTTTGGAGTTCAGGAGATTGTCTTGACCAGGACCACACCCCTAAATGCATTGAAGCAACTGCCATGTGATTGGTTGATTAGATAATTGCGTTAATGAGAAATTGAACAGGTGTTCCTAATAATCCTTTAGGTGAGTGTATATGTATAGTATTCATCTTTAAAATAATATTACATTAGATGTTTTGTCTCTTGGAAACATATGACAGATTTGACAAAATCTTGACTTGACAGTAGGAGTTGGGATGCATATGTAAATGTAATTCTCAAACAGTAACATGTAAAACTGTTTTAGCCTAAACTGAAAATTCATTTTCAGCCGAATATTTGGACTTCTAAATTAAAAAAAATTAAAAACATCGGGATTTTGAAGATAAAAACACTGTCATAATTTGTCTAATGCAGGTACTCATTTCAAGATGAAGAGGACATGTTCATGGTAGTTGACCTGCTGCTGGGAGGAGATCTACGTTACCATCTACAACAGAACGTGCACTTTACAGAGAGCACTGTGAAGCACTACGTGTGTGAAATCGCCCTGGCTTTGCACTACCTGCGCAACAAACACATCATCCACAGGTAATGACTGCATGTAAACTGCATGAAGGTTTTGCACATCCAGTAACACACACACAAACAGGCAAAATAATTCGACTCAAATGTACACAAATGCAAAGATATTAGTCAGATGCTGATGTACTGTTCATGTTGCCTTTTGATAGTTATACTGTTAATAGAGCTGTTGAGATAATATTGCAACTTAAATTACACATAGTCATGCCTCATGAATGAATTTTAAAGCAGCTTTGGTTTTTAAATCACATAAGTTGCCTAAATGTTGTTAGCTATGTACTGTAGTAGTAGAGTTTGTGGCAGTTCTTTCAACTCTTTAAGGTGTTTAAAAATAGTGACAAATGTGAGACCTGGCCTGTACGTTTTTGATTAGATGCTTTTAAGTGAGTCAAATTTCTTTGACTCTTTCCATACTTTAATTTAATCCTGTAAAGCCTGACATATAAAATAATAGTCAGAAAAAATCAGTATATATATATATATATATATATATATATATATATACAGTGGTGGTCAGAATTATTGGCACTCCTGGTAAATATGATCAAATATGGCTGTAAAAAATAAATCTGCATCGTTTATCCTTTTGATCTTTTATTAAAAAAATTCACAAAAATCTAACCTTTTATTGAAGTAAAAGAATTGAAAGTGGGGGGTAAATCACATTATGAAATAAATGCTTTTCTCCAAAACACGTTGGCCACAATTATTGGCACCCTTTTATTAAATACTTTTTGCAACCTCCTTTTGCCAAGATACCAGCTCTGAGTTTTCTTCTATAATGCCTGATAAGTTTGGAGATCAGAGATCATTCCTCCATACAGAATCTCTCCAGATCCTTCAGATTCCCAGATCCATGTTGGTGCTTCTTCTCTTCAGTTCAATCACTCATTTTCTATAGGGTTCAGGTCAGGGGACTGGGATGGTCATGGCAGAAGCTTCATTTTGTGTTCAGTGACACATTTGTGTGTTGATTTTGATGTTTGTTGGATCGTTGTCCTGATGGAAGATCCAGCCACGGCCCATTATAAGATTTCTAGCAGAGGCCGTCAGGTTTTGATTTTTTATCTGTTGGTATTTGCTAGAATCCATTATACCATGTATCTAAACAAGATGTCCAGGACCTCCAACTAAAAAATAGGCCCACAACATTAAAGATCCAGCGGTGTATTTAACCGTGGGCATGGGGTACTTTTTATCCCTCTTTGCACCAAAGCCATCTGGTGGATTTGCTGCCAAAAAGCTCTTTTTATAGTTTCATCTGACCACAGAACCAGGTCCCGTCTGAAGATCCAGTCGTGTCTGACAACTGAATATGCTGGAGTTTGTTTCTGGATGAGCAAGAAGGATTTTTCTTGAATCCCTCCCAAACAACATGAGGTGATGTAGGGGTTGTTTGATACTTTTTTTTTTTTTAGGCTTTCTGACCCCAAGACTCGACTAATCTCTGCAATTCTCCATCTGTGATCTTGGAGAGTCTTTGTCCACTCAAACTCTCCTCCTCGCCGTGCATTAGGACAACATAGACACAGGTCCTCTTCCAGGCAGATTCGTTTTGGCAGAATTTTAATGCTTTAGCTATTTTACTACAGCCACTTTCTATTTTGTGAAGCTCAACAATCTTTTGCTGCACATCAGAACTATATTCTGTGGTTTCACTCATTGTGATGAATGATTAAGGGAATTTGGTCTTTGTGTTTCCTCATATTTATACTCCTGTGGAACAAGACATCATAGCTGGACAATTTCATGTTCCTAGTCACCCTGGTGTGCTAAAAAAATGTAAATATGAATGGGAATATACTTCAGAGATATTTTACTCATAAAAATTCTAGGGGTGCCAATAATTATGGCCAACGTGTTTTGGAGAAAAGCATTTATTTCATAATGTGATTTACCCCCCCACTTTCAATTCTTTTACTTCAATGAAAGGTTAGGTTTTTGTGAATTTTTTGAATAAAAGATCAAAATGATAAACAATGCAGATTTGTTTTTTACAGCCATATTTGATCATATTTACCAGGGGTGCCAATAATTCTGACCACCACTGTATATATATATATAAAATCAATAAAAAAAATTAACTAATCACACATTTTTCTGTAATTAATCGTGATTAATCGCACCAAACGTTAAAGTTTTTTTAATATATTTTTATATTGTAAGAATTTCACATTTAATCCACATTATTGGCTTAAATAATTGGACCACTGTTTGAAGAATTCATCTTCCAGAATCTGGTATAAGTTTTGGGAGTTCATTTTTAGTCCATCTCTGCAAAACGGACTTCAGGATAGGAGACTAAAAATGAACTCCCAAAACTGTCAGATTCTGGAAGATGAATTCTTCAAACAGTGGTACAAGAGGATGTGCTGGTCCTTCTAGAGTCACTCTCAACCGATCTGTCTATAAAGCCTATAAAAAAACAACTTCTGTATTCACAACACTTCTTCATGTCTTTTACAACACTTCAGCTTGTGATTCTTATTCAGTGGGGGTCATTTTTTAGGATTCTTTACCTAACTTGAGTCTCTGAGATCCTGACACCTTGCACTTCCGGGGACTCCAGGTAGGTTGCAGTTCTGGAAAGTGGTGGCGCTGGAGACTAAAGGGTTCCTGATGTGTTCCTGATATATACAATATATCACAGGGCTCCAGACTAACATTTGAGAGGGGTGGCACTGGCACCACCAAGTTGTACAGTTGGTGGCACCAGTCATGGGGCGGGGTAAAAAAAAAGTCCAAACAATGTTTAATGCATTAATAAACTCATTACAAATACAGATAGTTTTCTTCTTTATATACATAAACATTCTTTTTAATGACTTTACCATATTCTTAACATATCTTTACTTTACTATAAACCATTAAAGGGGTCCTTGATTATGATTTCACTTTTTTTAACTTTAGTTAGTGTGTAATGTTGCTGTTTGAGCATAAACAACATCTGCAAAGTTACAATGCTCAAAGTTCAAAGCAAAGGGAGATATTTTCTTTTACAGAAATCACTTTTTAAGGACTACAACAAACGGCTGGTAGGGACTACAACAAGCTTCTTCATGGGTTCGTGACATCACAAACCCTAAAATAAAAACCCTACATAAACCCCGCCCCCGGGAACACACAACAAAGGCCATGTTGAGAAGAGGAAGAGTTGTTGTAGTCGAGCACGTTTGGGAGTCGCTCAAGCTGTCGCATCCGTCTTTACAGTATGAACACAAATGCAATAGCATGTCATAAAAGCAAGATGACAACATAAGTTATAACCGTAATTAAACTAAACTATACCTGTTCTGTCTTCATGCAGCAGATATTCTCTGGCTCTGTGCATCTTACAACAGTTCCCACACGAGCGATGTATAGATTATCACGACAGAATATGCTAATCAATGACTTGAAGATCAGCTACATAAATTCATCAACTAACCATTCAGAAACGTCCTGTCTCATTCTACATGCTGTCACTTCTTCTTGAGTCTCTCCATTATTGTCCGACTCCGGTTTGAACATAAAAGGCTGAGCAGTTTCTGAGATTTTCAGTATGTGTCCGCGTGAGGTAATCGGAGCTGCTAACACGAGCTCTTGAAGCTCCGCCCTCTTCCTGAAAGGGGGCGGGGAGCAGCAGCTCATTTGCATTTAAAGGGACACACAAAAACGGCACATTTTAACAGGCTATAAAAAATGATCTGTGGGGTATTTTGAGCTGGACATCAAAGACTTATTATACATCTGGTAAAAAGAGCCCCTTTAAACTTATTGTAAGCAACTTTTTCTTAATTTGTTGTAAAAACTTTACTTTAACATTTTTGCTTTTACTTTTGTGCCGTAATCACTACAAAAAGTCTCCCTGAACTCTGAAGATATCATTTGGGCAGGACTTTGGCCTTCCAGGCCTCTTTCCCTTTGACAGCCACTCCTCAACACTTTCCCTGGCATCAAAGACTTCCAGTTCTGGCCCTTCTATACTTATTCTGATGAGGTCTGAGTTGAGACATGACCTCACGTCAGACTTGATCTGCCTCTGTGCTGAAAAGCCCCTCTCACGCACAGCAGAGGACACACGGAGCACCAACATAATATGAACTAACTGAAGGATGCTCTAAAGAATAAGACAGATAATATGCTTGTGAGAACATTGCTTTAAGTAACAGAATAAATGTGATTATTTAAAAAAAATGGTGTAAATATTTTATAGTCAGACCAGTATGGTTCCTTTGACAAGATCCATGAAAGAGACTGTGATCATTTCAGTGCCTGAAACTCCTCTTTAGCTGGATCTTGGTCACATCCATTCCTAATAATAAAATGAGCGATAGTTTGTGGCTAACATAACCTGATCAAGGCTGACCTTAAGAGGCTGGCTTGGCCCCACAGAAGTTGTCCTTTCCAGGACAGGAGAAAAATGCTTAATCAGAAAATCCATAGTCCAGGAGTTTCTCTTTCTCAGTTGTCCAGGAGTCATGATTAAAGATGTTGAAGCATCTCACTGCCTTGGCATCAGGTGTTTCATCCATGCTCCCCACTGTGCCTGTCAGCACAAACAATACAAAAATTCATAATGATTAATATTGATATAGCATAATTTCAGTACATTGATACTGCAGAATGTCCAAAAGGCATTTTGGAAAGTGTTTAATGGTGGAGTTCACATTAAACTGACTGATCACAGTAAAAACATCAGCAAGGAAATGGCAGAAGGCTAAAAAAGTTCCATCCTCCATAGAGCCCTATTTTAACGATCTGATCATGGTCTGAAGCGCATGGCGCAGGTGCACTTAGGGCGTGTCCGAATCCACTTTTGCTAAAAATGGAGCAGGGTCCAAAAGGGTTGTCCCTAGTCTCATAATGAGTCATGGGTGTGTTTTGGGCATAACACTGGCTTCCTGTTGATTTTAGAGTGCAATATAAGGTCTTTTTAATGGTTTTTAAAGGTTTACATGGTCTTGCTCCAGAGTATATTTCAGGCCTGTTACAACCTCACTGTGCTGCTAGACCCTTAAGATCGTCGCAGAGTCTCCTTTTGAATGTTCCTAAATCACGGTTGAAGAGTAAAGGAGATTGTGCTTTCTCTGTGGCAGCGTCACGCCTCTGGAATAGCCTTTCTCCTCATATTAGATCCTGTGACTCATTGGAATGTTTTAAATCCGAGTTGAAAACGCATCTCTTCTCTCTTGCTTACAACTGCCCATAGGGGCTTGGAGTCTGAGCAGTGACATGTATTGGGTGTATTGTCAATTTGTATTGGTCTTTTTTTTTTTGTAATGTTGAGAGTGTAAAGCACTTTGGTCAACTTGTGTTGTTTTTAAACGTGCTATAAAAATAAATGTTGATTTGATTTGATTTGATTTGATTTGATTTGATTTGATAAGGTGCAATAAACCAGTCAGAGTCTCCTCTCCTATTCCCTTTAAAATCCAGTTGCGCTCGCACCATGGCGGATTTGCTATTTACATCGCAGAATTTGCAAGCGGAAAAACTGAACGCTTCTCTAGCTAGGCATTTTTATCTTTATCTTTTTATCTTTATGTACACAATAACAATAATAATCTTTTACATTGTAATCCTTTTATTTTTAATATTTGGTATGTGTGTGTGTATAATCAGAGTGTACGCGCGTTGTGCACCCACCTATAGGCACATATTACTAACGCACCCTTTAAATAACACAAAAAATACTGCGCTATTGACTTTAGAGCAGGTTTTTGTTGGTCAATGGCGCAGTCGTTTTAAGTTCCTCAAAATAGCAACACGCCAACAATTCTCCTGAACACACCTCGTTTTCAGACCAGCACGCCCATGGGCGAACAGATGGGCGCCAGTGCATTCGCTATTTAAACAACGTAGCACTGGATGAAAATGATAACTGCGTCGGGCTGAAACTAGCAAAAAACACTTGTGTTGCGCCTGCCGCCGCATTGCGCCGGGTGTATGACAGGGCCCTGTGTCTTCTTGATCTGAAATACAGCACCAAAGAGAAAACTTGCTTAACATTCAATAATGCTAAATGATTATTACATCACAACAAATAGTTACCTAATAGTTTGGCCCTTCCAGCAATGTCTGTGTTTGCTGATGCACTGGCCAAGTGGTCCATGTGCACATAGACTGCAGTAAACTCCCCAGGGTCCTGAAGAGAACCTCCTCTCTGTCCAGGTTTTACCAATGTGTCCAAAGCTCTAGACACATGTGGTAGCCAACGTGTTCCTTTTACTCCACTTGCATGGGGTATTCACTTTTACCCCAGTTCTTCCCCAAGGGCCTTCAACCTCCCTCATGGACTTGCTGCTGAAATGGTCTGTTTTTTAGACCATATTGAGGAGGTTGTAAACTTTCCCAATCATTGCCCAATCTGGATGTTAACTGGTTTGCCCATTCTGATTATCCGTGCATAAATAATTTGGCAGTCCTTCATAGACACATCTGTGTCTTCGTGAAGGGTATCTCGCTTGAGATAAGCCACGTTGAACTTTGCCAAAAGTTCGGTCATCTCAGAGGCTCGACTTGCAGGCTATTTTCGTTTAAAGCTGATGGCGAGAAGGGCTGTGCTTCATGCATCTCTGCAAAGTTTATGTTTAAAGTGCCCCTATTATGCTATTTTAAAGTCTCCAACAACAGGTTTACATGCATCAATGGTCAAAAAACAGTTTCATTTTCTCATAATATACATTGCACATCACCACAATGTTCAGTGATTCTCAAACGACTCGATGGATGAATCAGTCTCTCTAAATCCCTCCTTTCAGCGAGCCTACTCTGCTCTGATTGGTCAGATGGCCCAGTCTGTTGTGACTGGTCTACCGTGTACAGCGCGTATTTCAGAAACAAACGCCCATTACCATAACTGAACTCCAGCTCCGTCCGGAGGCTTCCTAAAGTTCAGTGATTGTACACACTGTAAAGACAGTAACGATGATGTCGATTTTTACACCAATCCCAGCGTGAGTCCGAATCGATGATGAAACATAGTTAGTCAACCCGAACCTTGAGCAGGACGTTTCTCAGTGATGCTACTCAGTTTGAGCTACGTTATGAGATGTTTCATCTGTAATTCCTCAACGTCAGCATTAACAAGTGTATGTCCATCAACAAACCCGTGTGTGTGCGTGTGTGTCTAATTTACTGCGGTGCACATGCGGGAACTGTGTCAATAACAGCGCATACGTTAGCGTGAGGTAACATTAAAGTTTGCAAACAAATCTTGCTCCATCCTTTATCTTTACTCAAAGTAGTAAGAACGACAGACAATCTGCATTAATAGACACAGTTTTAGGTAATACTGCAGCCCACAGCTGATTAGCAGAAGTATTTCAGTAAGACAGTAATAACGTGAGTTAGCCGGTTAGCCAGACACAATATGAAACACAATAAACACATTGCAGAGCACAGCATCTTCTCCACATGATGCTATCCAGTATCTGCTGCAGTGTTTGAGGTGGTTCAAGTTTTCCCTGGTGTCTGCGAGCGCAATAAGTGGACGGGCGATATGCTAATGTTTCGTCTTGACGTCACAACGAAACGGCTTGGGATTTGTTTAAAAAATGATTCGTTTAATTGACTCAGAGTCGACTCTTACTTTTGAGAGACAATAACTTTATATACGGTGCACTTTCAGATTTAAAACTTTGCAGGATGTTTTCATTCACTTTGAACTATGTTACACACTACATGAAAGGTAATTTTCAAAAATCCATAATCTGCGCAGACACTTTAATGCTTTCACTGCAGAGTTTTTATAGCTTTGTGTTTAAAGTTTGAACACCTTGTTGAAAATGTTGTGTTTCCTGCACTAGCTCCACACTGTATACAATATACACAATTCATTTCGTTACTCTCTTTGTTTTACCGTACCCATGGAAATTCTTGCAGCCGTTCTGTACGGAATATAATATTTTTCTTTTTAGCTGCAGGATTTGGCCCTTCACTCGCCTGCTCTTTTTCTTGTTCTGAGTGTGGATCTGCCATCTCTCTTTAGCTGAGGTACTGCCTTTAGACGTTGATGGGTTTTTGCTCAAATATGAGGTAATAGACCGTTTCATCATTAGCACCGAATGACAGTGAGTGAGACACACACGTTTGACCGCGCTTTGATAACCTTTAATGGCCGTGGGTAACTGAGAAAATGATAGAATGGAAGTCGAGGGGAAACGAAAAGGGACAGTGACTCCCAGGCAGCAACATAGTGTCAGCCCAGATCTGGTACATGTGGATTCAACACGTACCAGATGTGGGCCGGATCTGGGCCAACACTATGTTGCTGTCTGGGACCGGATGCGCCGTAGACATAATTAAAGGGATAGTTCACCCTGAAATGAAAATATGAAAATGTCCTTCTATCTTTTTCGGACCTCAAAAGCAGAAATTTAAAAAAACGTCCTGCACGTGCTCCTCCATATAATGGCAGTGAATGGCGACCAGGCTAAAACTTTACAAAAAGGATACAAAAGTATCACGCAGTGATACAGTGAGCCGCGCACCATATATGGAAAGTGTTTAGGAAGCATACTATAAGGTTTTGCGAGAAAGAAACCGTATTATTCAGTCAAAATACTGAGCTTGGCCGTTACTCTGTGCGCGTTCCTGTGAGTGCGTGCGAGCCGTCAGCAGCCGTTCACGCAATGTTGTCATGACAACCGTTACACAACATTCACTTCAGGAGGTTTACCTCATTATTAGTATTATTGTATTATTTCTTATTATTTACCTTATAGAAGAGACGAGAGTCGCGTTTGTTTCTATTGAGCCTGATTTCTCAAAATGGTGCGTGTGTGTGTGCTTATCCTGGGTGCTATGACAATAGTGCGAGTTACAGTAAGCATGAGCGGCTGCTGGCGGCTCGCACGCACTCACAGGAACGCGAATTAGAACGACATTTGCATAATATCCGCCTATGTTGTACGTTGTCCGCCCGCAAACAACTTGACCCGCCCTCAAACACATCATTTTACTGACGACTGCTTCAACGAGGGATTTGCAAAACACTTACTCTTGAAAGATGGGTCAATACCCAGTTTGTTTGGACCAGCTCCTCAGAATCACAACCTGTCAGTATGAATAATTATTGATGTATATATTTTCTACCAGGTGTTCAAAATACGTAGTTTTGTGTTTTTTGTGTCTGACTGAAATAGCTCTGCTAATCAGCTAAAACTGTGTCTATTAATGCAGATTGTCTGTCGTTCTTCTTGAGTAAAGCTAAAGGATGGAGCAAGATTTGTTTTGCAAACTTTAATGTTCATCAGTCATTCACGTTAGTGCTCGGCTAATGTATGCGCTGTTATTGATACAGTTCCCGCATGTGCACCGCAATAAATTAGAAATACACACATGGGTTTGTTGATGGACACACACTTGTTAATGCTGATGGTGAGGAATTACAGCTGCAACATCTCATAATGTACCTCAAACTGAGTAGTGTATCACTGAGAAACGTCCTGCTCAAGTCGTCCTTGGAGGTTCAGGTTGAATGACTAATTCTTCCAATGTTTCATAATCGAACTCGCGCTCAGATTGATACGGTGAAATCGACGCCATCATTACAGTCTTTACAGTGTGTACAATCACTGAGCTTTAGGAAGCCTCCACACAGAGCTGGAGTTCAGTTATGGTAATGAGCGTTTAGTTTCCGACATGCGCTTTAAGTGGTAGACCAATCACAAAAGACTGGGCCGTCTGGCCAATCAGAGCAGAGTAGGCTCGTGGAAAGGAGGGATTTAGAGAGACTGATTCATCCGATGAGTCGTTTGAGAATCATTGAAAAATGTGGTGATGTGCAATATATATTATGAAAAAATGAAAGTGCACCTTTGATGCATGTAAACCTGTTGTAGGAGACGCCAAAACTAAATTAGGAACCTTTAAAATAGCATTGAATGTATACAGTGAAGACCATGCAGTGTTATTATTCATTATTATTGTATTTATTTGTGCTATTGCTTGTGATTTTGTTTATTTATTCTTGTTTTATTACTGACTGTTGTCTTTAATAATCTTTGAAATTTATATTAGTTAGGCTAGTAGTTTTTGTTGTGGTATTGAAATTGTGGAATTTCAATAGTATCTAAAATTTTGGTGTCATATCCTATTTATTGGAATACAAGGGCACATGAGTCAAAAGCAACGAAAACAATAGTTGTTTTACTTTATTTATTACGTTTTTGTGGTGGGGCAGGCAAACATTTATACCACTAGACCAGTGGTTTTCAAACCTGTCCTGAAGGCACCTCAGCCCTGCACATTTTGTGTGTCTCCCTCATTTATCACACCTGATTCAACTCATCAGCTCGTTAGTAGAGACTGCAAGAACTAAATTGGGTGTGTCTGATAAGGGAGACATACAAAATGTGCAGGGCTGGGGTGCCTCCAGGACAGGTTTGAAAACCACTGCACTAGACTAACTGGGCCAGTAGAAAAAAATCCTTAGCTTTGAGCCCTGTAATACTACATGAGGAACAACACAAGTGTTTATCACCCTCCAGTGCATTTCCGTCCCTATAATGGAAGATCTCCCCTGAGATGGCCTGAATACACCCTGTTTTTTCAGTTTTTTTTTCTTGAATTATTAACACTAGAGTACTTTGCAATTAACAACATCTTAAGAGACATGGCTCTTCAAAACAGGATGTGGTGCGTGGATAGGAAAGACCAAAATTACTATTAACATATCCATTCTAAATTTGCACTATTCAGATGGGATTAGTTTTCTAAACCGATGTTTGCATTAAATTTAGGACTGTAGAAATGTTCATCACCCTAAACCCAATAAAATAATTAATACTTACATATTAGATATACAAGTATATTTAAATTATATATACAACAGTTCAAAAGTTTAAAATCTTTTTATTTTTATTTTATTTTTTAAAGTTTTTTTAAAGAAGTCTTGGTAACACTTTACAAAAAGGTTTCATTTGTTAAAATTAGTTAACTACATTATTTAACATGAACTAGTGTCGTGTAGCCAGAGCTTCAGACTGACGGCAGAAGGTCTGGACTCTATCGCAGCTTTCATTGGTCGAGGACTGCCCAAGAGGACATTTGACTGACATGTAACGCAACCAATCACAGTTCGTTTTGTTCTGCGTCATGTTTAGAGGCGTGAAAATGTAAAGTCGATGTCCCTGCAATAACAGACTGGCGTGCGTCTAATAAACTATTCATTCATGAACGTTGTGCAAGTTTACTGCAACAATGGAGCCGCGAACCTCGCATACTTTTTAAAATCCAGTGTTTAGTTGATCCTGATAAGCGCTCATTGTCACAGTTGTAAACACGATGGCTTTCGTCTTCCATTAGGGGGTTTGCCTTCATGGCAGCTTTATTTCCAGGCGGACCGTAAAAAAACGCGACAGAGATGTCTCCCGGAAATCCTGTAGAATTCAACCATGACGATAAAGTGTTTCCCATTTTGTGTGCCTTATGCATCAGATGTTCAGCCAACTGTCCGTGGGCAGAGACTAAACATGAATGAACAATACTTCTACAGTATTTATTAATCATAGTTAAAGTGCCCCTATTATGCTATTTTAAAGTTTTCTAATTTTGTTTTGGAGTCTCCAACAACAGGTTTACGTGCATCAAAGGTCAAAAAAACGCTTTTATTTTTTCATAATATACATTGCACAGCACCACAATGTTCAATGATTCTCAAATGACTTGTCGGATGAATCAGTCTCTCTAAATCCCTCCTTTCCATAAGCCTACTCTGCTCTGATTGGTCAGACGGCCCAGTCTGTTGTGATTGGTCTACTCTGCTCTGATTGGTCAGATGGCCCAGTCTGTTGTGACTGGTCTACCGTGTACAGCGCGTATTTCGGAAACAAACGGCCATTACCATAACTGATCTTCAGCTCCGTCAGGAGGCTTCCTAAATCTCAGCGATTGTACACACTGTAAAGACAGTAACGATGGTGTTGATTTCACCATATCAATCCGAGTGCGAGTCCGATGATGAAACATTGGAAGAACTAGTTATTCAACCCGAACCGCCATCACAAGGACGACTTGAGCGGGAGTTTCTCAGTGATGCTACTCAGTTTGATGTAGATTATGAGATGTTGCAGCTGTAATTCCTCACCATCAGCATTAACAAGTGTGTGTCCATCAACAAACCCATGTGTGTGTTTCTAATTTATTGCGGTGCACATGCGGGAACTGTATCAATAACAGCGCATACATTAGCCGAGCACTAACGTGAATGACTGATGAACATTAAAGTTTGCAAAACAAATCTTGCTCCATCCTTTAGCTTTACTCAAGAAGAACGACAGACAATCTGCATTAATAGACACAGTTTTAGGTGATACTGCAGCCCACACCTGATGAGCAGAAGTATTTCAGTAAGACAGTAATAACGTGAGTTAGCCGGAAAACTTACACAATATAAAACACTGCATGAAAGGGGATATTCAAAAAACCGTAATAGGGGCACTGTAATGTTAAGCTCAGCGTTTACTAATAAAAAGCTCAATGAACATTGTTGAAAAAATATTGAATAACTTAAAACTAAATTTGAATGGTTATTTTATCTGACAAGGAAAATAATCCCACTACGGCCAAAACATTGGGCTTTGAGTGCCACCAAGAAACACAGCGACTGAAAGCCTCCTCTCTAGTGCTTCTTCAGTTCACGATCACCAGTCACCGGTCACTGCGAGTGATTTTGGTATGAGATAAAACACTCACACAGTTTTAAAATAACTCACTGCAGGGCTTCTCTCTCTCTTTCCACAAATATATTCCTGTCAAGAGTCTTGTGAATGGCGGAAAGCGGAGTTAAATCTGCATTTAGAGAGTCATTGGAACTTGCATCCTGTCTTTTACGTCTGCATTCCCAACCTAACACCGTTGGATCACTGATTGTGAATGATTATCAATCCAAATTGTTAATGCTTAATCTTAAAAGACGCAATAGCCGCGTTTCCACTGTCGGGCCAGTGCGAGCCAGGACGAGCCAGGACTTTCAACAGGCCGGGCTGGGCTAATAGCCTCGGACCTGCAGCACCGAGCCCAAAACCACACTGCATTTCCACCGTCAGGCTAGAAGCTCCGCTTCACTAAAACCCGCCCATAACACGCCTCTCTGGAACAACGTCACACAAACCCATCATTTCACCAACAAATGAAAATTTTATCAGAAAACTAATCAGACAGAAATCGCTGGAAACTAGCGAGATCGCAACGAATACATGAACGTGATAAAAGTGGCCATTTGTTGGCATTTTTGTCGTTTACTTAAAGATTTAAAACCCAAGCATCGATGTTTTACCACAGTTTTACAATAATAAGTGATACATTGATCATAATGAATTAATGTGTGTCAAGATTGCTCATCAGTCCCACAGCAATAAAGTGGCATTTACCGTTATTTCACAAAAGAAAGAGGACACACGTACTTATTCAGTCGCGTGTTTCTGTTTATTTGTAGTCGCAGGACAGTGTTTACATCACATTTAGAAAGAATGATCATTTCTACAAACTTTACACCAAAAATACGACCCAAGGAGCTTTAGCGCTCTCTCCAGTGACAGTCCCAATACAGTTATATTTTCAGCCAGAGAAACAGAGGAAGCTCCCGAAAAACCGGAGTTGCTTTATTTTATGACATTTGCGGAGATAAATATGGATATCAGACAGTCCAGTATAAAGAGACGTACTGACAGATAAAATAAATACAAAATTATATTAAAAGTCTTTAATGCTGATGTTAGCTGGTATATGAAATCATCCGCGGCTCAGATAAACTCCACCTTTGTTTGTAACCACTCCTCAAGCCGAGCTGGCCCGCTTTGGACCAAGATATTTGGCGGGCCAAGAAAACCCTGGCCGTTGGCCCCGAGGAAGCCCCAGAAGTGACCGTGGAAACGCATCTGGCCCTGGCAGGCACTAGCACACCCGCTTTTGGCCCAACAGTGGAAATGCGGCTAATGAAATTGCTTGACAGTTAAGCATGTTTTTTGACAGCGTTGATGTATTTCATATTGAAACAGGAAGTTGGGGAGGGACGTATTGAAGGGTTCCCTTTTTATTAAGTAGCCTTTAGGTTACGCTTTTTTACTTGCAATTGCTAGTATTGGCAGTATCAACAGGTGGGAAATTCTAATCATAAAGATCATATTATTGGACAGAGGGCCAGTAAAGAGTAACACATGTCCAGCTTTGTCCAGTAAAGCTCAAGGGCAGCCATCTCTCTTCGTCAAGCACCACTAGCAAACGTTCAGATGCCAACAAAGAGACATTATTGAAGAGGTTGTGTGTCGGGCTCCAGCTGTCCCTTTGTTCCTTCGTATATCAGCAGGGATCCGGTAACCAGGAGGGCAGCTCACTTACAGCCCTCATCATGATATGTGATGTAATGAGGCCATTAGATCCTGCTAATAGGTTGTTGGAGCAGTCAAGCGAAAGAAAAGGCCTGTGGATCGGTTTGCCCGGCCCACTGCTCTCAGGGTGGTCAGATAACACTGCCATTGAGCTCTGAGAAAGGTCAGGTGTGCGAGGTGTGGAGGAGGAACTCGTGATGACTTCCCATGTCACTTTTTTATTGGTGATGCCTTTGAATCGACTCCAAGATATCTTAGTCAATTGATAAGTGATGAGTATGTCATCCGGCTACTGTAGCCAAAGCCAGCTGTCCACTTAACTCAAAGCACCTGGATAATGGAGGGTGATGGAACAAACTGCTGAAATGTCTCAATAGTGGGCAGAAATAGAAGATGGGTTATCAATGAAGCAGCTGCGTCTGATAATTTAATATCATGTATTGTATGCCTCATTTTGGCAGAAAGTCAATGTAAACTTAAAACAAGTACTTGTTTTAACTTTAAGGGGACCATTATGCAAAATTCACTTTTATATTGTTTTTGAACATATTTATGTGTCTGCAGTGTGTGTACACAACCACCCTACTGTGGTAAAAATCCATTCACTGTTTATTTTCCCCATAAATCTGAAACACTGTCTCAAAATGAGCCGTTCAGGAAGGTACTCAATGTGACATCACATTGGATAGACCCCGCCCACAACTGGCGATGTAATCTGCCTTATTAGCATAGCTCCTCCCCTGTGTGAGCTGTACAAAGTTTGCCATGTTTATCTCCTCGCCAGAGCATTAACACCAGCATTCAAGTAGTGCTGGGCGGTAAACCGGTTCATCCGGTAAACCGGTTTCAATTTTGCGACCGATATGAATTTTTTAAAAACCACCATACCGGTGCGGTGCGTTGCTGAAACAGCTGCTGTATCTATTAAGTGAGAGCGGACCTCTATTAACTGCATGTCCTTCTTACAGTAATGGTAATAACTTTTTAACACAACAATAAATAACTCACAAAACTAACTCTCTTTAATACTGCAAATTAGGGCTGGACGATATGACCTAAAATCAAAACCTCGATTAATTGAACACTTTACCTCGATTTCGATTATTTTGTTTTGGGGGGTTTTTTTGCCCTCATAGTTCACTGAGAAGGTATGTACTGTAAATATGCTTCTGTCAAGAGCAGTGAGTGATTTTCTGTTTTTCTTCTGTTGTTTGATTCATATTAACAGGATATTTAGCAGTAGGTACTGTATATTACACTGCTGTCACTTTAATACACAGATCTAATACACACACGTGATTTCTTTCCCTGCTGTTTACGTTCACAGACATAACCGACTGTGTTTATGTGAACTTTGTGTGTTTTTGACATAACTGTGTGTATTTGACAGTTTAAGCGCAATAAGACGTAAAAGAGAATTTAGTTTAATACTCACAGGACGCTCCGTCTGACATCCAGGTTTCTGTGTGTGTGCTTCCGGTGTGTGCTTTTAGAAAACCATATATCAGAAGTTTACACTGATATGGCTTTAAAACACATCATAAACGTTCATGATGGTGAACAACTGCAATGTCACGTGAGCGTGACTGCGATAGAGATGATAATCAAAACCAAACAGATGTTCAACATGGAATAAATGATCTGTGGGGTATTTTGAGCCGAAACTTCACAGACACATTCTGGGGACACCTGAGACTTATATTATAACATTACATCTTGTAAAAAGGGGCATAATAGGTACCCTTTAAAACTTAGCATTTTTGGGTAACATTGTCACTGTGTTGTGTTTTTGTTTGCTGAGGACAAGAAAAATGATTAACTACATGTACTTACTATAGAGAAGGTTAGGGTTAAGGTTTGGTTTAGGGCTAGATACTTGTAATTATGCATAATTTACTGTTAATACTATAGTAAGTACATGAAGTAACGTGTAACTACGTCACGTAGCTGCCAACTGCCTACATAGGGAGCATCCTAAATGAAATAGTTCCTCATATCACTGAATGCTCTACAACTCACCAACAGACCACACAAATGAGGCATGAGTGCCTCTTCATTTTACAACTGACGTTAATGCAATGCTTTACTTGTTTTCTGCTGTATCCAGATGAATTGTTAGTGTGACAAGTCAACAGAACATTTGTCCTAACTGAACTTTATTTATGTGTTCACAGAGACATTAAGCCAGACAACATTTTACTGGATGAGCACGGTAAGCCCCAAAGATACTATACATTACCATCATGCTAGAGCTTCTTGTTAGGGCAAGCATCACTATTACTATTGCTCAAACTGACTAGCCCTAGGGGGGTGAATTCAGGTTGATTGGGACACTTTTCCCAAGTCATCTCAATGACAAAAAGTGTCCCAGTCACCCTGAATTCACAACATGTCACCATTCACACATGCCAGACATGAAATGTAATTCAAATCATACAGCTTCTTGAGAAGAGGTGTTAAAACCAGGCCCTGTTTGCACCTGATATTAAGATGCGTTTTGGTGGATCGGATCACAAGAAGACGAGGGAGACACATTCCCGTTTACACCTGGTGTTTTAATCCGTCTCTTTTGTCCACTTTCAACCACTTCTGTCCTGATTTCTTTGAGGGGAGGGTCTATGTATGGGCTTTTTCAGATCTTTAGATCTAATGGATGAAGTAAGCTCACGCAATTTACATCAATTTACATAGACACAAGACCAGCCGAACGCTATGAGTGTGTGTTAGAAATCAGGAATGGAGAGAGAACATTGTGCTTGGGATGTTTTTCATTTTCAAACCAAACTTGGGTCTCCAGCCGAGAGTTTAAATCCCGTCTGGCTAGCGCTCTTCCCATAATGTTTAGCATTAGGTCAGTAGGAGGAGAGTAGGGCATCTTTTAGAGGCTGTTCCAGTGCATTTGACCACATGAGCGTTTACACTACGAAAGCCATCCGGTCCAATGTGTTTTCAACTACCTCTGGAAGTGGATGAAAGTGGACAAGCTCAAAGCGTTTTAGACCCCGTTTACACCTGTATTTAGAGTCGTCCACTTGTGATCCGATTGACCAAAACGCAATACCAATAATAATACCAGGTGTAAACTGGGTCTTAGAGACCAGAATGTTTGAATGGGAAAATATTGAAATTTAAAAAACTGCTGGCCATGCACATTTACATAATTTATTTCATATCAGCAATAAAACTTGTCATGAAATGTCTTTAGAAAACTAAAAAAAAAGAAAGAAGCATATTTCAGGTTAGTCCCGCCAATGTGCATGTGCAGTTCTGCTGGCGATATAAAATTAGGAAATATTGTGTATATTGTGATAATATTAAAAGCCAATTTCATTCATGTTTCACAAGTATGACTGCTGTTAGGTGGCTGTATGTGTGTGAATACTCTGTGAAGGTTTCTATTTACATGTTTCACAGCTTTTAGCATATAGTAGCCAATCACAGACATCTCTGTTGAGCGCCAAACACAATGACCAATCAGAGAATTAAGAGATTCATTGTGCAGTCTAGACAAATTTATTGATTATAACGTGAGTTCACAATGGCTGACAGCTTCAGTGATTATAAAGAGAGCGCTCTTTGATCGCTTTCTGTTTATAACCCATTCACAATTTGGATAAAAGTTTTTATAAAATGCAGTGATTGACAGTGATAGCCATGGCAACGGACAGGCCAAAAAACTGATACAGTATATCAAAATAGATCTGTGCATTAAATTTTGGAGTGTAAATGCAAACTAACAGACCTGCAACTTGTTCTATGCAATGGGTTACTTTGTTCTTTTTGTGTTTCTTTGTTCTTCAAAGAACTTGCTGGTGAGTTTTGCATTCAAATTTTATTGTAAAATATAAAACTGTAGGTATTCAATTTGATAAGGTGATTGAAGGTTATTTATGGCAGTGAGACGTTCTTGCTTCACATAGGTTTGGCTAACCAGTGTTGTCAGGGAGAAAAGGCAGACTGCATAATTTTTCATCAAAATGACAAAACCCAGCAAGCAATTTTGCATTTAAAAGATGTCTAACAGTCGTCCAAGGACAGCCCTGATGTCTTGGTTAAAACTAGGCAAAATTGGCCTGTCAGTGAAAATGTAATAGATGTCAAACCATATCCCAAGAATAGACTAGTCGTCTAGAACATGAACATGTCAAAGAAATGAAACCAAACACCTTGTAATCACTTTGCTTATGATGGAATATCATACATCTCGCAAGATATTTTGGAACTAAATTCAAGGTTATTTTGGCTAGAAGTGGGTTACTCATAGCAGGACTATATCGGGTCTATAGTTAACTGAGACGCTGAAATGATGGCTATTGCTTGCTGGGTAGGGAGAGGAATACAAATATGAAGATGGCTATGACCCCATCCCTACACAAACACACACAGCAGGTGGTTGAAGACTACAGAGAAGCCTCGTGAGGTTTTTTTTTCTACCTCTACTTTCTCTCTCAGCATCTGTTATTCTCTCTTATACACTTTTGTGTGGAAAGCAACAATGACCACACACTTTTTCAGTAGCCTTGGTTCTGGAAGTATTCATCTTCAGTAAAGAGTTCTGAAGTCATGAACCAAATCCCTCAGCTCAATCACAACATTACAAGCTTTGCACTGAGAGTATTTCAAAACTGGCAAATTAAATACACCGATCAGGCATACAACATTATGACAGGTAAAGTGAATAACACTGATTATCTCTTCATCACAGCACCTGTTAGTAGGTGGGATATATTAGGCAGCAAGTGAACATTTTCTCCTCAAAGTTGATGTGTTAGAAGCAGGAAAAATGGGCAAGCGTAAGGATTTGAGCGAGTTTGACAAGGGCCAAATTGTGATGGTTAGATTGGGTCAGAGCATCTCCAAAACTGCAGCTCTTGTGGGGTGTTCCCGGTCTGCAATGGTCAGTATCTATCAAAAGTGGTCCAAGGAAGGAACAGTGGTGAACCGGCGACAGGGTCATGGGCGGCCAAGGCTCATTGATGCACATGGGGAGCGAAGGCTGGCCCGTGTGGTCCGATCAAACAGACGAGCTACTGTAGCTCAAATTGCTCAAGAAGTTAATGCTGGTTCTGATAGAAAGGTGTCAGAATACACAGTGCATCGCAGTTTGTTGCGTATGGGGCTGCATAGCCGCAGACCAGTCAGGGTGTCCATGCTGACCCGCCAACAGTGGGCACGTGAGCATCAGAACTGGACCACGGAGCAATGGAAGAAGGTGGCCTGGTCTGATGAATCAAGTTTTCTTTTACATCACGTGGATGGCCGGGTGCGTCACTTACCTGGGGAACACATGGCCCCAGGATGCACTATGGGAAGAAGGCAAGCCGGCGGAGGCAGTGTGATGCTTTGGGCAATGTTCTGCTGGGAAACCTTGGGTCCTGCCATCCATGTGGATGTTACTTTGACACGTACCACCTACCTAAGCATTGTTGCAGACCATGTACACCCTTTCATGGAAACGGTATTCCCTGGTGGCTGCAGCCTCTTTCAGCAGGATAATGCGCCCTGCCACAATGCAAAAACGGTTCAGGAATGGTTTGAGGAGCACAACAACGAGTTTGAGGTGTTGACTTGGCCTCCAAATTCCCCAGATCTCAATTCAATCGAGCATCTGTGGGATGTGCTGAACAAACAAGTCCGATCCATGGAGGCCCACCTCGCAACTTACAGGACTTAAAGGACCTGCTGCTAACATCTTGGTGCCAGATACCACAGCACACCTTCAGGGGTCTAGTGGAGTCCATGCCTCGATGGGTCAGGGCTGTTTTGGCAGCAAAAGGGGGACCAGCACAATATGTAGGCTCTTCCTATTGTGCACATTTTAATGTGGCATCTTTGCCGGTGGTATCTGACCCTGCGTCCCAATTTTCATATTATCTGCCCCTAAATTGTTTCCGATATTAGAATTTGTGTGTCCCAAATCCTAGTATGTTGATGCACACTCTAACGGGGAACACTGCCCAAAACCCACTGCGCTTTGGAGGAGGATTTAGTTCAGAACTAGATGTCTCCCTTATCCTTATCCATTTTGTGTTAGAAACATCAAAGTTATGCAGTGTTTCAGGGTCTCTGGGACAGATTTGAGAATCATTGATTGTAACGGAGTTCGTTGTTATGGGAAGAAGGAGGCGGGAACCGGCAAACATTTAAAAGACTTTAATAAATAAATAAACACAAAATGAAAGTAAAACGCAGGCAGCCCCTCACGGACGGCTGTTGCACAAACACATCATAAAAACGTAAACAACACAACATAAAATCCAGGCCTGGTCCTCTCTCGTCTTTCACTGTTGTCGCTCCTCCTTTTATGCTTCCGAGCTCCTCCGTGAGAGGATTCGAGACCGGTGTGATGCGCAGCTGGCGCTCATCTTTCAATCACTCACCGGCCTCACATCGCTCTCTCACGGCTCTTGCTCGCCCTGCTCGTCACATACCCCCATCGCCCCTCGCAGGCCGGGGGGTACCCACGAGACTGCGCTCTACTCCCCCCCCCGGGCCAGTCTCGGCGGCCGCAGCACCTGGGGGTAAGGACAGACGAGACGAGAGAAAGGGATACAGAAGCACAAGGAGCGACAAAGACAAGAGAGGGGAGAGAGGAAAAAAAATAAAAAATCTTGGTCCGGTTCCCGGACACACTACCGCTCGGACCTCAGCCAGCCGAGAGGCTCTTCCTCGCGGTGCCATGCGATGGTACTGGACGCTTGGTGGACCGCTCGATCCTCCTCCGCCCTCTGGCGGCCGGCGGCGGCGGATCCTCCTGTTGAGGGCAGCCGGCAGCGAGTCCTGCGCTCCCTGCTCCTCCACGTCATGGCGGATGGTAGCAGGCTCCGGCCCACGGCGAACGCCGGCGACTCCTCCGCTCCCTCTAGGACGGCAGCCACCCCACCTCGACCCAAGGGCACGGCAGCGAGCTCTCCGTCCCACTGGGTCTTCCATCGCTCCAGCACCATCGCCTCAGGCAGCCACTCGCGGTCTTCTCTCTTCCGTGCTGCCTGACCTCCTCAGCACCGCGATCCCCCTCAGCAGCGAGGGCTCTCCGACAGCATGTCCCTCCATTTAAAAGACTTTAATAAATAAATAAACACAAAATGAAAGTAAAACGCAGGCAGCCCCTCACGGACGGCTGCCACGCAAACACATAAAAACGTAAACAACACAACATAAAATCCAGGCCTGGTCCTCTCTCGTCCTTCACTTCGCTCCTCCTTTTATGCTTCCGAGCTCCTCTGTGAGAGGATTCGAGACCGGTGTGACGCGCAGCTGGCGCTCATCTTCCAATCACTCACCGGCCTCGCGTCACTCTCTCACGGCTCTCACTCTCCCTGCTCGTCACATTGATCTAGACAAGCATCATCTACAATTTCTGTCCTTTAATACAAGCCTTAGGTAAACATCTGTTCCTGTGCTCGAGAACATCTCAGAGGACGTTTTGTGATCTTGGATTGCTTCTGCCTGTACAGATTAATGTCACTGGTCTCAGAGCAGTCATTTCAGATAGATTATAAAGACAGTATATCATGGAAAGAGCGAACGGTTGCTTTCATCACACCGCACTGAAGGCCTGTGAACACTAAACAGTTATTGTAGCTTTGACACAGACTTTTATGACCCTTATGTATTGCCTCTCCATTTCACACTTGCTCTGAGTTAACTCAATTTTTGAAGTATTTGGTTTCTATGGGTTTGTTTAGGGTTGTCAATGAAGGGTTGTTTATGTAGGGTTGTGATTTATTTGAATATTTTAATTAGTATAATTTTATGATCTTAAATCAATATCAGTATGTATGTGTACATGAACCAGCAACATAGTACAGACTGAATACGAGAACATGTCCTCGGACAGATCAGAATGTGCTAAATTATGCTAGCAACATGCTAATTCATGCTAGCAGCGTGCTAGAAACATGCAAATCATGCTTGCAAAATGATAAATCATGCTATCAACATGTTAAATAATGCTAACAATGTGTTAAATCAGTGGTTCTCAAACTTTTTATACCAAGTACCACCTCAGAAAATATTTGGCTCTCCAAGTACCACCATAATGACCAACATTAAAATACAGTAGCGTAGTAGGCCTAACTATTCAGCTACAGCTTTGCACTGTCACAGCCACGTTCTGTTTTGTTCATGGACTTTCAATGTGTTTTCATTGGTCACATGTTTCTTTGTTCAGTTTCCCGCCACTCATCTGTCCCCATGGTTACCCTCGTTAGTTTAGTTCTGTTCAGCTGTGTCTCGTCAATTAACTTGTGTCTGTTTGCTATTTAGTTCTCCCCTTTCTCTCAGTCCTTGTCTGATGGCTGTTATGTATCGTTGTGTGTACCTGTCTGCCAGTTACCTTTTGATTAAACGATGATTTGCACTTGATTCCTCTACTGTCGTCTTCCTACCTACACAGACCCATAACATGCACAGTTCAAAAACGAGGCAGTTTTTTCCTAATAAGAATATTTATTGTTGTCAGCCACTTTAACATTGTAAATACACAGTTTGTACATTAACACTGCACAGTGCTTACATACAGGTAAATAAATAATGATTAAATTAAAATGTGTTGTACCTAAAAGTTAAATTAAAACTGTACTGTACTTAAATGTAAAAAAACTTTACTCAAATAAAGATTAAATTAAATTAAATTAGTGTTGGTAGTGATCAAGGTAGCTGTTCACAAAATCAATCCACCTCTTCTTGATATCATCGATTTTGTTTTATAAGCTGATTTGTAATTTATCGCAACTAGGTAATATGCATTTACGTGACGAAGGCATAACTAGCTAGCTAACTGTAGGCTGTAGTAACTAACGTAGTGACAGTAACTCGCGACTGAACGGGCGAACTGATGCGAATGTGCTCTAGTTATTATAGTGTTAGGGGAGGGGCCACGCTCAGTGGCTCCAGTGCGTCATCGAGCCACCGTTTTAGTACTACACAGTTCACAGTCTTTGTAACGTGTTTCAGCAATACATTTCTAACATTTATAATGTGTTTAGAAACAAATTTTAGAATTGCCTTTACAGGGACTTTAATTTAGTGATTCCTCTGCGTACCACTAGAGGGAGCCTGAGTACCACTAGTGGTATGCGTACCACACTTTGAGAAAATCAAATCAATGTTAAATCATGCTAGCAAAATGCTAATTCATGGTAGCAACATGCTAAAACATGCTAACAACATGCTAATTCATGCTAGCAATGTGCAAAAACATGATAATTCATGTTAGCAATGTGTTAATCTTTTATAGACCTGTAAACTTAAAACCTTAAAACTTAAAGCTGTTAAAACGAATTTAAACTTTCTGGTCAAGCTTTCTGAAGCCAACTTCAAAGTTTGTCTTGTCTTGTCTTGCTATCTCATGGCAGACTATACACTATATTGCCAAAAGTTTTGGGACGCCTGCCTTTACATGCACATGAACTTTAATGACATCCCATTCTTAATCCGTAGGGTTTAATATGGAGTTGGCCCACCCTTTGCAGCTATAACAGCTTCAACTCTTCTGGGAAGGCTTTAAACAAGGTTTAGGAGTGTGTTTATGGGAATTTTTGACCATTCTTCTAGAAGCGCATTTGTGAGGTCAGGCACTGATATTGGACGAGAAGGCCTGGCTCGCAGTCTCCGTTCTAATTCATCCCAAAGGTGTTCTATCGGGTTGAGGTCAGGACTCTGTGCAGGCCAGTCAAGTTCCTCCACACTAAACTCACTCATCCATGTCTTTATGGACCTTGCTTTGTGCACTGGTGCATAGTCATGTTGGAACAGGAAGGGGCCATCCCCAAACTGTTCCCACAAAGTTGGGAGCATGAAATTGTCCAAAATATCTTGGTATGCTGAAGCATTAAGAGTTCCTTTCACTGGAACTAAGGGGCCAAGCCCAACCCCTGAAAAAAAACCCACACCATAATCCCCCTCCACCAAACTTTACACTTGGCACAATGCAGTCAGGCAAGTACCGTTCCCCTGGCAACCGCCAAACCCAGACTCGTCCATCGGATTGCCAGACAGAGAAGCGTGATTGGTCACTCCAGAGAACACGTCTCCACTGCTCTAGAGTCCAGTGGTGGCGTGCTTTACACCACTGCATCCACCACACTTTGCATTGCACTTGGTGATGTAAGGCTTGGATGCAGCTGCTCGGCCATGGAAACCCATTCCATGAAGCTCTCTACACACTGTTCTCGAGCTAATCTGAAGGCCACACAAAGTTTGGAGGTGTGTAGCTATTGACTTTGCAGAAAGTTGGCGACTTCTGTGCACTGTGCGCCTCAGCATGCGCTGAGATTTTACGTGGCCTACCACTTCGTGGCTGAGTTGCTGTTGTTCCCAATTGCTTCCACTTTGTTATAATACCACTAACAGTTGACCGTGTAATATTTAGTAGTGAGGAAATTTCATGAATGGACTTATTGCACAGGTGGCAACCTATCACGGTACCACGCTTGAATTCACTGAGCTCCTGAAAGCAACCCATTCTTTCACAAAGGTTTGTAGAAGCGTCTGCATGCCTAGGTGCTTGATTTTATACACATGTGGCCATGGAAGTGATTGGAACACCTGAATTTAATGATTTGCAGGTTTGTCCCAATACTTTTGGCAATATAATGCATCTATGATTGTGCTGAAACATACATCACAACTGGAGCAATGTTTCCTATAAGCCATATTTATATGCTTCAGTATGTTTGTGGATGTGGCATTTTCATGAAATAGGGAATCATTTGGTTTCCTAATGATGCAGAAAGATCACGAGTGATGAAAATGATTGATAAAAATGCTTGTACTTGTCAGTTTAAATTGAAAAGTGAAAGTACCTGAAGATCTTCAATATGCAATGCTGCCAGCATTAAAAACTACTAAAGTGTACTATGTTAATACCATTGCTTTTGGACATAGTAGCATTACCATGTTTTTTGCACATATAAAATTGTAATGCTACGTATGTTCTCTTGGACATTGCACTGTATGGTTGTAATAAGGTTTGTTGAAAAGGGAAGAAGGAGGCACATAAACATAAACAACAGAGCGAAAGTAAAGTGGCAGCCCCTCATGGATGACTGATGCATAAACTAAACAACAGCATAAAGCCCAGGCCTGGTCCTCTCTCGTCCTTCACTGTCGTTCCTCCTCCTTTTATCCTTCCGGAGCTCCTTTGTCAGTTTTTAAGACCGGTATGGCGTGCAAGTGATGCTCATTAGCACCCGCATCACCGGCCTCGCTCCGTTCCCACAGCTCTCGGCCCCGCCCTGCTTGCTACTATGGTATTACCATAGATTTTAGTATGTGTACATGATATTACTCTGATTGTTTGTGCTGTATATATATAAAACTAATTTTATTAGTAAAAAAATATTTAAACATTCTTAAAACAAGACATTTATTTAAAGACCAACATTGAGCTGGCTATTTTTTTTCTTTTAAGCTTAAAAATAAGAAAACTTATGACCCTAATAAGTCAATGTGGTAAGAAGAAGAATTAAATGCTCAATTCAAGATATATTTTCTGGGATCAAGGTTTGTTATTTTACTTGAAATATTGCTTCTCGAGAAAATCTATGTTTTGAGGAACAAACAATAAAACTGATTAAAGTTGCAATTTTTTGAGTATAACATGGTAATTCTATGCAGTTTATTTCAGTTGTCCCTTGGAGAATCATGTAATCATTAAATACTGTGGCATATATAAAAGTATACCAACTGACACCATCATTGTAGTATAGTAACTCTTTCACACAGCAAATGCATTTTACGTCAAGGAAGCTTTCATACATCTTGTGACAACAAGGTTAGATCACCCAAAAATTTAAATTCTGTCATCATTTACTCACCGTCATGTTGTTTTAATCCTGCTTTATTCTGCGGAAAAAAAGATATTTTGATGAATGTTGGTAACCAAACTGTTTTGGTGACACTGGGCCCTATCATACACCCGGCGCAATGCAACGCCAGGCGTGACGCAAGCGTTTTTTGCTAGTTTCAGCTCGACACAGTTATCATTTTCATATCCAGCGCTACGTTGTTTAAATAGCAAATGCACTGGCGCCCATCTGTTCACCCATGGGCGTGCTGGTCTGAAAACCAGGTGTGTTCAGGAGCATTGTTGGTGCATTGCTATTTTGAGGAACTGGAAACGACTGCGCCATTGACCAACACAAACCTGGTCTAAAGTCAATAGCGCAGTATTTTTTGTGTTATTTAAAGGGTGTGTTATTAATATGCGCCTATAGGCGGGTCTACAACGCACGTACACTCTGATTATACACACACAGGGACGTGTCATTGAATGTATCAGAATTACCAATTTGCAGTAATGACGAATGAAATGCTACTTATTTAACCAGTCGTGGCAATACACACATGTATTTAAACTGACTCGTCAGGTTGAGGGTGTCTATATTCCACCATGTAAATAGCGAATCCGCCATGGTGCAAGCGCAACTGGCTTTTAAAGGGAATGGGAGATGAGACTCTGATTGGTTTATTGCACGTTATGCCCAAAACACACCCATGACTCATTAAGAGACGAGGGACAACCCTTTTGGATCATGTGCCTGGCGCGCCAACAATTTTTCCTGTTGTTAAACTATCAAAAGTGGATTCGGACACGCCCTTAGTGCACCTGCACCATGTGCTTCAGACCATGTGCTCAGATCATTAAAATAGGGCCCATTGACTTCCATTGTATGGACAAAAAAAAACATATTTTAGACATTTCACAAAATATACTCTTTTATGTTTCACAGTCATAAAGTCATAAAAGTCACAGAAAGTCATAAAAGTTTTGAAACATCATCAAGGTGAGTAAATGATGACAGAATTTTTATTTTGGTTGAACTATCCCTTTTACTGCCTACTGCGGATGAAGCCTACGGCAAAACATCCATTTGCTTTTGACTTAAAATCAGACAGATATTTGGAAGTCAAAATGCTTTTTAAGGCCATCTGCTCAGCTTACAGACACAGAGCAGTGCTCTTTTTAACCCCCGGAGGGTGGCTGCAAACCGCTGACTCCTGCAGACCTCACGTCTAGAGGAGGTGCTCTCTACAGCTCAGTGGACAGTTGGGTTTTTATTCCCTGAGGAATAAAAAATATGTTACCTCCATTGCCAAGACCACTCACACAGAGAGAGAGAGAGAGAGAGTTGAAAAACACTCAGCATTCTGACATGAGAGAGAATGACACAGTTATGAAGGAAGGAAGAGCAGGAAAAATGCCATTATGCTTCGTTCACACACAACATATGTCTGGAACATGTTGATATGCTGGGTAGTAACTGATTATATGTAATCTGGATTAAATAATCAGATTCCAAAAATTATATATTGTAATTAGATTGTCACCATTGCCTGTGTCTTTGTTTTATGGACTCTTATTGTGTTATTCTGTTTTCTTCCTGTGGTTTAGTTCCTGTTTCCTTGTTTCTATCTTGTTAGTTGTCATGTTCATCAAGCCTCATTGTTTGTGAAGTCAAGTCAAGCCAGCGCGTGACAATTATATTACGTTTTAAAATACTCATAATCAGACTACAGTTCATTTTTTTATCAATTACATGATTACTTAATATTCACAAAATGGCAGTAAATTATTTATAATTTATTGATTCTCACTAATTCTTCTTTTCTATCTTTAAATGGTCCTTCTAAAACAGCTCAAATCTACAAATCTAGATAGAGTCCTTGTTTCGGACTCTAATTCACAGACGCTTTGTTTTGGGTGCAGTAATAGGTGTTTTTACTGCTTTATTAATATAAGAAGCACGGCACAACAGTTAATTTGCTTGTCGTCTCTTAATTAGGACCCGAAATCAAAGAAAAGCAATTCAGGAGTGTGTGCATGTCATAAAAATCAATTTCAATTTCAAGCTTGTGACACATTAGCATTCATGTAAACACTATATTCGGATTCATCAAAAAGTGTGCATGTAAATGTAGCTACTGTCAGTTATGTTATTTTCACACGTGTGTGTGTGTGTGTGTGTGTGTGTGTGTGTGTGTGTGTGTGTGTGTGTGTGTGTGTGTGTGTGTGTGTGTGTGTGTGTGTGTGTGAAAATGGTCTGTGTTAAATTGATAGTCAACCTAAAAATGAATATTCTGTCATCATTTACTCACCCTCATGTTGTTTTAAACCTGTATGGCTTTCTTTGCAAAATAAGATATTTTGAAGAATGTTGGTTACCAACCCTTTTTGGTGACCCTTGACTTCCACTGTTTGGACAAAATCACTGAGACATTTCTCAAAATGTTTTCTTATATGTTTCACATAAGAAAGAAAGTCAATTTTAAATAGTAAATTACATCATGGTGAGAAAATGATGGCAGAATTTTCATTTTAGGGTGAACTATCCCTTTAAGGTTTATTGTTGATTGTTATTGGTAGATAGTATACAATTCTGATGAACTACTGATGTTACACAAGCAGTGACAGGCACACAAATTCGGTAACCATTTCATAATTATGTACATTGCATTCAGAAAATAATCTAAAATTCGAATTGTTTACATAATTTTTTCCCTTATCAATCTACATTCAATATCTCAAAAAGACATAGTCAATAATAACAAAGCAGAAACAGGATTTTAGACATTTTTTCATACGTATTAAAACAAAAGACTGCAACTAAATAGCTATGAATAAAAATGAAACTGATGTTGGTTTGCAGGAAACTCCTTTTTCTTTTTAACTATGAGGTCCATTGTTGGTGTGTAAATAATGCAGCTCCTGTATGTTTTACATTCATATCAGCACTGCACACATCCACAACATCTACTCTTTCTACAAACCCGATTCCAAAAAAGTTGGGACACTGTACAAATTGTGAATAAAAAAGGAATGCAATAATTTACAAATCTCATAAATTTATATTTTATTCACAATAGAATATAGATAACATATCAAATGTTGAAAGTGAGACATTTTGAAATGTCATGCCAAATATTGGCTCATTTTGGATTTCATGAGAGCTACACATTCCAAAAATGTTGGGACAGGTAGCAATAAGAGGCCAGAAAAGTTAAATGTACATACAAGGAACAGCTGGAGGACCAATTTACAACTTATTAGGTCAATTGGCAACATGATTGGGTATAAAAAGAGCCTCTCAGAGTGGCAGTGTCTCTCAGAAGTCAAGATGGGCAGAGGATCACCAATTCCCCCAATGCTGCGGCGAAAAATAGTGGAGCAATATCAGAACGGAGTTTCTCAGAGAAAAATTGCAAAGAGTTTGAAGTTATCATCATCTACAGTGCATAATATCATCCAGAGGTTCAGAGAATCTGGAACAATCTCTGTGCGTAAGGGTCAAGGCCAGAAAACCATACTGGATGCCCGTGATCTTCGGGCCCTTAGACGGCACTGCATCACATACAGGAATGCTACTGTAATGGAAATCACAACATGGGCTCAGGAATACTTCCAGAAAACATTGTCGGTGAACACAATCCACCGTGCCATTCGCCGTTGCCGGCTAAAACTCTATAGGTCAAAAAAGAAGCCATATCTAAACATGATCCAGAAGCGCAGGCGTTTTCTCTGGGCCAAGGCTCATTTAAAATGGACTGTGGCAAAGTGGAAAACTGTTCTGTGGTCAGACGAATCAAAATTTGAAGTTCTTTTTGGAAAACTGGGACACCATGTCATCCGGACTAAAGAGGACAAGGACAACACAAGTTGTCATCAGCGCTCAGTTCAGAAGCCTGCATCTCTGATGGTATGGGGTTGCATGAGTGCGTGTGGCATGGGCAGCTTACACATCTGAAAAGGCACCATCAATGCTGAAAGGTATATCCAAGTTCTAGAACAACATATGCTCCCATCCAGACGTCGTCTCTTTCAGGGAAGACCTTGCATTTTCCAACATGGCAATGCCAGACCACATACTGCATCAATTACAACATCATGGCTGTGTAGAAGAAGGATCCGGGTACTGAAATGGCCAGCCTGCAGTCCAGATCTTTTACCCATAGAAAACATTTGCCGCATCATAAAGAGGAAGAAGCGACAAAGAAGACCTAAGACAGTTGAGCAACTAGAAGCCTGTATTAGACAAGAATGGGACAACATTCCTATTCCTAAACTTGAGCAACTTGTCTCCTCAGTCCCCAGACGTTTGCAGACTGTTATAAAAAGAAGAGGGGATGCCACACAGTGGTAAACATGGCCTTGTCCCAACTTTTTTGAGATGTGTTGATGCCATGAAATTTAAAATCAACTTATTTTTCCCTTAAAATGATACATTTTCTCAGTTTAAACATTTGATCTGTCATCTATGTTGTATTCTGAATAAAATTTTGAAATTTGAAACTTCCACATCATTTGCATTCTGTTTTTATTCACAATTTGTACAGTGTCCCAACTTTTTTGGAATCGGGTTTGTAAAATATAGGGACACATATGCATATGCTTAGATAAAAATAAAAAAAATCCCATGTGCCCCTTCCTTCTGTGTCTCGTCATACACACTCAGATACACAAAGCATCTGCTCTAGTTTTCTCATACCCTGAGGCGATGACAAATCTTCATCAAGGTGAGTGGCTTTGGCCACCTCACTCCAGTCACTGTTATTTCCTTATCTGCTCACTACACTAAATGTCATCTCATTACCAGGAATGAGTAGAGGAACAGTCACACAAATCAAACCAAACTGTTTTATCTGGGCAGAAAGGAAGGAGTCGATTTTGGAAGGTGCTATTTCAACCTTAGCAATGAGAAAATGCTGGACTGTATATATTGTGGAATGGAGGATTACTGTTGTAATGCGAGGCCAAATTTGCTACCACAGTTGATATGAATTGACTCAGGTTGTGAATTCAACCCATTTCCCTGAGAAGGGGAACGAGATGCTGCATCTTGGTGTTGACGCTATGGAGGACAGCATCAGCATGACTGGTGTCTAAGCATGTGTAAACAAATACCAATAATCATTGGCAGATGGTAGTCTATGACGTTATATGAGGAGTGCCGTTATATGAGAGTTGCACGTCATCAACTCTTTTGTCTAAAGGAAGGGAAGAAGGAGGTTGGGACCGGTGAATGTTTCACAAACCTTAATCTTATAAAATAAACAAACAACAAAACGAAAGTAAAGTGGCATAAAACATAATAAAACCACAACATAAATGTCCCAGGCCTGGTCCTCTCTCATCCTTCACTGTCGTCACTCCTCCTTTTATGCTCCTATAGCTCCTCTGTTAGAAACTCAAGGCCAGTGTGGCATGCCTCTCATTAACAGCCTCGCTCCATTCCTACGGCTCTCGGCCTCGTCCTGCTTGCCACATACCCCCATCACCCCTCGCAGGCCGGGGGGGTACCCTCGAGTCTACACTCTACTCACCCCCAGACTCTGCTCAGCCATGCTCGATGGCACCTCGGATTCCCCACAGCGGTGAGGGCTCTATGACAGAGCGTTCCTCCTTCATCCTGGGTTTTGGCACCAATGTAATGCGGTTCGTTGATAAGGGAAGAAGGAGGCGAGAACTGGCGAACGTTTCATAAACTTTAATCATATAAAATAAACAAACAGCAAAACGAAAGTAAAGCGGCAGCCCCTTACGGACGACTGCAGTATAAAAACATAATTAAACGACAACATAAATGTCCCAGGCCTGGTCCTTTCTCATCCTTCACTGTCATCGCCCCTCCTTTTATGCTCCTGAAGGTCCTCCATGAGAAACTCGAGGCCGGTGCGGTGGGCAGGTGCCGCTCATTAACACACGCGCCACCTCGTCCTGCTTGCCACACATTGCAACGAAACAAAGCATCTCATTCCCCTTCTCAGGGAGCTGGGTTGCATTCACAGCCTGAGACGTTCCCTTTCGAAGTAGAACTTTGATGCTGTGCCTTGGTGTTGATGCCATGGGGAACGCAATCACCCACTACGCCATGCTGGGCATAGCACTTAAGTGACTCTACTGATCTAACCTGAGTCAGAAGAGCATATCAACACCCAAGGGCACAACCTACTTGTGCAAGAGATGCACAGTGGCTCTGCTCCCAGGTGCTAAGGGAATAACCCAACCTCTAACCCAAACAGTCTACCAAAAGGAGCATACTAGCAGTCAGCACCTCCAAGCTGAGGTTACTGAGAAAGGCGACAGACGAGGAGTGAAAAGCAACCGCTAAATCCAACTCTACTCTGCCCAAAAGCCCATAGCTATAACCTTAGTATCATCACCATCAAAGGGGAGCACATATCCCAACCACAACAAAATCATATGAAAGAGATCCCAAAGAGATTCTTGTAAACCAGACTATATTCCCCAAAGGAATCAGAGGGGAGCTTAAGCCCTACTTAAAACCCCAATAACTAATTGGGGAGAGTGGCAATAAGAAAATGGGACGCATTGCGATCCACCCATAATCCTTATTTCCAAGCTCATACCTTGACCAAGGTAAATGGCACTCTCTAGAGACCCGAATGTCTATCAATCTCTGGTGCTAAACCAAGAAATAAAAAAGAGGTAATTACCTCTACCTTTACATGGATCTCGCCAAGAAGCCAACAAAGCAAAGGGGGAGCGCATGTCCCTACTTCATACCACAACACTATTTGGGGAGGGATATAAATGGGATAACGGGAAGCTGTGCGGACTTCCAGTCATATCTTCATCTACATATACCAACCCTAAGGAGGTAATTGTCTAAAAGGGAAGCTTTTAGCCCTACTTAAATTCCTAATGATTAATCAGGGAGGGCAGAAGAGAGTAGCATGGGATGCATAGTGTTCCAACTATCGCAAGTCATACTACCAAGCAGCCCATCTAAAGGGGGAGCCAAACAATGGTTGGAGACCAAACTGTTCTCTTTGTTTATTAACCGTTCCAATCCGTATTGATCCGAGCCAGCCGGAACAGATATGGTTTCGTTTTCTACTGTGGTGCTGCGATAACGGAGCTCTTTGCAATGTAATACAAACAAGTCAGTTGTTGCCTTGGTAATGCAAGAGTTTACAGACGTGATACGTGATATGTAAATAGCAACTGCGTTATGAAGGATGACCAGATATTTCTTTTAACTGTATTATTCATTTGTGTTCACATCACTCAAATAGCGCATTTAGCAAGCTAGTTAGAGACCATGGTTGCAGATTAGTGGCGGGAACCTCAAACAAAGGAACACAGGAACTGAAGAAATACAAACTATACAAAGTCCATTAACAAAACTAAACTGAACATAGTGGTGACACTCTAGACCATGCAGGGTTGCCTTTTTTCCGCTCCACTGACCTGAGTCTGGCATTGTCCTGATTCAGTATCTGCTGTCAGATGAGATGATGTCAGGCTATATGTCAGTGTCATTATTCTAACAGTGTTTTTGTAACTTGTTAGGGCCGGTTCGCACACACTGCGTTTTTGCTGTGCAAATTAAGAGCATACAACATCACAGTTACGTTGTCAATTACCAATAAAATATTTATGTGGTACGTTGTGTGTTAGCTGGGAAGGATTTGCATGCATTTATGATGTCATTCTATTCATCAGGATCAGTGTTCATATGTTTTATTTACAGTTCATGTTACTATTGTGTATTTACCATGGTAACTGTAGTTTCTGTAACCTTAACCCAAAATACCACCAATCCTATATTTTAGATGATTATGGTGGCTCATACCAACTTGCTAACTACTTTGGGACTGCTATTTAATAGCCTTACCTTAAAATTTTCATCAGTGTTGGTAAAATTCTTACAGTTTATGTGTATGTGAATTGAAGTGGGACGATACTTGTGTGTGTGTCCACCATTTTTGAGAAATAAATTTGCTTGGTTCAAATTCCTAGAAAATTGGGTTCTGGCTCAAACCAGTTGAGAACCACTGTTAGGTTAGGAGGAGCTGTTGACTACTTGTTTAGTCTTTGAGGGTTATTCAAAACGTGAAAATGATTTGTACTTATCACATCACAGTTTGTTAAAAATAGCTAGAGTAGGGTTGGGACTGTGCATGTTGTTGTGGGGCCATCAGCCAATCAGTGTTCTCAGTGCGTCATTTCCCAGCGGCTCCAGAGTAATTAGTCACATGTCTCAGGTGACTGCCTCAAAAAAGGTATAGAAAACAAAGTGCCCCTGGGCCAAGACGGCATCATGATGAATGTCACATACTTCCGGTCCTGCTCCAACTTGAGCAAATGTCATTGAGATGACTGGGAATGCTAACAGATAGCTATCTCCAGATATTATAGACCTTTCAAGTATCAAGAGATATTGATTCTATGATGTAAACATACTCAGCAGTGTGTACTTTCCCATCACCAGCAAAACAAATACTTAGTATTATGCAAATTGGGATGCCATTAGCGTGAGCCCATCAATCTCTGGAAAGCCACTTTTATTTAAAGCAAATTAAGTTTTGGTTATTATTTCATTTGCTTATATTTGTTTTAAATGAATTCAATTTCTTGTAGTCCAATGTTATATATTGTAGCGTACAGTATATGGTTTTGTTGAGTGTTTATCTCTTCTTTGCAGGTCACGCTCACCTGACAGATTTTAACATAGCTGCTATTGTGAAGGAAGACTTGAAAGCCACATCTATTGCAGGGACAAAGCCATACATGGGTGAGAGCTTTCATACTTCTCTTTAACTTCTAGTTATGCTTTATTTGTGTGGTTAAACACAACTTCAGTCAAAGGTTCCTTATTTTACTCTTCGTTAACACATTTTTAAAGTCACCCTGTAGTCAATAATAATTTTATCCCTTAAAACTCATGTATATATTTAAGAAATCTTTGCATGTATATACTGTATATATATTTATATAATTTATCTTATATATAAATATAAATATTTTATATATAAATATAACAAATTTTTCTTAAATATATACATGCATGTGTGTGTATTTATATATACATAATAATTATACACAGTACACACACATATATTATGTAAAAACAAACTTTTATTTTGGATGCGATTAATCGCGATTAATTGATTGCCCAGCACTAGATTTTTCATATCAACAGAAAAATATACCGGGATAACCTGGCTTCTCTTGAGACTCTCCTGCTTCAGAGCGGTCATAGTTAAGTTAATGATATGCTAAAGCCCGCCCACACATTGACGTGATTGGTTACAAGGTAGACGTCAGAAACACCTTTTTGAGACTGTCTTTATATCACTGCCGTTTTAAGGAGAAAATACTCAGCAATGGTGTTGACTTATGAATTTGCACATGGTTTGTCTTAAATCATATTAAAAACACAACATAGACATATAAAACAACATTAAAAACTTGATTTTCACCACAGGGGGACTTTAAATGTTATAGGAAAGTAGTTTTCACAGTTTTTATCAGTTCCCTCAAAGATAAAGTGTTCTTTCTTCTATAATAAAACTCATGGAAGTGTCATTAAAATTCATTGGCCGAAAGGTCTCACTGTAATTGTCTTTGACTTGACTTTGAATTGTCACGCTGTTTTACTAGATTACTAGATGACACTTTGGAGCTGTTCACATCCTCAGTACAAGTCGGAGCTCTTAGAAAATTCACAGTTTAGAAGTTTTAATGACGAATTCTCTGAGGATGTGAACTAGTCAGAATCTCGTAAATTTTATGGTGTGAAAGTACCTTAAACCAACCTGGCCTGAAGAGCACTATGTCATGAAAGCCTGTGATTACTGAGGTAAATGATTGTGACAAAGCGATGAAGAGAGAATGTCAAACCACAGTGAATCCTTGACTGCCTTTTATAACAGAACTAAAAGCTATGGTTTAACTACTGAATGTACTGACTAGCATTTATGGTAAACTAAAATAGATGCTAATGCTATCATGTATTAACTGAAAATAAGGATTTTTATCAAATAGACGACCCTAAAGCGCAACAGTACCAGCATTTATGTGTAGTAACTACACTAACAGAAAAGACCAAAAAGTAGCATTGAATTAGCATAGTTTTTAGGCGTTACTTTCTAATTTGATGATTTTTTTTATCACCATCACAATATTACCGTGGTATCAGGACTGTGTAGCTACTATCAGAATATAATTTCAGTAATAGAGATTTGGTAGATAAAAGGTAAGCTATCAAAGCTATATTCCATGTAATGTCAATAAAACCTATCATTTGAAATTGCTGCAACAAGTGGGCTGTACAAATGACAGTGCTTCATATACTTGTGCATAATCTTTGCTGTTGTGTTGTCTATTGTTGCAGCCCCAGAACTGTTCCAGTCGTTCGAGGGAACACACCCAGGTTACTCTTTCTCAGTGGACTGGTGGTCTTTAGGGATTACTGCATATGAGCTTCTCCGTGGACAGGTGAGGGACTCTCAACCTTCTGATCTGATATCAGTATTAGGACAAGACTCATCATGTGCTGCTGAGACTCAGCAGAAACTATAGATGTTTCATTGACTGTTGCATCGTGGCTGATTTCACCCTGGGTTCTGTCTTCAGAGGCCGTACATCATGCGCACTAACACACCAGCCAATGAGATCCTGCAAACTTTCCACAAAGCGAACCCCTGTTACCCTGCGGCCTGGTCTTCAGGGATCAAATCACTCTTACAGATGGTAACATTAATCACACCGTAGTCATACTTTATTCATTTATTAATTGCATTTATTTTTAGGACCAATTAACAAATATAAATGAATGAAACATTGATTCCAAAAGAAAATGTTTCCGTCTGTTGTCAGCTGTTGTGTGTGGATGCTCAGAAGAGGATTTCCTGTCTCTCGGAGCTCCAGGACTTGGAATACCTCTCTGATGTCAATTGGGATGCTGTGCTCAGCAAACAAATCCCACCTGGCTTCCTCCCTAATGTAAGTATATTACACACACACACACACACACACACACTGCAAATAAAGAGACATGCACATGTAGACATTCCAGATATGAATGATTTGAACTGAGATATGGATATGCTTTAAAATCAAGCTAACTATTAATAGGATTTGTAGAAACTGGTCATGTTCAAAATAAGAAATAAAGAATAAATCATTGTGATTCTTATGTGTTTGTCCAACATCAGTAGAACATGTTCATAGAATGTGAATGTGATCAACTACACTATTGCATTCAGAAGTGATCATGCCTATGCCCTATATCAAAATTAAATGCTTTAAAATGCTTGTTGGTTAAAAGTTGGTTAGACTTTATGAAGACATTTTAAATGCTTCATGTTTTAAATCTTTATTTATTGTAGTAAATAGTTTGTTACGAACCCCGCTTTAAAAATGCTTGTGGAAGGGGGCAAGCAACATAAAAGGACACGAGAAACAGAAAAGGCAATCGAAAATATTTATTAATAGTAGCTACTGCATTCACGTGTCAGAGAATCAAAGAATCAAGATCAACTCAAACACTCTTAAACAAACAAACAAACAGAACAAAAACACAGACCAAACGAACAACAAAAGAAACACAGAAAACAGACGAGATACTGTAGCTCAAATTGCTCAAGAAGTTAATGCTGGTTCTGATAGAAAGGTGTCAGAATACACAGTGCATCGCTGTTTGTTGCGTATGGAGCTGCATAGCCGCAGACCAGTCAGGGTGCCCATGCTGACCCCTGTCCACCGCCGAAAGCACCAACAGTGGGCACGTGAGCATCAGAACTGGACCACGGAGCAATGGAAGAAGGTGGCCTGGTCTGATGAGTCACGTTTTCTTTTACATCACGTGTATGGTCGGGTGCGTGTGCGTCACTTACCTGGGGAACACATGGCCCCAGGATGCACTATGGGAAAAAGGCAAGCCGGTGGAGGCAGTGTGATGCTTTGGGCAATGTTCTACTGGGAAACCTTGGGTCCTGCCATCCATGTGGATGTTACTTTGACACGTACCACCTACCTAAGCATTGTTGCAGACCATGTACACCCTTTCATGGAAACGGTATTCCCTGGTGGCTGTGTCCTCTTTCAGCAGGATAATGTGCCCTGCCACAAAGCAAAAATGGTTCAGGAATGGTTTGAGGAGCACAACAACGAGTTTGAGGTGTTGACTTGGCCTCCAAATTCCCCAGATCTCAATCCAATCGAGCATCTGTGGAATGTGCTGAACAAACAAGTCCGATCCATGGAGGCCCCACCTTGCAACTTACAGGACTTAAAGGATCTGCTGCTAACATCTTGGTGCCAGATACCACAGCACACCTTCAGGGGTCTAGTGGAGTCCATGCCTCGACGGGTCAGGGCTGTTTTGGCAGCAAAAGGGGGACCAACACAATATTAGGGTCATAATGTTATGCCTGATCGGTGTATTGTACATATTCATTTTATTAATAAAACTGAAAGAGGTAGTTCAGCAGTGTACAATTATTTAATAAATTAAATTACGCTATGTATGTTTCTTTAATAGACTTTCAATATATATTGTTCTTTTTTTTTTTTTACTAATGTTAACTAATAACAGATCATGCAAATGTACTGTATAATAACACAAGGCATAACTAGTTATAAAACCATCAAAAGTCATGGGTTCATAATAACAAAGACATTTATAAAACCATAAATATCAAGGATTTTCACAGAACAGGTGTGGCTGGTTTCATTTACGTTACACTTTGCAAACCTTGTGCAGATTGGTCTGGACTGAGAGCTTTTGCTGCAGTGAATCTTCATTTGACCCCTACAAAAACGTTCATTTTAGAAGGCTCTTTTGATGTGGTTTTTTTTTTGAAAATTTCTGTTTGGAACAACAGTTCAGCATGGTTACCATGATTGCTCTACCTTCAAAGTGTCCTGCGTAAGCGATATTTATGCTGTTTGGAATGCACTGTAAAAATGCTGAATTCCAAAATTGGCTCAACAAAAGTGAAGCTGGATCTTAGAAAAACTCTGGCACTATTATAGCCAATTGGTTTAATATTTTGCAATGAAATTTGCAAATTAAACATTCACAATGTGATGATGAGATTTGAAGTACGCTACAAGTGCACATTCAATACAATTATGTGCACTTCTTTTTCAAAAGGGTGTAACTATAGCACTAAAATACTGTACTGAAATAGTAATGCTTGCCAAAAGATTTTGATTTGTTCATGTGCACATTGTGTATAAATGAGTGTTTGTGTGATGGCAGAGGCGGCGGCTAAACTGTGACCCCACATTTGAGCTGGAGGAGATGATCCTGGAATCCAAACCGTTGCATAAGAAGAAGAAGAGGCTGGCGAGGAAGACGAGGGAGAATGGCTCGGATGGATCTCCTCAGGTAGCATCTCTCTAAGAGTAACCTTTTTCATCTTCTCTTTCTCGTATTACAGTTATTACTTCAGAACATAATAATCACACCACAGTCTTTGGTAAGAACCCTGTCACTGTGGAATGTGGTTATGCAACAACTCGAATAACTGCAAAAAGATATAAAAATATTAAATTAAAGTCTTGTTTATTGCATTAACATATTACCTTCAAGTTTTTCTGCAATGACTCTGTTCTTTGTTTGTCAGTATTTGTCAGTATTAATGACTCTATTTTTTTGTAGAGTCATTTCTCTGAAGGATTTGTGCAGCGGGAGAGAAGAATCGCTTTAGAAACGTTTAGAAACAAAATCATGCCAAAACGAAGTTCGTTTGGTGTTCTTTTCGGGAGTTCAAAACCAAAAAAACTTGCCAAAGCGAACTTTTTCATTTTTTCCCCCCTCACAATTGCAAGTTTACATCTGGCAATTCTGACTTTTTTTTCCAATTTATAATGTCAGAATTGCAAGATATAAATTTGCAATTGCATGTTTATATTTCGTAATTCTGACTTTATTTCTTACAGTTTGTATCTCGCAATGCTGAGTTCTTTTTTGAGTGTGTGTGTGTGTGAGTGAGTGAGTGAGTGAGTGAGTGAGTGAGTGAGTGAGTGAGTGAGTGAGTGTGTGTGTGTGTGTGAGTGAGTGAGTGAGTGAGTGAGTGAGTGAGTGAGTGTGTGTGTGTGTGTGTGTGTGTGTGTGTGTGTGTGTGTGTGGGTGGATGAGTGGGGTGGGTGAATGAGTGAGTGAGTGGGTGAGTGAGTGGATGAGTGGATGAGTGAGTGAGTGAGTGAGTGAGTGAGTGAGTGGATGTGTGAGTGGGTGTGTGAGTGAGTGAGTGAGTGAGTGAGTGGATGAGTGAGTGAGTGAGTGAGTGAGTGAGTGAGTGAGTGGATGAGTGAGTGAGTGAGTGAGTGAGTGGATGTGTGAGTGAGTGAGTGAGTGAGTGAGTGAGTGAGTGAGTGAGTGAGTGAGTGGATGTGTGAGTGAGTGAGTGAGTGAGTGAGTGAGTGGATGAGTGAGTGAGTGGATGAGTGAGTGAGTGAGTGAGTGAGTGGATGTGTGAGTGAGTGAGTGAGTGAGTGAGTGAGTGAGTGAGTGAGTGAGTGAGTGAGTGAGTGAGTGGATGAGTGAGTGAGTGAGCGAGTGAGTGAGTGGATGTGTGAGTGAGTGAGTGATGGGATGAGTGAGTGAGTGAGTGAGTGGATGTGTGAGTGAGTGACTGAGTGACTGAGTGAGTGAGTGAGTGAGTGAGTGAGTGAGTGAGTGAGTGAGTGAGTGAGTGATGGGATGAGTGAGTGAGTGAGTGAGTGAGTGGATGAGTGGGTGAGTGAGTGAGTGAGTGAGTGAGTGAGTGGATGAGTGGGTGAGTGGGTGAGTGAGTGGATGAGTGAGTGAGTGAGTGAGTGAGTGAGTGAGTGAGTGGATGAGTGGATGAGTGAGTTAGTGAGTGAGTGAGTGAGTGAGTGAGTGAGTGAGTGAGTGAGTGGATGTGTGAGTGAGTGAGTGAGTGAGTGAGTGGATGAGTGAGTGAGTGGATGAGTGAGTGAGTGAGTGAGTGAGTGAGTGGATGTGTGAGTGGGTGTGTGAGTGAGTGAGTGAGTGAGTGAGTGAGTGGATGAGTGAGTGAGTGAGCGAGTGAGTGAGTGGATGTGCGAGTGAGTGAGTGATGGGATGAGTGAGTGAGTGAATGTGTGAGTGAGTGACTGAGTGACTGAGTGAGTGAGTGAGTGAGTGAGTGATGGGATGAGTGAGTGAGTGAGTGGATGAGTGGGTGAGTGAGTGAGTGGATGAGTGGGTGAGTGAGTGAGTGGGTGAGTGAGTGGATGAGTGAGTGAGTGAGTGAGTGGATGAGTGGATGAGTGAGTTAGTGAGTGAGTGAGTGAGTGAGTGGATGAGTGAGTGAGTGAGTGATGGGATGAGTGAGTGAGTGAGTGAGTGGATGTGTGAGTGAGTGAGTGAGTGACTGAGTGAGTGAGTGAGTGAGTGAGTGAGTGAGTGATGGGATGAGTGAGTGAGTGAGTGAGTGAGTGAGTGAGTGAGTGGATGAGTGGGTGAGTGAGTGAGTGAGTGAGTGAGTGCGTGAGTGGATGAGTGAGTTAGTGAGTGAGTGAGTGAGTGAGTGAGTGAGTGGATGTGTGAGTGGGTGTGTGAGTGAGTGAGTGAGTGAGTGAGTGGATGAGTGAGTGGGTGTGTGAGTGAGTGAGTGAGTGCGTGAGTGAGTGAGTGAGTGAGTGAGTGAGTGAGTGAGTGAGTGAGTGAGTGAGTGAGTGAGCGAGTGAGTGAGTGAGTGGATGGATGTGTGAGTGAGTTAGTGAGTGATGGGATGAGTGAGTGAGTGAGTGAGTGAGTGAGTGATTGAGTGGATGTGTGAGTGAGTGACTGAGTGAGTGAGTGAGTGAGTGAGTGAGTGAGTGAGTGAGTGATGGGATGAGTGAGTGAGTGAGTGAGTGAGTGGATGAGTGGGTGAGTGAGTGAGTGAGTGAGTGAGTGAGTGAGTGAGTGGATGAGTGAGTGAGTGAGTGAGTGAGTGAGTGAGTGAGTGAGTGGATGTGTGAGTGGGTGTGTGTGTGAGTGAGTGAGTGAGTGAGTGGATGAGTGAGTGAGTGAGTGAGTGAGTGAGTGAGTGAGTGGATGAGTGAGTTAGTGAGTTAGTGAGTGAGTGAGTGGGTGAGTGGGTGAGTGAGTGAGTGAGTGGATGTGTGAGTGGATGTGTGAGTGGGTGTGTGAGTGAGTGAGTGAGTGAGTGAGTGAGTGGATGTGTGAGTGAGTGACTGAGTGAGTGAGTGAGTGAGTGAGTGAGTGATGGGATGAGTGAGTGAGTGAGTGAGTGAGTGAGTGGGTGAGTGGGTGAGTGAGTGAGTGGGTGAGTGAGTGAGTGAGTGAGTGGGTGAGTGAGTGAGTGAGTGAGTGAGTGAGTGGATGAGTGGATGACTGAGTGAGTGAGTGAGTGAGTGAGTGATGGGATGAGTGAGTGAGTGAGTGAGTGATTGAGTGGATGAGTGGGTGAGTGAGTGAGTGAGTGAGTGATGGGATGAGTGGATGAGTGAGTTAGTGAGTTAGTGAGTGAGTGAGTGAGTGAGTGGGTGAGTGAGTGATGGGATGAGTGAGTGAGTGAGTGAGTGGATGTGTGAGTGAGTGACTGAGTGAGTGAGTGAGTGAGTGAGTGAGTGAGTGATGGGATGAGTGAGTGAGTGATTGAGTGGATGAGTGGGTGAGTGAGTGAGTGAGTGAGTGAGTGAGTGAGTGAGTGAGTGAGTGAGTGGATGAGTGGGTGAGTGAGTGAGTGGGTGAGTGAGTGAGTGAGTGAGTGAGTGAGTGGATGGATAAGTGAGTTAGTGAGTGAGTGAGTGAGTGAGTGAGTGAGTGAGTGGATGTGTGAGTGGGTGTGTGAGTGAGTGAGTGATTGAGTGAGTGGATGAGTGAGTGAGTGAGTGAGTGAGTGGATGTGTGAGTGAGTGACTGAGTGAGTGAGTGAGTGATGGGATGAGTGAGTGAGTGAGTGGATGAGTGGGTGAGTGGGTGAGTGAGTGAGTGAGTGAGTGAGTGAGTGAGTGAGTGAGTGAGTGAGTGGATGAGTGGATGAGTGGGTGAGTGAGTGAGTGAGTGAGTGAGTGAGTGGATGAGTGAGTGAGTGAGTGAGTGGATGAGTGGATGAGTGAGTGAGTGAGTGAGTGGATGTGAACCAGTAAGAACCAGCCATACAAGATTGTCAGATTTGGAAAGATTATTTTGAGAACATCTATACCCATCAAACTGACCCTTTAAATAATCCCAACCAATTAAAAGTCCTTGAAAAATTAAACGCTTTTGAGTCATGCATCAAAAACAACCAAAATCCACTAGATTATCCAATAACCCAACAAGAATTTAGTGTAAAACTGAAATCCCTCAAATCTAATAAATCCTGTGGCCCCGACAACATAAAAAATGAGATGCTTAAAAACAGCTCTCCTGACCTTCAGAATGCTTTGCTCAAACTTTTCAACTTGATTCTGAGTTCAGGTGTTTTTCCAGAGGTCTGGAACACAGGGCTCATCTCTCCCATCTTTAAAAGTGGAGACAAAACAGATCCTAATAACTACAGAGGTATCTGTGTAACCAGTAATTTGGGAAAAGTATTTTGTTCTATAATCAACTCTCGGATTTCATCTTTCTTAAAGCAGCACAATGTCATCAGCAAATCTCAAATTGGCTTTCTCCCCAAACATCGAACCACTGATCATATTCACACACTACACACATTACTAAACCAACATGTACACCAAAAGAAAGACGGAAAAATATTTGCTTGCTTCGTAGATTTCAGGAAGGCTTTTGATTCCATTTGGTATAAAGGATTGTTTTATAAAATCATTCAAAGTGGTATTGGGGGAAAAATGTATGACTTAATTAAAAACATGTATAACAAAAATAAATGTGCAGTAAAAATTGGTCAACAAAGAACAGAATATTTTTCCCAACAGGGCTGCTGCCTCAGTCCGACTCTATTTAACATTTATATTAATGAATTGGCAGATCTATTGGACCAATCAGAGAGTCCAGGACTACAACTGTTTGACACAGAAGTCAAATATTTACTGCATGCAGACGACTTACTAATTCTGTCTAAAACACCAGAAGGTCTCCAGAACAACCTAGATATTTTAACTAAATACTGCCATGACTGGTCCTTAGAAGTCAACTTCCAAAAAACTAAGATCATGATATTTCAGAAGAAACCCAGAAATCTGGAACATAAACACGTATTTACCATAAACAACACCACAATTCAACACGCTTTACAATATAATTATCTTGGTCTGGTTTTAACACCCACTGGAAATTTCAAATTAGCTGTTAAAACATTACTTACAAAAGCCTGCAGAGCACTGCACGCCATACGAATGAAATTATACAAAATAAACATTCCCATCAGAATTTGGACAAAGATCTTTGATAGTGTGATACTGCCTATTGCGTTATATGAAAGTGAGGTCTGGGGCCCAGCAGGAAATTACAGCCATAAGGTCTGGGACAAACATCCTGTAGAAGGTCTACATGTAGAGTTCTGTAGAAACATCCTTCACGTCCACAGAAACACACCTAACAACGCATGTAGGGCGGAGCTAGGCCGTCTTCCCCTCAATTTAATGATTAAAAAAAGAGCTTTAAAGTTCTGGAATCACTTAAACTCTAGTTCTGAAGACAATCTTCATTTTAAAGCACTAAAAACACAGAAAAGTCATCTTTGTGTAATGGTGTCAAAACTAATGAACAAAGCGTTCAATATCACTGCTCCTGAAAAATCTGCTAGAGTTAAATAAATGATGAATAATGAGAAAGAGACATATATGCAGCATTGGAAAGAACAAACCAAAGAGCAAAGTCGTCTCCAGTGTTATCTGGGACTAAACAGAGAGTACAGTCTGGCTGACTATCTCGTCTCAGTCAGGAACACAACACACAGAGAGTTATTAACCAAGTACAGACTGAGTGACCACACGCTGGCCATAGAAAGAGGGCGACATAAGAAGACGTGGTTACCTAAAGAAGAGCGTATCTGTAATGAATGTAGATCAGGAGCAGTTGAGACGGAGGCACACTTCCTCCTCCACTGTGACAAATACACACCCCTAAGAGACTCACTGTACAGTCAAATACAGCATATTATTCCTGAGTTCTAGTCACTACATGAACCTGACAAACTGAAGATCTTACTCAGTGAAGGACCTGCTTCCTCTTATATAGCACATCATATTTATAAATGCCACAAACTAAGATGTACTGAGTGAACACATCCAGATTAATAATACTATTACTATTACTACTATGTGTATATATAAATATATATGAGTGGATGAGTGGGTGGATGAGTGAGTGAGTGAGTGAGTGAGTGAGTGAGTGAGTGAGTGGATGAGTGGGTGAGTGAGTGAGTGAGTGAGTGAGTGAGTGAGTGAGTGAGTGAGTGAGTGAGTGGGTGGGTGAGTGAGTGAGTGAGTGAGTGAGTGAGTGAGTGAGTGGATGAGTGGGTGAGTGAGTGAGTTAGTGAGTGAGTGAGTGAGTGAGTGAGTGAGTGGATGAGTGAAAACTGCATTCTACCATCTTAAAAATATATCTAAATTACAGCACATGCTTTCAATGCAAAATGCTGAACAGTTAGTTCGTGCGTTCATGACCTCAAGGCTATATTATTGTAATGCTCTACTGGGTGGTTGCCCTGCTCGCTTAATAAATAAACTGCAGCTTGTCCAAAACGCAGCAGCTAGAGTTCTTACTAGAACCAGGAAGTATGACCATATTAGCCCAGTTCTGGCAACACTGCATTGGCTCCCTATTAAACATCGTATACATTTTAAAAACTTGCTAATTACTTACAAAGCACTAAATGGTTTAGCTCCCCAGTACTTGAGCGAGCTCTTAACGCATTATACTCCATCACGTCTATTGCAGTCTCAAAATTCTGGCCAGCTGATAGTACCTAGAATATCAAAATCAACTGCAGGCGGTCGATCCTTTTCCTATTTATCACCTAAACTCTGGAACAGTCTTCCTAGCATTGTTCGGGAAGCAGACACACTCTGTCAGTTTAAATCTAGACTAAAAACACATCTCTTTACTATGGCATACACATAAAACATTTTTAATTTCTATTATTCAAATCAGTTAAATGATTGTTTTAGGCTGCATTAACTAGGTCAGCCAGAACCGGGAACACTTCCAATAACACCTGATGTACTCGTTACATCATAAGAAGAATGGCATCTACGCTAATGTTAGTCTCTCTGTTTATCCCGAGGTTTACTGCAGTCGGCCGGATCCGGGCCGTATCCAGACCAGATGGTGGACCTTAGCCTGGACATGACGAACGCATCCCTGAAGTGTCTGTAGAGACCGTGTCAATTAAACTCCCCCCTGTAAATGCTGCATCGACATGACATCCTCATTAAACCCGTCTCCGGCGTGACGACTCCAATCTTTCGAATAATCCTACGAATATCTATTGATCTAATATGACTTCTGACCTGTAATGTTGCCAGAATCATAATCATACACTATTTGTTCGTCGGCCAGAGGAGAACTGGCACCCCGACTGAGCCTGGTTTCTCCCAAGGTTTGTTTCTCCATTCTGGCCCTGAAGGAGTTTCGGTTCCTTGCCACCGTCGCCTTTGGCTTTTGGCTTGCTCAGTTGGGGACACCTAAATTTCAACTATATTACTGATCTGCCCGCATTGACACTATATGATAATTGAAATGAGCTGGATGACATCACCGTTTTCTCCAGAGCGCCTGTACAGCTGAATCAAATTCCGTTGCATTATTTTCCTCTTACCACTGTGAAGCTGCTTTGAAACAATTGGCATTGTAAAAAGCGCTATATAAATAAAGGTGATTTGATTTGATGAGTGGGTGAGTGAGTGAGTGAGTAAGTGAGTGGATGAATAAGTGAGTGAGTGAGTGAGTGAGTGAGTGAGTGGATGAATAAGTGAGTGAGTGAGTGAGTGAGTGAGTGAGTGAGTGAGTGAGAGTGGATGAGTGAGTGGATGAATAAGTGAGTGAGTGAATGAGTGAGTGAGTGGATGAATAAGTGAGTGAGTGAGTGAGTGAGTGAGTGAGTGAGTGAATGGATGAGTGAGTGAGTGAGTGAGTGAATGGATGAGTGAGTGAGTGAGTGAGTGAGTGAGTGAGTGAGTGAGTGAGTGAGAGTGGATGAGTGGGTGAGTGAGTAAGTGAGTGGATGAGTGGGTGGGTGAGTGAGTGAGTGAGTGGATGAGTGGGTGAGAGTGAGTGAGTGAGTGAGTGAGTGAGTGGATGAGTGGGTGAGTGAGTGAGTAAGTGAGTGGATGAATAAGTGAGTGAGTGAGTGAGTGAGTGAGTGAGTAAGTGAATGGATGAATAAGTGAGTGAGTGAGTGAGTGAGTAAGTGAATGGATGAGTGGGTGAGTGAGTGAGTGAGTGAGTGAGTGAGTGAGTGGATGAATAAGTGAGTGAGTGAGTGAGTGAGTGAGTGAGTGAATGGATGAATAAGTGAGTGAGTGAGTGAGTAAGTGAATGGATGAGTGGGTGAGTGAGTGAGTGAGTGATGGGAAGAGTGAGTGAGTGAGTGAGTGAGTGAGTGAGTGGAATACTACTGTAGGAGGAAAACTGTAAGAGTTAGAGTTAGTATTGTACATGCACATTTTCTGAAGCAGTGGGGATCGATACTGTATGACCAGCCGTACAGTATCTGCTCTTGACTCTCTCTGTTTCTCTCTGTATACTTCAGACTTCCTCCCACTGACTCCATCTGTCCTGACTGCTTCTCACTTCTCTCCTCCCACTGAAGTTTGCAATGTATGGAGAAATGAACTCAATCCAATCACAGATAAATGCAGCGGAAAATTGAACTCTTGTTGTGAGAACAAAATAAAGAGAAGCATCCCACAGCCCACACTGACTCCCTCCCTTCCTTCCCGGACTTCATGCTCTGTTCAGAGTAAAATCTCCTCTATTCCTCCAGTCTTGCCTAAATACTCATTAGTATAATCATCAGTGTCTATTAGGAATGTTATACAGTTACAACAGCTTCTCTCAAACTAATGTTTGGAACACAAACACAATTAAAGCTTAGTGCTTAGTTTCACCCAAGTGTTAGTTCACCCAAAAATTAAAAATGTTAAAGGAATAATTGATTACATTTGAATAAAAAATAATGAAATGCAAGCTTTTCTTGATAATTGAATAATAGCTTTTAAAAACCATATAATACCAACATGATTACAAAAATTTGCCACATTTTAATCTAGATTTTTTAATTGAAGTTTAATTGAATTTGAAGTTTTTTTCATTGTGAATTCTCTTATTTTCAATAACCCATTCCCACAAGATGAATAAATGTTTGGTGAGTAAATAATGATACTATTTTTTGGGTGAACATCTCTCTGTGTGTTTAGTAGCAGCTAGTGAGAGAATTTCAAAGAGCTCTTTCTATTGGTTGGAGTATGAACGAGTCCTCTCCTCGATTGTAGCATACTAAGCATCAGTCACGCTTACTCAAGGAAATCCCTGTGCTTGCCTGTTGGAATCGTGGAGTTGCATGACTGAGGTTTCTGGAGTAAGCACTAAACACTTGACACCTGCTGACGTTTAGTGACACTCAAAGTCATGACTACACACATTTATAGAGGCAGGAGTTACAACTCTTGTCTTTTTGCTTTGCAGTACGTATTTCACATTTTGTGTTGGATACATTAATGGCCCTCTAATGCTCAATTCAAGTCTCTTGTAGACCAAATTTTAACTATCGGCTTTTGGTCTGGTCGAGATTGTGGCTTATTCTAGCCAAGAACCATCCCTCAGATAAAAAAGATCTGAATGAGCAAACAAGAGTTTTGTTTTTTAAGTGATTTTAGGGACATGTTTTCAAGGGACAAGCAATCGTTTGAAATGATGACCTTTTAGATTAGGGTTCAATTCTCACTATTAACTTTGACTTTTGCCTCAATAAACTCCCAATTACTGCTTTTTTAAGATTGTCACTTCAAAGGATGACTGATAGTCTTCCAACTTATCCATTTTGTTGTGCATTACAGTATATTATTTTTTTGTATTGTGCCTGTGTATACCTTTTGTTTGTATTGAAGTTTTTATGTCTAAGAAAAAAAATCGTTGCCGCGTAACCGCGAGGTAGTTGAAAATGCGAATGCCCACTTCCCTTAGCGGGGCAAGGGCAGCCTCCACGACTTTGGTAAAGATGCAAGGAGACAGGGATAGTCTAAAGGGGAGGACCTGGTACTAGTATGCCCAACCCTCAAAGGCAAACCAACGTATCGGTCTGTGTTGAGGCAGAATCGAGACGTGGAAGTATGCGTCCTTGAGGTCGATCGCTGGTCCAATCTTGGGGACGAACGCATGTGAGAATGCGTTTCTGCGTTAACATCTTGAATGGCAGCTTGTGAAGGGCCCTGCGCAAGACACGCAGATCCAAGATCTGCCGTTAACCACCGCCTTTCACACCGTGAACCATGCACCACACACAGGAACCAATTATCCAATTGCGAGTGCTTGAGACAAGGTGAATGGTTCCACTCATGTCCGATGCCCACGGTGGTACGGACAAGCATGGCTCCCCAGAAGGGTGAAGCTCAGCTTCATCTTCCTCTCCAGAGGACAATAGCCCTCTCGCTGATGCAACTATCAACAACTGGTCCTCACCCAGAGCACCCTGAGAAGGACCCGCGCCATCTTCCGACAGCTCAATGGTGCACAACACGCTGGAAGAGCAGGAGGTCAATGGGGACCGGCCTGGCGGAAGCACTCCCACTGAAACCCTCTGGTCTCTCAGTGTTAACCACCGCGACCCTGGGTTGGGTAACATCAGACATAGTAACATAGTCGCGTCCGCAGTGTCGACATGGTCATGTTCTCTCAATGAGGACATGAACCATCCATGAACGCCGTCTCAGCATGCTCACGGCCCGGACATGTAAGAGACCGATCATGAGTTAAGGACAGGAAACGACCGCATCCAGAAACGCATGAACGGAAAGGCATCTTTAAAAAGATGCTCGCCGTCCATTTTGCTCTTTTTGCTCTTTTTCGCGGAAGCACCCAGGGGGGAAACGCTGCACTTAACTGTGCAATACAATGGCGAAAGACCGCTGAATGCTCCGTAAACAGCAGCAAGAGAGCTTTCAATTTCCTTCGAGGCAACTGGAAAGTGTGATCGCTCATAAGAGACAACCACTCGGCTCCGAAGCAAAAATCTAATGAGTGTCCATGTTATATACCCGTATGTACGGGGGAGTGGCTTGGCATGCAAATTCCACTCGCCAATTGACAGTTTTTCTAAAACTCAGAGGTGATTGGTGCTCCCAAGTGAGACCAAGGGCCCTATCATACGTTTATAAAAGCTACTGAAATGCCCTGATTGAACTAAGATGTAATCCTGGCTTAATCTAAGCCCTGTCTGTGGAACCAGGCCATAAAGTCATAGGGCCCTGTCATACACCCGGCGCAATGCGACGCCAGGCGCAACGCAAGTGTTTTTTGCTAGTTTCAGCCCGACGCAGTTATCATTTTCATGTCCAGCACCACGTTGTTTAAATTGCAAATGCACTTGTGCCCATCTGTTCAACCATGGGCGTGCTGGTCTGAAAACCAGGTGTGTTCAGGCGCATTGTTGGCGTGTTGCTATTTTGAGGAACTGAAAACGACTGCGCCATTGACCAACAAAAACCTGCTCTAAAGTCAATAGCGCAGTATTTTTTGTGTTATTTAAAGGGCGTGTTAGTAATATGTGCCTATAGGCGGTGCACAACGCACGTACACTCTGATTATTACACACACAGGGACGCGCAGCAGCACACACACATGCCAAATAATAAAAATAAAAGGATTACAATGGAAAAGATTATTATTGTGTACATAAAGATAAAAATGCCTACATGTCATAATGGATAGTCATTGCATGTATCAGAATGACCTATTTGCAGTAATGGCTAATTATTTGACCAATCGTGGCAATCCATTGGTCTTTGTAAACAAACCTTTTCATGAAATATATGCCATTTCACATGGTTGTACCGTGCACCTCCTGACAAAAAGCAAAAGTGAAATGCATGACTTTTGGTTGCTTTATCGTCACAAAGTGTTGTCAGTGTGAATGCTCCCTAAGGCCTGTTTCTGCAGCTCTGTCTAGTCTTTCTGACACCCTGCTGTTTAGCACCTGTAGTCAGCGACAGCTCAGTGCAGTAGGGCAAACTCATTGCACTGACCTGACAAAACAACACAAAATGGTGAAGACTGTGAAAAGACCTATGAATTAACACATAGTGGCATTTAGTCCATGACTATTAGCTTTGAGGTACTCTTTAACTCTTTCCCCACCATTGGCGGAAATTTCCGTCATTTGTGAGACAACGCTTTCCCGCCATTGACGGAAATTTCCGGCTTTCTGTGTTTTCACTGATATACGGTAGGGGGCACTATTACACATCTGAAAGAGTAGAGAATCTCCAGATCAAAACACAGGCGAAGAAGAAGCAGAAACAAGCGATGGCATATGTAAGCAGATGCATATGTAAAATAACATGATCATCAGCATTAAACAGCATATAAATCAAAACTGCCTAATGTTTCTGAATGAAATGTCGACCCAGGATGAGCTATAGGACTGTGAAGCTTTGGGGGTGTTGATGGGCTCCATCTACTCCATCTGTGTTTTGATCATCATTCTGAATCCCATCCAGATGTAATCTTTGACGAAAACACAACTTCCTCAGCTTTTTGCTCAAAATGTTGCTTTTTTATGAAACTTACCAACATTCAAGTGTTGATAAAAAAGGAATTCATAAAGCTAGATTAAAACGTTGTTTAAAAGCAGAGAGTCTGTTCTTTATTTTGACATATTGCATGTTCAGATATTCATACAACAAAATATTCTTGAGGCCATGAAGAATTTGTGAAAATGATCAAAAATGCTGGCGGTGGCTGGCAACTTTTTTTCAAAAACACCGGCGGGGAAAGGGTATTTTAGCAAAAATACTGCAGGTTTTTTTTTTTTTTTCGAGAAAAGTCTGGAAAACAGACTGTAAATATTGATGACATCATCTATCACTCAGGGGCGTATCCATTTTTTTTGTCCAATCAAAAGCTCTCTAGAATCAGTATATTCCTCATCTTAATACCAACTATCACTAATGTTTTTAAATGGCTCTACTAAAGTTTCTTGTCTCTCACAATCAACTACTAATTACATTACATCAGTTATGTAAATGATATAGGCTATTTTAATTCAAAATGGTGAAGTTTGACAAAAAAAACAATGCATCGTGTTGGAATTTGCGCTCGGTTTCTGTAAAGCCCATCTTCATTGATTTGATTGGCCATCTCATTTTGACATTGACTATGATGGTTACAGCCCTGCTTATTTCTGAATCCATTCACTTTGTAGTATTTAATGTGAAATATTAACTCATTCTTTTCTTTTGATTGTACAGAATGGGCAGATCCAACAGCGCTTAGAGACTGTCCAAAGAGATTTCATCGTCTTCAACAGGGAAAAGTAAGAAAACTTTGACAGTTTAGTAATAACATATCCAGTTTCATTGTAAAGCAAGTGTTTTGGATTTTGATATCAACAGCTGTTATGCATTATCTTCATTATATTGAGAATGTGCATTAGCAAAATTACACAGTGAAGATTTAACCTCAAGCAGTACTTGTTATGCAAGAGTTTAGAAACACCCTAGGACGAATGAGGTTTTGCACAATGTTACCTTAAAAATGTTATCTTCATCATTGAAGACCAGAAATAATGATTGTATTTTTGATTACATTATAATGCCAGTATATGCATGTCAAAATTGTCTACACAAACAGCCTGTTTACTGGATTAAATTTGACCCAGGTTATTTGAAGATTATTGGTTCAGCAAATAAGATTCTATAATTGGAGATACATTTTGCATGTCAAAAAGTTAAGGGAAAAAACTGTTCACTAACAGAAATTCTTTCCAGTATCTTATCTTAAACCATACTCAATTTTAATAATTCAGTGCTTGCCAAACACAAATTACTTCCTTGTTTTACTTTTAACAGAAAAAAAAAACATTGAACAATAAAATTATATTATTGTCAACTTTGTTACTGTCAATTCTGTTACATACTCTACCTTGGTAACAGAGTTTGACAGTAACAGAATTGACAAGTTAAAACTTTTTAGCCAAAAACTCCACTTGCTAGCATAAATGAAATTGACACTAATGAAATCATGATTAAAAGACTGTGTGATCAGTGATAAATTCTGTTTCCCTTTTGATATTGTGGTAACAATTTTGACGTTTTACAAAATATCTCTTGGTGTGAAAACTTTAGATTAAAATATTTTCTCAGAGAGAGCACACACACCTTTCAGTGCTTCAGATCTTATCAGTGAGGGAAAGTGACATCATTTCCTGTATCTTACATAGTTGTAGGCAAAGAATGGCACGGTAACAGAATTGACGCAAGATTTATGGACACATTTTTATAATATAAAGGTTATTTTTAAACAATTTAATGTTGTAGAATTAGGAGAATTACTATTTAGGGCTTTTATAAATAAAATAAATGAAATATTACCAAAAGAAAAGTAAAATAAAATATTTTCATTACACGATTCATGATACATTGACTAATTCGGACAACAAGAAATCATGATTTTCAGCTATATAAGACACTTTTCACAGAAAATAATATATTGTTATGGCCTGTAACATCTTGTGATCCATGACAATTAGTAACACATTATTAAAATAATTTAAAATGTAACCATTTGAAAAAAGCAGAAAAAAATAATGACTTTGGACACCAAATGTACCTACAATTACAGAATCACCCATATGATCATAGCTTTACTAATTGATTGTCAAGGTTAAGGTTAGTTCACCACAGACCATTTATAAATAGCTCTAGTTTGAGCTATACTTGCTCTAGCTATGAATATATATATATATATATGTATACACCAATCAGGCATAACATTATGACTGCAAAAGGGTCATGGGCGGCCAAGGCTCATTGATGCACGTGGGGAGTGAAGGTTGGCCCATGTGGTCCGATCAAACAGATGAGCTACTATAGCTCAGATTGATCAAGAAGTTAATGCTGGTTCTGATAGAAAGGTGTCAGAATACACAGTGCATCGCAGTTTGTTGCGTATGGGGCTGCATAGCCGCAGACCAGTCAGGGTGCCCATGCTGACCCCTGTCCACCGCCGAAAGCGGCAACAGTGGGCACGTGAGCATCAGAACTGGACCACGGAGCAATGGAAGAAGGTGGCCTGGTCTGATGAGTCACGTTTTCTTTTACATCACGTGGATGGCCAGGTGCGTGTGCGTCGCTTACCTGGGGAACACATGGCACCAGGATGCACTATGGGAAGAAGGCAAGCCGGTGGAGGCAGTGTGATGCTTTGGGCAATGTTCTGCTGGGAAACCTTGGGTCCTGCCATCCATGTGGATGTTACTTTGACACGCACCACCTACCTAAGCATTGTTGCAGACCATGTACACCCTTTCATGGAAACGGTATTCCCTGGCGGCTGTGGCCTCTTTCAGCAGGATAATGCACCCTGCCACAAAGCAAAAATGGTTCAGGAATGGTTTGAGGAGCACAACAGTGAGTTTGAGGTGTTTACTTGGCCTCCAAATTCCCCAGGTCTCAATCCAATCGAGCATCTGTGGGATGTGCTGAACAAATAAGTCCGATCCATGGAGGCCCAACCTCGCAACTTACAGGACTTAAAGGATCTGCTGCTAACATCTTGGTGCCAGATGCCACAGCACACCTTCAGGGGTCTAGTGGAGTCCATGCCTCGACGGGTCAGGGCTGTTTTGGCAGCAAAAGGGGGACCAACACAATATTAGGAAGGTGGTCATAATGTTATGCCTGATCGGTGTATATATATATATATATATTCATTTAGTTAACAATTATTTTATTTCAACTAACAACATTTTATATGGTTTTAGTTTTAGTTCACTTGAATAACTTTTATGCCTTATGGTTACAACTGCACATTTTCAGTTTTAACACCGTGTGAAACTTCATGGATTTGTTATCCTTTCTTTGTTTTGGAGGTTGCGGAAAACCAAAGCAGACGCTGAGACCAACAACCTCAGTGCAGAAGAGACAAACAAAGCCATTCAAGACGGACAGAACAACAACGTACAGCATTGTTTATCAAGTTAACATTTGGCCGGAGGGACACGCCACAGCTTTCTTATTTCGCTCCAAGACGCCCCACTGCAGTTTCCATGGAAAAACCCCAGAAAATGCATGAGAAAATCCATGGAATATCCTGGATTCCGGATGGATTCATCAAGCTAGTGTGACCCTCATGCTCTGCATTCACCCAAAAACTGACGGCGGTTTACAGTGACTGACTGAAAAACTGGATACTGCAAAACTATCCCATTTTTAAAAGAATGAACTGAATGATGATGTTCTCTGCACCTGGCCGTGAAATGTGTGCCTTACTAGTTTAATGGATTTCCCTAATGCGTTTGGAGGCACATGAAGATTTACTGCTGTCTGATTCAGCGAGTGATCAGACTCGAGCCATTCGCCATGATTTATAAAGCTGCTCTTTTTAACGTACAAATGCAGAGAACAGAATGCGAAAGATATTTATTTCACCTCATTATGCGTATGTGATTCATTCAATCCATGTAAACGTGAATCTCACAGAGCTGCAAAATACTGTCATTTTTTTTTTTTTGGCCTTTCTGGATTTAAAGCGTTTTTGGAGATTCATTGCTGGATCCCATTTGTGCTGCTGAATAAGATATTGACCACAGTGAACAGATAAAATGATAATAAAACAACTTAATAGCATCATCTGACAAGTCTGACTAAGGTTTGCATAGCCTAGGGATATTCACACAAGGTTGTTTCTGGCTCATTTAGGAAATAAGTTTTAGATTTATAACATAAATACAGCACATTTTTTTTTAACAGTGCAGGTCCTTAAAGTTTGGTGGAAATATACAAAATGTTGTACTATTCATCTGAAACCTCCCTGTTTCTCACAATGAATCAAAATCGCCATCTAGTGGCAAGGTGAATATTAAATATAACTGACAAACTACACACAATGTTGAACAATGACAATAATTATGATAAATATTGCTTCCAGTTTCATTTTAAAAGGTTTTTTTTGTTTCGCTTTGATAATCTAAAGTAGAGGATTTTATTGTTCAGTGTGGTGTTTTATGCTTTTCCCACTGATTATATCAATTAAAATTTGGACTTGTGGACTGAGTTTGTATACAGATTTGCGAATCAACCCTTTAGTTTTTCAATACACTAACTACGTTTGATAGAAAACCATTTATTTCTTACCACTTAATCCAGTGAGAACAATTAAATCAAACGATGTTGTCACAGCGTATATCAGATATTTCACTCTTGGTCTGAAGTTAGAAAGCTATTTTTGTCGGTGGACTGTACGAACACCCAATCATGTGAATTTTCCCTCATTCGCATCCAGCTAATCTCTACTGTACAGTGTCATTGGGGATTGTCATATTTTCCATGTAATTGTTAATAAAAAACCTCACATGATAACCATAGTGTTAGAAATGCTTCATATGCTTTGTGTGTGTATGTTTTAGACTAGTTTTGACTTCCTTGAACTGTGAGGTGATAAATAAGCACTCAGTGTTGATAAATCATACACAGGCAGTCAGTTGTAACTTCTGTTTATTGAGGAACAAGTTTTGCACATCACACATTCACTTTGACCTGCTTTTTTTCTCCATCATTTTTGACCCAGCTGTTAAAAAAAAGGGAAAAATACAATCAAACTTACATAAATATTAGGGATGCACGATACATCGGTCACCATATCGGTATCGGCCGATATATGCTCATTTTTAATGTTATCGTTATTGGCCCGATAAGAAAATGTGCCTGATATATTAAAGCCGATAAATAATGTATTATTTCCTTCAGCTGAGACACTTCAGATGCGCACTGTTCACCATGATGGGTTTGAATTGCTTGAAATATGATTAAAACACTTCAAAAAGGAAAATACAAGTCTGTCATATCGGCTACATAAAAGTATGAGAACATCATAATTGTGTGTTTGGGACATGGCTTTTAATGGTGAGACTTTTGTTTTTGTAATTAGGCTTTTAAAAATTATATAAAAATTTGGATTTAGATTTATCAGCCAATATATCGGATATCGGCTTCCGAATATAAAGAATTATCGGTATCGGCCGATATATATGTTCATTTTTAATGTTATCGTTATCTGCCCAATAAGAAATTGTGTCCAATATATTAAAGCGGATAAATAATATATTATTTCCTTCAGCTGAGACACTTCAGATGGGCACTGTTCGGCATTATGGGTTTGAATTGCTTGAAATATGATTGGAATCACTTCAAAAAGGAAAAGTCTGTCATATCGGCTACATAAAACTACAAAGAGAACATCATAATTGTGTGTTTGGGACATGGCTTTAATGGTGAGACTTTTGTTTTTGTAATCAGGCTTTTCAAAATTACATAAAAATTTGGATTTAGATTTATCGGTCAATATATCGGTTATCGGCTTCCAAATATAAAGAATTATCGGTATCGGTATCGGCCGATATATATGTTAATTTTTAATGTTATCGTTATCTGCCCAATAAGAAAATGTGTCCAATATATTAAAGCCGATAGATAATATATTATTTCCTTCAGCTGAGACACTTCAGATGGGCACTGTTCGGCATTATGGGTTTGAATTGCTTGAAATATGATTGGAATCACTTCAAAAAGGAAAATACAAGTCTGTCATATCAGCTACATAAAACTACAAAGAGAACATCATAATTGTGTGTTTGGGACATGGCTTTAATGGCGAGACTTTTGTTTTTGTAATCAGGCTTTTAAAAATGATATAAAAATTTGGATTTAGATTTATCGGCCAATATATCGGTTATCGGGCAAAATGTTCATATCCGTGCATCCCTAATAAATATAATAAACAACATATTCCACATCAATGAGAAAATCACTTGTTATTTGGGACGTGTAACTCAAACCTCATCTAGACCTCTACCAAAGTGACATGAAAGATTTAAATTTCAAAAACATATTCCAATATTCCTGTGATTTAAGAAACGACATTGTAGCACCGTTTAATCATCCTTCAGTAACTGACATTTGAGCTGTAATTGTATTTGACTGAATATTCGACAAAACTGAAATGCAAAAGGTGAGTATCGTCCCCCTGCAGGTGTTCAAACTGATTTGTTTTGTGTTTTCATAACTCATTTTCACATGAAATCTAGTTAACCTTTATTTTTCTTTTACTGAGAGCCAACTGAAGTTCAACTATTCCTTCATATGACGGGTCACGGATAAGGAAAGCAGTGCAGTATGGGAATTGGTGTTTGAGCAAATGCAAATGTTTTGTAATTTTCTACACCTGTCCCAGACAGCAACATAGTGTCGGCCAGAATATGTCCACGTGTACCGGATGTGGGCCGACACTATTTTGCTGTCTGGGGTATATCATTGCATGTTTTTCCTTAACATTCATTTGACTTTATTATACTTAAAAAAATGCGAACACTTCAACTTCATTTACAAAGTAACTAGCATAATCACAGCTGATATATACGCAAATAAAGCTTATGAGGGAATAGAGATAAAGCCCTATGAAACGCATGACAGTAGTCCTTCCTCCACTGAACGCAAACGGGAAATTCTAGAGAGTTAACTGCTTCCTTTTATAAACGTCACATACCAAGTCGGTTTCACGGTAAATCTAGTTCGGTTTATCTAAACACATCTAAACGAACAAAACGCTACACTAAAATGCCCTAATATTTGTACGGGCTTTGCTTTCCTCAGAGGTGGACTACTGATCTTCAGTCACTCAGCAGGAGTAAATCATGAAGGGTAAGGCATGACTTCAGTGTTTTGCTTTCTTTTGTTTCATTTCCTGACTAATCACCTTACGTCTACATGGTTGATTTTATCCTGGTGGTCCCTCTTACATGCTCTTTATGTTTAACTAAGGGAGGTGATATTGGAGCGGCCACCAGGGGGCACAACCACGCGTCTTCCAGCCGGTCTGATGGGAGCCTCCTCAGGACCTGTGACGAGACAGACAGAGAGAGGGTCACATGAGGACAGGCTTCTTTACATAGGCTCGGGTCATTTTCTCTGGCAGAACGTTTCAGGGATAGGTTAACAGCTGATCTTTCTGTGAGTTTTTGTGACGCTATTTACTGTCAATCCTAAAGCAGTATATATATGAACCGCACCACAGTAGAGGTGCGGTCGTGGATGAAATCTAGTCATTTCCCCACACTGATGTCGCTTCTGTTCAAGCTGGTCGTGTGAATTAGCAGCTGCTTGCTTTCAATTGGAAGTGACTTCTGTGTGAGCGATTCTTGGACATTGGACTTTTTTAACTTTTTTATGTGCCATACGTTAAATTTGGAATTGATATGCTTATAAATGTAATATATTCTGACTAGGAAATAGACAATTCTGGTAGAGTTACTTAGTTTCGGTGAACCTACTTTACACATTAAAAAATAAATATACACAAAAAATATATAATTCTCAAATAATATTTATGGTTTTATTCAAATCTTAAATTCTGATCATACCATACTTCATTTTCACCATAAACAAAAGCTAAATTAGCTATAATATAAAAGAAGAATTTTTACTTAAGATAAAACTAAAAACATTTTGTTAGTCAATATTTATTTAGTGTACTTACTAAACTTAAAGATAACTTTAAAAATACCTTAAAGTTTATTGTGATGTCTTTTCAAACTATGCATAGTATTTTCCGTTACATAGTTTAAAATATATTTTATTTTATTTAAATATATATATATATATATAATATAATATAATTTTAATTAAAATTAAAAAATATATATTATAATATATTTTTATAAAAAAATATATATATATATATATTACTTTAAATAAAAAAAATTAATAAAACCCACAATAATTAATACAATAATAATAATTTCTGCACTCAGTAAAGCTAGCCCGTACGTGTTCTGCACATCTGGTGTCAAGCAAAAATATTATTTAAACTAAATTGTTTCTTTATTTATTTTTTAATAGTGTGTGTTATTTATGGAAGCTTGTAAACTCGCTATATCGCGATTAATCGCATCCAAAATAAAAGTTTGTGTTTACATAATATATGTGTGTATAATTATTATGTATATATAAATACACACTATGTATATATTTAAGAAATATTTGCATGTATATATATTTATATAATTTATATTATATATAAATATTTTATATATAAATATAAAAAAAAATCTTAAATATATACATGCATGCAGTGTATTTATATATACATAATAATTATACACACATATATTATGTAAACACAAACTTTAATTTCGGATGCGATTAATCGCGACAGCACTAGTTTAAACATGACTTTGATTATTTGGCAGACAAAAGTTTTAAAATACTTTCAAATATTTTAACAAAACTGCAATAATAACAATAACAGTAATAAATAATTTCAAGAAAACAATAATTCCTTCATTATGATATCAAGGCAGCTGTACCACCCTGACTTTATGCTTCAAAAGATGCCAAAATTAATTTGAATTCAGAAGTAAACCATGTTCATCACAGAAGAGGTGTATTCACTGTATTTATGAATTGCATTTTTGAATAAATGTATAGATGAGTCACTGACCCCTTAACTAGCACATATTGCTTATTTTTATACTTTTTATGGATTAACGCTGGGTTTTGCGTCAGTTTTATCCCACTATCCTTCAATAATTATGCCAATAAGAAGTTTGCACTGATATCATTTTCCAGGGTTACCTGACAGCGTGAAGCCAGACTGATGGAGGTTCCTTACAGGGACTTTAGTGGGTGAGTTACGGGTGGAGGCAGACGGCGTTCCTCCCCTAGACATGGGTGTAAACTCAGACACAGGGCCGTCATACATGCCCCTGGGGACCGCCTTCAGTGTGGCCATCTTTAAGAGAGACACAAACACAACGCTTCAGCTTTATACCGGATAGTGTAGCATACCGGTTAGAGAAAGACAGAGAGAGAAAGGCAAGTTTGGGTGTTGGCAAGTACATTCCATAGATGCATCTATCCTCATGTGGGCTGTCTTTGGGAACTGTGTGTAAATTTCATGTCCTCTTGGAAATTGGTTCCAGATTTCGCTGACACATCGCTGAGAAGGTTAATCATGTTGCACTATCATCACTATTTCTACAATGTATGCAAGATATTTTTGAGATTTGCTGACTTAAAACTGAAACTGTGGACAAAAATGCTGAGAGGAGAAAAAAAAAAACTAATTTAAATATATTTTCAATATTTCCAAAAACAAGGCTGGGGATAGTCCACCCAAAATGAGAAATTATGAATTAAAATGAATCATTTACTCACAATCGTTTCATTCCAAACCCATATGACTTTTGTTCAACACAAATGAAGATATTTTTAATGAATTTTTTAATGATCAGACTAGAACAAACCTCATTGGTTTTCACACATCAAACCATAATGATGAGCTCTATATATGTGCGTTGATCAAAATTAAATCTATTTGTCATATAATTCAACCGTGTCTCTTCAGAAGACTTAAATTAAACCACTCTTTTACAAGCTTGAAGGGTTTTTGGTTGAATCGACTTTTAATGAATGGACAGAAATCTCTCAGATTTCATTAAAAAATATAATGTTTATATATTGTATTTTGAAGATGAACCAAAGTCTTATGGGTGAGAGAAACATTTGGTTGCATTTTATTTCGATGGTCCACTTTATACTTTATACTGACTATAAGTAACTTTGCAAGTACATGTCAACTTATTCTAACCCTAACCCCACCAGTCTACTAAACACTAATAACTGTTAGTTGATATGTAGTTGCAAAGTTACTTATAGTTAGAAGAATGTCTAAAGTGGCATTGCATTTTTTTTTTGAACCATGTGATCACTTTGATATGTATGGAGGCCACAGAATAAAAAATAAAAAAGGTAGTTGCGACTTTTTACCTCACAATTCTGACGTTTTTACCTCTGAATTCTGAGGGGGAAAAAGTCAGAATTGTGAGATAAAAAGAAGCAATTATATTTTAAATAGTTTTATTCCATGGCAGAAAGAAGCTTCCATAGATATGTCCTCTTTATAAACCTTCAGCTCCCTTCTGTCTGCATTTGTCATGATGCTGGAGTCACTGGCTCTGTTAAACTAACAGTTTCAACAGTTTCTTTACAGGGCAACAATCAAAGGTCTACATTCCCAATTTTTTAAACCACAAAAATACATGAACTCTTTCCCGCCATTGACAGAATTTCCAGCTTTCCATGTTTTCACTGTTATATGGTAGGGGGGCGCTATTACACATCTTCTGAAAGAGTACTGAATCTCCTTATCAAAACACGTGCGAAGAAGCAGAAAAAATGATATAATACACTATATTGCCAAAAGTTTTGGGACGCCTGCCTTTACATGCACATGAACTTTAATGACATCCCATTCTTAATCCGTAGGGTTTAATATGGAGTTGGCCCACCCTTTGCAGCTATAACAGCTTCAACTCTTCTGGGAAGACTTTCCATAAGGTTTAGGAGTGTGTTTATGGGATTTTTTTACTTTTCTTCTAGAAGCGCATTTGTGAGGTCAGGCACTGATGTTGGACGAGAAGGCCTGGCTCGCAGTCTCTGCTCTAATTCATCCCAAAGGTGTTCTATCGGGTTGAGGTCAGGACTCTGTGCAGGCCAGTCAAGTTCCTCCACACCAAACTCACTCATCCACGTCTTTATGGACCTTGCTTTGTGCACTGGTGCGTAGTCATGTTGGAACAGGAAGGGGCCATCCCCAAACTGTTCCCACAAAGTTGGGAGCATGAAATTGTCCAAAATATCTTGGTATGCTGAAGCATTTAGAGTTTCCTTCACTAGAACTAAGGGGCCAAGCCCAACTCCACCAAACTTTACACTTGGCACAATGCAGTCAGGCAAGTACCGTTCTCCTGGCAACCGCCAAACCCAGACTCGTCCATGGGATTGCCAGACAGAGAAGCGTGATTGGTCACTCCAGAGAACACGTCTCCACTGCTCTAGAGTCCAGCGGCGGCGTGCTTTACACCACTGCATCCTACGCATTGCATTGCACTTGGTGATGTAAGGCTTGGATGAGCTGCTCGGCCATGGAAACCCATTCCATGAAGCTCTCTACACACTGTTCTTGAGCTAATCTGAAGGCCACACGAAGCTTGGAGGTCTGTAGATATTGACTCTGCAGAAAGTTGGCGTCTTCTGCTCACTGTGCACCTCAGCATGCGCTGACCCCGCTCTGTGATTTTACGTGGCCTACCACTTCGTGGCTGAGTTGCTGTTGTTCCCAATTGCTTCCACTTTGTTATAATACCACTAACAGTTGAATATTTAGTAGTGAGGAAACTTCACGAGTGGACTTATTGCACAGGTGGCAACCTATCACGGCACCACGCTTGAATTCACTGAGCTCATGTAGAAGCGTCTGCATGACTAGTGCTTGATTTTATACACCTGTGGCCATGGAAGTGATTGGAACGCCTGAATTCAATGATTTGGAGGGGTGTCCCAATACTTTTGGCAATATAGTGTATGTATCATATTTAAATCATATCATATGCAAATCCCATCCAGATGTCATCTTTGACAAAAATGCGATTTTTTTCAACTTTTTGCTCAAAATTTTGCTCTTTTTAATGAAACTTACCCACCTTCAAGTGTTAATAAAAAAAGAACGTATGAAGCTAGAATAAAACATTTTTTGTTTTAAAAGCAGAGAGTCTGTTCTTTCTTTTGATATATTACATGTTCAGATATTCATACAACAAAATATTCGGGGGGCCATGAAATTTTTATCAAAAATGATGATTTTGAAAAAACATGATTTCATTTGTGAACATGATCAAAAACAGAGGCGGTGGCTGGCAACTTTTTTAAAAAGCGCTGGCGGGTAAAGAGCTAACAACTAGGTTTGCCTTGATAATAAATGATGATAAACTGCAGAAAAAGGGGAATTTAAATACAGTGCTGTGGATACAGATGAACTCCTGTCACACGTGTGTCCAGGGCCATCAGGATCGGTGTTCTTCTTGCCGGAGCTGTACCTGTTTCCTGGCTTTGACACGTTTGTAAGCGAAGTCAGGAAATGGGGAGCAGGGGATAAAGCGTCCAGTGCCAGAGGTCGCGTGCAGGTTGCCATCCTCCAGAACAATCTTCCCCTGGCAGACGACCAGCATGGGTGCACCTCTCAGCTCCATCCCCTCAAACACATTATACTCCGCTGCCTAGAAGAACACAAGAACATCATGCTAAGAAAGGGCATTAAACTCCACTTGTGTAACAAAAATGACCTTGGAAGTATCAGGGTTGCCAACAAGAAATAGCCGTCATTTCACCGTCTCGGTTAACTATAGACCCAATATAGTCCGGCTACGAGTAACCCACCCAGCCAAAATAAACTTGGTTACATGTCGTTTTTGCCAAAATAATAGTTCCCAGCAAACGATAGCAAAGTCAACAGTGATTACAAGGTGTTTGGTTTCATTTCTTTGACATGTTCATGTTCTAGACGACTAGTCTATTCTTGGGATATAGACGTCTATTACATTTTCACTGACAGCCCAGATTTTGCCTAGTTTTAGCCTAGAAGTCAGGGCTGTGTTTGGACGACTATTAGACGCAAAATTGCTTGTTGGGTTACCGTGGTTGTACCCCATGGCCATTTTTTGTTTCGTAATGCAATGTTTGTATCTTAAATCTGTTTGTGTACATATTGGCTTTTTATCCAATTAACCGAATTGAGTAAATAATCAACAGATTAACTGTCTACAGTATTTACACTACCATTCAAATGTTCAGTAAGATTTTAGAAGTCTCTATAAGAAGTCTCTTCTGCTCACCAAGACTACATTTATTTGATCAAAAATACAGTAAAATCAGTAATATTATTAAATATTATTACAATTTAAAAGAACTGGTTTCTATTTGAATGTATTTAAAAATGTAATTTATTCCTGTGATGCAAAGCTGAATATTCAGCATCAGTGTCACATGACCCTTCAGAAATCATTCTAATATGATGATTTGCTGCTCAAGAAACATTTATTATTATTATTATCAATTCTGAAAACCTTTCGGGTTACAAATTGTATCCTTTTATGGAAACTGTGATGCATTTTTTTCAGGATTATTTGATGAATAGGAAGACATGAAAAAGTGCAGCATGACAGTTAGCAGCTGTGCTCAAACTCTTACACGTACACAGTGACACAAACAGCCGTTTTGAGTTTGAGTTTCTGCATATTCCACACTAATGAAGATCATGTGTATGAGAGTAAGACACGACTCTGGCCTCCTGTCCTTCATTCACTCTTTCTCATTCTCCACCTCTTCACCAAACAGCTGGATACAGGAAGGACAAAAATATCCTTCTCTTTTTCCTAGTCTTTTTCTCACACTCTCAGCCTCTTATCACTTCTTTCTAGTTTACTACTCCCCTATTTTCTGATTTCTTGTTCTCCAGTGGACACCGTAAATGTTGTGATGTCCTGCCGTGATCCAAGATCTCTGTATTTGGCAATCGTCCATTCTTTGTGTGCGAAAGCAGGAAATGACACGCACGCAACTTCTGCCAAGAATGCTGGCATGGGCCTAAGCTTATGTAGAATAACACAAACGCAAGACTTTCGGGCAGGTGATGAAGTCATGTTTTAGGTGACTCCGCAGTGCATGGAAACCAGAGCCTCGGGATAAACAATCAATAAACATCAGCCATTTTGTCCACTGTTGAGAGCCATGGCAGCCAATGCTGTTTGGATATGTAATGGTCTCTAGAGAGGAAGCTGAAAGGAAATGAAAACGTGAGGTCATTTTGGCAGCTCCTGAGCTCTGCTGAATCTTTCTCCCTGAGCACTGCTGGTTTTCAGACGATCTACAAATATAGCTCTTGTAGTATCAGCTCAGGAAATTCCAGTTCCCATCTCACCCGAATCTAAAATCTGATTGTAGCTCTTCAGTCAATAGTTTTATGCTCTTGTGCTGATGTTGGTAATGTTTTGGAAGAGGAGAAAGAAAGAATGGCGTCCGAGCGTCTGTCTCACAACTGCTGGAAATTTTGTCAAAGTGGCTAAGATTTTTTACAACGGTAATTACATGACCGTCGATGAACATGTCACACTAAAGATGAAAGTATGCTTCAGCTGTCTTGCAAATTCCATCAACAGGGCTGTTCGCTTACAGCAGTGGTGTCAAATTCAGTTCCTGTGGGGTGTAGCTCCAAACAGGGCTTGACATTCACTTTTTTTGCTCAGCAGCCACTGTGGCTAGTGGTTTTCCAAAGTTACTAGCCACTCAGCATTTTCACTGGCCACAATTTTGACATCGATACCATGGGGAAAAACTGCCATTTAGATATTTTAATATTATCTCATAATTTGGCAGCAGGAATATTAGGCTGCTGTCACTTTAAGACCTGACGCACGGATCCATTACACTGATACACATGCGTTTTCTTTCTCAACTGTTTATGTTCACTTAAAACAGAACTGACGGTGTTTACGTGAATACTCGCCAAGACCTGCATTTTGACATTATTTTGTGTGTATTTGACTGTTTAAGCTCAATAAGCAGCGAAAAAGAACTCAGTTTAGTGCTGAGAGACGGCTTTATGTGCCGCACTTTGGGTGTTTTAGCACAAAATCTGCTGGAATTAGTAAAATTATGCGCAATACACCCAATCCCATGCTGATATTCAAGCCCTGTAGCAGCAACAATATTCATCCGGAGCAAATGAAGCGAGTGAGTGAGGAGAGGGTTTGAGGTAATTTCTATTTCTATAGGCCTGTGTGTATGCTTGGGCTGTTGGAGAAAACATTAAAAAAATTACACAAACAAAAATTATAACAATACAATAAACTATAGCTGTGTAAAAACAGTCAGCTTATGGTTTAGAAGTATTATCAATGACTTTAGACAGACTTTGGTATTATAAGGTTAAACTTCTAAATAAATCCAATATGTGTTCTCGGGATTGTGATTATGGGGTGATTGTTATTATATAAAAAAGGAAGTAGTGATGATCATAATTGTTCTTATTATTTATATTGATATTATAAATGGTGATATAATTACAACAGGGCGAGATATGATTACATAGCTGAGTAAATAATAATAATGATAATGACATGAGCAGATAAATACATGACCACTATGTTGTAATTTACAACAAAATTGCACTATTAATTTAGTCTTAGCACTGGTAATGATGTATTGTTATGTAGTAGAGATTATTATTACTATCATTGTCATTATTATTATCGATATCAGGCCTACTATTGTTATTATAAAACTGTGATTAAACAATATACTAGGATATGGTTATATTTTATATATTACGTGATTATTATAAAAACAGGAAATATTTGAATGTTTATGTTAATGAGGATTATTACATTGCATTATTGTGATTATTGAGACAGTCATAATGTAATTGGGTATTTTGTATATAAATATTATAATATCACATAAATTATTAGTAATTTAACAGATAATGGCAGCAGCCATATGGTGTAATATAAGGGAATGAATTGAGGGTGGGAGCAAATAAGTTCTACTTTTTTTCACTCCCTTTCGAGCAAGTATTATATGTGTAAATAATGTGTGAGGATATGTGTATCATAATTGTAATGTGTATATATGTGTGTATGTGTATTTAGGTATATATGTGCATATACATATGTGTGTGTGTGTGTGTGTGCGTGTGTATAGTTATTATGTGTAATGTATATGTATAGATTTATATATATATATATATATATATATATATGGGAGATAAACTGTTCTATTTTTCTATGTATATTGTGTTAGTATATGTATTTTTTTTGCTTGAAATAAACTTCAATCAATCAATCAATCAATATCATACACTAGAGTTGTGTGGGGTGGGGGTAAATTAAGCGTGATCTGCTGTGATGTCACAATCATGGTGCATTGTGGTCTATGTATATCTATGGATTCTCCTCTCAGCTACTGTATCAATACATTTCTAATAAATGTCTGCTGAGACTTAATAAGGAAATCCAAGCTCAACTGAAGGTCTGACTGTCAGATCTGGCCTGTTTCCATCCAGCGGTTTTATTTATGAGGGAAAGCATACAGGCTTCCTGCATTGGCGCACAGTTTGATTAGTTAGAATCGTCTATTTTCGCTCAGAGGAGCTGGAAGGTCAGTGAAAGCCAGCCAATTCAGTTCTCTCTCTATGTTTAGACTTTCCCTTTGAAATGTGAGTATATAGTGTGTTTTTATGCAGCTGGAGGACCTACGGAATGATGCGTTTTAGCAGTGATGGTCCGGATGGCGTCTGTGTCCCAGATAACCAGATCGCTGTCTGAGCCCACGGCTATCCGTCCCTTGCGTGGATACAGGTTCAGGATCTTGGCGGCATTGGTGCTTGTCACAGCGACAAACATGTTCTCATCCATTTTACCAGTGACCTGAGCAGAGGAACAAACACAACTGAGATGAAATGCAATGCTTGTTTAATTTCAGGGTCTTAACGGTAGGTAATGTACATGATTTAGGGCCCTATTCGCACATTTTTTCTGTAATTAATCGCGATTAAAAACATATAATAATTTCACAGATACTCTCCAAATTAATGTAGAAACAACTTAAAGACAGTATATTTGAAATATTTGTTGTAATGGCATCTTTTTATAATTAAAGGCCTGTATCACTGATACTAATACTGATACTGATGTCTCTATGAAACTGATTTATTTAACATTAATAATTATACATTACAGTATAATTGAAAGCTTAAATTTCAACATTTATTAGGCTTTAAAAAAATAACAACTTTTAACTTAAGCAAACTTGAAAACAATCTTCACGTAAACCCATTATAATAAATGTCGTATTTACCTGTGGCCTTCATGTATAATCAATATACAGAAATTGAATAAAGTTATCAAAAAAAATTATACATTAAATATAGATTAATCCTGATTAAAGCTACAATTTTCTCTGTTCCCTTTGTTCTTTGATTAACTTTAATGACAGACATCATTAGTGCTGCTGTTACTTTAAGATCTGCCGCTGCCGAACATGACGTGGATCTGACGCGTGCATCTCATTTTCTCACAACTCTTTAAGTTCATTTAAGATGTTATTTAACTCATTTAAGACTGCTCTTATGAGGATACTCCACAAAACAGACATTTTGGTATAATTGTGTGTTATTGTTTGTTCAAGTGCAAAAGAGAACATGATACTGGCGCGCGTCGCTCTGTGCGTCGTGTGTGTGTGTCATGACATTCACAGACACCGCGTTCTCTTCTGTCTCGTCTCGCTTGAATGGTTTAAAAGCATGTGCATGAATAAGAGCGTGATCGTATAATGTAACTCTAGCCCAAGGATGACAGAAAAAACGGATGCTGCGTTAATTGCATTTAATATTTATAACGTGTTAAACTAAAAAAAAATTGCATGCATTAACGCTAATTTTGACAGCACTAATTGAGATATATAATATTTTCTGGATCGGTGGATATGAACACCTGTAGGTAGAATAAACTGATGTGCAGTCACAGATATCAGCATTTTACAGTGGCTGCACATGCAATCTACTGTATCCGCTATGATCCTCACCACAGCCTTGTCCCAGATGACTGACATCCTCTCCTCTGCTCCATTCACTCCTTCAGGAATCTGAGTGAAGTCATCTTTCCCTATGGCCTTCTGAGCCACGGTGAATGTGCAGTGAGCACTACCTGTCACCGACAGATCCCCACTAACAGAGAGACAGACACGTCACAACACTTCAATGACTAGACTATATATGTAACAGCCAATGAATAAACATAAAAGGCCACTTGAAGAGAGTATACTTTCGTGGCTGAATCTTAGAACACTTAAAGGGATAGTTCACCTAAAAATGAAAATTACCCCATGACTTACTCACCCTCAAGCCATCCTAGGTGTATATGACATTCTTCTTTCAGACGAATACAATCGGAGTTGTATTAAAAATGTCCTGGCTCTTCTAAGCTTTATAATGGCAGCCCAAAATTTTAAGCTCAAAAAAGTGCATCCATCCATTATAAAAGTGCTCCACACAGCTCCGGGGGGTTAATAAAGGCCTTCTGAAGCGAAGCGATGGGTTTGTGTAAGAAAAATATCCATATTTAACACATTATAAAGTAAACTATCTAGCTTCCGGCGGACCGCCTTCTGTATTCAACTTACGAAATGCATGGCTTCGCTTCAGGTCTTTATTAACCCTTGGAGCCGTGTGGAGTACGTTTATAATGGATGGATGCACTTTTCTGAGCTTCAAACTCAATGGACCCCGTCACTGCCATTATAAAGCTTGGAAGCGTCAGAACATTATTAATATAACTCTGATTGTGTTAATCAGAAAGAAGAAAGTCATGTACACCTAGGATGGCTTGACTGTGAGTAAATCATGGGGTAATTTTCATTTTAAAGTGAACTAATCCTTTAAGAATTAACTGACAGAACTACATACATCCCAATAACGTAATGTATATTTAGGATATACTTGTGTTTACCTGGCCAACAGGGTGTTCAGGTAGTCTGGAGTGGTCGGGTCTGGACTTAGGGGTGGTGATGTCACAAAAGAGGCAGCCTTAGCCCAGTTCTTGCTCCAATAATGAGTCCCATCAGTTCCCAAACTGGCCGTGATTGGCTCCCCAAACACCACGTTACCTAGAAATAAACATCTCATTATCTGGCTCGTTTCAAGTTTCAAGGACACAAAACATGAGAAAGTTGAACCTACTGGCAAGAATACAGTGTCCTGTCAACTGAACACATCTGCTCAGCAGTAAAGTTTAAATGGGATATAAACACATAAGCAACCCATCAAACAACAGCTACCCAGGCTTAAATGTCTATTATCGCAGGGACATCTGGAAAAAGTGATCAACAAGAGTTCACTAGAAGAGCTGAAGCCTTCTGGATGCGGCTTTCCATCCATGGGAATGGCAGATGAGCTCCTCAGTTTTGTGTTTGCATCTTGGTGGTTATTAGGACGTTGCTAAGTGGTTCGCAAAAGAGTCCACCTCCATGTCTCTATGATATTCTGGTCTCTAGATATGGCTTGGGTCCTTCCTTCAATGCTAATGTTTTTTTATCCGCCAGCCAAAAATCATACATCCAGATGTTTAGAAAAGTAAAAGCACACCTCTCTTCAATAAACCAGATGATCTGAGCACAAACAGTACGGGATGAGTTATGTGCCTAAGTTTAATTCTTAGAGTGAGTAGGGCTTTGTTCAAATTCCTAAACCTGTGCATGAGCAATTTTAACAGTGATCACAGCAAACACCACTAATAAATGCACCTTTGCAAATCTCGGCTCAGAACTACCTTATAAATCTCTACTGACAACAACCTTTAGTCTCCATTCAGGACAGTCATCAAGAATAAAGGGGTACAGTCTATGTCATAGGTTTGCGTTCCTTTTGAAGACAGTGATTAACTACCTCAATTTAACACACTAGAACAGTGATGAATAGTGATGTGAGATCATTTTACAACACTTTTGGGAACGCTCTCAACCTTTTCAGTGACCTAAAACTGCTGCCGTTGAAATGAACTACACTCTTTATTCCTGGGGGGCGGCAAGGCTAAAGGATAGCGTACAGTCAGAAGATTGTTATACAAAAGAAACCTCTTCAGGGTGATAGAAAACCCCACTGCGAAATTGTCTCACTTATTATGTGGCTACTTGTCTAAATAATTGAACACAAAATAATATTAATTTGAAATATTTGATTGCCTCAAGATGACTCACAGCACCCGCTTGAGCGGCCTGTTATCAGTTAATGTAATGGTTGTTGTTGTGGAATAACAGACCACTGGATTGCGACTGAAGATTGCAGAAAGCCATGTAAATATATAAGGTGTCTTTATTAGTACCCAAAGATAAATTTGTTGTGCAGACAGGAATTCAGCAATCCATATTTAGGACAATCCATAAAACATTAAAACATACAAAAAAACATGTAATATTACAAAATATCCAAAAATATAAAAAACTTCTCAGAAAAGGGTCATGACAATGTGCCTGTACACACCCATAATCTCCTGCTATTTTTATTTATTAATTCTATAGCTGCAGGTACAAAAGTATTTCTCTACCTGCTTGAAAATATTTTTGTCTTTGAGAGCCACTTTGGGAGCCACTGCTGAAACACTGCTGTATTTTGATCATTAGAACGGAGTAGATGGAGTCCATCAACACCCCCAAAGCTTCACAGTCCTACAGCTCGTTCTGGGTCGACATTTCATTCAGTAACATTAGGCAGTTTTGATTTATATGCTGTTTAATGTTGACGATCGCGTTATTTTACATATGCATCTGCTTACATACGATCGCTTGTTTCTGCTTCTTCTTCGCCTGTGTTTTGATCTGGAGATTCTCTACTCTTTAAGAACATGCATCATAGCGCCCCCTACCGTATAACAGTGAAAACACAGAAAGCTGGAAATTTCCGTCAGTGGCGGGAAAGAGTTAATTTACAGCCCTGATATTTACACCTACGAATTACTTATTTATTTAAATTCCTCCTTTTGTATTTCACTCACAAAACAGCAGCATACAGGTTTTTTATCATGCAATTAATTTGATTACAAATTTTAACAAATTTACGGCCTTACCATTCACAGTTTTGATTTATACATTTGCAATTTACACATTTTATCGTCAAATATTCTCTAAAATGAGTCTCCTGAGTATCTCTCGCTTCCCTGAAACTGTAATCATGACTATTTATTTATATTGAACTAATTTACGTAAGAGAGCGTTGTATCTGAATGATTCAACTAAACAGTGAGGACTATTATGATGATGGACTGTGAAAGTTTTACAATAGACCAGGCAGTGCATATAAAAAAACATTTCATATGAGTGGAAATAATGTATAGACAGCTAATATATAATGAAATGATACAGTAAAAATAATACATTTATAATAATAAAACTGTTATTTACACATATGCCACACAGAGACAGTTTTATCCAACTGAAGGTCATTACGGTCATGAATATATATGTCAAAGATGACTGTAACTCAGAAAAGGTTTATTTAACTCGGGTGAGAGGCGACATCTGTGAAAGCTCAAACGTTACGCTGCTGACATGTTCACACTGCTGTGGTTTATTATTTTAGCAGACATTTCAATTGTTTCTCAGGAACCCCAGGAAACTTCTCCATAAAACTGTTTGTATTCACACAATTATAGATGATTATGAATATGTGAAATATGGTAAATATTACAAATAACAAAAAGTCCATATTTTTTTGAAAAATGGATGTGTTGATATTGTTTGGAATTGGCCCCATTATAAGACATTAATTAGAGAATCCCTCATTCAAGATTAAAAAAACAACAACTTTATTTTCAGAAGATTTTTTGTTGTTAAATTATGTCATATTTTGTATGGCAAGCCATTTTAACATTTAATCCTTAAAACGAACTAGTATCTATTTTCATGCTACTAGTACTTATTTTTTAAATACAAGTATTTATTCCATTAAGTACTAGTACTTATTCATTAGCTACTAGTGCTTATTCTTTAGGTACTAGTGCCTTTATTCATTAGATACTACTTCTTATTTTTTAGATACTGGTACTCATTTATTAGATACTAGTACCTATTAAATAGACACTAGTACTTATTCATTAGCTACTAGTGCCTATTAAATTGGTACCAGTACATTTTTATTAGATACTAGTACTTATTCATTAGTTACTAGTACTTCTTATTAGATACTAGTACTTATTTATTAGATACTAGTACCTATTAAATAGATACTAGTACTTATTTATTAGATACTAGTACTTATTTCGATAGTGACTAGTAATTATTCTTTTGTTATTAGTAACACATTTTACATTTTTGCCATTGACTTCTATGAGGATCTGTCATTCAGATATCAACTATTCAGTTCTGACTAGTATGTATTCCAATTGTGACTAGTACGTATTTATTAGATACTAGTAGTTATTCATTAGGTACTAGTACTTATTTTTTAGACACTAGTACTTATTCAATAGATACTAGTACTTATTTATTAGACGCTATTATCTTTTTTAATTGTAACCAGTAACATTTCTTATCTTACTAGTCACAACTGCTTTTTTACTCGTCTTATGTTATGACTAGTCGCCTTATGTTATGACTAGTCAGAATGGCCACTGTAGAGTTCAATTAAAAATCTTACTAGTAAAATAAAAATTCTTACTAGTAACATTTGGTAATAAATAGGTACTAGTATCTATTGAATACGTACTAGTAGCTAATGAATAAGTACTAGTATCTAAAAAATAAGAACTTGTATCTAATGAATAACTACTAGTATCTTTTAAAAAGGTACTAGTATCTAAAGAATAGGCACTAGTACCTACAGAATAAGCACTAGTAGCTAATGAATAAGTACTAGTACTTAATGGAATATATACTAGTATCTAAAAAAAAAAGTACTAGTAGCATGAAAATAGATACTAGTTTGTTTTAAGGATTAAATGTTAAAACGGCTTGCCATATATTGTGTACCTTTTTTCCTGGCCTGTGAGATGATATCAGCAGCACTCTTGCTCATCACTCGGGTCACATACAGCGGACAGTTGGTTTGACTGGCAATCGTGACTGCTCGAAACACTGCCTCAGCCTCTAGCTACACACAGACAGACACACACACACACATAATGAGGGACATTGCAAAACAGATTTAGCTGCATCTCTACGTATCTCACATAGTTCCTCTCAAACATACACTATGTTGATTTATTTTTATGCATAACTGAAATACCTTATAAATCTAGTTTCCCTCCCCACTTTCATGGCTGACCTCAGTAAAATTAGATAAAAGATCATGTCTGCAAAAGATTACTGATGTCAGACAAATTAGATCTGTGGGGCGGGCCAATTTTATGTCAACATGAAATCAAACTGACCCAATATTGACCCACTGTTGGCCTGGGAAATCACAAATCTGATACCCTGCCTGTTCAACAGGGAGTTCCTCAGGGTTCAGTGTTGGGCCCAACCATATTTAGTATATATGTGCTTCCAATTGGGCAGATTATCAGGAAGCATGGCCTTCATCAGCCTTCATGTAAACTTAAGACCAGACTATGCCGGAAAGAGCTTTTTCAAGTTATGGAATGCGCTTCCCTTCAATAGCAGAAATGCTTCAACTTTGGTACATTTTAAAAAGTTGATTAAGACGCATTCAAGGATGTTTTTAATTCATCTATTGTTTCGTTTTTTACTAGTTTTTCACTGTAGCGCTTTGGGTTTAAGAAAAATATAATGCAATTATTATTATTTAATAAAATTAATTAAGTTCCTTGTCTCGTGGGAAACAAATATTATGTGGGGATTGCAGTGATGTTATGAAATTAAATACCACTAACAAGCCACCAGATAAGCCAGCATACAACTGTTTTTGTGGTCACTGACCTCTTCCGGGCGGCTGAGAACATGTCCCTCAGGTCCTGTGATGCCCATCTCCAGCATACGGGTCTGCTCCTGAAGAACACACAGGCATAGTAGATTCTCTGTGACTCTCTGGCCCTGTTCGCACCTGGTATTAAGATGCGTTTTGGTGGATCGGATAAAAGTGGACGAGGGTGACACATTCCTGTTTACACCTGGTGTTTTAATCCGTCTCTTTTGTCCACTTTCAACCACTTCTGTCCTTATTTCTTCGAGGGGAGGGTCTATGGGCGGGTAAATATATGGGCTTTTTCAGATCTTTAGATCTAATGGACAAAATAAGCTCACAGCTTCACGGTTTTGTAGTTTAAATGAAGACGATAACGGTATTGTTTTCAAAAATGTGCACACTGAAACTTGTTTTTAAAGATTTGTGTGAACACCTTTGTTGTGTAAATGAACGGCCAAAACACATTAAAACTTTCCATTTTTAGTTGAAAAGTTGTTTTTAGTTTAACTAGGGTCTTCAGCTGAGAGTTTAAATCCCATCTGGCTAGCGCGCATCCCATAATGTTTAGCATTAGGTCAGTAGGAGGAGAGTAGGGCGTCTTTTAGAGGCTGTTCCAGTGCATTTGACCACATGAGCGTTTACACTACGAAAGCAATCCGGTCCAATGTGTTTTCAACTACCTCTGGAAGTGGACGAAAGTTGACAAGCTCAAAACGTTTCAGACCCCGTTTACACCTGTATTTAGCATTGTCCACTTGTGATCCGATCGACCAAAACAGCTCTTTTCCATACCACAACAATACAAAGTCTCCATGGCAAGGTGTCAAAATAACATTGTTCTTTCTATTATTTTAGTTAATGTTATTTTACATTATTTTATGATTGAGTTCCCAAACCAGCATATATATCGCTCATTATTAAGTACTGTAGAGCTTAAGTGAATTGTTAAAGGAGATGTCAAGTTCAAAGTTCCCTAGACTAAAGGTCAAAACTCATCACTAAGTCCAAAAGATTTCCCTTCAACATGAAGATTGCAAAAGCTGCCAAACATGGAAATTGCACATCATCTTGTCGAGGCAGCAAAAATTATCCACCGGTTATCAAACAAGAAATAATAATGTCTTTGATGAGACAAGGTTTCAGAAATGATGTTGCTCAGCTTTATATATTTAATGGGGATGTATGCAATCTTCAGGATCATTATAAGGAGTTACTATTTAGCCTATACTAGGCGTCAGCGTCAAAGCACCCTTGTGAAAAAGAAGTAAACTTTAGCATTCTTTAAAAAAAAAAGAGTATAGATATAATGTACTTGAAAAAAATTGTAAGTGCAAACTGAAATGCTTTCAGACAAGTGCATGTTAACTGCAAAATAAATGAAAATGTATTATAGTTTAATTTTATATTAAATGGAATTTGTTGCTTTTTTTGACCTTACTTATGTACATCATTATATGTAATTTCATAATTACTTCTGTTGTCTTTAAAATATGGTTAAAGTGTACTGCCGAATGTACTGACAAGCATTTATGGAAAACTAAAATATCCTTCAATGTCATTTCTATTGAAACTTGTATGTCATGTTTTTAGATATATTTGTAATTACACTTTTTTACTGAAGAAAGATGCAATTTAGTACATTTAAAATATATTAGTTTTAAATGTAATGTCAACCAACACGAGTGACTTCACATGTGCTTTATGTTCATCAACACATCAAAATAAGTGTACTTAAGTGGGTTAAAAAAACAGTCATTAAAGTGTACTCTCTTTAAGAAAGTACACTAGTACACACACTTCTTTTTCACAAGGGCAGAGTCCGACAAACTACTTTTGGCTTCACTACAGTATTCCTTTTAAGTTATTTTACAGAATCTACAATATGATGATGGTGATGATGATGATGATGTATGTAAGCAGAGGAACTGATGTTCAAAGGTAATTGCCAGAGGAGAAACATCATCTGTAATGGGCTGAGACCACCCGCACACTGCCGGCTTGATAATGGCCAGATGATTAGATACTGGATGAGGGAAATCAGGACATACAGTATCCTCCCACTCATCATGGACTATCCTCAGCTCACCCTCATTCTTGGAAAAGGCAGCATGTCTTCGTGTCATCACATCACTGCTTTTCTAAACTTTGCACTGGACCCATGAAAGCATTTCATATCTAATTTGCTCTAGGAATATATGGTGGACATGAAAAATAACCAAGGGGCCTTAATAGTTATGCATACTGTATACACATCTCAGAAAACTCTGAAAAGGTCCAAACTAGGGAGGAGAATAATTAGGTTTTAATGATTCTGCTTCAGATTTAATGTACCCAAGTGCTTCTGTTTATGGATTATTTTTGTCATTTTGAAGAAGAACGACTGGCCGATGTTTGAAAAGCTATTTTTATTTCATTCACCGTTAGGCTACACGATACTGGAAAAATTGAGATTGCAATATTTCGCTTTTCTGCTATATATTCTGCGATATGCAAAAAATGCAGGAAGTTTCACCCGATGACCTGATAGTATTTGGGAAGAATTAATCATATGCATAAAAAATAAAAAAATAAAAAGTTAAAATTGCCCATCAATTTGCGAAAAACTCATGACGTGGATTTTTTTATTATTTTAATGTCAATTGAGGTTCACTTATAATGTTAATAAAGTTTTTTGCACAAAAAAACAAATATATATGCAAAAAAACGATTATTTTCAACCCTCATTCTGACCCTCTGTCTGAAATGATCCATTTTTAAGGCGCGGCTCCTTTAAGGCTTGTCAGTAAACGCCCTCTGTTATGATTGGCTAACGTCACTGCATAGGAAACAGTATCAACGCCTGCTCGCTATTGCATGTTTTGAAAACATTATCCATCTAAACTTTACAGACAAAGTAAAGCATTATGAAATCATTTATTTGCCATTTGTGATGCGGCTGCTGTCAGATCCAGTACATCTTCATCTGTCAACAGTTTCTTTGCGAACTCTCCATTACACTGTGCCTCGATTACAAAATAAAATGCTCCGAACAAACATATAATCCTGTGATGTGATCCAGGACTCTTCTGAAGTCTGTACAGAACCAGCCGTTTAAACTGGACGATCAAAGCGAACTCTTCCATTTGTCCTGTTGTCGGCAGATGTCAGAAACTGAACACACATCTGTATACTGTATCAGTGTAGACAGCATCAGTCTTTATAATGGCTTCTGTTTGCTTTTGACATGACACACATCCAGTGTAGGCAAATGTCAGCCATTAAGCGACTGAATGCCAGTGGGCAATGGTGCGATGATGTATAACTATTGGTCGATGTCTTGCTCTGGAGGCGGTCATATGCAAATGTATTTGCCTGTGTGATGTCACAGATCCCGCAATATCAAAACGAGCCATTTTTGGAGCTTGATTAAATAAATGCTTAGTTTATAATAAGGAGGTTTTAAGCTCTGGAACTTGCAAGATGTTTTGATGGTACAAAGACCTCTTATATGTCAAAAGATCAAGGCAAATTTGATTTCTCATGTCATGACCCCTTTAAAAGTGGCCTAGAGTTAAGTGTAGTACAGTGAAATAAAGTGACATACCTCAGCAATTATTTCTCCATTTTCTGCGTGGACCTGTGCAATTCCTCCATGCTCTCCAAGGAAGGTGAAGATCTCATAAAGCTGTTCAAGTATAAATAGAAAAATCATATTAGATATTAAATAGTGAGGAAAGATAGTTTTAAATGATACAATGGGATCGAGTGGTGATTTTGATATTCTTAAATGACTTAAAATGGTTATTTGTTTGTTCAGATGAACCATAATTTAGTCTAAAAAAAACAAGCCATTTTTAGTTAGTAGAAGAATAATATTTTAGAGCCTATTATTTATTTAATACACTCTCAGAAAAAAATTGCAAAAATTGTACATTTAGGGGTACAACAGTTTGTCGCTGGGGCAGTACTCTTAAAAAGACATCTTTGTACCTTTTTTTAAACCTAAAAGGTTCATAGTAGTACCTTAAGGTACATATTGCAACTCTAAATTACTAATATGCACCTTTTAAGGGTGAAAAAGGTACAAAGATGCCCTTTTAAGGGTACTGCCCCAGCGACAAGGTACAATTTTTGCACATTTTTTTCTGAGAGTGTAACTCATATGTGCACCAATATATAAATAATCACGGCAACGGCAACAACCTTCAACATAAAATGAGGGGACATTCACGAACACTTCTGAGTGATGATGAAAACAAATGATTCATTCAAACAGACAGTACAAAAAATGCCTATGCAAACACTGTTTAAGACTTTTAATCCTTTTTACAGCCTTAAGGCATTTTAGTACTTTGTAAGGATCTGCAGGTACCCTGTTCAATATGACTGAACTACATTACGTTATACCAACCAAAAAATCATTTCAAGGGTATTGATCAAAGGAAAGAATGTGTATATCCACTATGCAATCCACTTTTCTTCAGCTTACCTCACTGTTGCTCATCTGATAGAGGTCTTTATAAGCCATATAGACCTGGAAGGAGTTCACTCCTATATGGACAGAAAGAATAAATCAGCAAACAACAAGAAGTCAACATGACAACAATTTTTACTTTCACAATGTTATGCAATGCTTATTATCCAACAAGAAAGACAAAAAAGTACAGTGGGGATTGTATACATCATGAATTGATTGAATGGTGACAAAAAAAATACCAGAATGGATGTTAAACAATATGTATAAACTGATAAATCATGCCCAGACCAGGGAGGTGATGAATTTTGAATTTTTTAAATAGATATTGTTAAAGACAACATTCTTCAACAAACAATAATGGTAACACCTTACTTAAAGCCACGTTATAAATGTACTTATAATGTACATTATACTTTTCATAAATAATTGTTAAAATGCATTATAATATCTGCAGATTCTGAAATTGGCTGTTTGTCATGTGTTTAAATGCACTATACTTTCTAAAGGTGTGTTTAATGAATGCATAAGTGTTATAATGTATTATAACTGTGGTTACAGTTATTCATGAGAGCATACAATGCATTATAAGGTGCATTACAAGACATAATTATTGTATTAAAAAATACTTTTATAATGCATTATACATAAGGGCTTTAAGTAAAGTGTTAAAGGAACACTCCACTTTTTTTGAAAATAGGCTCATTTCCCAACTCCCCTAGAGTTAAACAGTTGAATTTTACCGTTTTCGAATCCATTCAGCCGATCTCTGGGTCTGTCGGTAGCACTTTTAGCATAGCTTAGCATAGATCATTGAATCTGATTAGACCGTTAGCATCTCGCTCAAAAATGACCAAAGAGTTTCGATATTTTACCTATTTAAACTTGACTCTTCTGTAGTTACATCGTGTACTAAGACCGACGGAAAATGAAAAGTTGTGATTTTCTAGACCGATATGGCTAGGAACTATACTCTCATTCCTGTGTAATAATTACGCAGCGCCTGAAAATAGTCCCCAGCACGCTCCCTGTGCAAGCAGGTTGTCACGTTGGTTATGTTGACGGAAGTTAGCCTATTTTCAGGCGCTGCGTAATATCATTGCGCCTGCTGCACCCATGGTACGGCACCAAAGTTCCTTGATTATTACGCAGGAATGAGAGTATAGTTCCTAGCCATATCGGCCTAGAAAATCACAACTTTTCATTTTCCGTCGATCTTAGTACACGATGTAACTACAGAAGACTCAAGTTTTAAATAGGAAAAATATAGAAACTCTTTGGTCATTTTTGAGCGAGATGCTAACGGTCTAATCAGATTTAATGATCTATGCTAAGCTATGCTAAAAGTGCTACCGCCAGACCCAGAGATCGGCTGAATGGATTCGAAAACGGTAAAACTCAACTGTTTAACTCTAGGGGAGTTGGAAAATGAGCCTATTTTCAAAAAAAAATTTTTTAAAGTTCCTTTAATATTTAACTAAAATTTGATTTAAAAAAATAGATCACTTTTAAGAATTATGGATCATCATCAATATTGATTTAATAAGTCTTTTCGAACAAACACTAAATGCTCTACTGTATTAAAAGCCCAGCGCTTTATTAGATGATGATATGTAGCAGAACAGATTCTGCGCTCATTTGTTGGTTACGCTGTAATGAAGCAGCTTGTTTCTAACAGAAACAGCTCAAATGACCAAGAATAACTTCAGTCAAAGAAACACATTCCCTATGGGATAGCATACTGGTAGATATATTTAGAACTTCAGAGGGATTTTTTTAGTATGCTGAACTATTTTCTGGAACAATTCAGAAATGAATTTTTACCATCTGGATGCTTAAATCCCTTGCTCAAGGACTTAATAGTAAAAGATCTCTCACCTTTTTCCTTAATCAGGCTCTCGACCTCTTGTTTGGCGCTGTCATTCCAGTGGGTGATGTCCACATGCAGGGAGTAGTCACAGCACGTTTTCTCATCGGCCCATTCACGCCAGCGCTCGAAAGCTTCCACCAAACTAGCGCCAGGCTCCGGGATCACATGATCCACTGCAGGTGATACATTAGAGAGAGAGACAGAGAGGCACTGTCATTAGACGACCGCACACCTAGGCTGCGTCCGAAATCGCATACTCTCTTGAGTAGGTACTCATTTTGAATAGTTAATTACTTTGGGACCACTAAAAAAAGTATGTTCTATATAGTATGAATGTAATCTGGACGTACTACATTCGTCATGTTGTCATTATCATGTGACCTGCCATTCACAAATCCTCTCCCGTGGCCTCACGGTATAGTAAAGTGTCTATCATATGTGCACTTCAGAATTTTGCCGGAAGTAGTGGGTCATCCGCGTACATTTTGCCTACTTTTGTCACTTAGGGCCCTATCATACACCCGGCGCAATGCGGCGGCAGGCGCAACGCAAGTGTTTTTTGCTCGTTTCAGCCCAACACAGTTATCATTTTCACGTCCAGCGCCACGTTGTTTAAATAGCACTGGCGCCCATCTGCTCGCCCATGGGCGTCTGGTCTGAAAACGAGGTGTGTTCAGGAGCATTGTTGGCGCGTTACTATTTTGAGGATCTGAAAACGACTGCGCCATTGACCAACAAAAACCTGGTCTAAAGTCAATAGCGCAGTATTTTTTGTGTTATTTAAAGGGTGTGTTAGTAATATGTGCCTATAGACTGGTGCACAACGCGCGTACACTCTGATTATTACACACACAGGGATGCGCAGCAGCACACAAACATGCCAAATATTAAAAATAAAAGGATTACAATGTAAAAGATTATTATTGTGTACATAAAGATAAAAATGCCTACATTTCATAATAGATAGTCATTACATGTATCAGAATGACCTATTTGCAGTAATGACGAATGAAATGCTACTTATTTAACCAATTGTGGCAATACACACATGTATTTAAACTGACTCGTCAGGTTGAGGGCGCAACTGGCTTTTAAAGGGAATGGGAGATGCGACTTTGATTGGTTTATTGCACGTTACGCACGTTAAGAGACTCGGTACAACCCCAGAAATTCTGATTATGCAGACCAACAAAAACCTTGTGGATTGTTTACAGAATAGTTAACAGTTACGCTTCCTTTTTTACCGTAGTCCCTTTACAGTAGGGATGCACCGATACCACTTTTTCCAGAATGAGTCCGATACCAATACTTTTATTTTTAGCACTTGCTGATACCGAGCACCAATACCTGTATTTCATTGCATTTTTCATTTTTAAAAACCAAAAGAATATGAATCAAATTAGTTGGCTTAGCAAATCGATATTTCCTTTGGGCCTGTTACAGTATTGTAGGAGCTACTCTACTTTCACTATTCCTATTATTGCTATAATCATATTTTATCTTTAATTTAATAGCATAGTGAATATTTAGAGGGCTCAACCAGTCAAGAGCAGTGAGTGATTTTCTCTGTCTTTTGTTGTTAGATTAACATTGAGGACAAAGACAGCAGTAGGAATATTAGGCTTCTGTCACTTTAAGAGACGCACGGATCCAACATACTGTTACACGCACTTTTTCTTTCTCAACTATTTACGTTCACTTAAGACATAACCGACTATTTTTCACAAGGATACTTGCTTATACGGGCATTTTGACAGAATTTTGTGTGAATTTGTCCGTTCAAGTGTAAGAAGACAAGAAAGAGAACTCGATTTTATAGGATATTTGCGTACTGTCTGAGAGGCAGCTTTCTGGGCGCGCTTCGGATGTTTGCGCACAGAAAACTTCTTGAAAACGTCATGTGATTACTGCACCGCCTTCCTGTAATAATGTAGGGAACCACTCATTGTACATAAATCACATTTTTATTATATATTGTTAAATATTGTATCCTAAATATATCCTAAATATTGTTTAACATTCCATTTATTCGATACATTTACTTCATAGACATCCTTCTTTGATATATCCATTCTGCTCTCTGTTCGCTCTGTTGTCAGTGTTTCTTTGTCATTAGCACTGTACTACACACACTGCGTGGCATCGGTTGTTGGTATCGGAGCATTTTAAAGGTGCAGTGTGTAGTATTTATAAGGAACTATTGACAGAAATGCAATGTAATATACATAACTATGTTTTCAGTGGTGTATAAAGACCTTACATAATGAACCGTTATGTTTTTATTACCTTAGAATGAGCCATTTCTATCTACACACACCGTGGGTCCCCTTACAGTGAAATCGCCATTTTGCGCCATCATGTTTCTACAGTAGCCCTAAACGGACAAACTGCTCTATAGAGCGCTAGCTACTCTCTGCTGTCTCAGACGACGACATCTTTGTCCTGTGTCGGCCACTGTAGCTTCTCTGTGTGCTTCGAAAGGGAGGGGTGAGCGGTGGGCAGTTGCAATTCGCAACCTCACCGCTAGATGCCGCTAAAATTTACACACTGCACCTTTAATGACTATAAGTACGAGTACACTAGCGCAGTATCAGGCCCGATACCTAGTCCACAGTTTCATATTTTCAGACCATTAGGCCAGGAACATATTTTACACAAGTGTACAAATGCAGCTGCGAGTGTGTGCGAGCATTTGGTTATTTTAGCTTCTTATTAGCATTGTTGCATTGCAAAATGTGTTGATGCACAATTTAGAACTGAATGCAAGTATGCAAAAACTATGATCCTGGCCTTAGATCAAATTCTCTGTACAATAACATTGTAAAATGGATTCGGTCATCATTAAAGGAGCTACTAGTGCAGACCACAAAATATACTGTTACATCAAAGGAAACACACAGATCAATTCTCTCATATTAAAGCAAACCTATCTAAGCCATGCTCTAAAGAGATTCTCAGTGTTTTCACTACTTCATTGTCTCTATATTATCTACGTGTATAATCTACTAAACATTTCCTCTGGGAACAAAGGGATACTTACAGCTGGTCTTTAACTCTAAAATTAATCACAGCTAATGGTCCCTGGTAAACGCAGGGTTTACCACTCTTGTATACCAGCTGTTGTCCCTTTTTCTTCATGGTCTGTAGCCTGCAGTGGTCAGAAAGGGCTGCTGTCTTTCCACAGAACTAGAATTTCACTGTGAGACTGTACAAGAGCTTTGTGTGGTCCGCCGGAAGGCTACTATTGTTGTCAATGTTTATTATTAACACACACACACACACACACTTTCCCAAGTCTGTGAAGCATTGAGCTTCTACAGCTTTTAATGCACTTTACTGGGTCCATTAAAAGCGGTCTTATTTTAATGTGCTTGAACGTTCAAACCACCTAATTTCTTAACAAATGCCTCCTACTGTATTTTAATGCCACATGTTAGGTATACAGTATCCTGAATATTATATAGACAGGACTCCAGACTAACATTAGAGAGCAGTGGCACCTGATTTAGTGGTGCTGGGAGATTTTTAATCATATAGTTAATTTAATCATAACATTACAATTGTTTTGCATTAATAAGTGCAGTTACTAATAATATTACACGTTTGTTTATTGGAAATTTGACAGTAAAGCACTGAACTTCAATTGATATGCAGATAAAATTAACTTTCATTAACAACAGTGACATGTAAAAACCAAATTTGTAAAAATGTAAATATTCTACTCTTGTTAAAAGTACCATTGTTCTTCTATAGTCTCACACTGAACTGACCGACAGCTCCAGTGATTATAAAAGTAGCACTCTTAAAGGATTAGTTCACTTCAAAATGAAAATTTCCTGATAATTTACTCACCCCCATGCCATCCAAGATGTTCATGTCTTTCTTTCTTTCTTCAGTGGAAAAGAAATTAAGTTTTTTGAGGAAAACATTTCAGGATTTTTCTCCACATAATGGACTTCAGTGGCAACCAACGGTTGAAGGTCCAAATCAATGCAGTTTCAAAGGAAGGGCTTCAGAGGCTCTGCACGATCCCAGCTGAGGAATAGGGTCTTATCTAGCCAAACCATCGGTCATTTAAAAAAAATAACAATAAAAATGTATATACTTTTTAACCTAAATTGCTCATCTTGTGCTGCTCTGCGTCGCGCCACGGATTACGTAATCACGTTGGAAAGGTCACGCTAGACGTAGGCAGAAGTACCACCCCGTGTTTACAAAGCGCTCAAAAAAAACTCCATCTCCAACTTCAAAATCGCCCGACATCGTTGTTTTACCTTTTTTTTGCTAAAGGGCGTTTGTATTAGTCTTCGCACGTTCGCTTGGGTCGGTACTTCCGCCTACGTCTAGCGTGACCTTTCCAACGTGATTACGCAATCCGTGGCGTATCGCAGAGCAGCGCAAGATGAGCAATTTAGGTTAAAAAGTATACAAATGTTTATTTTTTTTCTTGAAAATGACCGATGGTTTGGCTAGATAAGACCCTATTCCTCGTCTGGGATTGTGCAGAGCCTCTGAAGCCCTTCCTTTGAAACTGCATTGATTTGGACCTTCAACCGTTGAAGTCCATTATGTGAAGAAAAATCCTGGAATGTTTTCCTCAAAAAACTTAATTTCTTTTCGACTGAAGAAAGAAAGACACGAACATCTTGGATGAGATGGGGGTGAGTAAATTATCAGGAAATTTTCATTTTAAAGTGAACTAATCCTTTAACTTGTTTTCTGTGTAATTCAGTCACAATTTGAAGAAAAGTTTTTGTTTTTCATGAGACTTTGTGACTTCCTAGTTCCTACTTTACCATTATATTAGGGAGTGGAAATGGTTAATAAGACAATAAGTGCTCCTCTGCCAACATCTACTGGTTATAGTGGCAATTTCATGTCTTTTTTTAATAAAAGTGGGGGGGGAGATTCAAGTCCTTGAAAAGTGCTTGAATTGCCACAATACCATGGTTACAGTTAGAATTGCTACATTAAATTCATGGTGACAGTTGATTTGTGGATTGAAAAACCTTCTATAACTTGTTCCTTCAGGGCACAATGCTTCTCCTGGTTTCCACGTCAGCGCTGTTTGATCTGATATGGTCAAATTTGAATGCTTCTCACTAGATCTTGCTGCAATGTTATTAATTCTGCGACGAATTCAAACGTTTTCTCACTGGATCTCCCAGCGCTGTGTAATTCCACGATCGAGATCATCCTGGGAGTAAACCTGTTCTGAGCTCGCGCTGCACTGTCTATTACTGCTCCGAGCTGATAGTCTGAACAGTCTGCACAGCGCAGCTCAGACCAGTAGCGTGGTTTCATTGCGCTTTCGTTTCGTTTGCCGTTTGATGATTCTCATATGCAACAGAAATGGCAGCTCTCATCAGTTGGGCATCAGCGCGACCTCTAACAAAATTTAGTCGCACCAGTAGAAAAAAAGGTCGCAAAATGCAACCATTTGTTCGCAGTCTGGAGCCCTGTATAGACTACTGTACTTAGCAGATATATATGACAGTCTACCACAGATCTTACCAATCATGGTGGTTCCTCCAGCAAGAGCAGCCTTGGTGCCCTGGGCAAAATCATCCACTGTTGTCGTACCCCTGAAGGGCATCTGTAAGTGGGTGTGGATGTCAATTCCTCCAGGAATCACCATCTTCCCATTGGCCTCAATGGTCTTCACCCCTCCTGGTACTATCAAGTTGTCACCAATTTGCCTTAAAGTTAACAGAACATTGTAATTTAGCAAAACTTTTTCATTACACTATGAATTAAATGTTATTGAATCGATGAGGAAATTATCATTTCTGAGTTTTTATCGTTCATCAGCTGGAAAAAATAATTCTAAAAGTGATTCCGATATGTTTTTCTGTGCCGTTATCGTTATAGCTGTGGTGTGAACTCTGCTATTCTTCAATATTGAGAATGATTTTCAGAACAATATCATTATCTTTATAGTTATCGTCCTTGGTGTGAGCAGGCCTTAACCCTTCTTAGATCATAAGAAAAAAAGGCTGAATTCTTGAAAAAAATACTTTACTATTTGAAAAATGTATTAATCAATCACATTATCAGTATGAGGATTATATTATGGATACCTCAAAATCTTTGGTCTGCCAAATAAAATTCATTGGGGTATAACAAACATGCAGGAAGTCATTTTGTTGTCATGTGAAGTGGTTCATTAAATCCAAATGTTTGTTGAAAATGATATAAAAGTTAATTAATACAAATATTGTATTTCTTGAAACTTGGAACATGCGTTTAAAAATATTTTTTATTATTTTGGATCTTTCCATTATCCTTATTTTCAATGACCCTTATTCATTTGTGCACGAACCAATTATATCCAAACATAGCGCGATGGAGGCATTGCCTCCTCTCACGTTACTTTCCCCATTCATTCTCAATTACCCCCCACTAAACCCAGCGCATGCTTTAGGGGGTCTGTTAAAAGTCAATGGGCTCAGGGGAGGCAAAGGAGACGTCCCGCTGTGATGTTAACCTCTGGTGTCGCTGTTGGACAGTTTTTTTTAGAAAAAAAAAGTAATTTATACACTTTTTAATGTCATATTTTATAGTTTTACTTTTGTAAAATTGATTATTTTCTCATACAATTTTTTTAAGAGGCAGTGCCTCCCTTGCTTCCTTGGGAGGAAACGCCCCTGTGACAACTATATGCAGTGAGGTTATAAGTTTTCATAATAGCTAGCTACCCTGTCAACACATACGTAGTGTTATAACAACTGCATGTAAAACAGAAATCTGTCCTGTGCTACTGGTATACGGCACTATGACTGCATCCCCTCTGCAAACTTCTGATTAGTGTACGAGTCAGACAGGAAGAAGAGTGACAATCCATTCAACCAGAGAGTTACGCTACTGTATCTGGAAAGAAAACCCCAGGAAGAACCTGGATTTAGATCCAATATGGCTGTATTTGTGTGCGTGTGAATGCAGCTTACTTGATGACTCCATCCTCCATATAGATGTCTGCATAGAAGGACTGGTCATCGTTCACAACACGGCCACCTTTAATCAGGAGCCTCTCACTCTGAGAAAACATAAGACACAAAGAGAGAATGAGGATCAGTGTTGAGGGAAGTTACTTTGAAAAGTAATGTGCTACAATATTGCATTGAATATAATATTCAATACAATTATCAGTCGTGTTCATATAGTCAAACGATCACTAAACTTTTGGCTGCACTGGCTGCATGCACCAAATACCATGAAAAACATTGCCTGTATGATACATTTATGTTTAGAAATTCAAAATTTTTGTTTTACAAAACAGAATAGGGGAAGGACAAATATTTTTCCAACCGTAGAAATTACTAAAATCAAATTCCACACTTTCCATACTGCTTAGAAACCCTGAAAATTACTGTATGTGAGCTGTGGACGCGCCAATGAGGTCCGTGTAATGAAACATAAAATATAATAAAATGAACATGGAGAATCAAACACATATTGTGTAAAAAATCTATATAGTAGGAACCCTGAGAGCAACTTTAAATGCTAAATTATTGAGCTCATATGGATCTGCGAATTGGTCTGTCTGGGAAAAAAATTGATTTCTTCATAGCTTGTTTTGTTCAAGCTAATTTAAAGTCCTTAAAACCCTGCTATATAAAATGTAGTCCCGTCTTGAGGTTTGCTGGGTGCTGCGCTGTGCATCCATCACTTCAACTTAGGGTCAAAATCACCAGAGTGACATTTGTCTGAATAATCAGTTCATAAACAGGATGTCACTTCAGTACTAAAAAAACAACGTAAGCTTAAACAGGGAACAGTCTAATCATTATTTTGACAAAGACAACTTGACAGGAACCATTTTGTGTCCAGAAACCATGACAAAGAACCCACATGAATTTTGATAGCACTACAAATCTTGTTAAAGGGTGCCTTAACGCTACTCAAAGGCCGTTTACACCTGGTGTTAAGATGCATTTTGGTTGATCGGATCATAAGTGGACAAGGGAGACACATTCCCGTTTACACACTGTGTTTTAATCCGTCTCTTTTGTCCACTTTCAACCACTTCTGTCCTGATTTCTTCGAGGGGAGGGTCTATGGGTGGGTAAATGTATGGGTTTTTCAGATCTTTCCATCTAATGGATGAAATAAGATCACGCAATTTACATATGAACGCGACCGGAGATGACGGAAAAACATATGGAGTAGAGATGCACCGATTGCAATTTTCTTGGCTGATTCCGATTTTTTTTTGTAAGTGTGACCTGCCAATACCGATTTTTGCTGTTTCCGGTTGACCGCATATACAAACAAAAATCTACTTTTCTGCAATGCAAAATTTTATTTTCATTAAAAAACAAGTAAAAAGACTAATAAAATAAGACAGAATAAAGAGAGATATGAAATAAACACAAATTATTAATTTGTTTACAATAATAGGGCCCAATTAAATGTTTTTTTTTTTTTTTTTTTTTACAGAAATTCTGTGTTGTGTATTTTAGTTTTTCTGGTCAAATGAAGGCATAAAACATTAATTTATATTTAATCAAATTAAATTTAAATAAACCCTTCCATTTTTTGGCAAACAAAATGCTGCACAACAGAGGTTTACTGTTAAAATTAAAACATGGAAGAATAATTGTGATTATTCCTTTAAAAATAAAGGTTTAATAATTATTGTTTAGTGGTAGTATTACCTTAAGACACACATTATACTGCACAATAGTATTACAATAGTAATATATTTCTGTCACAAGTTATACCAAACTTTTATTTTGACAGGTTGCTGTGAAGATCTTGAGTTTCTGTGTGTATGTGATATGACAGTTTTTCTCAAATTAAATGGTAAAATGCTCATGAAGTGACTCTCAGAGCGGCTCTGGAGATGAAGTTCATGTTGTCATATAGTATCTCCGCGAGTGTCACGTGTGCTTCAGCGTGTGTGTGTGGGAAATGAAACTGTGCGTCTGCGACATTCATTCGTTCACACAAAGACATGCAAGATTCATATTCAAATAGCGGTTTAATATTCACAGACACTCGTCCATATCGCGATGTGATTTAAGTGTACTGACCTACTTTTGATTTATTCATACAAAATTTGACAAATTCCGTGACATTCCGCGTTATACAAGCACTATTTAACCGAAGCGAATGAGATGAGTGAGTGAGAGGAGGCGGGTGTGTGTCACTTCACCATCGGAGAGAACAGAGCGCGAATGGGCAGCTGACGTTATTGCCTGTGCCGCTGGCAACAAAAACCGTCTCGGAATCAGTAAGACGTCAGACTGGCCAGCCAGTCACCGATCCGGGACAATCATGTGGAAAATCGTCTGATTCCGATCCCTGGCCAGTCGATCGGTGCATCTCTAATACGGAGAGCAGCTTCGTTTCTGTTCTGACAGACACTTCTGTTCTGGGACGTTTCTCATCTTCAAACCAAACTTGGGCCTCCAGCCGAGAGTTTAAATCCCGTCTGGCTAGCGCTCGTCCCATAATGTTTAGCATTAGGTCAGTAGGAGGAGAGTAGGGCGTCTTTTAGAGGCTGTTTCAGTGCATTTGACCACATGAGCGTTTACACTACGAAAGCAATCCGGTCCAATGTGTTTTCAACTACCTCTGGAAGTGGTCGAAAGTGGACAAGCTCAAAATGTTTTAGACCCCATTTACACCTGTATTTAGAGTCGTCCACTTGTGATCCGATCGACCAAAACACATCTTAAGATCTATGATAAAATGCCACATAAAACAGCACTGAACTATTAACTCATTAACGCTTTACCATATGTAAGCCCATACTCCACTGGTGCCCTCTAAAACATGGGTGCATGATACTGTATTCATACCCAATTCATACTGTAAATCAGTGACAGACCACTTATAAATGCCTGTTTCCTATGAAAGGCAACAACAAAGAGAAATCTGACATCTTTCTGGGACAAGAACCTGAAGAATTACGGCAGGATGCTGACAAAGCAAAGGTCTTAGTGTGTAGAAAGTGTATTCACTGTAAGGGACAGACAATTCGACGAATGCCAGAGTCCAATCTGAGCCGCGCACACAAACAGGGCTGTCATTTGTTATGTGCGTATGGGGAGCAGGGGAGACGCAGCCAAAGAACGCTGAGCCAAAGGACTTTAAGGCGTGGAGCATTAGCCACGCTTGTGCGGAATAACGGGCTGGGATTGAAGAAAACCTCTCTGTATGCATGCAGAGCTGCAGCCTTGTTGCCTGGTGACCAAAATATTTACCATACGCTCATGAGAGTTTCTTCTTTTCTACCAACATAGCAGTCAAAACACTGAAACTTACTCATCTAGATACATAATGACCAACATCTACACTTCAACACATCCACCCTGTCCTATGACCAAGGGTTGTTACAGCCAGGGCCGTCATGCTCATATTGAGCGGGCACCAGTGACAGTTCTGTCTAAGATTGTAACGATAGTCTATACTTTGTAGTACGCATGGGGCCGGGTTCAAACCTATACTATAAATTACTATTGCATGTATGCAATAGTAATTTATAGTATAGGTTTGAATGTGGCATTTTAGATGAGTAAAGTTTGTTGGGACAAACTTTGATGTTGGCTTGACAAAGCCGTATGAAAGTTTGACATTTTTTTTAAGCTTTAAATTTAGTAAAGTGCAAAGAGAAAGACGTTGCTAGCATGAATAAATGTTTTAATACATTGTTAGCACGAATTAGCATGTTTTACCACATTGCCAGCATGATTTAGCACTTTGCTTACATGAATTAACATATTTTGCTAGCATAAAGTAACAGGTTTTAACACATTGTTAAACATGAATTATCATGTTGCTAACATTTTAGCACATTTTTAGCATTAATTAGCATGTTGCTAGCATTATTTGACATGTGGCTAGCATGTTTTAACACACTGTTAACATGAATTAGCATGTTGCTAGCATGTTTTAGCATTATGCTAGCATGATTTAGCACTTTGCTAACATGAATTAGCATTTTGCTAGCATGAATTTTAGGTTTTAACACATTGCTAACATGTATTATCATATTGTTAACATGTTTTAACACATTGTTAGCATTAATCAGCATGTTGCTAGCATGATTTAGCATGTTGCTAGCATGATTTAGCATATAGATAACACGTTTTAACATTTTGTTAGCATGAATTATCATGTTGTTATGTTTTATCACATTGATAGCATGATTTAGCACTTTGCTAGCACATTTTACCACATTGCTAGCATGTTTTAACATTGTTAGCATTAATTAGCAGGTTTTAACACATTGATAAACATGAATTATCATGTTGCTAACATTTTAGCATGTTTAACATTATTTAGCATGTTGATAGCATGATTTAGGATGTGGCTAGCATGAATTAGAATGTTGCAAGCATGTTTTAACACATTAGCATTGAATTAACATGTTGCTAGCATGATTTAACATGTTGCTAACATGTTTTAGCATATTGCTAGCATGTTTTAACACATTGTTAACATGAATCAATATATTTTCAAATATTTTCTTAATTTTTATTAAAAATAAATGCCTTTCCAAGCTGATATGTAATGGGAAAAGGGAGTACAGCGAGTGCGGCAAAAGGCGGATACGAACTCAGGTCGATATACGTCAAAACCTTCCGCCATGCGCCATACCCCTAGACTATCGGTACTGTTGATAATCCAGCGTCTTCCGTAATTTAGTCTGGCCCAATCAGACGTCAGTGGGCGGAGTTAGTATAAATAGCCTCTGCCAACAAGGCACTTAGTGTAAATAGACACTCCATTTTAAAAATTACATTTAATGCGAAAACACATATATGATTATTAATATGTTGTGCAATTTTGGAAGAATTCCCCCAACCACCCGCATGCAAAAACTCCTTGGTTTAACAAATAAGATTCTAGTTGGTGCCCATAACAGCTTTCTCCATTGGAGCGTAACATATGGAATATTACACTACCATGTTCTTTTATTTATTATTTATTTATTTGTTTCAGACATGTACCATAGTAATATGCCATACTTTTAAATTTTATGTAAATATCACTGTATATTAATATAGTAATCACATAGCACCATAGTATATTAAAAGTTGGGATAAACTTTTCTTCCCTATTGTGACGTATATTCGAGTGAAACGGCTTCTCAAACAAGAACAAATGTAGGGCGTGGCTTGATTTTGTAGATTAGGAATTGATTGGATGGTTGGATAGTTGTGGTTAGCTATTGGTTGATCTCATATGAGTGACAGTTCGCTCCAGTAAACACATCATCAGAGAAGAGATGTTGCTGCAAGGGGGAGGGGAAGTTGTTTTGATTAAAGATTACGAGGCACATCAATAAAAAAATGATGTGCACAGATACATAATTTATAATAGATACTGCAATATTCCATCAAAAATAAGAATAGTCAATTTGGCTTCGACAATTCTTATTTCGCAACTTCCGTTTCATGCCTACTTCAAAGTCACCATGAAACAGAACTCGCGATAGTCTTTTGTGACAAAAAAATGTAGGGCGGGGCTTGATTTTGTCAGTTGGACTGTTTGTCGTTTGCTAATTGCTGTGATCTCATGATGTGAGTGACAGAAAAATCCTCATTCGCATTAGTAAGTTCTTTAACAAAAATACAAGGTGCACATTTCTTTTAAACCCTAATTGCCCCTCCCCCCATTGTTGCGTGTTCCCGGGGGCGGGGTTTATGTAAATTTATGTAAATTTTAGGGTTTGTGATATCACTAACCAGTGAAGAAGCTTGTTGTAGTCCCTACCAGCCGTTTGTTGTAGTCCTTAAAAAGTGATTTCTTTAAAAGTAAATATCTCCCTTTGCATTTAACTTTGAGCGTTGTAACTTTGCAGATGTTGTTTATGCTCAAACAGCAACACTACACACTAACTAAAGTTAAAAAAGTGAAATCATAATCATCACCATGTGAACCATGAAAGGGAACCTGTGATAGTCATGATACATCTCTGAGTGAAACGGCTTCTCAAACAAGAACAAATGTAGGGCGGGGCTTGATTTTGTCCGTTGGACCGTTTGTCGTTTGCTAATTGCTGTGATCTTCATGTGAAAAATCCACCTTTCGCATTAGTAAGTTCTTTAACAAAAATACAAGGTGCACATTTCTTTTAAACCCTAATTGCCCCTCCCCCCATTATTGCGTGTTCCCAGGGGTGGGGTTTATGTAAATTTATGTAAATTTTAGGGTTTGTGATATCACTAACCAGTGAAGAAGCTTGTTGTAGTCCCTACCAGCCGTTTGTTGTAGTCCTTAAAAAGCGATTTCTTTAAAAGTAAATATCTCCCTTTGCATTTAACTTTGAGCGTTGTAACTTTGCAGATGTTGTTTATGCTCAAACAGCAACACTACACACTAACTAAAGTTAAAAAAGTGAAATCATAATCATCACCATGTGAACCATGAAAGGGAACCTGCGATAGTCATGATATATCTCTGAGTGAAACGGCTTCTCAAACAAGAACAAATGTAGGGCGGGGCTTGATTTTGTCCGTTGGACCGTTTGTCGTTTGCTAATTGCTGTGATCTTCATGTGAAAAATCCACCTCTTTCGCATAAGTAGTAAGTTCTTTAACAAAAACACAAGGTGCACATTTCTGCTTTTAAACCCTCTGGTACACTTGCCTCATAGACGTATAACTTCGTGTCTGTAAACGCGATTTTAGATAGAAACGAAATGGTTGCCTGCGGTAACAGACAGAGCGCATTGTGAATTCAGACAGTTGTGCAGGCCTGATGCTAATGTGCAGAGATAGATCGGCGTTTTTGGGTAGGTCACAGCTGAACAATAATATTGATGTGTAGAGCATCTGACAGCAGCGTCAGTCCGAGAAAGAGAAAACCACACCTCATTTCTCAGGCAACAGAAAGGCTTACTAACACTGCTCATCTGCTTTTATTTCACATTCTCGGCATATTTTCAGAATAAAGCACGAATTAAGTACTAAATGTCGTGCGACGCTTGTGTGGGTGTGTGTGTGGACTGCGCAGTCGGACAGCATCAGCACCATGAGGCAGAAGATCTCTGAGACAAAGAACATCACTGCAAGAACACCACATCTGATGATTAAAATGATTATAATCTCTCTCCAACACACATGCACACACACTCAACCTGTAAAAACATCACTTTAAATCACGCGTTTGAGGCGATCATTGTATCTGCTATAAGTATAGTCTCAGTTATGGGCGTGATTTTCTTGCTGCAGTGCTCAAGCCAACAACATTATTCCTTATTTCTACAATATTCAATATTACATACACAACCGCACTGGCATTTGATGCTGCATAATTATTTAAAACGTCAGTCACTTTAATGCACTCTAAATTATGATTCCTGACATTTATAAAACACATCCCAATTCCTCAATCTCAGTTTAACTATACAATTTTTGACACGACTGCAGCCTGGCATTTAATCCTGTTACAAACGTGAAGATAAAAAACACAATATGCTTTTTAAAAATATGAATATGAATGTATCAACTTACAGTGATCTTTGGGATATTCTTTTTGCCTTGGTAAGACATGATTTGCTCTCGGTTGATGCAGATGTCTTTATTCTGTTCTTTTCTGATGTTGGTGGTTGCGCACACTGGTCTTGATTGTCTGCTTTGCTGGGCTCCTCCCTCCATGTCGCGCCGGGTGTCGTGTGTGAGTTCAACCACCGGGAGGCGCAAGCATCAGTGTCGGAAAGCACGACTCATTCACTCGAATCGGTTCTCTCGAACACTGAACCAGTTCAAAAAGTGATTCGCCGTTTCTTTTACGACATGGCGGTTACCAAGAAGTAGGCTACCGTTTGTGATATTCAAGCTCTAATTATTTTAGGTAATTTGAATTTCTTTGGCTTTAGTAAAGACCACCTCTCATAAAACACTGATACACTCGTTTTGGTGGCTTAAAATCGCCTGTAGATGTAGCCACATTGTTATAGCAGCTGAAAAGTTAAAAACACAGTGCGAGAACGAGATTAGTTTAGTATTAATTACACAATTGTACCCCAAACAGATATTAATAACAATAATTATAACTTTCGTCACTCGCGTACCCCCAAAATACACCGCTTTAGATATGCGAACCGAAAGAATCGACTCCAAAGAATCATTTGTTAATGATTCGGATATTCATTGTCTGCTTGTAAACTAGTTTTTATGATATCTCTCAACTGTGGAAACACATTAATGATAAATGATTCCTGACAATTAAGATAAATTAACAAAATATGTCTCATTTGCCAACCCTTGTGAAAAAGAAGTACACTTTAGCATACTTTTAAAATGAGTACGCTACTAATAATACATCTTAAAAGAACTGAAGCGTGGATTGAATGTAATGTTTTCAGACACTTAATTGCATGTAATCTGCAATTAAATGGAAATGTATTATCATTTAAATTTATATTAAATGCAATTAGTTGAACTTAAGAGTTTTTGACATATTTAAGTAGGACTTTAAGGCACAATATGTAAGATTTTTGGATTAAAATACCCAAAAACCACTAGAACAATGTTATATATTTTGTTGACTTGTCTACATTATCCCAAATGTTTCCAAGAATGTTTAAATCCAGAGAAATAAGCAATTTTAACCAGTCGCCTATCGTGCGTCGCCTATCAATGACATCATACCCGCGTCACCCTTGGTTTCCAGTTTTATTTTGAAGAAACCATGGAAACACCAAAGATGCTTTAATATATGATGTGTTTTATTAGACAGGTGAGCAACTGTTTGGATCATTCATGGACAGAAAGAAGCGGAAGCGCTCATCTGCGGCAGAATAAAAGCTCCGCCAAATCAGGGCATCATCAAGCCACGCCTTTGTTTTGAATAAGTGACCTCTAGCGGCAAAAAATTACATATTGTGCCTTTAGGTACATGTATATTCGTAATTTCATAATTACTTATGTAGTTTTTGAAATATGGTTAAAGTGTACTGCCAAATGTACTGCCAATATACTAATATTGCCATTTCTATTGAAACTTGTATGTCATGTATTTAAATATATTTCTAATTACACATTTGTAATGTAATTTTAATTATACATTTAAAATATATTTACTGGAGATGTAATAACACACTACAGTTCAAAATAAAAATCAAGGGCTGAATCCGAAATCGCCCCCTATACCCTTAAATAGGGCATTATTTGAGGGGACAGCCATTTGTAGTGGTGTCTGAAACCATAGTGGACGTTATTGAGGGCACTCATTCAATCCCACAATGCCCCACAATAATGAATGTACAGCTGATGTACACTCAACGGCTGCCGGAATTCACTCACTCGTTTTCATTCACTCCTTCAAGTGAACTGTATTATTGGACTAACGTAGGAAATAATGGTTGAATAGTTATTTTTTAATATATACTTTTAAGATTTGAAGTGCACAACAAGTACACATTCAATACAATTAAACACTTATTTTTCAGAAGGAAAGGTATTAAAATAAATCTCAGACAAATATAAACTCCTCCATGAACTACACAGGCTAGTTAGCTTGCTTTACTGTCTTTAAGATCGAATGTTGTTTCAATGCCTCAGATGCAGAGAGAGAATAATGTATGTCTCAGTTATTAAAGTGCATCTTCACCAATGGGCAAAGACTTTCATTATTTAAGAAATAGACGGGCACTTTCACAGTGATGGTGAACAAAAGAGGAGTGTGAGGAGAGGAGAACAGCTGCTGAGCCCCGCCCTAACATGAGGCTCTTTTGTCTACGCAGACCCAACACCCCCCACCCCACCCCCTCTCATACACACACACAGACACACACGCAGACAGACACACACACAGACAGACACACACGCACACTCACACACACACACACACACACACACTCACTCATAAACACACTCACACATACAATCACACATTCACACACACTCAGACAGACACACACGCACACACTCATGCACACAAACACACACTCACACACACACTCACTCACACACACAATCACACACACAGACACAAACACACATTCACACACACTCAGACAGACACACACATACACGCTCACATAGACACACACACACTCACACTCACTGACTCACACAAACACACTCTATCACACACACAAACACCCACACAGACAAACACACACAGACTCACACAGCACACACACACACACAAACACCCACACAGACAAACACACACAGACTCACACAGCACACACACACATACACACTCTCTCTCTCTCACACACACATACACTCACAGACACACACATTCACTCACACACACTCATACACTCACACACACAATCACACACAAACACACACTCACACACTCACTCACACACAATAACACACAGACACAAACACACATTCACACACACTCAGACAGACACACACATACACACTCACACAGACACACTCACACAGACACACTCACACACAAACACACACATTCACTGACTCACACAAACGCTCATACACACTCTATCACACACACAAACACCCACACAGACAAACACACACAGACTCACACATCACACACACACATACACACACTCTCTCTCTCACACACATACACTCACAGACACACACATTCACTCACACTCACACACAGAAACACACACACAATCACACACACAAACACACATTCACACACACTCAGACAGACACACACATACACACTCACACACTTACACACAAACACACACATCACACACAAACACACACACTCACTGACTCACACAAACACTCATACACACTCTATCACACACACAAACACCCACACAGATAAACACACACAGACTCACACAGCACACACACACACACACATACACACTCTCTCTCTCACACACATACACTCACAGACACACACATTCACTCACACACACACTTATACACTCACACACACAATCACACATATACACACACACACACTCACACACACCCTCACACACACAGACAGACACATACACTCAGACACTCATACACAAACACCACAAACACTCACACACTGACAGACACACACACACACTACACACAATCACACACACAGAAAGACACACACGCAAACACACTCTCTCTCACACACACTCTCTCTCTCACACACACACACATACACACACATATATATATATATTTCTACTAAATTTGTCTCATGCCATACAGATCAGCTAAGTTTATTAGATCACTGATTCTTGAGATAAGGGACAAAACTAACACTACATTATTAAAAATTGGTATTTTGTAGACAAAGGTCTCAGATAATGAACCATGTAAGGGAACAGGCTTCTAAATATTTTTTTCTAAAAATTTATATTTATTCACTCCATAACTTAATTTGTGTAAACTCTGTCAGACACACTAATAAGCTTGCTAATTTAATTTAAACTATCCAAAAACAGTGTAAAGTCTTCAGTTATGTAATATTGGTGTTCAGTAAAGGAGCTAAGTCATAAAATACATTCTCTGTTTTGTTTTTTTGTTTTGTTTTCACACTATTATGAACAACCCAGTTTCTAAATTTCTTAATTCTCCTCCCTCCTTTTAATATTACAAATATATCACCAATGTTCTTAGGTAATTAAGACATAATATCATGTAGTTCCATTGATGTTTTAACATTTTTACACAATAAATTGAACAAAGAATAATCTTTCAAAATTAACAAAAACCTTCACCTGACGGTGTAAAATACTGATGGAGTTGTCAAAGGTCCAGCTGGGGCCAAATATACAGTATATGTAAATAGAATTATGAAACAGCATTAGAAGAATTCCCCATATGCAAAAAACATATTACAGTTTTTTTCAATTGCTAACAAGCATTGTTCAATACTGAAACCACATTTTCAAAACTCTTCACACATTCAGCGACACACAAGTGTATACGGACCAAACTGTGAATAATTTTTCATTGCTTTCAGACAAAAAAAAACACATTTTTCAAAATCCACAAACACTTTTGTCATTCATACTCCACAAACTGCAAAAAACTATATATTTGCAGGATATTTTTCATATGCTAACACACTGCTTTCAAAACTGATAAAAGCACATTCAGATCAGAATGATGGCAAATTTCAAGCATTTCTGCAGTAATTATTTTGAAATATAGAAAATCTTAGCAGAAAATGAAATAATAATCATTCCAAGCTAATTGCAATTTCAGCTCAAAGCCAACCCAGGTGTCCTGCTTTAGTCTCATTACCATGTTTTAGTAAAAGGGGATAGCTTTGTTTGGAAATATGGATCACAGAAGATGGTGGGGAAAGAGGAGTGGTACGAGGGAGAGTGCGTGGAGGACAAAGGAGAGGAAGACCAAGAGCGGAGATATCTGATGAAATAAGGGCCACAATTATTGACAATGTTGTGAACCATGGTCTCACTTTGAGAGAGGCCGGTCTAAGGGTGCAACCAAATCTGCACCGCTCAACAGTTGCGTCAATGGTACGAATTTTCCGGCAAAACAACAGGTGAGATGATACATATTACAGTACAATACAATATGTCAAAATTTTGAAACATATTACAATACAGTAATTGTTGTGTTCTAGGATCCAAAGGTTGCCTCAGAGAGGAGGTTGAATCTTTTCAGATGTGCAGGAAATTGCCATTGTTGACATGGTAACTGCCAACAATGCAATAAAACTGCGGGAAATTCGGGACAGAGTGCTGGCAGACAATATCACTTTTGGTGATGTGAATATGGTCAGCACAACGACAATTGCCAGAGTCCTAGAGAAACATAAAATAAGGATGAAGCAATCGTACACTGTACCGTTTGAGAGAAACTTTGAACGAGTGAAAGAACTCCGGTATCAGTATGTCCAGGTAAGATGTCTGTTCAGCAACCAAACAGTTCACATGCAGTTATGCATAATGTAAATTACTGTAAAACCGTCTGTAATTTAGACGGTAATGGAGATGGAAGCCAGCCGAACTCCACATACTTTTATCTGTGGATGAAGCTGGATTCAACTTGGCAAAAACACGACGCAGGGGAAGAAATGTGATTGGACAGAGAGCAACCGTGGATGTCCCAGGCCAGAGAGGAGCTAACATCACGATCCAATGATGGTTTGCTGTTACACAAACCACTCATTGGCCCCTACAATACAGAGAGGCTTATTTCTTTTCTGAATGACCTGCATAATCAACTTGTGCCAGCAGAGGAGAGAAGGCGAGGGGCATCAAACTGCCCTGCCTTCGTTGTTGTGTGGGATAATGTGGCATTCCACCACTCTGCTGCAGTCACAGACTGACTCGCAGCACATCCCAGGATGTCAGTATTACTCCATACTCCCCCTTCTTAAACCCCATAGAGGAGCTTTTCTCTGCATGGAGGTGGAAGGTTTATGACCACCATCCACATGACCAGATGACTTTACTGGAGGCAGTGAATGCGGGGTGTGCAGACATTTCTCCTGACAGGGTTGGATTAGACATTCCAGAAGATACTTTCCAAGATGCATTGCCAGAGAAGACATCAGATGTGATGTTGATGAGAACTTGTGGCCTAATGCAAGAGAGAGGGAGGACTAGAACCTTCACAGGACTTTACAATGAGTGATTAGACTACACGTGTTGTTGATGTGTTGATTTTTTTGGAATTTCAGGATTTGTTTCTTTTTCTATTTACAGTATTTTCACAAATAAAGTACTATATTCAAAGAAAACAAATTATTTCTGATTCATTCTTGTTACATACGTATGCTTTAGTACATTCAATAAATTAAAAATCTGTTATTCTATAATGAAATACTGTTTATGTGAAAATTCATTCAAACTTTAAAAATAAAAGGTCATAATTTATGTAATGCTCCCTGTTGCTTTTTTAGGTCAGTGTGTTATGAGTGACATGCATGTTTTCTGAATGAGAATTTGTTGCCAGTGATTGGTGGAACGAGCTTATTTTGAGACATAGTTTTGGAGGTTAGATTAACTGCTTGGCCAAAATTAATCTTGGTAATGCAGACTGTATGAAGAGTTTTGAAAATGTGGTTTCAGTATTGAACAATGCTTGTTAGCAATTGAAAAAAACTGTAAATCACATTATACAGACTTTTTGAGAGCACTTGTCAACCATCATTCATAAAACTGAATTGAAATTGAATTTTTTCCACCTTAACCACGTGTTGTACAGTGGAGCAATTTAGTATTTTTCCTCAGTTGTAGCTGCCTTAATAAACTTATCAAAATGGCAGGATTTATCTGCCATGACGGAGTTGACATGTTAAGGCTGTGGCCGCAGAGACTTCAATATCATTTGTTTAAAATATTAAAAATATCTATAACTTCCAGGACTTTGTGTCCTACTGTGAGATCCACAATGAGCAGGAAATAGTAAATGCTCTTCAGAGTTAAAGCTGCCCATGACACTGCCCGATTTATTCAGAATTATAAAAAATCCTGACGGAGTTGACACAAAGTGAGGACACAACTATTATAGCTATTTTTTAATGGAAAATATAATTCAATATTTACTTCTTGTATTGTTTGATATCTTAAAGATCTCCTCCTTTTAATGCAACTGTGTATTTTTTAATTTGTTGCATTTTTAAACACTTTGTTTGGCAGTTTTACATTGTGACCTCATGCTGAGGACAGGTTAAATTAGTATAGAGTGTGCTTTTAAAATAATACTAAAGAAATTATTTAAAAGTATAAGCAATGAATGTCCTGAGTATACAAATTTCCCTTACTTTTTAAGTATTTTTATTGTGTTGATATTCTTACTTTTTAACATAAATAGGGCTTTTGTGTTTGGGACATGTTTTGTCCCTTATCTCAAGAATCAGTGAGATCATGTTGACAGTCATTTATGTCCACGCTATGTTCAGCATAATTACTCAGAACAATGAATAATATTATAATCACAATATAAAGAACTAGGAAAGCCTTCCTAATCCAGATCTGTGTAGTGCAGTGGGATTCAGAAAGATGAAGAACATTTCTTTGAGTAGAAAGAAAAAGAAAAGCACAATGGTTTGCCAGCAACTGTAATCTAAATATTGCACATCAACTGTATAATATGCATAATGCCACAGTACGGTATATGCACACTACACAGCCAAACCCTTAAAGATATCGAACCCACTTTATATTAGGTGGCCTTAACTACTATGTACTAACATTCTAATTAATCATTTGATACAATGCACTTATTTTGTACATACATGTTTTTACATTGTACTTACATTTTAAAAAATACCTGCATGTAATTACATCTAAAATTAATTTCTGTAATTACATTTATAATTACACTGTTGACACTTCCCTTACACCTGACCCTACCCTTAAACTTACCCATACCACCACACCTGTCCCTAACTTTACCCTTAAACTTACCCACACCACCACACCTGTCCCTAACCCTACCCTTAAACTTACCCATACCACCACACCTGCCCCTAACTTTACCCTTAAACTTACCCACACCACCACACCTGTCCCTAACTTTACCCTTAAACTTACCCACACCACCACACCTGTCCCTAACCCTACCCTTAAACTTACCCACACCACCACACCTGTCCCTAACTTTACCCTTAAACTTACCCACACCACCACACCTGTCCCTAACTTTACCCTTAAACTTACCCACACCACCACACCTGTCCCTAACTTTACCCTTAAACTTACCCACACCACCACACCTGTCCCTAACTTTACCCTTAAACTTACCCATACCACCACACCTGTCCCTAACCCTACCCTTAAACTTACCCACACCACCACACCTGTCCCTAACCCTACCCTTAAACTTACCCATACCAGCACACCTGTCCCTAACTTTACCCTTAAACTTACCCACACCACCACACCTGTCCCTAACTTTACCCTTAAACTTACCCATACCACCACACCTGTCCCTAACTTTACCCTTAAACTTACCCATACCACCACACCTGTCCCTAACTTTACCCTTAAACTTACCCACACCACCACACCTGTCCCTAACCCTACCCTTAAACTTACCCATACCACCACACCTGCCCCTAACTTTACCCTTAAACTTACCCACACCACCACACCTGTCCCTAACTTTACCCTTAAACTTACCCACACCACCACACCTGTCCCTAACTTTACCCTTAAACTTACCCACACCACCACACCTGTCCCTAACTTTACCCTTAAACTTACCCATACCACCACACCTGTCCCTAACCCTACCCTTAAACTTACCCACACCACCACACCTGTCCCTAACCCTACCCTTAAACTTACCCACACCACCACACCTGTCCCTAACTTTACCCTTAAACTTACCCATACCACCACACCTGTCCCTAACTTTACCCTTAAACTTACCCATACCACCACACCTGTCCCTAACTTTACCCTTAAACTTACCCACACCACCACACCTGTCCCTAACCCTACCCTTAAACTTACCCATACCAGCACACCTGTCCCTAACTTTACCCTTAAACTTACCCACACCACCACACCTGTCCCTAACTTTACCCTTAAACTTACCCATACCACCACACCTGTCCCTAACCCTACCCTTAAACTTACCCACACCACCACACCTGTCCCTAACCCTACCCTTAAACTTACCCATACCAGCACACCTGTCCCTAACTTTACCCTTAAACTTACCCACACCACCACACCTGTCCCTAACTTTACCCTTAAACTTACCCATACCACCACACCTGTCCCTAACCCTACCCTTAAACTTACTTACACCACCACACCTGTCCCTAAATTTACCCTTAAACTTACCCATACCACCACACCTGTCCCTAACTTTACCCGTGTCTCACCTCAATATCAGCAAAAGTGTTTTGCATTACAATATGAACACAATAAGTACATTGTACTTATTTTTGATGTAAGTACATAGTAGTTAAGGCCACCTAATAGAAAGTGGGGCCAAGATATCAATAAAAAGGTACTAGTAAAGGTCTTTATCATTCTTTGACCAGCTTCCTGTTGAGTCAGCAATAATGCCTGTCCACTAGATGGCGATGATGCATTCTGTCTATTTCAGAACAAATACTTTATATGACAAGACTTTTGAGGAATATTTTCTTTATACTCTGTCACATTCTAAACATAACTATAATGAAACAACACATATTTTACATTAACATTTGAAAATAATGCAACCTTATTGACACTTAATTAGTGAAATTATTCTGAACTGACAGATAAAAAAAAAAGACCATAGATCATAACCCTCCCAATAAATACATAAACATAAAAAAGACAGCACAGACACTTAGTAAACGATACCAAATGAGCCTGTGCAGGAATTGGATTTTGTGAGCAAATTATGTAATATATTTAAATTCTCTCAAAAAGGAGCAGCTGCTTCCTGCAGGACAGCTAATAATGAAAGAGCTTTCTTCTGCTGGTAAGATTCTGCCAACTTTCTATTAAATCAGACCCACATCTAATGAGAGGCTGCAGCAAACACCACCTGACATCAATGAGTCATGTGATTCAATATCTTCACAAAGCACACTCAAAAAAACACATCCAATTTCAACAGTTCAGTGAAATGAGGTGCTTAACCTTCAGAAAATGTTGAGCATTTCTGTATGTTGTATGAACTTTTTATATTAAATTAGGAAAAATATTATCTTTATTATTATATATGAGATTTGCACATTTTGCAACATTGTTATCAATATATATATATATATATATATATATATATCTGATCAGGCATAACATTATGACCACTGAAGTGAATAACACTAATTATCTCTTCATCACGGCACCTGTTAGTGGGTGGGATATATTAGGCAGCAAGTGAACATTTTGTTCTCAAAGTTGATGTGTTAGAAGCAGGAAAAATGGACAAGCGTAAGGATTTGAGCGAGTTCGACAAGGGCCAAATTGTGATGGCTAGACGACTGGGTCAGAGCATCTCCAAAACTGCAGCTCTTGTGGGGTGTTCCCGGTCTGCAGTGGTCAGTATCTATCAAAAGTGGTCCAAGGAAGGAACAGAGGTGAACCGGCGACAGGGTCATAGGCGGCCAAGGCTCATTGATGCACGTGGGGAGCGAAGGCTGGCCCGTGTGGTCCGATCAAACAGACGAGCTACTGTAGCTCAAATTGCTCAAGAAGTTAATGCTGGTTCTGATAGAAAGGTGTCAGAATACACAGTGCATCGCAGTTTGTTGCGTATGGTGCTGCATAACCGCAGACCAGTCAGGGTGCCCATGTCCACAGCCGGAAGCACCAACAGTGGGCACGTGAGCATCAGAACTGGACCACGGAGCAATGGAAGAAGGTGGCCTGGTCTGATGAATCACGTTTTCTTTTACATCACGTGGATGGCCGGGTGTGTGTGCGTCACTTACCTGGGGAACACATGGCACCAGGATGCACTATGGGAAGAAGGCAAGCCGGTGGAGGCAGTGTGATGCTTTGGGCAATGTTCTGCTGGGAAACCTTGGGTCCTGCTATCCATGTGGATGTTACTTTGACACGTACCACCTACCTAAGCATTGTTGCAGACCATGTACACCCTTTCATGGAAATGGTATTCCCTGGTGGCTGTGTCCTCTTTCAGCAGGATAATGCACCCTGCCACAAAGCAAAAATGGTTCATGAATGGTTTGAGGAGCACAACAACGAGTTTGAGGTGTTGACTTGGCCTCCAAATTCCCCAGATCTCAATCCAATCGAGCACCTGTGGGATGTATTGAACAAACAAGTCCGATCTTCAGGGGTCTAGTGGAGTCCATGCCTCGACGGGTCAGGGCTGTTTTGGCAGCAAAAGGAGGACCAACACAATATTAGGAAGGTGGCCATAATGTTATGCCTGATCGGTGTATATATAATTTGCATGTAATATAATGTGTATAAAAAAAGTCTAAAAGCTTTGACTTGGGTGTCAAAAGTTTATGGAATGTTCCATTCTTTTTAAAGGGGAATGTGATGATATGTATGTTTTTTATAATTAAAGTAGGCTAAGTTTAATAATAAAAAAAAAATTCTACTATGAAATATATATCAAATCAAAATATTATGCCAAGTTATGACATGTATGGTTTCTGTTTTTGGACACAGTTAAGACGTTTGCTTTGTTGTTAAAAAAAATATTATAGGATGTCAATTTTGTGAAGAACAACTAGAACTCTCTTTAACCAAAAACAAACCAACTTGGAGTTATATATTAGAGTATAACATCGAGCCTGAAGGCCGTCCATAGGCCTCACAGATACAGATTTTCAGTCAGTAGAATTTCTGTTGCAAACAGTGCTATTGCAAATGGCAATCTACTGTAACCTACATGACGCACACCTTTCATCTAGAATAGATCTACAAAACAATTTAACATGATACAGAGCAGTACAGAAGAAAATTATAATAGGTCTATATTTTTAATTGTATATAGATAGATAGATAGATAGATAGATAGATAGATAGATAGATAGATAGATAGATAGATAGATAGATAGATAGATAGATAGATACCGTCTCAAGGTCTTGGACAGCTTCCTTCTCAAACGCATTCTTGATCAGTGCAGTGTCTGTAGGCTCGCGCGCGCTGTGTGAAGGTGGAAAGTTGGTCTCGTGCTTTGAAGGCTTCAGCTCTTCTCTGTTTGTGGCTCTTGGGCTTCTGGAGTTTCGCTGACCGACACTAAGAGCGTCAAAATCGATGGTTTTACTCTCATACGCTCCTTCTACGTTACAAAACAGACCTCCGTATTTTTGTCGCGGCACCGGGTCGGCCGTCCCGGGACGAGCCAGATACACCGGCAGATCGTCCTCCCTGTCAATGCGTTTGTGCTCAGCCATGCTATGAGACAGACTGACAACGAGAGGAGAAACTTCAGACGAGCGGTGGCAGTCCTGAGCCCACGCCTCACCGTCACATATCGACGCGCATTTACTGTGTAACAGCTCTTCAGCTTTCGCTAGGAACAATCATGTTTAACAGATTAATTAGTCTGGCTACATCCAAAAATGAATTTATACATTTTTAAATTTATATTTGAATCAATTAGAGCACTGGTCTCATAAGAATGATCTAATTCTTTATGAAGTGTGACATTTTAGCGTTTTTGTTTATGTCTGGATATAAATAAATGAATAAATTACTGCCAGTTGACAGTCAAAAATAATATTTATAGGGAAACAGGAAAAGTATGGAAATGTACCTTAAGCTTCATTACATTCAGGCTAATATCCCAGATTAATGAGTTAGGCTATATAAAGAGATTAGGCATTTATATTTTAGTTTTATTGATTTTTTTTGATTTTTTTTTACTTGTTTAACCTTAACTTTGTTTAACTTAACTTGGCTGTATATTTAATCATTAAATTCAACAGCACATATTCATTTTATATTAAGAGATTGATAAAAAAAAAAAAAACCTTTGGTTTTGTTGTGTTGTTTTGTGTTGACAAATATGATTATTAATAACATTAATATTTTGTAAATTTTTTGAAGAATTCCCCCAACCACCTGCACGCAACTCCTCGGTTTAACAAATAGGATTCTAGTTGGTGCCCATAACAACTTTTTCCACTGGAGCGTCACATCTGGAAATATTACTCTACTATGTTTGTTTGTTTATTTATTTATTTAGGCCATGTACCATAGTAATGTAAATACCATTGTATATTAATATTGTAATCACATAGCACTATAGTATATTAAAAGTCGGCGAATTGCGATAGTCTTTTCTTCCTTATTGTGACGCATATTCGAGTGAAACGGCTTCTCAAACAAGAACAAATGTAGGGCGGGGCTTGATTATGTAGATTAGGAATTGATTGGATGGTTGTGGTTTGCTATTGGTTGATCTCATGTGAGTGACAGGTTGCCCCGCCCTCATGCCAGTATTGAATCAGAAAAGAGATGTCGCTGCAAGATGGAGGGGAAGATTAGATGATTAGAGATTATGAGGCACATTTATTAAAAATTATAATAATGATGTGCACAGATAAATCATGTATAATAAATACTGCAATATTCAATAAAAATTGTATTTTTTTTCTGTTTATCTCCTGAGTTCTAAGGGTCTTCACTTGTTATTGGTCTTAAAAATACTTAAATTTAAATAATTTTATTTTAGTAATCAAGTCAAGGATGTACAGTGGGGAGAACAAGTATTTGATACACTGCCGATTTTGCAGGTTTGCCCACTTACAAAGCGTGTAGAAGTCTGTAATTTCTATCATAGGTACTCTTCAACTGTGAGAGACAGAATCTAAAACAAAAATCCAGAAAATCACATTGTATGATTTTTAAGTAATTAATTTGCATTTTATTGCATGACATAAGTATTTGATACATCAGAAAAGCAGAACTTAATATTTGGTACAGAAACCTTTTTTTGCAATTACAGAGATCATACGTTTCCTGTAGTTCTTGACCAGGTTTGCACACACTGCAGCAGGGATTTTGGCCCACTCCTCCATACAGGCCTTCTCCAGATCCTTCAGGTTTCAGGGCTGTCTCTGGGCAATACGGACTTTCAGCTCCCTCCAAAGATTTTCTATTGGGTTCAGGTCTGGAGACTGGCTAGGCCACTCCAGGACCTTGAGATGCTTCTTACGGAGCCACTCCTTAGTTGCCCTGGCTGTGTGTTTCGGGTCGTTGTCATGCTGGAAGACCCAGCCACGACCCATCTTCAATGCTCTTACTGAGGGAAGGAGGTTGTTGGCCAAGATCTCGCGATACATGGCCCCATCCATCCTCCCCTCAATACGGTGCAGTCGTCCTGTCCCAATTGCAGAAAAGCATCCCCAAAGAATGATGTTTCCACCTCCATGCTTCACGGTTGGGATGGTGTTCTTGGGGTTGTACTCATCCTTCTTCTTCCTCCAAACACAGCGAGTGGAGTTTAGACCAAAAAGCTCTATTTTTGTCTCATAAGACCACATGACCTTCTCCCATTCCTCCTCTGGATCATCCAGATGGTCACTGGCAAACTTCAGACGGGCCTGGACATGCGCTGGCTTGAGCAGGGGGACCTTGCGTGCGCTGCAGGATTTTAATCCATGACGGCGTAGTGTGTTACTAATGGTTTTCTTTGAGACTGTGGTCCCAGCTCTCTTCAGGTCATTGACCAGGTCCTGCCGTGTAGTTCTGGGCTGATCCCTCACCTTCCTCATGATCACTGATGCCCCACGAGGTGAGATCTTGTATGGTGCCCCAGACCGAGGGAGATTGACTGTCATCTTTAACTTCTTCCATTTTCTAATAATTGCGCCAACAGTTGTTGCCTTCTCACCAAGCTGCTTGCCTATTGTCCTGTAGCCCATCCCAGCCTTGTGCAGGTCTACAATTTTATCTCTGATGTCCTTACACAGCTCTCTGGTCTTGGCCATTGTGGAGAGGTTGGAGTCTGTTTGATTGAGTGTGTGGACAGGTGTCTTTTATACAGGTATCGAGTTCAGACAGGTGCAGTTAATACAGGTAATGAGTGGAGAACAGGAGGGCTTCTTAAAGAAAAACTAACAGGTCTGTGAGAGCCGGAATTCTTACTGGTTGGTAGGTGATCAAATACTTATGTCATGCAATAAAATGCAAGTTAATTATTTAAAAATCATACAATGTGATTTTCTGGATTTTTGTTTTAGTTTCCGTCACTCACAGTTGAAGAGTACCTATGATAAAAATTATAGACTTCTACATGCTTTGTAAGTGGGCAAACCTGCAAAATCGGCATCAAATACTTGTTCTCCCCACTGTACCTATATAAGAAAACTATCCGTTCTAAGAAAGCTACAGTATATGTGTAATCATTTCTATTTGATAGCAGTTGTTTGGCTGGCGCAGGAATTTGTTCATGGGCTTTGAGTTCTGGTGTTGCACCTTTGAAAACACTTGCTGTGCTGTGTGTGTGTGAGAGAGAGAGAGAGAGAGAGAGAGAGAGAAAGAGAGAGAGAGAGAGAGAGAGAGAGAGAGTCTGTGTCACTGATGATGCAGCTATTGCTCCAGTCAGCACAATGAGCAGATTCTGCATGCTGACGGAGTGAATGCTGATGACAACATGAGAACCGGCTCTAGGAGTCGCATGGTAACGCTTCACAATATAAGCTTCCATTTGTTAACGTTAGTGTAACTACATGAACTAACAATGGAATTACTTCCATTACATTACATTAACTAATTGGGACCTTAAAGGAACACTCCACATTTTTGGAAAATAGGCTCATTTCCCAACTCCCCTAGAGTTAAACAGTTTTACCGTTTCCGAATCCATTCAGCCGATCTCCGGGTCTGGCGGTAGCACTTTTAGCATAGCTTAGCATAGATCATTGAATCTGATTAGACCGTTAGCATCTCGCTGACTCTTCTGTAGTTACATCGTATACTAAGACTGTAATGAAAAGTTGTGATTTTCTAGGCCGATATGGCTAGGAACTATACTCTCATTCCTGCGTAATAATCAAGTAACTTTGCTGCCGTACCATGGGTGCAGCAGGCGCAATGATATTAAGCAGCGCCTGAAAATAGGCTAACTTCCGTCAACATAACCAACGTGACAACCTGCTTGCACAGGGAGCGTGCCTTGTAACCATGGAGACGTTTGTGAGAGACGATTCAGAAGGTATTTACTTTGGTGCAGATCCTGAACCGTATCTGTTTGAACCGGAATACACTGAAGATGAGCTTTTGGAACGTGAAAGGCAAGAAAGTGTGGCTGAACAGACTGGGGCAGAAGGGAGGAGGAGAGCAGATTCGAACCTTTACAATGCACAGAACCATGGCTAATTGCACAGGTAAATCCACTACCTAATTTGCCGGCTGCAACTACACAAACTTAGGCTGAATCCGAAATCGCCCCCTAAACCCTCATTCACTATTCCCTATGTTAGTCCACTAATACAGTTCACTTGAAGGAGTGAATGAAAACGAGTGAGTGAATTCGGACAGCCGCTGTGTGTACATAGGCTGTACACTCGTTATTGCGGTGCAATGTGGGATTGAATGAGTGCACTCAATAACGTCCACTATGGTTTCGGACACCACTACAAATGGCTGTCCCCTCAAATAGTGCCCTATTTAAGGGTATAGGGGGCGATTTCGGATTCAGCCTTAGTGCCGGTCACGTTAGAAGTTACCTAGCTGGGGACTATTTTCAGGCGCTGCATAATATCATTGCGCCTGCTGCACCCATGGTATGGTAGCAAAGTTCCTTGATTATTACGCAGGAATGAGAGTATAGTTCCTAGCCATATCGGCCTAGAAAATCACAACTTTTCATTTTCCGTCGGTCTTAGTACACCATGTAACTACAGAAGAGTCAAGTTTTAAATAGGAAAAATATAGAAACTCTTTGGTCATTTTTGAGCGAGATGCTAACGGTCTAATCAGATTCAATGATGTATGCTAAGCTATGCTAAAAGTGCTACCGCCAGACCCGGAGATCGGCTGAATGGATTCGAAAACGATAAAACTCGACTGTTTAACTCTAGGGGAGTTGGAAAATGAGCCTATTTTCAAAAAAAGTGGAGTGTTCCTTTAATGTAAAGTGTTACCAGACACTTTTTACTCAGCATTAAAAATGACCAAGAACAATCAGAAATGTATCAACAGTGTATCAAAATTAAAAAATGGTGTCATCATAGTTTCAGTTCACTCACAGCTCAACATACAGGTGGTTGACCTGACGTTTGCAAACAGCACAGCAGTAATGACTTTATGAACTTCTTTACGCGCAAGATTGATAATATTAGGAAGAAAATTATAACTATGCAACCATCTACTACAATATCGCATCAGACAGTGCATTGTAGTGTCACTGAGGAAAAATTCCACTCATTCACTGCTATAGGAGAGGAAGAATTTGCTAAACTCGTTAAAACATCTAAATCAACAACATGTATGCTCGACCCTATACCGACTAAACTACTAAAAGAGATGCTTCCAGAGGTCATAGATCCTCTTCTTAATATCATTAATTCATCCTTGTCATTAGGATATGTACCGAAAACTTTTAAGTTAGCTATTATTAAACCACTTATTTAAAAACGCAACTTGATCCTACAGAATTAGTCAATTACAGGCCAATCTCAAATCTACCCTTTCTGTCAAAAATACTAGAAAAGGCAGTGTCTTCACAACTACGCTCCTTTTTAGAAAGAAATGGTATCTGTGAGGATTTCCAGTCAGGATTCAGACAGTATCATAGTACTGAGACTGCTCTCATCAGAGTAACAAATGATTTACTCTTATCATCCGATCGTGGTTGTATCTCTCTGTTAGTGTTACTCGATCTTAGCGCTGCATTCGATACTATCGACCACAACATTCTTTTGAATAGACTCTAAAATTATGTTGGCATTAGTGGAATTGCATTGGCATGGTTTAAAACATACTTATCTGACCGTTATCAGTTTGTAGCAGTAAATGAAGGGATGTCACACCGATCACAAGTTCAGCATGGAGTACAGCAAGGCTCAGTGCTAGGACCGTTGCTTTTCACCCTGTACATGCTACCATTGGGAGATCATTAGGAAGCATGGCGTTAATTTTCATTGTTATGCTGACGATACTCAGCTCTATATATCTTCACGCCCTGATGAAACTTGCCAATTCACAAGATTAAAGGAATGCATAACTGATATTAAAAAAATGGATGACTATTAATTTCCTGCAACTTAATTCAGAAAAAACAGAATTTTTAATTATTGGACAAAAAAACTCCACAAGTAGTAACCTAGAATACTGTCTAACACTTGATGGCTGCTCTGTCGAGTCCTCGTCGTCAGTTAGGAACCTGGGTGTGCTCTTTGATACCAATCTTTCATTTGAAAGCCATGTTTCTAGCATCTGTAAAACTGCATTCTACCATCTTAAAAATATATCTAAATTACGGCACATGCTTTCAATGCAAAATGCTGAACAGTTAGTTCACGCGTTCATGACCTCAAGGCTAGATTATTGTAATGCTCTACTGGGTGGTTGCCCTGCACGCTTAATAAATAAACTCCAGCTGGTCCAAAACGCAGCAGCTCGAGTTCTTACTAGAACCAGGAAGTATGACCATATTAGCCCGGTTCTGGCAACACTGCACTGGCTCCCTATTAAACATCATATAATTTTTAAAATCTTGCTAATAACTTACAAAGCACTAAATGGTTTAGCTCCCCAGTACTTGAGCGAGCTCTTAACGCATTACACTCCATCACGTCTATTGCAGTCTCAAAATTCTGGCCAGTTGATAATACCTAGAATATCAAAATCAACTGCAGGCGGTCGATCCTTTTCCTATTTATCACCTAAACTCTGGAACAGTCTTCCTAGCATTGTTCGGGAAGCAGACACACTCTGTCAGTTTAAATCTAGACTAAAAACACATCTCTTTACTATGGCATACACATAAAACATTATCAATTTATATTATTCAAATCAGTTAAATGATTGTTAGGCTGCATTAACCAGGTCACCCAGAACCGGGAACACTTCCCATAACACCTGATGTACTCGTTACATCATAAGAAGAATGGCATCTACGCTAATGTTAGTCTCTCTGTTTATCCCGAGGTTTACTGCAGTCGGCCGGATCCGGGCCGTATCCGGACCAGATGGTGGACCTGTGCCTAGACATGTGAATTAAATTAAACTCCCCCCTGTAAATGCCGCATCGTCACGACATCCTCATTAAACCCGTCTCCGGCGTGACGACTCCAATCTTTCGAATAATCTTACGAATATCTTTCGATCTAATAATTTTCGACCTGTAATGTGCCAGAATCATAATCATACACTATTTGTTCGTCGGCCAGAGGAGAACTGGCACCTCGACTGAGCCTGGTTTCTCCCAAGGTTTGTTTCTCCATTCTGGCCGTGAAGGAGTTTTGGTTCCTTGCCACCGTCGCCTTTGTCTTTTGGCTTGCTCAGTTGGGGACACTAAATTTCAACTATATTACTGATCTGCCCGCATTGACACTATATGATAATTGAAATGAGCTGGATGACATCACCGTTTTCTCCAGAGCGCCTGTACAGCCGAATCAAATTCTGTTGCATTATTTTCCTGTTACCACTGTGAAGCTGCTTTGAAACAATCAGCATTGTAAAAAGCGCTATATAAATAAAGGTGACTTGACTTGACACTTGGTTTAACACTAGACTGTGTCCTGGTGGAGGATCACGCTGGACTGTGTCCTGGTGGAGGGGTGATGTAGGACACTATATTGAGCATGACATATCGTTCTAGCCAGAGGCACAGACATACAAAAGTCAAAACAAAGATGAGTGGGAGAGCAACTCACCGTCAACCAGTGGATCATCCATTATACAATCATAAGCAGCACATTTCACCGGATAAAAAGATTTTTCCCCTTAACCATTTTATTTCACTGTAACATGTAGTATCAATAGTTGTTCAAAATCCAGAGACAGATCTGTAATGTCTAGTGTTTTGTTTCATGTCACGTTTTGGTTTTCTGTTTTGCCATGTGCTTCCCTTGTTTGTCATGTTCTAGTCATGTGATCCTGCCATGTGCTCGCTTGTCATGTGTGCTATGTTGTCATTGGTTAATTGTCTTGATCATTGTTTACAGGTGTCCCTTGTCTTATCATTAGTAGTGTGTGTGTGTGTGTGTGTGTGTGTGTGTGTGTGTGTGTGTGTGTGTGTGTGTGTGTGTGTGTGTGTGTGTGTGTGTGTGTGTGTGTGTGTGTGTGTGTATTTAAGCCGTCATGTTTGCCATGTCTCTTGGTCTAGAGTGTCTGTTCATGTCTCAAGTCTTTTGTTTATTTTGTATATTTTCACGTTCTAAATAAACTTGAAACTTGGGTTCAACTGCAACTTGCCTCCGGTAGATACGTTACAAACGGTTAGAGATTAGGAGGAAACTGTGGATTTACCGAGCTCAACGCTCAAAATGTATATTTTTAGGATACAGAATGTTATTTTATTGGCCACCTCATATCTATATAAGTATCACAAAACATGTATTGTCCTTTTTGTTTAGTTGAGAGTTAGGTATTGATCTTTGTGCCTTTGTTTCTCCAATTGTTCATTGTCCTTCCATGGCAGTAGCATTGGTGTGCTTGTTTCTTGTTTCCTTGGATGTTTGTTTTAGTATTGGTCTGTTAATTACTGCATTTGGGTAAATGGTCTCGTATTCTGAGATAAGGCTTTCAACCAGGGCCGGTGTTTCCTGCTGCACAACACCACAGAGACTGCTGGCCATTTTACAATTAAAAATGCATGAGAGATCTTCTCACAAGGCTATAGGATCCAGTCCCTATACAAGCATTGTCTGCTTAATAAATAATTTATCAATATAATGCATTGTAGTGCTGTTCAATTATATATTAATCTATCCAAAAGGATACAGGGCAGACACTCATCTTTTAGAGATAATTAATGGTGCCACTCTAATGTTTGCTATGATGATATCCAGACATTAGACTGTTCTCCACCTGGCACATAGCAAACGCTCTACTGGTTTGTAATCATTGTTGACTGATAAGTATGCAACCAATGATTTCCGAGCAGCTACATCCGTCTGGATTGCTCAGAGCACTCAGCTGCATGTTCAAATTCACTTATAAAAACCTAAATGAAATGATTGGCTTATCACAGTGTAGCTCTGGTTTTTTGTATTTCCGTGTCAGAAGATATTCACCTGCTGTTTTAACATTGCGTAATGTTTGCCGTTCTCAACCCTAACTCATGATATTCCAGAGATACTTTACACTCATGGGTATCTCAGTGGTGGCGGCTGAAGTTACGCTTGTTAGAGGGAGCAGAGAAGCTGTTAATATTGCATTAGTGTCAGAGAGAGGGGAAGGGAAGTACAACAGGTATAGGTTACACTAACTTTCTTTGGTTACAGAGAGGTTACAACAAATACTTCTTGTGGCTGTAGTGTAGTGTGTTTCTTACCAGGCCATACTAAATTGTTTAACCATCCTCAACTACCTTTCATTTATATCAAGCTCAAATTTCTGTACAATTTACTATTCTTTGCAAAGACACACATTGCATTTCCATTGCAGTAAGTTACCAAATGCTGCCAAAAAGCTGCCATCACTTGCATGCAGGGCTTGACATTAACTTTGCTCATCAGTCACTGTGGCTAGTGGTTTTCCAAAGTTACTAGCCACTCAGCATTTTCACTGGCCACAATTTTGACACCGATACCATGGGGAAAAACTGCCATATAGATATATTTAATATTATCTCATAATTTGTCAGCAGGAATATTAGGCTGCTGTCACTTTAAGACCTGACGCACGGATCCATTACACTGATACACATGCGTTTTCTTTCTCAACTGTTTACATTCACTTAAAACAGAACTGACTGTGTTTACGTGAATACTAGGGGTGTAACCGTACATGTATTCGTACCGAACCGTTTCGGTACGGTGCACGTGTGTAATGAACGGTACCGAATGCATTCTTTAACAGTTAACCGTAGGCTTGTTTTACACACGGAACATACTTCAAATCCGAGTTCCCACACGAACATATTAAGTATTCTGTCTATTTTATCACGAAATTCAAACGATAAATGCCATTTTTACGCTCTTTGTAGGCGCGCGAGTGAACGCGATCATCTCTTCAAAGAATAAACATGAATCAACATCTGAAGGTGTGTTGAGGATACATTACAACTTACTGAAACGTATCATATGTTGTGTAATCGCTCAGTCAGTGTTTCAATGGTGGAAAGACGTCAATAAAACAGCTTGAGAACAATGTCACGTAGCATCACATTTACCTCAGGAGTCATTCAGAGTCCACAGCTGTGAGTTCACTAGAGAAATCATAAATTCATTATATTCTACTGTTAGTGATGTCCTGATTATTTAATGTATGTTTAAATAAATCTGAAAATGACAGCCACTGTGTATGAATTATTATTTCAACAATGAATTGGAGTAAAAACTATTTTATAATTAGATTTAGAAGTTAATGCAAAAACTGCCTAATGTGAAGTTTACATGTTTGCATACAATGTGTTATTTGAGTGTTGATTATTATATCTAAAAATAAACTGAATTTAGGCTAATAGTTTGGGCTCTGTTGTTCACCTTTAATATTATAGTAATGTGCAAGTAAGGGCTCCCTATATAGTTTACAGCATTATCTTTAAGAAACTTAGTTATAATTTAATTCATTTAAGGACAGACACAGTTTGTTCAGTGAACCACTGTTTAATAAAAATAAAACGCAATTTTATATTTAGTTTTCTCTCCCCTGCTGTACCGAACCGTGATTTCAAAACCGAGGTACGTACCGAACCGTCAGTTTTGTGTACCGTTACACCCCTAGTAAATACTGCTTATTAATAGTTAGTAAGGTAGGTAAATTTATGAATTGGGTAGGATTAAGGGATGTAGAATATGGTCCTGCAGAATATGTGCTTTGTAAGTACTAATAAACAGCCAATATCCTAGTAATATGCATGCTAATAAGCAACTATTAATAGTGAGAATTGAACCCTAAACTAAAGTGTTACCCTTCAATCTCTTAATCTTCGGCAGAAGAGAGAATTGAATCACGCTGACTCTCTCACGAGAAGTGAATCACAGTTTCTCAATGTTTCAAGGCATGTGATTGGCTGTTCGCTACTGATGTCACACTGTGCATGCGCTCCATGAACTCAGGATTAAAGTTGATGATCAGAGTCATGGTACCAACAAAGCCTGATTGGTTTGGTTTTGTCAACTCGAAAATAATCCCATAATCCTCACTCTGTTTAACTGCCATCATGGTACGGCCCCCTCTTTAATGTGGTGATCACAGATTCATCCATGCAGAGCACATAAAAAAATAAATAACTCCATAACTTGCAACTTAAGGTGTCAAACAGAGATGGCGATAGGGAGGCAAAAGGACATATCATATGAGAGCAGCTTGTTCTCAGCATGTCCAAAGGTGAAAAAAAAGGGAGAGATTATCATATTTCTGAGGAGGTATTTAGACTTTAATGAAATGAAGCCAAACCCGGTATACAGAATGCCCCGAAAACATATTTACAAGCCAGAGACACAGCCAATTAAAGGGAGTTAGAAAGATCATTCAGTACAAACCGGTTAGTGAAAGTCCTGCTGGTACGCTACAGCTGTTCATTTGAAAGAGTAGAAAAGAACTAGGCTCAGGGAAAAGATGATTAAATACAGGGACAATTGAGGAAGGCGGAAACATTTTCAGCCGCACCTGCAGCCGTCACCACAATATACATCACGTTTTATAGTCATGAATAAACTCTAAACTGCAGTGACTCTACTGCTCAAGCTGCAGAAGGAGAAATGTATTCACATCAGGAGGATATAGAGACACATGTACATATCAACAAACATATATATTACACTGCAGTCAGAAAGAGGTACTGCTGATCATCATAGACATGGAATATTATTGGACAATAGGCCTCATTCATGAACCGCAAGCAGTTTCTGTGCAAATCATTCCTAAAAGCATACTTATGTATAATTGTCATTATGTTTCATTTGTGAAAATGTGTTGAATGATGTGACCAATTACTATAGAATGGTTTTACTTGCGTAAATTCTTGCATGGTGCAATATTTTACGAAAAAAAATCGTTTTTTTTTTTTGTTACGTGGTACAATTACTGTTTAACCTTCATAAACTGTTGTAATGTGACTGTTAACTTATGGATGGTTTTACTTGTGTGAATTCACATGGTGCGAAAATTTATAAAAAAAAAAAACGGTAACACTTTCTATGAAGCCCATGCTTATAATGAATTATAGCCCCATTTATACTTATATGTGTGTATATATATAATATATGAAGACTCATTAAGACCTATACTGCATTATAAGAACAGTTATAGTTTACATTAATATTATTTTTATAAGTCATGCATTTGCTTTTTTCAATGCGCATGCTCAATCCAATTTACACTGATAAACTTTATAAGTATTAATTAGTCAGACTCAGTCGTATGGTTCCATGAATTGTAATTTTGATTTGTTAAAATCTATATCTCCTCAGCCATATGCATGGTGTTTCATATAGCAGTTTAAAATTATACTTACAAAAATTCTTAACATTTGCTTCAGGAAAAGTACATCTTATGTTTTCACTTTACTTAAAGCCATCAATGATGCATTTATAGAGGTTAGTAACTGTAGTATTACTAAGTATTTATAAGAACACAACACGGTTATTGATAACAATATTCACTTATTTGAAAATAAATCTGAATTACTATAGTCATTGTAACTATAATATAATAACATTATAGCAATGCAGACTGCATCTTTATAAATACATTCATGGAACCATACGACTGACTAATTAATACTCATAAATCAGTGTATAATGGATTATGAGCATGTGCATTGAAAAAGCAAATGCATGACCTGTTGGGTTTTCAGATTTTGCACCCAGGGACTTTTTTGTAGGTATTGGGCTGTTACATGTGTGTACCGAATTTCATACTTGTACGTGAAACGTAGCGTGAACGGCGCTTAATTGAAATTATATAGGTGGCGCCAAGGCTGTCCATGTCTTGGACATTGGGGGGGACCAACGTTTTGTTTTTGTTTTGTTTTATTGCGTAGGGAGGAGTATTGGTCTTATTGGTTTATTTAAAGGAATTAATTTATTAAATGATTAAAAGGGATTTAAGGAAATAAAGAAAAAGAAATAAGAATGGTAAAAGTTCCAGTTCTATTGAAGTAAACTATTTGCAAATAATATATTTTCATCTGCCTAATATAAATGCAAAATGTTTCGTCACGTCAAATTCAGTTATGATTTACATAAATAATGTCATATTTTCAATTCAAAACGGTGAAATTTCATAAAAAGTCAAGAAGTTTGCATCACTCTATTGCTGTTTGTCGCTGAACGTTTTTATTGTAAAACAGTTGTCAAATATTAAATGTTTAGCTACTTACATTACTTACCACGCACTCTTTGACTGCTATAAATAGTCGCATTGGAATTCGCACTAACATTAAGCTCCGCCTTCTTAGATTTGATTGGCCGTCTCACTCATTCTGACAGTGATAAGCGCAGACCAACCTAAAAATTAAACATTTGAATTTTGTCATCCTAGTAACAAACAGAGCGGTGTGTAATGGAGTACAGCAGAGCAGCATCAACAATATCAAATATTGGGAGGGACAATTTGGCCATTTCTAATTATTCAGGGGGACTTGTCCCCCTCAATGTCTATGGTGGTTACGGCCCTGGGTGGCGCTATCGAGCCATTTTGCCACATCTAATTCTGAAACCCATATCAGACGTAAATTTTCGCCACTTCTGACGCCTGTGCAAAGTTTCATGAGTTTTCGAGCATGTTTAGGCCCTCAAAAATGCGATTAATTTCGGAGAAGAAGAATAATAGACTGAGCAATCCTCACACCATCGGCGCTCGGGCCCTAATAAATGTAATTATCACTGTTCTTATAATGCAGTATAGTTCTCAATGAGTCTTTATAAATATATTTATAGAATAGTAATACTTACTTATAAATGAGTATAAACGGAGCTATAATTCATTATAAGCATGGGCTTCAAAGAAAGTGTTACCAAAGAAACTAACAATTAAAACGGTCAACTAGTACAATAATTTACACAATAACAGTTTAAAGTCGCCATGAAATGAAAAATCACCCAATCTGTTATTTAAAAGCATGTTAAATATTTTATGATAAACGATTAATTCAATTTTCATTCAACTCGTAATTTTTTTATCAAAATGTCATAGTTGTATCTTTGGATCTCTGGTGATGTTTGCAGGGTTTCTGCCCTCCCTGCCCTCCATTTTTTCTTTTTCTATAATTCCGGTCACAATAAGGAAGAAAAAATCTGTCGCTACTTCATCACAACTAAACTATTTAATTTATAAATGTGAAACTTGTAAAATTTACATTAAAAAACAGTCACATTGTGCAACAGCTTACGTATGAATGCTTTTAAGAATGATTTACATACAAATGTTGCTTGCGATGGAGGAATGAGGCCCAATACGAGGAACTATTTTTTTTTAAAGAAATATATTAAAACCCAGACTGCTCAGTATTAGTTTTTCAGCTGGACAGCAGGTTGGTTGCAGTTGTCCACTCAACTTTCTAGGGGTGAACAGAAACTGCCAGTGTGGATGGTTTGTAGTGGACGGTCTGGCTTTCTCTCTCAATCTGTCTCTTTGTCCTTTCTGTTTTCAGGCAGTGAGGAAGACACCTCTCCTAAGGGATCCTGACAACAGAGATGCGGCAGTCACCTCACTAACAGGCCCTGAGTCAGCACCCATAACTCCTGCGTGTGTCTGCAAAGGCGTCCATTTCGCTTTTAATTTCCCAAAGTGTGTGTGGGAGGAGAGACAAACAGACAGAGTGAGAAAGAAAGGGGTTTTTTGTGGGTTCTGGTTGGTAGCAGTCGCAGTAGATGCGGAAAAGACGTGGTCATGGCGGGTCCCTGCATGGCAGGGATAATCCACAATCCTCTAGTTGTGTTGATGATTATGTTTTTGTCACACTTGTAAGTGTTTTGTCTGTAAGTGTGATTTCGAGCATTCTGTCCTGGTACTCCACAGAGGTTTGATCAAATCCAGTGCAGATAATCCCAAAAAAATCCATCATCATTAACTCTGAGTTTCCCACTTCCACACAAGCAAAACAAAACAGCCAGTAATACACCTTGAGTCGTTACAACCGGACGACTGCAGTTGCATGCGACAGCTCCGGGTTGCTTCAAATCCTGTGTACACACAAAGACAAAAACTGTTAAACATACACCAAGCTGCCACAGTGGAACAATTAAAATCCTACAATTAGGATAATGAACAACTGGTGCAAGTTGTCAATTCCAAAATATTATGAAAAAATTAGGGATGCGCGATATATCGGTCACCATATCAGTATTGGCTGATATATGTTAAATTTTAATGTTATCGTTATCGTCCCGATAAGAAAATGTGTCCGATATATCAAAGCAGATGAATAATGTATTACTTCCTTCAGCTGAATCACTGATGATGGGTTTGAATTGCTTGAAATATGATTGGAATCACTTCCAGAAGGAAAATACATGTGCAGCGCAAGTCTGTCATACACATAAAATTATTATGACAATATTATAATTGTGTGCTTGGGACATGGCTTTTAATGGTGAGACTTTTGTTTTTGTAATCAGGCTCTCAAAAATGATATAAAAATTGATTTAGATTTATCAGCCTATATATATATTAGTTATTGGCTTTGAAGAATATAGAGAATTATCGGTTAGCGGTACCGCCCATTATTTTTATATCGGTGCATCCCTAGAAAAAATTAATTTTTTCAGTATTTTTATAAATGTAAAAATATAAATGGTTTATAAAATGTTTTCAAAAATGTAGTCACGTAGTGTGATACAAGATGTCAGAGGAATGCATTGTTTGCTTTGTTTGCTATGCTGTTTAATTGTGTTTTATGATTTCAAATGAATCCAAATAGGATCCAACAGGATAATAGGAATATCATTTAAAGGAAGTATGGATACTGAAATACTTCTGTGTAAGTAATTATGTTTTAACTGCTGTAGAGATGGCACTGTAAACCCTAACGCTCAAAATCATTAATTGGTTTGAGTAGGGCAAACTTAAATTAAACAAATTAGTTCAAACAAATTAATTCTTTTGAGTTCATAAAACTGACACATTTTAAGTAATGTTTTGAGTTTTATGAACTTGTTTCTTTTAATTTAGACAAACTTAAATTTCTATTTCCCAGCATGCTTTGCCATGACACGCAAAAGGGAGAGTAAATGCTAAAATTGATATATAATGTTTTTTTGTGCAAAATGAATGTTACGGTGGAGATTTAGTAGTGTTTAATGTTTTGTTATGCTAGTTTAGAAGAGTTTCTGTTATGTTGGGTTTTTTTGTAGGGTTTCCATCATGTGACGAGTGGAGCATGAGTTTAGTTTGAGAACAGATTTATGTTAAATGTGTTATATTGTTGTGCTTATTCAGCAAGTGCTATGCTATGCTAATGCTATCAAACCATTGTGTTACCAATTAGCAAGGTGGCATTTACTGAATTAGCTAGTTAAAGCTAGCCAAGTTTCCACTACTAAAAATGTGAGATTACATGATTTCTTTTAAGTTAAATGATTAGCTTATTAGCAATTATTTCAAGTTCCAAGTTAAAATGTATGATTACAAAATAAAATAAAATTCTTCAAGTTCTACTTACTTAAACGTATTCAGCCAATTTATTCGGGTTTACAGTTCTGCTTACTTAAACTTTGAATTACTTAAAGGTGCAGTGTGTGAATTTAAGCGGCATCTAGTGGTGAGGTTCTGAATCGCAATCACCCACCGCTCACCCCTCCCTTTCAAAGCACATAGAGAAGCTACGGTGGCCGACACAGGACAAAGATGTCGTCGTCTGAGACAATAGAGAGTAGCTAGCGCTCTGTAGAGAAGTTTGTCCGTTTAGGGCTACTGTAGAAACATGGCGGCGCAAAATGGTGAGTGTAGATAGAAATGGCTCATTCTAAGGTAATAAAAACATAACGGTTCATTATGTAAGGTCTTTATACACCACTGAAAACAGTTATGTATATTATATTGCATTTCTGTCAATAGATCCTCATAAATTTTACACACTGCACCTTTAACTTAAAATATTTGATGAATAACTGATTACCTAATTTTTTGAGTTTTGCCAACTTATTCGGGTTTACAGTGCAGTAGTTCCCTTTAAATACACACTCAATAAACATCAAGATTCATGTAATGCTACTAATGTACTCAGCAGTGTCATCTAGAGACTCATGAACCCATAATGCAATAGTTTAGTCTTAGTCAGGGTCTAAAAATAAATTCTATTTTCCTCAAAAAACAGGAAGCCGAAAAGATTGTACACTCACCTCTGCAGGAGATGTCACAGACATCAAGGCCAAAGAATAAAGGCAAGAGAGAAGAATAAAAAGAGAAATAAAAACTGAAAGAAAGAAAGAAAGAAAGAAAGAAAGATGTATTAATTAAGGTTACAAGGTAGGAAAATGAGCAACATCAATATTAGAACAAACACTGTGAGACACAATCATTCTGACCGAACATCTTCTGTCAGTCATTTATTATAAATCTGTCTTACCTTCTCCTCTAGATCTTTAATCTGTCTCCTCTGAATGTCAGTCTTATCTTCCAGGTCTCTGATCCTCTGCATTGAGAGAAACACCCATTCAAACATCCTCTGCAGTGTGATTATGCTCAATATGTTATTGTTTACTAAGTAATCTCGAAACGAGAAAGCTGAGGTCAGTGATTACAGTTCAATTATCACATATAAAATACAGTGGGGTCCAAAAGTCTACTAGAGTAGTAGTTGAATGCACAGCTGAAAAACAAATGTACATGGGTTTTACAATATGCTTAGTGTTTGGTATTTCCTGATAATTTGCTGCCCTCTTCTGTATATAACAGCTATTGCATCAGATCACCATCTGACATACATCACACAGAACCAACACATTTAAACAAGCATATTTTATAGTGTTTGCACTGCAGTTACCAAATAATTTCTGCATTTCACTCACATTCGTGACTGACTGTAAAATACTGCACCGATATTTCCATATTGTCCATTTGTGCTAATGGCATAATGCCCTCTACTGTTTCCAAAACGTTTATAACAGTCAAACTTGGAATTCACAGAACTAGTCATCATCACTTTTGGCCACCTGTGAATCAAAATGAAGCAAAAACCTCTGAGAGAGAGCGCGTTTTCATGATGACCACTCTGCTGAGGTTTTGTTGAAGTAAAGTAGGAGCCTAGTTCCTTGAAAAATCAATGGAATCATTTTAAACGATACTGACATTTCGTTGTTTATATCAGAAGTGAAGCAACAACGCACATCTGACTAGGTGAATTGAACTATTATTGACTATTATGTTAAGCATATAATGTCTACTGTGACAGATTTAGGTTACTGTAGGATTTCAGTGGATTACTTCATGACTTTCATGTCGTCTATACTCTTCTTCTTGCATTTGGTTATTTCTTCAACAAGGTATAATTGATTAATTAGTGGGTCTTTCTACAAAACAGGTCCCATTTGTGTTCCACATATACATATGAGTAAAACATCACTTTAAAAATGAATAGCTGATGATGAATACAAGGATGATTGAGGGATGTGCAAATAAACATTCCTCAAAAGCCTGATGTATCATATTTGATACATACATTTAGCCATGCCAGAAAAATGATCTCAACCACATCACAGAGCAACCGGATCTCCTAGATTTCCCTCCCGTCCTTACATATAAACACATCAACAAGTTTTAAGAAATAAACTTTTTTTTTCGTCATGAGGATTCTGTGGCCTGTCTCCTTGAAACATACATACATTTAGATGTATTAAAAATTATTTACTTAAAAATTGAATTTTTAAAATGAAACTTTGGCGTGAGTTGTATTGTTTTGAACAGTACCTGATGGGCTTGATGGAGCAGCTCCATCCTCTCCTGCAGCACTTGACAGTCATACTCGCGGCTCTTACGCAGCATCTGTCTGCGGAGTCTCTCCACGGCCGAGCGTAACTCATCCTTCTGCAGCTCGTCCAGAGGTTCTCCGTATTTTATCACTTTATCCTGCTGCAATGCGTTGTACAGGGTTGCCTCCAACTCCTGGATTTGCTGTTGCACACACACATACAGTTACAGATCACGACGGTAAGGTTCTCTTGCATTGTATTTTAAAAAATTACAATAAAGTGTATATATATATATATACACACACTATATATTATATACTGTAGGTGTTATATACACCGATCAGGCAGGGTCAGAGCATCGTGGGGTGTTCCCGGTCTGCAGTGGTCAGTATCTATCAAAAGTGGTCCAAGAAATGAACAGTGGTGAACCGGCAGGTCATGGGCGGCCAAGGCTCATTAATGCACGTGGGGAGCGAAGGCTGGACCGTGTGGTCTGATCAAACAGACGAGCTACTGTAGCTCAAATTGCTCAAGAAGTTAATGCTGGTTCTGATAGAAAGGTGTCAGAATACACAGTGCATCGCAGTTTGTTGCGTATGGGGCTGCATAGCCACAGATCAGTCAGGGTGCCCATGCTGACCCCTGTCCACCACCGAAAGCGCCAAAAGTGGCACGTGAGCATCAGAACTGGACCACGGAGCAATGGAAGAAGGTGGCCTGGTCTAATGAATCACATTTTCTTTTACATCACGTGGATGGCCGGGTGTGTGTGCATCACTTACCTGGGGAACACATGGCACCAGGATGCACTATGGGAAGAAGGCAAGCCGGCGGAGGCAGTGTGATGCTTTGGGCAATGTTCTGCTGGGAAACCTTGGGTCCTGCCATCCATGTGGATGTTACTTTGACACGTACGACCTACCTAAGCATTGTTGCAGACCATGTACACACTTTCATGGAAACGGTATTCCCTGGTGGCTGTGGCCTCTTTCAGCAGGATAATGTGCCCTGCCACAAAGCAAAAATGCTTCAGGAATGGTTTGAGGTGCACAACAAGAGTTTGAGGTGTTGACTTGGCCTCCAAATTCCCCAGATCTCAATATAATCGAGCATCTATGGGATGTGCTGAACAAACAAGTCCGATCCATGGAGGCCCCACCTCGCAACTTACAGGACTTAAAGGATCTGCTGCTAACATCTTGTTGCCAGATACCAAAGCACACCTTCAGGGATCTAGTGGAGTCCATGCCTCGACGGGTCAGGGCTGTTATGGCAGCAAAAGGGGGACCAGCACAATATTAGTCATAATGTTATGCCTGATCGGTGTACACTCACCTAAAGGATTATTAGGAACACCATACTAATACTGTGTTTGACCCCCTTTCGCCTTCAGAACTGCCTTAATTCTACGTGGCATTGATTCAACAAGGTGCTGAAAGCATTCTTTAGAAATGTTGGCCCATATTGATAGGATAGCATCTTGCAGTTGATGGAGATTTGTGGGATGCACATCCAGGGCACGAAGCTCCCGTTCCACCACATCCCAAAGATGCTCTATTGGGTTGAGATCTGGTGACTGTGGGGGCCATTTTAGTACAGTCAACTCATTGTCATGTTCAAGAAACCAATTTGAAATGATTCGAGCTTTGTGACATGGTGCATTATCCTGCTGGAAGTAGCCATCAGAGGATGGGTACATGGTGGTCATAAAGGGATGGACATGGTCAGAAACAATGCTCAGGTAGGCCGTGGCATTTAAACGATGCCCAATTGGCACTAAGGGGCCTAAAGTGTGCCAAGAAAACATCCCCCACACCATTACACCACCACCACCAGCCTGCACAGTGGTAACAAGGCATGATGGATCCATGTTCTCATTCTGTTTACGCCAAATTCTGACTCTACCATCTGAATGTCTCAACAGAAATCGAGACTCATCAGACCAGGCAACATTTTTCCAGTCTTCAACTGTCCAATTTTGGTGAGCTCGTGCAAATTGTAGCCTCTTTTTCCTATTTGTAGTGGAGATGAGTGGTACCCGGTGGGGTCTTCTGCTGTTGTAGCCCATCCGCCTCAAGGTTGTGCGTGTGGTTTCACAAATGCTTTGCTGCATACCTCGGTTGTAACGAGTGGTTATTTCAGTCAAAGTTGCTCTTCTATCAGCTTGAATCAGTCGGCCCATTCTCCTCTGACCTCTAGCATCAACAAGGCATTTTCGCCCACAGGACTGCCGCATACTGGATGTTTTTCCCTTTTCACACCATTCTTTGTAAACTCTAGAAATGGTTGTGCGTGAAAATCCCAGTAACTGAGCAGATTGTGAAATACTCAGACCGGCCCGTCTGGCACCAACAACCATGCCACGCTCAAAATTGCTTAAATCACCTTTCTTTCCCATTCTGACATTCAGTTTGGAGTTCAGGAGATTGTCTTGACCAGGACCACACCCCTAAATGCACTGAAGCAACTGCCATGTGATTGGTTGATTAGATAATTGCATTAATGAGAAATTGAACAGGTGTTCCTAATAATCCTTTAGGTGAGTGTATATATGCAATATATTATATACTGTAAGTGTTTTATATATATATATATATATATGTGTGTCTTTAACTACTAAAACAGAACACTTTTGCTGCTATTGAGGAAGGATACAGTTAAGTTTAGGGACAGGTTTGGTGGTATGGTTAGGTTTAAAGAGTTAGTTCACCCAAAAATGAAAAAAAAACAACAAGTCATCAATTACTCACCCTCATGTCACTTTAAAAGACTTTCGTTTATCTTCAAAACACAAGTGAAGATATGTGACAAGCAGGGTGGGTAAGAGCCGTGAGAGAACGGCACGAGGCAGGTGGCGTGATTGCTAATGAGCGTTACCTGTGTGTCACACGGTCTCGTATTTCTCACGGAGGAGCTCAGATGCACAAAAGAAGGAGCGACGACAGTGAAGGATGAGAGAGGACCAGGTCTGGATCTTACGTTGTATTTTGTTTATGTTTTATTGTGTGTGTGCGTGGCAGCTGTCCGTGAGGGGCTGCCTGCGTTACTTTCAGTTTGTATTTATTTAGTAAAGACTTTGAATGTTCGCCGGTTCCCGCCTCCTTTTTCCCATAACAACGAACTGTGTTACATTGGTGCCGAAAACCGGGAGGAAGGAGGGACATGCTGTCGGAGAGCCCTCGGTGCTGAGGGGGATCGCAGTGCTGCGGAGTTCGGGCAGCGCGGAAGAGTGAAGACCGCGAGGCGGTGGTTCTAGAGCGATGGAAGAACTGGTGGGAAGCTCAAACGTTCTTGCAGAAGCTCAAATGTGCAGCGTAACACGAGAATGAACCTTATTGGTTCTTGAGGAAGCTCAAACGTGCAGCGTAACATGAGAATGAACCTCATTGGTTCTTGAGGAAGCTCAAACGTGCAGCGTAACATGAGAATGAACCTTATTGGTTCTTGAGGAAGCTCAAACGTGCAGCGTAACACGAGAATGAACCTTATTGGTTCTTGAGGAAGCTCAAACGTGCAGCGTAACACGAGAATGAACCTCATTGGTTCTTACAGAAGCTCAAACGTGATGCATAACACGAGAATGAACCCCACTGGTTCTTACAGAAGCTCAAACGTGCTGCGTAACACAAGGTAAAAAAAAAACATTTACCATATATAATATGTGTGTTGATGAATGTTTATATGTGAATAAAAGCCTAAATTAGATCTGTTCATTTTATAAAGTGATTGAGTCTCTTCAAGACTTTTGGACTATACAGCTTGATTCATACGGATTCGTTTTACAATCTTTTTATGAACTTTTTGAAGTAACAAAGTGGTAGTTGCGTGGACTGTCAATGGAGATATATATCTTCATATGTGTTTTGAAGATGAACGAAAGTCTTACAGGTTTGGAACGACATGAGGGTGAGTAAATGATGACAGAATTTTCATTTTTGTACACCCAACTAACCCTCGACTAACCCTTTAAGGGTGGGTTAAGGTGTAAGGGAAGGGTGAACAGCGTAAATATAGACAATTACAGAAATGTATTATTGTTGCAATTACATGCAGGTATTTTTCTGAATATTGTACAATGTAAAACATGTATGTACATATTAAGTGCATTGTATCAAAAGATTTATTTAAATGTTAGTACATAAAGACACTTAATATAAAGTGGGACCACATAGTTTTTCGTATTTTTACTTTTCTGTTTAAAATCAAATAATGGTTGGTTTGGTTCATGGTTTAGAGCACAAATGCAGAAAATATAGTGGCAAAATAGGTTTTGGAACAAAGAAAACGTTGGTGGCTACTGTTGTAGAAATGAACTGGTCCATGTGAAGTTTGACAAGACAAACCTTTCGTGGCACTATAATGAAAAACGATTGGACTACAATTAAATGTCATACAAAAACACTAAAACTGGTACATCATTATGAAGATTTTACCTTTCTAACAGACTCGAAAATGTAATTAAATAAAATACCAAAATGAACAACATGTACCACTTTCTAAAACAGAACATCACAGTAATTGTTTCGCTGAAGTTCATAAAAGGAAGAAATGGCTGAAAATTGAGCAACAATTTACCATATAAGCCTGGTCCAGCGCCTGCTTCCTGTAGTCTAGTTCCTCCTCCAGATATCCCTTTTGTTTGCAGAACATCTCCTACAAGTCAACAGTCAGTGCTTTAGATGACATCAAAACATAGTACAGTTGAGTCAAACTTAATTTAACAACTTAATTAAACTGATAGACCGGTTACATATAATGCAACCACTTTGTATTATCCTACAAAGATAGTTCACCCAAAAATGACTGTTAGTGAAAGAATAACAATGATAGATTTTCCATTCATCTTGTAAACAAGTTGAGTCTTTAACTCCCAGCATATCTGAGTGGTCTGTGCAGATGACTAACGCAAATCTGCAGCAACCTATTTTGCTTAGTTTGTAAATGTAAAACATTTTAAACCTACTGTTTATTTGTATATAGTTTTAAAAACAGAGGAATTCATTATTTATCAACATCAAACATAAGACAAGTAATGTGTGACTTGTTGTTTGTACCATCTCGAGCTCCAGGTCCATCATCTTCTGATGCAGAGCTGCTTCTGTGCCTTCAATCTGCTGAATCCACTAGACCACAACAGACAAAAACACACACATTCTGTGATCTCTTCACTGCAAATGATTACACTGGTCTACAATTTTTTTTAGAACTCGCCTGCTTCAGAAATAAAATACTAGTATGTATTTTAATGTGCTGAATTCAAATATGACAATTAAAACAATTGATTGGCTACTGACTGGCTAAGTTTTTACATTTTACGTCTATACCTGTCACCTGTCCTGCTTATGTAACACTTTAGAAATCAGAAAAAGGGTTATATAAATCAAATGTATTGTGAAACAAAAGGCAAAAAACTATTATGCACATTATTTAGACCTATTCAGTGTCTACTCTGCGCTTCTTGGCTTGTCTCTTGTCTCTCGTCACTGTCCAGCAATAGTCATGATGTCATTGATGGGCTCCATCTGAAGTTCTCTGCACTGTTCACTCAAGTACGAGGCATCTCTGATCACTTTGGCTAAACAGAAATGTGTCCCTTTGCAAAATCAAACACTGACAAGTAAGAGAGCACAACACTGTATTCCTAGAGCAATATAGGGCAATTTGTTCAGCAACGAGTGATGTACGCTTTTTATAATGACTTCTAGTAATAACATAATGCAATTCATATCAGCTTCAGATTACATGATTCATTGTTTTGCCTATGTAATGGATGTAGGCCAGTAAGAGCTGTACGTGTAAACCTCACTTCTCTGGCCTCAAGAGGCACGCTAGCGACTGATGCTAGTGGCTGTAGTCTTTAGCGTCCTTGTTAGAGTACCCGCCTCCCACGCTGGAGACCCCGGTTCGAATCCCTCTGAGTGGGTCAAGTAGAACCGGTAACATTTGATGCCGTGACCTGGATGGGAGTGAGGTTTAGGGGGGTGAGTGTGACGGACGTAGGCCAGTAAGAGCTGTGCGTGTAAACCTCACTCCCCTGGCCTCAAGAGGCGTGTTAGAGACTGATGCTAGAGGCTGCGTTTTTTAACGTCTTTGTTAGTGTGCCAGCCTTCAACGCCAGAGACTCCAGTTCGAACCCCGCTCCGAGCGGGTCAAGTAGGACCAGTGACATTTGGTGGTGTGACCTGGATGGGAGTGAGGTTTAGAGGGGTGAGTGTAAAGGATGTAGGCCAGTAAGAGCTGTGCGTGTAAACCTCACTCCCCTGGCCTCAAGAGGCGTGTTAGAGACTGACGCTAGTTGCTGCGGTATTTAGCGTCCTTTTTAGCGTGCCCGCCTCCCACAATGGAGACCCGGTTCGAATCCAGCTTAGAGCGGGTCGAGTAGGACCAGTCACATCTGGTCCTATGACCCGGATGGGAGTGAGGTTTAGGGAGGTGAGCGTAAAGGACGTAGGCCAGTAAGAGCTGTACATGTAAACCTCACTCTCCTGGCCTCAAGAGGCACGCTAGCGGCTTCAGTCTTGTTAGCGCACCCATCTCCCACGCCGGAGACCCCGGTTCGAATCCCTCCGAGTGGATCAAGTAGGACAGGTAACATTTGGTGCCGTTGACCCAGATAGGAGTGGGGTTTAGGGAGGTGAGTGTAACGGATGTAGGCCAGTAGTTGTGCGTGCAAACCTCACTCCCCTGGCCTCAAGAGGTGTGCTAGCAGCTTCGGTCTTTAGCGTCCTTGTTAGTGCGCCTGCCTCAAACGCCAGAGACCCTGGTTCGAATCCCGCTCTGAGCGGGTCGAGTAGAACCGGTTACACCTAAAAAGCAAGTACTGTCCAAACCCAGTCATAGATTTATTCATAGGTCCAGTCAAAGATGTATTTTAGTCATTTCTGGTTTAAATTGAGATCCCTTCCCTTTATAACTCACTTATTCTCCGCCATTACCAAGTCAAAGGTCATATACTGACCCAATAGCATATCTTGAAAACTAGAGCCAATCAACAATTTTAAGCATCATTTTCATTTCGAATTAGTAAAGTTTGACTACATCTATTTCAGAAGCATTTTGGCTGTAGACCAGTGTTATTATTCTCCTTTACAAACATAATGAGAAAAGTAATGTTGTGTATATTAGTACGGTGACACTTTTGTTTCTAATGTAATGACATTCAGACATTCAGTGACTGTTTTTGGGCCTCTCTAGTATATTTATATAACCTGAAACAGGCAACCACGTACCTTCTCAGCAAGAGACAGCACAGTACTTGCTTGAATAATGGCCACCTGCTCCTCATTCCTCAAGTTCTGCATAAAGCCAGAAACACATACTGTGCATTTACACTACAACTGGTAATAATCTAGCCCATGACAGAAAGAAAATGTTGAATGGATTGTGGTCTGTGACGTACCCCGTTATCCCCAAGTATATCCAACAGCTTGATGAGGTCTGGTATACACACGTCCTGTTGAGAGCAGATGACAGCAGAACTGGGTCATGGGTTCTTACTGTTATTGAAAGCAAAGAGCCAGTTTATGATTTCATACTTACCTTCACTCCCTCCTTTATACAGTAGATCTGTAGTGCACTCACTCCCTCAGAGAAAGGATGGATTTGAAGGTTGAACGGAGGCGATCTCCTCTCACGCTCCTGACAGATCACATCAAACACACGTTACACATTTACACCAACAGCATTATCATGTGCACTCCAGTCTATGTCTCCACTATACCATCCACATAGATGATAGATCATTTCATTACAGACGGCTGTTTCCTTAAAGCATAGTTTTTGTATTTCTGTACTTCCACCACTAGGTGGATGCATCCATCTGAGAATGTAAAACAAGATGAGAGACAAAGAGTGTTCTTGTTTGTCAAGAGGGAGCATTTTGGCACAGCAACTATCCATGGAAGTACGTGCACATTTGCGTTTTACTTACAGATAAATAAAGAGTTGTGCAAATTTCATGCTGTGTGATATATTGTACTTGCTTAAAGATACCACAGCAGTCCTGTACAGTATATTTCATTTACCCCCCCTTGGTAAAAATTGCAGTCTGAGGATGGAAAAGCCAGATTTGACCACCATTATGCTGCTCTCCTAGTATGCTAGAATAGCCATCTAAAGGAAACTGTAATACTGCTAAACGATAATAATCAGGGCCCGGTCGCACCAACCATGTGTGTTACAACTCAGCATACAATAATTGTAAGTTACAACTTATGCATTATTATAGATTTTTGCATTGCACTATTTAAATTAGTTGAAACCCCATGGATAAACTAGATATTTACGGAAGCCTCCAATAACCAGGAATAATAGTACAGACTGACTGAATTGCATCATGAGTTTCTTATGACCTCCTCACTACAAATGCCTTATGAACAAATGAAGTAACACAATTAAATTCTGAGTTACTCACAGTCTTGTAGTTACAAGTTTAAAGGGGACCTATTATGCAAAATTGACTTTTATATTGTTTTTGAACAAATTTGAGTCCGCAGTGTGTACACAACCACCCTATTGTGGTAAAAAATCCATACACTCTGTTATTTTTCTCCATAAATCTGAAACAGTGTCTCAAAATAAGCTGTTCAGGAATGTACTCAATGTGACGTCACATTGGAACAGGCCCCGCCCACGACTGCTGATGGACTCCGCCCTATTAGCTTAGCTCCGCCCCTGAGTGAGCTGTACACAGTCCGTCATGTTTATCTCCTCCAGAGCATGAACAGCAGCATTAAAGTAAGAAATGTATTCTTATTAATAGTTATTCAGTCAAGAGCAGTGAGTGATTTTCTGTTTTTCTTTTGTTGTTTGATTATTAACAGCATATTTAGCAGTAGGTACTGTATATTACACTGCTGTCTCTTTAATACACAGATCTAATACACACGTGATTTCTTTCCCTGCTGTTTACGTTCACAGACATAACCGACTGTTTGTGAACCATGTGCGTTTTGGACATAACCGTGTGTATTTGATAGTTCTCTTTCATGTCTTATTGCGCTTAAACTTAGTTTAATACTCACGGGACGCTCCGTCTGACATCCAGCTTTCTGTGTGTGTGCTTCAGGTGTGTGCGCTCAGAAAACCATATACCAGAAGTTTAGACTGATATGGCTTTAAAACACATGCAGATCATAAACTTTCATGATGATGAAGAACTGCAGTGTCACGTGAGCGTGACTGCGATAGAGATGATAATCAAAACCAAACAGTTGTTTTAGTTTTTGGCAGAGTATCTGAGGCATGAGCTGTACAGGCTCCACCCCCTCTATCCAGAAGAGGGCAGCTCATTTGCATTTAAAGATACATGCACAAAAACAGCATGTTTTTCCTTCCATTTACAACATGGTATAATTAATGATCTGTGTGGTATTTTGAGTGGAAACTTCACATTCTGGAGACACCTGAGACTTATATTACATCTTGTAAAAAGGTGAATAATAGGTCCCCTTTAAGTAAGGCCATATGAACGGCTGGTGCAACTGATTTGTGGACAGAGATAGAGCTCAAACCTCCAGCTCAAGTATGCGAAACTCCAGAAGTTCATTCTGATCTCTAGAGTCCTGTAGTTCCTGCTGCAGCTTTCCGTTTTCATTCTCCAACTTTTCAACCTATCAAAGAAACATAAAAAAAAATGTGACTAATGGACTTTATGAAAGACTTTCATTGATGGTGCTTTTTACAAATGGATTTTTGTATCCTACGAACCTCTCAGCATCTACAGTGGGAAGAACAAGTATTTGATACACTGCCAATTTTGCAGGTTTGCCCACTTACAAAGCATGTAGAAGTCTGTAATTTTTATCATAGGTACTTTTCAACTGTGAGTGACGGAATCTAAAACAAAAATCCAGAAAATCACATTGTATGATTTTTAAGTAATTAATTTGCATTTTATTGCATGACATAAGTATTTGATACATCAGAAAAGCAAAACTTAATATTTGGTACAGAAACCTTTGTTTGCAATTACAGAGATCATACGTTTCCTGTAGTTCTTGACCGGGTTTGCACACACTGTAGCAGGGATTTTGGCCCACTCCTCCATACAGACCTTCTCCAGATCCTTCAGGTTTCGGGGCTGTCGCTGGGCAATACAGACTTTCAGCTCCCTCCAAAGATTTTCTATTGGGTTCAGGTCTGGAGACTGGCTAGGCCACTCCAGGACCTTGAGACTCTTCTTACGGAGCCAGTCCTTAGTTGCCCTGGCTGTGTGTTTCGGGTCGTTGTCATGCTGGAAGACCCAGCCACGACCCATCTTCAATGCTCTTACTGAGGGAAGGAGGTTGTTGGCCAAGATCTCGCGATACATGGCCCCATCCATCCTCCCCTCAATACGGTGCAGTCGTCCTGTCCCCTTTGCAGAAAAGCATCCCCAAAAAATGATGTTTCCACCTACATGCTTGGTGTTCTTGGGGTTGTACTCATCCTTCTTCTTCCTCCAAACACGGCGAGTGGAGTTTAGACCAAAAAGCTCTATTTTTGTCTCATCAGACCACATGACCTTCTCCCATTCCTCCTCTGGATCATCCAGATGGTCATTGGCAAACTTCAGACATGCGCTGGCTTGAGCAGGGGGACCTTGCGTGCGCTGCAGGATTTTAATCCATGACAGCGTAGTGTGTTACTAATGGCTTTCTTTGAGACTGTGGTCCCAGCTCTCTTCAGGTCATTGACCAGGTCCTGCCATGTAGTTCTGGGCTGATCCCTCACCTTCCTTATGATCATTGATGCCCCACGAGGTGAGATCTTGCATGGTGCCCCAGACCGAGGGAGATTGACCGTCATCTTGAACTTCTTCCATTTTCGAATAATTGCGCCAACAGTTGTTGCCTTCTCACCAAGCTGCTTGCTTATTGTCCTGTAGCCCATCCCAGCCTTGTGCAGGTCTACAATTTTATCCCTGATGTCCTTACACAGCTCTCTGGTCTTGGCCATTGTGGAGAGGTTGGAGTCTGTTTGATTGAGTGTGTGGACAGGTGTCTTTTATACAGGTAACGAGTTCAAACAGGTGCAGTTAATACAGGTAATGAGTGGAGAACAGGAGGGCTTCTTTAAGAAAAACTAACAGGTCTGTGAGAGCCGGAATTCTTACTGGTTGGTAGGTGATCAAATACTTATGTCATGCAATAAAATGCAAATTAATTATTTAAAAATCATACAATGTGATTTTCTGTATTTTTGTTTTAGATTCCGTCACTCACAGTTGAAGTGTACCTATGATAAAAATTACAGACCTCTACATGCTTTGTAAGTGGGCAAACCTGCAAAATCGACAGTGTATCAAATACTTGTTCTCCCCACTGTATATATATATATATATAAACTGTTGTATAACTGTTATATATATATATAACTGTTGAATAGAAAGTTCAAAAGAACAGAATTTACTTGAAATAGAAATCTTTTGTACCATTATAAATGTCTTTACGGGATCATGTGACACTGAAGACTGGAGTAAATTCAGCTTTGATCACAGAAATAAATTACATTTTGTGTTGTACCCTGATACCCTTATTACACTGTATTTATGATCAAATAAATGCAGCCTTGGTGAGCATAAAAGACTTCAAAATCATAAAAAAAATCTTAAATATTCCAAACATTTGCATTTGATACAAATATTTCAACATATGTTATTACACTGTACTTACATTTACCTGAATGTAACTACACTTATAATTACACTTTTGATCCTAAACCTAAACTTGCTCCTGAACCTACCCTACAATTTTAAAGACACCTAATATAAAGTGAGACCCAGACTTTTGCTATAAAATGATGGCATTTGGTGTCTTGTATGTAATTGGTACTGCCACAGTAAAGGAGGAGTGCTTTGTTTCTGCTTCGTGTCATAGTTCCAATAATCCTGTCAAGGTTTATTTTACAATAATGACTGTACATTATCCCTTACATTATGAGTCGCCTTCAATTATTGCTGCTCTTTTCCTGCAGAGGCTCATGAAACCACTACGTGGAATTAAGGGAATGATCTCTTTAGTCTATGATTACTTTGTTCATCCTCTGCAGACTGCATGCACACACACCTTCTCCAGCAGCTCTTGATTGCGCCTGAGGAACAGTTGCTTCTCCTCCACCCATCTGGAGTCCTGTGAGTAAGAGAGGAAATGACATGGGAATTAGCCATACCTGTGCCATACTAACCAGAGACCCAGTACAAATCAGGTTGTAAGTATGGAGAAACACTCACCAAAAAAAATACCACATTATAAGTGACTGTGTATGAATTTTGCATCACTGATACCAATAGTAGTGAAAGACTTTTACCTGTCCTTTTACAGCCAGCTCTTTTTCCAGGTCTTCGATTTTAGCCTTATACCTTTGAGTGTCTGCCTGGAGCTGCTCGTGAGCCTGCAAAGATAAAATAACTTATGAAATACAACCGTAATTTACCTGAATATGCACTATATAGGCCTGCGGGTTCAATGTAACAGCAATGTGTTCTTCTGAGCTTGTTACCTTTCAGACGCTCATTCACAGCTGTATTTACTGTATGTTTATTCAAACTGAGCAAAAAAAAACTGTTGGATATGTATTGATTTTTTTAGGGTTTTCCCATGAGGTTTTCAAACAATCTGCCTGAACCCTTAACACAATGCAAAAAAAGTTACTTCAAAATGTCTAGATATTGGGTCATTTTGATTTTATATGGTATGGAAAAGCATTACAATTTTCAAAAAAAAAAAAAAAAGTTTAAATTAATTTTTTTTCTAAGATTAAAAATTTAAATGAAAAAAAGTCTCATATAAAAAGTTTTCTGTCAAAATATCGCTGTTTATTAATTCAAACAATATTCTTATGTTTTGTGGGGTTTGTAGCATATGACATGTAACAACCTGAACTAACCTTGTCATATCATACAAAAGGTCAAATGATCTGATTTAACGAGATATACTGACCTTGACACATAATCATAAGGGTCTTCAGGAGTCCTCTGTATGACACAGAGGACAATTATATACAGTATGTAAGGGATAATCCACGGCTAGCTGTGCATTAAACGATTTTAATGCATGCCGTGGAGGCAATGAACCGCCCAACGAAGTGCATTAAAATCCTTTAATGCACATCTAGCCATGGATTATCCCGCTTATTCCATGGTCATATGCCAACATTGAGAACGTAAAGCTGTTATTGATGTTTGCAGCGCAATATTTGACCGGAAGGGTAAAACTGGTGGTTATTTTTGTCAGATACGGCTCGTTAGATCTAGCATTCTGCCTGCTTTGAATCAGACACAGAGATAAAGTAGTGCGTAAGATTACATTTATTTGAATGGAATTATAGCATTTATTTGAATTAATTATCGAAAGAGAGAGAGAGACAACAAAGCTGTGAGTTTAATTACGTCAAAATAGCGATGTAACCCCCTCGTTGCTTTAAACGGTTTTATTGCACACCTTCCAGCCAATCAGAAACGAGTATTAAGACAGACCATGGTATAAATGAGCAATATCACACGAGTAGCCATGCGATATCGTTCTATATCAGCGCGGTTGTGATTCGGCCGTAGGTAATCACAGCTGTGCTGATATACAGCCATATCGCACGGCTACGAGTGTGATATTGCATTTATACAACAGTTTGACAGCACAAGGGAGTAAATAAACAAGAAACAACAACAGAGTGTCTTTAAAAACACTCTTTTGTGTAGAACTACTTCCTTCCGCCACGGACTCAAGTTGACAGTTTAACAGTCGAGCCCAAGCCTCCGTTACTAATTCTAAAACGTCACTTTAGAGCTAGTAACGAAGGAACGCTGAGTCGCTTCATTGAAGCTTATTGAGTTATGTAGAGTAGAGTATTATGGGAGAGAGATCGACTAAGCGAGTGCGTTACCTGCATCTAGATAATATTTTTCAGGTCAATGTTATATTCATAATCACAAAATCAATTTGAATGTCCGCAGGGGAAAGCGATGTCTTTGTCCTTTTAACAGGTAAGGGGATTTCCCATGACAGCGCTAGTCAATGCATTTGTAAGTATTGTCATATAAGGTGCCTTTTTAAAGTAAAAACAACGTCCTTATTTACAACCTTGTTTCAGTCTCTTTCAATATAAAAATCTTTGCTACTCACTCACTCATAAAGATATTTATCTCACTCATCATTTTCCTCAGAACAGACACACGACACCAGCGTCTCTTTCTCTCTCTCATCTCTCCGACAGCGAGTGACACACAAACCCTCCTCCCCTCATCACTCGCTTCATTTGCTCCGGATGAATATTGTTGCTGTCACAGGGCTTGAATTTCAGCGTGGGATTGCGTGTATTGCGCATAATTTTACCCATTCCTGCAGATTTTGTGCTCACGCCCAAAGTGCGGCACATAAAGCCGTCTCTCAGAAATAAATTGAGTTCTTTTTTGCTGCTTATTGCGCTTAAACAATCAAATACACACAAAATAATGTCAAAATGACGGTATTGTCAAGTATTCACGTAAACACAGTCAGTTCTGTTTTAAGTGAACATAAACAGTTGAGAAGGAAAACGCATGTGTATCAGTGTAATGGATCTGTGCGTCAGGTCTTAAAGTGACAGCAGCCTAATATTCCTGCTGACAAATTATGAGATAATATTAAAAATATCTATATGGCAGTTTTTCCCCATGGTATCGATGTCAAAATTGTGGCCAGTGAAAATGCTGAGTGGCTAGTAACTTTGGAAAACCACTAGCCACAGTGGCTGCTGAGCAAAAAAGTTAATGTCAAGCCCTGTTGTATGTTTGAATTGCATTTTTATCAGGGCAAAACAAACCAAAGAAGTGTCATGTCTTTTACCCAAGTTCTGTGCGCTGTTTAATATTAATTAGCTACAGCACAGACAACAGTTCAGGAATACCTTAGCCTCCATTTCAGCGTCCAGCACACCTCCTTTCTGCTCCTGTAGCAGGGCATACGCTCTCTGAAGAGCCTGATATTCCCGCGTCAACTGCTTAAACCGCAGTTCAGACTCTTCAGCCGCCAGACCCTTAATAAAAAGAGCATGAGAAATAATGCACAATAATCAACATGAGAAACACTGCACAAATCAAAACACACCATAGAGAAGAAGTCGGCATAAACACAGGAACCCTTAGTGAGAAATGAAAGAAATCAATAGTTATGCTCACCTCATCTAAATCTTCATCTGGTGTAGCCGGGGTCCGATCCATGCGCAGAGAAGCCACCGATGAAGTTTCCGAATCCATAGACTCTTCATCATACCCATAGAACGTATCTACAACAATATGCCTCTGCATGGGAAACGACAAGATAAATCCTGGGTAAATATGACTTGAAATCTCAGGTAGTCCCAACCCCAGTGTCACTGGTTGCACCAAAACTTAAAAAGACAGACGGCAATGTTTTGAAAGCTTCCAGGAGAAAGTATTGCAACACTGAGAAAGTTGCACACTTCACCTTTATTGGTCTGCTTCGTTTATGCCTCTTCTTTCTCAAGAGTTTTTCTCTATCCTGAAACAGGGAGCATAAAAAAGATGTGATACACGAGTGTTCAGTGCTCACTTCTATGACTTCTGTCTCATGTTCACAGGAAGTACTCACTCGTGTCAGCTCATCGATCATACTCTGTTGCTCTAGAACCTGCAGCTTGAGGAACTCGATCTCTTGATCATCATTGGCCTGATCCAGATCATTCAGAGACTTGAGTTTCTTCAGTGGAGGATGGGATGTAATCTTTTCCTTCTGAATGCAACAAAACAATAATAATCAGGTAAACATGTCACACTTTCTGTAATTGTAAGAACCAATCCAGGCGCCTGAATCATCAGTGTACTGGAGCGCAGTAAAGTTGCTAGATCGTGGTAGTTTGTTGCATCCTTTACTACCTAACACTGAGAACGAGTTGAAGAATTGCGCTGTGCAAATTGCATTCAGAATACATTTTAGCCATTATAGTAGGTGCTAAAGCAACACCCGGTAAATAAAATATGCTATCAGTGGGCACAATTCATTCTTTGTGAGTTCCTTACTCAGGACATGTCCATCTGAGACATTGAGAATTCACATTTAAAAACTTTTAGGTTAACGTTTTTTTTTTACCAAATAATTATATACACTACTGGTCAAAAGTTTGGAATAATTAAGTCTCTTCTGCTCACCAAGGCTGCATTTATTTGATGACTAATACAATAAAAATAGTAACATTGTCTAATATACATTCTAATATGCTGATCTGGTGCTCAGGGATCATTTCTTATCATTATCAATATTGAAAACAGTTTTATTTATTTAATATTTAATATGCTTTGGGGTAAATAAAACAAGATTAAGATTAAAATGAAAAAATAAGATTAAAAAAAAAATGTATTCCAAAAGGATGCGATAAAATTATCTTAAGTGATAATAAAGACATTTATAATGATACAAAAGATTTCTATTTTAAATAAATGCTAGTCTTTTGAACTTTCTATTTCACCAGTTTTTCACCAAAAAAAAATATATTAAGCAGTTTTCAACATTGATAATAATAAAAAAAACATTATTATCAGTTGAGCGCCAATAATAACTGATAATAATTGAGCATTAAATCATCATATTAGAATGATTTCTGAAGGGTCATGTGACTCTGAAGACTGGAGTAATGATGCTGAAAATTCAGCTTTGATCACAGGAATACATTACATTTTTAAATATATTACAATAAAAAAACTGTCATTTTAATATTTCACAATATTACTGTTTTTTTTTTTAATAAATAGCCTAAATGCAACCTTGGTGAGCATTAGAGAATTAAAAAAAAAAAAACGTTAAAAAATCGTAATTATTTTGAACGGTAGTAGTTCATTTATCTTCAGTAATCTGAACACAAGTGATTATAGTGCTAAATAAATACACATGTAAAAATGCTTCAAAACATTACGTGATTATGTGATCTATGATGAGTCTAAAAATCTTCAGTATGACAGTAACATGCATTTAAAGTTCAGTAAATACAAATGCTTGACTAAAATAACAGAGTTGTCTAATCAAAATGTCAATGTTTGTGGTGAGATTAAAATGTAAGTACAACATTGTAATGTCTTTCTGTGCTTTGTTAGCATTCGGTAATACGCTGACGTAGTCAAATGCAGTACATTTAATCACAAACCTGCACTTTAAAACGCAGATTAAATAGTCTGGACACATAAAGTTATAGTAAATAGCAGAGGAACCCACCATCTCCAGGTTCTCCTTGGTTATGGATTTAAGCTTATCCTCCATCCTCTGAAGCGAATGGCTGAGGTCATCATTTTTCTTACTTAATAGTTTGTTCCTCTCCAGTAACGGCTTGCACTGTTTCTCTGTTTCCCGAACACGCTTCAACTGAGAGGAGCAAATCAGGGTGAATTATTCATCAACAAAAGACCACACATAAAAGAAGATGCATACTGTTTTTATAATCCTGTACAAACCAACAATAATTCCACAGTTGGCACAGCTTTAAAATAATAATAATAATAATAATAACACTGCGACACTAGTATACAGGAAAACTCATCAGTGACAGATCCCTTGAAACATACCAGCTCATTTCTTTCATCCACTAAGATTGAATTGCGGTCCTCCAGCTTACGAATGGTGGCTTTAAGTTCACTCATGCGTTTCTGGTTTCTTCTCATGTCCTAAAAACACGTTTAACATTTTCAAGCTTGACACACATAACGTATATTGTGCAATAAAGGAACATTTATGCAGCAATGTGAAATGTTTACAATACTAACTAATATACTTGGAACAAAGCTGGCACAGTATCACTCAAACGCATCAGTGTTTGTGTGTGTGGCTGTTACTGAGAAAGAGCACTTGCTTTTAAGACAGTCATTCAACTGGCTAATAACAGTAACACTTCATTAATCTTACAAGAATTGACATTGAACCATTTAGATTAGCCATAACCTTTCAGTCGGTTACACTTTATTTTGATGGTCCACTTTAGACATTCTATAGCTGTAAGTAACTTTGCAACTACATGTCAACTAGCAGTCATTATTAGAGTATTAGTAGCTTAATATCTGCTAACTCTTTATTTTGATGCTCCATCAACAGACATTCTTCTGACTATAATTACTTTTGCAAGCAGGGCCTAAAACTAACTTTTTTTGCCACACCTGTCAATGGCCGGTGACTTCAGAAAATGTACCGGCCATATATATTTTTTAACGGCCATGAATGGCCGGTTTCTATGGAAGCCCGTTTCCGCCACTAAATAAAAAAATAAAAAGAGTAATTGCGACTTTTTATCTTAGAATTCTGACTTTTTTTCTCACAATTGCGAGTTATAAAGTCACAATTCTGAGATATAAACTCGCAATTGCGTGATATAAAGTCACAATTCTGACTCAGAAAAAAAGGGCTTCCATAGGTTTCAGTTCCAGTAATGACACCAACATTTTAGATAACAGTGAAAATTGATATCCAATTTCGATGCCACAGCTACGGTGGCCGAGAAGTGCAAAACAAATCACAATTCTAAAAAAAAAAATAACAAATTCTAAACGCAATAGCAAGTCTAAAAACAACGACAAGTCGTACAAAACAGAAAAGGTAGGTATATGTGGCGAATGGAATACTGACTGCTGATTGGACGAGACATCTGTCAATTAAGACATGCAGAAAGTACAGCAGGCTGCGGCAGGAGAAAGACGATTCGTGTGTGCATGTGTAAATATTAGAGCCGTCCATTTTTTACTGGGTAATTTGGTGCAATTATGGAGAAAGAAAAACTTTTCATTTTAAATCTGCCTACCACTATCTGGTTGGGTCAGACAAAATTACAAAAGAACCCAATCTGATAAGTGGGAGAGTGGTGTGCAAGAACAGCAGATTTAGCTTTTAACACGAGCATCCTGAGTTTGAGTCTTCCTTTTCCTGATCCCTTTCTTCTCCCTATACCCACCACTTATCAGCTTGGAGAGGCATTTAATTTTAAATAAAAATAAAGTGTCTAACAGGTACTTAATAGACCTACAATATGATAATCTATTTGCACTAAATAGCGTCTTACACATCTAGAATAGCCTCTGCCAACTTTAAATCTAAGAAAAGAAAAGTTTCCATTGGCAAGAAAATGGAATTTATACAATGCATTTACACTGGAGTTATAATGCTATGAGAGTAATGTTTTGTTTTATTGAATATTGATAGGCCTATATGAAATGATTTTTAAATGAAATTATACTTTAAATATGAAACTAAAACCACCAGTGGGTGGCGGCAAGTCACAGCCTTAATGAATCATTAGTCATTCAGAGGATGTGTTCAAACGGCTGATTCATTCAGGAAGCATGTGTTGCTCGGAGACGCACCGCCGTTTTGCTGTGGCTTTGTTTGGAACTATTTTCGTAGGCGAAATATAAAAAAAAAACATTATTGAAATTGTAATTCACAATATTAACTTATTGTTTATTGATATGTATGCTATAAAATTAATATCACGTGCAAAAAACATCACTCTTGCTTGTGTGCTTAACTTACCATATTACATAAGACAAAAGCTCATACAGGGGCATTTTGCCCCTATATCTGGAATTTTAGGGGCATTTTATAACTGCTTTCTAATAGTGTTTTTGTTTGCAAAGTGAGTGACGTACTTAATTTCAGCTCGCAGCCTCACACATAATTAAAAAACAATTATTATTATCGTAGACGATACAGCTCTAATATTCACACATGCACACATGAATCGTCTTTCTCCTGCCGCAGCCTGCTGTACTTTCTGCATGTCTTGATTGACAGATGTCTCGCCCAATCAGCAGTCAGTATTCCATTCGCCACATATACCTACCTTTTCCGTTTTGTCCGACTTGTCGTTGTGTTTTCTGACTTGCTATTTTGTTTTCTGAATTGCCGTTGTGATTTTTTAACTTGTTAATTTGTTTTTAGACTTTCCATTGCGTTTAAAATTTGTTTAAAGTTTAAACTTCTCGGCCACCGTACACAGCTAATAGCCTAAATAATATAAATTTAAAACATTATTAAAGAAACAGTCAGTAATAAAATAAGAACAAATACTCAGATTACAAGCAAAAGCACAAATAAATACAATATTACAAAGATATAAATGAAATAAACCGTGCTTTTCAGGTTTTTCAGGTAGATCTGACAGTAGTTTTCAGGTACAGATATTTAATAAAGCAATCAAATGTAAAATAACACTGTATAATCTTCACTGTATAAATTAAACATCCTTATTAATTAATCACTATTAAAGTTGCAAAAGTTATTTAGTCAAAAGCAGTGAGTGATTTTTTCTTTGTCCTTTTGCTGTTTGATGAACATTAAAAACACAATCAGCAGCAGGAATATTAGGTGCCTGTCACTTTAAGAGAGAATACACGGATCTAATATACTGATACTGTACACACATAGGCCGTTTCTCAATATGCATTCTTGTCTGTACTTGTGTTCTCGTGGACTTGTGAAACGTCATCAGTCGCTGCCCAAGGACTGTTCCAATTCAAAGTTCACATCTCGCCAAGTACAGTTCAAATCCCCGGATTGAGGATGCCTTGAGCGGACTTGAGACAGACAGGTATCCCAGAATGCATCTCGCACCAACCAGCAAGCGTCAATAGCGCATGAGAAACCCCGTGTAATTTAAAAATACTACTGTTAATGTGTCATGAAATGTAGTTTTAAGACTTTTTCAGGCGAGTATGTACTTAAAGCTCAAATCTCTGGTTTATTTATGAAGAGAGCGCCTATTTGAAAATTTGATCTGGTGTTTTCGGAGTTATGAGATCCAGTCGATCACCGGGCGCTCAGCGCTCATTAACCCTGCCGAGAGCAGCCTTTCCTCGGCTAGTCCTTCTGACGTCTGCCGCTGACTCTGATGTCTCTGTAGTGGTTAAACGTGAGATATAATTCGTCTTGTGTAGATCTAACGGGCGGTCTTTGGTCTCATGAATCTATCATTTGTTCCCTGGCAAATCGTTTTGACTGAGGGCAAAGTGAAGTTTCATAACTTTATATTTTTAGGCTCTTTAACTTTACCGTTGTAGCCTACTAGCGCTGACTTTGTATGTTTGACTGAATTGTTTGCTTTATTTCTTGTATAGCTTCTTATACCTTATACTTTTATAATGGCTATTACTGATCATTAAAACCGACATTTAACAAAGAGACAGGGTTGTGTTTTATGTCATATTTAATTTTATTACAGTGATAATCATGTATATGCACACTTATTTCCTGAACCACATATTAATGTTTAATATTTTTTAAAATGTAAATGAAAAGAGGCAGGGTTGTGTTTTATATTTTGTTTTGTTATAAATATACATCCAGTGAAGATAATCAATGTACGCACTGCCTGAAACACATTTGTGTGGCTATTAATATGTTTAAGATTTTTTTAAATGAGAATGAAAAGAGCCAGAGTGGTGTTTTATGACATATTTCATTTTATAGCCTAAAATATACATACAGACATAACCGGAGTGAGAGCGAGCTGAGTGACGTAAATTTGTCCACTCAAGTGCAAGAAGACGTGAAAGAGAGCTCAGTTTAGTATTCGAGCGTTGTCTGAGGCGTGGCTTTCTAGTAACACGGGCTCCCTTCCGCGTCTTGCGCTTAAATATTTAAATTGTCGAGGCTTAAACTTGCCGATGCAGCCCTGGTCTGTGAACTGTCCTGAGCGTCGTTCACATTTGTTCACGTTCATGAATTGTTAGAATTCATAAAAATGTTACCGGCCAACTGGCGAGTGACACCGTTTCATATACTCGCCAATGCCGGTTTTTACTCGCATTTGGTGCTTGCTGAGTGTTATTTTAGGCCCTACTTGCAAGTCATCTTATTCTACTAACCCGGACCCTAACCTAACAGTCAAATCAAAATCAAATCAAATTTATATAACCTTTATTTATATAGCGCTTTTTACAATGGCAATTGTTTCAAAGCAGCTTCACAGTGGTAACAGGAAAATAATGCAACGGAATTTGATTCGGCTGTACAGCCGCTCTGGTGAAAACGGTGATGTCATCCAGCTCATTTCAATTATCATGTAGTGTCAATGCGGGCAGATCAGTAATATAGTTGAAATTTAAGTGTCCCCAACTGAGCAAGCCAAAAGCCAGTCTACTAATACTCAAATGTAGTTGCAAAGTTACTTACTGTATAGTTAGTAGAATGTCTAAAGTGGACTATCGAAATAAAATGTAACCTTTCAGTCTTTTACTCTTACTCTTTTACGCAAAAATGGGATGGTTTAATGTTTTAATTTTCGAGTTGTAGACTATATGTTTAAGATTGCAATGACTTATATTACAAGAACATGTGCATCTGCATATTTGAACATGCATGTGTGTATGTGCATGTTCATTTGTAGATTCGACAAATGTACAAATCTGGTTTCTTTACCGGACTTCCACAATGCTCTGCTCCATCGCCAGCGCGGCCGGGGATCTCTCTTTTTGGGCTTCCCAGGTTGCATTCTGCCTCTTTCACCAGAAACAGCTGCTCATCAAGCGCATCCTTCTGTAGCTGCAACTTCTGCACGAAGCCTGACGCTGTTTCGAGCTCTTTCTCCAGCGAGAAGATTGTTCTGTCTTTTGCCTTGATCTCATCCACCTGGACAGTTTAACAAAGATCGCACTGGGTTAGTTCAAGGGGTCAGGTTTTGGCCTGTCAGCTTCGGTAGTTAGTACTTACCACTACAACATCATGCAGGTCTAGACCTATAATACCGGAGCCACCCGGAAGCACGTAATATGAAATCTTTGGCCCTGTTTACACCTGGTGTTAAGATGCGTTTTTGTCTGACAGACAAAATGATCGCAGAAGATTTGATTTCAAAGCAAAATGTAAAAGCGCCTATTTAAGTGAATTTGTCATTGTACTGTTTTGTTGTTGTGTTTTTCATTAAGAATAATAGGCTAATGAACCCACCATTCAAGCAACTGCCGCCCCCGAATTGGCGCTAATTCTAAACCGAAAGTATATGCGCACGGCCGCACGGCCACACTGTCATTTATTTATGGCCGCACTGTCATTCACAGTGTGTGTCCACTGGCGCGTTTTCAGTTCATGCCTATGTAAGCTTAACTTCCATAGGAATTCATTAAAAACACTCGCTTTGCTCCGCTCCATTATGAATGCCCGAGCGGCCGTGCGCATTTTACTTTTGGTTTAGAATTAGCAATTTAAAAGCCCCCGCCGGTGATACCGGTATTACCGGTGTTGTCACACGTCGATTAACCGGTGGGAAAATTTCCTCACCGTCACATCCCCAGCTAGCGCTCTTCCCATAATGTTTATCATTAGGTCAGTCCGCGCAGAGTAGGGCGTCTTTTAGAGGCTGATCCAGTGCATTTGACCACATGAGCGTTTACACTACGAAAGCAATCCGGTCAAATGCATTTTCAACTACCTCTGGAAGTGGTCGAAAGTGGACAAGCTCAAAACGTTTTAGACCCTGTTTACACCTGTATTTAGCATCGTCCACTTGTGATCCGATCGACCAAAACACATCTTAATACCAGGTGTAAACAGGACCTTACATGATTGCTCATTTGGAACCACAGAAGTTATTAGACACTTCTACCTTAAGAATAAGAATGATAGCTTACCAATCGACGAATATCTCGCTCACAGTCCCACTTGATCTTGGTAATTTGTTCCTGGTGTGCTTGATGCTCAGTGCGCAAGTCGCCTGCCTTCATCTTGTCGGCTATAATCATAGTACTAAGCGCTTCATCCGTCTGCCGTTTGGAAGACTTCAGCTCTGTTATTTCTTGCAGCAGCTTTACGCGCTCCTGGTCAAAGAATCGACGGGCTTCCTCTCTGGCCTCTAGCGTTAGCGCAGTGCGTACTTTCTCGCCACTGCCATCGCGCAGTGCACTAAGTGCGGTCCGTAAGCGCTGGATCTCACCTTCTTTGATCTTAGCCGTGCGGGCTATTTCCTGTTCATGCTGCCGTGTTAGCGATTCCCTCAGGGCAGCGAGTTCCTTTAACTTCTCTTCGTGCCAGCGGGCCCGTTGCTCTGTCAACGCCACAGTGTGCCGATGCTGCTCCTGTTCGCGAATGCGCTTGCCTTCCTGCACCTTGTCTCGCTCCAGTTTGGTCACCTGCAGAAATTAGTTAATGAATAGCTATGCCACAAGTGCTAGTGCTTTTGGTATTATTGCATTTAGCCAATATATGTGTTGGACAAATATGGTAACCAGAAATCAGTACCTTAAATCTGGCCTCATCTATTAAGGCCTGGTTCCACAGACAGGGCTTAGATTAAGCCAGGATTAGGCCTTAGTTCAATTAGGGCATTTAAGTAGCTTTATAAACGTGCCTTAGAAAAAAACATTACTGGTGTGCATCTGGAGACAAAACAATGCCACTGACATATTTTAAGATATATCAGTGCAAGTTGCTTTCAGTTAAAACAGCTCAAACATGCATTTTAGTCTGAGACAAGCTTAAGCCTTGTCTGTGAAACCAGGCGTAAAAGTTGACAGATGATGCACACCAAGTGCTACCATCAGTTGCTATGGCATATAGTTTGTGAAATGGTTTGTGAAAACTTTTCATTTACTGTAACTGAAAGGGATCCAAGGCATGCACTGGTTAAAAATGGCAGAATATTTTGGCAAATGGTATGAAGGTTCATTGTGAATGCTACACTTTCAGATTCACTAGTACCCTATGTAAATTTGCCTACCTTGCATTTTTCTTGATGCAGTTCAATTTGAATATCGGTTAATTTGGACCTGAGATCTTCATTGGCTGCCTGTAAGGCAGAGATGAGTGCTTCAGGCTTCTCGCCCTTGGCGCGGCCTTTCTTTGCCATTGGGTCAGATGTAGGGGTTCCTCAAACACTCTTATTATCCATCACTTCAAGTTACACTGTCATTTCCAGTTCCGTCTTTTCCTCATTATCCTTGCAGTCAGAATACCTGTGGGTGTAAATGGTAACACACATTTCTATTAGGATTTACAGTAATGGTAATAACAGAGGCCCAACTAAGCATGCACACTGTATGATTAATCGTTAAAAGATCACGATCTCGATTCAGGCACCCACGCGATCTTATTCCTAAACGACAACGAATCGGCGCTGTCTATATAAACCTTGTCATATATAGATATGAAAAAGTTTCACAGACACATCGTCTTTTTAACCACACAGCATTGTTATTTCTGTCTTACAATAATTCAAATTATAACAGAAGTACTGGGATAAAAGTTTACAGTTCGGATATAAACACTGATGTCTACGGAAGCAATCAAAATAGAGCAAATCAAATTTTGAAAGTAACTTGGCGCTTCAAATAATCATTGTATCGATTACATTGTTACACCAGTAGGTGGCGACAAGTGACTGTTAAAAATGTATTTGTCATTGAATCATTCATTCAAGAGATTCGTTCAAAAATGCTGATTCATCCAGGGCTGTGTTTAAGTCCAATCTTTTATCCAATCTCCCTTGATAACTTCGCTCCATCTCATCAAAGACTATAGATATAGAAAGACAGTTTACTCCTATTATTTATGAATGGGCGAAACTGCAACGCGCAATATGGCAGAATAGTCCCGCCTTCTAAAGTAAAAGAGCCAATCGCTGATTGGTAAAGTCATTGCGTCACTGCACCTGCTGTTAGAAGCTCCGGTTCCCATAGAAACTTGAGACTCGCGCTTAGGACTGCACATGCCCATAGGCTTGTCTAGCCTGAAAAATATGCCTTTTTAACGCTATTTAATCATAGGAAACAACATTTATGGGACAGTTCATGTTAGATTTTGTTGCTGATTTGAAATATTTTATTTAATTGTGAGTTCGGTAAGCAGTTTTTGAGATTCCAGGATTCCCCCATTCAAATAGATAGGACTTGGTCTTGTATGCCCGAAATAGCTGCCTGGAGGCACTGCAAATATGGCCGCGGAGTGAACAGACTTTCCTTGAAAGGGACTTTGATCACGTTCACTCGGATGTACGTCATTATGTTGCACGAGAGCCCATTAGTGGGGGAACCCTTGAAATGTGTTTCAATGGAACACCCAAAGTTCACTTGGAATCTGATATGGTGCTGATTTCTTACATATATTTTTCCTTAAAAATTAGTTTACGCACCATTCTATAGGCCTGTATGTAAGCTTGGGCTGTAAAAAAAAAAATACATATAAACAAATATTAAATATTAATATATTTTTATTAAATATAAAATATTAAAAAATACACAAAAAAAATGATAAAAAAATACAATAAACTATGTGTAAAAAACAGTCAGCTTAAGGTAGCTACAAGTATTAAATACGGTTAAATGTCAAAATAACTCCAATATCATACACTAGAGTTGTGTGGGGTAAATTATGCGTGATCTGCTGTGATGTCACAATCGTGTTGCATTGTGGTCTATGGATCTGCCTGAAGTGTACATGTTGAGTAGACTTGTAAATAAACTTCCCTTTCCCTCTTGATGAAGTTGAACACACTTCAAAATGGCAGTGGGGATTCCCCCGAGGGGAAGTGCTTAGGGAAATTTACGAAGTTTACATTGATCACATGGCCAACCAAACAAGGGTTTACTAACAATCCAAATAACATATTTGAACAACATACATGAAATGAACTCACTGCATAATCCAATAAAGATTCAATAATGATACATTTTAAACAAGAAAAAAAAATATCTCAAAACAGAAGCAGAAAAAAGAAATATAAAGAAAAAAATAATGAAATATTTTACAAAATTAACAAAATTCACCAACATGCTGGATCACAAGATTTAAATGTGATATATGAATCTATACAAACAAATACATATAATACAATAGTTTCTTGGCTATTTTCAGATATATGCAAGTACATTGCTGGACATTGTTAGTAGACAAATCAAAAGAACTAGTAAAAATGCGGTTTCATAGCAAAAAAAAAAAAATACTTGAATAGGAAACTATCTAGTACTATTAATAATAAACAGCTTTTCTTTGTCCTATAGCATTTAATGTTTTAGGAGTACTGTAAACCGCAGAAGCTATTGACAGCATAGCCAAGAGTTACCTTGACAACACGTGCAGTAAACCAGTCTCCCACGCACACATGCTGTGTCACATAAGTGGTTAAGAGACTAAATCTAGGCTGCTGACTATACTAAACAACAGGGGATGTTGCTAGTGTCAACCACGCTTCACAGCCAAGCACAACGCAAGAGAGTCTACTCTCAGTGAGACATACAGTACAAACTCAAGACCTTCATTACATAAACAGACTATGTAGAGGCATTATTACTGATGATTAAGAGATTGTGAATGATTATGATGAGGCATAATGGTGATTAAGAGATTGTGGATGAAGACCGTGACACTGGAGCTAATCTAACTGTACAACACACCAGCCACCTGAAACCACTAAACATACGACACAATTAGAAGGGCAAAATAAGTACAAGTACTAAGTACTGGTGGTACAAGACAGCATGAAGAATTTGACAAAGCAACGTGGACTGAAAATAAGAGCACCTAACAACACCTAAACGGTCCCAAAAATTTGAAAGGGTTGTTTCAAATTATTTTGATCTTTATGGTGGTGTTATGTGGTTGCTTTCTGGCCTAAGTCAAAAAAAAACACCACCACATCTCTATGATATTCTGGGCCCGGTTGCATGAAAGCCCTTAAGTTAAGAAAACCCTTAGTTATAAGGTTAAGGGTACCCTCAGTGAAACATGGGTTGCAAGAAAAAACCTAAGGGTCCACTTAAGGAACTTTAAGGCTGTCATTAAGTATTTTCCCTTAATTACTTGAGAGTTCCCTTATGTTCTGTTATGCATTGCAACAAAGTCCTTAGTGACCATTTAGCCCTTAAAAATTAAGGGATCAAAACAGGTCCCTAAGTCAACGCGATGGATGACTTCATGCTAATTGAGGAGGAAGTACCAATGTGCATTTACACTAAGTGCAAATAGCATATTTTCTTAGAGATAGATGCTATTTACACTAAGTGAAAATAGTGATATATTCTATTTACACCATGTAAAAGTAGCAGTTCTTACAT